>OY756988.1:0-1292000 GCA_963580505.1 Ennomos erosarius
ACCTAACCTAACCTAACCTAACCTAACCTAACCTAACCTAACCTAACCTAACCTAACCTAACCTAACCTAACCTAACCTAACCTAACCTAACCTAACCTAACCTAACCTAACCTAACCTAACCTAACCTAACCTAACCTAACCTAACCTAACCTAACCTAACCTAACCTAACCTAACCTAACCTAACCTAACCTAACCTAACCTAACCTAACCTAACCTAACCTAACCTAACCTAACCTAACCTAACCTAACCTAACCTAACCTAACCTAACCTAACCTAACCTAACCTAACCTAACCTAACCTAACCTAACCTAACCTAACCTAACCTAACCTAACCTAACCTAACCTAACCTAACCTAACCTAACCTAACCTAACCTAACCTAACCTAACCTAACCTAACCTAACCTAACCTAACCTAACCTAACCTAACCTAACCTAACCTAACCTAACCTAACCTAACCTAACCTAACCTAACCTAACCTAACCTAACCTAACCTAACCTAACCTAACCTAACCTAACCTAACCTAACCTAACCTAACCTAACCTAACCTAACCTAACCTAACCTAACCTAACCTAACCTAACCTAACCTAACCTAACCTAACCTAACCTAACCTAACCTAACCTAACCTAACCTAACCTAACCTAACCTAACCTAACCTAACCTAACCTAACCTAACCTAACCTAACCTAACCTAACCTAACCTAACCTAACCTAACCTAACCTAACCTAACCTAACCTAACCTAACCTAACCTAACCTAACCTAACCTAACCTAACCTAACCTAACCTAACCTAACCTAACCTAACCTAACCTAACCTAACCTAACCTAACCTAACCTAACCTAACCTAACCTAACCTAACCTAACCTAACCTAACCTAACCTAACCTAACCTAACCTAACCTAACCTAACCTAACCTAACCTAACCTAACCTAACCTAACCTAACCTAACCTAACCTAACCTAACCTAACCTAACCTAACCTAACCTAACCTAACCTAACCTAACCTAACCTAACCTAACCTAACCTAACCTAACCTAACCTAACCTAACCTAACCTAACCTAACCTAACCTAACCTAACCTAACCTAACCTAACCTAACCTAACCTAACCTAACCTAACCTAACCTAACCTAACCTAACCTAACCTAACCTAACCTAACCTAACCTAACCTAACCTAACCTAACCTAACCTAACCTAACCTAACCTAACCTAACCTAACCTAACCTAACCTAACCTAACCTAACCTAACCTAACCTAACCTAACCTAACCTAACCTAACCTAACCTAACCTAACCTAACCTAACCTAACCTAACCTAACCTAACCTAACCTAACCTAACCTAACCTAACCTAACCTAACCTAACCTAACCTAACCTAACCTAACCTAACCTAACCTAACCTAACCTAACCTAACCTAACCTAACCTAACCTAACCTAACCTAACCTAACCTAACCTAACCTAACCTAACCTAACCTAACCTAACCTAACCTAACCTAACCTAACCTAACCTAACCTAACCTAACCTAACCTAACCTAACCTAACCTAACCTAACCTAACCTAACCTAACCTAACCTAACCTAACC
This sequence comes from Ennomos erosarius, assembly GCA_963580505.1. NCBI lineage: Eukaryota > Metazoa > Arthropoda > Insecta > Lepidoptera > Geometridae > Ennomos > Ennomos erosarius. Next base: position 1,594 of record OY756988.1, read on the forward strand.
TAACCTAACCTAACCTAACCTAACCTAACCTAACCTAACCTAACCTAACCTAACCTAACCTAACCTAACCTAACCATAACCTAACCTAACCTAACCTAACCTAACCTAACCTAACCTAACCTAACCTAACCTAACCTAACCTAACCTAACCTAACCTAACCTAACCTAACCTAACCTAACCTAACCTAACCTAACCTAACCTAACCTAACCTAACCTAACCTAACCTAACCTAACCTAACCTAACCTAACCTAACCTAACCTAACCTAACCTAACCTAACCTAACCTAACCTAACCTAACCTAACCTAACCTAACCTAACCTAACCTAACCTAACCTAACCTAACCTAACCTAACCTAACCTAACCTAACCTAACCTAACCTAACCTAACCTAACCTAACCTAACCTAACCTAACCTAACCTAACCTAACCTAACCTAACCTAACCTAACCTAACCTAACCTAACCTAACCTAACCTAACCTAACCTAACCTAACCTAACCTAACCTAACCTAACCTAACCTAACCTAACCTAACCTAACCTAACCTAACCTAACCTAACCTAACCTAACCTAACCTAACCTAACCTAACCTAACCTAACCTAACCTAACCTAACCTAACCTAACCTAACCTAACCTAACCTAACCTAACCTAACCTAACCTAACCTAACCTAACCTAACCTAACCTAACCTAACCTAACCTAACCTAACCTAACCTAACCTAACCTAACCTAACCTAACCTAACCTAACCTAACCTAACCTAACCTAACCTAACCTAACCTAACCTAACCTAACCTAACCTAACCTAACCTAACCTAACCTAACCTAACCTAACCTAACCTAACCTAACCTAACCTAACCTAACCTAACCTAACCTAACCTAACCTAACCTAACCTAACCTAACCTAACCTAACCTAACCTAACCTAACCTAACCTAACCTAACCTAACCTAACCTAACCTAACCTAACCTAACCTAACCTAACCTAACCTAACCTAACCTAACCTAACCTAACCTAACCTAACCTAACCTAACCTAACCTAACCTAACCTAACCTAACCTAACCTAACCTAACCTAACCTAACCTAACCTAACCTAACCTAACCTAACCTAACCTAACCTAACCTAACCTAACCTAACCTAACCTAACCTAACCTAACCTAACCTAACCTAACCTAACCTAACCTAACCTAACCTAACCTAACCTAACCTAACCTAACCTAACCTAACCTAACCTAACCTAACCTAACCTAACCTAACCTAACCTAACCTAACCTAACCTAACCTAACCTAACCTAACCTAACCTAACCTAACCTAACCTAACCTAACCTAACCTAACCTAACCTAACCTAACCTAACCTAACCTAACCTAACCTAACCTAACCTAACCTAACCTAACCTAACCTAACCTAACCTAACCTAACCTAACCTAACCTAACCTAACCTAACCTAACCTAACCTAACCTAACCTAACCTAACCTAACCTAACCTAACCTAACCTAACCTAACCTAACCTAACCTAACCTAACCTAACCTAACCTAACCTAACCTAACCTAACCTAACCTAACCTAACCTAACCTAACCTAACCTAACCTAACCTAACCTAACCTAACCTAACCTAACCTAACCTAACCTAACCTAACCTAACCTAACCTAACCTAACCTAACCTAACCTAACCTAACCTAACCTAACCTAACCTAACCTAACCTAACCTAACCTAACCTAACCTAACCTAACCTAACCTAACCTAACCTAACCTAACCTAACCTAACCTAACCTAACCTAACCTAACCTAACCTAACCTAACCTAACCTAACCTAACCTAACCTAACCTAACCTAACCTAACCTAACCTAACCTAACCTAACCTAACCTAACCTAACCTAACCTAACCTAACCTAACCTAACCTAACCTAACCTAACCTAACCTAACCTAACCTAACCTAACCTAACCTAACCTAACCTAACCTAACCTAACCTAACCTAACCTAACCTAACCTAACCTAACCTAACCTAACCTAACCTAACCTAACCTAACCTAACCTAACCTAACCTAACCTAACCTAACCTAACCTAACCTAACCTAACCTAACCTAACCTAACCTAACCTAACCTAACCTAACCTAACCTAACCTAACCTAACCTAACCTAACCTAACCTAACCTAACCTAACCTAACCTAACCTAACCTAACCTAACCTAACCTAACCTAACCTAACCTAACCTAACCTAACCTAACCTAACCTAACCTAACCTAACCTAACCTAACCTAACCTAACCTAACCTAACCTAACCTAACCTAACCTAACCTAACCTAACCTAACCTAACCTAACCTAACCTAACCTAACCTAACCTAACCTAACCTAACCTAACCTAACCTAACCTAACCTAACCTAACCTAACCTAACCTAACCTAACCTAACCTAACCTAACCTAACCTAACCTAACCTAACCTAACCTAACCTAACCTAACCTAACCTAACCTAACCTAACCTAACCTAACCTAACCTAACCTAACCTAACCTAACCTAACCTAACCTAACCTAACCTAACCTAACCTAACCTAACCTAACCTAACCTAACCTAACCTAACCTAACCTAACCTAACCTAACCTAACCTAACCTAACCTAACCTAACCTAACCTAACCTAACCTAACCTAACCTAACCTAACCTAACCTAACCTAACCTAACCTAACCTAACCTAACCTAACCTAACCTAACCTAACCTAACCTAACCTAACCTAACCTAACCTAACCTAACCTAACCTAACCTAACCTAACCTAACCTAACCTAACCTAACCTAACCTAACCTAACCTAACCTAACCTAACCTAACCTAACCTAACCTAACCTAACCTAACCTAACCTAACCTAACCTAACCTAACCTAACCTAACCTAACCTAACCTAACCTAACCTAACCTAACCTAACCTAACCTAACCTAACCTAACCTAACCTAACCTAACCTAACCTAACCTAACCTAACCTAACCTAACCTAACCTAACCTAACCTAACCTAACCTAACCTAACCTAACCTAACCTAACCTAACCTAACCTAACCTAACCTAACCTAACCTAACCTAACCTAACCTAACCTAACCTAACCTAACCTAACCTAACCTAACCTAACCTAACCTAACCTAACCTAACCTAACCTAACCTAACCTAACCTAACCTAACCTAACCTAACCTAACCTAACCTAACCTAACCTAACCTAACCTAACCTAACCTAACCTAACCTAACCTAACCTAACCTAACCTAACCTAACCTAACCTAACCTAACCTAACCTAACCTAACCTAACCTAACCTAACCTAACCTAACCTAACCTAACCTAACCTAACCTAACCTAACCTAACCTAACCTAACCTAACCTAACCTAACCTAACCTAACCTAACCTAACCTAACCTAACCTAACCTAACCTAACCTAACCTAACCTAACCTAACCTAACCTAACCTAACCTAACCTAACCTAACCTAACCTAACCTAACCTAACCTAACCTAACCTAACCTAACCTAACCTAACCTAACCTAACCTAACCTAACCTAACCTAACCTAACCTAACCTAACCTAACCTAACCTAACCTAACCTAACCTAACCTAACCTAACCTAACCTAACCTAACCTAACCTAACCTAACCTAACCTAACCTAACCTAACCTAACCTAACCTAACCTAACCTAACCTAACCTAACCTAACCTAACCTAACCTAACCTAACCTAACCTAACCTAACCTAACCTAACCTAACCTAACCTAACCTAACCTAACCTAACCTAACCTAACCTAACCTAACCTAACCTAACCTAACCTAACCTAACCTAACCTAACCTAACCTAACCTAACCTAACCTAACCTAACCTAACCTAACCTAACCTAACCTAACCTAACCTAACCTAACCTAACCTAACCTAACCTAACCTAACCTAACCTAACCTAACCTAACCTAACCTAACCTAACCTAACCTAACCTAACCTAACCTAACCTAACCTAACCTAACCTAACCTAACCTAACCTAACCTAACCTAACCTAACCTAACCTAACCTAACCTAACCTAACCTAACCTAACCTAACCTAACCTAACCTAACCTAACCTAACCTAACCTAACCTAACCTAACCTAACCTAACCTAACCTAACCTAACCTAACCTAACCTAACCTAACCTAACCTAACCTAACCTAACCTAACCTAACCTAACCTAACCTAACCTAACCTAACCTAACCTAACCTAACCTAACCTAACCTAACCTAACCTAACCTAACCTAACCTAACCTAACCTAACCTAACCTAACCTAACCTAACCTAACCTAACCTAACCTAACCTAACCTAACCTAACCTAACCTAACCTAACCTAACCTAACCTAACCTAACCTAACCTAACCTAACCTAACCTAACCTAACCTAACCTAACCTAACCTAACCTAACCTAACCTAACCTAACCTAACCTAACCTAACCTAACCTAACCTAACCTAACCTAACCTAACCTAACCTAACCTAACCTAACCTAACCTAACCTAACCTAACCTAACCTAACCTAACCTAACCTAACCTAACCTAACCTAACCTAACCTAACCTAACCTAACCTAACCTAACCTAACCTAACCTAACCTAACCTAACCTAACCTAACCTAACCTAACCTAACCTAACCTAACCTAACCTAACCTAACCTAACCTAACCTAACCTAACCTAACCTAACCTAACCTAACCTAACCTAACCTAACCTAACCTAACCTAACCTAACCTAACCTAACCTAACCTAACCTAACCTAACCTAACCTAACCTAACCTAACCTAACCTAACCTAACCTAACCTAACCTAACCTAACCTAACCTAACCTAACCTAACCTAACCTAACCTAACCTAACCTAACCTAACCTAACCTAACCTAACCTAACCTAACCTAACCTAACCTAACCTAACCTAACCTAACCTAACCTAACCTAACCTAACCTAACCTAACCTAACCTAACCTAACCTAACCTAACCTAACCTAACCTAACCTAACCTAACCTAACCTAACCTAACCTAACCTAACCTAACCTAACCTAACCTAACCTAACCTAACCTAACCTAACCTAACCTAACCTAACCTAACCTAACCTAACCTAACCTAACCTAACCTAACCTAACCTAACCTAACCTAACCTAACCTAACCTAACCTAACCTAACCTAACCTAACCTAACCTAACCTAACCTAACCTAACCTAACCTAACCTAACCTAACCTAACCTAACCTAACCTAACCTAACCTAACCTAACCTAACCTAACCTAACCTAACCTAACCTAACCTAACCTAACCTAACCTAACCTAACCTAACCTAACCTAACCTAACCTAACCTAACCTAACCTAACCTAACCTAACCTAACCTAACCTAACCTAACCTAACCTAACCTAACCTAACCTAACCTAACCTAACCTAACCTAACCTAACCTAACCTAACCTAACCTAACCTAACCTAACCTAACCTAACCTAACCTAACCTAACCTAACCTAACCTAACCTAACCTAACCTAACCTAACCTAACCTAACCTAACCTAACCTAACCTAACCTAACCTAACCTAACCTAACCTAACCTAACCTAACCTAACCTAACCTAACCTAACCTAACCTAACCTAACCTAACCTAACCTAACCTAACCTAACCTAACCTAACCTAACCTAACCTAACCTAACCTAACCTAACCTAACCTAACCTAACCTAACCTAACCTAACCTAACCTAACCTAACCTAACCTAACCTAACCTAACCTAACCTAACCTAACCTAACCTAACCTAACCTAACCTAACCTAACCTAACCTAACCTAACCTAACCTAACCTAACCTAACCTAACCTAACCTAACCTAACCTAACCTAACCTAACCTAACCTAACCTAACCTAACCTAACCTAACCTAACCTAACCTAACCTAACCTAACCTAACCTAACCTAACCTAACCTAACCTAACCTAACCTAACCTAACCTAACCTAACCTAACCTAACCTAACCTAACCTAACCTAACCTAACCTAACCTAACCTAACCTAACCTAACCTAACCTAACCTAACCTAACCTAACCTAACCTAACCTAACCTAACCTAACCTAACCTAACCTAACCTAACCTAACCTAACCTAACCTAACCTAACCTAACCTAACCTAACCTAACCTAACCTAACCTAACCTAACCTAACCTAACCTAACCTAACCTAACCTAACCTAACCTAACCTAACCTAACCTAACCTAACCTAACCTAACCTAACCTAACCTAACCTAACCTAACCTAACCTAACCTAACCTAACCTAACCTAACCTAACCTAACCTAACCTAACCTAACCTAACCTAACCTAACCTAACCTAACCTAACCTAACCTAACCTAACCTAACCTAACCTAACCTAACCTAACCTAACCTAACCTAACCTAACCTAACCTAACCTAACCTAACCTAACCTAACCTAACCTAACCTAACCTAACCTAACCTAACCTAACCTAACCTAACCTAACCTAACCTAACCTAACCTAACCTAACCTAACCTAACCTAACCTAACCTAACCTAACCTAACCTAACCTAACCTAACCTAACCTAACCTAACCTAACCTAACCTAACCTAACCTAACCTAACCTAACCTAACCTAACCTAACCTAACCTAACCTAACCTAACCTAACCTAACCTAACCTAACCTAACCTAACCTAACCTAACCTAACCTAACCTAACCTAACCTAACCTAACCTAACCTAACCTAACCTAACCTAACCTAACCTAACCTAACCTAACCTAACCTAACCTAACCTAACCTAACCTAACCTAACCTAACCTAACCTAACCTAACCTAACCTAACCTAACCTAACCTAACCTAACCTAACCTAACCTAACCTAACCTAACCTAACCTAACCTAACCTAACCTAACCTAACCTAACCTAACCTAACCTAACCTAACCTAACCTAACCTAACCTAACCTAACCTAACCTAACCTAACCTAACCTAACCTAACCTAACCTAACCTAACCTAACCTAACCTAACCTAACCTAACCTAACCTAACCTAACCTAACCTAACCTAACCTAACCTAACCTAACCTAACCTAACCTAACCTAACCTAACCTAACCTAACCTAACCTAACCTAACCTAACCTAACCTAACCTAACCTAACCTAACCTAACCTAACCTAACCTAACCTAACCTAACCTAACCTAACCTAACCTAACCTAACCTAACCTAACCTAACCTAACCTAACCTAACCTAACCTAACCTAACCTAACCTAACCTAACCTAACCTAACCTAACCTAACCTAACCTAACCTAACCTAACCTAACCTAACCTAACCTAACCTAACCTAACCTAACCTAACCTAACCTAACCTAACCTAACCTAACCTAACCTAACCTAACCTAACCTAACCTAACCTAACCTAACCTAACCTAACCTAACCTAACCTAACCTAACCTAACCTAACCTAACCTAACCTAACCTAACCTAACCTAACCTAACCTAACCTAACCTAACCTAACCTAACCTAACCTAACCTAACCTAACCTAACCTAACCTAACCTAACCTAACCTAACCTAACCTAACCTAACCTAACCTAACCTAACCTAACCTAACCTAACCTAACCTAACCTAACCTAACCTAACCTAACCTAACCTAACCTAACCTAACCTAACCTAACCTAACCTAACCTAACCTAACCTAACCTAACCTAACCTAACCTAACCTAACCTAACCTAACCTAACCTAACCTAACCTAACCTAACCTAACCTAACCTAACCTAACCTAACCTAACCTAACCTAACCTAACCTAACCTAACCTAACCTAACCTAACCTAACCTAACCTAACCTAACCTAACCTAACCTAACCTAACCTAACCTAACCTAACCTAACCTAACCTAACCTAACCTAACCTAACCTAACCTAACCTAACCTAACCTAACCTAACCTAACCTAACCTAACCTAACCTAACCTAACCTAACCTAACCTAACCTAACCTAACCTAACCTAACCTAACCTAACCTAACCTAACCTAACCTAACCTAACCTAACCTAACCTAACCTAACCTAACCTAACCTAACCTAACCTAACCTAACCTAACCTAACCTAACCTAACCTAACCTAACCTAACCTAACCTAACCTAACCTAACCTAACCTAACCTAACCTAACCTAACCTAACCTAACCTAACCTAACCTAACCTAACCTAACCTAACCTAACCTAACCTAACCTAACCTAACCTAACCTAACCTAACCTAACCTAACCTAACCTAACCTAACCTAACCTAACCTAACCTAACCTAACCTAACCTAACCTAACCTAACCTAACCTAACCTAACCTAACCTAACCTAACCTAACCTAACCTAACCTAACCTAACCTAACCTAACCTAACCTAACCTAACCTAACCTAACCTAACCTAACCTAACCTAACCTAACCTAACCTAACCTAACCTAACCTAACCTAACCTAACCTAACCTAACCTAACCTAACCTAACCTAACCTAACCTAACCTAACCTAACCTAACCTAACCTAACCTAACCTAACCTAACCTAACCTAACCTAACCTAACCTAACCTAACCTAACCTAACCTAACCTAACCTAACCTAACCTAACCTAACCTAACCTAACCTAACCTAACCTAACCTAACCTAACCTAACCTAACCTAACCTAACCTAACCTAACCTAACCTAACCTAACCTAACCTAACCTAACCTAACCTAACCTAACCTAACCTAACCTAACCTAACCTAACCTAACCTAACCTAACCTAACCTAACCTAACCTAACCTAACCTAACCTAACCTAACCTAACCTAACCTAACCTAACCTAACCTAACCTAACCTAACCTAACCTAACCTAACCTAACCTAACCTAACCTAACCTAACCTAACCTAACCTAACCTAACCTAACCTAACCTAACCTAACCTAACCTAACCTAACCTAACCTAACCTAACCTAACCTAACCTAACCTAACCTAACCTAACCTAACCTAACCTAACCTAACCTAACCTAACCTAACCTAACCTAACCTAACCTAACCTAACCTAACCTAACCTAACCTAACCTAACCTAACCTAACCTAACCTAACCTAACCTAACCTAACCTAACCTAACCTAACCTAACCTAACCTAACCTAACCTAACCTAACCTAACCTAACCTAACCTAACCTAACCTAACCTAACCTAACCTAACCTAACCTAACCTAACCTAACCTAACCTAACCTAACCTAACCTAACCTAACCTAACCTAACCTAACCTAACCTAACCTAACCTAACCTAACCTAACCTAACCTAACCTAACCAACCTAACCTAACCTAACCTAACCTAACCTAACCTAACCTAACCTAACCTAACCTAACCAACCTAACCTAACCTAACCTAACCTAACCTAACCTAACCTAACCTAACCTAACCTAACCTAACCTAACCTAACCTAACCTAACCTAACCTAACCTAACCTAACCTAACCTAACCTAACCTAACCTAACCTAACCTAACCTAACCTAACCTAACCTAACCTAACCTAACCTAACCTAACCTAACCTAACCTAACCTAACCTAACCTAACCTAACCTAACCTAACCTAACCTAACCTAACCTAACCTAACCTAACCTAACCTAACCTAACCTAACCTAACCTAACCTAACCTAACCTAACCTAACCTAACCTAACCTAACCTAACCTAACCTAACCTAACCTAACCTAACCTAACCTAACCTAACCTAACCTAACCTAACCTAACCTAACCTAACCTAACCTAACCTAACCTAACCTAACCTAACCTAACCTAACCTAACCTAACCTAACCTAACCTAACCTAACCTAACCTAACCTAACCTAACCTAACCTAACCTAACCTAACCTAACCTAACCTAACCTAACCTAACCTAACCTAACCTAACCTAACCTAACCTAACCTAACCTAACCTAACCTAACCTAACCTAACCTAACCTAACCTAACCTAACCTAACCTAACCTAACCTAACCTAACCTAACCTAACCTAACCTAACCTAACCTAACCTAACCTAACCTAACCTAACCTAACCTAACCTAACCTAACCTAACCTAACCTAACCTAACCTAACCTAACCTAACCTAACCTAACCTAACCTAACCTAACCTAACCTAACCTAACCTAACCTAACCTAACCTAACCTAACCTAACCTAACCTAACCTAACCTAACCTAACCTAACCTAACCTAACCTAACCTAACCTAACCTAACCTAACCTAACCTAACCTAACCTAACCTAACCTAACCTAACCTAACCTAACCTAACCTAACCTAACCTAACCTAACCTAACCTAACCTAACCTAACCTAACCTAACCTAACCTAACCTAACCTAACCTAACCTAACCTAACCTAACCTAACCTAACCTAACCTAACCTAACCTAACCTAACCTAACCTAACCTAACCTAACCTAACCTAACCTAACCTAACCTAACCTAACCTAACCTAACCTAACCTAACCTAACCTAACCTAACCTAACCTAACCTAACCTAACCTAACCTAACCTAACCTAACCTAACCTAACCTAACCTAACCTAACCTAACCTAACCTAACCTAACCTAACCTAACCTAACCTAACCTAACCTAACCTAACCTAACCTAACCTAACCTAACCTAACCTAACCTAACCTAACCTAACCTAACCTAACCTAACCTAACCTAACCTAACCTAACCTAACCTAACCTAACCTAACCTAACCTAACCTAACCTAACCTAACCTAACCTAACCTAACCTAACCTAACCTAACCTAACCTAACCTAACCTAACCTAACCTAACCTAACCTAACCTAACCTAACCTAACCTAACCTAACCTAACCTAACCTAACCTAACCTAACCTAACCTAACCTAACCTAACCTAACCTAACCTAACCTAACCTAACCTAACCTAACCTAACCTAACCTAACCTAACCTAACCTAACCTAACCTAACCTAACCTAACCTAACCTAACCTAACCTAACCTAACCTAACCTAACCTAACCTAACCTAACCTAACCTAACCTAACCTAACCTAACCTAACCTAACCTAACCTAACCTAACCTAACCTAACCTAACCTAACCTAACCTAACCTAACCTAACCTAACCTAACCTAACCTAACCTAACCTAACCTAACCTAACCTAACCTAACCTAACCTAACCTAACCTATAACCTAACCTAACCTAACCTAACCTAACCTAACCTAACCTAACCTAACCTAACCTAACCTAACCTAACCTAACCTAACCTAACCTAACCTAACCTAACCTAACCTAACCTAACCTAACCTAACCTAACCTAACCTAACCTAACCTAACCTAACCTAACCTAACCTAACCTAACCTAACCTAACCTAACCTAACCTAACCTAACCTAACCTAACCTAACCTAACCTAACCTAACCTAACCTAACCTAACCTAACCTAACCTAACCTAACCTAACCTAACCTAACCTAACCTAACCTAACCTAACCTAACCTAACCTAACCTAACCTAACCTAACCTAACCTAACCTAACCTAACCTAACCTAACCTAACCTAACCTAACCTAACCTAACCTAACCTAACCTAACCTAACCTAACCTAACCTAACCTAACCTAACCTAACCTAACCTAACCTAACCTAACCTAACCTAACCTAACCTAACCTAACCTAACCTAACCTAACCTAACCTAACCTAACCTAACCTAACCTAACCTAACCTAACCTAACCTAACCTAACCTAACCTAACCTAACCTAACCTAACCTAACCTAACCTAACCTAACCTAACCTAACCTAACCTAACCTAACCTAACCTAACCTAACCTAACCTAACCTAACCTAACCTAACCTAACCTAACCTAACCTAACCTAACCTAACCTAACCTAACCTAACCTAACCTAACCTAACCTAACCTAACCTAACCTAACCTAACCTAACCTAACCTAACCTAACCTAACCTAACCTAACCTAACCTAACCTAACCTAACCTAACCTAACCTAACCTAACCTAACCTAACCTAACCTAACCTAACCTAACCTAACCTAACCTAACCTAACCTAACCTAACCTAACCTAACCTAACCTAACCTAACCTAACCTAACCTAACCTAACCTAACCTAACCTAACCACGTAAATTTTTGAAGTACTTACCCAGGTCCTGTATATAAGTGTGATACACCATTAGACGCGTCTTCGCGAGTACCAGCTGCACCTGCAACAAAAAAAGCACACGTTAGTACAAAAAACCAAAATTTTTGAGAAAAAACCAATTTTCACGGTTATTTTCGGGTGCCAAGCAAACCTGCACCTTATTGCGGCGTCACGGGTCTCGATAGATCCGCGTGCGCGTCCTGCACCCGAAACCGTGAAAATCTGGGTACCCTCCCATACAAAAATCGCAAATTAGAGTCAAAAAACAGTTCAAAAATTAATTTTTTGCGCCCGCACACCTATATATAGTTTTTTCGTGTATAGTTTCAGGATCGGTGGTCTTTTTCAGCGATAAACGTTCAGGCGTACCTCTACGGAGCTGCGCCTGTACCGTGCGCTCTAAAAAAGAACGAAAATCAAACATCGAAATTTTCTCAGTACTTGGTCTATAGAGAAAAGTCCACCTAAGCCCCGATACGAAAAACAAAAACGTAAATTTTTGAAGTACTTACCCAGGTCCTGTATATAAGTGTGATACACCATTAGACGCGTCTTCGCGAGTACCAGCTGCACCTGCAACAAAAAAAGCACACGTTAGTACAAAAAACCAAAATTTTTGAGAAAAAACCAATTTTCACGGTTATTTTCGGGTGCCAAGCAAACCTGCACCTTATTGCGGCGTCACGGGTCTCGATAGATCCGCGTGCGCGTCCTGCACCCGAAACCGTGAAAATCTGGGTACCCTCCCATACAAAAATCGCAAATTAGAGTCAAAAAACAGTTCAAAAATTAATTTTTTGCGCCCACCCACCCACCCTATTAGGAACCCACCCCCCCACCCAGGAAAACTTTACTGGATAGTATTTTTCTGTAAATTTTTCTGATAATTTTGGTATTATTTTCCCGAGAATCAGACAAGGCTGTGCCTATTAAATAGTTGGTTTAGTTATTTATAATCAATTAATTATCACATTTATATTTGACAAGACTTTATTGACCTAAATTATATTTTTATAATTTTAATTTTACGTCTATTTTGTGTTCGTTTTTATTTAATTGTACCACTATCGTGACATTTTATTGACAATCATTTTTTAAAATACAATTTTAACTCGGACTTTTTACATCCGTATTTGACACGTCCCTCAGACAGTATGTTCAGTTACCGCACCCCAGTAAAAAAGGCAAACCGGACATATACTCAGGAATCTCCAAGTATGACCGAGGCCGGTCCTTCTCTTGAACAGGATAAAACATCCAGCGTTAGGCGTAGCATAGGGGAGTGGGAAGCGGGGAAACCGAAATCACTTAAATCTCCAAATACAAAACCGCCGACTAAAAACACCATAGTCGCTGCGGCGGGCCCCTATATGCCAAAATCTAAACCTGCACCCTCTGCAGAGAGAGAGGCATTCCGAAAAACACCTTCAGCGGACCCGTCGCCAAAGACACCCTATGCAGACAGATTGGCAGAAGCGAGGGCTAACCTAATGAAGGGTAAGTTACAGCTCAAAAACTCGCGCAATATCAAAACAGAAATAAAAGAAGAGGTCACCCAAGCTCTTGAACGCCTCTTCCAACTGGTCAAAGAGAGTGAAGCAGAGAGGATAGCAGGCCTGAGTGGTTTTAGATCAAAGGGGGCAGCAGCGGTGGCACCAGCTTCCGTTGATGTCGCCATAAAACAAGGAAAGCAGGATAATGATGAGCTCCCTCTCTCTCAGCTCTATTCATCACTAGCTGACCACAGTCAGTTGGTGAGGGAGAGTAAAGAGATGATGATGGAGCTCAAGGAGGCTATGGTTAAACAGAAGGAGGCCCTTGAGAGTGCAACATATGCTAGTGTAGTATCAGGCTCCCATGTAAAACAGGCACCCGTTCCAGCAGCACTGCATTCAGTTGTTATAACGGCCAAGGATGATACCGAAACCAGTGAGGAAGTCCTCGGCCGCTTAAGGAAAGCAGTGAACGCGAAGGACGGAGGAGTTGTGGTTGAGCGGGTAAGGAAGGCCAAGGATAGGAAGGTAATTGTGGGATGTAGAACGGAACAGGAAAGAGAGTTGGTTAAAAAGAAAATCATAGATTCCGGAGAACTCCTCAACGTTGAGGAGATTAAGAATAAAGATCCTCTAGTCATCCTGCATAACGTACTGCAGTATAACAGTGGACCAGAGATCCTCGGTGCTCTAAAAAATCAAAATAAAAATATTTTTACCGGATTGAAGGAAGACGAGAGCAAAATGGAGATAGCGTATAAAAAGAAAACGAGGAATCCCCATACAAACCATGTGGTAATGAGGGTGTCCCCCATGATATGGCGACGTATGACAGATGCGGGGGCTGTCCACGTTGACCTCCAGCGTGTCTTTGTTGCAGACCAATCGCCGCTTGTCCAGTGCTCGCTCTGTCTGGGCTATGGACACGGCAGGAGGTTCTGCAAGGATACGCAGGAGAAGTGTAGTCATTGCGGGGGACACCACATGAGAAATGAATGTGCAGATTGGCTAGCGAGGACTACTCCATCTTGCTGCAACTGCGTACGCGCCAAGCTGGACAGCGCTGACCACGGTGCCTTTAGCCAGGAATGCCCAATTCGGAAGAAGTGGGATGCACTGGCTAGAGCCACTGTGGCATATTGCTAAGGGCGTCCCTGGTGTAAACTTTGACTCGGATAAAAAGCCATACTGCGTTGCACAGGCAAACTTACAAAGAAAGAGGCTGGCTACGCAGGAACTGCTTACGGAAGCGCAAAACAAAAATATGGCCTTCGCGCTGATTCAGGAGCCGTATGTTGGTAGCTCGGGTAGGATGAAGGATTATGGAGGTGCGACCATTTACCAGTGCGCAAATCAGGGAGACAAGACCGTCAAGGCAGCGATTGCAGTTTTTGACGAAGACCTCGATATCATACAATACCCGGACCTCACCACAACAAATATTGTGGTGTTAAAAATTAAGACAAGCGCCTGGGAAATTGTCGTAGTTTCCTTCTACCTGGAACCGTATCCGAGTCCAATCGAGCCATACCTGGAGCAGTTGCGAAAAATAGAGGGGAGATTTGGTCGCAACCTCATAATGGGGGGCGACGCCAATGCTAAAAGCACATGGTGGGGTAGCCTGACGGTGGACAGCAGAGGAGAGGATCTGGCTGGTACACTACACGAGCTGGGGCTGCAAGTTCTCAATATAGGAGATACCCCCACTTTCCACACCATAAGAGGAGAGAAAGAGTACGCCAGCTTTATTGATATCACGGCCTGCACGCCTGATATGCTCAACCTGGTCGAGAACTGGAGGGTAAATGAATGTTTCACTAGCTCGGATCACAACACAATCATGTTTAAAATTCGATTAACTAAATCAAAAGGAATACATATTAATAGAACCACTAGGATATATAATACGAGGAAAGCCAACTGGAGTCAGTTTCATGAGAAAATGACCCAGCTGCTAATAGATAATAATTTAAATAAAGAAAACATTGATAAAATAAATAATAAAGTTAAACTTGAAGAAATAATAGTAAAATACATTAACATAGTTGTAACAGCAAGTAATGATAGTATACCTAAAATAAAAACAAAACAGGAATTAACCGTACCATGGTGGTCCGAGGCACTCAAGAAGATGAAGCATGAAGTGAAGACCAGGAAGCGCAGGATCTGGTGTGCAGCGCCGATTCGAAAGAAGAAAGTCGTTAAAGCTTACCTGGAAATAAAAGAAATGTATGAAGAAATGGAAGAAATGGCGCGGACAGAAAGTTGGAAGGAGTTTTGTGGGAAACAGGATAGGGAAGGGGTATGGGAGGGGATATATAGGGTAATTTGTAGGACCAGGAAAAGAGACGCGGACATATTGCTCGAAAAAGATGGCCAAACATTGGATGCCAAAGAATCAGCTGAGCTGTTGGCAACTACTTTCTACCCGGCGGATTTAGAGTACGAAGACAATGCGGACCACCGTCGCACCAGACAAATAGCAGCAAGTCTAAATGAACGGGCCGATGATGATCATGACCCGCCATTCACGATGCAGGAACTGGAAACGACGATGGACAGCTTCAACCCAAAGAAAGCCCCGGGCGGAGACGGCTTAACGGCTGATATCTGCGGACGAGCAATAAAAAGTGACCCAAAATTGTACCTTGCCTTGGTTAATAAATGCCTGGAAATCAGCCACTTCCCTACCACCTGGAAGGAAGCCACTGTGGTGGTGCTGAGAAAGCCGGGTAAGGACAATTATGCTACCCCAAAAGCATACAGGCCGATTGGACTGCTCCCTGTTATGGGAAAAATTATGGAGAAACTTGTCGTCGGAAGGCTGAAATGGCACCTGCTCCCCAGGATGAGTACTCGCCAGTATGGTTTTATGCCCCAAAGAAGCACGGAAGACTCCCTCTATGATCTAATGCAACACGTACGCAGAAAGTTAGACCAAAAGAAGCTAGTGACGATGGTATCGCTGGATATAGAGGGAGCCTTTGACAGTGCATGGTGGCCAGCTATCAAGACCAGACTGGCTGAGGAAAAGTGTCCTGGTAACATCAGGAGCTTGGTGAGCAGCTACCTCAATGACAGAAGCGTAAAGTTAAGATATGCTGGTGAGGAACACAGAAGAGAGACCGCCAAAGGATGCGTTCAGGGCTCAATTGGCGGTCCTATTCTGTGGAACCTTTTATTGGACCCTCTACTGAAAGAGCTGGAAAAGCTGGACCACTACTGCCAGGCCTTTGCCGACGACGTGGTGCTTGTCTTCGATGGTGATACTGCATTAGAAGTTCAGGGACATGCCAATGCCGCTCTCGAACATGTTCAGCAGTGGGGTGTCAAGAACAAACTCAAATTTGCACCACAAAAAACAAAAGCGATGCTAATAACGCGAAAAATGAAGTATGACACACCACTGCTGAAGATGGGAGGGGTCGACGTGGGCATGTCCAATGAAATAAAAATCCTCGGAGTCACCATCGACGACAAGCTCACCTTCAATGGTCATACCGCAAACGTATGCAGAAAAGCTTTGAACGTGTATAAGCAGTTGTCCACCGCAGCAAAGATCAGTTGGGGCCTGAACCCTGAAATTATTAGGACAATTTATCAAGCAGCGGTCGAACCCATTATCTTGTATGCTGCAAGCGTTTGGGCACCGGCCACGGAGAAACTAGGGGTAAAAAAGCAATTAAATGTAGTGCAACGTGGTTTTGCCCAAAAAATATGCAAGGCGTACCGAACTGTGTCCCTCAATTCTGCGCTGTTACTGGCTGGGATGTTACCACTTGACCTCCGGGTGCAGGAAGCAGCCGCATTGTACGAGGCCAAAAGAGGAGTATCCCAGCCATTGCCAGGAGACAGAGTTGTGGAACGCAGGGCTAGTTACGCATTAGCTCCTCACCCAGCTCAACATATGAGCCTGAAGTTTATAAAACTGGCAGACGAGCACGAGGTGGAAACCTATAATAACCAACAGGTCCGCATTTTCACCGACGGGAGTAAAATTGAGGGCCAAGTCGGAGCAGCGCTGACCATATGGGTCGGAGGTGCCGAGACGAAAGCTCTCAAAATTAAGTTAGCCCCGTACTGTACAGTGTACCAAGCCGAACTTCTGGCTATATGTAGAGCCACGCAGGAAATTCTAAAGCGCAGTGAGAGGTGCTTTGGAATATACAGTGACTCCAGATCTGCACTGGAGTCTGTCATAGGCCAAAGGACTACTCACCCACTAGCAACGGAGACACGCGCAAACCTTCGAACCTGTAAAGATCAGAAGAAGTAAGTACTCCTTTTCTGGATAAAGGCTCATGAAGGCTTAAGTGGCAATGAAAGGGCAGACCACCTGGCCAAGGAGGCGGCCCTTAAAAGCAAAAAGAAACCGGATTACGATCTGTGCCCGGTCTCATACGTCAAGCGACAAAACCGTATGAAATCGCTTGGTGAATGGAACCGCAGATACAGGGAGGGTGAAACAGCAGCAACAACCAAGATCTTTTTCCCCGACGTAATCCAATCCTACAGGGTCATAAAAAGGCTATCACCGACTGGTGTTAGGACACAAGTCCTGACGGGGCACGGTGGGTTCTCCGAGTACCTGAATCGTTTCAAGTGCAAGGAGGACCCATCGTGCATCTGTGAACCAGGAACAGCGGAGTCAATAACACACCTACTTTTTGACTGCCCCGTTTTTGGCCTCCTTCGGCATAACACCGAACAAATGCTTTATTGCAAAATATCAGCAGAAAATGCCAACCAATTGATTATAAGTCGGGAAACAAGAGAAGAATTTTTAAAATACTGTGAAAAAATAGCAACAACGGTAATAAATAGAAATAAGTAGTATGAACATGATGCTAATATTAATGTTAATATTAAACAGCATGAATCGTATTTATTTTTATTTATTATTGCTTGACTGATAGAAAAGTATAGCAAAAAGGAACCACCGCAAGATAAATACTAAGATATAATATTAATGTAAAATGATTAATCGACATGCAGTAATAGCTGACATAGGATAATTTTATAATGAAAAACAATAGCATATATATAATAATGAATAAAATTAAAATTTTTGCAACAGAGGACTCTGATTCTGTCAGAGGGATTTGGACAAAGGGAGGGGTGGTTTAGTCCGTAGGTCACCGAAAGGTGGAGTCGGACATAACCGCGGGGCCCGAGCCCTGCGGTATCCATGAGGATTCCCCCCTCCCTCGGAAAAAAAAAAAAAAAAAAAAAAAAAAAACCTAACCTAACCTAACCTAACCTAACCTAACCTAACCTAACCATCCTAAAAAAGCCCCAGGACCAGACGGGCTTACCGCGGACATCTGCGCTGCGGCCATCCGATGCGACTGGGAGTTGTTCATTGCGATAGCAAACAAATGCTTATCGCTAAGATACTTCCCAAAGCAATGGAAAGTGGCGCACGTGATCATCTTAAGGAAACCCGGCAAGGAGGATTACACACATCCGAAATCCTACCGTCCAATAGGTCTGCTGCCTGTGCCCGGAAAAATCGTTGAAAAGCTCTTAGTAGGTCGCCTGCAATGGCATCTCCTCCCGACTCTCAGCTCGAAACAGTATGGTTTCATGCCCCAACGAGGCACCGAAGACGCCCTCTATGACTTGGTAGAGCACATAAAATATGGAGTACAAAATAAGAACATAGTACTCCTTATCTCCCTGGATATAGAGGGTGCCTTCGACAATGCATGGTGGCCCGCCCTAAAACATCAGCTAGCGAAGAAGAGGTGTCCAACAAACCTCTACGAAATGGTAAACTCATACCTCAGCGACCGCAAAATTAAGGTTAACTACGCAAGAACAGCATATGAGAAGGGGACTACTAAAGGTTGCGTCCAAGGATCCATCGGTGGACCGACCTTTTGGAATGTCATACTAGACTCGTTGCTGCGACAGCTCGAAGCTGAGGAAGTTTACTGTCAAACCTTCGCTGATGACGTAGTTCTCGTGTTCACAGGCCAATCAAAAACCTTAGAGCAGCAAGCTAATAAGACATTAGGCATGGTAGTGGAATGGGGAAATCGTAATAAACTCAACTTTGCAGCTCATAAGACCAGCGCAATGCTGTTGACGAAAAAGTTGAAGTACGAAAACCCAAACCTATTCATGTCAAGCGTCAAGCTAAATCTCGTCGAGGAGATTAAACTGCTCGGCCTTGTGATAGACCGCAGGCTCACCTTCAAATCGCACATCACCGCACAATGTAAAAAGGCTGCGGAGATATACAAGCAGATGGCGCGCGCTGCGAAGGTGACCTGGGGTCTAAACAGCGAAATCATAAGAACGATATACGTCGCAGTGGTGGAACCCATCATAATGTACGCCTCGAGTGTATGGGCACCGGCGATTGACCTCGAAGTAAACAGGTCCCACCTGAACGTGCTTCAAAGAGGCTTCGCCCAGAAAATCTGCAAATCATACCGAACTGTTTCACTCACGTCAGCACTCGCCCTCTCAGGTCTGCTCCCACTAGACCTGAGAATCCAGGAAGCGGCAACTCTGTACAAAGTAAAGAAGAGTGTCTCATCAGACTACCTCCCTACAAACATGGAACTCGAAAAGCATGTCAGTCCGCTGGACCAGCCGCATCCGTCCACTCAGACATCAGTGGATTTCGAGCTTCTAGAAGACGTTCAAACCCAGCTGGAAGGACCCCAGATCTACACAGACGGCAGTAAGATCGAAGGTCGGGTGGGCGCAGCCCTCAGTTGGTGGGAGAATGGGGAAGAGGTCAGACACTCTACTTTCGGGCTTCACCCTGAGTGCACGGTCTTCCAATCGGAACTTTACGCTCTCTACCGAGCGACTCAACTTGTGATGTCTAGCAAAGACCCTCAGGTCAGTATTCTGAGTGATTCAAGATCATCGCTCGAACTGCTACGGAATCCCAGGACGAGTCACCCCCTGGCGAAGGGCGTGAAGGAAAACATTGGAAAGATCAGTGCAGAAGGTAGATCCATTCACCTGTTCTGGTTGAGAGCGCATGTAGGGACTGCTGGTAATGAAAGAGCTGATGAGCTCGCCAAATCAGCAGCACTCACTGGCAGCTCTTAGGACTATGAGGGGATCCCTTTGTCTTGCGTCAAAAAGAAGATCCGTGAGGAGTCAATCCGGAAGTGGCAGGACCGGTATGAGACCTCCGTCACTGGTGCAGTCACAAAAAAGTTCCTCCCGGATATCGCAAAAGCATACCGGTTGACGCGAACAACAAAACTGACTCCACATCAAGTGCAAGCTTTGACGGGACACGGAGGTATAGCCGAATACCTGTACAGATTTAAGCTTAAGGAAACCCCTGGATGCGAATTTATACAATTAGCTATCCTATCCGTGTGGCAAGGAGTCACTAACAGGTACTGCTTATGCTTGACCCATATAAATACGAAGCACAATAATTACTTTTTGAAAAATATTATAAATTTGTTGTAAAATAAAAGTTAAATTTTATTAAAAAATCATTAAAACAATGTCAAATCTAAACTTCACCAAACTGAACTATGCCCATAGATATGAGATAAATAAATATATTGCATCTTATCTTATAAGATCTTTGCCTATCTCGTCCCTCAACATCATCATCAGCATCATCATCCTGAAGAAGTCATCATCATCATCATCATCGCCACCATCATCATCATCGTCATCTTTATCGTCCTAAAGACGTCATAATCATTATCATCAACACCATCATCATAATCATCATCATCATCATCCTAAACCCATGTCACTCTGTGCAGCCTTTAGTCTTCCACTTCCTTCGGCTTCCCACGGCTCTGACCAGGTCAAACCTCATCATCATCATCACCTCCATCATCCTGAACCCATGCCACTCTGTGCAGCCGTTAGTCTTCCGCTTCCATCGGCTTCCCACGACTCGGACCAGATCATCGGTCCACCTAATGAAAGCATCCTACATTGCAACTTCCAGTTTATGGTCGCACTAGCTTGATTGAGATAAATACCTATTACATACTAAGGAAGACTCTATTCTAAATTCCAAGTTATTTCGTAATAGACGCATAAAACATTACCTGTTTTGAAACTATAACGATATTCATACACAGTCGCGATACTTTCTAAAACCACTTGAGAAAATAAGATTTCCTCCTCCTTCGAGTTCCTGCTTCGTGAAAAAGCATTGTATCTAAAATAGTATTATTTTTAATCCACTTTCGTGAGGTTTGCTTCAGTCAATGCGTGAGAATACGATCTCTATTTCTCTTCCGTCTGCTCCACCCGTGGCAACTAAAGGATTACCTACCTACTTATACAGAGTCTGTAAAACAATATTATCCACTAGAATGGATAGCAACATTAAACACGGAATATTCAGCAGTCAAAATTTCCAGTTGGAACTAACTCATAAAAAGATTTCAAAACAAATATTAAGTATTCTACATAATATCTACGATGTTTTACATCACCGCGTGAAATAAAATCTTTCATCTCCTTCGTGTATAACGCTAGGCTTCTGCCGGCTAAGGAAATATGCAGTAAACAGCACTAGCTTCCCTTCTACAATAAAATCCCCTGCCATCATCAAACCTTCCGCCTAGAGTGATCCACAATGATCTTGTGCTACAATAAGCATCTACACTCATCATCATCTAAGCTCCTGCCGACTAGGAAATATGCAAAGAATAGCATTGACTTTCCCTTCTGTACATTAAAACCACCTGCCATCATCAGACTATCCGCTTAACGTGATGTCCACAACGATATTGTCCTACAATAAGCATTTTTACTCAACATCATCCTACAAGGAAAGCTCTACGCATTCCGTTCTGTACATTAAAACCTTCTACCATCATCAACCCACCCGCTCGGCGTGTTTCCCATGTCGTTCTTGTCCTACACTAAGCATCTGCACTCAACATCAACCTTCCAGGAAGGCGCTACGCTCAGCAGCAAACATTTTCCGTCCGTGTATATCTTCAAATACTAAAGAACTACACCTACTAAACAATGAATTAGAAGATTTCACCTTTCAATTTCCACAGACTAAATATAGCGAAGTACTTCCCTTTGAACTTGATGGTCTTAAGTAATATTAATTCATTATTCCTGTTTTTAAATAGAGCTGCTCCGTTCCTTCTTGCTGATTGGTTTTCCTCACTCGATGAACATCTTTTCTCCTTTTAGTAATCCACTATCTGAAAATAAAAAATCTATAAAATCTGGAAAAAACTATATTTTTCCACCTTTTTTTCATTTTCTAATCACAACTCCCACTCTGAAATTCTTTGAAAAACTTTGACACATTTTAGACTGCTAGCTCGCGATTTTAAGTATGAACCTTTTTATTAAGGAGTTTTTATTCTTTCTACTATTACCTCATTTTACGTTTAGATAACTACTTTTACACCTATCTCCATGTCCTATACCAGTTAGTGCAGTATAAAACGAATATTTGCTTTAATTTTGGATTATTATTTACTTGTTAAATGATTTGATTGAATAATATTGTTTTTCTTTTTAAACTGAAAAATATTTCTAATATTTGTGACGTCACGAGACACCCTGGATCGTTACAAGGTTAACTGTAGTATTTACTAAATATTAATCTTACGATGTAAAAGCTGCAAAAATAGTATTTTGCACGTTGATAACGGGATCACATTGTGGCGTCGCAAGAAGTCTTTATTTTATTTCTTCATGCTCTCTGCGAGAGCATTTGAAATGAGAACATGAAAAATAACAATTGAAGGTTGTTGACTTTTTGACATAGTCAATCACGGCGAAAATTTCTGTTGGTCGATGCGTATATCTCGTAGGCTCTTGTACAATAAATAAGTGTTATTTAGTATCCTGCTGTTTTTAATCACCAATGTGTAGAGTCAGTAGCCCGTGACGTCGTCCGGTGCAAATACAATAAGAAGTGGTGGACAGACGACGAGGCGACCCTTCAAAAACCACCAAAGTGGTGACCCTCGGAACGTGAAGGATCCCGTGTCTACACACCAACGTGGTTACCACGGCCAAAGCTGTGACCAAAGTTGAGTTACCAAAGCGGTGACTCCTTCGTACAACGCACCTAAACGCTGCGGAATTTCACACGCTCTATATATTGGGAGATACAAGCAGCGCGCGAAGCGTAGTTGGTCTGAGACTGTCATTGTTCCTATTTTCTCTATGGTCTGGATCTCTCCATTAAGGATTAAGGAGTGCTTACTGCTTACAATAAAAATTATACTGCTTTTCCAAGTTTCTTGGAGTAGAATTTGGCAGATTTCTAGGCTATCTACGGCATTATCTGCAATTTGTCGATGGTAACACTGATTGCCCGTCAAGCACAGATAACGTCAAAACAAGTGCACGTCAACGTCGCCACCAACGTCAACGTCATAGTTTATAATAGTCATACGTCCAGTGTTGCCAACTCAGCTCTTTTAGAGCTAACTTTAGCTCTTTTTTCACATCGGCAGCTCTAAAAATTGTCTTTAGCTCCTAAGCTCCTTTTTTGGAAGGATTTTGGCTCCTTTTTACCCGACTACCAAAAAGGAGGGTTATGAGTTTGACTATCTATGTATGCATGTATGTATGTATGTATGTTCATATGTTCCCTCGTATCTCCTAAATTACTTACCTTATCTCAAACAGCAAGGTGTGAATCGATAGATCTTAACACTGCGTGTCATAGGCTATATAAAGTTACATTAAATTCAATATGGCGGATTATATTAAAAAAATTCGCGGACGAAAAAAAATATTTTTTCGATAAACATGTCATGTTTAGAATCAAATGAAAGGTCTTTATGAGTACGTTTCAAATATGTATAAATTTTATATCTATGTATAACTATGTATAGCCTACGTATGAAGATAGGCGCGAATTTTCTGGTTTTGTTGTTCCCTGGTTGTGCCTAAACTGCTCACCATATTTTATCACGTTTTATACCAATCGATGCGTATTAACACTCTGGATGACATAGGGTATATTAAATTTTACTAAACCCAATATGGCGGATTTTATGACCTATCCATTCCACCTCATAGTAAAAAAAATCGCTAAACATTAGACAAACAGCCGAAATCATTCGTGTAGTCTTAAAAATTTGCACAGAAATGTACTGATGAATATACTAAAATGTCCGAGGGTGGGGGGTAAGTAGGGGGAGGGAGAAGGGTTTGAATATAACTTTTTTCGGATATTTGCTTATATCTCAGTATAGGGACGGCAGGAACAAATAAATAAATAATTAAATAGAATTTTCACCAATGTATATTTTGAAGTGTTTTTGTAAGCAATATTCTTATTGAAGTATTGACACACGTAAAAAAAAACAATTTTAATTATCTTGATTAGTTAAAAAAGGTCAAAAGAAGCTTTATGTAGAACCTATAAAAGTTTCTACTACACTCAGAAACCTTTAGGATTAGCATTACAATTACTTCTGTAATGGCGAATGTAATATAATTATATTACATTCGCCATAAAAAAGATTCTATCCATTTTTACTGTAGGATCAATACTTTAGGAATTAAACGATGTTGTAATTTGAAAAAAAATAGCTTCCTCCCACCTCAGTTTAACGCGCAACTGCATAGCGCTTGTAAAGTTGTAGCATATATGATAGATGATAGGAGTAGGTACCTACTTAAAAGTATAAGCAACAAAAAATAAAATCACTAAACAGACATTTTTGCACATAGGTAAGTGTAACCATTAGTTATACTATACAACACCCCTTCATTTGGGCGAGGGAAAAAATGCCATCATAAATAATTAGGTAGTCGGGTTTTAGTTTTTGGACTCTATCTTGTTGTTTCATTAGGTACATACTTTATTAGGCAAGTATGCACCACCGTAGGTCGTGTCATCGTTTACCTTCAGGTGAGAAAGTGGTCAAATGTTATTCCTAGAAATTCTTATGAATAAAAATACTCATTAGTTTGCTCAAACCATACAAAAGAAAGTGATGTGGCCAAAAAAGTGGCTCTGTTTTTGACACTATCTTAATGATATTAAAATGCCATGTTAAATAGATATTATGCTCTATTCTTGATAGAATTATATTAAACGGGGAATTTTCCTAAAATTGTAGTACATATAGTCCAATCTTCTTTGATTGTACGTTTTTCTTTTACGACTCTAATTCTTTTCAAGTTCTGAGCATTGCCTGGATGTGGTGTTGTGTGTGTTGTAGATATATTAATCGAAACAACCATTTATATGGCTTTTTAGTCAAAAACTCCGTGATGAAAGTGGCTTTGAAGATGTGCCATTTCAACTTTCAAGATTGGTTGAAAGAAGCGAGTAATAAAAAGCGCAAAGCATACTGTAGTCATTATCGCGGCGAGTTTGACCCCGAGAAGGCTGACTTATTGAATCACATAAAGTGCAAAAAGCATGTTAGAGCAGCAGAATCGTTTTCATTGAGACAAAAATTGGGATTTCCTTGGTTTAGCTCCTTTTTACTAAAAATTTTAGCTCTGTTTAGCTCTTTTTTTACGTTACTTTAGCTCTCTTTGGCGAATCAGTGTTGGCAACACTGCATACGTCATCCACCTCTCAATACAATCGCAGCCGAACCGAACGTAGTTGGAAAGTTTTCCCGGATTTATTTTTGATCGAAAAATACTACAAGTTGATCGGTTATAAACTCTCAAATCGGTTTCACAATGGCCAGGTCGATCGTTGAATAATCGTACGTGATGGCCGGCGGTGACCTGGGTGGCGAAGCGGTTCGGTGAGCCGCGGCGATGTCGATCGAGTACGTCCCGGTGAGCGAGGGCGAGCAGGACGAGCCCATCGAGCTGCCCACCGAGGAGGACGGCGCGCTGCTGCTCAGCACCGTAGCGGCGCAGTTCGCGGGCTGTAGCGGCCTCAAGTACCGCGCCGGCGGCCGGCTGCGCGGCTTGCGGCTCGTGGACGAGCGCCTCTCGCCGCCGCCCGAGGGCTGGGCCGCTCACCGCTACTGGTGCGCCTTCCCGCGGCTCGAGCACCCGGCCGAGACGGCGCAGCGGCCGCGTTGCTCCGACCTCATCGTGCTCGGTCTGCCGTGGAAGACGGGCGAGGAGGCGGTGCGCGAGTACTTCGGCGCGTTCGGCGAGCTGCTCATGGTGCAGGTGAAGCGCGACGCCAAGACGGGGCTGTCCAAGGGGTTCGGGTTCGTCAAATTCGCGGAGTACGAGGCGCAGCTGCGGGCGCTCGGTCGGCGGCACATGATCGACGGCCGCTGGTGCGACGTGCGCATCCCGAACGGCAAGGACGGCGGCGCGGCGGCGCACCGCAAGGTGTTCGTGGGCCGCTGCACCGAGGCGCTCTCGGCGGACGACCTGCGCGACTACTTCGCCGCCTTCGGCCAGGTGACGGACGTGTTCGTGCCGCGCCCCTTCCGCGCCTTCAGCTTCGTCACGTTCCTGGACCCCGAGGTGGCGCAGTCGCTGTGCGGCCAGGACCACATCATCAAGGGTGTGTCGGTGAACATCTCGACGGCATCGCCCAAACGCGAGCGGGCGCGCGGCGGCGGTAGCGCCGGGGCGAGCGGGCCCGGCGCGGCGAGCGGCCCGGGCCCGGCGCCGCGCGGCTCGCTCGTGGGCTGGGGACTGGTCAACTGGGCCGGAGACGCGTGGCCTCCGCACCATGCATCGCACCACCCCGACTCCAAGCCCTACATCAAGTATGAGTGATGCCTTGTATCTAACTCTTTGGTGTCTCCGAGTACCTTTGTTGATTGCTATCAGATTTTATATGAAACTAAATGTGTAAATAAAAATATTATATATTATTATTATATCTATTATAGTATGAAGTTATCCACAAGTATTTTATTATTAACCTACTTATAACATTTTATGTCCATTTTGAAAGACTTGGATCTCATGTTGCAGATTCCACATGCCTTTAATGATAAATTTATTCTACACATCTGACAGCGCTTAAAGTTGAATGCAAAACAGGATTTCACATTTTATTTGTAAGGTTCTGCATACCGATCACAAAAATGAAACCGTACAAGTGAGTTCCTTCTTACATTTAGATGGTCCCTGGTTAACATTATGAACACTGGCTCATGTTTAATTTTAACTACAGTGTTAATAAGCGCTTGGTTACTTGCGTGTCATACATTCTAGATATTGTACATTTTGCTCCATAGAGTACTGTAGTACCACGGATACTTGTTGCTAACCTGCCTACTATCAGTTCCATGGTAACCTTTACAAAGGTTAGTGATGTACTTGCCATTTATCTGCGGGGTGGTCTTGTAACTTTGATAGCAATGCAACAGGAGAAATTACATTCCTATTTTGAAAATTTTCATAGGAACTAATCACATAATTTTAATGGGTCATCATCATCATCATCATTAACAGCCTGAAGACGTTCACTGATGAACATAGGCCTGCTCCAGGGAGCTCCACTTAGAGCGGCTGCTCGCCTCCTGCATCCATCGGCTCCCCGCGGCTTTCACCAGGTCGTCGGTCCACCTAGTGGGGGGCCGGCCTACGCTGCGTCTTCCAGTTCGTGGTCGCCACTGTAGAACCTTTCTTCCCCATCAGTTGTCAGTTCTACGAGCGATGTGGCTTGCCCGTTGCCATTTCAACTTGCTAATCCTAAGAGCTACATCGGTCACTAGTTCTCCTGTGGATCTCCTCATTTCGGATCTTATCTCGCAGGGAAACACCGAGCATTGCTCTCTCCATAGCTCGTTGCGCGACTTTGAGCTTAGTAAGGAGGTCAATTAACAGTTAGAGACCACGTCTCAGTTCCATAAGTTTTGTTTAAACTTTTGTTTTCAGGCTTTGTGGTATTTTGAACGAAAAGATAGGTGGAAGCTTCCCGAACGCTGCCCAGCCGAGTTGGATTCTTCGGGTGATCTCTTTGTCGAAGTTGGACTTACCCAATTGGACAGTCTAGAAAAGAATAAGAATAAGAAAAATTTATTTCCAGAAACATTTACATTACAAAGAATCATAATTAAATGTACATACAATATCAATTAAAAGATTGACTGCTACTGGAATATGATATGAGTTACAACGGGCCCCAAACTAGGCTAAGCCTGTATCTTGGGTGCCCATATACATAGTCTGCCCTAGATAGACGTTATTTGTCGACAACTTCGTAACCAAGTGCGAGTTGGACTCGTGCATGAAGGGTCCATACCATCATTGTCAATCAATAACTGTCAATAACTTAAATAATTTTATTATAATAATGCCTTCCAATCATAGGCCTTCCAAATGTCCGGGCTAGACCGAGAGTCTCAAGACAGCATATATTATCATTTTTTTTTATTAATAAGGTGCAGTGGGGTAAATGAAACATACTTTACTTTTTGTGTTACATACACGTCTCTAGCTCAGCAATACGACTGTCATTTATATGATCTTCCTGGCTATACATGACACTAGGTTGTAATTCTATAGCAACTCTAGTATAGCAGTGCGTTTAGCGATGAGTTAATTATCTAATCCAAAGCTGACGACGGTTTTGTTTCACTTAAATGAGTTAAGTGAAACGATCGCCATAATACAAGGTGACCTTGAATTAGTATGTTATCCCGAAATGGGGTAAATCTACACCCCAAGGTAGACAATGTTTCTTCCACGACTTTACTAAATTAATAGTTTTTCCATTGAAGAAATACCATGTAAAGTTTACGTTCAAAAATAGCCTTAGCGCAGCTGGGTGGTTGAACTTCGTCCTTGACCGAGTGCACATAAAGAG
Organism: Ennomos erosarius; assembly: GCA_963580505.1. NCBI lineage: Eukaryota > Metazoa > Arthropoda > Insecta > Lepidoptera > Geometridae > Ennomos > Ennomos erosarius. The sequence goes on from OY756988.1 coordinate 30,950, forward strand.
TTTAATGACCTGTGCTTAGAAATGAATTTATGGTATCTTGTTAACTCTCGTAGCGATCGCACGTGCAAATTTGCGAGTGGATTTATTTTTTACTATGGAGTTTTTGAAACACCCAGTTTCAAGTAACACTCTCACAACTTGTAGGATATCATGGTCCCAGTCCCCCCATTTCGGGATAACATACCAATTCAAGGTCACCTTGTATCTACAATCTACATGCCTGAGTCTACAAAACTGTTCTATGGACGACGTGTTGAATTTCTTCTATACTATATGAGTCGAATTTCTTCATAATAAAATAAATAAATAAATATGTGTGGACATTTCACACAGCGCCATCTAGCCCTAAACTAAACATAGCTTGTACTATGGGAAACAGATAACTGATACAATACTGATATACATTTTTGTTTGTCAATACATACATAGAATACAATATAACACCCAGACGCATTTGTGTGATGAACATCTATGTTCATCACACGAATGTTTGTCCTGTGTAGGAATCGAACCCACAGCCCTCAGTTTAGAAGGCAGGGATACTACCAACTGAGCTATCGGGCCCGTCGTAATAAAGACTAATTTAAAAAATACATCAAAAAATTTAAATTTCCTGTAAGTGGGACATACTCGTGGTGGTCAGGGGTTCTAAACTAGTGGGAAAATGGAACAAGATTTCTTTATGATTTATATTTGGCAGATTAATACACATACGTCTAACCTTGGGCAGACTGTCCAATTAGGTAGGTCGAACTTCGACAAGAACCTCCAAAAAGTACAGTCTGTTTCATGGAGGTCTATGGAGAGAGTCAAAATCTGCCAATGCGGCGTTGCCGCTCCGCATCCTTCGTGTAAACATATTGTCTTGTATCTCTGTCTAATACACGAATCGTCGCATAGAGTATGCGAGAAAGCGAATGTCGGTACGGCAACGTCGCCTTACCGACACCGCGTGTCATGTTCTGACAGTTTGGTGTGTCATGAAATTAAATGCGAGAGCATAAAACGTGAAAATTTAGTGATTATATTGTTATTTATTTATTTATTTATTTATTTATAAAACGATAGTTATTAGGGCTAAATATTGTATCAATAGTGAAATTGTGTCGTTTTGTGCTGTGTTTTGTGCATCAAGAGTAACCCGAGGAGTCGAAGGAAAACCAGAATCATCATTTTATACGTTAAAGTTTACTGACTATTTTTATGTTAAACATCGAAGTTTCGAAGTAAATATGCATTTCATATTAAGAATATACGTTTTTTCCACCGTATAATTACCATGCGATTGCAATTACTGAAAGATTTAATGCTTTAATTGATATTTTTGGGATGGGCGATTTTACGCCTCTCGAATAGTGATGTACCTACACTGTCCATTACATTTTGTCGATATTCGTAAATCTTCATACATTTGCACAAAATTACTTTGGTTTTGGGGAGATTAAAAAGTAGAAAATATTTTTCCTTAAAAGTGGCTGAATGGATTTAGATCAAAGTGCAAACAGAATGAAAAAGGTCACTTCCCTACTCACGCATACTAATGCATATTTAAATAAGTACACACACCAACAGAAAATGGACAGGCGTTTTGTGAATGTCCGCCGTCCATATGATTCTATGTTGATGGTCTGTTTGTTTACTTTTATTTATTTATTTATTTATTTATATTTCACCAGCTTATAACATAGTACGTTATATTTGGCATGTCCACATTCAATACATTAAAATTCTTATTATTATAAATTACGTAGGTCGGTAGGCATAGAACAACACTAGATTTTATATTGTCATAAATTGTACGATAAGTCGGCATCCAATTATGCCCAATTTGAGAGATAAGTATCTACAGCAAATAATTATTATGTTATGTAAATCCTCTAACAGGTTTTTATGCAGTTTCAAAAATGAACATTCCTACTTTCCAGCTTTTTGTCATAAATTCATTAAGGTTATAGAAAGGGTTTACTTCAAAGAACGACTTAATCTTAAATTTAAATTCCAGAAAAGGTAATTTAGTCACTTCCAAGGGCAATTTATTATTCATGTCTATTTTTAAACTCATGCCCTGCTTATATGTCTTAACTAATCTGGTCGCGGGCACATGAAGCTTTTCCTTACTTCTAGTATTGTGTTTATGTATGTCCATCCTTGCAGGTAATTGAGCCCTGCACGAATGTACTTCTAGGAGAGAGTTATAAATGTACAAAGAAATAACTGTCATTATCTTATTTAACCTGAAGTAGTCTCTAGCTGATTGCCTTACGTATAAACCATTAGACATAGTCATGCCATCGATGAAACTTCAATGTCGTACGTATATCTCGGCCCCGATATGGTTTAGAACCAGGGACGCTTATCCCATTATATAACGTGGTGTAGGCCTACGAAATAAAAATAACTGCTAGAGTGGCCGCTTAACTCCTACAAAATCGCCCAAACCCCTTTCTTTTTTAAATAATTCCTTGTAGAATGATCGTAGCGACATCTGTGCTAGAGAATTGAAACCTCTTCGCGATGTTGTTTTATGGACAGAGTGCCATAGAGCTACACTGCATAGTTTACTAGATATGATAGGATGTCGCACTTACCCCTCTGTCTCACTTACCCCACTGCACCTTAATAGGATTTGTTCCGTGCTGGTCCCAGATGACTGAGTAGCCCTGCCTAAGGCCCTCTTGCACGTTCTCGGTTTAAAATTATAACTGAATACCTAACCCAGAGCTAGTAATTCGAGTTAAGTTGGTAAACAGAAATATCCAGACATTTTCTCTTGCACGTTTGGAATATTGACAGGGGTTAAGCCCGTCACACACGTAGCAATAATATATATTAATATACCGTACTATAATATATATTATAGCAAGCTACCACACACGGAGACGATGCTATAATATATATATTTTCCTTCATTTCATTGATGGTCGGCCTAGCGTTTACACGTGTTTTGTAATAAAGGTTGATTTCAAAACACAGTAGGTAATTATGAATTCAACAAGAAGTGCATTGTTATTGGATTTAGTTGATAGTTCTTCAGACGACCATTCCGATTAATATCACACACTCCTAATAAGGTGGATATAGTTTTTATGAAAAGTAGTTTATTTATAATTTGGCTAATTTAAATGACTTGTACCTGAGGTAGTATAAAAAGTGACCAGTCGCCAATCAGACTTTTACATCGCCGATGCCTAGTCCCGAGTAGACTAAATGGCGATATATCGCCTAAATTGACCACACTGGTCAGGCGGAGGCGGCCCAGGGGGTCTAGCTAAGATTCCAAACGCTAACTCTATCGCCAAATTTTGCTTTTGGGATCGTTCGGGATCCCAAAAGCTTCGGGCTAACCCCAAAATGTACTGGAATGACATTTCGGAAATCGCTTACTTTTGTGGAAAAGTAAGCGATTAATGTCATTTCAATACATTTTTGGAGATAGCGTTAGCATTTGGGATATTTGCTAGACCCCCAGACAAAGCGGCAGGAATGGTAAGAGGGAAGAAGCGTCCGAGGAGCGCGTCGGATTTGTTGAAACATGCCGTACATTCAAAATATGTCTCGCTATACCATAATATATATTAATATACAATAATATAAAAATATACCATAATATATATTACGGTATAGGTTGGTCACAGAAATATATATTATAGCTGCGTGTGCGGTCCCTCGAGAATTTGTATAGAAAACATAAGGTAATATGTCTAGCTATAAATATATTAATATATATTATAGCTACGTGTGTGACGGGCTTTAAGTTGGTAAACCTCCGGCTCAATGCACAGAGTAAAACAAAATTACACCTGACTTATGTATTTGAAGTTGAAAGGTACAAGGTATACATATTCTATACTAACTGGAATAAGCTCATAGCATCGTAAATTATACAAAACTAAACTTTAATTTTAATGCCGTAAAATTTACATTAGACTATCGTGTTTGGAGAGAAACGTGGTCTGAGGAAGATAGTACCCATGGAGTAGTCTGTCTTTTTCTTATGCCTTATTATCGGAGGTAGTTAACCTGTTTTCATGGGAATACATGTAGGATTAAAAATCTGATAAAGTTTATGAACGGACAATCTAAATGTAAAAAAGGTGTGAGAGTTTATGAACGAAGGAAGAAAGAGAGACATGCAAGATGTGAATGGAAGACGTGAGAGTTTTTTTCTGCGGTGTTAATAATTAAAAATAGTTTTGTCGGAAAATATAGAAGACTTTGCTGCCTCAAGCCCCCCATTGTTTCATTTTCACGAGCACCAACCAGATTCTACAAGCATAATAAACTCAACTTCGTAAATTCTCGATGAATGTAAAATAATGAAATTAGGTAAAATTGACTTACCTACTTACTTTTACTAAAACTGTACTAAAAAACAATAAAGTAGTCAATCGCACAGAAATCATACTTTCTATGGGATAGCATAATACCGTTACTTCGTAAATTAATCAACAAAATTTTATCAGATTTAGTAAAATTAGAAGCTGTAGCATGCATGTACTAAACTGGGGGCGATCCATGTGGGGGCAACTGGGAATATACCACCTACCGGAGGAAGAGCTAGGCATGCCTTTAGCAGTCTATGTATGTAATGTACCTTTGTTGTTTGTATTCATAGCACATGCTGTTTAAGCATCCTATGCTACACACGGTTCTTAGGTGATTGAAGAGATGAAACTGCGGGCCTACTACTTTATTTTAAACTCATTCACAACTCGAGACACAAAAAAAAACTTCTCGAAAAACTTATCGTTTCTGTTCGAAGTGCTTGTTCCAGTTAGTATGGAATATAAGTACTATTATAGAACTTCTTGGAGAGGTATCAATAGAACATTTTCAGCCAGTGTCAATTTAAAACTTATAAAACGTACATACCTAAAGCCGCCTCTACATGCTTGATGTTTGCCACAAACACCTAGTACCCCAAACACCGACCACAAATTACTCAACACATACACTGCATCCACAGGATAGTCAAAAGTGCTAGGTATGGATGGGCAAAAATGGCAGGCGACGAGCGTGTTAGGGCTGCCAACATTTTTTTCGGAGAAATATATAGCATCTTTTTAATATAATAAAAAACAAAAGATAAACAAATATATTATTTATCAAATATTCATTTTTATAAACACTATCTAATGTCTTTTTTTAAATTAAAAGTATCATAAAATATGCATTAAGTAAAATCAAAAGGGATATTTATTACTATCTGTTTCTTTGTTCTCCGCGATTTTAAATTCATATCGGAATTTCCTTCGTGTGAATATGGCGGGAATAGAAAGCAGGAACGACATTACTTTAAGGGTCTTACTTATAAATGCCGCTTAAAGTTAGTCAGTGTTTTCCCGCGTGACATTTCAAATCAGTCAAAAGTTGACAGAAGGTTTTAAGCAATGGCTAACTTTAAGCGGCGTTTATAAGTGAGGCCCTAAATGAAGAAGGTTATATTGGCATAGCTACTGACCGCATGTTGAAACTTGGCAACAGGCAACTTGAAAGTGACGATGCGATCGAAGGAGTAGCATGCTAGCTATAGCTTATATTTTATGCTGGATACTGGAACACATAGGATACTGATTACCTCTTTTATTTAAGCCGCAGCGAATAATCTCAATTATTCGCGGGCAGTATTCGAAGAGATATATAGAACCTACTAGTTGCGCACAGCGTTTAGCACACAACCTTGAAATATAGTGCAGTTTTATATATTAATGTATGGTTAGCAACCCTACGCGCGTACTACTGTCAAACGTTTGAATACATCACAAACAACTTTGTCGTTCGACAAACGTATTTGTCAAATCCTTAGAACTATGCACAATTCCGACACTGATACCGATCAATGGTGTTTGCCAGTGATACATGTGTGTTTGCAAACAGGCAAACACCAAAATAAAAATACACACACCCATCCTCGAGTTCGTGTTTGCTATTTGATGTTCGCTGTTTGCCAAGTATGTGAAAGCCGCTTAAGGATCAACATGTCAAATTACCCCTGGGTTAAATATATAACGGGATAAGTGGTCAATTTTCTAACGTGCAAGATAAAATACAGAAATAATCCGAGTTAGGCATTTATTCAGGTAACACGAGGTTAGAGTGAACGCGCAAGTCGGCCTTACTGTACTTAATACAAACACTTGGATATTATGATGGTTGTCCCCATTGTGCCCCACCGTTAGCCCCACGCGGGGCCAACGGGAACATTAGGTAATTTATTCTTCTGCCTACCTATAGAAGTATAGATAGTAACGTTGGCATCTCTGTAAGGACTGCAGTCTCGATCGAATCCGAACTAATCCGAAGGCTTTCTCATAATTTAGAAAAGCTAAAATTATTATAATATGTGCATAGACATATATATAGATATATAGATCTATGAATATGTGTGACATAGGTAACCATCAACCAAAGACTGACCTATGTAATAGAGCGAATTCTGTGCCATCACCATAGAATCAGAATATATACCTCCATGTAGGTAACAGCTGATGGCTGATGATATACTCTTCGGGTCTCTTCTGTATAATCTGGTGTAGCGTTTAATGACGCAGAAATACCTCGGCGCTGCACCAATGACTTCGAGTCATGTGGTGCTTGCTTGCTCTTTACAATGGTGAAAAAAAATATACTGAAGAAACCAGCAACATGTTCAAAAATTACAAAACTCGAGAATATATTTTGTGTCATCTACCAACCCGTAGAGTAGAGGCACAGAATTTTATTTTATTTCATTTTATTTGGGGGGCTTACAGCTAACATTACAAAATAAGTAACAAAATAAACTTTTTTTTTAATTGATAAATAAATATACAAAATAAATGCAATGCCATGCTTGAACATAATTTGTTATGTACGTTACCGCAACATTTTTTTTTTGACTCCTTTCCTTTTTCGAGTGTATTGAAGATATATTTAATGTAACTTTACAAGTAATTATTTTACCTAGATATATTTATTATGTATTTATAAAGCTATATATTTTGTTTTGTATATATTTTTATAGGTATAAATTCATACAGTGTTAGTTTTATAATTGTATTTTCTCTTCAGATTAATTTGTAAAGGAAAAATTAGAATCACGAGCGGGGAATGAACCCGCATCCATCCAATTATAGGTAGGTACATGCAATAGCCTAACATACAATTACAGTAAACATTTACAATTTAACGAGCGGTGGGCGGCGAGACACAATCCTTGGAAAGTGCTTTGGTCACTGACGCCACGCTACTCGTGAATAGCTCGATGGTTGCCCTATTACTAGGGCCGTCTTTACCCGCGGGTTCAAGGGGTGCGGGGCAACCGGGCGCACGGTCCTAGGGGGAGCAAGCAGACTGCCATACATTTCGATAGGTACCGTACCGACTACACTACTGAGATCACGCAAGCGGAGCCTCGGGAACAGCTAGTTCATTACATATCATGCATGGGCATCAAAGAGCGCGGTGTAACTCATTTTAATTTGACACATCGCATAGATAAAAGTACTGCATAGTGATGGTGGCTGGGGTGCCCAGCGATTAGGGGGCGAATAGCGGTCAGAGACAGGGCCGTATTTACCCTAGGGCCAAGAGCACCATAGTCCACAAGGCGGCAGAAAGCGAGGGGCGGCGCATGCCGCACTTCGCGCTCAGCTTCAAGCGACAAAGGACGGCAGGATTTCGCTTTAACTGACTTGGACTAAAACGCTTTACTCCTCGCAGGGTGCGAACTTATGAAGTTTGAACCCTATCTGGCTAACGCGGTAAAAATTAGAGAGACGTATTCCATCTAGATTTATAAATAAACGTAAAGTTTTTGGCGCTCTTTTAGTTATCGGCTGTTTCGTTTGATGTTATTGGGTTCCCGCATAAATATGAACTACTGCTGATTTTGCGCTGGCTTCGCATGCGCTTTGATACATCATCAAGGCGTGTTTTTATCTAGATTTATAAGTAAACGTAAAATTTTGGCACTCGCTTCGCTCGCGCTATATTGCTTAGGTTTTAAATCGTTCATTGATATCGCATTCCTGCTTCAATTGTGAACAACGGAAGTTTTTGCACTGGCTTCGCATGCGTTTTCATGTATTATCAAGATTATTTAAATGTGACAATGGTGGATTTAAACGTGACATCTAAATTTAAAAATAAACGATTAAAAAACGGCGCTTGCTTCGCTCGTGTTTTAAATATTGTCTACCGTACCGTTTATTGTAATCCAGTTCGTAGTTCGTACTATAATTATAAACTACTAACTTTTTTGCACTAAGTGACTTCGCATACGTTGTCGTGTGCTATGAAAATTAAGAGAACTCAAATCTCTAATAGTAAAAAAAACTGAAATTTGACGTGTTTTATCTAAATGTATGAATTTTCGTTATTAACGTTTTCAGGTGTCTTGAACATTGGGAGCTCTAATTCTGTAAATAAGAGAAATTCCACGGTTTTTATTTAAATTTATTTACAAAAAATTAAAAGTTTTGGCGCTCGCCTTGCTCGTGCTGTGTTGCTTGAATGTTGCATCATTCGTTGTTATCAAATTCCTGCTTCAATTATGAACAATGGAAGTTTTAGCACTAGCTTTGCATGCGTTTTCATATATTATCACGATTATTCAAATGTAAAAATGGCGGATTATGACGGGCTTCATCTAAATTTAAAAATAAGTGATTAAAAAACGGCGCTCGCTTTGCTCGCGTTTTAAAAACTGTCTATTTACAAAATATTGTGGCGCTCGCTTCGCTCACGCATAGGCCTCCTATCCCGTTCAATTTAATCGGGTTCCTACTTTAATTATCAACTACAGAAGTTTTTGCCCTGGATTAGTGTGCGTTAGGGGCAGGTTGACTTTTGCACCCGGGCGCTGAATATGCTTAAGACAGCCCTGCCTATTACATAAGTAGAGGTAGGCCCACTATCCAGCAGTGCGATGGGATGTGGGCCACATGTGGCTGTGGCCATTCGCTGTTTGCCCCCTTCTGGTTTTGTCATGGTAGGTCGGTATAGCCAAACTGATCGAAATGTTCCGCAGATGTGATCCAAATCCAAATCCCTGATTCATTTGCCTCTGCTGAGCTGTCATAGGTTTAGGTTTAAAGAAATTTATTCTCAAATAAGACAATGTCACTTCCATGAGAATATAATTACACTTAAAATTATTATACATACATACTTAATCATAATCATAATCAATTTATTGGTAAAAAATTTACAAGTCACAAAGTAAAGGTAAAAGTATTAATAATATTAATAATTACGTTCACAATTATACAAATAAAAAATGATAATAATATACACAGTATTCACTAAATACTATTAAGGACATACTTAATTAAATTAAATCCTACTGCTGTCAATTTATTTTACATATTTCAAATTCTTCGAAGCTGTAGAACGTCTGCTCGATAAGCCAGCGTTTGAGTCGCAGCTCAAACTGGAGGCAGTGGTGATCTGCCCCGGGAGCTTATTGTATACCGTCGGACCCATAACATGCGACGTTTTGGAAGATTTAGTGAGCGTTCGGGGGATAGCTCGGGTGTTGTATGAGTGGATACTACTGTACTTCTTATAAGAGGCTTGGTTTAATCTAACATACACCGCTACCTGATATATCACGAGGCATGGTAATGTCATAATTCCAAGCCTCTTAAAGTGTGGCCGAGCCGAGTTGTCCTGTTGAATCTTCGCGATTGCACGGACAGCGCGCTTCTGCAATCGAAAAGCACGTTGCCAGTCCGCAGCCCTACCCCAAAGCTCTGCGCCGTACTGAAGGAGGGATTGTACAGAAGCAAAGTAGCACGAGCGCACTACTTCAGCGGTCACTACCCTCGCGAGCCGGCCAAGGGCATAACATGCACTGCCTAGTTTACCACAGAGCTTGTTGATGTGGCTTTCCCATTTCAACCCTCGGTCAATCTCAAAGCCTAGGAAGGTAGTTGCTTCAGCTTGCTCAATTTTATTGCCCCTTATCCAGACCACCAGGTGCCGTGATAGGCAAAAATGCACGAAATGTGTTTTTGATAAGTTGAGCGCAAGACCGTTTACCTCAAACCACTCAGCCAGTTGCGTGGTCGTATTGTTTAATTTTTGCTCCAGAAGATCCAACGTTGGAGCTGTGACAACTGCGGCCACATCATCGGCGTACATAAAAATTTCGGCAGCTGTCACCGCGTTCGGCAGGTCATTCAGGAGCAAAGAAAAAAGTATGTTTGAGACTGAGGAGCCTTGAGCCACTCCCATTCTCGAGTTCAAGGGATCCGATCTTACATTCGCCGTTACATAAAATAATGTAGGTAGGTAACAATATAAATACAAGTAAAATTATAATAGGTACATTTAGGCCGACTTGCGCGTTCACTCTAACCTCGTGTTACCTGAATAAATGCCTAACTCGGATTATTTCTGTATTTTATCTTGCACGTTAGAAAATTGACCACTTATCCCGTTATATATTTAACCCAGGGGTAATTTGACATGTTGATCCTTAAGCGGCTTTCACATACTTGGCAAACAGCGAACATCAAATAGCAAACACGAACTTGAGGATGGGTGTATTTTTATTTTGGTGTTTGCCTGTTTGCAAACACACATGTATCACTGGCAAACACCATTGATCGGTATCAGTGTCGGAATTGTGCATAGTTCTAAGGATTTGACAATTACGTTTGTCGAACGACAAAGCTGTTTGTGATGTATTCAAACGTTTGACAGTAGTACGCGCGTAGGGTTGCTAACCATACATTAATATATAGAACTGCACTATATTTCAAGGTTGTGTGCTAAACGCTGTGCGCAACTAGTAGGTTCTATATATCTCTTCGAATACTGCCCGCGAATAATTGAGATTATTCGCTGCGGCTTAAATAAAAGAGGTAATCAGTATCCTATGTGTTCCAGTATCCAGCATAAAATATAAGCTATAGCTAGCATGCTACTCCTTCGATCGCATCGTCACTTTCAAGTTGCCTGTTGCCAAGTTTCAACATGCGGTCAGTAGCTATGCCAATATAACCTTCTTCATTTAGGGCCTCATTTATAAACGCCGCTTAAAGTTAGCCATTGCTTAAAACCTTCTGTCAACTTTTGACTGATTTGAAATGTCACGCGGGAAAACACTGACTAACTTTAAGCGGATTTATAAGTAAGACCCTTAAAGTAATGTCGTTCCTGCTTTCTATTCCCGCCATATTCACACGAAGGAAATTCCGATATGAATTTAAAATCGCGGAGAACAAAGAAACAGATAGTAATAAAAACCCCTTTTGATTTTACTTAATGCATATTTTATGATACTTTTAATTTAAAAAAAGACATTAGATAGTGTTTATAAAAATGAATATTTGATAAATAATATATTTGTTTATCTTTTGTTTTTTATTATATTAAAAAGATGCTATATATTTCTCCGAAAAAAAATGTTGGCAGCCCTAACACGCTCGTCGCCTGCCATTTTTGCCCATCCATACCTAGCACTTTTGACTATCCTGTGGATGTGTTGAGTAATTTGTGGTCGGTGTTTGGGGTACTAGGTGTTTGTGGCAAACATCAAGCATGTAGAGGCGGCTTTAGGTATGTACGTTTTATAAGTTTTAAATTGACACTGGCTGAAAATGTTCTATTGATACCTCTCCAAGAAGTTCTATAATAGTACTTATATTCCATACTAACTGGAACAAGCACTTCGAACAGAAACGATAAGTTTTTCGAGAAGTTTTTTTTTGTGTCTCGAGTTGTGAATGAGTTTAAAATAAAGTAGTAGGCCCGCAGTTTCATCTCTTCAATCACATAAGAACCGTGTGTAGCATAGGATGCTTAAACAGCATGTGCTATGGATACAAACAACAAAGGTACATTACATACATAGACTGCTAAAGGCATGCCTAGCTCTTCCTCCGGTAGGTGGTATATTCCCAGTTGCCCCCACATGGATCGCCCCGAGTTTTTTTTTTATTTTTTATTAATGGTTCACAAAACAGTTTAGTACATGCATGCTACAGCTTCTAATTTTACTAAATCTGATAAAATTTAGTTGATTAATTTACGAAGTAACGGTATTATGCTATCCCATAGAAACTATGATTTCTGTGCGATTGACTACTGTATTGTTTTTTAGTACAGTTTTAGTAAAAGTAAGTGGGTAAGTCAATTTTACCTAATTTCATTATTTTACATTCATCGAGAATTTATGGAGTTTATTATGCATGTAGAATCTGGTTGGTGCTCCTGAAAATGAAACGATGGGGGGCTTGAGGCAGCAAAGTCTTCTATATTTTCCGACAAAACTATTTTTAATTATTAACACCGCAGAAAAAAACTCTCACGTCTTCCATTCACATCTTGCATGTCTCTCTTTCTTCCTTCGTTCATAAACTCTCACACCTTTTTTACATTTAGATTGTCCGTTCATAAACTTTATCAGATTTTTAATCCTACATGTATTCCCATGAAAACAGGTTAACTACCTCCGATAATAAGGCATAAGAAAAAGACAGACTTCTCCATGGGTACACAACGTACTATCTTCCTCAGACCACGTTTCTCTCCAAACACGATAGTCTAATGTAAATTTTACGGCATTAAAATTAAAGTTTAGTTTTGTATAATTTACGATGCTATGAGCTTATTCCAGTTAGTATAGAATATGTATACCTTGTACCTTTCAACTTCAAATACATAAGTCAGGTGTAATTTTGTTTTACTCTGTGCATTGAGCTGGAGGTTTACCAACTTAAAGCCCGTCACACACGTAGCTATAATATATATTAATATATTTATAGCTAGACAGATTACCTTATGTTTTCTATACAAATTCTCGAGGGACCGCACACGCAGCTATAATATATATTTCTGTGACCAACCTATACCGTAATATATATTATGGTATATTTTTATATTATTGTATATTAATATATATTATGGTATAGCGAGACATATTTTGAATGTACAGCATGTTTCAACATATCCGACGCGCTCCTCGGACGCTTCTCCCCTCTTACCATTCCTGCCGCTTTGCCTGGGGGTCTAGCAAAGATCCCAAATGCTAACGCTATCTCCAAAAATGTATTGAAATGACATTAATCGCTTACTTTTCCACAAAAGTAAGCGATTTCCGAAATGTCATTCCAGTACATTTTGGAGTTAGCCCGAAGCTTTTGGGATCCCGAACGATCCCAAAAGCAAAATTTGGCGATAGCGTTAGCGTTTGGAATCTTAGCTAGACCCCCTGGGCCGCACTCCGCCCGACCAGTGTGGTCAATTTAGGCGATATATCGCCATTTAGTCTACTCGGGACTAGGCATCGGCGATGTAAAAGTCTGATTGGCGACTGGTCACTTTTTATACTACCTCAGGTACAAGTCATTTAAATTAGCCAAATTATAAATAAACTACTTTTCATAAAAACTATATCCACCTTATTAGGAGTGTGTAATATTAATCGGAATGGTCGTCTGAAGAACTATCAAGTAAATCCAATAACAACACTTCTTGTTGAATTCATAATTACCTACTGTGTTTTGAAATCAACCTTTATTACAAAACACGTGTAAACGCTAGGCCGACCATCAATGAAATGAAGGAAAATATATATATTATAGCATCATCTCCGTGTGTGGTAGCTTGCTATAATATATATTATAGTACGGTATATTAATATATATTATTGCTACGTGTGTTGACGGGCTTAACCCCTGTCAATATTCCGAACGTGCAAGAGAAAATGTCTGGATATTTCTGTTTACCAACTTAACTCGAATTACTAGCTCTGGGTTAGGTATTCAGTTATAATTTTAAACCGAGAACGTGCAAGAGGGCCTTGGCATCGATACTTAATTTAGAATCTTTAACTTCGGCAGTGGATCCGCCATCATAAGGTATTGAGTCAACTGCCTCTTGAAAACGTAAAATGGACGTAATTTTTTAATATGTGAGGGTATTTTATTATAAAGTTGTGCTCATAAAGTTGTGCTCCTTCAAAAGTAAGCATTGTTTTGCCATAATTCGTTCGAAGCTTCGGAAGTACAAGAAGGCAACCGCGACGATTGCTGCGTTTGGAAACCTGTTTTACTTTGGTGAGGAGCAGAGAAAAAGCATTTTGACAATTTTGTTTTGCAAGACTTGAAGGTCGGCTAATTTTGTTTTGGTAGCACTTCCCCAAACTTCAATGAGGTAAAGTAGGTGTGGTTTTACCAGTGCATTATAAATTGTGAATCGTAATTTGCGGGGAACACATCGAACAATGTTACGAAGCGAACCGAGGAGTGTTACTAATTTTTGTTTTATATGTTCGATATGGATATTCTATGTCAGATGGGTATCCATATGCAAACCAAGGTATTTTTCGTGTGATTTCTGCTGTAGGGGAACATTATTGATTGTCAAAGGTGCGTGTGGGGATACAGGTTTGTTTTTGGCTTTAAATATTACGTAGCAAGTTTTGGAAATATTAATAGTTAGTAAGTTGTATTGAAACCAATTGTGTAGGCTGTTTAGGTCTTTTTGAGCTTGTGAGACTATTTCATGTATGGATGAACTAAAGTAAAATAAGCAAGTGTCATCAGCATAGAGAGTTTAATGCCCTTTCAGGCCTATGGTATGAATATTATTAATATATGTACGTCAGAAAGAGTAAAGGACCCAAAATAGAGCCTTGAGGGACTCCGCACTTTATTGATTTTGGACCACTTTGGAAGTTACGGTCTATCTTAACTACTTGCGATCTCTTTGTTAAGTAGGATTCAAACATCTGAAGGGCTTTGCCAGTGAAACCAATGGTTTTTAATTTATTTAGAAGCAAATTGTGACTTACTGTATCAAAAGCTTTTTTTAAGTCTATAAAAATACCAAATACTACATTTTTTTTATCAATCATATGTTTGGTTTTAATGATAAGATCAATTGTGGCCGTTAGTGTTACTTTTGAGCCTAAACCCATATTGCCTTTCAGAAATGTAATGAAATGATTCTAAATATATTACTAATCGTGTGTGCAAAATTTTTTCTAGAATTTTTGACAATACTGGCAATACAGAGATAGGCCGATAGTTACCTGGGTCTGTTTTAGGCCCTGATTTGTAGATTAGAGTGACTTTCGCAATTTTTAATGTGTCCGGAAAATTACCATCAACTAGCAGTTTATTAAAGCACTCGGTTAATTTACTTGTTATTAAATCTTTTATACCATTACTACCTTCGTACTGATTCCGTCTAAACCAACACTACAATTGGAATCAAGATTGTCAATAATTTTCATGATTTCTGTTTCGGTACATGGTTCTAAATGTCAGCTTTAGAACCATGTACCTAATAATTATTGATTGTCAAAGGTGCGTGTGGGGATACAGGTTTGTTTTTGGCTTTAAATATTACGTAGCAAGTTTTGGAAATATTAATAGTTAGTAAGTTGTATTGAAACCAATTGTGTAGGCTGTTTAGGTCTTTTTGAGCTTGTGAGACTATTTCATGTATGGATGAACTAAAGTAAAATAAGCAAGTGTCATCAGCATAGAGAGTTTAATGCCCTTTCAGGCCTATGGTATGAATATTATTAATATATGTACGTCAGAAAGAGTAAAGGACCCAAAATAGAGCCTTGAGGGACTCCGCACTTTATTGATTTTGGACCACTTTGGAAGTTACGGTCTATCTTAACTACTTGCGATCTCTTTGTTAAGTAGGATTCAAACATCTGAAGGGCTTTGCCAGTGAAACCAATGGTTTTTAATTTATTTAGAAGCAAATTGTGACTTACTGTATCAAAAGCTTTTTTTAAGTCTATAAAAATACCAAATACTACATTTTTTTTATCAATCATATGTTTGGTTTTAATGATAAGATCAATTGTGGCCGTTAGTGTTACTTTTGAGCCTAAACCCATATTGCCTTTCAGAAATGTAATGAAATGATTCTAAATATATTACTAATCGTGTGTGCAAAATTTTTTCTAGAATTTTTGACAATACTGGCAATACAGAGATAGGCCGATAGTTACCTGGGTCTGTTTTAGGCCCTGATTTGTAGATTAGAGTGACTTTCGCAATTTTTAATGTGTCCGGAAAATTACCATCAACTAGCAGTTTATTAAAGCACTCGGTTAATTTACTTGTTATTAAATCTTTTATACCATTACTACCTTCGTACTGATTCCGTCTAAACCAACACTACAATTGGAATCAAGATTGTCAATAATTTTCATGATTTCTGTTTCGGTACATGGTTCTAAAGCTGACATTTGAGGGTTTGGCGTAGAAAGTAGTGGTAAAGCAGAAGTATAATTGTTATGAAATTTTTTAGGTATTTCATCAGCTAAAAGTGGACCTATGGTAGAGAAATAGTTATTAAATATTTGGCAAATATCATTCAGATCTGTTACTTCTTTAGAGTCTATTACAAGTTTTGGAGGAATACAATCTTGTTTAATTTTGTTATTCGCTAAAGTGTTCACTAGATTCCACATTTTTTTTTGGTTTGTTGGTGCATTTGTTAAATTCTTTAAAGTAGTATGAATCTTTCGTATCTTGAATTAATTTAGCTGCATGGTCTCTTTTAGTTTGAAATTTTCCTTTTGTAGTATTATTATCCGGATTTTTCTTAAGTTCCGCCCACAAAGAATTACGTTCATTAATTTCATTTATTACACTTTTATTTATACAATCTTTTTGTGAAGGGTTGAGAATTTTTGTCTTTATTACTTTATTCTCTTCTGTGCAACGCTTAATCTGTTCTTCTAATGTTATGTATTCATCATTTACTTTTTGTAGTCCAGTTTCTCTTATTGCTTCGTATAGCTTGGTATAATCGATCGCTTCATATTGAGAACGTATCTTTGGTGGGGTCTTCGTTTTCTTAATTTCTAGGTATATTTGCTTGTGGTCAGACAATGAAGAATTGACTGTCATCATATGGAAGTTGTCGTCTTTTAGATTAGTGCTGACATGATCTAGGATAGATTTTCTAGTAGCGTACAAGCTTGTGTCCCGATGCTTTTAGAAGATGGTTATACTGTTTAAACTTTTTATCTTTTGTTAATAAGTCTATATTAAAGTCTCCGAAGACAATGGCTCTACTTCTGTGCTCTAGTTGTGACTCATAAACTTGAAGAAAATCCTTAAAATATTTGTCGCCAGGATTATAGATAACTCCTACTTCTAGTGCGTACTTCTCCAGTCGTATCCATAAATAGTTATTCCCTCCGATGTAACTAGACTCCGATAAGCTGTGTTTTAGGTTATTATGAACATACGCTGATACTCCACTTCCTCTTGAATAATAAATTAAAATGGAAAGATTAAAAATGTCTTTTAAAATAACTTTATTTACAAACTAATAACAATTTTAAGTTTAGTCGTAGGTAGGTGGTATATTAGGTAGCGGCACGAAACTAGCGCTGACCGTTACTGCGCTGAAGTAAAAAAATAGGTAACACAGGGGGGCTAGAGGGACGAAAGGTGCGCGTGCGTAGCGCCGGTTGTGGCTTGTGGCTGGCTAGCCACAATCCCTCCTCCCTCTCCCCTCTCGACCCTCTAGCCCCCCTGTGATACCTACTTTTTTACTTCTGCGCAGTAACAGTCAGCGGTAGAGTTTCGTGCTGCTACCTATAAAACAATACAAATAATACTTACATTAGGCTTAGTAATGACGTATTTCGAACATGGTCGTAGTTTCAAACCACGGAGTACATAGAAAAGGCAAATTCAGTTGAGCGGATCACAGAGTACGTTGTCGATTTGTCGATAGTAAGCCATTAGAGTTATATGCCTTCCATAAAATAAGGATAGAATTCTAAACTTGATACGTAATTATCTTAACAATGACAGAACGTAAAACACCCATTTAAGCGCCATCATCGGGTCTTCATAAAATTACAGCTTTTTTAAAAATAAAACGCCTTATCACGGAGTATCCACCAATGATTGCATGAACCTCGAATGAACTAAGCAAAAAATGGCTGAAGTTGTACTGTAGCCTGCTGTAGCTCGGCCTTAACAAAAACAAGTGGTAGGCATCCGGATTCCGGCAGCTGCCCCCTCCCCCCCTCCTCAGTACACCCATGCTAGCTAGAGTAGAGCCATAGTGTAATAAATAATGATAGTGAGTCAACTCGGGTTGTTCCCATCTGTTCTACTACTTGTTCTACCAATAGAACAAACAGGAAGAAAAAATCCCACCTGTTCTACTAATAGAACAAGTAGGAGAAATAAGTCTCGGTTGTTCTACCAACACAAAAATTCATTTAAAAAATCCCATCTGTTCTGCTAATAGAACAAGTAGGAAAAATAATTCTCGGTTGTTCTACCAACACAAAAACTGATAAAAAATTGAATCTGTTCTACCAATAGAACAAGTAGGAAAAATAATTCTCGGTTGTTCTACCAACACAAAAAATTCGTCAAGGTAAAAAGATGTCTCCTAGAAAAATTGAAAGTGTCAATAATGACAACAAAATTTTGGAAGCCCAAATGCTATTAATTAATAAAGAAATCACTGTTGGACATTTCTTAGAATTAATTAATTAATCTGGCTATACATAACATAAAATACCGTATCACTGAATTTAAGTATCAGGTCGTTTTAATCCTCTTTACTTACTCATTAGCGTCACATAAAAAACTGATACATAGATTTTTAGCGGGAACGCGGAAAAGTTCACGTCGTTGCATTCTATCATTCAAAATGAATCACCTGTCAAATTTGCATCTAATAAAATGACTGTCATAATGACTCATTTGTCAAAATGTCACTTTGTCATAATCTGTCAAAATGACATCTGCCAAATTTGCATCTAACAAATGACTGTCATAATGACTCGTCTGTCAAAATGACAATTTGTCATAATCTGTCAAAGTGACACCTATCAAAATGACATCTGTCTAACAAAATGACTGTACTCATGATCCAAAATGTCAAAATGTCAATCTGTTATAATCTGTCAAAATGACACCTGTCAAAATGACATCTAACAAGTGTGGAGTGGTTTTGACAGTTTCTAGTATTTGATTTTGCGCCATCTAGTAGCAAGGGTGGACCTAGTTTTTTTTAAATAAAACGTGTCATTTATGCAATCTTGGTAGGTACCTACTACCTATAAGGTTTACCAGGCAATGAGGCTGGTCTGGGGTAGGTTAAAGTTTTTCCTACTTGTTCTACCAATAAATGTTGGTTCATAAATAGAACAACCAGGAATTATTTTTCCTACTTGTTCTATTAGTAGAACAAATTCGATTTTTTTAATCAATTTTTGTGTTGGTATAACATCCGAGAATTATTTTTCCTACTTGTTCTATTAGTAGAACAGGTGGGATTTTTTTTTCCTGTTTGTTCTATTGGTAGAACAAGTAGTAGAACAGATGGGAACGACCCAGTCAACTCGGGCGGCTAGACGGAGCAACGATGGGTTGCGGTATGAACGAAAGCGGCGTATTTTGTCGGGCGGCACATAATTACAGGTCCCGGAAAAATATGTGGAGGAAGGTGTCCGCGTCGGTCAGCGCAGGTACTTGGCGGCCCAGTCCACGCGCGCCGCGCCGCTGCCCACGGCGGCCGCCTCTGGAACCAACGCCAGCCACCGTTACCCCGCGCCTGCCTGCCTGCCTGCCCCCGCACTCCCGCACTCCCGCACTCCCGCGGCGCTCACCTCGGTGCGCGGCGAGCGGCAGCGCGCGGAACAGCGAGGTGTCGATGCGCGCGCCCGCCACGTACCGCGCGGCGCCGAGGTACGCGGCATGCGCGGCGCCCGCGCCCGCTCCCGCTCCCGCTCCCAGCCCCACGCCCGCGCCCGCTCCCGCTCCCGCTCCCAGCCCCACGCCCGCGCCCGCTCCCGCTCCCGCTCCCAGCCCCACGCCCGCTCCCGCCACGCTCCGGCCGGCGGGCGGCACGCGGCGGAGCGGCGGCGGCGGCTCGGCGCCCGCGTGCACCACCTCCCCGCTGCGGAGCGCACGCGCCGTCAGCCGCTGCGGACACTAGCTCCGCGGCACATCGTCACCGCACCTCGCGCACCCAGGTGGACTCGATCACCGGCGCGGTGGTGCGTGGTTTACCAGGGGAAAGCCCCGAAAACTTGCCAGGGGAATTACCTCGTTCCTTGTTAAGGAAGCAAATATTCTAAGACGTAGGTATTTATGCCTGCTTATATTGGAACGATTTTCAATTATCCCTCTCACTGTACCTATTATTTTATTCCTGCCCAAACATCAGTAGAGAGGAAACGAATAAAAAAAAAATAAAAATAAAAATATTCTGTTCTTTTAGTGTAATTATTTTTATTGTTATAAGGGCAACAGAAATAAATCATCTGTGAAAATTTCAACTGTCTAACTATCAAGTAAAGACTTTAATAGGGGGAATTCTGTGCTATCAAGAGACGATTCATGAGATATAGTCTGGTGACAGACGTACGGAAACCTAAAAAGGTTATGTGTATAAGTTCCTTGGGTTATGTATCTTAAAAAATGGCTGCGATATTTACGATCAAAGTGCGTATTTCCGGCTGAAGGTTTTAGCCGGATAGCCGCGCTCTCAAACCGCGGGTGACCGGACCGAGCGCGGGCGTGATGTCATTTTGAGCGCGCGGTAATCTCGGAAATTCAAAAAAGGGCCCAGACTTCTCGGTCGTCATTATAACTTCGGAAATACTGCATGTATTGAACCGAAATAAAATCTAATGGAATGTACAAGATCATCGCTCCGATTTAAGATGTATTTGATAGTAATATTTTGACCCATTTTTGTTCTCCATTGTAGATATATAACATACCTTAAAATAAATACCTAATTCTATGTAACATACCCAAGAATGTCAGCAAACCGATCCCGTAAGAGAGGCTGCGATGCAACGAACGGTATCGTGTGTGGCAGCATAGGGCTGCGGGCCGGTGCCGGTGCCGGTGCCGGTGCGGCGCTGCCCGCTCCCTCCGCGCCCGTGCCGCTCCTGTCACAACACTAGTGTCACTCGCATCGCACACCCGGGCCCGGGCCTGTCTCGGCCGAGCCGGTTGGCCCGCTACTAGCTACTCGCTGCTCTACAGACCCTAGCTAGGGTATACACGTCCGCGGTACAGACAGACTGCCTACCTTTTCGCGCGAGAAGTGGGCGCGGGCGGCGGCAAAGCCAAAGCTGCGCCGACGGCAAAATACGGAAATCTGTAATACAAGCACATACGTATATAGAAGTTAAAACAGTTCAAGTATGTAGGTATGCGATCCTCCAACCGGCACGCGGATACCAACCGGAGCGCCTGCGGGGCGGTGGGGCGGTCGCGCGGCGCGAACCGCAGCAGCGCGGCGAGCAGCGCGAGCGCGGGCGGCGAGGCGGGCGGCACCACGCGCGCCAGCGGCACGCCCGCGCCGCCCGGCAGCCGCACGCGCCGCGCCGCCGCCAGCGCGTACCCCTCCGGCCAGCGCGCGCGGTCCGGCGCGCCCAGCACGGCGCACACGCGGTGCAGCTGGTCGATCTCCGAGCTGCCGGGGAACAGCGGCCGCCCGGTGTACAGCTCGGCCGCGATGCAGCCGAGCGCCCACAGGTCGATGGGCGCGCCGTACCGCGTGTCGTGCAGCAGCACCTCGGGCGCGCGGTACCAGCGCGTCGACACGTACTCCGTGTACGGCGGCCGCGACCGCACCTCGCGCGCCAGCCCCAGGTCCGCGATCTTGACGAGTTCGGGCCCGCAGCACAGCAGGTTCTCCGGCTTCAGGTCGCGGTGGAAGAAGCCGTGCCGGTGCATGTGCGCCAGCCCCTGCAGCACCTGGTACGCGATGTTGCGCAGCACGGGCTCCGGGAACGGCCGCTCGGCGTCGCGCACCAGCTGGTACAGGTTGCCGCGCATGTACTCGAACACGAAGTACAGCGTGTCGTTCTCGCGGATCACCTCGCGCAGCTTCACGATGTTGGGGTGGTTCAGCTTCTTGAGCGACTTGACCTCGCGCAGGTTCATGGCCTCATCCCACGAGTAGTACTTGCGCTTCATGCGCTTGATGGCCACCTTCTCCCCGGAGTCGCGCCGCTGCGCCAGCACCACGGACCCGTACGTGCCGTCGCCGACCTGCTGCAGCACTACGTAGCGGTTCATCGCGCACTCGCGCGCTACTCTCACCACCCTCGCTGCCGCGCCGTTCGAACCTCGATCGAGTAGATCGACGACAGTTGATGAATTAACTCTTACATTGCGGGGATCTCAATCAGATATTCATTGTGTTTAAACTTTAGACTCATCATGGTACAATGGCGCTAAGTTGGCCTTTGTAAAGAACCCTATTCGCAGCTGTTAACATTATAAAAATATGCAGGAAATTATCTTATTATTTCAGTGAGCACAAATTTAAGTCGTGTTCTTTTAATAAGTAACGTTTTACGTCATAGAATAAGTCACAAACTAGCACAAAAGAGAATACAAGCAAACTAGAGGATACAAGGAATAAGTAACGAATTTTTTAGGGATTAGTAAAAAATCCTCAGTTTGTTAGTTTCGTTACCATGGCTACTCCACAGAACACTTTTATCCTGACCGGCTACTCCCACAAAAAGCGTTACATCTTCTTTGCCACAAACTAGGTAGAGATACTTTTCCGTATAATGAGGCGTTTTATTTAAAAAAAAAAAACTAGTTCCTCTTCTGTTACTAGATGGAGCAGTAACGACGTATTATTTATTTTGGCTCTACACATAGTGTATTCAGCCAGTGTCAAGTATTGTAATTTTTCATCATGTTAATAGAGTATTTCACGAAAAGTCAAGTCATAGTCCAGTCTAAGTCAGGTAGTCATATTCCAGTCTAAATCATGCTCCAGTAAAGTGGTGGTAACTTTACTAGAAGCTTCTATGGAGTTTTCGAACACGGAAAATCACGTTTCACCACATTATATCACTTGCCCACACTCATGCTCGTAATTCAGCACTTAATGCGTAAAACGCCACCAATTTTAAACATTAACACTGGAAAAAGCACAAGTTTTGAGAAATAATACAATGCAACGACGTGAACTTTTCCGCGTTCCCGCCAAAACAGTAACGACGTATTACAAACATGGTCGTAGTTTCAAACCACAGAAAACAAGGAAATGTCAGTTGAGTGGATCACAGAGTACGTTGTCGATAGAAAGCCATTACAGGATATGCCTTCCATAAAATAAGGATAGGATACAACTCTATTAGAGGTGAGTCGTACTCGGTAAATCGAGATATTAGGTGACTCCAGTGACTGTGAATTGGTCATACCTATGACAAATACCTGTGAATAAATACTAGCGAGTATTTGTTACTCGCGGCACATGTCACGTTTACAGAACATAGATATATAATAGGTGTATCTTTCTCTGGAACGATACTGACGTCTATGTGGAAAAAGGATGCACCTATTACTTTTGAATTGACGGCTGACACAACTGGTCGCTAATATGAATAAAAATGTGAGTCCCCGTAAATATATACATTTTTTCTGTTTTTTAGTATTTGTTGTTATAGTGGGAACAGAAATACATTATCTGTGAAAATTAGGTTCATGAGGTTCATGAGATACAGCCTGGTGACAGATGGACAAACAGACAGACGGACGGACAAGAAAGTCTTAGTAATAAGGCCTGTTTTACCCTTTGGGTGTGGCACCCTAAAAATACAGGTAAAGAAATCTTGAACATTGCTCAATAAAGTTAAAAGTATGCTCAATGTTACTCCGAATTTGGCTATATATATATAATAAGTTTTATTAAATCCGTCTAGTAGTTTGTGGTTGTCTAGTAGTAGCGTGATGCATGTTCAAATGGACAGACAGACAGACAGACAAATAATAAAATAAAATGGTTTTAAGTACTTAATATCAATAAGGGATTTAATGGGATACTCTATTTCTAGACTGATACTGACGCCAATGTGAAAAAGGATGGCACCTATTACTTTTGAACTCGCGGCTGGCAAAACATGTCACTGTCACAGCTCCTGTGAAAAAAATACTAGGTTTGTCCCTTTCTGATACGCTACAGACGCCTTCGTGAGAAAAGGATGCACCTATGCACGCTCTCATAGACTCGCGCACAAGTCACACCCCCATATTCTAAGTCGTTACCACGAGATTACTCCACTCGACTCAACCTCGAATTAACCTCATTTTTGTGTTTTGGTATTTTTAGTTGACAATAATCAACTTGACATTTCTGCGTTAATTTTTCTTAAACGAGAGAAGCGAAGCAACTGTCAACTCAAGGTACGTCGCGATGTATTTTGAGTTTGCCTCAAAGTTAAGTAGAAGTCAAGTGAAAGATTTTTGGTGAAACTTTTTAGAATACGGGGGACAGTGTCGCTGCTCCCGGAGGTATTTTGTCGCTGTAACTGGCTGTGACTTTCTTTTATCAGTGACTTTTACGTGACGATAAATACGCCTCACGCCTAAACTCTATTTATTTATTTATTATTTATTTATTTATTATGAATACCAACATAATGTACACCACACATGGTTTTATATACACATTCACAAGGAAACGTTGCTATACATAATTATCTTAACAATGATAGAACCTAAAACCCCCATTTTAATGCCATCTATCAAGTCTTTAAAAAATTACAGGTTTTTTTTAATAAAACGCCTCATTATTATTTCTTTAAAATATATGTACATTTTTTCTGTTATCTGTGGGTTAAAGCCACCTCTACTGTGGGTCTGGCAAAGTCAAGATAAGAAGCTCTTAAAAGCAAAATAGAGAGTTTTGGCGGGAACACGGAAAAGTTCACGTCGTTGCATTGTATTATTTTTCAAAACTTTTGCTTTTTCAGTGCTAATGTTTAAAATTGGTGGCGTTTTACGCATTAAGTGCTGAATTACGAGCATGAGTGAGGGCAAGTGATATTATAATGTGGTGAAACGTGATTTTTCATGTTGCTTCCAAAACTTCATAGAAACTTCTAGTAAAGTTGCCACCACTTTGCTGGAGCATGACTTAGACTGGACTATGACTACCTGACTTAGACTGGACTATGACTAGGACATGACTTTGCGTGAAATATTTTATAACACGATGAAAGTAATACTTGACACTGGCTAAATACACTATGTGTGGAGCAAAAATATAAGAAAAAAAAAAAAAAGAAAAAAAAGCAATATAGACGATCGGGAGCAACAACCGACCAAGGTCACATTTGTCTCATCTTGGTCGGGTTGGTGTAAAATCCGACCGTGTAGATGGTGTCTTTTATCGGTCGGCCAACCACTTGACCTTGGTCGTATGCGCTTTACTCTGTGAATATATATTATTTTTCTCTATAGTTTCAATGGCAGTTTTCTCTATGTTTAATGTCAAACGAAGTGATTATCCCCGTATTCTGAGTTACGCTAAAATCGCTCATAGCGCTCTCAGCGCTCACGTTGATTTTTCAGCGTTCCGATTCAAATATTGCGCCAATGACTGACCGCTGTCAATGACTCGGGACAACCAATCACGGATGGCGATATCGCAAGATGGCGTCGGTCATGACGTTTACAAGAGATTTCGTTGTCGCGCTCACGGCAATTCGGTACGCGTTTTTAACGCGATAATATCGATTTTAGCGTGAATCGGAATAGGGCCCACAGAGTACTTTTCTGGCCTAATTATCTTTGGTTCAATGGTTTGTTTCTTAGTAAATTATCTACGTATAGTAAATTATATACTCTTTGGGTTTGTTTTGTTGTGTAGCTTGGTGCACCAGAATATTAATTAATTATTCTTTCACCTAGAAAAGAAAGCCTGGTTCTTGTATTGTACTCGGGCCAAAGAAGATTATTCTATCTACATCTAGACTTGGGCGAAGCGAAACAATACGATCAGAAAAGGATGTGCGGCAGAGATGAGCGGTGTGTTATCGCGGAGTAGAGTGAGCTCCGAACAAGTCGATCTGTTACTGTCGTTTATGGAAGAGCATCCTGACTTCGCAGCAGGAAAGCTTTCCGTGTACTCGCGCTTCACGTCCAGCAAGCTCTGGCGGTTGCTGGCGGAGCGGCTGAACGCGGCGGCCATAGACAGCGGTGGTGCGCACAAGTCTCCCGACCGCTGGTGCCGGGTGAGTGAGTGAGTGTCGGAGTGCCGCCGACGGCGACGGGCCCAGCTCACCGCTCCCGTGTGTTGCAGTACTGGGCCGACATCAAGTACAAGGCGCGCAAGAAGGCGGCGGCGGCCGGCGCGCTCGGCGACCTCACCACGGCCGAGGAGCGCGTGCAGTGCATATTCAACGCCAGCGGCAGGGACTGTGAGTTGTGCGCTCCACGCACATTCATTATACAGTCTGAACTCCGGTCAGTCGGGTGTATGCTCAGCTCAGACTCCTCTATGATAAATGGCGTTCTATGCAGGTGGCTTTGTGTTCAGCAGTCAGCAGTGTAGCGATGTGTTCCAGTTGTTGATGTGTGTGTGATATTACTTATGGAGATCCTCCTGCTATAAATATTGCAGATGTTTCTAACATTCATGAATATTATGCTGAGCTGAACACATTCAACACTGACTGTGAGATCATAATATTACATACAACATATCTCTTATCAACCAGAGTAAAATAAACTCTATTTCCATTTGATTCAGTAGTTATAACAGCAGTGTGTAGCAGTAGTGTGCAAGCATTGTGTTCCGGTTTGAAGGGCATTGTAGCTAGTAAAATTACTGGGCAAATGAGATTTTATGGCTAGATTTCACAGTTTAGTAATCTGATTGCTAGACTGTGTGATTTTTCAGGATAATAATAATAATAAATAAGTGTGGACATTTCACACAGCGCCATCTAGCCCCAAACTAAGCATAGCTTGTACTATGGGAACCAGATAACTGATACAATACTTATATACTTATATAGGATGATATATGTGCAGTGCAGTGTCGAAACTTTATTTCTTTAAAGTTCCGAGTGACACTGCTACTGGTATGAGCGACTGTGATGCTTAACATCAAATGAACATCCAGTTTGTGACATCGTTCATTGTCATAAAAAAAGTTGTGGTCATCTCATTCTTGGCAAGGACAGCATATAAATGATTCAGATTCAAATTTTTATTGCTTCCATAGTGTACAATAGGTGGAATATAAAATTAAGTCTAGTTTCATATGGACCCCGTCGGGCGCAGCAAATTTGGAGAGAGGAGGGTGTCTTAGCAATAGAATCAATGATCAAACAAAATAGGTACACTACATAGAAAATAATATTAGTTTGATTAGCTATAATAAAATGTCAATCCAATTTTATGATTATGTAGCATTGTTGTGAAGTAGTAGTGGTGCGGTTGCAGCGGGCGCGGGCGGCGGTTCGCCCCGGGAGGAGGAGCGCAAGCCGCTGGAGGAGGAGATGTGCCCGGAGGGGGAGGGCGGCGCGGGGCCGGGGGGGGAGGCGCCGCGGCTCGCCACCGAGGAGCTGCTGGCCGAGGCGGCCATGCGGAGCGCACTCGCCGCTGAGAAGCAGGCGGAGGCGGTCGCACAGGTACACTATATTATATGTGTGCGGCTATACTCGCTGGCTGTACCACTCGCTACCTGTACCATACGGACGTTTCAATATCCCGCTTCATACTAAAAACATCCCAGTTTTGTTTGTAAACTAAGCAGCTTTTAGATTTCCATATGAAATATAATTAATAATATTATGTACTCAACATTAAGGCTTGTATTTAGAACTATGCTCAGTGGTGAATCTATGCTCTAGATGAGATAACATTAACAAAATGATCAAATAGTGAATAATATGTCTGCTTGAGCATCAGTCGATGACTGAGCAAAGTCATCACTATTGTTGTCAGAGTACTATAAAACCTTAAATTATTGTATTTATTAAAAGAAAAAAATCTTTTAAGAAAAACAAATTTATTTCATACTTAAATTACAACATTGTGAAGTCTTATAATAATATTGCATTTATCATTTCTCTAGGCAGTTTACTCACGATAACAAGGCCAAAATACTTATGTGCCTAGCCGTACGAAGTCTTCTTCATCTACAGTTAGTACCTATTTTTAGGAATACAAGATTAGTTGAAAATGAACTTTAGAAGTGAATCCGACACTGTGGATATAGACCCATCAGCAGTTATGCTGCTCATCTATCAACCAATAACAATAGTTAACGATATCAATCTCTACTGCACATATTCATCAACATTTATAAATCAAGTGTGGATTTCACACACGGCAAGGCATCGTTACCTCAACAAATCTAGAGACTTAAACTTGCACAAACACCTCCCTCCTTTTAAAGTGCATTATCGATGGCACCCATCCTCCTCGTAGTAAACTGCGATAACTTCGGTCTGCGTGTGGGCGGTGTGTGTGGGCAGGCCGTGGAGCTGCTTCGTGAGCTGGTGACGCTGGTGCGCGAGCGGGGCGGAGCGCCCGCGGCCGGCGAGCTCGGCGCGCTGCACCGCCGGCTGTAGCTAGCGGTGCAGGCCGGCGGCGCGCGCGAGCCGCTGCCACGTGCGGTCGGCGGCGGGCCGCGCGCGCGCCGCGCCGTGCCGCAGCAGGTCGCGCAGCAGCGCGGGCCGCGCGCGCCACGCCTCGTACCGCGCGCGGAGCGGCGCCAGGTGCTCGCAGAGCGCGTCCGCCACCACCTCCTTGTACTGCGCCGTGGTGAGGCCCTCGGCCGCCGCCACCGCCTCCTCGGGCACCAGCCCCGCGCTCAGGCAGTGCAGCACCACCAGGTTGGAGACGCCGGGGCGCGCGTCCGGCGCGTACGCGACGCTCGGCTCGCAGTCCGTCACCGCCTTGCGGATCTTCAGCCGGATGTCGCGGTCCGAGTCCGCGAGCAGGATGCGCGACTTGGGGTCCGGGTCCGACTTGGACATCTTGCGCGAGGGGTCGCGCAGGCTCAGCACGCGGTCGCTGCCGTCCTCTGCAACCGGAGGGGGTGGGTGAGGGGGAGGCACACGTACCGGGGAGCAGGGGCCCGTGGCGGCGGGCGAGCGCGAGCTGCAGGTGCTGCAGCTGGTCGTGGGGGGCGGGGCGGGGGGCACACGTACCGGGGAGCAAGGGCCCATGGCGGCGGGCGAGCGCGAGCTGCAGGTGCTGCAGCTGGTCGCGGGGGGCGGGGCGGGGGGGCACACGTACCGGGGAGCAGGCGGGCGGGGCGGGGGGGCACACGTACCGGCGAGCAGCGCGCGCGGCGCGGGGAGCAGGGCCCCGTGGCGGCGGGCGAGCGCGCGCGCGAGGTGCGCAGCGAGCTGCAGGTGCTGCAGCTGGTCGCGGCCGACGGGCACGTGCGTGGCGGCGTGCAGCAGCACGTCGGCCGCCTGCAGCACGGGGTAGAGCAGCAGCCCGAGCGGCGCGCCCCGCTCCCCGCCCCGCCCCGCGCCCGCACGCTCGCGGTACTGCGGCAGCTGCTGCAGGCGCGGCTGGGTGGCGAGGCAGGCGAGCAGCCAGCACAGCTCGGCGTGGCGCGGCACGGCGCTCTGTTGGAAGAGCGCGGCGCGGTCGGGGCGCACGCCGGCCGCCAGCAGTAGTGCGCACGCGTCCAGCACGCGCGCCGCACGCGCCGACCCCGCCTCCGGCCCCGCCTGCACCCAACGTTTGCGTCTTCTAATCTAGCTTCATATATTGTTTGTTTAAATGCCCCCCCGAGGTGGTTGATGAGGAAGAAAAAGCTAGCGATTAGTAATACTTTCCGTTTAATGCTAAATAAATAGACTCGCAAGTGAATTGACATTTTCAATGCATTAATCAACAAGAAGTATTTTCTTAATTAAGCAATGTTAAAGGTGATTCCTAAATTAAAGATTGACATTTCTGCATAATCTGTTCTGAACAAAATGGAATGCTGTGATCTTGTGTCTAAGATCAAGCTCCAGATACCCACTCGTACTATTACCGAGCGAAACTACCTTATGCTTCAAGTGGATACATGTTTGACTAATTACAGACAAAATTCTTATTTTGTTCGAGCATGCAAAAATTTTAACTGCAACTATTCTAGGGTGTTGATTTATTTGCATCAAGACCAAATTTCTTTAAAAATTATATCACAACAACATTTTTTGATGACTAACCTATGGTTTGACTTTTTTCTCAACTCTCAAGTTCTATAGATTGATATGGGTTTTCCCCTTCCCCCCCTCCTATTTCTCTTTTCACCTTTCCCTGTTCCACCTTTTCCTTTTTCTGGTAGGTAGGTATATGATCTCCTAATTGTTATCATACTTTCATTCGGTCTATATATACGTAGGTGCATTTTTATATTCGCGGAATGGGTAGGTAATTAATAAATGAGGGTACTTTCCTTAGTCGTAACTCGTTAAGTAGCTCATTATTAGTATAAATAGAACGTTTTGTTTTAATCGGGCCATTATTATTTGAATTATCGTCGATCAAACAACTCAGTTGGGAAGAACATTGTGAAAAATGGAGAAAATCGAGCACCGCGCTGTCATAAAGTTCCTTACCAAGCAAGGTAAATCGGTTCAAACCATACTAGAAGAGATGTCATCCGTTTACGGGGAGTCTTGCCCCGGTAAAACCATGGTTTATAAGTGGCATACCCTTTTTAAGCAAGGCAGGGCCTCACTTGAAGATGATCCTCGGCCAGGACGGCCGATCGAGGTGACCACTCCGGAAATAATTCAAAACGTGGAAAAATTAATACTGGAAGATGCTAGACTAAAGAAGAAACAGCTCGCAGAAACGGTTGGAGTATCCGATAAAACCATATTTAAAATTCTTTACGATCATCTCGGCATGACCAAAGTCAGTGCAAGGTGGGTGCCGAGAATGCTCACGCCGCCTCAAAAACAACAGCGCGTAGAGTGTTCTCGCGCGTTTTTGGACCTCTGTAATGAAGACCAGGATGGAGTATTGACTCGAATTGTTACTGGGGATGAAACTTGGGTTCATCATTATGAACCTGAGTCCAAACAAGATTCTATGCAGTGGCACAAAAAAGGTACACCACCACCAAAGAAATTTAAGGTGTCACAGTCGGCGGGAAAAGTCATGGCGACAATCTTTTGGGACTCAGAAGGAATCTTGTTGATAGATTATAAAGATAAAGGTAGACACCTTTATCTTTATAATAACCATAACCGGAGAATACTACGCTTCAATCTTAGAGCCATTAAAGGAAGCAATCAAGGCAAAAAGAAGGGGAAAATTAACCAAAGGTCCTCCTTCTGCACGACAACGCGCCTGTGCACAAGAGCCGTGTTGCGTTGGCCTCCCTGCATAAGGTGGGCTTCAATATTTTGGTTCAACCACCCTACAGTCCTGACCTGGCTCCCAGTGATTATTATCTCTTTCCAAAAATGAAAAAAGAACTTCGGGGGAAGAAGTTCTCAAGCGATGAAGAAGTGAAGGAAGCAGTTTCAGCTTATTTTTCAGACAAAGAAAAAACATTTTTTTTCGAGGGTATACATAAGCTAATTGAAAGATCTGAAAAATGTATTAGGGTTGCAGGAGAATATTGAAAAGGAAAAATAAACTTGTATTTTTATTTCCACGTCTTACCCCCGATTCCGCGAACTTAAAAACGCCCCCTCGTATGTTAAGTACTTATAATTACTAATTTAATCATTAAGTTCAACAAGATTGTAAATAATGTTCTAATTGTGAAAACTGTTAAAAGCTAGTTTGCTACCATGTTTTGTGTATACGTTTTTAAGCTGTTAGTTTTCCAAATAATAAATAAATAAACTACAAAACCAACAACCTTAAAATATTTACGGGACAATATTTAAAGTAACCCCGTTCCTAACAAAAAAGAATGAATAAAATAAAACCATGCCGTGCATGGTATCCCGTTTTAACTAAAGTTGGAGTAGACCCTGGGATGTTTCCAGAGAAATAAAAAATAAATGGGGCTGCCACACAAAATGGAAACACTTATAAATCGAAAACGGTAAGAGATAAGCGGGTCGCGTTCGACCAAATGTCATAGGGGATGACGGGGGCTGTCAGTTGGTTGTCATGAAAATTCGTTTTTCGCCGTCGCACCTGCTAGCCAGCACACGTATAAGAGTGGTTTCGGTTTTTTTTGAAGAAAATCCGACAATGGCGGTTGTGAATTTTGAATTTATTTTTTAAAACTAGTGTATATTGAACTTTAATGTGTAATAAGGGTGGATTATTATCCGTTGAGTGTTCGTGAACGTGCACGAGTGTTGACAAATGGTTTCAAGATCATAAAACCATGCAATGTCGTTTTTGCTTCAAAGGCCTTTTTAGAGCCTTTAGTAAAATATCCTCCAATTTATTGTTGGCGTTTTGACTGACAAAATATGACTGACTTGACATAACCGTACAAATTTTACTCACTTGACATTGGCAGAATTATTGCAAACAAGCGATAGAAAGCCATTAAAGAAGAAGAAGAGTGGTTTCGCGTTATACTTTTTTTTTTTTTTTTTTTTTATTTTGGCTCTACACATAGTGTATTTAGCCAGTGTCAAGTATTATATTTTCATCGTGTTATAAAATATTTCACGTAAAGTCATGTCCTAGTCATAGTCATAGTCCAGTCTAAGTCAGGTAGTCATAGTCCAGTCTAAGTCATGCTCCAGCAAAGTGGTGGCAACTTTACTAGAAGCTTCAATGGAGTTTTGGAAGCAACACGAAGTCACGTTTCACCACATTATATCACTTCCCCTCACTCCTGCTCGTAATTCAGCACTTAATGCGTAAAACGCCACCAATTTTAAACATTAACACTGGAAAAAGCAAAAGTTTTGAAAAATAATAAAATGCAACGACGTGAACTCTTCCGCGTTCCCGCCAAAACTCCGCGTTATACTTTGCCAAGTTTAAGTTTTAAATAGAATCATTGGTGTTCTTAACTAACAAGGTGTTGGTTTTCGGTAAACTGGTGAGTAAGTAGCGTGTTTTAACTAAGGCTTTCAATCTCGATACATTTTCGAATCCCGGGAAAATTTCTCGACCCGGTCTCGAAATTCCCGAGAAAAATGAGACTTTCGAGACTACGTCAAAAGTAGGTTTGAACTAGTTTAGGCAGTAATTACAAGCTAATCAAAATCTGTTAAAAACTCAAATACAAGCAAAAATAACAACTATTTGCGAAATTTTTCTCTAATTTATCTGCTAGCAAACACATCGCAGCTTTTTTTTTCACTTTTACGAAGACATGTATTCACTTCAACAGCCAGAAGACGTTCACTGCTGAAC
Source organism: Ennomos erosarius (assembly GCA_963580505.1). NCBI lineage: Eukaryota > Metazoa > Arthropoda > Insecta > Lepidoptera > Geometridae > Ennomos > Ennomos erosarius. Next base: position 64,024 of record OY756988.1, read on the forward strand.
ATAGGCCTCCTCCATAAAACGCTATTTTCGACGCTTATCATTGGACTTGCCATAATCACCGCGCTTGGTAATCACAGAAGATTTCAATGTACGAAGGATCCTCTTTAGTAGGGAGAGAATCATCAAGTCTATAGGACGCCAAAATGCTTGAAAAGGTTTAGCATATTCCCGCGTCCTATCAACAATATTGCAACAATAACTTTGAATTTCATATAAGTTTATAGTAAATGATAAAGTTCAGGACTAAGTCCTATGTACTTATAGCAAAAACACGAGTTAATAAAATTTTCTAGATGGAAAATATACAAAGTTACCTCCAAACCGTACAAATAAATAATGAATACTTGAAATACGGTCATGAAACTTTGTGTAGTACTTAGTTGAACTAAATATAACGGAGGTCTTATGTATAATGGATTTTAAAAATACCTATTATTCACTGTAGCAATATGTTGCCTACAGTAAAATTATCACGCATTGGAACCACCACCCCTGCGATTCAGCCCCCCGACTTTGGCCTAGTACTAAAAATTATTAATTGTTCTGTTGCTTTGGCTTGGATTCGCGCTGGCCTACCACACGTCCTTAATAGGTCTCTTTAAATAAAAGAAAAGTTTCCTACATCATTATTTCAGATATACCCCTTGCGATTATTATGTGCCACAAAACTAGCTTGCAAAAATCCATTGTAGAAGACTTTAGTCAAACTCCTTTCAAAATTATTATTTTTAAGCAGCCGCTCTATGGGGGAGGCCTATATCCAGCAGTGGACGTTTTCAGGCTGATGATGATTATAATCAGACCTTAGATTACTAAACCTGTGATCAAGACCCTCATATGACTCTTTGAATATTAAATAAGTATGAAAACTCAGACTAAAAACCATGCTAGAAACCTATGTTGTCAAGACCGATGCTATTTTTTAAAAAGGCTAGTTGTAGTTTCTATACATTATTAACCTGAATAAAAAATACTCGTGGTTTAGTACATTTTTGAATAGTTTGACTCATGTCTCAAAAGTCTCGTTATTTCCGAGACTGGAGGTAGCAGTCTCGAGGCTCGAAAATACGAAAAAATCGTCGAGACTCGAAATTTTCGAGACCGAGACTCCCGGGATTAAAGCCTTAGTTTTAACATAGTTGTTTGTCTTACTAAAACTTTAGGGGAATCCAATATGAATCCTCCGCCGCCCGCTCCTCCCGATCCCCCTGACGCTATAATTGCTGATGTAAACATGAATCCCGTTTCTAGTGTATCTAAGCGCCGTCTGGAAACCGATTTAGATGCCGATATCGGTAGTGCGAAAAAAACTATTATCAACAAAGATATGGCAGTAGCATCGATCCAAAATATTTATGTACACCCACGCCTTGTCATAGGTATTAAATCGTACGGAGCTTTAGATAAAGGACCTTTCATCGTCTACGTCTCTCGTTCGGAACCAGACCCATCCGCGGGCACGACTATTCGCCCAATTAAATTTGGCCAATTCCTGTATAGAAATAAAGTGGCTAACATCTGTCCCGATGGAGTTAAAAAAGTAGGCAGAAACAAAATTTCGGTCGAGTTCAAGACTGTCGTAGATGCAAACAATTTCATAGACAATCCTATTCTTGAATCTGGAAAATATGAGGGTACAATCCCTACCTACAATATCACGAAAATGGGTATTGTCCGTCAGGTTCCAGTAGATATGTCCATGGACGAATTCGTCGAATCACTGATCCTTCCCAATGGCTGCGGTGAGGTTCTTAAAGCTCGCCGTCTTAATAGAAAGTCTGTAGATGAGGGGAAAACTTCATGGATCCCAACCCAAACTGTAGTGATTACTTTCCAGGGCCAAATTTTACCTCAAAGGGTATTCTCCTACCACACATCTTTACCAGTTGAAACATACCTATTCCCCACTATTCAATGCCAGAATTGCTGCAGATTTGGGCATGTCAAAGCTCAATGTCTATCAAAAGCTAGATGTTTCCGTTGCGCTCAACCACACACTGGTGACTCATGCGAAGTCATCCCCAGCCAAGCTACTTGTCTTCACTGTTTGGGTCAACACTTCGCCACTAGCAGAGATTGCCCTGAGCAAGGACGACAAAAATCCATCAAACTTCTGATGTCACAAGAAAACATGTCCTATGAAGAAGCATCCCTACAACATCCTAAGGTTCAGAGGCCCTATGCTGAAGTAGTACAAGAAGCCCTTAGTATCCCATCCCAATCATCTTACCCACCGTCCCAATCCAATCAACCTGCCCAGCCCTCTCAACCCCTTCACCCCTCTCAAACATCCCGAAAAACAGTTTTTGTTCCCCGCAGTAGAGCACCATTGGGAAAGTCATATGATAGACATGCTCACCAGGCCATTGTTGCTAATGAACCTTCAGTCTTCCCTAATGGGGTTGCTCTTCTTTCCCAACAGTCAGACGGGACATCACCATCCCATGACGACAATCTACTCGAAATTCTACTCACAATGATCATAAGCATAATTTCTCGTAACAACACCAATCTACCGTCCCACGTTGCCCAGAAACTTACGCAAATCTTCTCCTTAACTGGAAATCATAATGGATCAAGTCTCCATCCTTCAATGGAACACCAAATCCATCCGTCGAAAGAAGCATGAGCTTCTTTACTTAATTAACAAGTTCCACCCGTCAGTCATTGCCATCTCGGAGACATGGTTAGTGCCTGGATCCCAGTTTCGGGTCCCAGGTTACTCGTGCCTACGAGATGACAGGGCTGACGGGTATGCCGGTAGCGCACTACTCGCTACTCGCTCTATCCCCTTTTCCCAAATTCCTCTGCCTCCCATCTCTCCTGACATTAATATTGTGGCTGTACAGGCCTTTAATATTACATTCCTTTCTGCATACATTCCACATCCACACACATCTTTAATCCCTGATATTTTATACTTATTATCCTCAGTCCCCCGCCCCCATAATTTTAATGGGTGATTTTAATGCTCACCATCAGTCATGGGGATCTGCTCACAATGACTCCTTTGCGTTGGCCCTTTTAGAAATAATTGATGAAGCCAACCTCTGCATCATTAACAATGGTTCACCTACTAGAAGACCTTCCCAAAATCCTAACAGCGCTGTCGACCTCACTATATGTTCTCCTTCCCTGGCTTCTGTTCTTTCCTGGAATGTACTTTCCAGTTCATTCGGCAGTGATCATTTCCCTATTGTCATCACCATACCTAATAGGTTAACTCCGACTCGTAACTTCTGCCCCACTCTCAAGTACAGATTATCCAATGATACTGACTGGTCACCCTACTCCTCTTCTCTTGATTCTAAATTAGCGGCTAGTGTTACTTCTGATGATAACATCTTTTATTGCTACTCTAAATTTGTAGAAGCCATAACGGCTAGTGCTGATGAAAATTGTCCTTTGAAGAATCCTGTCAATTTTAAAGTATCTACCCCATGGTGGGACTCTGAACGTACAGATGTCATCAGACTAAGAAAAGAATCTGAAGCAAATTACAACTCCGCAATGACTCAAGAAAATTTTATGAAGTATCAAAAAAATGCTGCCAAAGCTGTCCGACTTCTGTCTAAAAAGAAAAAACAAGGGTGGACCCTATACTGTGAAAATCTATCTCCGAGAACACCTTCTTCCCTTGTTTGGAAGCAAATTAAACGCTATAGAGGTGCATGTAGCATAGATAACATCACAGTCAATGATCCTTCATCATGGCTAGAAGCATTTTCTGATAAAATGTCTCCCCTTCTGTTCCATACATGGACTGCTTCCCATCCCCTCCAAGTCCTCTCCCGAACCTAAATAATTTTGACTCCCCTTTCACATTTTCTGAATTGCAACTGGCACTGGACGGACTAGAAGACTCCTCTCCTGGATTAGATGGAATTCCATACTCATTTTTAAAGAATGCCTCTGATAGTAGTAAGCAATTTTACCTGAAACTAGTCAACAAGTTTTTTGATAATGGCGTAATTCCTAATCCATGGAAAATTCAGGTGGTAATACCTATTCTGAAAACTGGCATAAACCCTTCTGATCCCAACAGTCATAGGCCAATAGCTTTATCTTCAGTGTTAGCTAAAGTCACAGAACATATGATAAAACGTCGTCTGGAGTGGTTTGTTGAAAGTAAAAACCTTCTGGCAAAATCCCAGTATGGATTTAGGAAAAATATGAGCACCATTGATAGCCTCAGCATTCTTACAACTGATATTCGCACATCTTTATTAAAAAAAGAATATCTTGTAGGCGTATTTTTAGATATTGCATCAGCATACGACAACGTCTTACTTCCGGTGCTCAGGACTAAACTTATTAGTCAGCTGAACATTCCTGAGAAGTTAGTCCGGTTCGTATGCAATTTATTTATGGAGAGAACTATTACAATTAAAAGCCAAGGTAAACTTCTGTCTCCCAGGACTGTATGGAAGGGACTACCCCAAGGATCAGTTTTGAGCCCCCTACTGTACAGCCTGTACACCTATAATAATAATAATATAATAATAAATGCATATTTATTTCCTTGCAAGTAGGTTCACAAACTTATGATGTTACGTGTAGGTATACATAAGGTACTACTAAAGTAGGTACCTAACAGAAATTACAAATTTTAATTTTTAAAATACCTAATATAGTATGTCAATAGCAAATATGTGTTGCAAGGACTGGTGCCTGATGTAGGCATAAACAGCCTGTATCACAGGTCACCAGGCCCCACTTCACGGACATAATACTATCAAATACTAAAGTAAGTAGCATAAAACAACCAATAATCTAATGTAATTATCCCACGTAGTAAGTATACTATCAATTACAAAGTTGTTAACAAAATAGGAAACCTTTAAAATGTTGACAATCAAGGAAACAACGGTATATAAAATTCTACAATATTGTAAAAGTACCTACCTTTTTTGGAGGTAGGTAGGAAAAATAAAACAATCATTTCACAGGTGAGTACCTACGGTGTGTGAGTGTTCATGTTTGTGTTGAGCGTGTGCGTGAGGGATGGCGTGATTGTAGTGAGGAGTGACGTACGGTCGTCCGAGTGTCGTGAGAGAGTGAGTGTGAATGTTCGTACATTGGTAAGTGTGCGAGTATGAATAAGCCTTGTTACAATATAAGTGCATTGCTTTGGGTGTGCCAAAGCATAGTCACTATTAGTTTGAGTTTAAGTTACTAGTGTGGGAGTGCGTGTTGTACAGACAATGATTTGTAGTGTGAATCGCTGGCTTGGTTTAGTGGATTGAATTTATAGTATAAGAGCTGGAGGGCCCTACTACCAAAGGTCAGTATGAGATGAACACTAGGTCATAGCTGGGTCACATTATGGTCAATATTGTCAATACGCTTTATACGGAAAGTAAATAATATTTATGTGATTAGGCTATAGTTTTATTCAGTTACTAAGAATACTTTATTCAGTAACATTGATTTAATAATGAAAAATTTTGTAGTTTTGTGATTGCTATCCTAGTTAAGTTCGGCATGAATACCGCATGAATTTGCCTTGTTTATAAAGCGCCAAACCGTCTTAACACTTTCCATCAGTTTCCAACCAGAGTTAAAAATTATAATCCAGTTCTTCCAAAGGAACACAATAACGAGTCGATGAAGGTAATAACACGGCAAAGAATCTACACTTAAATAACGTAATGGGAAAATCGTAACAATAAATTATTATACCTATATAATTGTTGTTAAGTGTTACTAACTAGGAATGTTCAGCAAGTTTTCGGTGTCGTTGTAAGAGAGGCTTTTTAGGAAGTCGGTGACAGTTTTGTTACATTTATACTTAGTTTGGGGGAAAATAGATAGTTTTTTGTTAAGACTGTTGTAAAGGTAGGGACCGATAAATCCGAAAAAGTGATGTGATAGACTCGTGTGAAAGTGTTGCGCCTTGCAAACCGTGCCCTTACGTCGTTTGTTTTTTACTAAGTCAGGGTCATATTTAATAATAGAGTGCTGCTTGATTTATGCTTGAGTTCTGCTATGATTTAGAACAGACAGTAGAATCTTTCTGCCATATCTTGCAATATGCTGATGACCTGGCCCTTTACGTTCCCCATCAATGTCTTGAAGAGGCTGTTAGCCGGTTGTCCTCTGCTCTTGAGTACCTTTCAAATTGGCTTTATAACCATGGACTATCCTTATCGGCTTCCAAAAGTAGCGTTGTAGTGTTCACCAGAAAGAGACTAGTCCCGCCAGTGCTCATTAGAGTCAATGATGAAATTATTCCTCAATCAAATGCAGTAAAATTCTTAGGAGTCTGGCTAGACCATAAACTGTCCGGAACTACACACACTGACTATGTTGCACAAAAATGTGAATAAAACATCAACATTCTCCGTTCCTTATCTGGTGTCTGGTGGGGTGCACACCCCTGTACTCAAAGACTGCTCTCATCATCATCATCATCATTAACAGCCTGAAGACGTCCACTGCTGAACATAGGCCTCCCCCAGGGAGCGCCACTTAGAGCGGCTGCTCGCCTCCTGCATCCATCGGCTCCCCGCGGCTTTCACCAGGTCGTCGGTCCACCTAGTGGGGGGCCGGCCTACGCTGCGTCTTCCAGTTCGTGGTCGCCACTCGAGAACCTTTCTTCCCCATCGGTTGTCAGTTCTACGAGCGATGTGGCCTGCCCATTGCCAAAGACTGCTCTACAATGCTATAATTCGCAGTCACATGGATTATGGCATGTTCCTCTTGGATCCCTCTAACAAATCTGGACTGCACAAGATTGATAAGATACAATCAAAATGCCTACGTATAATCCTTGGAGCAATGAAATCATCCCCTATCAACGCCATGCAAGTTGAGTGTAGTGAACCCCCCCTCTTTCTGCGTAGGCAATATCTTTCCAACCGATTCTTTGTTAAACTGGTCCAAAACTCTGAGCACCCCCTTCTCCAAAAACTAAACCAATTATCAGCCTTGTATGACTCCCTTGGTAACCACTCAAATGACAGCCTCCCATGTCTCCTGCGCAGTTATCTACAATTCACCCATCTCCCTAATCCACTCTTTCAATCACCTATAATCCCTCTTTACTCTACACCTTATGATGCTTTGGTGTTGAAGCCTAATATAATTTTTGATTTTGGAATTGATAAGAGCACAATAGAAGCTAATAGAATATTCACCAACAGAGTGTGCACCGAATTTAAAGACTGGATCACAATATACACAGATGCTTCTAAAATCAATAATGACAGCCCAGTGGGTGCGGCAGTTTGGATCCCTTCTACCAGAATAGTTCTAAATTATAAATGCCCAACAGTCACATCTGTATTAATTTTGTCAAATCCCATAATATAAACAAGGCCATTATATTTTCAGATAGTAAAAAAGCTGTCTCCAAGCCATCGACTCAAACCTCTTTCGATCCAAATCCAGGTTCCCAATTATATTAAAAATAAGAGACAGCCTATTACAGTGTCAAAGACTAGGCCTTGATATTATCTTAGTCTGGATACCAGGCCACTCCGGTATCCTGGGAAACGAATCAGCAGACTCCTGCGCGAAAAATGCAGCCCAAACTGGTTCTCTTGAACATTCCGAAACCTACTCCCATGACATCTGTACTACTTTGAAATCAATTATGTTCAAAGCGTGGACTAACATTTGGATGATTTCTAGGTCTGTAAAAGGTAGGCTCTATGGTGAAACCTGAAATTCCCAGTAAGCCATGGTTTTCTAAGTACCAATCAGCAGATAAAGTAACCACCTCAACAATTTGTCGGCTTCGTCTAAATCATGCCTGTACCCCAGTGTTTCTGGCTAAACTTAGGATTAGGGACCACTCTGTCTGCGAATGTGGTCTGGACGAAGGAGATGTGGACCATATATTTTTCAGCTGCACAAGAACACAGATTTCATTGTATGATATTCTCCCTCCTGACATCCCTCTTCCTATCTCCTTTAAATGCCTCCTTTCCCTCGCTTTTACTCCATTTATATTTATAAACATTGCTCGTTCGGTAGCCTCCGCGACCGCACGCACGGACTAGCCAGCCACTGTATTTTTCCGAACCGGTCCAATGCAAGTAGGGATGGACTAAGCTGTTGTCGATAACTTTGTCGATACTATGGATAAATTCCTGACCAGATCGTCCTCTAACCCCAATTTGGTTAGTAAGAGACCACGAGATGAAGTATCTGCAGCGGCAGATCAGTGGCGGAAGCCTAAGAAGTTTGCGCTCTCCAAAGAAGTCACAAAAGACAAGGATAAGGGCACCGAAACTAATAACCGTTTTAGCTGCTTACCAATCGATGATGTAGCAACGGAGACATTTAAAAAAGCTACGAAGAAAAAGCCAGTGGGCCAAATACCACCAATACTAGTTGAGCTTTTGGGAGACTGGAGTCACCAGAACATCAAAGACGTTATTGAAAAATATGAAAAAGGCTTTCATTTACAGTACAAAGGCCGTAACAGAGTGAAAGTGCAATGCTATTCATCTAAAGGCCACCAGCAAGTTAAAGAAGGACTACTTAAAGAAAACGTAGCCTTTCATACGTTCTCAAGAAAGGACGAGAAACTCCCTAAAGCAGTTATAAAGGGGTTGCCTAAATATCTCCAAGTATCATTGCCGGCTGAACTAGCGTCAATTGGCTTTGCTGGTGCAACTATCTCGGAGCTAAAGACATTGTACCCTTCTGAATGCCCCCCGGTCCTCGTTCAATTACCAAGTGGAACTGACATGGGCAAGTTCAAGCAAATTAAATACCTCTTTAATTGTGTAGTAGACATTCAAAAATACAAGACCAACAACAAAACAGGTACCCAATGCTTCAGATGTCAGGGCTTTGGGCACGCCTCTAGAAATTGCAACAGACCTGCTAGATGCGTCAAGTGCGCGCTAGAGCATCCCACATGGGAATGTCGAAAGAAGGGCCGAGAGGAACCAGCGCTCTGTTGCAATTGCCAAGAGCAGCACCCAGCTAATTATGCTCAGTGTACGGAACGAATAAAATACCTTGAGCGCATTCAAAGCAAAAAAGAAGTTCTGCGCAAAACAATTACTCCAAGAGCAGAGCCCATCACTACTCCAGAGCCAGCAGTGCCCAATGGGATGTCCTGGGCTCAAATTACCAGAACTGGCACTCGGGGCATGCAAGTTTCCAGGCCCTCTCAAAACTTGAAACAGGATCTAAAGCTACCTAATTGGATGCCGTCAACAAAGCCTCAAAACCAGATTGCAGCTCCTGAACAGAGCCAAGTAGAGCGAACCTCGCATGTAGCTATACCTGTCGAGAAGACGCAGACTTATGATCTAGCAACCGCTGAAATGTTGGAAATACTCAATACGATAAAGTCTATCAAGCAAGAGTTCATCAAGTGCAACACTTTTATGGATAAAGTGATCCTAATCATCACTCACCTGGGTCACTATGTCTGACAAACCAGGCTTTCGTGTATTGTATTGGAACGCTGATGGCGTTCGTGGTAAGCAACAAGAACTTTCAGATCTCGCGGTAAGTGAGCTTAATACTGATGTAATTGCCATCTCCGAATCTCGGTTAACAGATCGTTCTGAGTTCTATATTGCAGGGTTCGCTTGTTATCGCAAAGACAAACGTCGTAATGGCACTGGCCAGGGTGTAGCAATACTGGTTAGGGCTAATCTGGCACATTGTATTCTCCCTGTAGAGAACACTACAAACCTTGAGGTCATAGGAGTTTCCCTCAAAATTTCTGGGCATGATATTGCAGTATTTTCTGTGTATCAATCTCCTAACATGCCTCTTCTTACCGGAGACTTTGATTTACTTATGGCCTCGGGTAGCAGGGTTTTAGTCATGGGTGACATAAATGCAAAGCACCCTTATTGGTCCACCGGGCCAGCTAATGTACACGGCAAACGCCTCTATGATCACATGTTGAATAGCGAATTTGTAATACATAGTCCCCAAGATCCAACTCTAGTTCATTATCGCCCTGAACTGAAACCCTCTACTCCAGATCTTTTGCTTACAAAGAATTTCAATACTATCTGCGACATAAGCACTATTCCGGCATTATCCTCGAACCATTTGCCTGTTTTTGCTAATTTTAATATTAACATTACTCGTAAATCAACTACTATATTTAATTTCTCCAAAGCTGACTGGGCTAAATATCGAACTTTACTCAACAACAATATTTCGTTAACATCTCGTGTTTACCGGACTACAGAACAAGTTGACTCGACCATCGTTAACCTTCAAAATATGATTATCGAGAGCAGAGATGCATGCATTCCTTCTTTTACACCCAAATCCTGGAGTGCTGGCTTGCCACGCCGTATCAAGCGTATTATCCAACAAAAAAATCGACTCCGTAGATACGCTACCGTTGAAACTGTGCTTGCAGTGCGCAAACAGCTAAACAATAAAATTCGTAAGCTCCAGTTCGAAATCAATGCTGCAATTAAATTTTACCACGATAAGATATGGGACGCTAAATTGAAGAAAGTGGACAATCCAGGTTCCGACCTATGGCGAGTTGTCAAAAGTCTAAGGTCTAACTCTTCTCCTCCTATTCCTCCACTCAAAACTATCGATGGCTCTATGACCACAAATCAACAAGAACAGTGTGATGCCCTTGCTGAGGCATTCTTTAATAATATGTCACTGACCCGTAATTGGGCCAGTGATGAGCAACCTGCGGTTGACTGCTCTCTTACGGCTTTAAATAGTCATCCTCCCGAAACCCCTAGCTTGACCCCGATTAGGCCTTCTGAAGTGAAAAAATATATACATAATCTCAAAACTCGAAAAGCTCCCGGACCTGATCAGATTTCAAACCTACTGATCAAAAATATTCCCCAAAAGTGCATCGTCTTGATCACAAAAATTTTCAATGCATGCTTAATGCTGAACTATTTCCCATCCACCTGGAAAACAGCTAAAGTCATCGCTATTCATAAACCTGGTAAAAATGCTACGGAGCCAGCGTCCTATCGTCCTATCAGCCTACTTCCATGCCTGGGGAAGTTATTCGAAAAAATTATTTACACGCGAATGGCCCGCATCTCCGAACACTTAATAATAAATGAACAATTTGGATTTCGTGCAGGACATTCGACAGTCCAGCAGTTAACCAGAGTTGCTGAAGCAGTATTACATAATCTTAACCTGAAACAATCAACCGGTATGTTTCTACTAGATATTGAAAAGGCATTTGATACAGTTTGGCATGATGCACTGTTACATAAACTTTTCAACCTAAACTTGCCGATGCCGTTAATTAAATTAATCAAATCTTATTTAGCTGAACGGTCCTTTCGAGTTCATATAAATGATTTCTCATCTTCACTCAAACCTGTACCAGCTGGGGTGCCCCAAGGCTCAATCCTGGGACCTTATCTCTTTCTGATTTTTCTTAACGACATACCCAAACAGACCCGCACAAGTATTGCTTGTTTTGCAGACGACACTGCTTCCTTTACATCTTCACGAGACATTGATTTGATAATAGACAGACTTCAGCTATCTATTGATCTCCTTCTTGCCTACTTCCTCAAGTGGAAGCTCAAAATCAATTCAACCAAAACGGAAGCCATTTTATTCAGCAGAAAGCGCTCTTTCCCAACTCGCACATTACGCATTGATGGTTTTGATATTCCTTGGAGCCACTCTGTCAAATACTTAGGCCTTGTACTCGATAAAAAGCTAAATTGGTCAGAAAATACTGACAAGCTGCGTATTAAAGGCACTAGAGCTTTAAACGCCTTGTGTCCAGTTTTGAATAGACGGTCTTGTCTGAGCAATAAAACTAAATTAAACATCTATTGCACCCTGGTCCGTCCCTGCATAACGTACGCATGTCCAGTATGGAGCAGTACCTGCTCCACCAACATTAAAAAACTACAAGTTATACAAAATAAAGCACTAAAATATTCATATAATACCCCGTTGTACACTAATCTTACTCAACTCCATTTAAAAATTGACTTACCTAGTATTTACTCGTATATTTATAAAATATCCAAAAAATTCTATCTTTACAGTATACCTAAAAATAAAAATAATCTAATTAGAAATATATGCAAATCTCGTAAAACTGACCTAACTTATATCGATAAATATAATCGCTACAAATTACCCCATCACTTATTCCTCGGCGTCGGCACCGATGAATAGGTACAGTCGCCCGCGCAGGCGACCGTGCTCCACCTGTCGCTGTCGCACGCGCCGTTCTCGGCCGTATTATCTAGGGATATGAGAGCCGGAGTGGCGCGGCGCGACACGAAGCGGCCAGCGAGCGCTTGCGCGGTAGATAATGAATCAGTTGAACTCGCACGCAGTTCTTGTTGCTTACCGCCACCGCTCGCCTTTCGTATTGCGTTTATTATTTACACCTACCGCCGTTTGGCTGCTTGTTATGCTTATTCTTAATCTAAAAACGTAATGCTTGTACTAAAGCTTTCGTAACTAGTATGTCAATGATATATGACTGAAGTTAAATTAATAATCAAGTGAAATAATATGAATCAGTCACCAGTTAATAGTTTTATATAAGCATCTAGCTTGCAAAACGTTATGTTTAATAATATTGTTTTGTCGTTTCTAGGATTAATACGTACACTAGAAATTTACAACATGTATTTTGATGTGAAATAAAGATAATTAAAAAATTAAAAAAAAAAAAAAAAAAAATTAAAAATTAATTACTCCATTTATAAAACTTTTGTGTAAATATATTAGAGTTAACAAAATTAGGTTGTATATATAACATTTTAACAAAACATTATTATATATATTACACTCATTACTAATTTAAATATGTTATTTATGTTGTATGTGTGTGTGTGTCTTTTGTGTTTTTTAGGTAGTATAGACTGGTTTTGGAGGGAAAAAAAAAGGAACACTGGTGATTACACTAGCCAACATTTTGTTCTACACCGAACAACCTCCTTCGTTTGATGGTCTATCGGGAAAAACGTGACATTGGCGAAATTGTGGTGGCACCTCCACAAAAGCTACGAAACAAGAGTTGAGTTGAGTCATGAAAATTCAAAATGGCGGCCATTTTTAAAGTTGGTCCGATCGGGGTGTTTTTTGCATGGGGGGGTTTTCGGGGCCGTAGATTCCATATTTGAAAAAATATTTTGGATTCCGCCATTTTTAAAAATGGCTGCCATACATTTTTTTTTGCATTTTTGTCGGATACGATGCCGCGATACAGTCGCGATGCCTATGGAAAATTTTGACCACTTATGGACACTCGTGTCAAGGTATACCAGGTGTTTTTAGAAAAAGTCACGACTTAGTCTTTCGACCTTCCGTCATTGGGGCAGTCAACGGCCTGGCTAAACGATATGAGATGGGTCATGACCATGTGCGTTTTAAGGAATGTCATAGCAAATCCTGGGACGATTTTGGAATGGTCAAAAAAAGTTCAAACTGGTGGAAAAAAAAATCCAACATACAAATTTTAACCGCAAATGACGGCGAAACTATGTCACTTTAGTATAAAGAGCTCAAACTAATATTGTTAGGAGGCCGGAGGGGAAGATTAACAAAAGATATTTTTTTTAAAATGGCTGTTGAAAATTATGAGAAGTAATACAATGTAAAATCAATCAATACTAATAATAAAAATGTAACTGGGCTAAATCTGTACATTGAATATTTTTTGAAAATGTTGACTGCTTTAAGCTAAGTTGATATAAAAATTTAAACAATTTTTTTGAATTTTTTGTCTTTGTCTGTCCCTTTTAACACGGATCACGCTGGATTTGGCTGAAATTTGGTATGGTTAGCTGATTATGCAGAATAAAATTTAGTATACTTTTTGTTACCTAAAACGGCCAAGTGCAGGTCGTCCAAGCAATAAGGATGTAATTTTTATTCAAGATTTTTTGTTGGTATATTATAATTATTATATTTGTTGATCAATTTTAATTTCAACACAAAAATAAAAAAATCAAGAAAAAAATTATACTTACCCTGTCGAAGGGAAGATAAAAGAGAAATGTAAAGAAATAGGGGAAAAGGATGAATGGATGGCATTTTTATATTTTTTTACCTTTCTCTTCTCTCTTACCCATAAACAGAGTTAAGACTTAAAACTAATTAAACCGTGTGAAACACACAGCTCAGGACACCAGAGCCAAGTTAGTCCGACACTATACCGAAAGATATCCCGGACGTCAGCCTGTACGAGATTAGATTGGCCCTCAAACAGCTTAAAAACAACAAGGCGCCAGGTGAGGATGGAATTACGACCGAACTTCTGAGAGCGGGTGGTAGACCGGTACTTATAGACCTCCAGAAGTTATTTAATTCTGTCATCCTTGAAGGTACAACGCCAGAGGCGTGGCACAAGAGCGTGGTGGTGCTCTTCTTCAAAAAAGGTGATAACACCTTATTGAAGAACTATAGGCCCATCTCGCTCTTGAGTCATGTGTATAAGCTGTTTTCGAGGGTCATTACGAATCGTCTCGCACGCAGGTTTGATGAATTCCAGCCTCCCGAACAAGCCGGTTTCCGAAAAGGCTTTAGCACCATAACCCACATCCATATGCTGCGCCAGATTCATTACAGAAGACCAAAGAGTATAATCGGCCGCTATGCCTAGTGTTTGTGGACTATGAGAAAGCCTTCGATTCAATCGAGACTTGGGCGGTGCTGCAGTCCTTACAGCGATGCCAAATTGACTATAGGTATATCAAAGTGTTGAAGTGTTTGTACAGTAAGGCCACTATGTCAGTCCGACTACAGGACCAGAGTATGGAACAGATCCCATTGCAGAGATGCGTGAGACAGGGAGACGTTATTTCTTCGAAACTGTTCACAAACGCATTGGAGGATGTTTTTAAGCTCTTGGAGTGGAAAAGATAAGATAAGATAATTTTTATTGCCAAAATGAAATGTTACAGTTTTGTTTCATAATATACAATGCAAGAATATACATTTCCTTCAGATCAAACTAGACTATGAGCCCCAAACTAAGCACGAGGCCTGTGTCTTGGGACTCTGGTGAAGTTAAACAGAATAAATAAATATGGAGAAAAAAGTACATAAGAAGACAATTTTGAGTGGCAACATTAAAAGACCTAATTAAACTAAAATTTACAAAATAAAAGAGTTCGTAGGTGCCTACGCTAAGACGTAGGTAGTACTTACATGGAAACTAATTAATAGAAACTAATAATTACGTACGACTAAAACATGAAACATAATTACTATAATGATCTAATACTAGAAAAGAAGACCACTGAAGGTGATCGGAACTAAAGGTAAAACTATAATAATATACATAATTATGGGTTGATGCAGAAATAAGTGTGGGAGGTAAATGTGTAGGTATGTGTGCGTATGTGTGTGAGAGTGAGAGGGAAAGGATGTGAGTAAGAGGTGGGTATGGATGGGAGGGTGAGTGTAAATGTAAATGTGCTCTTACACGTTGTGTTATGGATGAATATAAATAATACAATTCACTATTAATAACATAGGTTATTTTCTTGATGACTATTGGATTTAACAGTGGGTCCATTTAAATGGTGATAAAGATTAGGTTTTATCTTAATTATAAAAGATTTTTAGTTTCGGCATAGGTGAGTGTAAGCAGCCATTTCTTAAGTATTTGGACTGGCATGGTTGCCATGTGAAGGTGTGGTCTTCTGGTAGGTTGCCATGTAATATAGTAGGTGAAAGATGCAGGTTCTGGGGGGTGAGCTGGTGGTACTCCTATGGTTGATGGTAGGCCATGATGGCAATTAAAGATGGTATTGCATGCACAAGTGTATTGTTCAGCTTTTACATGGTGACTACTCTAACTTATTACTAACTTAATGCTACGTCGGCTTAACTATGTAGGTCGGGTGTGTTCATACACTACATCGCAAAACTATATTCGTGCAAGTCACAGACATTGCCATCAGTTATTTGCAGCCTCTCCTGCTTTGCGCACATGGCATGCACATAATGCTCTAACAGCAAGGACTGTAGCAGTTATAAACCGCTTCCTGAGTGAAGTCCAAGATGCTGACATACATAACATACTGACCTGATTAGGCTGCTTTATAAGTATATATTGTTTTTTTATCCATATAAGAACCTAATGTAACAATGTGAATGTTTTGGCTTAGCTGTAAGTTCAAAATTGTATTTATCAAATAAATAAATCACTGATAGTAAGTATGGCGATAGCAACACAACAATAATCGGTGAAGAGTTGCACAGTTACCTGGTGCGTGGTGAGCGAGTGCAGGTCTGCGATGAAGAGCGTGAGGTGGTCGCCGCCGTCCTGCAAGCGCACGCAGCGCTGCACGGCGCCGAAGTAGTTCCCGACGTGCAGCTCGCCCGTCGGCTGGATGCCCGACACCACGCGCCGCGGCCACTCCGGCTCCTCCAGCGCCTGCAACAGGCGTTCGCTACCGCTTAGCCATTGGTAGCTTGCTCTTCACACGCACATGCACGCAGTTCCACTGTTTTACACTGAATAGCTTAACTTTAGGAACAGGTTATCTTCGACCGTTCGGCAGAGCACCTTATCACTAAAACTTCGAAGGGAACCGTTTCGAGGCAGATGCCGCAAACATTTCTTGCACTGGGTAAGACTTCTCAATAATTTCATTTCGTGTTTCTATCGTAGAATTACTCGTAAAAACGTAAAGTAAACTTGTATTGGATCCACAGACTACTATTACTCCTAGCGGAGAAGAATGGCATCTTCATACAAAAAAAAATGGTTATGAAATTCAGTACTAGCGCTTTTAGTGGGACCCTTTGGAAACTTAAAAAAGGCGGAAAATTCAAATGTTCTATTCGTATAGATTTGAATTGATAAAAGGGGCTGTTCCAAAATTAATCACTATTGACATTAATTTATTAATGTCAATAGTAATTAATTGTAGAGCAGCCCCATTGTATTATCAGATAAACTATCTTATAATAGGGACAAAACTACATCATTACGCAAAAATAAAAGCATAGGATTTTATAAGTTTTATATTTATTGCATACATGACATTGTGAATAATAAATCGAGAGCGATTTTATTTAAAAAAAATACATAATACAAAACTTTGCCCATGATAGCATTCTGCAAAACATAATTTACATGTTTAATTCCAAATCCACAATGAACTCAATAAAAAGTACATAACCTCAAATTATATTGTATGAGTTTTGTGTAATTTACCGTTAACAGACTCGGCTCTTTCGCTGATGATGCATTGCATTTAGCACATTTACGGCTACTGTCCTTCATTGTTTTTAACGCGACATCACAATAAACAAACATAAAAAGAGTCTCTAGGCTATATAAAGAAGCACTGAAAATTCACGAAAAGAAAACAACACGAGACCGGTGGCAATTATAACCTCAAAATCATTTTGTTGCCATATCTAAAATTATTATTCACTCATTTATTAGTTTTTCTTAGGTTTACGCTTTTTTACAATATTGGTATATAAATAAAATACAAAAATACTATCAAAAAACCTAAGCCTAGAGTGCCGCCGGCAGCGGGGCAGGGCCCAAGCTACCGGTGGTCAGGGCTGCAGAGTGAGGAACCTCCTGACAATACGTGCCGTGTCAAGGAGTACCGCCTTCTGAATCTGACCCTTGATCCAGCCGTCTAGCGAGAGCCTCTCGAGGTGTTGGTCCACAAGGGGCTCAGACTGTCACCCTGGAATATGCCTCGCTCAATCCTTATTAAGTCCTGCGGACCAGAGACGCTGTCCCCCCTACCTGGTTGGCGAAGGACCGTGGTCCACTGCCCCATGCATGACCTTAAAAAGGATCTTAGAGTTGCAACTATTTTATACAACTCCAAGATCCTCTCCAGCCATGAGTGAGGCACCAAATCATGGGCCTTCTTATAGTCAATCCAGGCAGTAGGGAGAGCCCCTCCCTCTGTTCCGCCGGACCTGTTGGCAGATGGCCGTGTCGATGAGGAGGAGCTCCTTAGTACCACGGGACCCAACCCTACATCCATTCTGAGCGGGGGCCAAAATATTGTTCGCAACAATGTGCGAGTTAATTTTTGTTCTCAGAATGGATGTAAGGAGCTTGTACAGCGTAGGCAAGCACGTGATGGGTCTGTAATTTTTCGCTTCCGTGGTACTACCGGACTTATGGAGCAGGAAGGTGACACCAGTTGTCATGAAACTTGGGAGTGAACCAGCCTCGAGGGCTTCTTGGAATTGTATCGCCAAGCATGGGTATGAGCATCGAATCCATTTGAAGTTGTGCAATCCATCCGGTCCAGGACTTTTCCAGTTCTGGGCCGTACGGATCGCACAACTTACGTCTTCGGGGTCTATAGTAATAGACCCCATGGACTCGATCGACTCACACCCACGCTCGACAACTCGCATCCAATCACCCTCCGTGTGCTCGACGGGCACCGACCAGATGCTACGCCAGAACTCGTTCATGGCGTTTGCATCTGGCAGCTGCCCGTCGACCACACGTTGGCCGGTTCCCTCCCAGTTCCGGTACACCTTCCTTTGGTCACTTTGGAAAAGGCGATTCTGCTGGTACCTATCCACACGCTCTCTGTAGCGGCGAATACGACTTGCCCATGCATAGACTTTCTGCTTCAGGTAGTCAATGCGCTCCGTAACACAGGCCATATAGTCCTGGGGCCTGATACCGGTCCCAGCGAAGGCCTGGGTTACGAAACGCATGACTCGGGGGCGATGATTGCCCCGGCTGAAGCAGACCAGCTTCGTTATGAGAGTCCTGAATGTAGTGATACGCTTCTCGATCCGCACCTGCCACGCAAGAGCACCATCGGCGGGTCGCGGTGTTCGGTCAGTGTTCGGAAACTTGACACGAGCCACGCGACACGCCGCGATGGCCCCACAGTACAGGATCGAGTGCGTATCAACTAAGTCTTCGCTAGTCCGTAGGTACGGAGCTAGCAAAGTGTTCAGGGCTCCCATTAGCACAAGGTTTCGTCTATTCGTGGGCAAACGTGGTAGTCGCGGCCTAGAGTTAGGTGTGGATCGATACCGCCCAATCGCCTCCTCCAAAGCCACCCTCAATTGCTCATTCGCCTGGGTACTTACGCTGTCACTCACACTTTCCTCCCCATCGATCTCGGGATTACCCCGCGGCGTCACCGGTGGCGGGCCCAAAATTGGTCCCGGATCCGGCAGCGCGGCAGGCAGGACCCGCGGTGACGGAGAAATAGCGCGAATAGACAGCGCCTCCAGGCGCAACCGATCAAGCGTAGGCTGGTCCAACAGCTTGCACCGTTGGATAGCCCGCACCTGATCCGACAGTCGTTGTGCGGATACGGTGGCGGCTGGCTCAAGGCTCTGAAACAGTGACAGCATCCTATCTCGGTACGCAGTCAGGCTGCTTCCCTCCTCTGTAGCCCCATAATAGGCGCGCATGCAGTTCTCATTCATAGTTTGAGACCATCGCATGCGGCGCACTATACCACCGGTAGCGGGGGCCGGGTGCGGGGCAGGTTGCCCTGCAGGCCCCAAGCGTGCCGGCAGCGGTGGTCGCCCACGTCGCGCAGGTGGTGGCGGCGGCGGAGGTGACGGCGGCCCGTCCTCGTCGCTCGACGCGGTGGTGTCGGGCGGAGTACCATACTCATCGCCCGACGAAGAACTCGGAGACGACGGGGCGGGCGGTGGTGGAGGTCGTGCGCATTCTTTACCCGCTGTTTTTACCTTGGAACGTGTTATCATGTCTGCTTGTGGTGGAATTTATTGTTGGTGGCGTTTCTTGTTGACAACGTCATCGTGGAAAAATTTGCCGTATTGTCGTAAAACACATGTAAAAATCCTTTTAATGGTCGAAATCGATGATAAAATTGTAGATAATATATATTTTGCTTGATTCATGTTAAATAAAATGTTGTAAACTATTTAAAATGAATTAATAAAATTGGATGAAACAAGATGACGTTTGCAGTTTTCAGCGGTTTTTTTTTTAATTATTATTATTATTATCAGCCTGTATTTTCCCACTGCAGGGCAAAGGCCTCCCTACCTTCCTTCCATTTCTCACGGTCTTGAGCTGTTAGGGGCCAGTCCATTAGATGGGAGTCGAGCTCGTCACGCCATCGCCTTCTTGGTCTGTCGCGTTGTTTTCTACCATTACCTCTAAAATAAAATAAGAAATATTTTTGTTACACTGGCATCCCTATAGCATGCCCACCTACTATTACCATCCAATGTATGACGAGTCGAATGGGCCTGTAAGAGATACTACGTATCAGACAAAGACTTTTGTAATAGGGGGAATTCTGTGGTATCAGACTACCATCTCTAGTACTGTCACCATAGACTGTAGGCCTAGCACGAATATTTACGCGCGCGTAAGTGTAACGTTAACGTAAAACCCCCCTATTACGATTGCGTCTGCCGCTCAACTGCTGTCAAAGTTCATACAATTTTGACAGCAGTTGAGCGGCAGACGCGCGTCAGCAGCGCTGCTAGCTCAATCGTAATAGGGGGACAGATCAAATGCCATACAACTGGCTTACGTTAACGTTACACTTACGCATGCGTAAATATTCGTGCTAGGTCCACTGTATAAAATTATGTCGCATGAGTCATTTTGCGATCTAGCCATTCTAATACTAACCCTTCGTTACTTTTACCTTGACGTGAAGCTGGCAGAAATGTCGAATAGACAATTACCACTAAAAAAAAAAAAAACCAAAACAATACTTTTATTTTAATTCTTTTTTTTATTTCATTCAACCATGCTTTTAATATTACTATTAATATAAATTATCTCTTTAATGGCCTATATCCCGTAGCACTTGGTCTGTGCTATATGCTATCTACCTTACTGTGAAAGTGAAACCAACTTAAAACTTGCATACAGAACAGAATACAGACGACCACAAAGAGGTCTCTGGAAGTCTGGTGGAGGTGTCTGTCATAGAATCAAGCATTTGCATAAGTTTTTGTGTTGCCCCTGCCCTCCCCCGAGGGCCTTGCCTTGTAGAAGGGCACATGGATTCGGTGTGAAGAACCACCTATTTACAGATATTAAGTATATCGAATCACCCTTGTATGTTTGTGACTTGATGACTTGTGTATTGATAGGAAGGCCTCGAGCAAATGGATTAACGTAGTATATGACGAATACTCTTTGAAAATGGCCTCGAGGTGAAATGAAGTTCTTCGATGCTTGTTTGTTTTTTGGTGCTGGTGGATGTTTAGTTGTCAGAAAATTTCGAACCTAAGCAAAAGTAGACCTTTTGCTCTGTTTACGATATCATGCCATAAGCCTTTGTTGCCAACTGCCCCCGACTTGGCACTATTGATGCTCACTGGCTCAGAACCTACTAAAACTTGCAGCATGGTGCAAATGATCACACAAAACCATAATTTCTTTAGAATTTCCACTCTCTTACAACGGTAAAAGAAAATTTTGTGAGGTAAGGCAGAGACCAAAGGGGAGGCCTTTATAATGCACTATTTTTTTTAGGTTTTTGCATATAAGGAGTATGACCAACTGAATAATGAATGTGATTCCTACTGGGAACGTTATGGATTTATTATAGATATATATAGATTTAAATCTTTCCAGAGATTGCTGAAAGTGCTAGTGGAAGGATCAAAATCTCCAAAACAAGTGTTGTTAGCAACAAAAAAGGTTAGTTTATGGGCCCATCAAGAATCAAAGAATAAGAAGAATAAGTATTATTTATTGCCAAAGAATAAAACAGAGAACATAAAATTATACATTTTAATTATACATACATACTAAACTAGTAAGTCCACATCATGTCTTGGTAGAAAAATAGGGAACTCAATATCAATAACATATCAGTACCCTTAGTATGAGTTTTCCAATACGCAAAATACATGCAAAATTTGTACTGCCATTTTTAGTTCATCAACGTGCCCGCTAGGGGCGCTGCAGGGAAATGTAAGGGAGAAAACGTAAACGAATCAAGTTTTAGTAAACTATCGAAACTTACTAGGGGTACAGGTCATGAGGTCAGACAATACTAAATGGGGCACTATGAAAATTAGAACTTAGAAAATTTCCACCAAAAACCATCAGCTACAACCCAAAAAAAAAATGAAATAAAAATTTAAAGATCACACGGTTTCCTTGTGGTCCTACTCACTTTTGTGCACACCCTGCGAGGAAAACAAATGCTATCTATTACAAAAAAACACAAAATATAATGGCTTGAAGGAATTAGGAAATTTTGGCTTTGGCACAAGTGACTTGTGGCATCTTCATCATGTGGTCACCGTTCAAGTGGTCACCTAGTATGGTCATTCAAGTTTTAACCAAACATGGCCTTTTGAATGTAAAATAATTGTTGTGCAAAATAACAATTCTTTATAAATAAAATAAAATAATCTTCTAATTGATTAGCACCATAAATGTAGGGGATCATACTAACATCAATCCCTCATCATTGTCTTTTTTCCTCAGTGCCTCTTTTGCTACAGAACTTTCCCTCAATCAGAGGGTTTTTTGAAGAAATTCTAGTTAGTTTTTAATCTAGACTTTTAAAGCATAAAATTCATAAAGTAAAGCTAATACTAACTCAAGATAACAACATAAATATTAATATTAAAAAAAAAGGTAACTTCATTTAGGCATAGCATTTTGGGCACCATATGGCCAGGAGATTTTATTTATAAACATGGAGAAGCTTTGGATTATTTATTTCCACTTTTGTATTATTTGTCATTTGAATATTGAACTTGATTGAAACAAAAGACAAAATTCTGTTTAATTAGTCCAAAACTACTCCACATTATTCATTAATAAGGCCGTTAATGTTACAGGGTTAAGAATATTCTTAACCCTTAAATGGTGACCGTAACTTACCGTTACCACTCTCCTCAACTTCAACTTCAACTCTTGGTTAATGGCCTTTGTGGAGAGGTGACCACAATTTTGCCAGTGTCACGTGGACTAAGATAGAACATCAAACGAAGATTGTTCAGTGAGAAATTTTGGCACATGTAGGTAATGAGTATGAAGACAGCTATGAGCTACGAGTGGTGATGAATCTAAAATACTGAAACAAAACAAAAGAATATCATATTAAATTTACAATAATTAAAAATAATTATGGTTACAGTGAAACCGATCTAAACCACTCTCCTCTTCAGCACAAAATAGTACCGCCACGAGCGTCATCAGCATACCACAGATAATAAACAGACATGTCTACATCCTGACTCTTAAATAAACGAAGTATATAACAAAAAGCTTTGACAATTCTCCAATTTGACATAAAGAAAATAATATTATAAAAAAAAAATCCTCTCACTTGAGAAGAAACCAACACGAAAAAAGTAAAAATCTAAACGCATAAGCATACTCCAGGGTTTCAGAAACCCTTTTTTTAAAAACACGAAGTGAATTTTCAAAAGTATCTATCCCGTGGTCCGACTACAGCTGGTTACAAAGTTTTGACATTCTAGTAAGTGGACTATGTTTACCCGTTTCGGTTCTATGACGCTTTATAAAAAGAAAGTTGTAATTACAACAACGGTAGCTGGGGCGCGGGATAGTTTTAATAAGTGCTAAAATATCTGGAATCATAACATGTCTATTCAGTAATTTATACAAAAAGTGAGGTCTGCTACGCGATGTCGATCAGCCAAAATTTAAAATATTTCAACCTATCTTTGTAATGTAACAGCCTACCAATCTTGTCATAAGGTGTAAAAATCGTTTCTGTATTTTTTCAATAATTATTGGCGAGGTAATGGGCCAAATGAATACACTGGATACTAACTATAATAGATAATAGTAGTAACGCTCGCGAAAGTCGCGATAAGATATAAGAAACCCTACATTTTTTGACGTTCGGGCTATTTTTCATTCGTTTCTGATGAGACCCAGTGCTCAACTGCTCATACTAAATCATAGTCTAAACTTAGGAGGCAGCGGCATGACATCCCCGGCAGCGGCGGCAGCGGTGCGGGGCGTGAGCGGAGCGGGCGGAGCGAGCGGAGCGGGCGGAGCGGGCCGCATGCTCGCGTGGCGCGTGCACGCGTACGGCGGGGTCGGCGACCTGCGCCTCGAGCGCGCGCGCGTGCCCGCCCTGCGCGCGCCCGACCACCTGCTCGTGCGCGTGCGCGCCGCCAGCATCAACCCGCTCGACCCCGCCATGACGGGTGAGTGTCGCCGCGTGCCGCGTGCCGCGTGCCGGGCCGGGCGTGACGCGCGCGTGTTGCAGGCGGGTACGGGGCGCGCGTGCTGCAGTGGCTGCGCGGCGCGGCGGAGGGCGGCGTCGAGTTCCCGCTCGTGTGCGGGCGCGACTTCGCGGGCACCGTGGTGCGCGCCGGGCCGCACGCGCGCCTGCGGCCCGGCGCGCGCGTGTGGGGCGTGGTGCCGCCGCACGCGGGCGGCGCGCACGCGCAGTACGCGCTCGTGCGGGACCGCTGGGCGGGGCGCGCGCCCGCCGCGCTCGACGAGCTGGCGTGCGCGGGCGCGCCGTACGCCGGGCTCACGGCGTGCGCGGCGGTGCGGGCGGCGGGCGCGCGCGCGGGCGCGGGCGCGCGCGTGCTGGTGCTGGGGCTGGGCGGCGTGGGGCAGGCGGCGGTGCAGGTGCTGGCGGCGCGCGGCGCGGCGGTGGCCGTGGCGTGCGCGGCCGAGCAGGCGGGGCTGGCGCGCGAGCTGGGCGCGCGGGACGTGCTGCCGCGCGGGGAGCCGGCGGGCGGGGCGCGGTACGACGCGGTGCTGGACTGCGCGGGGCTGGGCGGCGCGAGCCGGTGGAGCGAGCGCGGCGCGCGGTACGTGACGCTCAGCTCGCCGCTGCTGCGCGAGACAGACGCGCGCGGGCTGGCGGCGGGCGGCGCGGCGGCCGCGCTGCAGCTGGCGGCGCAGCAGGCGCGCGCGGGGCCCGCGTGCCCGCCCGCCGTGCGCTGGGCGTACTTCGCGCCGCGCGCCGAGGACCTGGAGGAGCTGCGGCGGCTGGCGGAGCGCGGGCGGGTGAGTACCGGCGCGGGCGCGGGCGCGGGGTCCCGCGGTGAGCACTGGCGAGCTCGCGCCGTGTTCCAGTTCCGCGTGGTGGTGGCGCGCGTGTACCCGTGGTGGGAGGCGCGCGCGGCGTACGAGCACGCGGGCGGCGCGCGGCCGGCGCGCGGCAAGCTGGTGCTGGACTGGACGCTGCCGGCGCCGGACCCGCTGCCCGCCGACTCCTGCTAGCTCTCGCCCGCCGCCTGCTGTACCTACCTACATACTACCTCGGATATTATATTGTCTTAATTGTTTTAAGTGCTAACTTTGTGCAAATAAACTAATGTTAAATTATTATTCCTATTGTTTTATTTTATTTGACTACGAAGCGATGCATCGATAGCTTGTACATACAAATGTAAGTACCTGCCCGATTCAAATACCATCATGTCATTCTCGTAGTCTCGTAGCAGCGCTGCCAAATAAAATATGATACATTCAATACATAATCTATAAACTTATAAGCAAAATAGACGATCGGGACCAACCACCGACCAAGGTCACATTTCTCACCTTGGTCGGATTGGTGTAAAATCCGACCGTGTGAGTGGTGGTTGGCGACCGAATGAAGACACCAACCACTATGAAGTAGTTAAGTAGGAATGATTTTTTAAAGTGTAAACCACACTTTAGGTTTATATTTATTATTATTTATTATAATAAATAATAAATAAATAAATCTATAAAGATATAGTCCTCAAAGTTTAAGCAACCAGCGGGATTTGAACCCGCTTCCTCCAACTCACCGGATTGGACGCTCTACCGACTAAGCTTTGGTCACTCGACCACTAGCTGCGAAAGTTTTTTACCGACTAAGCCGTCGTGGCGACACCTATAGTACCTATATTAGACAGGTAACTACTTATTAGTAGTAATTACGATACTACTGAATGACGAGGCATGGCGCGCTTGCTAAAACTCTTGGGAATGATTTTTTTAAGTTTATACCCACACTTTAGGTATATATCTATAAGGATATTATAGTCCTCAAAATTTTAGCAACCAGCGGGATTTGAACCCGCGCCCTCCAACTCATCGGATTGGACGCTCTACCAACTAAGCTATCGTCACTCGACCACTAGCTGTGAAAATCTTAAGTATCTCTGTAGTATGTGGGTATCGAATAACGATTTGAGTACTACCTACTCATAAATGGATACCTACATATCGATACTTTGGTGGTAAGAAATAATGAATGTGTGACGATGTCATCCTCCTTCATCATCATTTCAGCTATTCACCTGCTTTCTTAGTTTTCGCATCAAATATTGGCCTCACATAATGTAGATTTAAATTCTAAATTGGAATATTAGTCGCATTATTTTCGTTTTCCATACATTTTGGTTTTTCTTCGTTCAACCGCCGAGGCGGACAGTCATACACCAAAGTTCTCTGTGGGACAGTCGGGATCGAGATTGTAGCCGACGCATTGTTGAGACACGTCGCGCGTCGTTGCGGCGCAGGGTTCCTCTAGTTGGGTGTGGAGAGCAATAAAATGCATACACCGCGATGAATGAGAAGCGAACGTTTATTCCTGGCTGTTACTAACAGTTTAAAGTGCTATTTGTACCTCAAGTTACTACTAGTTGTTCCGTAAAAGTTCAATTGGTTCCATCTTAAATTATTGTTACACGATATGTACACGATACAATAAACCTAGTTTACCGAGATCTACAGTTTCATTTCAATAGTTCCGGATATCCCACTAGTACCTACGTGTTACCGTGAGTGTCCTCCCCTTTCTGAGCTACCGGGAAGACGCTTTGGGGGGACCTCCGGGACAAATGTTATGATAACCTCCTCTACTTTTGCGTGCCCGACAGGATCCACGATGAACTATTTATAATTTAAACGAGCACCTGTAATCTACATTGTGGAATGCAAATAAATAAACAATTGAATTGAATTGAATATCGAAACATCACTAGGAGTGATGTTGGGGTACGCAAGACGCACGTGGAAGGGAACTTGGCATGTTGGCTATGGCACGAATCATCATTACGACACAATTGACATAGCAGACTTCATGCCCTGGACCCTAACTAGGAATTCCTTCCTGTATCTAGGGACCCAACTAGGATTACCTGGTAATCTTAGGGGCTCCGTTTGTATTGATAATGGTACTTAGTGCGCAAGTTCGACTTGCACTTGGCCGGGTTAGTAGTATATTTATACTATTTTAAAATCTGTGGCCCGCGTTTTACATTATTATTTTCATCTGAAACACAGTTTCAATACTAGTTCAGGTGCCATTAGTCCATACACAATTTATTTACGTCTTAAGGTACAGACCTATATCTATAGTAGCAATATTAAATGTAAATTTTAAGTTTAAAAATTGTAATTGTAAGTCTACTTGTATTTTTCGGTCAATAAATGATTTATTATTATTTATTTTTGTCTGTCTGTTTGTATCTGGGCTGAGCATCACGCCGAAACTACTGAATGGATTCAAATGAAATTTGGTATGATTTGAGTTCATATTAAGAATTATGAGGTAGGCTATTATTATACTTTTGATCCCGACATTCAGCACAGTTCCCTCGGGAGAGGGGATCAAAGTAAAAAAAAGTACTTAGTTGTATTTCAGTAAGTAACGCGTGATACGATTTTATTCATTCTTTTTTTGGTAGAAGGGGGTAAGTACCTACCTAGGTACTTTAACTATCCCGTAAATATTTTAAGGTCGTTAGAGGTGGGTAGATTTGTAGATTAGAAATTACAGACACAACCTTCAGAATGACGTATATTTATACAAAATTATTCATTCTGTAATAGATTCCCCTGTTTTGCCTCATATATCTTTCAACATTAAATATAGTGCTCGTAGAGCACCAACCATTTTGCACTACAAACTTATAAAAATAATACGTCTTTCTTCAATCCTGTAACTAGAATGGCTCGCCAATATAATATATTGTTAATTAATAATTCCGAATTGGACATTTTTGATCCAAAGATTGGCAGATACATAAAAACGTTAAAGGATATCCTCCTCTGAACCGGATGATTCCGACTCAACAGTTGCGTTGTGTCGAAATGGTCCTTCTCACCCATAGTCATATTCCATATATATACCTGTAATATTGTATTACTTATATTATACCGTTTTGTCTTGGGTTGGGGGTGCCGGTAAGCAAAGATTTTGGCTTTGCTGATCGGTCCTCTCATCCGCATTTGTCTCGGTAGTGGTTTTATAATTTAATTTCTCTGTGTACACATAGTCTTAAGTTATAATCCAGATCGTATTTAGTTGTATAATATGTTTGAATAAGTCATTGATTGTAATTTGTTTTGTGTAACTATAAATAAATTAAAAAAAATATTAGGTCCAGGCTAGGGCCTCTCCTGCCTGTACTATGGGAAAGAGACAAGGGAGGGGGGAAAGGTCAGGGATAATGATGAAAGAAAGGGAAGCAGGTGAAGCCTGCGTTCGCCGACCCGATCAGGTAGTATAGGTACCTATAATATAAACATATTATATAATTATTATTTTACACCTAGGTACGTGGTTTGGTAGGTGTATAAATAAGACAAGGCAAAGCGAAGTTTCCGTTTGTGGAAAATTAACGGGATCATCGAAAAGTATATAACCTCTGAACTGATGGTGAGTGAGGGTTCGTTATCGGGCGGCTCCTGTCGGCGTGGTCGTGCGTGCACCGTGCACACCGGCTGGCTCCGGCTGCCCGGGCCGCGGCCGGCGCCGGCCGCACTCCGGTCCGGTTCTAGGGCAGCACGACGCACGCGCGCGACCGCGCCGGCCCGGCCGCGCAGCCACGGCGCCGCGGCGTGCTGCCGGCTCCCATTGGCCGCATGCACGTGGCCTGATCGAGTCGCACCATGGCAACGGGGCTCGCCGCTCGCCCCTCGCCCCCTCTCGCCGCAATTAGATACCGGCTATGCCATTATTCGTCTCTCCGCGATACTCTGAGTCACAGCACAGTCGAGTCGCGCTGCTGCCGCAAACGAGACCGCGACGCGACGGACGCCACCCGTCTCTCGTCCGCAAACAAGCGTACCGCGCGCCGGTCGATACCGATACCGATACCGTGCGTGTGCCGACTGGCCGCCTGTCGAGCCGAGGATCGATCCCGGCGCCTCCGTCTCGCACCAGCAGGAGCCGCAGCCAGGACCCCCAGGAGGCCGCCGCGCGCCGCCGGCTGCCCGACACGCAATACCACACATTCACGCTGGAATTATAGTTTTTATATCGATTAAGTAAGTTTTCACATAAAGTGCTTTTTTATAGATAGGAATCTTACCTAAGTAGGTACTTACTATTTACAAACAATTTTTTTAATTGGAAAATAAGCATCTTACGTAATACTACTCAGAATATGGTACCTACAGTTATTCTATGTAGGTAATACTTCTAAAAAAATCTCCCATCAGGTTATCTTATCATGCATGCACCATCTTATTATAATATAGACCCTTTATCTCTTCATCTTACAAAAAAAATATTGATAAATCTGTGGAGCTTGGAGATAAATAGTTCAGGGTTTACATATTAGACCAGCAACTAAACCGGCACCATCCTGTACTATGTGTATAATAAGAAAATACCTATTATTTACTGTTGTTTCTAAGTCTCGGGGTATAATAATAAGCGAAAGTGCAGAGACCAAACAACCACATCACAAAAGTACCTCAATGCCCTAACATTTCTATAAAACTAATTTATCGAATGTCGTGCGTGCATTGGTTACCGACAAAGGTTCAGCTGTCGGTATCGGTAGCGGTAGGTAGGTATACATACTTACTTAGGTATGGTGCGATTCAACTCAATGGCGGCTGTGAAGTCTGTAGGTGTACGAAACTTGCAGCTGCAGCGCACTCCATATGAGCCGCCCTATGATTACCTAGAGCCGCAATTGAGTTGACTACTGCTCTACTTAGAATTGTTTTGGGCACGGTTTACGTAGGTACTGAGACAGCTGAGGTACCTACTGAACTGTACTGTAGGTAGGTACCTACTAATTTATATGTAACATTCTGTGCCTGAGGTAGGAGCATAGTTCCTAGAGTTTCACGGCAGTCGGCAATCGGCGGAGCAGAGAGCTTGGCTGGCTCGCCGCCGCGGCCGCCGCGAATCATCCAGCCTCACACTTGCACTCTCCGTGACCTTGGTTCATATTGGCCAGAGATGATACCGGTTTAGGCACTTATCTGCTATTTATATTTGCTAGGCCAGTTTAGCTCTATCGTATAGTATGTACCTACTATATTGGTATTATTACGTGCTCAATGAACGAACGATGAAAATTCGACAATTGGTCGTTTTTTATCTAGTGATACGTATGAAATAAATATTGTGGACATCTCACACAGCGCCATCTAGCCCCAAACTAAGCATAGCTAGTACTATGGGAGCCAGATAACTGATACAATACTTAAAATGTTGTCAATACATACATGAGCCGAACCCACAGCCCTCGGTCCAGAAGGCAGAGACAAGTACTAGGTACTAGTAGGCACCAACTGAGCTATCGGGCCCGTCAATATGTTCTATACTATATTTTCCCTGGATTCCCTGTATCAATCTAGGGACCCAGGAACTACGAAGGCCATTGGTCCCTCAACACCTAGGTTTCGGAACAGCTGGAGATCCTCCAATGTTGTATCTAGGTACCTACCTTAACTTTGACGGGACCGATGGCTCAGTTGGTAGTAGCCCTGCCTTCTGAATTGACGGCGATGGGTTCGATTCCTACCCAGGACAAACATTTGTGTGATGAACATAGATGGTTGTTCTGCGTCTGGGTGTTATA
The DNA here is from genome assembly GCA_963580505.1 of Ennomos erosarius. Classification (NCBI taxonomy): domain Eukaryota; kingdom Metazoa; phylum Arthropoda; class Insecta; order Lepidoptera; family Geometridae; genus Ennomos; species Ennomos erosarius. Next base: position 94,705 of record OY756988.1, read on the forward strand.
TTGTAGATAGAAACGACTATGTTCGTACCCTGCATGGTTTTTGGAAATGGTTTCAAAATTCAAAAACCTGCCGTTTAGGGTTCCGTAGAGTCCTTGTTGACATACGGAATGACGGACATGACGAACGTTCGTTAACACCATGTGATGTGCCCGTATGTCTGTCGGACCTTTGGACAGTCAAAGTTTCTCCGAATCTAAGTAGGTACGTCTGAATCTAATTTTCATGCAAGACGATGCTTCCTCGTTGACGTCATGTTCATTCATTGGTGTACACAACTCAGTAGTAAGGTCTAGGTATAGTACCTACCTACTTACTCAATTTTTCCACCGTTGCACGAGCACAGATCATAGGCGAGCGCAAAAAGTGCACAAAACTTGAAAGCTATTGGTGCAGGGCAGAGCGGGAGTTGAACTTCGCTTGCTCAGGTTGCAATTCCAATACAAGTACTTACTTACTCGCGCCAAAAACTAACTGCACCCTTGCATTACAATTAGATATAATGTTTGGTTTCTAGGAATCGGTTTTAAATATCGGTTAACTTCAGTTTGCTGTTAGGTACCTACTTAGTACCTACTCACTGCACTGCACTGTACACAAACTGTTATATAACATTTGGAGACAATAAATGTACCTACTTGTTCATGTTGTATAATAAGAATTATTATAAGTCGATAGAGGATAGCATTTTTTACATAGTGTTCCAAAACGTAATAATTATGATGGACTACCACAGAATTACGTTAGCAGGTTAGCTTGGGTTAGCTATTATATTTCTCTATGGACTCTACCACTTCCCCGCATAATTAAGTATACCGACTGTTTTTTTCTTTAATCTGTGCTGGATACATACAAAGTTACAAACTCTATCAGTAGGTATTTGGTTGGTTATTATTAGAGAGAGACTCTGATAGAGTCTTTAATGTCTCTTCAGCTGGGGCCCGCTGGGGATAAGCCAGATAGTAAGCAACCCCTGCAGATGTCTATAGGGCTAATACTCTACCTCTATAGAAACGGGCGCGGCGCGCGCGGCGTGATAATATTGTAGAGAGAGAGACGCGCTGGCCGATGTGGCTGTGGCCTGTAATTGACGGTGTACTTATTGGTGCACAAAGGCTACCATTGTTGGCGAGCCTCGGGGCGACGTACTCTCTTCCTCCGGCCGCGTGCTGGGGGCGAGATGAGTGCACGCCACGAAACACCAACTAATAAGTATAGGTACTTTCCTATATCATGTAGGTAATGTAACATTTTGGGAAGGTCAATCTTATCGGTTTATTCGACATCTGTTGGGAATGATGTAAGTAACACACGGGCGCGTGATTCGCGGGCCGGCTAACGATGCGTATTATGCGTAGGTATGATAATCAGCGGGTCAGCTGAGAGGTGTCGCGAGATAACAGCATCGCGAGGTCGAAGCGGACGCGAGATAATGCACCGCTTATCGGCGACGCGACGGTGACAACCGCAGCCACCGCAGGCCACTTACAGCACCCTAGGGGTCTGGCAAAGATACCTTTCCATTAGCGTTAACGCCAAACGATAGCCCCGAAATGTATGGAGAATGATATTAGCTTTGACATTAGCTGCGGAAAAGTATTGCGCAGGGGCTGTCAATTAAATACATTTTGAGTTATCATTTGGCGTTAACGCTAATGGAAGAAAGGGATCTTAAGCCGACCGATGCGCCCTGTGGTCGCCGTCGTCGATGAGGAAGAGTGCAGCGACCTTGTCTGTCCTTGCGGTGCGCTGCGATAAGCCTAGCTCGGACGGGGTCACGTGTAAACGCGCCGGGGCGCGACCCCGCTATCTCACCATTTAATCGCGAGAAGATCCACCGGCGCACCATTCGATCCGCGCACTCTCCGCGCGGTGGATCCTCTCGCGGTTATTATAGATTAGGTTTGCGCCGCGGTGGTAGTCTCCGGTGGCGCTGCTGACGCGTGCACTTGTTCCAGATACGAGGTGCAGCAGAGAGAATGCCGAGCGCGGTGGTGAACGGCACGGACGCGGGCGCGGGCGAGGCGGACGTGGTGCTGACCGGGCTCTCGGGCCGCTTGCCGGACTCTGACAACATCGAGGAGTTCGCGCAACATCTCTTCGATGGCGTCGATCTCGTTACAGCTGATGATCGTCGATGGACGCCAGGTACGTTACCAATCACTATTAGCGATCGTACCGACCTGCTGAAACTCGCGGGGAGCCGATTGGTTGGACAGACACTGGAGGTTAAGTTACGTAGTACATATATAGTTATCTATTCTGTGGTTTAGTAATGAAATCCCGTTCCTTACTCTTAGGGGACGGAACCCTAAAAATACCGTAGTCGATGTAGTTAGTAAAGTTCGAGCGGTGACTGTGATTCAGCGAGTTGCCGACGAGATCACTCGGAGATCGCAGCCATCTCACTCACAAAATGTCGTATAGACAGGTACATAAATAAATATAAAGTAAATATAGTCCCACACAGAATGGTTGAATAAAAAAAACATCCCCTTAATCTTGAAATAAGCTGTAAAATATTCACGGTGTAGGAACTATCTATTCATATTCAAGTGGCTTATAATTAGTAATGTTAATTTTAGTAGTTTAAATACTAACCATTATTGTAAGGCATAATTATGCAAAAAGTTAATCGTTATTATAATAAATTCTTTTGTTTTGAGATTTGTCCTTTAGCTGAAAACATTTAATTATTTTGAATTTAAAACATGCGGTATTAATGTTATCGTAAAATTAATTCAGGAGTTTTGTGCGAAAAATGCATCACATTGAGGTAATCATGAATATTAACGAAACACAAACGTAGGTATGCAAATTTGGTGGTTATCAAAAAATTATATAATGGTAGGTACAGTATAGGCATAATAGATAACCTACACATGTACAGGACATGTTACGAACGGGAACTATGGTCGTATCGTATCATAATGCCATGAACGTATTATACATTTATTACAAGTTTTTTGCTGTTGCTGTTGGAGCTGAGTTCTTCAAGACCCAACGCCGAAAGAAGACTCAGAAACTCTTTAGGAAACACTCTTAAATTAATGGCAGACCGGAGCGAAATGAAACTACAGTCTTCAGTTGATATGTCAGCCTACGGTGAACTCAATAGACGTATCTGGAGTTCCATGCGACACGACTTGCGTGCTTTTAGTACTTCACGTATTGAGGCCGCAATTGAGCGGAACCAAGGCTCAAAGGTGTTCGCAAAAGATTCGTCTATTGGGCAAAGCCAAATGACAAAACTGAAGACCGAGAATGGTAGTGTAATTTCATCCAAGCCTGAGATTCTGAGAGAGATTGAGAACTTCTATGGACAGTTATACACCTCGACACGTGAGCCCGCTACTAACACAGCTCAGGACACCAGAGCCAAGTTAGTCCGACACTATACCGAAGATATCCCGGACGTCAGCCTGTACGAGATTAGAATGGCCCTCAAACAGCTTAAAAACAACAAGGCGCCAGGTGAGGATGGAATTACGACCGAACTTCTGAGAGCGGGTGGTAGACCGGTACTTATAGACCTCCAGAAGTCATTTAATTCTGTCATCCTTGAAGGTACAACGCCGGAGGCGTGGCACAAGAGCGTGGTGGTGCTCTTCTTCAAAAAGGGTGATATCACCTTATTGAAGAACTATAGGCCCATCTCGCTCTTGAGTCATGTGTATAAGCTGTTTTCGAGGGTCATTACGAATCGTCTCGCACGCAGGTTTGATGAATTCCAGCCTCCCGAACAAGCCGGTTTCCGAAAAGGCTTTAGCACCATAGACCACATCCATACGCTACGCCAGATTATACAGAAGACCGAAGAGTATAATCGGCCGCTATGCCTAGCGTTTGTGGACTATGAAAAAGCCTTCGATTCAATCGAGACTTGGGCGGTTCTGCATTCCTTACAGCGATGCCAAATTGACTATAGGTATATCGAAGTGTTGAAGTGTTTGTACAGTAAGGCCACTATGTCAGTCCGACTACAGGACCAGAGTACGGAACAGATCCCATTGCAGAGAGGCGTGAGACAGGGAGACGTTATTTCTCCGAAACTGTTCACGAACGCATTGGAGAATGTTTTCAAGCTCTTGGAGTGGAAAAGATTTGGCATCAACATAAATGGTGAGTATATCACTAACCTTCGTTTTGCCGATGATATAGTCATAATGGCAGAGTCGCTCGATGATCTCAGCACCATGCTCAACGACCTCAGTAGAGTCTCCCGACAGGTTGGTCTTAAGATGAACATGGACAAGACGAAAATCATATCAAATGCCCATGTTCCACCTATACCGGTAATTGTTGGGAACGATACTCTCGAAGTTGTCGACAAATATGTCTATCTAGGGCAGACTGTCCAATTGGGTAGGTCCAACTTCGACAAAGAGGTCGCCCGAAGAATCCAACTCGGCTGGGCAGCGTTCGGGAAGCTTCGACCTATCTTTTCGTCCAAAATACCACAAAGCCTGAAAACAAAAGTTTTCAATCAATGTGTGTTGCCAGTGATGACTTATGGAACTGAGACGTGGTCTCTAACTGTTGGCCTCATTACTAAGCCCAAAGTCGCGCAACGAGCTATGGAGAGAGCAATGCTCGGTGTTTCCCTGCGAGATAGGATCCGAAATGAGGAGATCCGCAGGAGAACTAAAGTGACCGATGTAGCTCTTAGGATTAGGAAGTTGAAATGGCAATGGGCAGGTCACATCGCTCGTAGAACTGACAACCGATGGGGAAGAAAGGTTCTCGAGTGGCGACCACGAACTGGAAGACGCAGCGTAGGCCGGCCCCCCACAAGGTGGACCGACGACCTGGTGAAAGCCGCGGGGAGCCGATGGATGCAGGAGGCGAGCGTGGCAGGGAGGGTGGCGTTCCCTGGGGGAGGCCTATGTTCAGCAGTGGACGTCTTCAGGCTGTTGATGATGATGATGATGACAAGTTTTTTAGAATATATACCTACATTCAACAGTTTTATCGAGCTATCACTGAATTATACCATTATTGTAGTAATTAGATAATTATTAGATAATAATTGGGGCTGTAGGATTGCTAGGACTCTATGGGGTACTTTGGTTGTGAGAAAACAAAATAGTAGCGTAACGCTGCTAACTTTTTTAAAAATAAATATAAGTACTAAATAATATAATTTTGGGGCAGCCATAATCATGTGAGACTATGCATCTTTCAGGTAGTTATGTCATTGATGGCGTACCTTTGATGTAAGTTTCATCGATCCGTGATTTAGGAGTGGTTCTCGATAGGTTACATTTCCGCGATCATGTGCAGGTTGTATTTTTACGAAATCTCTGAGAATTGGGGGGCTTGTTACCAGGCAGTCTCAAGTTTTCCGTAACTCTTATCTTCTCCATTCAGCACAGAGGTGTATTTTTGTATCATATAACTTACATAGATAATATGTGTGCGAATCATTGCGGTCTTATAAGTCTAGAAAGTCTAGATTGAATCACTATAATGCCTTTGGAAATTCGTCGGACGGCTTTTGACGTGAGATATTATCACAAAGTCTCCTTTTTTATTTGTGATATTTAGTTACACTTTATTTTGCAATTTTGCAATTTTCATTAGGTACTTATTTATATTATTTGTTTGTGTGAAAAATGATATAAAAATATTATGTAAAAATTTTATTAGTCATGTTTATTAGCACTCAGCTAGAGATAGCGTCATTTTGTTAGCTATAAAAACCCATGTTAGGTTTACATCTAGAAGGGAATATGTCCACCGCATGATTTTAGTAGATAAGCCAATTTTTTTTAGTTTTATAAGTTATATATTCCAAGTTTAGTAAACTTTAAACAAAAAAAATATCTTCTTGTTGACACACTCACGGACAAATATATTTTTAATCAGATTTAATTACGTAACGTGCTGTGCTAGTCGGTCATGAACGACTAGCAATGATGGTGAACTACTGAACTTAATTTTGTGATTATGAAATACTTACGATAGTAACATCCAACGTAAAGCAGCTAGGTGTCGGCCCCGTGCAGTGATGTAGGTAGATCGATTTTCTTCTTTCTTTCAGTTCCATTTTCACAAATAAATGCACCTTACGCTACCGTGCTTCGGAGGGCGCTTCAGTCGGTACGGCTGTAAAGACACTAGGCCAAGTCGGAATCCTCTGAGCGATTTAAAAATTCTGACACTGGGCTGACCGACCACTTGCCTACACGAGAAGTAGAAGAAGCGCATTGTCGAAGTGGATTTATGGAACAAGCCGTTCCGTTCCGCCCCACAAACATTACAACATGCGAATACGAACATTAATTATTAAATCCTTACACGCTGATAATAATAATGTAATACTAATACAATTGTAAATAATAAAAGTAAAATAATAATAGCCAGTTCTAAGATAAAAAATCAGGCGTGACCTCGCGGAAGTTCATCTTAAATACAAAATTAAACAAGTATATCTAGCGTAATTCCGCTAAAATAAAACTATAGGAATAAAAATAAATAGAAATAATCCAATATAGATAATTTTAAGTGTAATTACACTAGATATTCTTGTTTCATTTTGTATTTTAGCCAGTTTCCACGACCGTTTCATACTTATATTTTGGCTTCAATCATTAAACAGGGTATATAAGCCACTGAAGCTTATTACTAACTTAGATTCACTAAAACGAGGGAAAATAAGTAAATCGCTGGTACTCTGGTGATAGATCTATAATAACTGAAAAGACGTATCAAAAACAGAACAATAAGAAAAACATTTAAAAATAATAAAAAAACAAACTTCTATAAAAAGGAGGTGCGTTCAGCACATTTCTCCCCCTTTTGATAAGGGAACCAGCTTCTTGACAGGCCTCCGAAGCACCCCAGTAGCAGTCGCAACATCAGCGACGCGTATAATGCCATCTTTTCCAGGAAATACCGCTTTTATTCGTCCTCGGGGCCACGATCCTCTTGGCAGATTCCCATCGGCTATAAGCACTACTTCTCCCACGGCAATATTGGGAGTAGTACCCTGACCTCGTCTCGGTACAAGGGTAGGCAGGTATTCTTTGACCCAACGCTGCCAGAAGTGGTCAGATAACCTGACGGCTCTTCGCCAACTACTCCTGCTCAACAGATCAGCCTCGCATAAAACTCCTGGGATTGGATGACCTGAAGAAGCACCAATCAAAAAGTGCATGGGTGTGAGTGCCTCATCGCTGTCCACCTCAACTGAGACATGCGTGAGTGGACGTGTGTTCACTAGCGCCTCTGCTTCCGCCAGCAATGTTCGCAAAACTTCTTCCGACGGAGCTCGTTCCTTGAGTGTGATTTTAAGGGCAGATTTTACACTTCTCACTAGGCGTTCCCACGCTCCGCCCATAAAGGAGCCGCTGGAGGAATAAACCTCCAATTAATCTTCTCACTTGAAGCAAATTCGGAAGTTGCGTTGTCGTAAAGAACTCGCAGTTCTCTGTTGTCACCCACAAATGATGTTCCGTTATCTGACCACAACTCTGTGGGTGTACCTCGCCGCGCTATGAATCTACGAAGGCTCATGATAGCTGCATCAGCGGATAGATTTCCAACGACTTCCAAGTGGACGGCACGGACGACTAAGCATGTGTACAAAGCAATCCATCTTTTTTCTCGCCTCCTGCCAATAGCTACGTGTACTGGTCCGAAATAATCCAGCCCTACATAGGAAAACGGGCGTTGGTGGTGCGCCAGACGGGCTTCAGGTAAGTCACCAGTTGGTGGTGCAAACGGGACGGCCCGACGTATACGGCATCCTTGGCAGTTGTATGCGACATTTCGTACGGTGCTCCTGAGACTCAATATGAAGTAGTCTTGCCGTAGCTCATTTACTACTGCTTCTGTATAACCGTGGGCAGCCTTCTGATGATATCGTTCTACCAAGAGGCGTACTGCAGGATGTCTTCCGTCGAGTATAATGGGGTGCTTCGTTTCCTCTCGGACTCCTGACGCTGAAGAAATGCGGCTGGACACACGAAGCAAGCCATCAGTAGCAACAATAGCGGATATTTTGTATAGGCGACTGGTACGCTGCAGAGGTTGTTCACAACGAAGCCGCGCTACTTCATCTTGAAACGAGTCTAGCTGTGATTGGTGCATTATGTGCGCCTCTGCCAGGCGTAGATCTTCCGCGGTAACCGCCTCACGTTTTAATGATGATGAGTGAAAAGGGGAGAAGGCGTTGACCGGCTGAAACATAAATGTACAGAGACCCCCCTCAAAACGTACTAAATGAGCTACATCCAATCCCCGGCGATGTAAACTACGTATGCGCAACAAGGTGATGTACTTATGTGCGATAGCTGTTGCACGCACCAACCTAAGCCAAGAGCTAAAACGCTTTGGATCAGCTGAGATTGGCATTGGCTTCTCTACTTCAGTAATGAGATGAACTGCGATATGTGAAGATGGTTTCAACTCTTCTTGCCCTTTCATTTTGATATCACATGGTTCACAAGGCCAATCAGATGAAAATAAATAATGAGGTCCTACGAACCAGCGCGATTCTTGAGACAGTACCAAGCGTTTCAAACGTGTTGCATCATCCGCTACGTTTAAATCACTCGGCACCCAGCGCCATTCATTAACGCTTGAAAGCTCTAATATCTCGCCTACTCTATGTGACACAAACGGTTTGAATGATCTAGCATCACTGCGAAGCCAACCGAGGACAGTCATCGAGTCGCACCAAAAGAAACGTCTTGTGACTTTTAGTCTGTGGGCTTCACAGATTGACAAAGCTAAACGAGCTGCAACAAGAGTGCCTTGAAGCTCTAACCTTGGAATGGAAACCGGCTTTAGTGGAGCTACGCGAACCTTACTACAAATGAGAGCGAGCTTGACGTTGCCGTTACTTAATATAAACCGCCAATATGCAACTGCGGCATAAGCAGACTCGCTAGCATCACAAAGAACATGAAGCTCACACTCGACTACTTCACAATCACTCACGCAATATTGTCGTGCGATCTGAAATTGTGACACGGAAATTAAGTCATCGAACCAAAGCCTCCATGCAACATCGTCACTTTGAGGAAACTCCTCGTCCCATTCGAGACCCTTACGCCATGCATTCTGGAACATGATCCTACTTCTAACAACAATGGGCGCAAGGATTCCAAGTGGGTCAAAAATACGCATTACGTGAGATAATGCTACTCGTTTGGTTAATTTTACTGGTAGCACCTGTTCACCCTTAACACCAGTATTGAAACTTATTGAGTCTGTGACGGGCTGCCAGATTAGGCCCAATGTGCGGACAGGTGTTACAAGTCTACCTAGATCTACATCTACGTTGGGGTTTACTACAGGTGATTCTAGCAAAGTCTCCTTCGGCAACAATGACAGTGCCTTCAGATCGTTTGAAACCCAACCGCGCATTTCAAAGCCACCTTTCTTATGGACGGTGTACACATCAGCAGCTAGCTGAGCCGCCTGCTCGGGTGTGTCAACAGAACCAATATAATCGTCCATATAATGATCAGAAATTATAGCAGAAACCGCTTTCGGATAACAGTCCTGATATTCAATGGCATTTTTGTTTTTAATGTACAAGGCTGTAAAGGGACTTGATGCTGCACCGAATATCATGGATGCCATGCGATAAGTCTTGATAAGCTCATTGGGATGATCGCGCCAGAGAAATCTTTGAGCGTTACGATCATCCTTCCTTACTTTGACTTGAGGAAACATTTCGCGTATATCAGCTGTTAGAGCAACCTTGCCTTCACAAAACCGTAGCAAAATACCTAACAAAGGTTCTAAAATGTCTGGACCTGTCAGAAGTAGCGAGTTCAAAGAAACGTTCTGTGATTTTGCAGCGGCGTCATGGACAACACGAAGTTTTTCGGGTTTGTTTGGGTTTACTACGCCGAAATGTGGCAAGTACCACATAGGTGCTGAACCGGTGTGAGTTTCTGTGCACAACTCCGCATAATTTTTCCTAACCATGTCATCAATGTTTTGACGGTATTTTGCTGCATAATTTTGATCTTGTTTCATCTTTCTCTCTAAACTCAAAAACCTAGACAGAGCTAGCTTATAGCTGTCGGGCAACGATAGGTTGTCCGACTTCCAAAGCAGTCCTACTTCAAATCGGCCACTTGGCAGACGGCGTGCCGTACGTTCGAGTGTTTGGACGGCTCGTTCGTCGTCTGTACTAGGTTTTTCGCATTTATTAATTCCAATTGAGTCTAATTTATATTGTTCTCTAATTAATTGCTCTAGGTTCGAGCGATCGCAAAAACTATCACGTTCGTGAACGGTGGTATGATTGACCACTTCTACTGGGGTGGTTGCGCTACAACCAAAACCAAAAAGAACCCAACCTAAAGCTGTGCGAATCGCAACCGGTTGCGTTTTGGTGCCCTTACGCGTAGTCTTAGAAACGCTAAGATGCCAGTTGTCAATCCCTATAATAATCATCGGCTTCACGTCATCATAACAAAATTGATCAGCAATATCCGCAAGATAAGGGTACTTACACACGCTTTGTTTTTGAACTGACTGACGCGCGGCACCTAAACCGTCAATCGACCTAGCCTTACGAATCACGAATGATTCTTTTGAATGTAAACCCTTGATATTGAAGTCTACATACTGCACCTTCGTTTCCTTACCTAATCCGCCTACACAATCCAGATGGATACGACTCTCGGGCCCGGTAACTCCTAACTTGGCAGTTATCTCAGCATCAATAAAGGTAGCTGTGGAACCATCATCCAAAAGGGCATAAGTGTCAACACTGCCTGAAGGACCAGACACCGTCACAGCTACTACCTTCAATAATGGCCGGAGAAATGCTGGCTTAGAACTAAAGTTGCATTCAGCAGTTACAGAAGTCGAAGCATGAGTAAGGATTTCATTTGGATGACCGACTTGCGGCGTGGCCACGGCAATCACGACGCTTGGCGTGGCCGGCGCGTGCTCGTCCTCCTCTGCCAGCTCGTCATATTCTTCTACGTCGACATGCGCAGCTGCGGTACGCTCGTAGTTTGGGTTGTGAAGCAAAGCATGATGACGGTAAGTGCAACCATCAATTCCACACAAACTTTTTACCTTACAAGTATTAAGCCTGTGCCAACCTACTTTTAAACATCTATGACAGATTTTTTCTTTCTTTATTATCTGCCATCTTTCATCAACTGACAACGAAGAAAATATGTCACACTGACATATGCTATGTATCTTCTGACAAACAATACACCGAACATGGGTTAATGCTGCCGCCGATGAATTTTTATTTATTGCTGCTGCAGGTGCTTCGCGGTCCTCCGCAACAGCATGGACCCTGTCCTTCGCCCGTCCTGAATTATACGTGGCATGTGATGTAGCCGGTGCTGTAGAAAGTTCTGTTACTAACCCATACCTAGCTTGCAAGTCAACTTCGTTCGCTAGAAACAACTCGAACAGTTCCAGCTTAGAAAGACCTGTAGGGTCGTGGCGGGCAGCATAATCTAGCCATCGCGTACGTAACGTCAGCGGGACCTTACTGACTACCGCATGAAATAGCTCGGGCGAACGTAAATAGTCAGGTTGGTTTAGTAGCCGAACGATCTCGATGCAGTTACGTACACGAGAGGAAAAAATAGCAAGGTCTTTACCTTCGGCGGCAACTCTAGGTAGCGCGCGGAGTGCTGTCACCTCTTGGAGCACTATCAGCTCAGGCCGACCGAAGCGTGCGTCTAGCGCGCGGACTACAACTCCGGGGTCGCGCGCCGACACCAGTACCGCTGCCACAGATTCACGCGCAGCGCCGCGCAGTGCAGCGTTTAGACGAGCTAGGTTTTCTATATTCGAGTGTAAATGTTCTGTATCTTCGAACACTCGTTTTAATCCTAACCAATCTAAAACTGACCTACCATCAAATTGAGGCAAACTTACGGACGCCGCCTGAGGACGGCAACTTCTATTCACGTTTTCAATCAAAACCTCCATGGATTTTATTAGTTGCGGCACTCCGTTGCCGCTGTCGTTAGGCGCCGTCGTAGGCGCAAAACCAGGAGCACTACAATTCGAGCCGCGCTGACTCGCGTCTGCCTCGATGGCGGCGAGTTCCGCACGGAGCTCTAGATCTGCAGCTTCGCGTTCGAGCTGTAAGCGGCGAGTCACAGCCTCGTTAGCTTCGCCCTCAAGATTGGCTAGGTGGCGCGCGTGTTGCGCCTCCGCTGCCAACCGTCTAGCTGCCACAGTGGCAGAGGACGCTAACGAAGTGCAGCTTGCAGGGCGAGAAGGCGCCTGGGATACGGCTGCCCACGGGGCATGAGGGCCGCACTGCGCGGACGGTTGTTCCTCCCTCACCGAAACGGTCTTACCTTCTTCACCCTTCCTTGAACCCGAACGGGTTTCTACCACCATACTTACTATTCACGGTAAAAGGACCAAAATATAAGCCACTGAAGCTTATTACTAACTTAGATTCACTAAAACGAGGGAAAATAAGTAAATCGCTGGTACTCTGGTGATAGATCTATAATAACTGAAAAGACGTATCAAAAACAGAACAATAAGAAAAACATTTAAAAATAATAAAAAAACAAACTTCTATAAAAAGGAGGTGCGTTCAGCACAGGGTATTTAACATCAGAAACCTGTTAGGTCAGAAAATATAGGTAAGTAGTACCTACTTAAATCACATAATTTATACATTATAATACATACTTACTTAATTTTAAACAATTTAATTCCACGGACTGGCGTGCCCACTAGATGATATCGTCGCTTCCTATAATAATGGATGTAGTAAAACGTACCCATGCACGACCAGTTTAGCTTTATGCTGTGATGTTATTATTATTACACAAAATATAAGCGTCTTTTCTCTAAGTGAACATATTAACTTTTACTATTACCTCCACCAACGGTTTATTTTAAGTTTTATATTCTAGTTGAAAAGTTATGTCTAGTTGTTTTATAGTTTTGTATACAAGTAATAAGAGTCAAATCTTCTATTTACCTATATTAGAATGCCAACTGCGCCTCGCGTTTCATCACCCGCATGTGTTTATTTTAATAAGTATGCTATCTCTAAGTATTCCAAATTTCATCCAAATCTATCCAGCCGTTTGAGCATGAAGGAGTAACCCTTCACTTCTGTAACATTAGTGTGTTTAGATTAGGTACTTGATTATACCTACATATAGGTACATCAGCGTCCGTCGTCATTACGTATAGCACCAATAACTAAACCCAAACTCTTCCTAAACTGCTATGATTATCTTGTACAACCAGGAAGTTTATGTTTACCAAACAAAATAAATGCTGTCCAGTGGAAAGAACCCACAGGCCACTAAACCGAGAGTATCATACCTCCACTGTTTGTGCTGCAGCGCAGAGCGCAGAGACACTGCAGCCTTGCGAGGCGAGGCGAGTTTAATCTCAAAAAATAATACCCAGGCGTTTGTTTATTAATTAGTGTCTTTACATGTATTACCTACTTATTTAAGAACGACCTTGTTCCGCGACCGCCTGAGTGCTGACGTCCGTCGCCGGTCCGTCCGGCGGCGCGTGGACGTTGGACGCGGATTCTCACACTTCGCAGCACACAAACACCATCTCCTTCCTAAGGCGGACAGCAAACACTACACACTACACTATCTGCGTCAGAGACAATGCAATCAAATATTTGTTCACAATCATAAACAGAAAATTATACTTAATAGGCATAGGGGTACCTATGCCTTTTAAGCACAAAGATTCTAGCCAAGTAGCTGATAATCACAGCGCGTGCGGGGTGCGTTCTATAGATTAACAATCCAATCGAAAGATTGCAGATAGATCCGCGAAGCCTTTAAGTAGAGCAGAGTAACGAATTCTAGCTCTATGGTAGTTACAGCCACAGAGTTATAAATATGCTATGAGGCTATAATAATAAAACCTACTCATAAATAATATGTAAATGATACAGATTTAAGGATGTGTCTTTAGTTTAGTAGAGCTTCATAACTTGCAGAACCGCGATGTCGAGACGCAGACTCGCACTCATCAGATTATCTTAGGATTATTATTATAAATATAAATAAATGTCGTAACGACCTATCTCATAGCTAAGAGTGTTCACACGGTTATTACGGATGTCTTATCAACACAATGAAACTGAAACTGTAGCTACTTGAGGCGTTTCCGAGTATCATGTATAGAAGAGATAGTGTGCGGGTGGCGACTGGCGACTTGGCGAGGGAAATTTTGTCAGGCTGCGACCGCGGCGTGCCCTACACCTGGGCCTGGGCTAGTCTGTGAACATAGGTATTCTTTACGTGAGTACCTACCTACAACATAAGCACTGATGTTACCGCGTGGTTTATGACTGTGCGGACCGGAGGACCTACCTAGATATTAATAGTTAATGATGCGTTATCCATATCAATTTTTGTATTATATTTTGTAGTGTTTAATTTGCCTTCTCGTTAGTTTCTTCAAACCTCGCACCTACTTATATTCCTACATTTTACACATGTCTCGTAAGTATCATAACAAAATTTTCCGTAAATGCGTAAGTGTTGAGGCGCGTATCGTGGCTCCGATCGCGGAAGTATCTTAGATATCTGATGTAATGTCAATAATTGGTACATCCATTGTTGATGTTGATCGTCATCCGTTTGTTTGCTTGGCAAATGCGCGGATCGCGTGCGCGCGCGCCGCCCGCGCCATGCGCCGCGAGTCCCGCGCCTGCGCCGAGCCGCGAGTGGCGAGCCACATTGCATCACTCTCCTCTCGATACACTCTCGTCACCTCGCCTCGCCTCGCAATAATCAGATGATTGCGCTAGTTGATCCCACTGTCATGTCGGCCGCTCAGTAATCTCGATTGTCACTTCTATTCAGATAAAAGACAGATGTTCAACGTATTATTAGGTATCAGTTACACGTACCTATTACCTATACCTACCTAGCATAGCTCTAAAATGTTTTCTATCCGGTCGTCTCACCGCGCCGCCGCGCGCCGCCCGCGCCGTGGAGTCTGCGCGAGCGCACCCTCCTCCCCCTCGCCGCTGACTGCACCATGGCGGTGACGTCACGTCATATGGCGTGATATCGCCTGCCCTCGCGTCGCGTGACGCACTCGGACAAACACCAAACACACTATATGCGGCCTACCTAGTGCGACATCGACATACGTATGAGATCACCACATATTCGCTGAAGTAAACAGAAATTACCTAATCTGACACATAGGTATGTATGTTCATTGATGTACAACTTACCCGGAAAATAGAAAATAAGTACCAATTCTAAATACCAATAACAATATCACCAAGTCTATACATACATATAATAAAACTGTAGAGATAAAAAATCTGTAAATGCAAGATATCGAAAAAAAAATGACACAGGTTAGCTTGAAATTTTTTGCTGATCACGTTAAGCTACTTTTTAGACATTTTGTCTGTTTGTTTGTTTGTTTGTTTGTTTGTTTGTTTGTTTGTTTGTTTGTTTGTTTGTTTGTTTGTTTAAAAAATACTGAACGGATTTTCATGCGGTTTTCACTAATAAGCTTAGAAAAACCCGGCGCACAACATAGGATATATTAAATTTTAAATATTGTAAATTTTATTTGGTGAAAATGATTAAGATTTCATTATGAAACGGAACGGGTATTTCACAAGATGGCCGCTTCAAGGCTTCAAGGTAAGTTTTATTCTTATATTTTGGTCACCACATAGTGCAGGTATTTAGCCAGTGTCAAAAAGTAAGTTTTGTTTTGGCTACTAATCATAGATGAGAGAAAAAAATGTGCTCTGTGCTACTGACGGTGATATTATCTCGGGTTTATCTGGATGCACAGATTAAAGAAAAAAAACTCTGTTACTATTATGGCGCGGCTTCATATACGCCCGAACCTTCGCTGTCGAGTTGGCGCGCAAAAACATCTCTGTTGACTATCCTCGATGTTTTTGTAGCGCCCCAACCCGGACACATAGTCAATTTGTTTGCCTGCTGCGCGACCGACGTGGGCTAAATAAAATGGAGGAAGCAGTAGCGTTATATTGCATGTCGGCGAATAAATATGTTTTACAAACTGTGAGAGTATTATTTGCGATTACAAAAATAAATTTTAATAGTTTTAATTTATAATTCCTTATCAATATGAAGTAAAACCAATTTTTTTTTATTTGTCTGTTTATCTGTCCCTTTGAATACGGATCACGGTTGTTATAGTGGCAACAGAAATATATCATCTGTGAAAAATTCAACTGTCTAACTATCACGATTCATGAGTACATCCTGGTGTCTGATGGACAGACAGACAGACAGACGAAGAGCGGAGGTTTAGTAATAAGCATTTACCCTTTGAGTACAGAACCCCAATCATTTTTATTTCATTCTGAACAATCCCTACTGCACTAAGCAATAAGGAAGTAATTTAATGCATGTTTTTATTTATAACTTATAAGACAAAAAACAGTAAATAATAATTGGCGCGCCTGCTTTACCGGCAGCGTATCACACTTTTCGGGCTACGGCGAAATACATCGCGCGATTACTCGATGCAGTGCAGATTAGAGAAAAACAATCAAGGAAGTCATATGTATTTTTTTCTCTAATCTATGGTATTACCAAAGATAAGTTTTTTCGTTAATCTGTGGTCCAAACTAAAAAAGAGGATAGGTATGATAACCTTCTTGAATATGAGCACGACAAAGAGAACAAGGAATTTCGAAAACTAAGAACTTCTTAAACTTTTTGTTATAAGTTTTAAGGCTTCACGCGATATCATATTTAGCCAATATTGAAACATAAATAAAATTATTATTCATGTTTTTGATTTATTGGGTCCTGGCGAGGGCAAAATTCTTTATTGGCAATCTGGTATTATGTATTAGTTTTTAAAAATCTACTACGCGTTACCATTCGAAATAAGTATTTAAATTGTATTTATAGTACTTATAGCTTAACGTATAGTAGTAACTTATTCAGTAATCTGTACCTACAGGTACTTAATTTATTGACCCTTGCTTTTGCTACGCATTGTATAACCTTTTTTATTATGGAATTAGACAAAATTTGCATTTAGCCAATGATAGGAAGTATTTTATGAAAACTGTTTAAAAGGGTAGGTTCTTAGACTTTTATAATCATTGATAAGGCTTCACGCGATTATCATACTTAGCCAATATTGAAGCTTACTTAATTAACATTTTCATTAAAGTTTTTGATTTATAGGGTTTTGGCGGGAGAAATGTTATTTATTGGCGATCTGGTCAAATGTACTATTTACATAAACTTACTACACGTTACCATTATAATTAGGTAGATAAAATTATTTTTGCGCTACTGCTAAATTCCTGATCAACCCCAAAGAAGTTTTAAGGTACCAGGGGGTCTAGCAAAGATACCAACCACTAACGCTAACGCTAAACGCTAACTCCAAAATGTACTGAAATGACATTTGCTGCGGAAAAGTAAGCGATTTTTCAGAAATGTTATTTCAGTACATTTTGGAGTTAGCGTTAGTGGTAGGTATTGTATTGTGATACCAACCACTAACGCTAACTCCAAAATGTAATAGGATGAAATTTTGGAAATCGCTTACTTTTCCACAGCTAATGTCATTTCAATACAGTTTTGGAGTTAGCGTTTGGCGTTAGCATTAGTGGTTGGTATCTTTGCTAGACCCCCTGTAGTACTTATAGCTACTTAAGTTATAGACCCCTACCATTGCTACGCATTTTAAAACCTTTTTTATTTTGGCATTAAAGTAAGATGGAGTGCTTGCTATTATTTGTAAGCCAATGATACGAAATATTTTATGAAAAATGTTTAAAAAGGGTATGTACTTAGATATAATAATATGTAGGTATTCATTATGGCAATTGTATCCTCGAATTAACAATAACATGGCGCGTAAAGTTCGTTTTTGACTGTTTTTGATTTGTTCTTCTTCTTGCATAAGTTTTTAATAGTTAAAATATTTTAGATCTGTGGGCTTTTAAATAAACCACGGGAGCAAAAAATGATTGATTACTCGGTTACTTCAAGAAGGTTATAGTTATAGTAGGTAATTAACTATCTTTGGGTGTAAGTAATAATTATGTAATGACGATTTAACCTACTTCCTCACTTTCATCACTAGGTAGGTATGTTGAAAGTGCAGTGGGAATGAGACAGCGTGGAAAATAGTGGGCATAATAATAATTATAACTGTCGATTCTTTAAGGAGTTGTGGTTTAGTATTTGTAATTCCTAATTAGTATTAAGAATATTAATTATGTACGCATCGTACAGGTAAATGCATATCTCCAGCAATTTATAAAGTTATTATTGACACTGGCTAAGTGTACTTAGGTACTCAATTCGTATGGAGCCAAACTTAAGAAGGTAAGAAAATGTGGTAAATGGAACAAAAAGCGCGCGGATAATATGTAAAACTGAGCAAAACAGCATCATCGTGTGTGATTCTTCCATATTTTCTAAACTGTACTTGCCTGCTTAGGTAATTACTACCTAAACAAAACTTACTAAAACTTCTGTTAAAGACCTGAGTGAAGTGATGATGATTTCTTTTTGTTGTAATATGTTTTTAGTTTGAAACTTCTTTTACTGTTATAAATCTATATTAGACTCAAAACATTTAATTTTAGGTAATGGCTTAAATAGCTTACACTCACGGCTATACTTGCGTTATACCTATACCTATGCTAATACAGGTTACTGTGCTCAGCTTCGAAAAGATTTAGTGGATTTTGTTGTTTGGTACGAAATGCATGATCTATTATTAGACTATAACGTAAAAATAACAACACAAGCGTGCGAAGCCGGCAAAAGCTAGTTTATGAATAAGTATAATAATACCTACTTACCTACATGAAAAGTAGTAGTAGATAACATCGCATTTCCGCAAGATATGACGCATAGCATTAGCATTATGTCGTTGTCCTACATCCTACACTACTTGAGTTTGACTGCACTACACTACACTACACAGACACACGTGTCGGTGGTACATAACTACGATAGTAACTTCTTGTCTCTACGATGATGAGTACCAATGCCTCGCGGCGGCGCGTGTTGTCGGTCGGTGGTTGCTCGGCCTCCTTCCCCTAGGTACTAGTGTTGAAGACATGAAGACCATTTTGAATTTGTAGAAATCGAAAATACATAAAGATTACATCTAGTGTCCACCTTTTATTTAAGTTTTTGTCAAGCATAACCAAAAGCTGTCTAGTTAAAATTACTTACGGTAGGGAAGTGGGCCACCCTCAGGGCATGACTCGCGAGTTCACTCGCTGCACTGGCGCTAATCGTCCTGCAGGGGGTCTAGCAAGGATACCAACCACTAACGCTATTGCCAAACGCTAACTCCAAAATGTACTGAAATGACATTTCGGAAATCGCTAACTTTTCCGCAGCTAACGTCATTTCAGTACATTTTTGGCGTTTGTGTCCCGGAACAAGCGGGCCCGAGCCGAGAGCGGGGTCCTACAGCTCCGGTAAAATAAGAACAATGCCGAAAGCCAACCGGAAAGTTGCATTTCCTTATTAATCATATTATTAATCTAATATTGACATGTAAAAGTGCTAAATAATAGGAAAAAGATAAGTTCTCGTTAGTATACATTTAGGCAGACGGGGTTAATCTATGCAGGAAAAACACTCTAAAAACATAGATACCTCAGTATGTACCTATATACTATAGGTAGAGGAACATATCATACATTTTCTTCCGGCTTATCAAACCCAAGTTTTAGAACATGTGTCTCGCCCTTAGAGCATTTAGAAACACATCGCCGCATAAGCAACTCAGCGAATAATAAGTGGAACTACTTATAAGTACTACGAAATTAGGAGTGGTACACCCACGTCAAACGAAACTATTGTTTATTCTGTGCTATTACGAACGAAAACATCAATATTTTTCAACAAGTTGGAATAAACCTACATCCATACCTACATACATAATCAATAAAACCCAACTATAGTGTGCATTCTTGTTTATCTGGTGGTTGTGTACTTCTGTGAAGTGAACCACATGCACGTGAATCATGTAGCAAATTACCTACAAACACAGGCTCCGCCCTCTTACATAGGTCAAAATAATTTCATTCGGTTGTATGGCCGCTGAAGGTGGCTCTAATAGCCGATTATGTGTTTAAATATTCCTTAACGATTTATAAAAACTTGAATAAATATTTGCAGCCTGCGTTACCCAGTAACCCAGGTAACCTAAACTTGTTTACTCGCGTCTGTTGTCTATTCTGTAATACTTAATTTTACAAGTAAGGCTTTCTTTTAATATTATTATTGTAATTGATTCTGTCGTTTTTATCATAATAAAATAAAATAAACAAATAATAAATAAACAATTATTAAATACAATTATTATGCTTAGTTTGGGGCTAGATGGCGCTGTGTGAAATGTCCACACATATTTATTATTATTATTATTATTATTATACTAGTTGACCCACCTCCACTTCGCACGGGTTAATTAGTTTAACTTCCTTACCCTGTTTATGTGCATCCTTCTTTTTCAGGATGAGTATAAATAAAAATAATACTTACTTATCCAAATTATAAACGGAAAATTCTTGCATAAAACACTTATCGCTTCTTGCTACCAGCACTTGGCCAAAAGTATCCTACATACTTAGGTAACCGCAGATCTTTTTTATAGGACCAGTGAGGTAACCATACTTCTGCAAAATCCGTTCAGTACCCCTAGTACGAGTTTTCCAACAGGCGAATACGCGCGAATCCATTTAAAATTTGTACTGTCATTAACATACATACATCAACGTGCCCGCTAGGGGCGCTGCACAGAGATGTATGGGAGAAAAGGGAGAAAACGTGAACGAACCAAGTTTTTGTAAACTATCGAAACTCGTACTAGGGATACAGCCACCCTATTACGAAGGAGCTAGCAGCGCTGCTGATGACGCGCGTCTGCCGCTCAACTTCTGTCAGTTTTCATACAATTTTGACAGCTTTGGCTTTGGCAGGGGCTTTAGTTCCAGCGTGATGTAACTCAGATACAGTTTTATTATATGTAAAGAACAACGGTACGGTGCCAAGACGGTAATAGGTAGTAGTTTTCATGTTTTTTTAATTTTCATGATTATTGGGGTTTTTTCGCCTCAATTTCCCGAATGTAAATAGTTTTTTAATACGCCCATAGGTACACCCTATTACGCCCTATTAAATAAATATACGTCATATTGAAAAATGAATAAAATAAATAAATACCGTCCACCATACCATACAGAACAGAACATGGACCCTACATACATAGGGTTTGATGTCTAGAGACGCAGGAACTACGAGGGCCAAGGTCCTACAACACGACATGATAGTATAGCTAGCCAAATAATTTAAAACCTCGTGGTCATTCATGCGTGGTAAATTAACTTATCTACCTACTTATTTTATAAAACGACTATACGTAATTTATATATTAGGTATGTAGGTATAAGGAAAACAAGCAGCTGAACAAATTAATGTGTGTTTAAAAATATACTCAATTATGGCGTTTTTTACTTTTGATAAGATAAGGTTGTCAGGGCACATATGTATATCTATTTAAATAGGTACCTGCCTAAGTACCTGCCTAAAGCCCAAAGTCAAGAAATGCCTCCGAACGAAGGAACCAGCCACAGTATATAATATACTGTAGATATTATTATGATCGGCTCGGGCCTTGGAACTTCCTGTAGGCGCAAGAATATTTACGTGCGCGTAAGTGTAACGTTAACGTAAGGTAGTTGTATGGGGCGCTGATCAAACGCTATACAACTGCCTTACGTTAACGTTACACTTATGCACGCGTAAATATTCGTGCTAGGCCTACTGTACAGGTGTAAAAGGCTCAAACGCATGGCTTTGGTTATATGCTTTTTTTTTTTATTTGTTTACCAACAGATTGATACATTTTATGTAAAGTCTTATTAACTAGGTGGCAGTATTATAAAGTGTTATGTAACAACCCACTAAGAGGCAAACACAGCATGAATATAATAAACAGACTTGTATACAACCTGACTCTTAATTAAATAAACGAAGTAACAAAAAGTTTTTACAATTCTCCAAATTAACATAAAGAAACAATAAAATATAAAAAAAGCAAAATTAAACAATAATATCTAGTGTACCTACTTCCGCTAAAATAAAAACTATAAGATTATCTATATTGGGAAAGCTGTAACAAACCTTTCCCACGAATAATTAACTACTGGGAGTTTTGGCGGGAACGCGGAAAAGTTCACGTCGTTGCATTGTATTATTTTTCAAAACTTTTGCTTTTACCAGTGTTAATGTTTAAAATTGGTGGAGTTTTACGCATTAAGTGCTGAATTACGAGCATGAGTGAGGGCAAGTGATATAATGTGGTGAAACGTGATTTTTCGTGTTGCTTACAAAACTCCATAGAAGCTTTTAGTAAAGTTGCCACCACTTTGCTGGAGCATGACTTAGACTAGACTATGACTGCCTGACTTAGACTGGTCTATGACTATGACATGACTTTGCGTGAAATATTTTATAACACGATGAAAATATAATACTTGACACTGGCTAAATACACTACGTGTGGAGCCAAATTATAAGAAAAAAAAAAAAAAAACTTTCCCACCTGAGAAAACACTAAAAAAGTAAAAATCTAAACGCATAGGAGTCTTACGACTCCAGGGTTACAAAAACCCTTTTTTTAAAATATAATATGCTTCGCGATATACTTTTAACTTGTGGATGTAATTAGGTTAGTCAGCAGCTAGCCTTGCCGGCTGCAGGCCACATTAGCGCATCACTGCAAGCGCGTTGTAACCGCCGCTTGCGACACGTTCCAGGTCTGCACGGGCTGCCCGAGCGGAACGGCAAGCTGAAGCAGCTGGCGCACTTCGACGCCACGTTCTTCGGGGTGCACGCGAAGCAGGCGCACCTGATGGACCCGCAGCTGCGGCTGCTGCTCGAGATCACGCACGAGGCCATCGTGGACGCGGGCATCAGTCCCGCCGAGCTGCGCGGCTCGCGCACCGGCGTCTTCGTCGGCGTCTCCAACTCTGAGACCGAGGAGCTGTGGACTGCGGAGCCGGACCGCATCAACGGGTACGCGCTCACCGGCTGCTGCCGCGCCATGTTCCCCAACCGCGTCTCGTTCGCGTTCGACCTGCGCGGGCCCTCCTACGCCGTGGACACCGCCTGCTCCAGCTCCATGTTCGCGCTGGCGCAGGCGTACACGGCCATCCGCGCCGGCCACTGCGACGCGGCCGTGGTCGCCGGGTGCAACCTGTGCCTGAAGCCGGCCAACTCGCTCAACTTCCACCGGCTCGGCATGCTCTCGCCGGAGGGGCGGTGTGCGGCGTTCGATGCCTCCGGGCGCGGGTACGTGCGCTCCGAGGCCGCCGTGGCCGTGCTGCTGCAGCGCCGAGGGGCCGCGCGTCGCGTCTACGCCACCGTGCGCAACGCGCGCACCAACACCGACGGCGCCAAGGTGCAGGGCATCACCTTCCCCAGCGGCGACGTGCAGCGCCAGCTCGCGCAGGAAACCTTCGCCGAGGCGCGCCTGCGCCCCGCCGACGTCGCCTACGTCGAGGCGCACGGCACCGGCACCAAGGTGAGTCGCCCGCCTCCCGCCTCCCGGCTCCCGCCTCCCCTCGCCTCCCCTCCCCTCCCGCCGCCTCTCACCGCGCGCCGCGTGTCCGCAGGTCGGTGACCCGCAGGAGGTGAACGCGATAGCGGAGTTGTTCTGCGAGGGACGGGACAAGCCGCTGCTGCTGGGATCCGTCAAGTCCAACATGGGCCACTCGGAGCCCGCGTCGGGACTGTGCTCCATCGCCAAGGTCGTGGTGGCCATGGAGCGCGGAGTCATTCCCGCCAACCTGCACTACACGTCGCCCAACCCGGACATTCCCGCGCTCTGCGATGGCAGAATACAGGTACGAGGTCGACTCGTACGTCGGTTACGTTACAACCCTCGCGAGATCCGGCCTACACCTCGGTCTCGGTCGGCAGGTGGTGGACCGGAACACGCCGTGGGAGGGCGGGCTGGTGGCGGTCAACTCGTTCGGTTTCGGCGGCGCCAACGCGCACGTGATCCTGGAGTCGGAGCGCGGCGCGCGGCCGTGCGCGGCGCGGTACGCGGTGCCGCGGCTCGTGCTGGCCTCGGGCCGCACGGAGGCGGCGGCGCGCGAGCTGCTGCAGCACGCGCGCGCGCACGCGGCCGACGGCGAGCTGCACGCGCTGCTGGACGCCGTGCACGCGCACAACATCCCCGGGCACGCGCACCGCGGGTACGCGCTGCTCGCCGATACCTACGCCGAGGAGATATTTGTAAGTGCGCGCGCGACCTCGCCCCTCCCGGCTAGCGCCCCGGCGCCAGGCAGCCCTACAGTCCGCCCTCGGTCGCAGGAGGTGGAGAGCGGGTCGCCGCGGCCGGTGTGGTTCGTGTTCTCCGGCATGGGGTCGCAGTGGGCGGGCATGGCGCGCGCGCTGATGGCGCTGCCGCCGTTCGCGGCCTCCGTGCGGCGGTCGGCGGCCGCGCTGCAGCCGCACGGCGTGGACCTGGTGCATGTCGTGACGGAGGCGCCGGAGGCCACGTTCGACGACGTGGTGGCTTCCTTCGTGTCCATCGCCGCCGTGCAGGTCGCGCTCGTGGACGTGCTGCGCGAGCTCGGCGTGCGCCCGGACGGGATCGTGGGCCACTCCGTCGGCGAGATCGGTGAGTGGTCGCGGCCGCGGGACTACTATTTTTTTTAAATTGGGTCACTAAAGTAGGAATTACACATGAAAAAAAAAATAAAACACTTATTTTTGTTTTATTTTTTTATGATATTAAAACTATGTTAATTTTTTAAAATTTGTGTTCAAAGAAAGTTCCCTCTGGAAGTGAGTGAACACTGCATGCATTATTAAATAAATATTATATGTTAGTACCTACACTACGTTACAAGCAGGTAAATAAAAAAAAACAATAAAGAAGCCGTACGTTACCGACGATTGACGTTATCGCTAACCAACACTGTCATTTTATGCATGCCGTGTCGCCGCTATCGCGCTAGCTGCCTGTCAAAACATGCTTTGTGGAAACTTTCTGTAACGTTATTTTTTTTGAGTCTGTGGTTACCTCGTTAAACAAAAATTTTTTTTACACGGCTCACACGGTACGGTAGCGGCATCATTAACGGTTTGGCGGCACAGGTTGCGCGTACGCGGACGAGACGCTGACGGGGGCGCAGGCGGTGCTGGCCGCGTACTGGCGCGGGCGCAGCATCGTGGACGCGGCGCTGGCGCCGGGCGCCATGGCCGCCGTGGGCCTCTCGTGGGAGGAGTGCGAGGCGCGGTGTCCGGCGGACGTGGTGCCGGCGTGCCACAACGCGGCCGACAGCGTGACGGTGTCCGGGCCCGTGGCCTCCGTGGAGCGATTCGTGGCCGAGCTGGCGGCCGAGGGAGTGTTCGCGCGCCGCGTCAACTCCTCGGGCGTCGCCTTCCACAGCAAGTACATCGCGGACGCGGCGCCGCTCCTGCGCCGCAGCCTCGAGCGCGTCATCCCGGATCCCCGGCCGCGCTCGCCGCGCTGGATCTCCTCCTCGCTGCCGCGGGACAAGTGGGACTCGGAGATCGGTGAGTGTCGCCCCCCCCGCGCGCCCCGCGCCGCCCCGCGCGCCGGACGCCCGGACGCTGACCGCGACCGTGTCCCCCCGCAGCGCTGCTGAGCGACGCGAGCTACCACGTGAACAACCTGCTGTCGCCGGTGCGGTTCGCGGAGGCGCTGCAGCTGGTGCCGGCGCGCGCGCTGGTGGTGGAGGTGGCGCCGCACGCGCTGCTGCAGGCGGTGCTGAAGCGCGCGCTGCCGGCGCCCGGCGCGGCGCACGTGGCGCTGGTGCGGCGCGACGCCCCGGACGCGCTGGCGCACCTGCTGGCGGCGGTGGGGCGCGCGTACGGCGCGGGCGCGCAGCCGCGCGTGGCCGCGCTGTACCCGCCGGTCGCGTGGCCCGTGTCGCGCGGCACGCCGGCGCTGGCGGCGCGCGTGCGCTGGGACCACGGCACCGAGTGGGCGGTGGCGCAGTACGGCGGCGCGCCGCGCTCCGGCGAGCACGTGCTCGAGTTCGAGCTGGCGCGCCCGGAGGACGCCTACATCGCGGGACACGACATCGACGGCCGCGTGCTCTTCCCCGCCACCGGATACCTGGTCGGTACCTCGACAACCATTTATATTTTATGAGATACCATATACTTAAAAGCTTCATCGGCCTCACGGTCTGTCTGTCTACGTCTAAAGTAATAAACAGATTTGCGTTAAAATAATAATAAAACATCGTCGAGCATTCGTTGAACGCTCGGTGCGTCGGTTGCAGAGCCTGGTGTGGCGCGCGGTGGCGCGGCTGCACGCGCGCAAGCCGGAGGAGTGCAGCGTGGTGCTGGAGGACGTGCAGTTCCGGCGCGCGACCATCGTGCCGCGGGACGCGCCCGTGCGCTTCCTCGTCAGCCTGCTCGACGGCGGCGGGGAGTTCGAGGTGCGCGAGGCCGGCGCCGTCGTCGTCACCGGCCGCGCGCGCCTCGCCGGCCCGAGCGCTGCCGAGCGGCTGCACCTGCCGCCCGAGCCCGCGCCCGAGCCCGTGCCCGCGCCCGGCCTGCTGCCGCTCGACGCCAGCGACGTGTACAAGGAGCTGCGCCTGCGCGGGTACAACTACGGCGGCCCCTTCCGCGGCATCCGCGACTCGGACGCGCTCGGCACCGCCGGACACCTCGCCTGGGACGGCAACTGGATTCCCTTCATGGACACGATGCTGCAGTTCGCAATCATCGGCACCGACACGCGCGAGCTCTACCTGCCCACACGGTTGCAGCGCGCGCTCATAGACCCCGCCGCGCAGCCCGCGCCTGGCGAGCCCGTGCGCGTGCGCATGCTGCGCGACCTCGACGTCATCGCGGCCGGCGGCGTCGAGCTGCGCGGACTCAAGACTAGCCTCGCGCCGCGCCGCGCCAACGCGCAGGCGCCGCCCAAGCTAGAGAAGTACGCGTTCGTGCCGGACGACAACGCGACGCCGACCGGCGAGGACGCGGCGCGCGCGCGGCGCGACGCGCTCGTCGTCAGCCTGCAGCTGGTGCTCGAGAACGCGGGCACGCTACGCCTCAAGCTGTGCGAGGCGGCGCTCGGGCGCGCTCCCGAGGCGCTGCTGACGCCCGCCGCGCTCGCCGCGCTCGAGGCCGAGCCGCAGGTGCGCGCCGACGCCACGCTGGCCGCCGGCGCCGCGGCCGCCGCCTACCAGGCGCTGCAGGAGCGCGGCGTGACGGTCACCGCGCGCGACGCGAGCGCCGGGCCGCCGGACGCCGAGTGCCACGTGGTGCTGGCCGCGGACGCGCTCGGCCGGCACGCCGCCGCGCTGCCGCACCTTGCGGGCGCGCTCGCCCCCGCCGGCATGCTGCTGCTGGAGGAGGCGCCGCGCGCGCTCGACGAGTCCGCCGCGCGCGACGCGCTCGCCTGCGCCGGCTTGCACCTGGTGGCGCGCCAGGCGACGCCCGACGCAGAGTACGTGCTGCTGCGGCGCCGAGCCGAGCTGCCGCCCGTCGCCGTCGTGGTCGACGTCTCGGACGACGAGAGCTTCGAGTGGGTGGAGCCGCTGCGCTCGGCGCTCGCGCGCGCCGAGCACGAGGACATGCGCGTGTACGCGGTGACACGAGCGGCCTCGTGCGGCGCGCTCGGGCTGGGGACGTGCCTGCGCGCGGAGCCGGGCGGGCGCGCGCTGCGCGTGTACTACCTGCCGGACGCGCGCGAGCCGTTCGACCCGGCGGCGCCCGCGTACGCGGCGCGCGTGGCGCTCGACCTGGCCGTGAACGTGCTGCGCGCCGGCGCCTGGGGCAGCTACCGGCACCTGGAGCTGCCGGCCGAGGGCGCGCCGCTGCGCGTGGAGCACGCGTACGTGAACACGGAGACGCGCGGGGACCTCTCCTCGCTGCGGTGGATCGAGTCAGACCTGCGCTGGCAGGCGGAGCGACCAGCGCGCCCCGGCACCGACCTCTGTCGCGTCTACTACGCGCCGCTCAATTTCCGCGACGTTATGCTGGCGACCGGCAAGCTGCCGCCGGACGCGCTGCCCGGTAACCTCGCCGGACAGGACTGCATCCTGGGGTTGGAATTCAGCGGGCTGTCGTCGAGCGGCAAGCGCGTGATGGGCATGGTGGCGGCGCGCGGGCTGGCCACCGCGGTGCTGGCTGACGAGGGCTTCCTGTGGGAGGTGCCGGCCGGCTGGTCGCTGGAGGAGGCCGCCACGGTGCCGGTCGCGTACGCCACGGCCTACTACGCGCTGGCGGTGCGCGGGCGCATGCGGCGCGGCGAGTCTGTGCTGGTGCACGCCGGCTCGGGCGGCGTGGGGCAGGCCGCCATCGCCATCGCGCTGCACGCCGGCTGCACCGTCTACACCACGGTGGGCACGCCGGACAAGCGCGACTTCCTGCGCGCGCGCTTCCCGCAGCTCCCGGCCGAGCACGTGGCCAACTCGCGCGACTGCACGTTTGAGCAGCACGTGCTGCGCGCCACCGGCGGCCGAGGCGTCGATCTCGTGCTCAACTCGCTCGCGGCGGACAAGCTGCAGGCCTCCGTGCGCTGCCTCGCCGTCGGCGGCCGGTTCCTCGAGATCGGCAAGCTGGACCTGTCGAACAACACGGCGCTCGGCATGGCCGTGTTCCTCAAAAACACCACCTTTCACGGCATCCTGCTGGACGCGCTGTTCGACGCGCCCGACGACCACCCGGAGAAGGCGGCCGTGGTGCGCTGTGTCTCCGAGGGCATCGCCAGCGGCGCCGTGCGCCCGCTGCCCGCCACCGTCTACTCGGACAGCCAGCTGGAGCAAGCGTTCAGGTGAGCGGCCCGCACGCACGCACGCACGCACGTACGCACGCGCGCGCGGGCAGCGAGTGACAGCACGTGACGGTTGGCAGGTACATGGCGACGGGCAAGCACATCGGCAAGGTGTTGGTGCGCGTGCGCGCGGAGGACGCGCCGGCGCGGCTGGTGTCGGCGGCGCCGCGCACGTACATGCGGCCCGGGCGCAGCTACGTGCTGGTGGGCGGGCTCGGTGGGTTCGGGCTGGAGCTGGCGCAGTGGCTGGTGGCGCGCGGGGCCACGCGGCTCGTGCTCACGTCGCGCGGCGGCGTGCGCTCCGGGTACCAGGCGTGGTGCGTGCGGCGCTGGCGCGCGCGCGGCGTGCGCGTGCTGGCGCTGGCGGCGGACGCGGCGGCGCCGGGCGGCGCTCGCGACCTGCTGCGCGCCGCCGCCGAGCTCGGGCCCGTCGCCGGCATCTTCAACCTCGCCGCGGTGCTGAGGGACGCCTTCCTCGACAAGCAGACGCCGCAAGACTTCCAGCTCGTCGCCAAGCCGAAGATCGACGGTGAGTCGCAATAGCTACTATTTTTTATTAATTCATGATGAGTAACGCTTCCAACAATAATTATATCGTTTGTACGGTAGCTACCCGCGCGCTGGACTTGGCGTCCCGCGAGCTGGCGCCGGAGCTGGACTACTTCGTGGTGTTCTCGAGCGTGTCGTGCGGGCGCGGGAACCCCGGGCAGAGCAACTACGGGCTCGCCAACTCGGGCATGGAGCGGGTGGTGGAGCGGCGGCGCGCGGAGGGGCTGCCCGGGCTCGCCGTGCAGTGGGGCGCCATCGGCGAGGTGGGGCTGGTGGCGGACGGCATGGCGGGCGCGGCCGAGGTGGGCGGCACGGTGCCGCAGCGCGTCGCCTCCTGCCTGCAGGCGCTGGCCGCGCTGCTGGCCCGCCCGCACGCCGTCGCCGCCAGCATGGTGCTCGCCGACAAGCGCCGCGCCGCCGCGACGCCCAAGCACGACCTGCTGCACGCCGTCGCCAACATCCTCGGCATCAAGGACCCCGCCAAGGTGGCCGACTCCGCCAACCTGGCCGAGCTCGGCATGGACTCGCTCATGGGCGCAGAGATCAAGCAGACGCTCGAGCGCGGGTACGACGTGGTGCTCGCCGTGCAGGAGATCCGCGCGCTCACCTTCGGCAAGCTGCGCGCGCTGGCGGGCGGCGAGCCCCCGGCGCCCGCCCCCGCCCCCGCCGCCGCCCCCGCGCCCGCCCAGCCCGCCGACCTGGTGCAGATGGCGCTGATGGGCGAGCTGGTGCCCAAGCAGGTGGTGGTGAAGCTGCCGAGCGACGCGCCCGCCGGGTACGCGGGCCCGCCGGTGTTCATGGTGAGTGCCCGCGCGAGCGGACGGCCCGCCGTCCGCCGCCCGCCTCCCGCCGCCCCCGGTCCGTGCTCACCGAGCGTGCCTGCGCAGGTGCACCCGATAGAAGGCGTGGTGGACGTGCTGCGCGGCGTGGCGCGCGGCGTGCGCGGCGCGGTGTACGGGCTGCAGTGCGCGCCGCCCGCGCCGCTAGACTCGATGACCGCGCTGGCGGCCTTCTACGTGCACCAGGTGCGCGCGCTGCAGCCGCGCCCGCCCTACACGCTGCTCGGATACTCCTTCGGCGCCGGCGTCGCCTTCGAGATGGCGCTTCAGCTGGAGGAGGTGAGCACTCACTCGCACTCTACCTTGCTCACCCGCACTCCACCATACCCACCCGCACTCTACTGTAATCACCCGCACTCCACCATACTCACCCGCACTCTACCGGAATTACCCGCGCTCCGCCATACTCAACCACACTCCACCATATTCACCCACACTCCACCATACTCAATCATGTATACTCACCAGTACTCAATCATACTTACCCGCCCGCACTCACCATGTTGTGGTAGCCCTGCCTGCCTTTTGAACTGTGGTGTTATGGATTCGATTCCTACCCGGGACAAACATTTTTGCGATGAACAACAGATGTTTGTACCTTGTCTGGGTGTTAATTTGGTGGTGCGCATAGCATAGTAGACGCTGGGATTAGATAGCAGCGGGTGAAATGTCCGTGACCGTTGTGCAGGCGGGGTGCGCGACGCGCGTGGTGCTGGTGGACGGGTCCCCGGCGTACCTGAGCGCGCACACGCGGCGCGGCGCCGGCAAGCGCGCGGAGCGGAGCGCGCGCACGGACGAGGCGGACGCGCTCGCGTTCTTCGCGCAGCAGGTGGCGGAGGTGGACGCGGCGCGGCTGGCCGGCGAGCTGGAGCGGCTCGCGTCCTGGGAGCAGCGCGTGGCGCGCGCCGTGGAGGCGGCGGCGGCGGCGGGCGCGGCGCACGCGCGCGCGGACCTGGCCGCCGCCGCCGCCGCCTTCTACCGCAAGCTGGTCGCCGCGGACACGTACCGGCCGGCGCGCCAGCTGCGCGCGCCCGTCACGCTGTTCACGGCGCGCGACAACTACGTCACGCTGGGCGAGGACTACGGGCTGCGCGCGGTGTGCGCCGGCCCGCTGGCCGCGCGGCAGCTGCCGGCCACGCACCGGTCCATCCTGGCGGGCGCGCCGGCCGCCGCCATCGCCGCCCACCTGTCGGAGCTGCTGGCGCCGCAGTAGCGCCGGCGCCGGCGCCCGCGCCGCCGCGCCCGCCGCGCCCACTAGCATATCGTATATCCTGTGCGAGCGGGGCTCGAACCTGTGATACGCAACATTCCGTAGTGATAGGGCCCGCACCGGCCCGCCTAGTTCGTAGTTATACTTAGTTCCTGTGTATATGGTTGTTGTTGTAATTTATTTTGTTATACTGACTTTGCGCCAGCGTCCTGTGATTAAAAGTGCATTATTTTCTACTCTTATATTGTTTTTTTTTTTGTATTTCTATCCTATTGACCCCGAGCGAGACATTGGACCAGGTAATTCATCTGAGCATTGGTCCCTTCCTGCCCTTCCTCCCCTCCCTTCTTTTTTACTTTGGATATGTAACTAGTTAGGGATTAGGGCCATTCGTGAATGTCAATTTTCGACAATAATCTTGTAGACTTTTAATAGCTCTTGTGATCGTATATTCAAAGACTGAATAATTAATCTTGGAAGCCTTCGAAAGATGATGACGAAGCAGCATTAATATGGTGATAAATTACATCAAACCTCCTTGGCTTTGTCAGTGACATATATGACGCATTCGAAAATAAACACGAAGTCCACGCAATGTACACAGACTTTTCTAGGGCATTTGATGTTGTCAATAATGGCCTTTTAGTAGAACGCTTGGTCACGCTGGTATCTGCGGATCTTTGTTAAGATGGTGTGAACAGTACTTCCCCACTGCTCAACTAAATTGCTCAACCAATTGAGCAGTAGGACATAGTTTGTATTACCGACCATTTTATGCCCTATAGGTCAACTGTATTTTGCTCAACTAAGTTCATCAGTAGGTCATCCTGTTCTGCGTAACCGCTCCCAACTAGTAATGGTCAGAAGTTTAAGTCTCCTCTACGAATCGTACCATCAGGTGTGCTTCAGGGCTCTCATCTTGGACCGCTGTTTTTTCTTGTTTACGTCAACGATTTATGCACCAATATAACATCGGAAACCGAATATCAAATGCTTGCTGACGACCTTAAGCGTTATAAAGACATTCATTCTCTAGACCACACTCATTATCTTCAAAGGGACATTAACACTATCAATGACTGGAGTGTTAGCAACAAAATGATACTTAACCCATCAAAATGCTTTTATATATTGTACTCTATGTATGTATTTACAAACAAAAAGTATCTAAGTATTATATCCGTTATCTGGTTCCCATAGTACAAGCTATGCTTAGTTTGGGGCTAGATGGCGCTGTGTGAAATGTCTACACATATTTATTTTTATTTATTTATTTATCTAAATTTTTCAAGAAATAGGAATTCTTTCCAAGCCTCTTACTACAGCAAGTCTCTACAATCAAGAGACATCTAACATCTTAAGTTTCTAATTTTCTTAATGGCTCCTATTTTTTTTATCATCTTTCAAGAGTACCTACACAATATTATTTTCACCTCACTGGCTCGGAAAGATTCTCTTTGGCATTCGAAATCTGGGCGCAAAAACGCATTTTCAGCGCTAGCGAGCAGTGTTTTTAAAATTCGAACCTTTCTATTTGATAATAATCTCGCCAATCATTATTGAGGATTTAACAAGGAAGTTATATGTAAACGTATAACTTCACGTACTTGGGATTTAACCACAGATGCCTGCAAATAACCATTTTTCTTTTTTTTTTCTCATAATGGCTCCATAGTATACGTATAAGTTCCTTGGGCTCCACACACAGTGTATTTAGCCAGTGTCAAGTATTGATTTAACCTTCTTGATACTGCCAGTCTACTGAAAATTCTCTGCAATATTGATTATACCAATAACTTGCTTCATCTTGGCAAATCATCCTTGAAACTACACTTTTATGATCCAGCATACCTAATTCCTCCACGGACTGAAACCATTATTGAATGTTCTGTTCAAAATCCTGAAATGAAAGAAGGATTAGTCCTCGACCAGAAGCTTACTGAAACACTACTAATCGCCAACTGCGTAGTCCGTGTCAAAGAAAATAACAGAATAAATATATCTGTGGTAAACACCTCTGAAGACCCTGTAACATTGAAATCAAATCTTAACCTAAGACTTTCCCCAATAGATTCCTTAATACACAAAGAACTGCCTACCAGTTCTGTACACCACATACACACTACGAGTACGACAGACTGCGCTACACGAACAGACGAAGTTCTAAAACATTTACGTCTCTCACACCTTAATGCTGAAGAAAGGGAAGCTCTTCTGCAATTATGTTCCGAGTTCTCTGATATTTTCCACCTCCCTGGAGAAAACCTGTCTTACACGAATGCCCTGAAACACGATATCAAAACGACAACAGAAATACCAATTCATAATAAAACCTACCGATTTCCGGAAGTACATAAAGCCGAAGTCCGAAACCAAGTCGAAAAAATGCTCGAACAAAACATTATAGAGCCTTCCGACTCCCCCTGGTCATCACCCATATGGGTTGTTCCAAAAAAACTTGATGCTTCTAATATACAGAAGTGGCGAGTCGTAATTGATTACAGAAAACTCAACGATGTCACAATTGGTGACACTTATCCCATACCTCAGATCACAGAAATCCTAGATCAACTAGGCAATAGCAAATACTTTTCGACTCTGGATCTAGCCTCTGGTTTTCACCAAATTCAACTGAATGAAGCCGATAAAGCAAAAACCGCCTTCAATGTCCCAGAGGGACACTTCCAATTTCTGAGAATGCCATTCGGACTCAAGAATGCCCCTTCCACATTTCAGAGGCTTATGAATTCGGCCTTATCAGGGCTCCAAGGCACCCGGTGCTTTGTCTATTTAGACGATATAGTCTGCTACGCATATGACTTACAAGCCCATATCCTAAACCTTAGATTAATTTTCCAAAGAATCCGAGACTTCAATTTGAAGTTACAGCCTGATAAGTGTGAGTTCCTACGACGTGAAGCCTGTTACCTCGGTCATGTCATCACTGAACAAGGCGTTAAGCCAAACCCAGATAAAATCAAAGCCGTTACAGAATTTCCAATCCCGACATGCCCGAAAGATATCAAATCATTTCTTGGTTTGGTTTCCTACTATCGCCGCTTTATTCCCGATTTTTCAAAAACCGCAAAGGCTCTCACTAATCTCCTAAAAAAGGACACACCCTTCAAATGGGAAAATCCACAACAGCTTGCCTTTGACACTTTAAAACGAAAACTGACTACAGCTCCGCTGTTAATCTACCCCGATTTCTCCAAACCTTTCATACTCACCTGCGATGCCTCAAACTATGCCGTCGGCGCCGTCCTCTCTCAGGGACCGATAGGTAAAGATCAGCCCGTAGCTTTTGCTTCACGCACACTCAACAAGAGTGAATCCAATTATAGCACGACTGATAAGGAGTTGTTAGCTATCCTTTACGGCTGCAAAACCTTCCGTCCCTACCTTTATGGGAATAAATTCCAAATCGTTACGGATCACAGACCCTTAAAGTGGCTTTTTAACCACAAGGATCCCGGCAGCAAGCTCCAACGTTGGCGGTTAAAGTTGGAAGAATATGAATATGAGATAGTGTATCGCAAAGGTAAACTAAACTCCGCCGCTGACGCTCTTTCCAGATACCCGGTGAACCCTGTTTATCCTGAAAATCATAGGAATATGAACTCAAATCCTATCAATGATACTAATCCTAGCGCTGAGCCTTCCCCAATATCACCACTTGCTGAAATCGGTCAAAATACCCTTGATGAGCTGATAAGACTAGATGTCAGTCCTTTGGATGGTAGAAATCTTGATTTTAGCCCTCTGAATCCTCCTACTCCTCCCATTACAATAAATCCTCCTACTCCAATAGATCCTCCCGTTACCGCGAATCCTCCTACCTCCGTAACTCCTCCTACTACTGCAGACCCTGCCATAGGTCCTCTTTCTCCACCGACTCAACCGCAACCTGAAACAGAAACAGATCTTCGGCCCTCAACTAGCTGGCAGAATCCTGAAACCTTACCTGCATCCGTATCTGCACGCCGCGACTCAAGTTCCTCTCTAGTACCTGAAAACTTACCCTTATCCGATGAAACCTATAACAAGTTTTTAAAATCATCTACGAAACTATACAATACTCATATTACAGAACACAATGAAGATCTGCTAAAAGGGACACAGAAATTAATAATAATACCTACCACAATAGATATGGACGAATCCTTACCTCATGTCCCGGAAGTCCTCGACAAATGTCCGAGTCCCGAACGCGATGAATTTCTGAAAAAGGAAAGATCCCTACATTCCTTCTTGCCTCTTACAGTTGAGGATAAAACCTACCTGTTCTTATTCACAAAGGTGCACCATTTCGATGATCACTCGTACCCAGACATATTTAAATGCCTTAAATATGTTCGTGACGAAATAATGATGTCATATCCCACAATAGGTGAAATTAGCATTTCGGATTTCAGAAACCCTTTTGACAGACACTCCTTTGCAAAAATCTATAACATGCTAGCTTATTTATTCGACGGCACTAATATAAAAATTCATATATATCACAATAACATTATATATCCATCGCCCAGCGAAGTCCCAAAAATCCTTAAGGAAAACCATGACATTCTCATTGCAGGACATTTGGGATCCTCAAGAATGTTAAGCCGTATTAAAGAGAGATTTTCCTGGAAAAATATGCGCAGTGACATTGAGAACTACGTAAAAAATTGTCAGTCTTGCCAAAGTAACAAAGCGCTACGCAAAATAAATAGAGCACCGATGGTCATAACATCCACATCTACGTCCCCTTTCCAAAGGCTAGCCCTTGACATCGTAGGCCCCCTGCCTGAATCTGGTACGGCCAAGCTGAAGTATATCCTGACTATGCAAGATGACCTTACAAAATTCTCCTTAGCATATCCCCTTCGCAGTAACACAGCGGCAGAAGCGAGTGACTGCCTCCTTCATTTTATATCACTCTTCGGAATTCCCAAATACATACTCACTGATCAGGGTACTAATTTCACAGCAGATCTATTCAAGAAAACATGCGAGTTCTTGAAAGTGAAGCAATTATGGGCTTCACCCTACCACCCTCAAACGCAAGGAGCTTTAGAAAGATCGCATTCCACCCTTAAGGAATACCTTAAATCATATGTGAATGAAAACCAAGACAACTGGCCCCAGTATGTGTATACATCCATGTTGGCATATAATACCGCCGTGCATTCAACCACACACTACTCACCATACGAGTTATTGTTCGGGCATAAGCCCCACATCCCAGACTCAGTATATGACGACAATTCCAACACAACCTACCCAGAGTATGTGAAACTCTTACAACACCGCATGAAACACGCACGTGATAAAGCTTTAGAGTACATTCACAAATCCAAAGAAATCTCAAAAGCCTATTACGACACACGCACTCGCCCTGTCGAATATAAGGTAGGCGATTACGTTCTACTAAAGAACCACCTTAGGTTGCGTAAGGCTTTATCGCCCCTATGGAAAGGCCCATACAAAGTCGTGAAAATTCATGGCAATCATACACTATCATTACTAATAAACAGACGTCATGTGAAGCACCACTATGACGAAGTCAAACACGTGGAAGTCCACGATGTACCTTCCGCTTAAAACATTTTCCTACCTATATACACATGGGTATTCTGCTTCTTAGGTACATACATGTAAACACATAGAGTTAGCTTAAATTTATTAGTTAGGTACTAGGTTAGATACATAGTTTTAGTAAAAAAATAATTAAGTTAGAAAGTTACGTCAATGTTTCTTTTATTACAGCGTACTGGTTCGGGGTCACCATGAGTATGTCCAACCAATCAACTCGAGCTCCGGCATATACTTTGATCCAATTGGTGAACTCGAAATTAACATCGGACACCTAGACATAGTCACCCCGTTTGATATTTCTTATATTGGACCTCATATTCAAAATATTAACTCGGTACTAGGCACAGTACGTTTCCTATGTGGCCAAATTGAAATTAAAACTACAAGTCAGTTAGAGTGTCAAAACGTTTTGGAACCCCTCACAGTGAGGTACAATGATATTGTTTCCGAGTATTCCTCCATTGCTCACCTTACGAGTAACAATAGGTTCAAACGTGGAGCATGGATAGGCGGTATAGGCACCCTATCCAAAACTATCTTTGGGACTCTAGACGAGGACGACGCTGTTAAATATGACAGTGCTTTACAAAGCTTGCAAAGTGGCGAAAAGAAGCTGGCCTCATTGATTAAAGAAAATATTTTGATAACAACTTCTACTTTGTCTAAATTCAATGAAACGTTACACAGTATAAAAATGAATGAAGCCAGGCTCAACGAAGGTATCGACAATCTCGAATTAGAATTTAAAAATGTGTCAATAATCACTCATAATTTAAACACAAAATCAAATATTAATTCAATATTAAAAAGTTTGGAAGCCTCTGTACTCACCTTATCGTTTCAACTAGAAGATATAACAAATGCTATCATGTTCAGTAGTCAAAACATGATTCACCCGGCCGTGCTGACTCCCACGCAGCTATACAAGGAGCTTGTCGATAACTACAGGTACCTACCTGCGGATCTAAAGTTACCTGTTACTTTGGAACTAAGCCACATTCATATATTAATGAATATATCTGATGTAATATGTTACGGTCTAAATAATAAGATTGTTTTTATACTAAGAATACCCTTGGTATCGCCTAAGAAATATAATTTGTACCACAATATAGCACTACCTACCCCGCACAGCAGTGTAAAGCCGAACTCGTTTAGTTTTGTTATTCCTAGCATTAAGTATATCGCAATGACCAACGATAAATCGGAATATTGTAACCTCGAATCACTGAAAGAATGCAGAGTGATGAGCCCTCGCGAGTTTATCTGTGACGTCATGACCGTGTTCCCAACCAGTGCAAATCCCAGCTGTGAAAGTGAGCTTATTTCAAACGTCATAAGCGCCCTACCAGTGCAGTGCCAAACCGATTTCATTTACGGACCCGTTTTAGATATATGGAAATCACTTAGTAATAATAATTGGATCTATGTACAAACTCAGAGCACTAAATTATATATAGAATGCCCCGATCAGAATGTTTTAGAAATAAATATAATTGGAACGGGAATTGTGAATATCCCAAATAATTGCATTGGATATTGTAAAAGTACAAAACTAATACCTAAACATAACGATATAAAATTCAATGTCACTGTAACCCATTCCGATTTCAATATAATAAACGACTCTTGTTGTACTCTGGATAAATTCAAAAATGAAATGAATATTGAGCCTCGTATAAAATTGCAAAATATTGACCTAGACATTTTTACCGCCGATACAAAATTAAAATTAAAATCTATTTCAGATGGAAGCGACAAAATTTTAAATGAACACCAAATTATTAAATACGAGACTCACTACTCAGTTTTGCTACTTTTTATAACTTGTGTAGTTTTTCTATTTTGTGTATTCAAATTGTTTATTTTTATTAAATCACACAACCGTCTCCCCTCATACTTCCCTAGGTTTTCCCGATCCGTCCCAATAACTCCACCTGAAGAACAAACGCC
This sequence comes from Ennomos erosarius, assembly GCA_963580505.1. Lineage (NCBI taxonomy): Eukaryota > Metazoa > Arthropoda > Insecta > Lepidoptera > Geometridae > Ennomos > Ennomos erosarius. The sequence goes on from OY756988.1 coordinate 133,616, forward strand.
AGACCCTGAACCTCAGGCCATCTCTGTTAGGATGAGCAAACGGCGCATTACCCCGGAAGCTATCCCATCTCCTAGTATCAGGACTAATATATAGCCCCTTTACCTGCCACTTTCCTAAACTTCGAAATTTCAACCCCGAAGTTTAGTCTACCCCGGGGAGATGTTATATCCACCCTTTGCACCCTTTATCACCTACTCCTAGTCCTTTCCTGCCTACTCATCATATTCCTTCCCATCACGCCTCAGTTAGCCCTCAGCTCCGTCAGTCTCCATCCAACTTCCAAACCAGACGGTTGTCTCGAAATCAATTTCCATATTTTTATTTCAATTTCCTTTTTTAAAAAGGCTTCAGGCTGAACCCGAATAACAGTACGCAAATTTTTAAGTACTTAGGTACGGATTCCTTAGATTACTTAGATGCTGAACTGATTTCAAAATTTAGTTTATAAGTTTAGTAGTACCAAATTTCTTTAAGTTTTAGTTAATAAGTAGTGTATTAATATAATAAAAAAAAACAAAAATAACAATAATATACAAAAAAAAAACTTGCACTTGGCCTCGGCCCGTGCTCTGCTTACCTCCTAGTTGTGGGAGGGAAACGTTATTCGTTAAAAAATAATAATAATAATACGCAGGGGCGGCTTTGTGGCGAGCCGTCGGTGAGTGGCGACACCGCGTACCCTGATTCCAAGGGGCTAAGTGAGACCCCTAACCCCTTGCTTGCCTTAACCGGCTGTCTGGGGGTGGAAGTCGCAAGAGCTAAGAACCTAAGCTCCAGGGTGGAAGTGTTAAAGGGCATAACGCCGCGAGTAGCGTTTAGTGAAAGTGCAGCACACCTCTCGACACCCTAAGCCACCCACACCAATGTTGCTTCCTCGGCACCAATATGCGGTAGCCACTACAGGAGGCCCATTTAGTGGGTGGCAAGTCATCACCTGCCTCAAACATTTTGATATGAGACAAAATTGGCCGGTGCCGTTCTCTCATCCCATAAGCCAGATCATAATAATCCATCAATAAGTTCACAACAATATAATGTCTTACAAAGTGAGGTGCCTGTACTAGGAATAAACCTGTGTCACAGGCGGCATAGTGCTTGTCTATTACGAAGATACTAGAGATACACGAAATTATTAACAACTAGCTTTTGCCCGCGGCTTCGCACGCTTGTGTTATGTTATTTTTACGTTATAGTCTAATAATAGATCATGCATTTCGTACCAAACAACAAAATCCACTAAATCTTTTCGAAGCTGAGCACAGTAACCTGTATTAGCATAGGTATAGATATAACGCAAGCATAGCCGTGAGTGGAAGCTATTTAAGCCATTACCTAAAATTAAACGTTTTGAGTCTAATATAGATTTATAACGGTAAAAGAAGTTTCAAACAAAAAACTACAAATAGCAGGCAGGTACAGTTTATAAAAATATGGAAGAATCACACACCATGATCCTGTTTTGCTCAGTTTTACATAATTATTATCCGCGCGCTTTTTGTTCCATTTACCACACTTTTTTACCTTCTTAAGTTTGGTTCCATACGAATTGAGTACCAACTACCTACACACAGCCAGTGTCAATAATAAGTTTATAAATTGCTGGAGATATGCATTTACCTGTACGACGCGTACATAATTAATTTTCTTAATACTAATTAGGAATTACTAATACTAAACTACCACTCCTTAAAGAAACGACAGTTATAATTATTATATTATGTCCACTATTGTCCACGCTGTCTCATTCCCAACATACCTACCTAGTGATGAAAGTGAGGAAGTAGGTTAAATCGTCATTACATAATTATTACTAACACCCAAAGTTACTTACCTACTATAACTATAACCTTCTTGAGGTAACCGAGTAATCAATCATTTACTGTTCCCGTGGTTTATTTAAAAGCCCACAAATCTAAAATATTTTAACAATTAAAAACTTATTTCAACATGCAAGAAGAAGAAGAAGAACAAATCAAAAACGAACGAACGTTACGCGCCATGTTGTTAATTCGAGGATACAATTTTATTGCCATAATGAATACCTACATATTAATTATTATATCTAAGTACCTACCCTTTTTAAACATTTTTCATCAAATATTTCGTATCATTGGCTAAATACAAATAATAGCACCTCCGGCTTACTTTAATGCCAAAATAAAAAAGGTTTAAAATGCGTAGCAGTGATAAGGGTATATAACTTAAGTAGCTATAAGTACTACAGGGGGTCTAGCAAAGATACCAACCACTAACGTTAACGCCAAACGCTAACTCCGAAACTGTATTGAAATGACATTCGCTGTGGAAAAGTTAGCGATTTCCGAAATGTCATCCTAGTACATTTTGGAGTTAGCGTTAGTGGTTGGTTTCTTTGCTAGACCCCAGGTACCTTAAAACTTCCTTGGGGTTGATCAAGAATGTAGCAGCAGCGCAAAAATAATTTTATCTACCTAATTAGAATGGTAACGTGTGGTAAGTTCATGTAAATAATACATTTTACCAGATCGCCAATAAAGAACATTACTCCCGCCAAAACCCCATAAATCGAAAACTTGAATAAAATGTATGCTTCAATATTGGCTAAGTATGATAATCGTGTGAAGCCTTATGAATAATTATAAATAGTCTAAGTACCTACCCTTTTTTATAAAATACTTCCTATCATTGGCTAAATACAAATTTTGTCTAATGCCAAAATAAAAAAGGGTTTACAATGCGTAGCAAAAGCAAGGGTCAATGGGCACAGATTACTGAATATGTTACTACTAAAGGTTAAGCTATAGGTACTATAAATACAATTTTAAATACTTATTTCGAATGGTAAAGCGTAGTAGATTTTTGAAAACTAATACATAATACCAGATCGCCAATAAAGAATTTTGCCCTCTCCAGAACCCAATAAATCGAAAACATGAATAATAATTTAGTTGTGTTTCAATATTGGCTAAATATGATATCGCGTGAAGCCTTAAAACTTATAAAAAAAGTCTAAGAAGTTTTTAGTTTTATAAACTCCTTGTTCTCTGTGTCGTGCTCATATTCAAGAAGGTTCTCATACCTATCCTCTTTTTTTAGTTTAGACCACAGATTAACGAAAAAACTTATCTATATGTAAATACATATGATTTTTTGGGTATAGGTACTTACATAATGAACACATTGTTTTTCTCTAATCTGCATTGCATCGAGCGCAGACGAAGTTATCGCGCGTATTATTTCGCCGTAGCCCGAAATGTGTAATACACTACCGGTAATGCAGGCGCACCAATTGTTATTTACTGTTGTAAAACATGCAGTAAATTACTTCCTTATTGCTTAGTGCAGTGGGGATTGTTCAGAATGAAATACAAAAATATAAGAGTTCCGTACTCAAAGAGTAAATCCTTATTACTAAACCTCCGCTGTCCGTCTGTCTGTCGGTTTGTCCACCAGGATGTACTCATGAATCGTGATAGTTAGACTGTTGTATTTTTCACAGATGATATATTTCTGTTGCCACTATAATAACCGTGGTCCGTATTCAAAGGGACAGATAAACAGACAAATAAAAAAAAATTGGTTTTACTTCATATTAATGAGGAATTATAAATTAAATCTATTACAATTTATTTTTGTAATCACAAATAATACTCTCACAGTTTGTAAAACATATTTATTCGCCGACATGCAATATAACGCTACTGCTTCCTCCATTTTATTTAGCCCACGTCGGTCGCGCAGCAGGCAAACAAATTGACTGTGTGTCCAGGTTGGGGCGCTACAAAAACATCGAGGATAGTCAACAGAGATGTTTTTGTGCGCCAACTCAACAGCGAAGCTTCGGGCGTATATGAAGCCGTGCCATAATAGTAACAGAGTTTTTTTCTTTAATCTGTGCATCCGGATAAACCCGAGATAAAATTACCGTCAGTAGCAGTGTAGCAGAGTAACATTTTTTTTCTTTCATCTATGGTTAGTAGCCAAAATATAACTTACCTTTTGACACTGGCTAAATACCTACACTATGTGTGGAGCCAAAATATAAGACAAAAAACTTACCTTGAGGCCTTGAAGCGGCCATCTTGTTAAAATCCCGTTCCGTTTCATAATGGAATCTTAATAATACTCACAAAAAAAAATTAACGATATATAAAATTTAATATATCCTATGTTTTGCGCCGGGTTTTTCTAAGCTTATTAGTGAAAACCACATGAAAATCCGTTCAGTATTTTCGGACTTGTGCCGTAACAAACAAACAAACAAACAAACAAACAAACAAACAGACAAAATGTCTAAAAAGTAGCTTAACGTGATCAGCGAAAAATTTCAAGCCAACCTGTGTAATTTTTTTTTCGATATCTTGCATTTACAGATTTTTTTATCTATACAGTTTTATTATATGTATAGATGTATAGAAGATAGATGTTTAACATTGAAAACTGAAAATACATGCTTATAGGAAATAATTAGTAACTTATAATTATATTTTATGCATACAAAAGTAACACATAAAATTATATTTAAGCTAATTTACTATTAATTACTTAAACAGTGAACATATTTTAAATTTTAACAAAAATCGTAATTACGTCATAAGCTTATTTATCAATATGCAGCAGTAACTCGGTCTGATCGTAGGTCAGACCTTGTAAGTACTTATACAGTATTAATTTAGTGCTAAAATAGTTGAGGTCATAGATAGATAATGTCTTATTTAGTTTATTGTACAAAAAAGGGCCTAGGAAAAAGAAGAACCGGTTTGTGAAAACAAACTTTGACACAGAAAGTGACGTACAAACAATATCTTTCCGTCTCTTAGAGTTAGTAAGCAGTGCATTATGAGTCTGAGTAGTGTGCTGTTTTAGGACAGTGTACATAATGAATAGTTGACGGACAGTTAAAACATTGCAACATTCATATAGAGCGCGAGTAGGAAAGAGGAACGGCCTGGAAGTGGCTACTTTCAGGATAGCTCTTTGGGCACGTTCAATCGGTAACATTGTAGTCTTTGGTGCACCACCCCAAGACGTAATGCAATATTGAATAATAGATTGGCACAGAGCTTGATATACTTGTATAATTAATTTTTTGTCCGAAATATAGCGCAGCTTTTTGAAAACATATATTAACTTCCGTATTCTGTTAGCCAGAGTGGAAATGTGTTTCTTGAAAGAAAGAGTGTCATCAATAATAATGCCAAGATATTTAAAGGAATCAGTTTTATCAATAGGTGGACAAGCGCATACGTCAAGCGCAGTGCTATCACAGGAATGTGCGCATAATTGATTATTGTTAGAAATAGTCTGGATTTTCCGCAAAAATTCATAAATTTCGTCTTTTCAGCATTAAGCGTTAGTAGGTTACGTCTAAGCCAGTTGTTTACAACATTAAAACCACGTTTTGCATAATTATGTACATCTGCGCTAGACTCAGCGGAGAAAATTAGTGCGGTGTCATCAGCATACGAAATTATTTTGCCATGCTCTAGATCTAAATTGCAGAGGTCATTTATATATACCAGGAAAAGGGTAGGGCCAAGGCTGCTTCCCTGAGGGATTCCAAAAGGAGGAATTTCCAAGTCGGTGCTGGTGATGTTACCTATTTTGACACATTGAAACCGATCCTGAAGATGAATCACCAAAGAGTTTCAATTGAGTGCCTCGAATTCCTAGTGCTTCTAGTTTGTTAAGAAGGATAGGAACGGGAATCGTGTCAAAAGCTTTGGCTAGATCGAGGAAAATACCAGTTACCCTTTTACCTTTACCAAGTTCCTCGGTGACATAGTTAGTCAAGTGATGTACCGCGTCTGCTGTGGACAACTTAGATCTAAAACCAAACTGCCAGGGGGAGAAAAGGGAATTATTTTCTAAAAACGTTACTAATCTGTTATTAATTATTTTTTCCAGAACTTTAGAGAGTGATGGTAATAACGAGATAGGTCTGTAGTTTGTAACGAGATCCTTTCTTCCAGATTTATGAATCGGAATAACTACAGCTTTTTTAAGCAATTTCGGAATAATGCCATCACTAAGACATATTTGAAAAATGTGCGTTAAAGGGGGGACAAGAATGTGTTTAAACCTTTTCAGAAAAACATTGCTAATGTTATCCCACCCGGCAGCATGGCTATTTTTCAAACTAGAAATGACCCCATTCACTTCCATTTCATCCAGATCTAGCATGGCAAACGACGTTCCACTTTGTAGCTTGGTCCATGCTAGTGGCGAGTAATCATTGAGATGGCTGTCATTTCTATTTCGAATCTGTTCAGATAGAGTTTTACCGACATTAACAAAAAATGAATTTGCATTATCAGCGGAAGTAAGCGGGGACGTGTGTGTATGCAGTAGACTCGAATCTGATTTTTGCTGATTTGACGTAAAAGTAACATCCTTTATGATTTTCCAGAGTTGTTTGGTATTATTACCTGCTTGATGAAGCTGTTGTTTATCATATTCAATTTTTAATTTTTTCAACAGTTTATTGCAGAAATTTCTGTACCTTTTGTAAGATAGTTCTAAAACAAAATTATCAGGGCGTTGCTTTGCTCTCTTATGTAATTTATCCCTGTGCCGTATACATCTGATAAGACCCGGGGTAATCCAAGGTTTGATAGGATATTTTTTCCTATTAACTTCAATCAACGCAGTGTTACGTAAAATGGCTTCTTGCAGTTTTTGAATTACATATGATAGAGCAATATTAGCATCAGCAGTATTTTAACTGGATTAAAGTCAAGGTTGCATAAATCACGTTCGAGGCTACGTATGTTTATTTTCGATTTTTGCTGAAGGCGATTATTTTGCTTAGAAAGCGACAAATCTAGGGTTAGTAGGACAGCGTGGTGGTCTGTTATTGTTGAGTTAGCCACCAGTGTTATACACGGAAGTCTAGCCTTGAGCATGACGTGGTCCAAACAAGAACCGCTTTGATGTGTTGATAACGTGTGAGAGGGGAAAAAACCATGGTAGGCGCACAGATTGAGGTAATCCTGGGCACTTAGATTTACATCGCTATTCTCCGAGTTTATATTTATATTAATATCGCCTGTTAATACGATATTTCTAAACGAGGAGAGAGTTTGCAATATTTCATTAAGACTATTGTGAAAAATATCTAATTGTCTAAACGAGGGAGATCTATATATAGCAATAATTGCAACGTCGGCACCAATTTTAATAACTAAACAGTTGCATTCTCGAACATTTGGCTCTGCAACTGTGAGAAGCAAAGATTTTTTGGTATATACTACCACCCCGTCGTTCTGGTTGAACGATGCAGTGCTGTAGAAACTATTGTACCCTGGCAAACTAGGAAGAGCCCCCTCACGATTTGACAGCCAACATTCAGTAAGAACCATTACGTCACACTCAAAGTTAAGTCTATGTAGGAAAACATTAAGGCTATCTATATTCTTATAAATACTACGGATGTTTTGGGTTAGTACTGTTAAAGGGCTGTTATACTTTGATAGATATTGCTTGCAGTTTTCAGTGTCACATACTTTTGACTCGTAAATACAAGTATTATCTAGGTCATTCATTAATTCATCGGCCATAAGTTAAGATAATAAACGCAAGTAACGGCAAATACAACCACAAATAAACGGCGCTCTAGGCACCCTCATAATTTACAGAGTTTATGTACCTTTTTTCTGCCATTAGTTTTGCGGGGCACTCGATGGACCCAGTGCTATGATTGCTTGGTTTTTTGAAGTGCAAGCAAGTAGCACATTTTGCTTCCTCTGTCTTCTTTGGACACTCTTTTATCGAGTGTCCTTGCTCACCACAGTGGCTGCACGTGGAAGTAGTCTGCCGACATGACTTGGCCGCATGACCATACTGCTGACACTTAAAACATCTAGTTACCAAAGTGAAATCTCTGACGGGGCAAGATGACCAATTAACAAAAACTCTTTCTTTTGTGATTAGTGCTTTACGTACCACTGCAGATACTTCTATTACGTAGTTACAAGTTTCCGCATCTCTTCTGCCTGACTTGTGGCTTAATTTAGTTGAGGTCAAAAATGTCTCAAGGGTAGAATCCTGAAGTTTTACGGCAAGATTTTGATGGTACAAACAGGTGAAAACTTCCTTTTCCTGCATTGATGTGGGTACTCCAATAATCACCACTCTAGGATTCCGTTTGGGAGGTTCATCAACTGTCAGTCCTGAGTTCGTAAGCTGCTCTGATTGTTTTAACTTCACGATGTCTTCTTTTGTGTCAGTGCTGATGATGACACCACCGTTCCTGGTCTTGCGCAAGCCTCTCACGTGGAGCTTCATCTGTTCTGGGCAAATAGTCTTTTGGACGAGTGTTTTGGTTTCGTCGCTTGTCTGCAATTTATCATTGGGATAAATGGCTACAGAATTTAGATTTGCAGGTTGAATGAAATTGTTGGTACCTTTTTTTACCATATCAGCCAAAGAGGCACCTGCGGCAGGTTTAGTGGTATCTTCGATGGCCAGTTTCAGATCCTGTAGGCGCTGGGAAAAGTCTAAATTCAAATTCAAATTCAAATTCAAATGTTTATTGTCTTTTTGGTCTTTGAGGGTTTGAATGGAAGAATGGGCTTGAACGGCTTTGAGTTTTAAGGACTGATACTGTACTGCCATCTGCGAAGTACCGTGGCCTACTTTCCGGCATAATGAATTAATGCGGAGTTTCTGCTCTGAGTTCAGCTTACCCTCCGAAGCTATGTTGCATACCTCATTGTACGGAGCAAGTCGTACATTGGACTCGCGTTGTGCTGCGGGTGCTCTTTACACGCCCGCGGCCGCGGCGCCGTGACCCAAATTCACCAGTTCGCAATCGACCATCATAACCATCACGCGTTCTCATCAAATTTAATCATAATTTATTACAATACAAATCAGTGCCTTTTGATAACTCCCATCTTTCATTTTACTATCATCATCAAGGTGTACGGCATCAGGAAACCGTACATCTTTGTTTTTGGTCCTTCGACGCTATCGGAATAGCGGGGACAAACGCGAGTGGCATAGACATTTCTGTCAACGTGTGAGTTCTTAATCAGTGACAACTGGAAGCAGTGTTATAATCAAGGAATCATCAAGGATTCCAACCATACGAGTCGTCAGCGAGCACCAAGGCTCGTTCGGATCAACAAGGATCTACGCAGGCGGTCTCGGGGAGAATCAAGGCGCAGCGCGGATCACCAAGGATCCGAGCAGGCGGTCTCGGGGAGAATCAAGGCGCATCGCGGATCACCAAGGATCCGAGCAGGCGTCGTCAATTGGCACAAGGTCCCGCACAGGAGCACCAAGGTTCCAGTCCGGAGATTATGTTGAGCATCAAAGCTCAACAGTAAACAAGTAAGATCTTTCCTTATTTTCCTAGCTGCTAAATATTGTGGTGTGTAAAAATGGAGAGTCAATCAGCAATTAAACATCAATTACCAAGTAGAACAAATGATATGTTAAGAAAACAGGCGAGTCACTTCAGAGCGCTTGAGCGGTTAATTTCCAATATAAATCTTGATCAAGTCACAGATAAATGGGAATTCGATGATCATTTAAAAACTCTGCAATTGAGATGGTCAGCAATCGATTCCTTGCATTTGGAAATTGACTGTGAACTGGAAGGTCAAAATAAAGAGTACGAGCAGCAGTTCCATCATTATGAGCAGGTATATGGTGACATCAAAAAGGCCATAAACAAGAAAATGTGGTCGGTGTCTCACCGAGAACAATCTACCCCTAGGATGGAGCTGCCAACTTACAGCGGCAACTATCACCAATAGCTGTCGTTTAAAGACCTTTTCACTGAGGTCATACACACCAACCCTTCGCTTTCAAGAGCCCAAAAGATGCAGTTTCTCAAGAGCAAAGTAACAGGCGAAGCAGAGAAACTCATTCATCATCTAGATATCAGCGCCGACAACTATGATGTATGCTGGGATATTTTAAATCACAGATACAACAACAAAAAAGTAATATTTACGGCGCATATCAATAATTTAATGAGCATCCCCATAGCACAAAACCAATCCATTATCAGTCTCAAAAGGATTCATGATACCACGGTCGAGGTAGTCAACGCAGTTAAAAACTTAGGGGCTGACGTCAGTTCATGGGACCCCTTATTGGTACATATTTTATGCCAGAAACTCGACACGGAAACTCACAACGAATATATTTCATCTCTCAAACAGCCACGAGAATTGCCTACGTTGACAGAGTTTCTAGATTTCCTGGAAAATAAGTTTACTGCCTTGGAAACATCCCGAAAAAAGCTAGAAGTTTTCGTACCAAAATCATTCAATTCTAATAACAAGCCATCATTTAACAAAGAAAAGAGGTTAAAATACTTCCCGTCAGCAAATAATTTCACTTCATGCAAAGCGATTGCGCAAACGTCCAAAGGTAACACGAGCAAAAATAATTCCTTGAAGAAACAATGCGTTCTTTGCAAAAATCACGAACATCGACTTTACTGCTGCCCTCAATTTATAGAAATGCCATGTCAGGTTAAAATAGAAACAGTCGCTAAGTTAGATGTTTGCGAAAATTGCCTTAACAAACACCCAGGCAAAACATGTGTTTCTAACCATCGTTGTCAAAAATGCGATGGTAAACATAATTCCATTTTACATGACGCGTTTGTGCAATATGGAAGCAGCAACTCACAACAAAAACTAAAAAATGCAACATACAGCAATCCCGCACAAGCTAACGCATCAGTACAACGTGGTATGCCTGAAATATTATTAGCAACCGCCATAATTAAGGTCCAAGGAAATGATGGATTACAACATCAGTTTAGGACTTTAATTGACCAAGGATCACAAACATCATTGATCACCGAAAAGGCTGCACAGATTTTAGGGTTGCTACGCAAACAGTGCCGCGGTGTGGTCTCCGGCATCGGAGATAAAGAAAGCACCTGCAAAGGGCTGATGACCATCATATGCTCGTCAATGCAAAATGACTATTCTTTCGAGACTGACGTCATCATCATGAACACCTTAATCAAACATTTGCCAGGACATACGTTTTCAAAACCTGTTTGGCCTATTTTAGATGATATTATTTTAGCAGACCCGGAGTTCAACATCAGCCGTTCAGTCGACATATTATTCGGAGCCGACGTATATGGAGATATCATCATGGACGGCATACGTAGAGCTGGGACAAATCTACCGATTGCGCAACAGACTCGCTTAGGTTGGATTTTGAGTGGCAATGCGACACGATCACTGAACTGCAACGTCATCATAAATAACCTCCAGGAAATACAACAGTTTTGGCAAATAGAAGACATAAACAGTAGCGACGAGAGAATAACATCAGAAGCCCAGAAGGTCATAGATTATTACCAGGAAACAACGATCCGTCGTCGTCGTCGTCGTCGATGGAAGATATGAGGTGCGACTTCCTTTAAAACCGACAATCAATCAAGCTATGGGTGATTCAAAAAGCAAGGCCGTGGCACAGTTCAAACAGTTAGAGCGAAGATTCACCAGGAATCAAAATATTGCAAAAGAATATAGGCAATTCATGAGCGAGTATTTACAATTAGGTCATATGAAGTTAGCCGACGACAACAAAATGTTAGGTTTTTATTTACCTCATCATTGCGTAATTCGTAATGACTTGCTGACGACTAAGTGCCGAGTGGTTTTTAATGGGTCATCAAAATCAAGTTCGAACTACAGTTTAAATGATTTAATGGAGAGTGGCCCAAATTTGCAACTTGATCTACTGGAGCTAATCATCAAATGGCGACAGTATGAATTTGCCTACACTGCTGACATCTAGAAGATGTTTAGACAAATCTGGGTGAACAAAGAAGATCAGAGATTTCAAAGAATCATATGGAGAGATACACCATCAAACAAACTAGATACTTACCAACTTACAACTGTTACGTATGGGACTGTCAGTGCCCCGTTCCTCTCGATGATGACAATTCGACGATTGGCTCAGGATGAGCGAAAGAATTATCCAGACAGCGTCGTCCCCGGGATTATTGAGTCATCTTTTTACATGGACGATCTAGTTCATGGGAGCCATTCTCTAGAGGAAGCGGAACAGGTACTGCTGAATATTACTAAACTGATGAAATCGGGAGGGTTTCATTTAAGAAAATGGAAATCCAACGTTCCTGAATTATTGAACGCAGTTAATCAAAAACCAGAAAAAGAAGACTACGACTTCAAACTTGCCGAATCATCAAAAACTTTAGGTTTGAGTTGGAACACAAATCAAGAATTTTGGTTTTAGTTCAGAAATAGACTGGACTACCAAACCATCAACTAAGCGATCTCTCTTATCAGATATCTCCAAGATCTTTGACCCTCTTGGATGGATTTCCCCAGTGACCACAAAACTGAAGATTTTATTCCAAGAGGTATGGAAGTCTAACGCCCAGTGGGATGACACTCTTCCTGAAAACATCCAAGCAGAGTGGAATAAACTAAAAACAGATATCATAGAAAACATCAAAACTTTTAGAATAACCCGTTGGTTAGGGATCAAGAACGAGGACACTATAGAGCTCCATGGTTATTCAGATTCCTCTCTCAAGGCTTATAGCTGCGTGATATACTGTAAATCAACAAGAAATAACCAATCATCAACAGTTTTGCTACCAGGTAAAACAAGGTTAGTACCTATCAGCAAAAATATCACGTTGCCTAAACTTGAGCTCTGCGGCGCCCTCTTACTAGCCAAGTTGATGGCAAAGGTTCAAAGGTGCCTTGAAACCTACAACATAATCACATACGGCTGGGTAGACTCCATGGTCGTCCTAGGCTGGGTAAACGGTAAACCACAACGCTGGAAACCCTTTGTCGCCAATAGAGTGAAACAAATTACTCAAACAATACCACCGAAAAATTGGGGATATGTCAAGTCGGAGGAAAATCCAGCAGATTGTGCCAGTCGTGGTATAACAGCATCTCAATTGAAGACCCATGAGTTGTGGTGGAATGGACCTAAGTGGCTCCACACGTACAACAGTGATGTCGAAGAAAACCAGAAGACATTCGAAACAGATTTGGAATTGAGAAAAATCAATCAAGTGAACGCTGTGGTTCACAAACAAGATGAGAACAGTATTATCAAGGAACTGCTCATGAACTAAAGCTCCCTATCAAAAATAACAAGAATCCTAGGATGGATATACCGCTTTATCTCCAATAGCCGAAAACAAAACCAAGAAAACAAAAGCTTTTTGACGATAAGGGAAATGAACAAAGCAAAACACAAGATAATCCAAACATCACTTACCTTCTTACCTTCGCTATTCCTAGTAACTAGACGTGTTATTCATCGCTCTAAAAATTAATTGCAAAAATCAAGTTGAAACCGTTTCCACGGCGAAGAATTTTCGCTTGTGTGTTGACGTCGAAGTGGTTTGCTGGTGAGCGTATAATTACGCCGACACATCGGCATTTCAAGGGTGAAATTCGTCTCTGAAACTTTCACTTGACACTGTGAGTCGCATAAATTTCTAAGTATACCGTCTATAAATTAAACAAAATTATCACAGCACTGTGATCAAAACAAAGAGGCAGGCAACCTCATATTTGGTAGATGTCATTGGGCCTTCCCTTCTGTCAGTGTCAGCGTCAGTCAGCGTCAGCGCAGCGAGCGAGTTGCGTTTACGAAGATAGTTGTTCCTATAGTGAGTTTACGAAGACATTCCATTCGGCTTTAAGAAATCCATTTATTAGCCGAGACAAACTCACTGCTAAGAATGAGTAAATGCGATGCTTGCGATTGCTTGATAAGCCCGAACGAGTTAAAAACTTGTAAATTTTGCCGCCTAGACTATCATTTCCAATGTCTTGGGATTACTAGTGAGAATTATCACAAGGAGTCAAAGCAAGCTAAATCTTGCTGGAAATGCCCCAAATGTAAAAACAAAGAGAAAAAAGGTGATAATTCCAATACCCCCGTTAGATCTCAACAGCCGTCGGAAATGCCGGCACCAAAGACTTCTATGCTGGAACCCGCGATCGGAGAATCATCCAGGGTGGTAGTTGAGTTGAAGGCTTATTTCGACATGAAATTTTTAGAAGCAAGTACTAAAATTTCTAAAGATATTCAGGCGAAAATAACAAATGAAAGTAGAGCTACTATTTCTAAAATCAATAGCCTGACAGAGGGGGTGGAGTTTATGACCAGCGAGTTCAATGAACTTAAAAAGCATTATGAGGCACAGAACAGGGAGATTTTGTCGCTTAAGGAAGAGAACTACAACTTGAAACTCCACATGAAAGATGTGAGCGCCCGTTTTACCCAGATGGAGCAGCAAGCACGCGAATGTAATTTAGAAATACAATGCGTTCCTGAAGATAAAACGGAAAATTTGCTTGATACAGTTAAGCAGATTAGCCAAGCTGTATCATTCGATCTGGGACACAATGATGTTATGACGGTACACAGAGTCGCTAAGCTCCAAAACGACTCACCTAGACCTCGCTCTATTATTGTCCGACTGGCAACTCCTCGTATTAGGGACAGTTTCCTTGGTTCCGTGAAGTTATTTAACAGGGCTAATACACAGGATAAGCTTAACACGTCCCACCTCAAGGTTACTGGTGAGAAGCGCCCAATTTATGTAGCAGAACACTTGTCACCGGCCAATAAACAGCTCCATGCAGCCACTAGGACCGCTGCGGCTGCGAAAGGCTATCAATTTGTATGGGTCAGAAGCGGCCGGGTATTCGTCCGTAAAGATATCAAGTCTAAGTCTATTCTCGTGAAGGATATGGATTTTGTTCATTCTTTATGAGACTAGACGGGCGCAATGGTCAGATTAAGGATATCCTACCAAAATGTGAGAGGTTTACGAACTAAGACAAATGATTTATTAATGAGTGCTTTAGCAGATGATTACGATATTTTATTATTCACAGAGACTTGGTTGAATGATTCCGTGTTTGATAGGGAACTCATAGATGGTCGATATGATGTATATAGACGGGATCGTCAATTTTCAAGTTCAGGTAAAAAAGATGGTGGAGGCGTTATGATTGCAATTTTATCGAAATATAAAGCGTTACGTAAATTACAATGGGAAACTTCTAGCGAAGATCTCTGGGTTACTCTTAAAATGGGATCAGGTCCGTCAGCATATGATGTCAACATTTGTATCGCCTACCTTCCCCCACCTACTAATCTGGACTCTCTTGAAGCTTTTTTGGATAATGTTTCTAATGTCATTAATAATGAAGCCTCTCCTAATTCTCAGACAATCATAATAGGCGATTTTAATCTTCCTAATATTACTTGGAGTTATGATGCGCATGTTCAACTCTATGTACCCTGCCATAGTTATGGAGCTCTGGAGGTTCTATTTACTGATAACTTAGCCTTTAATGACCTTGCGCAGTACAGTGGAGTACTCAACAGTAGTAGTCGTACGCTCGATCTGGTACTTGGTACTAAAAGTAGTAATAGTGTCATATCTGTGCGTGAAAATTCCAAGCCCTTAATCAAGCCTGACCCCTATCATCCTGCTTTATATATAACTTTAGATACTAAAACAGTCAAATCTCTCAAAAAGAAGGATACTTATTATTACAATTTTTATAAATCGAATTACAATGCTATAAATGAGAAGTTGTCGGACATTGACTGGCACAATGAATTTAGTGGTGTTGGCCAGGTTGATGAAATGGTGGACAGTTTTTATAATGTATTTATGCCTATTCTTTTGGAATATAGCCCGTCACGCCTTCCAGGAAACACACGCTATCCGGCTTGGTTTTCTAATCCTTTAATAAAGTCTCTTAAAGAGAAGGATAAATTACATTACAAGTTTAAAAAATACAAGAATCTGCGGGATAAGTTAGCCTTTATTGATGCACGAAAGAGATCCGATAAGCTTTTATTAGAATGTTTCACTAAATTTAGAGATAACAGTTCGATAACATTAAAGAAAAACCCAAAGTACATATGGCGGTACGTTAATAGTTTGAAATCAAATAATAGTTCCTTACCTGAGTCTATGTATTTGGGTACTAAAACAGCAGTAGGTGGACAGGAAATTTGTAATTTGTTTTTGGAGCAATTTAATTCGGTTTACAATTTAATTTGTCCAAGCACACTCAACATAACTAGTCGTGAGAGTCGCGACCTTCATAGTTTCCCGCCATTATGTCAGATAGTTATCTGTGAAAGCGATGTCCGCAAAGCACTTAGTAGACTGCCAATCAAGGGGGCTGGACCAGACACACTTCCTTCAATTGTTTTGTCTAAGTGTGCGGCTTCACTATCAACTCCACTAACTAAAATTTTTCAACTATCATTGAGTACCGGCATCTTTCCTACTCGGTGGAAAGTAGCATTCATCACGCCCATTCACAAAACAGGCGATCTCGCTTGTGTTGAAAATTATAGGCCTGTGTCTATTCTGTCAGGGCTGGGTAAGCTTCTCGAGTCATTAGTTGTTAAGAAAATTCACTGGCATGTCTCACAGCTTCTTAATGTTAATCAACACGGTTTCTTACCAAAGAGATCTACTTCCACTAATCTGTTAGGTTATGTAACTGACATTCTGGAGGTCCTTGATAAAGGCGGTGAAGCACATGCCATTTACACCGACTTTAGTAAAGCTTTTGACTTGGTCAATCACGATATGCTATTAGTCAAGCTTCAAGGTCTTGGTATTCATGGATCTCTTCTAAGGTGGTTGAGGTCATATTTACTGAATCGGTCTCAATTAGTAGTTGCTAAAGGTTTCAGATCTATGGCAGCAGCGGTTCCTTCGGGTGTTCCCCAAGGATCTCACCTCGGCCCTCTGTTGTTCCTCACCTATATTAACGACTTACCTGGTTTAGTAAAATCTAAAGTGAAGCTATTCGCTGACGACTTGAAACTGTACAGGACCGTTTGTAGTGATAAGGATGTGGAGGAACTTCAAGCAGATATTGACGCTGTGAGTCAATGGTGCAGCCATAATCATATGAAACTAAATGCATCTAAATGTTTTTTCATTAAATTTTCACGTAAGCACGCTCCATTTGCAGGTAGTTATGTCATTGATGGCGTATCTTTGATGGAAGTTTCATCGATCCGTGATTTAGGAGTAGTTATTGATAATAAGTTACATTTCCGCGACCATGTGGATTGTATTGTTAAGAAATCTCTGAGAATTGGGGGGTTTGTTACCAGACAGTCTAAAGTGTTCCGTAACTCAAGCTTATCCATTCAGCTCTTTTTTAGCTTAGTTCGCAGTATTTTGGAGTATGGTAGTGTAGTTTGGAATCCCGTTTATCGAGTTCATTCTGATAGATTGGAGAGGGTCCAGAAGAAGTTTTTGTATCATATAACTTACATGGATAATATGTGCAAATCATTACGGTCTTATAGGTCTAGATTGAATCACTATAAGATATCGCCTTTGGAAATTCGTCGGACGGCTTTTGACATTATAATGTTATACAAATTAATTATGGGTTTGGTTGAGTGTCCTGATATGTTGCATAAAATATATTTTCGAGTACCTCGTCCAGGTAATCGTCTCTTGTCCAATAAGCATGTATTTGCTCTTCCCATTTGCAAAACTAATATGTTAAAGCACTCATCACTTTACCGAATGTGTGACTCTTATGATAGAATAAAATTTGATTTTGACATTTTTGATAATAGTTCGCTAACCTCAGTTAGGCGACGTATTACTGAGATATTGTCACGTCGTAATCTGTAACAATTAGTATTAGTTTCTCCTTCTTTGTTATTGGGTACATTCATTTCATTACGTTTGTCATTATTTAGTTACACTTTATTTAGCAACTTTCGTTACTTAGGTATTTATATTTATTTGTGTTAAAAATTAATTATATTGGTCGTGTTTAGCACTCTAGCACCTAGAGATAGCGTCATTTTGTTAGCTATATTAACGCATGTTAGGTTTACATCTAGAAGGGAATATGTCCACCGCATGATTTTAGTACATATTGTTATTTTTTAAGTAGTATATAATGCATATTTCCAGTTTTGTAAACTTTCAATAAAAAAAAAAAAAAAAAAAAAAAAAAAAATCACAACAACAGGAGTTTTGTCAGGAACTCCAGGACTTGGAAAAAACAAACAAGGTGTCAGCAAAAAGCAAAATAGAATCATTGAATCCGTATTTGGATGAAAATAAATTACTTCGTGTGGGTGGTAGGCTAAAACATGCTAAAATAAGCTCTAATATGCAGCATCCAATCATCATAATGAATAACAGCCGACTATCAGAGCTAGTCATTGATCAGTGCCACGAACTAACCTACCACGGAGGACCTCGACTTACTCTATCATTTATGAGGCAAACATATTGGCTAATTGGAGGAATCAGGGCCACTAAAAAACGAGTGAGTCGATGCATTACATGCAGACGGCAAAAACCAACTCTACAACATCAAATAATGGGAGATTTACCCACATAAAGGGTAAACCCAAGCCGTCCATTTTATCACACTGGAGTAGATTACACCGGGCATGTCTATGTTAAAACCAACAAAGGCCGTGGAACTAAGACTACCAAAGGATATGTAGCTGTTTTCGTCTGTATGGCAACCAAAGCTATACATCTCGAACTTGTATCAGATTTAACTGCGTCATCATTTTTAGCGGCCCTACGTAGAATGTCTGCCAGACGAGGGAAACCCGGTCATTTATATAGCGATCAGGGAACATGTTTCATTGGAGCAAACAGAGCACTTCAGGAGGAATATGAGGAAATAAGAAACACAGTTGATGACAAATTACTTGGAGGAGTGACAGAATTGGGGATTAGCTGGCACTTCAATGTACCATCCTGGCCCTCAGCAGGAGGTCTTTGGGAAAGTTCTGTCAAGAGTTTCAAGTTCCACTTGAAACGAGTCATCGGTGAACAGCGACTTACGTACGAAGAGTATAGCACACTACTCGCGCAACTAGAAGCTTGCCTCAACCAGAGACCATTATGTCCTTTAACAGAAGATGTGGATAGCCTTGACTGTTTGACTCCAGCGCACTTCTTGACGAATGGTCCCAACTTAGCATTGTATGATACGGAAACGGACTTACGAACAAGATGGCATTTGATGCAAAGAATATATCAAGACATCTGGAAAAAATGGCGATCCGAATACCTAACCCTATTATCAGTACGCAGCAAGTGGCGACACGCACAGAACAACGTCAAAATCAATGACATGGTAGTTATTCACGATGCCAATCTCCCAGCGGGCAAGTGGGCGCTTGGACGAGTCATCGAACTGCACCCTGGAACTGACGGATACGTAAGGGTAGTTACCCTAAAAACGAAAAACGGTACCATGAAAAGGCCGACTGTCAAGTTGTCAATCCTACCCGTGCATCCAGAAGAGGAAGAAAATCAACCAAGTATCAATCCCGATAATAAAACAAAAAAGGCCAAAGAAATCAAGCAAACCAACGTGACTATAAAATTAAATAGGCCAATTACACCAAGAAGGTACATTTTCAAAACAATAGCGCTGTCTTTGTTTATGTTTATAATGAATGATGACTCATATATCAATAGCACGAGCCATCTATAATATTACAACTTGAAATAATGACCATAGTCTGTACCTACTTTAACTGCTCTCTCTCGAGTCCTCATCTTATCATAAAAAGCAATGACATAACATAAAGTGCCGAACAAACGACACTTAACACAAAGCAAGGTAACAAGAGACTCCTGTGAACTACAATGGATCAAGTTACTTTGTGTAAATAAATTACCTACCGTTATTAATTCATGTGGCAATGATTGCACGCTAAAATTGTTATGTGAATATTAAGTTACATGAGCGCATTTGTCGCGTGCCGGTATCATAACAATAAGTAACGGCTGGTTATCAAATTCACGGATTACACTATACGTACACCTACTTCATCAGATATTGAGCCAGACCTAAACACACACCACAAACAGCTAGCAGATATTCAGCAGCAGTTATCGGTTATGAAAAACACGATACAGCTGTACATGACATCACTACGCAGCCATTTATCTCCTGTTGGCCGTCGTCATCATAATTACTTGCGGCAGTATTTGTCGTGGTTCCACCAAAGGAACCTGAAATCAGGGAACGAGACAGCAGCAGCACATGGAATGGCAGATACAGCGAGTCCGGAGGCGGACGCTGCGGATAATGATCCGCAGCCCACCTCCCGCACCAGGGTACACATCTCGGAGGTGGAGGCTGTGGATAGGAATCCGCAGCCCGCTTCCCGCACCAATGCGTCTGGTCAGTGTAGTGTTAGTGAAAGGTCCCCATGTGCAAAATTCAACAGAAGTGTAGTGAAGTGCAGTGTCGGAAAACAAAACAAATCGACCTCGCCCAGGTCACGTGCGGTGTACTACACAAACAATGCGTTTAGTTCATCCTTGAAAGATCACCATACTAACATAATGTATTTACATCGCAAGCTCAAATGGATTACCGGAAACAGACAGTGCTCACGTAGGCATGCCTCCCAGCAGCTGTCTACCCCGCGGCATCGTACAGCTACCTTCACAGGCACTTTTCGTTACGCGGCGTCCAAATGCTGGAACAATTTGCCGCCACCAATCAGGGAACTTCGAACCATTGGCTTATTTAGACAAAGATTAAAAAAACATCTTCTGGACGAGCAGACACAGCATGCTGATGTCAATATAGACATGTCTTTTATATAGTTAACCTAGAGTTTAGTCTTCTTGCCTTTAATTTTTTCTTCTATTCATTGTCATCATTCTTCTCCACATTATTTATTTGTGGTTTATTTGATTCATTGCATAGGTAACCATTTATCATATTCTTTCATGTGTATGTTTATTATTATTGTTTTTTTTTTATTTGTGGTATTGTGTGTATTAATATATATAATTTTTTTTTTTTGTATATTGTGTTGTGTATATATGTATATTTTTATTTTATTAGGTATTTCGTATTTGTTTTTATCATAGTCACCTGACAACTAATTGTTACTTACCCGTCAACCAAAGGGTTTAACTGAAAACCAGCGCCAGGTGTTGAGTACACCGGCATGAATGCTGAGATAAGCCCTTTTCAACACCACTGTACCTATAATGTATTTATTTTTTATTCATTTTTTTTTTTTGCTTCTTTAATACTAGTCCTGTGTAATTTTGTATTCTTGTTATAATTTGTGAGTGTTGAATAAATATTTTTTTCTTTCTTTCTTTCTAATGGTTAAGCTAGATAAGTAAATCAAAAGTGTGATCATCTTGTATCACCCCATTACTTCATCTGCTAACCTCAACATCCTCCACCACATCTCATCCCATTTGGGCCCGGAAGCATGTACGGAGCAAGTCGTACATTGGACTCGCGTTGTGCTGCGGGTGCTCTTTACACGCCCGCGGCCGCGGCGCCGTGACCCAAATTCACCAGTTCGCAATCGACCATCATAACCATCACGCGTTCTCATCAAATTTAATCATAATTTATTACAATACAAATCAGTGCCTTTTGATAACTCTCATCTTTCATTTTACTATCATCATCAAGGTGTACGGCATCAGGAAACCGTACACTCATTAAGGCATTGTTCTATTGAGGTCATCCAGCTTTGTATTTCCGAAGTAGAGACCACTTCAGGAGCAACATCTCTTTGGCTCGACGATGACGACGGATGAGAACGAGGACCAGACGGCGACGCTGGGTGTGAGGGCGGCGGCGGGGAGCGGGGAGTCCTGTCGCTCCGGGTGAAGGGGCTGCCTTCCATTTTTAAATTAAAATTAGTTGTTTCTCGTCAAGCACCGAACATTTCCACGAAAAATGTTAACACAAACTATGCATAAGGGTATGACATAGTCAATCGTTACTACCGGCGCGGCGGTTGGTAAAAACCAGGTCACGATTCAGCTTAATATTATTTGTTTATTGTAATAATTCAACACGTCTGTTCACAACGATGATGAAATAATCAAGTGAATAACTGATCAATACTGTGATCGTGTTATAGTTATCTTTGTATTCAAAAAGGCCTCTTGGTGTTAGCTTCGGCCCCACCAATGCCTCTCAAATGTCTGGGCTAGACCCGAGAATCGAAATGGATAAGAAAATAATAATAATAATAATAATAACCATTTTATTTCAGGCAAGCTTATAAAATAAACATAGGCCCATATTATAGATACCTTAAAGACTAACATACATATTTTATAACAACACTAAACTAAAACTTTATTGAGCACGTAGAGTCGGCGTGCTGAGCTGGCTGGAGGTGACACGCAGCCTTCCTCGGAACTTGCGGTACATTACACCTCTAGGCCAAAAATCCTCCTTGGTGAAGACAGCTAGGATGGTAGTAGGAACTCGCACGACAAAGCATTTAAAAAAGACGTTGTGGCGAGATTCCAGAAGCTGCACCCTCAGGTTGAGCTTTGTCTTTACCAGCATGAACTGCACAAGTCTTCCTCCTTAGTGGTAAAATGCATCCGCGACACATACATTAGAGTCGTCGGCTCAGCGGGACGCAACAAATGGTTAGCACTGGTCGCTCCGGTACCGCACTGGTTGCGGTTAGTCGGTTTCTTCTGCTTTCGCTCCACCTTAGTGAAACCCTTTTCATCCGTCTCAGCGCTGGGTCGTGATGATACGCCTTTAACAGGTTGTGCCATCTCCAGCTTCGATGTTTGCCGCTGTTTTTGTTTCGGTGGTTGCTTAGCGGCTTTTGCATAATCGCAACGAGGAATTGCTGCAATTGCATTTTTCGGCTCCACCGTCACAAGGGGAGCGGGGCGGGGCAGTGCATCACATGTTGTGTCGTCAGCGATGGCATGCATCGGCGAGTTGAATTTCGCCGATTCAGACATTTCACGCAAATCATTGACCTCATTTCGCAGCTCAGCGATGGTGTTCTGTGAAGCTTTGAATTTGAGCGTCAATTCTGCAAGGCTGGTCTTCAATGATGTTATATCTTTCAGCAGCCTGCGGACGTCGACGTGGTCGAATGTGACAGGAGGAACCCGGTGGAGATCCTTCGCCACAAAAGTAGGTACGTCATCAGGGTCGGTCTCCTTCAGAAGCGACATGATATCCTGAAGGCTCCTCTCACCTTTTTCATCTCTTCTGCGAGTTGGCATTCGGTCACTCTTCTCCAATAAATCAAAGAGCAACGTCTTCGTTTTCCGGATCTCGTCTTCGTGGAAACTTGTCCGGCAAATCTGTACGATGCTGACCTCGTCCATGACATCCAGGCGCTGCTGTAGAAAGGCCAGGAGCTCGTTCACTACGATTTTATCACTCATAGTGGTGGTGGCGAGAGCCGCGCTATTCGCGAATTGTGCAATTCGATAGCTGTCGTTGAACGCGTGCGTTTATGAGCGCATATGAATCACGACTGATATGATTTATTATAATATTATATGACAGGCAGCTGTATCACCGGCCGCACCAGCCTTCATCATCACAGGAAAAATGTGTGCCGACAGTACGGGAGGCATCCCACCACTGCGCACGCGCACAGTGCGCCGCCGACGCTCGCTGCGACCGGAGCGAGCGGACTCGCTGTGCTCGCGGTTCCGTCGGTGGTGCGGTTGCACTCTCGCAAAACAATTAACAACTTGGTGATTTTAGTGAAATACAAAGAACAAAAGTTATTTTTGGTAAATAAAACCTATAAATATAATATAACGTAGAACCGATGGGATATCACCCCCGGGATAGCCGTAACTGGCAGGGAGTTCCGAACACTGATGAATTAATTACAGCGCGACAGAATGACTGGACGATTAAGAGCTTTTCGAACGCTTTTAAAAACGAATAAAATAAATTAATTTCATTAGAATCAGTTCCTCAGTTACTCAGTTGCTTCTGGCGGCCTGTGCTGTGAATAAGTAAGTAATTTATTATCCTTCAATATCGTATTTAATGTTAAAACATGACACTAAATAAATAAATGTATAATGGTATGAAACGTTTTGATTTACTTTCAAAATAACAACAGCGTACGCTAGTTTAGATCAGCCACTTTTGTTGTTTAAGAGATTAATGCCAGTTGTTGTACAAATATTATTTTTTATGGTATTCATTTTGCACGATGGCGTAGAAGTCATCCACGCGAGCCTCTGCGAACATACCTAATGCTGATTATGATGATGTTATAGAATTTTCCATAATGAGTTTTCGTACGTTCGTAGGCAGAGAGGTCTTCAGTGTTCAGCCTTCAGCTTAAAACGATTGCACTAATGCAACGCCGCCGCACCGCGCTGTCTGATACGATAGCGTTGTTTGTTTGGTTCCGCAGCCAGGACTCTGCCTCTATCGCCTTCATTTTATTGTTATTGCAGGAAATTGTACTATTGTTTATTCCACTAATTTCATTAATGGCAACGGTGTTTAGCTTTACCATTGTTTTTATGGGTTTTGTTTCTCACTGGGCGATGGTTGCACCTGCACATAAAAGTCATTTTGATGTTTATTTATTCTGCCAATTTGCCAATTAAATCCATGGTTGACAATGTTACGATACGTCTGAACGTGTTCAAATATTGATGCTTGAATGCATAATCATCAATCATCATTATAACGATTACACATCTTTGATAAACGTGTTAATACACAGCCTGTGGGAACGGAGCGGCCAGCGGCGGACGGCAACAGCACGCTCGCCGCAACCTTATATAATATTTTGACTTTTTTTTGGTATTCTAATTATATTTTAATCAATTTCGTTTATATATTGTAAAATTTCACACAAACAATAGATATTTTTTGCTTAATCATGTCAACTTACTAATTACTCAAATTACAACAATTGTCAAATAATTATATTATTATACGCACTAGGCGCAGGCGCGCAGCGTGCGCGGTCGAGTCGGCCGCTCTGACCTCCGACCGCTCGCCGCCTGCTGACGGCCGGGCGACCCCGTGGGAACCCATCCCTTCTCAAATGATTAGACGTTTTTTATTTTACTTTTAAACATATAATATTAGGGACTCTGGTTAATACTACCTATAGTTACACGTTGCAAACAAAATTATCGTTACTCGTGTCTGTGACGCTCGCCTACAGAGTGCGGCCCGCGGCGGGCGGGTTCCGACCACGGCTGCCTGATCGGATTACATAGAGATTGCTGTTTTACTTCTTTTGTTAGCTATCCTATTCTGTCAGCAAACTGGTTTCTCGGGAGGTAAGACTCAAATAATTCCTATAGTTCATTTAATTTGCATTGCATGTTTAGCAGGGAGCTAACATTTTAGAGCAAAAATACCTACTACGGTGGTTTGGCTCGGTAGGTACGGATGCTGTGTTTCAGTGTTTCCGTGCGCCCATTTGTACGGTGGTAAAATGGGGATGTGGGAATTAAGTTGTGCAATTCCATCGCACACTCTCCGAAGTGCAGCTTGTAAAAAACCAAATCAAAGATGTTTGTTTGCTAGGAAACCAAGCTTCACGGCATCCTACGTTTTAATATTGATTTATTGTATTTTTATTTATTTATTGATGTAGGTACTTACTGAAATGTGTACGATCTCAATTGAAAATTTGATTAAGCACTAAAATATGTAAGTAAGTGAAAATATGGTAGCCCACCCCGGCACGGGGTTCCGTATGGTACCTAGTACATACCGCGATAGTCGGGCCGCTCGGAAGCCTGCTCGCTTGGTGCTAACAGAGTGAGGTCGCGTGGTGGGACGCGCTTCTTATCCAGTTATTACCGGGAAGGCAGGCAGCGGATGGCACAAGCATGGCGCGCCGGCATCGGCTAACTGTATGGTTCGATCTGTGCCATCTCGAGGTAGATACAACGTGTGTTACCAACACACCGACTGTCGCAGCGCAGCGCTCACAACACCAATCCAATTACAAACCATGACATTATTTTTTTTGTAGATGTTCCGTGTCGAACTGTAATGTCTATCAGATCTGGTTTTGTATATCTATTATTTTATTATATTTTTTGAACATAAAATAGGGAAGGAGTTAATGTTATAAATATTAAAAAGAGAACAGAAAAGGGAAAAAGACGACATTAAGTTCATACAGAATGAAACGAACACTCAAATTTAGCATTTTTGAAATAGGTACCTTTATACTTATGTATAATCTTGATGTGGAAAAGTTGTCACCCCGTCGTCGTCGCCGCCCAAGACACGCCTTGAGCGACCCGGAATATCCTATAGCAGCCGTTGTTACGGCTGCGCTAGGATCACCGGACCAGTTTAGCCCTTTTAGCTCAGGTACCGATTTCGGCACCGGTGTAGGATACCAGCGTAACACAATCAGACACCGACCCTGCCGGCGAGGTCGACGTACCCCCCGTAGGTTAGCAAGAATGATCGCTTCTTTCCACAGGGTCCACTCCTCCAGCGGACGTAGCCTTCTTCATCCTCTTATCACGGCAACAGCCCAAACCGAGGCTCGCACCTCTGTGTCCGGTGCCCTTGAGCTAGTTGCCCCCCACTTTTGTCGGCTGGGTGCCTTAACCGCCTGCCCGTGACGCTGTAAAAGTCGGTAGAGACCAACAGCATTAGCCAGTTGAAAAAAAAATTGATGTGGAAAAGTATATACCTAATATAAGGTGTTCAATAGTCACTAACTGTTTTTGAATTAAATAAAAAAAAAAAAATGATAAAATGGTTAATTAGAAACCAAAAGCGATCAGCCATACGATATTATAACCTGAGACCGAACTCAGAGGGTCTTTAGATCGCGTTTGTTTCTTTGCTTCCTAAGTATGCATTTCAAACAATCTGTGGTAGTGAGCGTTACTTCCCCAGTTTACCCAGTTATCAACTTGATGGTGAATGCGGACATCTCACCTCTCCCTCCGCCCTCTCCTCTATGCTACGCATGGATGTATGTACCCGCGGACAGTGGGTATGTGCATTTGTGGAGGAATGTTTGTTTTTGCGCGTCTCACGTCTTGTTTGGGAGGTCAGGAGCACCGGACTCTACCCAGTTGCAACTTGTACGTTTTACTTATTTATGAGCACATCATTCGAGACTAACTTGTAATAAAATGGCACTTGAATAACCGCTAATAATAAGGGTTGTGTTCTCCGTCTTCGCTATCTTAGAGGCTTATTCCATGGGCACGATCATGTTGCGGTTGGCTTGCTTGAACGAATGCTGCGCTGCCCATAAATTTATAATTATTTCATGTACCTACTAACTCTAGTATTATGCGCTACACCGACAGGGTTGCAGTGCACCCGAATAACGTCGCCAGCGAGGCTCGCGTCACCCATTAGCATTGTGTTTGCCCATTAGAAAGCAATGTCAATCGAGTGAGATTATGGTCGATCGACATTAAGCCCATCGTAGATATGTTGCGTCGTGTCCGATTTGTGTCAACTACGATAAACCATCCGTGGTGTCACCATACGAATTAATCGGAGACACTGACGCACCGCGTTTATCGTCAAATGTTCGCAAAAAGCACGACCACATTCCCGGGCTAGACCCCCTCCCTCTTCCCGCCTCCCGCTGCGCTCCCTGCGTGCGGTGGATGATAAGCAAACTGGTGGTGGAGGCTGATGTTGTGGTCACAGGTCGGTTTCCATCAGCTTAGCTCAGCTCATTGTTGAATATGACATGCTCCGCAGGAAGCAGATCTCGTTATAAAAAACGCTCTTTAGTGAAAAATAGGTAGACACCTACTCGGCGAAAGATTAGTCGAGTCACCGTGCGTAATGAGAGTGTATAGATTGTTGTGTTGTGGTTAAGCGGCTCTCTCTTCACCTTTGTCGACAAGTACCGCGGGCGGGTGTGCCGGTGCCGGTGCCGGCGCGGTGGAGGCGGGCGGCGCGATGCCGCGGCATGCTGCTGCCGGACCAGACGTACGAGGCGGGCGCCGGCCCGCGCGCGCCCGCGCTGCTCGCGCTGCTCCGCGCGCACCGCGTGCCGCCCGACTTCTTCTGCGCGAACCGACCGCGCCGCACACCAACCTCACGCAGGTTACCAACACTCTTAGCACTTGGCAATTTGCATTATATTATCTGACGTACGATTTATTATATCGTCCATACCTGCAGATGTCCACCTGGCGATGTCACCGCGCAGGCGCCACCACTGCGGGCCGCGAGCCACTCCACTAGCCGCCGCCGCTCCACTAAACACAATGGTAAAAGCTTATATTCAGAATTATATTAGTTATTTATGAATTCAGTAGTATTCTGACCTAATTGTACCAACTCAGTCCTATCTTTCGAAGGATCGCTGAGTTATAATTTGGAAAGTCACTGAACTGAAAATAGAATGATCTCTACTTGATTACTTAAAACCATCTCTTTACTCGATCAGCCGTCATTGTACACATCTTATCATGCGTACAATGACGGCTGACCTTCGCCTTCGCTCGCTTCTCATATTATGTTTGTGTTTGTTCAACACGTCGCGTGGCGGCCGGCCGCTTTGTGCATCATGTTCATGCCACACTGTTGACTCTAATAACCCATAGGCACACACAGCATCGACGGTTCACGTCACGCTTCAATTCGAAAAGAAAGAGGCGTACTAAGCATTCGTTAGTGTGAAAACATTGACATTATTTGTTTACTGATAGAATAAGTAAATAATGAATATGAGAATAAGATAAGCGCTTATTTCTCACGTAATTATTTAGCTTTCGCACGAGCGAGCGTGCGAAACGGCTAGTAGAGTAGATTTTATTTTAATTGACTCGAACAGGTTTTTCATCCTCAGTGTAGAGCTATGCCTAGAGTAGAGCAGCGCGCGGCGCGATGTCGCGTGAAAGCCGGCCGCGGCCGCGGGCGGGTGTCGCGCGGGTGTGCGGCCGCGCCTCGGACAATGTACGGTCGCGTTATCGCATGCACTCCTTCGGTCACTTACACACTTAATTGACGCTATCTGCCGCGCGGCCACATGTCGCGTCGTCCTTGCAGCGTCGATACTTATATAGACAGGTAGACTGTTGGCATGTTTCCCTGCTGCTCGTGCACCCGTTGGCGTATAAGTATATAAGCACTATATTCTGATCTTATCTCCGTTTACAATCTAGTCGCAACATTTACCAAAAAGTCTCAAGAGTAATCACGGTGGGATTTACGTTGTCTCACTCCATGCTTATAGCGGCGGATCGGCGCAGCACGACACACCATTAATTTTATAATCCAATAGTTAGGCAGCAGGGATGAGCATTTGTTATTTAAATAGCATATTACAGTTAATTATATATAATGAATTTGTTAATTTAATTTAGGTAATAGTTTAATTTATTATGTATCGTATCGCGTGCCATCCTCCCGTTACCGATTCCCTAACTGTATGCGATTTGCGACGGCATGTCAATAATTGCTCCATTCAATTCAGCGCTCCAGTATGACCGCCGCCCGGTTCACGAGCTCGT
Source organism: Ennomos erosarius (assembly GCA_963580505.1). Taxonomy (NCBI): domain Eukaryota; kingdom Metazoa; phylum Arthropoda; class Insecta; order Lepidoptera; family Geometridae; genus Ennomos; species Ennomos erosarius. Next base: position 162,892 of record OY756988.1, read on the forward strand.
CTATTTATCCGAACTAGACAGCTAATTGTGTGTGAAAATAAATTGTGAATTTAGATTACATGAAACAAAGAGGACACGTATAAATGAAAAATGTCAGGGTTTCAGTAGTTGAAGTGAGTTAGTAGCGATAGCGCGCCATGCGCCGGCCGCGCCGCCCGCGCCCTACGAAAGACATCAACGCGCTCCGTGCTACAGCGTACGCGCGCTCGCGGCGCCGCTCCGCTGGATCCGTGCTTGCTTTGCTGAATAAATGAGTGTATCTGTGACAGGTCAGTCTCATCTCACACGAACTACTAGGTACTAACTTAAATAAATAGTGACAAATATTATTATTCCGTTTTTTATCTTAAAATTATGGAAGATATAGGCAATTGAGCAAGCGGGACCGACGTCATATTTAAGGTTCATCATCATCGACAGCCCGAAGACATCCACTGCTGAACATAGGCCTCCCCCAAAGAGCGCCACTTTGAGCGTTTTGTTATTTTAAGGTTCTGAACTAATAATCATGTAAGCATGCCTAGGTGTTGATAGAGCATTTGTTTCTTGGTTTTGCTTGTACTTATTAACGCCCCTCCAACTGTGCAAGTATGTAGTGAGCGGCACCCGGTGTCATGATAGTGTTTAGTTATAAGTTTTTGGCATTAGTAGCCGTAGCGAGTTTCACGTTGAAATATGCATGCAAGTAGGTAGGTATTGCTGATCGCGCTTTATCAACTATTTAAGTATGCCTAATTACCGGGATTTTGTAATTAGCGTCCCTAGAGATAGGACTCTCCACAGATATTGTTTCAGATTATTTTGATGTTTAAAATGTGCATTGATCGAAGGTATATAATTAAGTAAGAGTTTGCATCTGTAGTGATAGGCGTAATATTAATAATCAATTTATAATTTATTATTTTTATTTATTTAGTTAAAGTAAATAAAATCATGTTTATTACCTATCAACGTTCATAGTAAAGTTCTAGTAAAGCGATGGACTATCCACCGCGGATATTTTGGTGATCGCCACATTTAAATATTAAGATTTGATATCCACTCGAGCCATAGATTACAAAAAATAAAAATGTTATTACTACGTAACTCGTGCGCATTGGCAAGCACTTTTCAGTTTTATTACTATTATGTGTATACAATGGTAATACCTAAGTACTTATTTTTTGTGTTATACTAAGTTTTACTGCGTATTACAACTTAAAATACAATATTTTTAATTGACAAGGATATATTTTCTATTTGCCACCGATTTTAGTACACTACATGATTCTACATGATGACTCTACATGATTTTAGCAGCTAGCGGTCAGGTACCTAACCATAGCTCAGTTGGTAGAGCGTCCAATCCGGTGAGTTGGAGGGCGCAGATTTAAATCCCGCTGGTTGATAAAATTTTAAGGACCATGTCTTATTGTGTTGTACGTGTGGGTTATCTTCGATGTAAGTGGGCCATTCTTCTTTTTAGTGCCTAAGAATCGGTCCTCTTTCGATAAAGTGTTTTATTAATAAACAAAAGTGCAAATAAAAGAAAAAATGCACCACATAGCAATTATTGAATATGAGTTAATCACCAGACATCAAAATATTTAAGTTCGATACGGTATTTATTTGTGAACCACGGTAACATAGCTGGCTTACTGAGTAACACAGTTGTTTTCCATATAAAAGTTCACTGTCCCGCAGTCCGTGTCTCGTAACATAAACCAAAATTTCTCAAAATCTTTCCTAATAACAGCTTTTTTAAAAATTTTTAAGCATTTCTTTAAAACCTAACCTCTATTGTAATCCCCATCGATATGATTTTACCACAGTAGATATTTTACAATAAAATATTTGTCGCCGTGTCCCCTACATTGAAGAAAATCGTACATACCCTTTGTTACCATACGTAAGTGTTTCTTAAAATAAGCTTTTTTAACATCTCTATCTTTAATATTGCTTGATTTGTTGTAAATTGATGCTGGGGTGAGGCGAGGTGTGCAAAGGGGCAAGCTTGTCGAAACCAGCCGTTCGGAATTTGTCGTGTGGAGCGTGTGTGTTTATTGTGGGACAACTGAGTTACCGCTATAAAAAGGTAAATTTTAGTGATATTTGCAATAATTATTTCAAGTAAATACTACTAATTAGGTTTATATTTGGATAGCGTTATAATTTCGCGTGGATATGGTACTATTTAAGGATTTCGTTTAAAAACACTTCTTTTTTACATCTGCGTTACCACTACACTGCGTTACTAAATGGGGTAACGCAGGTGTAGTTTTAGCAACGCAGTTGTTTTGAAAACATTTTTTTTTATATATTTGTTCATTAAATGGCGCATAAATGAATTCTTTACTTTTGTAGATCAATACTTTGAAATAATGGCTTTGACACCCGCTGAAAAACAAAGGCGTTATAGAGAAAAACTGAAACAAGATCCGATTAAAAATGCTAAAGCAAAAAAAAAACATTTGGAACAATACCACGCTAAAAAACCTTGTGAGTAATGTGACAAAAAAGAGCATAGATCTGCAAAACGGAAATGGAAAATTACCAACAAAAGACGTCGTAATCGTGAAAAAGCTTTTTCTGTCCCCAATTTCCGAGTAACATTTAGACCCATATTTGTTACATACATCATGAAAAGAAATTGTGAAATAGCAAACATTCCTTTTTATTTATCAATTGTTTCATTTCTTATACAAAAATTGTATGCTGGTAACTAATTTAGGTGTATTTTAAAAAAAAACTTAAATTTGAAATCAAAATAATAAAAACGCAGTAGTGACGGCTTATTAAAAAATACTTCATTAGCCTGATTATATTTGTGAATTAACCTAATGAAGATATCTTAAAATTTGATTAGTTTGTAAGTGATATGTTACCAGACTGAAATCTGAATGTTCCTATAAATAAATCGCGTCATCATCGTTTTATAAGTAGGTAACGCAGTTGTTAATATTACCGACCATTCCTAAAGTACATGTCGAAAAATCTGTCTAAACGTCAGAAAACATCGCTGCAAATGTCAGTACAGGTAAGAATAGACAATAACTAATCAGAATTAGCACTTAAAAGTAATAAATTATAGATTACTTTTTCAATTATTTTTTCTGCAAACCTTGTCGATTGTAGGCACTAAAAAGAAGAATGGCTCAAGTAATGCAATCTGGTGGCGCCACCTGGCGAGCGAGCCTTGCACCGACCCAAACGTAAGCATCAAGCACCGCCCCCGCCGCTAGAGGGCAGAGCTAGGCCGCCATCCTACACGTTAACCGTTGTACAGTTACACGGCACGGCTGGGTGGCTGGGTCTATCTTAGTATCGTGTTCTATGTTCACATGCTTTCGGTTCTAACGCCTAGATGGCAGGCACAGATGGCAGGCGAGTTATATGTCACGGTTATACTACTAATATAGTATGGTAATATTTTTGTACTGTCAGGGGGGATAAGCGGATTTTATAGTTCTTAATTTTAAGGTTCCGCTTCCGTACCAAGTCTTGAGCGAACCCAATTACTAAGGCTCCGCTATGAATTTCAGTAATTTTGAGAGTAAGATAATTAGAGAATTAGTCGTATTGGGGTATCAGGCAATTTGAGATTAGTTTGTAACGAACCGGACGCTGAACCGCGATAGTTAGAGAGTTGACATTTTCACAGATTATGTATTTCTGTTGCCGCTATAACAACAAACATTAATATTTAAGGGCGTCGAAGCTCGCGCGCGGTACATTAGACTTCAACGCGCTCGCCTCTGTTGTTCACAGTATAAAAGCGAGTTTTTGCGTTACACCTGCGCAGCGACAGCATTCTGTCAATCAACCGCTACTATCACTGATGATTTTTAGGTACTGTAAGTTGTAAATAATTGATAAATGTAAGTACATACGGATCACACGTTGTGTCACATTTCGTCACAGAGATGAGTATAATTTGCATGGAGGTATAATTTGGCTCGCAGCAGATAGCCTACTTCTATCGCACTCTAGCAGTTGCATCACATCACAGCCAGCCCACGTAGAGTAGCGGCGCGCGAGAAACGGTTAGAGGAACTAATTTAAACATGATTTAAATAACTAATTGACATAAATATTCACCAGCACACGTGTTAGTTAATACGAAGCGGGCGTGTGGAATGTGGCCTTTTTACAATCTTTTACAATGTTCATATCCAGGCGTTCGAAGATTGTGATTGTGGTAGAAAAGTATGATTATTAAATTTCTTACAAAAAAAATTGAGTAGTAGCACAGATAATGATAGGAATGATACCTGATGATACCATTAAAGAATGCAATAGTACTTATTCTAAGAGAGAATGTCAATAAATTCTAGAAAATAACGTCATGAGCGCCAAGAAGAAAATTGAAAAGTCATTGAATATGTCACAGCCTCCGGTGGTGTGGTGGTGAAGCAGGTCGGGTCACAAGCACAACCTGGAGACGCCGAGACGGCGGGTTCGATTCTCGCGACGGTAGGTACAGTACTTGAGTATTTGTTCGCTATAAAAAACATAAAAGCGCAAGTAGGTACTTGTTCCGTGGCTGGGTGTTGTGTGGGCAGGGAGCATGCCGCTTGTTGTTCAAGGAATCCTAGCTAGGGTCCATGATCTAGGGATCTAGGTTTGTGATCGTGTTTTTAACGCGTACTCTCATACCAAACAATTGTTTGCAACTCGTCGCTTTACTTATATCTTTATTCAATTGCTATAAAAATATAATATTAAATATTGTTTGTACTCTGTATGAAAACATACATGTATCATTTTTGTGAACCATTAAAAATATTGTCAATAATTATTATTGCCACATGCTTTACTATACACTTGCGGAACCATTGATCACATTATTACAACATTTACAACATCACAAGCTTAGGGAAGTTTTATACTTAGTATATTTCTTATGCGCCAGGTATATCAGTTATATTTGAAGCTGTACGACATATCATTATATGAAGCTGTACGACACAGGATAATTATAATAATGTCAGTATGCCTACGATCTAAATCAAAGATCTGTTCCGTTCGACTGCAGCACAGCTAATCTTACGGTGGTGGTAAGATCAGCTCGAGTCGGGACCCGACCTGTTTTCTTTGTTCAGCTAGGGAATAGCTAGGGAATGGTAATGGCCGCCACGCAGCTATAAGTACTCAAAACAAACTCGGATAATAGAAAAAGCAGGCATTCGCAGTAGACGTGAGCGAAGAATTAGGAAAGGCCCACGGTGCCGGTGGTGGGGACCGCAACGTGGAGGAAGCCAGGCGCATAGCTTTCGGCGCAAGCTTACAAATAAATAAACCAGTTGTACTCCCCGCCCGCCCCGCGTTATCTGCCCCTCCCCCCCCCCTCCTTCAGCCGCCGGCCATCACGCGCAGCCTCCCAGCAACCTGCGACCTCTTGTGATGCCCGTTTAATGCACCGAATCAACCAAGTTACTTTCGGTGAATGCACTGCCTGGAGAACACGCCCTTCCAGTTCTTCGTATGGATTATATCTATATTTTTGAAGTTTTCTGTCTAAATAGCAGAGATTCATTTTGCTTCAATGATTATGTTACTTCTCTCACAGACCGATTTTAATATTATCTTGATTTTAATTGAAATAGGGATCTTCCGCGATTGAATTTATTTTTTCAGTAGGTAGAGCTCTGTAGAGTTTTAGTGATTCTGATGGCATACCGACTGCATTCGGAATATTCGGAATATTCGGAAATAACACTTCTTGGGGCCTCTTGTTAGATTATCAATTTATCAAATTCATCATATTATAATAGTCGAGGAATAGTTGTCGCTCGTGCCGATGCCGGCGCAGCGCGCGGGGCGCGGACGGGGCGCGCGCGGGCGGGCGGCAGTTTGCGGAGAGACGCGCGTGCGACTGGTCGCCGCTGTGTGCTGAGAGCGGCGCGGCCGCGGTGTGTGATGAGAGCGCGCCGCCCGCCATGGCCACGCTCGGCCTCTCCAAAGTGTTCATCCTCGACAAGTACTTCACCGAGCTGCAGAAGTTCTGGGAGACGGAGAAGAAACTGCAAGGTGAGGGGCGAGCTGCTAGCGCCGCGCAACCGCGGGACTGTGATCATTATTACTTTTTGTGTCGTGTTCGACGCTCGAAAGCTTCGCATCGTACTCGTGTGTGTGTCTGTGTCTGTGTGTGTTTAATGGCGTATATTTGTAAGCTCTTGGGGATCCGGCTCGAAGGACCGGCCGCCAGTTGGAGGTTCGAACTTCGATTGTTTTGTTTTGGAATGTTGGAAATGCGCGCGCCCGTGACTCACTGCAACAGCGGATCGATGGTATTCCTATTTATCTGATACACATTTCACACTCAGAAATGTCAAAAAGGGTATTTTCAAACATTTAAGTTAAATACTTTTTTTTATCAATGACTAGGTTAGCGTTTGACCACAATCGCACCTGATGGAAAGCGACGATGTTTTATAAGATAGTAAATTAATACCTTTTCACCCTTGATTTGAACAACCCCGGGTTGTATTTTTCAACATCTAATCCGGTCATCCACATTTTACTTAGTAAGTTTGTTTAAAGGGATTCCTCACATTGTCCCATCGCGGGTCTCGACTGTCTCGTGCACCTGAGTCCAGTGAATCTAATTCCACTGACGCACTGTGCACGCGCCGCGGCGCTAATGTCTCTATGAGCTACCGCACTTAACTTTTTCCTCGCCTTACAATGTTAATACTTAGAACCCCGAGGAGGCATCATCAAGATTCCCGCGCCCTGGACTTGCGCTCTCCTTACTCCGACCTCATGCACAGCTTGTTATTGAATGAATCCATGTTATATTTTTACCCGACTACCAAAAAGGAGGGTTATGAGTTTGTCTGTCTATGTATGTATGTGAGTTTGACTGTTTATATATGTATGTATGTTCATATGTTCCCTCGTATCTCCTAAATTACTTATCTTATTTCAAACAGTAAGGTGTCAATCAATAGATCTTAACACTTTGCGTGTCATAGGCTATATAAAGTTACATTAAATTCAATATGGCGGATTAAATTAAAAAAATTTGCGGACGAAAAAAAATATTTTTTCGATAAACATGTCATGTTTGGAATCAAATGAAAGGTCTTTATGAGTACGTTTCGAATATGTATAATTTTTATATCTATGTATAACTATGTATAGCCTACGTATGAAAATAGGCACGAATTATCTGGTTTTGTTGTTCTCTGGTTGTGCCTAAACTACTCATCATATTTTATCAAGTTTGATACCAATCGATGCGTATTGACACTCTAGGTGACATAGGGTACATTAAATTTTACTATACCCAATCTGGCGAATTTTATGACCTATCCATTCCACCCCATAGTAAAAAAAATCGCTAAACATTAGACAAACAGCCGAAATCATTCGTGTAGGCTTAAAAATTGGCACAGCTATACTTTGAAATGTACTGATGAATATACTAAAAATGTCCGAGGGTGGGGGGTAAGTAGGGGGAGGGGGAAGGGTTTGAATATCACTTTTTTCGGATATTTGCTTATATCTCAGAAACCTTTAGGATTAGCATTACAATTACTTCTGTGAAATTAAACTATATTACATTCGCCATAAAAAAGATTCTATCCATTTTTACTGTAGGATCAATACTTTAGGAATTATACGATGTTGTAATTTGAAAAAAATAGCTTCCTCCCACCTCAGTTTAACGCGCAACTGCATAGCGCTTGTGAAGTTGTAGCATAGATGATATATGATAGAAATAGGTACCTACTTAAAAGTATAATTAACAAAAAATAAAATCACTAAACACACAGTTTTGCACATAGGTAAGTGTAACCATTGGTTATACTATACAACACCCCTTCATTTGGGCGAGGGAGAAAATGCCATCATAAATAATTAGGTAGTCGGGTTTTAGTTTTTGGACTCTATCTTGTTGCTGAGAACAACTTACTTATTTGTTTCAAAAAACATGAATTTGGCGCCCCTTAAACCGCATGGGCGCGTGTCGCTGTCAGCCCCGCCCTCCCCTAGATCCGAGCCTGGTCCTGATTAAGTGAGTGAGACTGACTGAGATAACGTACATCCCAAACTGCTGGGTGCTGAGCCTTGATATTTGTGTCTTTTATGGCGTAAAGATGTACAAAGTATTATTCGATTTTTACGTAATTCACACCCTTCGGCGGCCATTAAATAAAGGGATACTTACCCTTGCTATCAACAATACATGAATGTGAACGTTATAATTGAGCCTGATACCACTTTGCGATGACACTTCTGTCGCTATTTTGCCAAAATATGAAGTACCGTCCTATTCAAAATTTAAAAAATCTTGGCAAAAATAAAAGTTTTGATTTACAAAACATCAATCCCGTTCCGGACATATTTATACTTTTATACCTACTCAAAAACATCGAAGAATGCTTATCTGTCTGTTCTGTATAGGAATATTCAATGTTAAGTGTAATGCAAAGTGCATCTGTGTCGGTGCAGGCCGGACAGCGCGGCGTGGGGCGGCCGCGACGGATAACGGCTTGTCATAGAGATAGGATAGGCGGCGGCGAGGAGAGGCCCAAACGTGCGGTCCGAGGGACGCAGCCTCTCGCCGCGGTTATAGTATATATACCTTTGTGTTCGACAAACTAGTCTAAATGTTATGTAGAACTTCTGGTTCTGCGCCAACAGTCTGCACTTTGCTACGCAATAAGGCTTTTCCTTTATTGAATATAAAGGGAAGCTTAAATTTTCTGATCGTACCTGGTTATACATATATGTATAATGATAGTATTTTGTATAGACGTTAATAAATATATCAATCACAGATCGTAATAAGACCTTTAATACATGAAATTTAAAAATTGCGGTGCCCGTGTCTCTTTATTTTACTATATTGTTTACCTATATCTACACTACATGTTATGTTTCAATATGATAAAGTATTTATGTTTGAAGTTCCCGTGCAAACGTCAACTACAAAATTTACTTCCTATAAAGGGGTTAATTTTCAAAAACCTAAGAATTACCATTTCATTTATTTTTATACTTGTTTAGTATGTGCTAAGCTTCAATCGACAGGAGGGGGAAATGTAGGTTTTCATACAAACATTTTTTATCCTTTTGTCCCATTTTAGGGATTCCATTTACAAAATTCCTTTCTAGCACGCGCCTACGTCGTAAAAATGTAGCTATTCTTCAAATTTCAGGTGTTTGCGTCCAGCAGTTTGGACTGCACGTTGTCTGTCACCCAGTCAGGACAAAGCCTTTTATTTAGTAGAAGAAGAAATATTAAAATTGATAGGGCTGTTGTTATAGTTGGATTAGTTGGTTGTTGTTTGACGGGCCCGATAGCTCAGTTGGTAGTATCCCTGCCTTCTGAACTGAGGACTGTGGGTTCGATTCCTACCAGGGACATACATTTGTGTGATGAACATAGATGTTTGTTCTGCGTCTGGGTGTTATATAATATTCTATGTATGTATTTACAAACAAAAAAGTATATAAGGTAAAACACCTAATGCTCGACATGGAACTAAAGGATGACACTTTCGAAAAAAATCCTTCCTGCTAAGAATAATAAACAATAAATCTATTTGACTACGGATCTAAAAGACGCCTAGCGCCATCTATGACACATGGTCAAAAACTTATAACACCTTTGCTAACAAAATTTCAAAATGGCGTCAGTATGCAGCAAGCAACGCGGAAAAGTAGACACTTGCTTTGTGATTCTTGCACATTTTCGTAAGGAGGTTGACTTCGGTCAGGTATGATTTTGTTATACATATTTACGATTTTTGTGGATTCAGTGTTGATTTTAGAAATATAAAAGATTCATTTGTATACTAAGACTATTGTTTTCATGGTTAGTTTAGTTTTTGTAACAATTGTTGTTGTGTCTACTATTAGGTACCAAAATAGGTAAAAAACTAAAAGATGACACGTGTGTCATCTATTAGGTTGCATAAAAATTTTCAAATTCGTACAAATTTAGCTTCTATTCCATGGGTATAGAATACTATATCAATTTTGTTACTTTTACTTTACTATGCCTAATAGTAGACAGGATGTCAACTATTGGGGTAAGGTAGGTGTCAACTATTGGTTTTGTTGATTTCAGATTTGGTTGAGTGTGATGCCACCTATAAAAGGTCAGATGTTTAGATACAGTGAAGCTGATATGCAAGCTGCCATAGCAGAATGCAAAAGAGGTGTCGCGACAGCTACCGCAGCAAGAAAATATGGAGTGCCAAGAATCACTTTGTTAAACAAAGTAAAGGGGAAGACACCTTTAAAGCGTAAAATGGGAAGAAGCTGTTATTTGTCTGATGATATCGAAAAAATGCTAGTAACATGGACCAAAGCAATGGTCAAACAAGGGTTTCCCATCGGGAAAGATAATTTACAAGACAGTGCAAAAAAAATTGTTGATGAATTAAATGTTGAAACCCCGTTTAAAAATGGCAGACCTGGGAAAAGGTGGTACAACAGTTTTTTGAAACGTCACCCTGATTTGATTACGAGACAACCACAAAATTTGACAGCTTCTAGAGCTTCGGTGTCTACTATACAAATTAAAAATTGGTTTGCTGAAGTCGAGACTTATCTAAAAGACAATGAGTATAGGGACATATTGAATGAGCCACAACGTGTGTTCAACATGGATGAATCAGCATTTTTCCTTAATCCAAAAGGAAATAAAGTCTTGGCTGCTAAAGGAGAGCGGTCAGTATATCAAAAAATTGCCACTGATGAAAAAGAATGTTATACTATACTTCTAAGTGGTAATGCTGCCGGAGATTTATTACCTCCTATGGTAATTTTTAAGTATGATAGAATCCCAAAAGAATTGAGCTTGTCTGTTCCTGAATCATGGGGCATTGGGCGTTCAGACAATGGGTGGATGACCATGGAGACTTTCTATGAATATATATGTAACATTTTCAACAAATGGTTAGATGACAACAACAGTGCAAGACCAGTTCTCCTGTTTATAGATGGGCATACATCGCATCTAAGTTTTCATGTGAGCAAATTTTGCTCGGAAAATGGAATTATTCTGGTAGCACTTTTTCCAAACGCGACACATTTGCTACAACCAATGGATGTCGCAGTATTTAGAAGTCTAAAGGGTGCATGGAGAGCTGCAGTACATTCTTGGCGTTTAGAAAACATTGATTTGCCAGTTCTGCGCAAAGTACATTTTTGTCCTTTGTTAAACAAAGTTCTGAAGAATACAATTGTACCAGAAATATTGCAAAACGGGTTCCGTAAGTGCGGACTAGTGCCCTGGAATCCTGACGAAGTGTGTTGTATTATGGAACCACCAGCCAACAAATTAACTGATTTAACAGAAATACAGAAAATAGCTAAAATTAAGGAGTTGGAACTGGGACTGAAATTTTTGGAAAAACACATAGATACCGAAAAAATTGCAAACTTTAAAAGCTGTGACGGATATTATGATGGTGACAGAGAGGACATAGGATTATTCAAATTCTATAAATCAGTTGTAACATCTTTAAATAATTTGATCAGTCACAACACAGGTTCGCAGTCCATCAATATATCTGAAACAACTCCCTCACTCATCATTAATAGCAATATTGATGAAACACTGGATAGTCTGACAGAAAATCAAAAAACAAAGATTGGAGCACCTCCTATTGTGACTAATGATGATATTAATACTACATTAGATATTCTTGAAAACAATCATAAAACCCCTAACAAAGTAACAGAAAATAATATCACCCAAAGTCCCCAAGGAAATACGATTAAAAGTACAAATGCTATAGTAATGCCGTCCACATCAAGAATACCAGAAAAATCTCTGAACGTAATGACAATACCAAGTCCTTTCAAAAGGGCTTTGTTTTGGCCAACGCCTAAAGACAATATAAAAAAGAAAAAGAAAGAAAAAATACCTTCTGTTATAACGTCAATACAATGGCAAAAATATCATGAGGACAAAGAAAAGAAAAAAAATGAATTAGAAGGAGAAAAGAAAAGAAGAATGGAGGAAAGAAAGAAAAAGAAAGAGCGAATTGAAGAGGAGCGAAAACTCAAGACTGCTAAGAAATTGGCTAAGAAAACCATAAAGACTGTAAAAAAGAAAACTGTTAAGACTGACGATTATAGTAGCAACTCAAGTTCTGAAGAAGAGTGGCAAGATTCTGGAGATAGTTTAGATGATATATCTGACGAGATTGAAGATGATGATTTAGAAATGGGTAATGCACAGGAAAATAAGTTTGAGAAAAGCAAGATCAAGCAGGGTGACTATGTGATTGTCAATTTTCCTGGTAAAAAGAAATATCACAGGTTTCTCTGTATTGTCCAAAATATTAATGAAAATGGTGAAATCGAAGTTATGGCAATGGTAAGCTGTGATCCAAACAAGACTACCTTCAAGGAAAACGATAAAGATGTTAGCATTATAAGAGAATGCCAAATCGTTGAAATTGTCGACACACCAAAAATGATAGTTGCTGGTGATAGAATTAAGTACAAATTTGATTTTGCGTTGCAGGTTGATGGATAAGTATAAGCATCTTTTAATAACTCAACATAAATATATACATGACTGATTATATTAAAATATTATGTTTCTCTAGTATTTTGTTATGAAAACCTACTTTAACTGTGATTTAAAGCCATGTCTAAGATTAGTGCTAAGTGCTGTCAACTATTAGTGGTAACGAATTTTGGAGATGTCATCTATTAGTTCCTATTACAAAGTTAAAAAAAATACAAACTTATAATTAAAATATGTTGATAATTAAAATGTTTATTGTTACAGAATAGTTCTAAGTATATCTTTAGTAGATTAAAAAAGTTTTTACTGTAATGTAATAACAAAATATATTAAAATTTGAATACTTAAATTTGTATTGTTCTTAAAGTGTCTAGCATTAGGTGTCTTACTTTATATAAGTATTGTATCAGTTATCTAGTTCCCATAGTACAAGCTATGCTTAGTTTGGGGCTAGATGGCGCTGTGTGAAATGTCCACACATATTTATTATTTTTATTTTTTATCAAATTGTTGAGGTTCTGTTCGCTATATTTAACAAACATATTGCACTATAGGATGGGAATGTGATATGATTTTAAATACCTTACATTTGTACTCCTTGCCTAATATGTTTGGTAAGACCTGACCACACCGCATGATACACTGCGAGTGTGGTCAGGCCACGCCTGGTGGTTTCGTATTTTCCCCAGTTTTTCTGTTGCTGGCGGCACAATGTTCTTATTACTAACCAAATTATTATACGTCTGCCACTCCTGCGCTGCCAGCCACCCATCACCGTACTGCCGTCGACGTGGTTATGTAGATTTATATTCACTAGTTCTTGACTCATTGGAATGCAAGATTCCTTAAAAGTTTTGGTTTCAGACATTCACACAAATACTAAAACAACCAGTGTACCTACAGCAATGAGCCTCGTAGAGAAATATATCAATGAATTTCAAGCATATACTTTTAAAAGTTGTTTACGACAGCTTAGACCACTATGTCTAACCATATTATAGCAATCTGGGACTCGCCAAATGTGTTATGATCTGTTCCGTGCTTTGACTGATGATAAGCAAAGGGTTACAGTAGAGATATTATTTATTTTATGGTTCAAACAAACTCACAATTCTATAATTTATAGCAAAAGTAAAGGTATTATGCCTGATTCTACAAGCTGAATTTAAAATATAAGGTAGGTAGGTATATGATGTTGAAAGCTGTGGAGGGCGATGACTCTGTCGTTTTGTTTTGTGGCTGTCTCTGTACCGTTACGTGCGATAGTTTTTGCCAGCGATCGCACACACCTGTGTCCCACACCGCACCGTACAAAAAGTTAATAGGAGTAAACCCGCGGACCTCCGTGTGTCCAGCGGCTTAATAGCGGCGCCGGCGCAGCATACAGCGACTGCAAGCTAGCTTTACAAGTTGAAATGGCAATGGGTAGGCCACATCGCTCGTATCGTAGAACTGTCAGACAACCGATGGGGAAGAAAGGTTCTCGAGTGGAGACCACGAACTGGAGGACGCAGCGTAGGCCGACCCCCCACTAGGTGGACCGACGATCTGGCGAAAGCCGCGGGGAGCGGATGGATGCAGGAAGCGAGCAGCCGCTCAAAGTGGCACTTCCTGGGGGAGGCCTATGTTCAGCAGTGGACTTCTCTAGGCTGTTAAATTTAATGATGATGATACAGCGACTGATGCGGCATTTTTTATAATAGATTGATATTGTGCTATCGCAGTTTTTGTGCTTGCTTCCATTACCTATTGTTTAAACATAAGTAAATAAAGTCAGGTATTTTTATTTAAACGAATTCTGTGAGTTATGATTACTTTTTTTTTGATAATATGTATAATAAACGCTTTACTTACGGGATCTTTACCGTGATTACAATCATTTTTGAGTTCTCGATTTTTCGGCACAATTAAGTACATAAACCATGTTCACGGGTAGACTGAAGATGCGGGTGGAACCACAACTGTGAAAGTTTAAAAGTATAATAAAAGTTTATTTATTCAACGCAATTAGCATGGTTACACATGAGTTTTTTTGTTACACCTAGCGAGTGTATTTAAATAAATGGAAAATGTTCGAAAATCAATCAACATCCAACAAAATATCATGCGCAAAGGTTTAATCGCATTGAAGTATTTTTTTAATATTTATAAATATCAAATATCAGAATAACTTACATCCTAAAGTAAAAAATACTAGTAACAATATGAAGTCAACCGAGTATCTACGAGAGCGCGGAACACGCGCTGTAAAAGACATCAACGCGCGCGCGCGCTACGCACTTCTCTACGAAAGTCTACGATACGTATGATCTATAACCAACACTGGCTTGTTAAAACCATTTTTTGAGATCTCACAATAACGATAAAATTGCCGAAGCCCACACGAAGGCACAAGTCTGTTTGTCTCTCTGTCTCTAATATCGTGAGAATAGGTTTGATTTTATGTTATACATTTACCATTCTTGTACCTTCTAAAAATAAGTCAAATACAATTTCCCCCTTCAATATGAAGAAGAATCATGTTTATAATGAAAAAAAAACGGATTTAGCTTTGTATTTAATTGGTTGCACCTTCCAGACATCACCATCTATCATGACGTGGGTTACATTCGTGGTGGTGACGTAACGTAAGGGGTTGGAGCGCAGCTTGCAATCCGCAACCTGTTCTAATCTAAACAATTAGCGGCCCATTAATTACCGCGGTAGATATCATCGGCTCCAATAAAAACGCATCCTCTCGTATGATTCAAACTTTATTTATTTATTTTTTCTTATCGCTTAAAGTTTTTAAAGGTAATATGCACTCTTGGTACGATATATGCGCATGAGCCTGCTGAAAATAGTGCTATCGAACAACCAAATCACGATGGACATTTTAAATTTTTTAATACTGAAAGTGAACTTACCAACTCTACACCAATGTGTTTGTATGACAACAAACGCACCAAGTACACAACGCCCAGAGCTTGATAATCGCGCGGTATGCAAGCTTGCACCGCGAGCGCCGCGGCGATACACAAGGCATAATGCGACCAACGGAAGTATAATGTCTTCTGTGCCTTCCATAATTGTAGTGTAGTAATAGACGGGTCTCGTATAGATTAACATTCATGAGGCGCGTGGAGCGCTCAGCTTCGAAAGTAAAAGCTAAGGCATTCCGCGCGTGCGTCGACGCCGCTGTTGCCGTCGCCGCACCAGCTTTTTTACACCACCTAGCTCCACGCGTCCTCTTGGCGATTCCATTCATAATGTTGGCGCGAGCTACGCGGTGTCATTAACGTGCAGTGTTGGAAATTATTCTCGCTTTTCCTGTGTCTAATTTTTTATACGATAGTAGCGTTTCGAATATAAATCAGTTTTATTGTAACAGTAGGCCTAGTTATCCGTTATCTACGATATGTCAAGACAATAGTTTTGTTTTTATGGTGAACGCAAGTGGCTACTTTGTTTTGGCAGGTACTATCACCATAGTGTGGCCTATATTTCTGTCATATAATACGATTATGAATCACGAATTACCCTATGAATATTATTCCTTATTTACCACACGCCGTCAGTACCTTAGTACTGCTACTGACTTGCGTTTCACTGTATAAGCTTTGTAGGAACCTTTAGGCAATTTAGCACGATCAGTGTTGCATGCTGTGTTCACTAGTTTTAGGACGGACGCTGAATGTTATGGTGTTTTTTTTGTTAAAAATTGTTTACTAGTGTTACGTCCAAATTGTGAACCAAAGAAATAATAATAAAAAAACCCTATTTATTTACAATTGAGCGCTACCTTGCTTCGGAGGGCACCATAATACGTTGGTCCTGACTGTTGTCGTGGCGCCTAACGACACTAAGGCTAGCTATTAGCCAAAAAGCAGAATAAAATTATCACAGAATGTTGCCAGCATGTTGGGTACGCTACCTACCGGCAGCGGCAGTGGGCTGGAGAGCATTTGGACTGTCTATAGGCCATCGCGGTCTATTATACAGTTCATATATTCTTTGTAGTAGGTATAGTGTAGCTAGTTAGTGTGTGGTGTAGTTAGTTTTAGTTTAGTTTTGATTATTGTAGTAGTTAGCTTGAGTAATAAAGGAATATTGCCCGTTAAAAAAAGTCACAGAATATTATATTGACTAATCGAACGTAAAAGCGGAATTTTATTAATTACTGCAATCTTGATATTCTCTTCTTTGATATTCACTCTAAATCAATCAATCATAAATACTGTAAATACATACATACATTACATACACAACTAACCTACCTACCCGAGCGAACGGAAATGCCGCGCGTGCTCTCATGGCTGCGTCACGCCGGTCTTCAAAGCTCGCCGACATTCATAATGCAGAGAGAGCAGGGTGATATTGATTGAACTTAGCGTACGGTTACAGATTACATACTACGGGGAACAGACGAAGACGAACCTTTCTACGGGGCGTGAATGGCTCAAAAAGTTAATGTTTGTTAAATTCCCAGGAGACGAAATTTTTACAAAAACTAAAACTAAGTATTACGGTTGTATTATTTTTTTAATCTAAATTTTGAGGAAATATGTTTTTTTTATCTCTTATCTTACAAGAGAATCAGGTCCATGGTTGAACTCTGTACGGTCTACCTGTGTGTACGATATAGCGCGATATTGTTGGTGTTGCTTATGATTTGCCAATTAGTACTGGAAAGTAAAGATAAGAAAAGGTTTATTTTTTTCAAAAAAAGCACGACAAGCCGTTTTATTGCTTTATTACGCTGAATAGTAATAATCAAGTAAACGAAAGGAGCGAAAGTATTGATCTTAATTAGACAGAAATATAGAAACAAGCCTAGCAGCATCTTCGGGTGGTAAACATAGCATTTAGATTCAAGTTGTGTTGCAAGTTGCTCGTATTAGATTGAACATTCACCGTTACGTTTGAGCAAAATATGCCGAGGCTTGGAATTTCCTTTCATGTAGCTTATTTATTTTATTTTTTACTTTATTATTTATTATTTAAGATATTCATTGCCGCGGTAGGGACCGGGCCCTGCGCTTAGTGCGCTGGCTCACTGCCGGCTCGAGCCCCACCCAGCCGCGCTCCGGTCGCTGAAATAATAACTGATAACAAGCCGTACTTACTGACTGTCAGTCTAGCAACCGCGAGCCGACACTCCACAAATCATTAGGGGTTTTTTATGTAAACTAATGACGTGCGTGACGACTGACGAGCTAGGTAGTCATAGGATGTACCTACAGCGTCACTCGGAACTCTAATTATGAAATTAAACTAGACACTTATTTCAAATCATGGTTGCAAGTATGCGGCTAAAGCGTCATAAACTCGTCAGAAAAGTATTTCGGCTTTCACAGGGACCGGGGAATTTCACTCTTCTGTAGAGATGAGCGAGGGGAGGTCACAGGGCGCGGGCACCGGGCGGGGCGGCCTTCGGTCGCAGGCTCTGTTATAATAAGGTTCTTGACGTGCTTGAGGCTTGCGTAGGTAGGTCTGCTTGGATAGCGAGCAAGTCTCGCGCACTAACTGTTATATAATCTGCGGGCGCGCAGTGAAAGGGCACGGCAGGCGCGAGTCGGCCGCGAGCGCCTGCCGTGCGCTCCACCCGCCCGCACTTCTCTACAACCTATAATAACATAATTAGGTGATCACGCTGATTCCTTGTTCGTGAACAGCAATTTTGTTCCCAGAAACATTTTTAGTTTTTATTTCACCTTTATAGTTTTAGCTCACTCATCCCTGTATAGCTCACATGGACATGGACGGTATATTTTGGCACATTCCACGATAACGTCCGTCTGACATTTCAATAGTTAAATTTCTGTAACGAAAAATCTTAAAGAAGGGGTTCATCACGCCCTAGCCTCAGGGGCGGACATTTTGCTCAAGTGAGTGGTAAGGTAGTAGGTAGGAAATTAAACTAGGTAATTACATATTATATTACATAGAGTCGATAAGTATTGCGTAGGTACACAGATATTATATAAATATTATATAGGATTGTGTGATTGCGTATAATTTTAATACGAGAAAAGCATACACCCACCAGAGACGGTAATTTTAAGGTATATAAAAAAATTGGGCAAAATCCTAGCTCCGCATTTTTTTTAAGTACTTTGCATACAAGGCTGTGTGATGGTCTGATGGATGGAGATGTGAGCGTGGCTCCGTTGTGTTACAGACGCGTCTTCGTCAAACGAGGCGGTGCACCTGCAGCGGCGGCTGCTGAGCCTCAGCTCGGAGCTGGTGACGCTCCGCAGCCACCTGCACGTGGGCGCGTTGCCGCCCGCGCCGCAGCCAGCCGCACCCGCGCCGCAGCCGGCCGCGCCCGCGCCGCAGCCGGCCGTGCCGCCGCGCGCGCCGCACCTGCTGCCGCCCGCGCCGTTACCGACACTCCAGCCTCTACCGCCGCCACCAGGTACACCACACACTTTACTGGCAAATTATACCGACTTCAATTTTCACATCGACGTTTCAAAAAAAACAGAACTATCCAATGGCCGGTCATCATGATTTACCGTTTCGTTGAGGTGGTGGACTATCGCAAGCGTTTTTGATTCTGTCACTCGTTGAATGCCATTATTTTAGACGTTCTTCTTGGGTGGGATACACGTGCATGACCAACATTAAAGGCGGAACTTGAAACATCTAGTGAAGTATAGCATGTGTTGATCGTGTGCAGAGACGCGATGGCGCGGCGGCGGGGGTCCGAGTGCGGCGGCGGACGTGGAGGACCTGATTCACCTGCGCGGGCCGCTCACTGAGGACGCCGTCGTGCGCGCGCTGCAGGCTCGCTTCTACCAACACAAGTGCTACGTACGTCCTCCCATGCTGCTTCTATACTCACATAGTGATAAGTGATATCTAGTACAGCACCATCATACAACAGCACTCGCTAACCAAAATAATTTAAATGATACATATTCACGACCATTTCACTTGTCTTTCATCAGAATAGCACGGTGACATTTAAGTTTTATAGAATTCGAATAAATCTGCTCTTTAGAGCTCGTTCTCCTTTTTTTATCCACGTTGCTGATCTAAGTAACTCTCTAAAATACAATACCCGAAACTTGTCGCATGCATTCTGTTACAATAAAACTCATCCATCGATGTGATATTGTCGTATATGAGGTGCGTTAAATAAAAAACCCTTATATTAGAGTAACGAAGTGACATTCGCTTTGGCAGCAACTCTTCAGCGCTCGAACAATAGTGCACCTTGCACATGCGTCACCGTCACTACCCCGCCGCCGCGGTACAAAAACTGGCAGGTACACGCTACCTGAACCCGAGCGCCGGACGGTGAAGGCTATACAAGACCCGTGGTTAGGCTGATAGACCTTTGATAAAACGTGCAATGAAATAAATATACATTTGCAATTTACACAGATACCTGACAAGGCGAAAGATCTTGAAGAGATTAGATTATGATGTAATGATCTTTTTGATGCTTGTTTATTATCATCTCGGAACTTTTCTCAGAATACTTTCAGTCTGTTTATGAACTTGTGAACACTTCGATGTCTCAAATATCTAATTCCTATGATGCTCAAGCTAGGTCAACGCTTGCTACCTGCTATATTTCCGAGAAAGAAATTTATAGAGCTCTTTTAAAGTTAGATCACATGAAGGGTGCAGGGCTGGATGGCATACCAAATGTATTCCTTTGTCAAATCCGTTTGGTTTCATTTACAATAAGTCTCTTCAAGATGGTGTTTTTCCTACTAAGTGGAAGCAAGCCCGTGTGACACCTGTCCATAAGAAAGGCGATGTTGCAAATGTCTGTAATTATAGACCAGTGTCTATACTGCCTGCGCTTGGAAAAGTCTTTGAATCGATAGTCCAACGGAAACTCTATTGGCATGTAAAGGAATATATTCATCCCGAACAGCATGGCTTCCTTCCAAAAAAGTCCACAGCTTCCAATTTGATTGGTTTCGTAAATGATATTTCCCAAGCTCTGGATGACGGAGAGGAGGTTCACGCTGTTTATACAGATTTTAGCAAGGCGTTTGACCTCATTGATCATGTTCTCTTGCTAGAAAAGTTATCAGCAATGGGGATTCATGGCTCGCTATTAAGATGGTGCGAGTCTTATTTGCGAAATAGATCTCAATTGGTCATGATACATGGATACATGTCACGGGTTAAAAAGATACCTACCGGTGTACCACAAGGTTCGCATATAGGTCCACTGTTTTTTTTAATATTTATAAATGATCTGGCTTCTATTCTAAATTGCCCCTTTAAAATGTATGCAGACGATTTAATATTATATATGCGGATTAAGACCTTGAATGACGTTGTATACTTTCAGAATGAGATTGATAAGGTATTTTTATGGTGTTGTCAAAACAAGATGATTTTAAACGTAGAAAAGTGCTCGCATGTTAAATTTACCAAAAAAAAAAGATTCTATTTCCGCTATTTATCAGATAGATGGTAAACCGCTTAATGAGGCTGCAAGTATTAGAGATCTAGGCGTCACAGTGGATAGTTCCCTATGTTTTCGAACTCATATTGACACTATAGTAAAAAAAGCATCGCAACTTTCTGGTTTCGTTTCTAGACAGATTAAAGTATTTAAAGATCCGAAGGTTATTATTCCTGTTTATATCAGCTTGGTAAGGAGTTTACTGGAGTATAACGGCATGGTATGGGCGCCTGGGTATGCAGTGCATTGTAATAGGCTGGAGCGCATCCAAAAAAGATTTTTATATCAGCTCACGTATGCAAATAATAAGTGTAAAATTCTGACGTCCTATGAATCCAGACTCACTAACTTCAATCTCAGGACTTTGAATGCTCGAAGAAAGATATCAGATATCGTATATTTGTATAAAGTACTTCATGGATTAATATTGTGTCCCGACTTTTTAATGAATATTGGTATAGAAGTCCCTCGTGCTGGCAGTCGCCTGTGTAATCGTCGGACTTTTAAGCTGCCCCATTGTCGAACCAATGTAGGACAACATTCTCCTCTGTATCGTATGTTATCATGTTATAATGGAATTCGCTCATCCTTAGATATTTTCGATAGTTCTTTGGCCTCAGTTAAGGCCAAACTTACAAAAGTTGTAAATTGACAAGCTGTGCAAATTATTTTCTAAAAATTTTTTTTTTCTTTTACATTTATTTTCGTTTTTATTTAAGGTTTAAGTATTATTCGTTTAAGTTGCTTAATTTAATTTTTTAAACTGTACCTGCTTTCTTTCTTATTGTTATTATTATTATTTTTTTTCCTTTTTGCCACACGCAGTCAGTACCTAGTATTGACTTGTGTTTTGTTTCACTGTATAGGTTTTATAGGAACCTTTAGGCAATTTAGCACGGTTAGTGTTGCATGCTGTGTTCACTAGTTTTAGGACGGACGCTGAATGTTATGGTGTTTTTTTGTAAAAAATTTGTTCATAGTGTTACGCCCAAATTGTGAACCAAAGAAATAATAATAATAAAAACACAAAAAAATAATTCCATAACATTCTGTTAGTCACTTTCGTTCGCGAGCAGCTCACGCCGTTCCCTCGGCGGTAAGGTAACGCGATGTGTCGGCGGGTTCCAGACGATGGTGGGGCCGATCCTGGTGGCGGTGAACGCGTACACGGACGCGAGCAACGCGCTCACGCTGTCGGCGGCGCGCGCGCAGCGGCCCGAGCTGGCGCGCCTCGTGCACCACGCCGTGCGCCACCAGGCCGACTCCGGCTACCCGCAGGCCATCATCCTCTCCGGTATGCTCCGCACCCACCACCGCACCGCTACATCCGCGGCCTTTCACAAAGCCTCCAAGTATCGCCCGGTAACGTCGAATACATTAACGTTCCAGGCGTGTCCGGGTCCGGCAAGACGTACGCGTCGATGGTGCTGCTGCGGCGGCTGTTCGACGTGGCGGGCGGCGGGCCGGAGACGGACGCCTTCAAGCACCTCGCCGCCGCCTTCACCGTGCTGCGCGCGCTCGGCACCGCCGCCACGCCCGCCAACTCCAACTCCAGCCGCATCGTGAGTGCACTCTCTCGTCCCCGCCCCGCCCCGCCTCGCCCCGCCCGCCGTAACCCCGCCCTCCGTGCGCAGGGACACTTCATCGAGGTGCAGGTGACCGACGGCGCGCTCTACCGCACCAAGATCCACTGCTACTTCCTGGAGCAGACGCGCGTGGTGCGGCCGCCGCCCGCCGAGCGCAACTACCACATCTTCTACCACATGCTGGCCGGCCTCACCGCCGAGGAGCGCGCGCAGCTGCATCTCGACGGGTACACGCCGCAGGATCTCCGGTGAGCGCGCCGCCGGAGCGGACGGAGCCCCGCGCCGCCCCGCCCCGCGACCGATGTAACCGGCCCCCGATCCGCCCGCAGGTACCTGGCGTCCCCGCAGCCGCGGCGGCCGGAGCCCGAGGACGCGGCGCGGTTCCGCGCGTGGAAGACCTGCCTGGTGATCCTCGGCATCCCGTTCCTGGACGTGGTGCGCGTGCTGGCGGCCGTGCTGCTGCTCGGGAACGTGCAGTTCGTGTCGGGCGGCGAGGGCGGCGCCGAGCCGGCGGGCGAGGCGGAGCTGGCCGCGGCCGCCGCGCTGCTGGGCGTGCCGGCGCCGGCGCTGCTGCGCGGGCTGTGCACGCGCACCCCGGCCCGCGGCCCGGCGCGCGAGCCAGCCCGCGAGCCGGCCCGCGAGCCGGCCCGCGCGCCCGCCACGCCCGCCGCCGCGCACGCCGCGCGCGACGCGCTCGCCCGCGCGCTCTACTGCCGCACCGTGGCCACCATCGTGCGCCGCGCCAACTCCCTCAAGCGGCTCGGCTCCACGCTCGGCACGCTCTCCTCCGACTCCAACGACTCGGTGCACAACCAGGTGCACACCCATACGTTGCAACGCACGCAACCTACACCATGTTTTCGATACGAATTCGCTCTCCCTAAGACTCTAGTGATGATTTTAACAGCAAATGATTTCAGTCACAATTGATTTATTCATGCAGCACCGATATACCGCTACATTCTACTAAAAGTATATATCGATGTAATGTCGCAGGACGCAGCGTCGTCGCGGCGCAGCTTGTCCGCGGCGGAGGGCGGCGGTCGCGGTCGGGCGGGCGCGCGGTCGATGGCGGCGCTCAACGACGCGGTGCGGCACGCGACCGACGGGTTCGTGGGGATCCTGGACATGTTCGGGTTCGAGGACGCGGCGCCCTCGCGGCTCGAGCAGCTGTGCGCCAACCTGTGCGCGGAGACCATGCAGCACTTCTACAACACGCACGTGTTCAAGTCGTCCGCGGAGTCGTGCCGCGAGGAGGGCGTGCGCGGCGCGCCCGAGCTGGACTACGTGGACAACGTGCCCTGCATCGACCTCGTGTCCAGCCTGCGCGGCGGGCTGCTGGCCGCGCTCGACGCCGAGTGCGCCGCGCGCGGCTCGCCCGACCAGTACGTGGCGCGCATCCGGCACGCGCACAGGTGCGTACCGCCCGCCCGGCCCGCCCGGCCCCCCGCGCCCCCCGCGCCCCCCGCCGCGCTCACCGCCCGCCGCTTGCAGGGGACACCCGCGGCTGGCGGAGGCGCGCCCGCCGCACCCGCGCCGGTTCGCCGTGCGGCACTACGCCGGCGAGGTGGTGTACGACGCGGCCGACTTCCTGGAGGCCAACCGCGACGCCGTGCCGGACGAGCTGCTCGCCGCGTTCGAGGCGCGCGCCTGCGAGTTCGGGTTCGCCACGCACCTGTTCGGCGCCGAGCTGAAGGCGCGCGCGGCCGGCGGCGGCGGCGGCGGGTACTTCCGCGCCTCGCCCACCGCCGCGCCCGACTCCACCTTCACGCAGGACTTCCACACGCGGCTCGACAACCTGCTGCGCACGCTGGTGCACGCGCGCCCGCACTTCGTGCGCTGCCTGCGCGCCAACGCCACCGAGACGCCCATGCTGTTCGAGCGCGCCACCGTCGCCAAGCAGGTGCGACACGGCCGCCCCTCGCGCGCTCCCGGCGCCGCCTCCTGTCGCCCGCTGACCTCGCCGCTCCGGTTGCAGGTGCGCGCGCTGCAGATCCTGGAGACGACGCAGCTGATGGCGAGCGGGTACCCGCACCGCATGCGGTTCCGCGCGTTCGGCACGCGGTACCGGGCGCTGTGGGCGCGGGGCGCGCGGGCGCGGGGCGCGGGCGCGGGCGCGGGGGAGGAGTGCGGCGCGGCGTGCGCGGGCGTGCTGCGCGCCGTGCAGGCGGCCGCCGCGCCGCCCGCGCCCGCCTCGCCCGCCACCGTCGCCTGGGCGCTCGGCAAGCGGCACGTCTTCCTCAGCGAGGGGATGCGGCAGGTGACGCTACACGCCGCGCGCAAGTGCGCACTCTGGCGACACGATC
Source organism: Ennomos erosarius (assembly GCA_963580505.1). NCBI lineage: Eukaryota > Metazoa > Arthropoda > Insecta > Lepidoptera > Geometridae > Ennomos > Ennomos erosarius. The sequence goes on from OY756988.1 coordinate 187,681, forward strand.
GACCAACATAAGGCCATTCGTGTACATAAATTCAATTGAACGATGTTTTCACAGGTGTTGGAGCGCATGCGTCGCGCTCGGCGCGCGGCCGCGGCGGAGTGCATCCAGGCGGCGTGGCGGCGGCACCGGTCCCGGCCGCGCGGGCCGGCCGCCCCCGCCCCCGCCCCCGCGCGCCCCCGGCCCGCGCCCATCGCCGGCACGCCGCCGCCGGAGGGGGAGGGCGCGGACAAGTGCGAGCCGGCGCTGGTGAAGCGCACGTGCTCGCTGTTCGGGCTGGACCTGGTGAGCGGGGCGGGCGCGGAGGCGGGGCCGGGGACGCGCGGCGGGCGCGCACTAACGGCGCTGTGCCCGCAGGAGCGGCCGCCGCCGCTGCCGCCGCCGCGCGCGTACACGGTGGCGGGCGGCGTGAAGCTGGGCTACCCGCAGCAGCGGCTGGTGACGGCCGAGTGGGCGGAGGAGGGCGGCGCCGCGCGCCTGCGCCCCGGGGACTCCGTGCTCGTCGTGGGCGCCGCGCGCCGCGGCCACGTGCTCGTGCAGGTACGTACCGGGCCCGCACACCCACACTCTGCCTACGGTCCACGTCTACAGCACCGAGCGTGTTCACTCCGTTTCCGAAATACGCGATCAACATCCGAAATCAACCAAAATATGACACGTTTCGATCCATCACTCCCAGACATTTTCTAAAAGTTGAGTTTAGATTTGGTATTTCCGAGTTTTAAATTGACGAACACGGGCCACGGGGTGTCCATCCACCTCGCCACTATTTATTTTGTAAGTTCGATCCGCAGAGTACATTGACATAAACTGGTTCGATCGATGTACCTCCTTCGCTCCGCCCACATTGGGAGTTATATTATGGCTCCGCCAAACGCCAAATAAATATTAATTATCTATTCTGTCGCCCCGCTCTGGGAATCTACTTTGCTTTCTTGGTAAACAGTCTAGGTACTATTTTAGGTAAAGGAGGTTACAACATATTTTTGTCGGCAACCCCCCGCAGGTCCCGGGGCGCGCGGTGTGCGTGCCGCACGCGGTGCTGGCGCCCCCCCGCGCGCCCGCGCCCCGCGCGCCCCCCGCGCCGCTCCCCCCCGCCTGACTACACCCGCCTGACTACACCCGCCTGACTACACCCGCCTGCCTACACCCGCCTGCCTACACCCGCCGCGGGGGGCGGCGACGCATCCACTCCGCCGGCGTCGTGCCTCGAGCCCAATGTATCCATGTAAATAGTAGGATAGTATTTATGAAATCCGGTCCCTCGCTGCATTATTGTTGAGGAGGCCGAAATACCTCTTGTATGCTGACCGCAAAATTTGGATATGGTAGAATCTGGTAGATAAACTATGTAGGTACGTAGGTATCCAATTTTTGAAGTAGTAGAAACAAAAATCACTGGCATAATTTTGAAACTGAATAAGGAAACAGCACACAACACACAGTAAGTATGCGATCAATATCATAATAATTATGTTATGTGCATCTACGAAAAATATTTGTCGTTAATGAAAGAAGATAACCAGTAGGTACAGTTTGGTAGGATGACATTCTACAATTTGTGAAAAAACAATGTAAACAAATTGTTATGGTAACAATCCTAATACCCCTACGAGACCCCACTGCGGCCTAGCCCCCGTCATGGGCCAACCCCAGGTAAATCTTGGCAAGTATCCAGTGTAGATAATGACATGATAGCGCTGGTAGGAGCGCTATAATATCAAGAGATGGTGCTGCTTGTCATGGTCTCTCACGAGTGTCCAGAAAATGTTGTCGGTAGTACTGGAGAATATTGAGACGTCTACATGATGGAAAGGGAGAGCTTCTACTAAAATGTGGTCCTTACAAGTAGTTTGGATTTTCGAATGCATGTTACAGGCAGGTGGCGGTGCAATGCACGTCTGAATAGGTAGTTCTATGCTACACAAGTCACACGCAGATAGTATTACAGGTAAATGTGCCATTTTAAAACAATTTATGATATTTGGCCGCCTTTTATCATAAAATACCTAAGTATATATATTACATCGAATCACTTATCAATAATCAATTCTTTATTAATATAATTAACAATTCTGTTTAATCCCGTTGCAATCATTATCACCACTCAGATAGGCACCAAGCACCAGGCGGAATATTATAAACTAAAAAGTTCAACAAACCATCAAGAGATGGCGCTGCCTACCAAAATATTCATTATACTATACATAAAATGTATTGGCATCTTCATAAAGCTAGGGGTCCAAAGACTAACCCCCGTATTCCAAAACATTTCTCCAAAAATCCTTCACTATTATTTATTGTCAACTAAAAATACCAAAACACAAAATGAGGTTAATTCGAGGTTGAGTCGAATGGAGTAATCTCGAGGTAATGTCTTAGAATATGGGGGTAGGTCTCCTACGCTGCGTCTCAAGCTGTTGTCAACCATCCGGTCAAGCCGTAGTGCCTGCCTGATAATTATATATATCGCAAGGTAACGTTAGTTTATTCGATTGAACATTATCTACTTGTAATATACTTGTATGAAATCCTTAGTTACGCCTAAGAATAAATATATAGTACTACGTAGTTACACAGTATCACAGCGTAGTATCTACTACTATATATTCTGTGGTTACTGATTAAGCAGCCGCTCAAGTTGTCAATCTATGGGAGAGGCATATGTTCAGCAGTGGACGTCTACAGGGACTTCAGGCTGTGAATGAACACAGCCTAGGAGCGGATTCATGCAGTGGGGTCTCGTACTCTCTCTATTGTAGTGTCGCCCTCACCACCTGTTGCGCACGGTGCTATTCAGGCTCCCTCGGGATGCTTGCATCGTGACGGTAACTTATTATGTACCTATATCATTCATTGTACGGATCATAGAGCAAAAAAAGGGGCGTCATTTGTTTCAATGCTCTGTGGTACGGATAGTCGCCTGAACAATGCACATAGTAATAGAAAAAAAATTGTATTCATTAAGTATAGCTGTACGCCTAGCACGAATATTTACGCGCGCGTAAGTGTAACGTTAACGAAAGGCAGTTGAGCTGCCCCCCGATTACGATTGCATTTGCCGTTCAACTACTGTCAAAGTTTATACAATTGTGACAGCAGTTGAGCGGCAGACGCGCGTTAGCAGCGCTGCTAGCTCAATCGTAATAAGGGGGCAGCTCAATTGCCTTTCGTTAACGTTACACTTACGCGCGGGTAAATACTCGTGCTAGGCCTACTGGTCAGGGTAGCCATTGTGTATAAAGACCTTAAGTAGAAGTAACTATCTGCAAGGCACTACGACTATACAGCCGCTTATACTACTACTTACATACCACTATTTATTGCAGGAAATAGCAACTAGTTAATGATTGATAGATTGAATTAATGTGATAATGCTTGTGTATCATTTCAAAATCATTATAATCTGACTGATGTAAATTATGTGATATGTACCTCAGACAGAAAGTAGGTATGTACCACGTGGCCCGCGGACGCGCTGCCGACACGAGTCCGACTATACTTGTCTAATGCTATAGATGTAGTTTGATAACATATTCATTATAAAGGTTACTTTAAATTAATAAGACACCACGATTATATTGTAAAAAAAAATACACCGGAGATTTATATGGTAACAACAAATTGAAAGTAACCTCGTAGATTTAAGCTAGCGTAAGTTTCAGAATAAATAAAACTATATTGTAAAATATCCAAATCTTTTATTTGCATTTACGAGTAATAATCTTACACAAAATATGTGGAATGTGGATCAAATCGGGAAACAGAAACAGCGCGGCCGAAACAATACAATACAAGCGCCCATCGTCGAAGCGACAGGTCATCGGAACGGGGGGTCTAGCAAGGATCCCAAACGCTAACTCCAAAATCTATTGTAAGAACATTTGGGAAATCGCTCATAGCCTGATTACACCTGCCGAGTAACACGGCAGGTGTAATCAGGCTATTACTTTTCCGCAGCTAATGTCATTTCAATACATTTTGGAATTAGCGTTGACGACCCCAGATATTCTATAACGAGTAACAATAATTGGTATCGCAATATTATAATGTTATAATACAGTAGGGTAGTAAACGTTCCGCGCTCCCTGTGGTGGGAACTATTCTATTTGAACATTTTGAACACATTGAGATGACGTCCCACTAGTTCCAGCTTGTAACGTTGGCAGTGGATACATTATAAAATACTAACATAACGTATTAGCTAGCTACACTTCAACATCTCTCCTAACTATTCACATAATCTGTGGCCGAGCACAGAACAAGCCGCGATCGGCTTCCGGTGACGGTAACCGTCGCGCGTCGCCTCCCGCTCGGGCCTTGTTTCATATTCGGTACTCCGATGATATTAATTACTTGTAAATAAGCAGATTTATAACATTTGACAGTAATACAACGATCTAAATACATCAAAAAGACGCGAGATCTGTCCCGAGAGACGATATAATGAACTGATTCATCTAAAGCTAAGTAACTACTATCTACTAACTACTACCCGCTAATTTCTCTCTTCGACGCTAACTATAAAGGGAAACGTTGACTTCCGTCGCAGTAGATAACGATAAATGCGTATATATGAATAAATAGCGTAATATCTGACAACAAGTAAGGTCCCTCGTGGTTGAATACAATCAACGTTATATGTTTCGTTGAGCTATCACATCGCATCACTAAACATTAAAACATAGCACAACATATCGTGTCGTGAGCGATCACATGCAAACATTTCATTCGAATGGCTCTCACCGATATACGAAATACATTTCATCGCAAAATAATATAATACGATCGGCGAGTCGCCGTTAGCTCCCTCGCACACAATACTTACAGATAGAGAGGTAGATACACTATACATAACGCGAGAACGCTCGATAGACTAATGAAAATTTGGCAACAGTCAAGTAGTTATACTTCAAGATATACTTTAACATACATAAATGCGGTACATAGTAATAATACTACAACTTTAACGACATACATATTTTATATGTATAATAAATGCAAATATATCAATATAATATACAATACTGCGTTAAATGGAACGTCAAGTCGGAGCGACACTCAGACAAGCGTCTCCACCTGCCAGGGTGTGGGTGTATTCTGGTCCGACTCGACGCTCCACGACACAATAGTTGCGTTGGCAACGAAGGCAAAGGGCACACACATAGATAGACGACAAGAATCAGATCGCAAGACAATCGAGATTACTACTAACGTTAGAAGATAAAATATTGTAAAAAGATCCAAAACCTACCTAACGTGGCGACAGTGCTGCCACCACACGACCAACGCACCGCACTCCGCACATACCGAGCGCCAGGAGTTGCCGCGTGCTCCAGCTGGGATATTCCCGAATGTCCTGCGCAGTAGCAAAAAGTGCTAATATAATATTGTAACACTACGCAGGTCACCTTGGTCTTCTCTAGGGCTCGACTTGTCTGCCGTCATGTGATGATATCGTGGCGGTCTGGCCGACACAATCGAGTCCAGTGCGCTTAGACGCAATTTTTAATTTACATTCGGGTTACGTTCAATAAGCGGATAGCGAATCGATTACACTAAATTACAATTAACAATTTAAACTCGAAAAAATTCATAATTAAAAATATTATCTACAAGCGCCTAACTTTTAGCAGCGCGACGTCTCGTCTCCCGCGCCGACATCATCCGTCAGTTTTCTTTCAGAATCCTCCAATTTCGGACCGTAACAACAGGGCGGTAACCTTATTTGTGTTCCAGCTCCCGGCGGACGTACAAATATTATACCGTCACATTCGGTCGGCCGGGGTGGCGCGGGAAACGGACGAATGTTACATAGAACAAATACAATAAGTCGAGGCGCGACAATAAGGCAGCAGGCGCAGGCGCGGCGAGCGATCTGAAGACAACACCGTTCAGGTGCGAGCAGCGCGGGGACCTCTCCACTGCGCCGAGGCTCGCCACCCGAGTGCACCTTCACACACCGACCACAGAAACACTAGACTTTAGAAGTCCGCAAAAACACAACGTTAAGAGCACAACATGTAGCGCGCAGTCTTGCCCCCGCTAGTCCCTTGCGATGGGCGTGCTGCACGCGGCGGAGGGCGCGCGGCGCTCGAGCGGCGTGCTGTCCCCCTCCCCCGCGCCTTCCCTCTCCCCCGCCCCCGCCCCCGCCCCCTCCCCCTCCCCGCACAGCGCGGTGAACACGCTGCTGGTGGTCACCTCGTGCACGCAGCGCCGCTGCTCCGCTGGAACCATACCGTACCGTTCCTCGATCACATGTACAATCGAACTTATTAACGGAAACTAATGTTTCCCATGAACTAGACATCGTCAATAGGTTGAAGATGTCCACTGCTAAACATAGGCCTCTCCCAGAGAGCGCCATCTTGAGCGGCCGCACACCTCCTGCATCCATCGACTCCCCGCGGCTTTCACTAGATCGTCGGTTCACCTAGTGGGGACGATCTTCCGGCGGCGACGTAGGCCGATGTCTACACTGCGCCTTCCGGTTTGTGGTCGCCACTCGAATACATTTCTTCCCCATAGGAACACGGAAAATTAAAGTACATTGTTATAAGTTTGATAGAAAGTTAAAACTTTATTACGAAATGACTCACACCTTCCAACTCGAATGCATTACTCCTTTCCTTAGCTTTGTATCTAACTGAAAAACCCCGACATCAAGAAAACCTTACAAAAGATGGCTATATTTTACTCCGGGGTATCGTAGGCCCGGGAGCACGGGATAACATCACACCTGCCTCCCGCCCCACGAGGGGGCTAATCACACGATATTGTCGGCGTCGTCGTTCGCATTTCACTGATCAAAAGCTATCGACGTACAGCGAAATACTATATAAATCTATTCTGTGGTACGGCTACAGGTTCCCAGTAGTGTGTGATGCTGATGCTTACTCTCTGAATACGCACCCTGATGTGCAGGTGAATAAATAATTGACATCGTGCACTTTGTGATTTTATCTGTTTAGTAATTATAATAATTTAATTTGATTTGACTTGTAAAAGTGCTTAGACTATTTGCAATAAAACACTTTGTCTTTGTAACCAAATAATATTGTAAGGGAAAAGTCACGACCGTCGCGTCAGTAAATTCTTTTGAGGGTGGTTTCTAAATATAGCCATGCATGATGCAGAAAGGAAGCCATGACTCTATCTAATGCTGTATGAATAGTTATTACAATTTATTAACTGCAAGGAGGGTCATAAAACTCTACATCGCATAGAGGCGTACACGTGGGTCGCAGTCGCACGGGACATTGCTATGTGGCAGATATTAAAGCATGCTTTCACAGGACTAAACTACCTAAGCAACTCTACATTTGAGATAGATTTACAGAGGGATTACCTAGAAAATGTAGATTAATGTGACTACACAGTACTATCGTTATTATGTACCATGCAGTAGTTTTGTACAGTCCGGCAAACCTAACTCTGCAGTGCTTTAAAATTGATGGAATATAAAATCTTGTACATGGTAACACAGCGCATATTAAATAAAGCTTTTAACACATTTAATTGGTTGAACTGTTACTTCATCTCGAAAATACAACCAATCAGAAAATTAAGTGTGTTTAGTATTTACATACATAACATTGACATGTTATGAAAATGATTAAAAAAACTGATTGCTATATGAAACTGTTTTGGGGGGTTCCAAAATATGCCGCTGCAGAGTTAGCTTTCCCGGACTATAAGAAGAGGACTCTTTTATGCTTAAATGGTAAGGTAAGTAACGCAGTTGTCTAAGGTGGAATACGTTTACCCATTGTGATGCCCATTCACTCTTGACTTGAAAATACCCAGACAGGTTATACCCAGGAGGAAATACTGTTGCTGGAAGACCATTCCATTCCTTGGCCGTTCCATTTTACGCGAGTCTCCAACAGAGCACCGTATGCTCAGTTTAGTAGTATCTGTTATAACTAAAATAATTTGCTCCTATAGTACTGTAGGTATTATATTATCTGTGCCTAATAGGTACCTAAACCTTTACAATATATTGTTATACTAAACGCTTGCACATACGTCATCCATATATTATACAGCCGCTAATTCAAAAAAACCGACGCAATGAAATAATTTTTCCCGACACTTGAGTCTTGGATCAGCGAGTAAAAGCTTACAAGTGGATTATTTTTACAAGCCAGACGCGGTTGGTGTTTAGTGACGCTAATAAAATGTTATGCAAAAAGGTTAGATAGCGGAGATGTCTCAATGCGCTGATGTAGGGCTTTACATTCACAGCGCCGAAAATAGCCAAGTCTCTATAGTAGAACTAAGTCAAGGCTGCCCTGATAGTGTTAGATAAACACTTTATTGTAGACACAGCATAAGTTTACAATAAAATACAAGCACTGCTATTTTATTGTGGTACTGGTGGGAGGTAACGTTAGGTGGTATTGACGAAAATAACGATCCCTTTCATGTAATTTTCTGATGGCGAGAGGTACCTAATTTATAGAAGTGACAAGGTTTTGATTTAATAGCATCGATAACGTATTTAGTAGGTATTTAGAAGTATTTAGTTTCACTTTTCCGAATGCTAATCATTACAATACATAATTATGCCATGCGTGGTATAATTTACATTTTTGGAACGTTGGAAATTGCAGAATCACTCAAGTGTTCCTTGTACTTGTTTCGAAAATAAACTAAATGATCCCAGTTAACCTATACCTAGTACATTATGTACTACACGATTAACAGCAGCCAGATAAATCTTTACCAGAACCCATGGAGTCGCCAAAGTAAATATAATAAATTTGATGTTACCCGAAATAAATGGGGAAAATCTTGCCTTCCGAGTTTCCCGCACGTGCCGGATCGGAACTCACCTACGCAATACGCATGCTTCGATCATAACTAAACTAACGGAACGGTACTTACATTCATTATCACGTCTATAGGGAGACTACTCTGCGTACATCTATACCTGGAGGCAGACAAACTGCGCAAACTATCCGAAACCATTAGTCCAAACACGCAACCTTATACTAAACGCCTCGGAAACCCTCGAGTTACGTTAGTATGTTCAATTGTTCATGCATCGTCAGGGGGATGAAGAAAGGAATATTTGGGAAGGATGGGATCGCTGTAGAGTGTGGAGGGGTGTGTGCGTGCGTGTGTGTATGTGTGCGACACTCACCGATCATGTTGTGCAGGTTGTCGATGACCACCTCCGTGTTGTATGTGGCGTCCACGGCGCGGTGCAGGAACGCGGTCCACGAGCTCAGCTCCGCCTCCTGTACCAATCAAACACACTGCTTCATTACTAACTTCCTATATATATATATATGTATTTAGGTACATGAATCTTACTGAATTGTAGTGAACTGTATCGCGTCGCCAAAATCCGATAAAATATGTAGGTACATGCGCAAAGATACTGCGGTTTTGTAGAGGAACACAATTAGCTGAATAATCAAATATCTGGTGCGGTATCGCCACCGCCAGAACTCTACACCATTCCGTCCAAGCCGCATCGATACCTTGCGAACCTTGGCAGAGCCACTCCCGCAGGCCGCTTTCTAAGAACAAACCCTATTAAGTTGCATAGTATAATATAAATGATGAGAGAGACGGGCCCGGGGCGGTGCGATCGGATCAACAGCACCACAGTTTTTGCGGCGAACGTAGAGCCGGCTCACGTCTGACCATTGTTGCTTTTTGCTCGCAGTGAGCCCTCGCACGTGGTTCTATTTCGCCGCAACCTCGTCTGATTAGTGCCGCGCGAGTTTATCTAAGGCACAATTATTTATCTAATTCGTTAGGGTGTTGCGATTTCCTGGTCGTTAAGGTTAAGGTTTCAAAAAAATGCGTATATAAATTAGTTATGTGGGTAGAGCAACCCCGTAAGACACGAGATGGTCGCGTGAGGTCGGCAGGGACCCCGGTCTCGGCGCTCCCCCCGTGCAGCACTTCCCAGTCCCGCGAGTCGGCCGGCGCCGGTATAAATAGAGATGACGGCGGTCACGGTCGCGGCCGCGCGGTCGCTGCACTATTTTAGACAAGTCGAGCGCCGCCCGCCCTCTACACCGCGGCACGTGTGACGTCACGCTCGTCACGACAAGACTGACGGGGAACCACCGCATTAAAGCCTCCTCATATATCACATCCCAACATCACACTTAAATAATACTTATAATAAATGACACCAAACTAATCATAGGAGTTAGAAATTAATTCACATTACGTACCTATACATATAAAATGTACTTAAACTGGTTGGGCGGCGCACTGCCAATATCAGTCAATAACGCAATAATTGAACACTCGGAAATCTACAAAATTCTTGGAACCGATCGCTTATGGAAAGCTTTAAACGAGCTATGGCGTGGCATGGCTATTTGCTTAGTCAGATGGAGTACGTAAAACATAACTATTAACTAGTCTCATTAAAATCTCGAAATACGTTACTCGTAAAAATATAAACAGGATGTTGATGTACCACCGGATGATCGAAGGCCTACCATGAATATCTTTATGTCATCAATATTAGCAGGAACATCCGAAACCGTCTCCCAGAAACAATGTACATCCACGGGCGCGATAAAAACAGCTATAAGCGCGCCAAATCATATTAGATCATCAAACCGGCAAGTGTTACGGGAGCCCGTCGGTCTCGGTTCGCGCGCCGTATAGGCTACTCTACATCGGGGCCCGTTTACATAAACAAATTGATCAGCTACTCTACTATCATTACCTAATTGTGCGGTGCGTAAGATTGGAGTCATACGGTGCGGCGGTGACCCGCCAGCTAATATAGCGGTGACGCGATCCGGCCCGCGGCCGCGGCGGGACCCTGACCTGCGGCTATCCTCACTGGACACCCAACAATTAGCACAACCTGCTCACTGCATGGATTTAGCTATGAGATAGAAGGCCCACCTCCGCATGGTGGGATGATTGTCATCGCGCTCTTAAACCAGCTGCCGCAGGTGATGATCAACAACGATTAGGGTCACGTACCGCGCCGTTTTTGCAGTTTAGGATCTTACTGATTAAGTACTTATTAAGTTACGTGAAACATGATAGGACAGTTCTATTCGACTTTCATTAATTAGCCAGCTCATGCCCGCGGCTTCGCTGATGAGTGTTCCGAATTTCCGATATGCCAGTCTGCCAGTCAAGTAGACGAGGTGCGCATCATTACTAGTCTAGTGATACATCACTTCATGTCAAGTCGATGTCGGCCACCCATCCGCGTCATACCAGTTTAATGAGGTCGCCGCTGAAGAGTACTTACTTTACTTAATGGGGCAACGTATGTGGCGCTTACTTTTGACTATGATAACTAATGAACAGAGCGATAACAAGAAACATTATCTCTCAAAATAAATACCTATTTCATATTATAGTAAGTTAACTCAGCACAACGAAACCAGATCGCCATGAATGGGGGAGCAGTGTCACGACACGAAACACGACAAATTATATATGATAAAAACCTGGCTTTTATCCAACCACGAAATAAGCGAGTGCTTTCAAGTTACAAATGGGACATATTTATCAAGTCAGGTAGAACCGAGAGGCAAGGAAGCTGCTTAATGAGAATTGCGGAGCTTTCCGACAAGGTTAATTTATTGGTGAGCTTTAGGTCCTGAAGTAGTGAATAAAAAAATTATGTATACTATAACAGCACGAGTTCAAATACCAGGAATGTGGACGTAATATTTAAAACCGGGACATCCGGGATATCCTATGACTCTTTGCTTAAAATGATGAAAAATATATCTTGTATCGACAATAAATTATAAGGTGTGCTGGGGAGAAACCGTTGCGCGAAGGTTAAGGTCAAGGGGAGATTCCACCTGGCATAGTTTTCGTACACATGAGTAAAATATACAAACGACAAAGGGTAGCGCGCGTGGCAAAAGCAACATGGCAAAGCAGGTTGAAGTTGCGCCTCGAGATATATATTATATTTTACTTAAATTTTAATTTTAAAAAACAAACTGCTTGGATACACAGAAAATGCTTTATTGCACGAGAGTAAACCAAGTACCTACATAGGCGAACGTGTGTGGCGTTTTCTTCCAGTTAACCTTACACCAACAGCTTAAAACTATGGTTACCATAGTCATGGCACCACACAAGCTTCACTGTTCACTGGTGGTATTAGACTCAATAGGCCAATACAGAGCGTTAGGATTTATTAACATGATGATAAATGTATCTTCGGACAGCCCCTGTGAAATACGTGTGGGAGTGACTAGTGCAAAATTTTAATTTTGATGATGGATTGTAGTCCGCCTACTCCAGTGGCGGCGGACAGGTCGCGGATGGTGACGAATGCGCGCGGCGCGGGCTGATGATGATGATTGTCATTTGTACAGTTCCAAAAAATGTTTACTATACGCAACCAGCACATGACGGTTAATCAAACTATTTATAGGTACCAATTAGGGCACAGTTTAAGCGATGGTATATAGCGTCAGCCTACATTTATCAGTCCCCAAACACCAATAAAGCAAAATAGAGCAATGTAAAGCGAGTCCAGGCTCATGTCGACCTTCATCTACTGTGCAAATGTCACGGGCACGGGTTGCTTGGCGGGGCTTTGAACCAGAAAATCGTCCCCTTCAACGTTGCCCATAATGCCAAACACAAACTACGTACACAAAAGAAAAACCGCTTTTCATTGTGGGATAAAGATGTAAAGTTAAGCGTTTTTGTTCGCAGAGGTCAACGGTTTGTCAAGTGGCTAATTTACGCAGTAAGCAGCGTTTAATTGAGTTCTCGGAACGTGCGCGAGCGCCGCCGCAGCCGCAAGGACCATCGCGAAAGAGAGTGATCGTAAACGAGCGCTCCACTTTCTTTGTTCTTGTTTAAGTGGAATTTATTAGCTCAACTGCTCGTTCCTGAGAACAACGCTAAACGCAAAAAGAGCTAGTTCAAAATAACCGCTTCCAGGATGGCTGCACTCGCGGGAAGCGGCTGTGAACCAAGTGGGCATGTGTCGCGGAGGCAGGCCGTGTCTAACGGTCTCTCTAATCGCAGTTTTCTCGGCGATTAGATGACGAGCCGTGACTTTCCCTACGCGCGCCCGAGCTGAGCACTCAGCGATCAGCTTCAACGAATCGGAATTTAGACATACGAGATAAGCATTTCACAAGCGCCGTGAAATCTGCTCAAATTGCTAAATTGTTGGAAAGTTAATGTCGGGATGTTTCAATGAGATCAGAACTTACAGAAGGAAGTCGGTGAATGGTATAATGATGGAACTGTTCTCAAGGAAACGCACGAAGACAGACAGGAAGAGATAAAACGTTAACAAAACTGCAGCCGTGTGACGTCGTAGACAAGCAATGAAGTATGTTTAGCATTAATAACAATTCAACTATAATCAACAAGTATATTATCATTATTATACACGCTGTATCAGCGCGAGGCTAGGCCATAAACACTAAACAGGCGCTTAGGTCATAACAGCACCCATTAACGACTCCCGCGAGTCGCGCTGTGGTTGACACGTGTGCTCGGGATACTACACTTCTTGAGATTTTTCTGATGTCTAATTGCGTTAACTGAGAAAATTATGTTTGGTACATAATAAATAACATCTTCGAAATAAATTCTTAAAACGTATCTTTATTGTGATTATGCCAAGACTCCATTTGAATTTCTTTATTTCATGGAGTAAAAACATCTATTTACCTACAGGTTACAAAACAGTTTATACGTGATACAATGCGTGGCAACAGTTAATATTACAGGACAATCAATACTGCTTATCGATATCGGATCTCGAGTGGTCGCGATGTGATAGAGCACGCGGCAGGCGCTGCATAATGCAATGCTACGGTCCGCCCACTGGCGCATAATGTCCAGCTTTACCATCGCCACCAGACAACATGATAACTTGAACAATTTATATGGATTAGAAACTTGTCTTTGCAGGGATTATGGAACCGGTCGCCCTCGCAACAAGGGCCGTGCGTGGATGTAAAAGCGACCGGTTCCTCGACGAGACCACTTTCAAAACAACTCTCGCAACTGCAGCTGAAAACCCACCAAGAGTTTTCAAATCGAACGAGCCGCGGCAAGGGGTCCAGCGATCGATTCACGTTAAATCATTGTGACATTGTCTGGGCGAGTCACGACTCTAGGGACTGATTGATATTTGCAGTAATCAAACTCGGCACGTCAATGCTGCATTGAAATCTTGACCTCTGCTTCGGAGCGGAGCGATGCATGAAATATGTTCCGCTCGCTATAAAAACTATCGGCGGTATTGCGCATCTATTAGCTTTAATTTTCATGACAATAATGATTCTGTTCTGTGATGTAAGCTCGATATGGACACGGTTGGGATTAAAACTATGAAATCATTATTACATTATTGCCACAGAGAAAACAAAACGCTTTTCTCTAAGTGCGAAACGTCATTTGTTTCACAGCTCTGTGATATTACTAGGTAGTGCAGGTATATTAGTAAAGTAACCAACATAACTATACTATACCAACATTTAATTTAAACCTGCTATCTTCTACTTAGTAAAATTGTCTAAAGTTTAATTTTAATCCTCAAGAAAATATGCCTCAGGGAGAGACGGCGGCGGCCCTACACCAGCAGCCAGCGCCCACCACTCGCTGTCCCCGTGTCCCGCGCCGCGTCCTGCGCTTTCACTCCCATTACCGCCATCCGCCACCACGCCCGCGCTGCCACCGCCACCGCACCGTCATTAGAAAGCGATTCCGTTTATATGCAAATCCCGATACAACCGCCACTTATATCTATTGTCTCACAAACACCTATTGTTGCGTTTTCCCGCTGCGTGTCGCGGCTCGGCGCAGGCGCACGCGTGGACAATCAGCGCGCGGCACGGGACGATCGAACAAAGAGCATATTTTAATATTGAGTAACGGTGAAAGTATTCATTCATAAAGGGGTTTAATGTGTGGCTTTCCGGACATCGCACACAACACACAATGCTTCGTTAGTTATACCGAAGCCACGGTTTTCAAATTAAAATGCGATTGTCGAAACGGTAATTCAGGTGTTTGTATGAATGGAGGTCAACCAATGGCTGATAACCCAATTGTATTGTTTTATCAGACGCGCGCTTTCTCCGGTATCGACGTGTGCGAGCGTGTTTACATGATAAGCGACCGTCGCGCGACACCGACTTGGTAATCTGTTGATAATGGTCACAGCAAAGTGACCAATGTAATTTACCAGTAAAGGCGAATCAACCATTAGGTACCTACTGGACACAATATACATGCACAAAACACCCAAAGGACCAAGATTTATCCGTTCTCTAGATAAGCCAGATTGTAGAGGGTCGGAATGATAATAGGCAATTATAAGTCAATGTTTTTAAGAATAGTGTGGCGGTTTTATGACTGCAAACAATACTTTAATTTAAGTAGCAACGACATTTGCTATACCTGTTAGTGATTCGGTTTCCATAAAATCTATCACGCATGTTTTTCGGCGTAATTACAGATTGCGCTGGGTGCAGACAACACGCGAGGTGACGCGATGAGACGGCAATACTTGGCAGCAGTGGCGGGTACACGGCTCCTTGGCTCGTCTAGTCGTGATGCAGCAATAAACACTGCTAACGGCGTTTTAAAGCGCTTGCTGGAGGAATATTAAAGGACTTGTCTGGCTAGCAAGATTCAAAGGAATGCACAAGGATCTACATATTGCATTATGCATGAAAATATTATATGAAATGCAGGATTCCTTTTTCCGTATTTAATTTTAGAAGGCTCATCTTCGTATATGTATGAATGTTTAGCAGCCTGTAAGCCTGCGCTTTGAATAGTTGATGACACGACGAAAACGCTATCAAGAGTCAAGAAGTTCAAATGTGCTCTGCATAATCTGTGTGGGTAGAATAAAGAAATGTTGCTTCTGACATGTGATCCGGGCGATACATATCGAGCGCTCCGTACTCGCGATCGCGTTACAAAACGTCAGCGTCCATGCGTAAAATGCAATCTAACATAACAGCCGTGACAGCGGGACGGGACATGCTATGCGCCGACATGAAACGAGAAACTCTTTACTTTTTGCGCTCTGCGGTTACGAATTAATCTCGCGCAATCTGCTACCTAACGGCATCGGCATCGCTTGACCTTATGCGATAAACATCTACTTATTTCGCTATTAAATAAAGTGCTGATGAGCTTTTTATTCTCATGAACAGAATTTCTAATGGACATCATTTCTTTTTGCAGAACTACAATTTCAGCTCGCAGCCTACTCAGCTCAGAAATTTAATGTGACCATCAATCACTTAAGCCACCAAGGTCTATTACCACCTATTACGGTTACAAAAAGTGTAAGATCTTAATCAGATAATGCGTGTGACCCGGCGCATCAACGCATTAGGGTCATAATTGGTGTCGCGCGGCGTCGCTCATCGCACCGTCTCCAATTGGATAATGTCCCGTAATTGCTGGTTCATGTGTGATTTCACCGCCGCACCACCGCGCCGGACGCGCGCATCCATCAACCTCTCCGCCGGATTGCTTAATTAGCTTCATGACTCCTCGTAATCCTGATTGTTGCAGAGGAAGCCCCGTACAAACTAAGTACCATCGCGCGGGAATGCGCTAACTTCGAAGGCACGTATTAGAATTAGATTACATGAGCGTTATATCATGCTTGAGCCAAAAGAGGGTGAAATGAAAATCGAATCCATGGTGTTTACCGAGGTAAACAAACTTTCACTTAACGACACAAAACCGCAGTCGCGTGCGTCGCCGGAAAACGGTTGATCGCGCAACTATGAATCGACGGCGAACACAGATCCACAACTATATAGGTATTTTGTTGGAGCCTGGAGCATCCTTGACGAATGTATTTTGCAAATCAATCGGAGAACTTATCGGCCTCGTCAGTTTAAAAACCGCATCGAATGGCGGGCACGGCAGGGTTGTGCCAACAAGTCCCGCAATGCTAACCGGTGGTGAGGAGCCGGCGCCGGCGAGGGCTGCGTGGTTGCCGCGGTCAAGTACGCCAGGTTCCGGGTGAACGGCGTCGCCGCTGCTGCGGACGCACGCATCACACGCGATTAACGATTTTATACACCTCAGCTGTCAATGACATTGTAATTTGGAAACGTTTACTATGATGGAAAACTTTGAACCTTGTAAGGTGTGTGACCTCGGAAAACAGCCACAATCTTTTAAATCAATTCATGATCGTCTATGTCTAATCGCGTTAATGGTCCAATAGCAAGCTCATTAAATTGTCCGCTTAATCTCGTCAACCGCGACGCCAATAAAACCGTAGTGTAATCAAATCAGACCATCGGAAAACAATAAGATCACCGAGTGACCTCTTTGTCTCCTCGCGCTAAAGAGATCAAGCTCATCGCACACAGGGATGGGTAATGAGCTGTGAGCGCACTAACAGAACGCTGTGCTGTGTCAACCGACCGGGAATGGATATCAGATGGTGATTGGTGATAGACCACTGTCTGGGGAAACTTAGAGTTTTACATGGTATAGACCATGTAAAACTCTAAGTTTCCCCAGACATCATATCCACAAGACATTAGGAGCACTATGATTGGTTAAACCGTGCCGGACCTTATATGTAGTGAAAACGATCCTGAAACACCTGAACACCTGGAACTGTTGGAAGTGACCGTGAGGGTGAAGGTGAGGGGAGGACGATGCAGCACGCGGCGCCGGCGGCGGTGGTTGGTTACACGTTCATTACACGGCTGATAGCGATAGCGTAATGAGGGTCGTCAACCGCGCGCCGGGCGCCGGCGGCGGCTGCCTACAACCACCAGTCATTATCACTGCCAGCAATTAATCATTACCGATTGTAAGCCGGTAGGCCAACTTGCTGCTTCCGTTACCTCGGTCTTTTGTGTGCTCGCGGTATAGTATTAAGATCAGCAAATATAACGGTTTACTGTAAAGAGTGTGTGACTGTTTATTGCTAACATACCTAGTAACACTACTACAGTTTGGAGTCCATAATAACAACAATTTTAAAGATTGTGATTGTCATGAGTATACTAAAACAGGGACTTTATTAACTTCCGTAGTCAGAGTGCTCAGACGACGTGCGACGTGCTGCTCCCAGGCCAGGCCAAACGGAATCCAACCCATACAAGTGTCGCGAGCAGCTTGAAACGAGGTAGCTAGGCTAAGCTTCCTGGACTCAATCACTGCCCCGAGTGTAAAGTTACACAACTCGATAAGGGAGCGTGACTACACACAATACAGAGAATCCATATAAACACTGACGTGCTTAACGGTAATTCGGTGCATCACCCTCGAAAGTTAGGCTATACTTTGGAAAAGGTAATTCACATGAAACTGAAACAGGAAGCCCGCTCCGCCCCCGCGGCCGGTGGCATAACTATAGGGTGGATCTATGCGGGTGCTTGTGTTAGTCGAGCCGCTCCATTCAGGCTTCACATTTGACAGTGGATCGAGTGAGTGCTGGACAGAACAGAACAATATAGTACCTACAAGGCACACGTATATACCGGATTCCACTAAACTGATTTACACTGAATACTGCTGCTACTAATGCGTCACGCACGACACGCTATGATGGACCAACGCTCTTTACATAACTGTTTCATACTTTGAAAAGCTGAAGCATAAATTATCTAATTTTTATTACGATTCATTTTAGTGTTGGTTGAGGTTGAGGGGATAGAACGAAGAAACGGACACGGCGCGGGCGTGCGCTTCTGAAGTGAGGTTTCCAAATCCAACATAAATCGGTCTCTCTTAATGTAAATGTTCAAAACAAAACACCGTACGTACCGTACTATGTACACACGCAATACGCATACATCATTTACAATCTACTTACTAGTAACCATGCCGCATATACCGGAATGGGCTCCATCAAAATCGCTACGAATTTAGGAACCTGTGCCATTCACGTTCGGAACGCTGGGATAGCTGCAATCGGCAATGAAACGTGGAGTTAAAACTACAGTTATGTCGCTAATGGAGTTCAATTAGGGCTCGCCTGAATATTGAGCGTGAGGTTCGATAACTGTTGCGGTGTACCATGTGTTTGTGTAGTGTAGTCAGGAGCCGACACACGCGGCGAGGAAACACTTTGCCTTCTTGTCTTTAACTATATCCCCCGACCAACTGATTTACCAAGTTCACTGTATTTTTTAAACTTTTACTTATTGGTACAACATGATAATAAATACTTTCAACGCGCGAAGGCATGTAAGGCACGTAAATTTTATGTAGTTGGGAGGGTATGCGTAATCTGGAACATTTACATTCCATCTCAAAATTTTTTACCACCCATCTCAGCCCTGCTCTAGTGACCTTATTACATAAACTGACGGGAAAGTTTTTACGGAAAATCAGCAACCGGTAACAGTTATACAGTATAACGGTATACTTGGGCCCAACTCCGAATCTCCGTGCGGAACCTTTGAATGAACGAATTTTTGCATCGATTATACTATAAGCTATCTTCTATAAAGCGTTAAAAACTGAGGCCAATTAATTATATTGTCCATCAAAACATTTGGTAGGTTATCGATTATATCATCATCAGTAAAGGAGGTACCTACGGTAAAGAGATGAACAGAACCGGTTTGTTTTAAATTCATTGCCGGACGGTTACAATGTAACTAGTATTACATTTGTGGTCGAAGACCGCCGAAGGCTTACAGCAGTTGTAGTTGAAGACCGCCGTTACACAACGCACTGAGACGATACGCAAACAGCAAACACGCAGGAGGTCGAGACGAGAGCTGAGCCGCCTCCGACACCGAGGGAAGTGTCCCATACCGCACTCAGTATACAAAGCGGCGACCTTCAACGAAATGGAAACGAGAGCCGTGATTACCCATTCAAATATTCCCTCATTTGCATATACGTTGG
Source organism: Ennomos erosarius (assembly GCA_963580505.1). Taxonomy (NCBI): domain Eukaryota; kingdom Metazoa; phylum Arthropoda; class Insecta; order Lepidoptera; family Geometridae; genus Ennomos; species Ennomos erosarius. Next base: position 207,526 of record OY756988.1, read on the forward strand.
AGTGGAAATCCCCAAATATTAGTGCATTAGCACCATTATTTGATTTGATATTCAAGAGCTACCAAACTTGTTCCAAGCTTTACATACTAAGCTATGTTTTATGCCGTAGAATTAGCGTTTGTGCGAGGAATAATGAATAAGCTTCACTCACATTACGGTTCGACCTTGGCCAAACCGGAGGGATCGCGCGGCGACCCTCTACAATATTCGCGCTCATGTAAAATGCATGAACGGACAACAGGTGCCGGAGCTCGGCAGCTCGGGACAACGCTCGATGGGAATTCATGAAACCGCAGAACTTTGTTCCAAAATACTTTCATTTGTTTGTTAATACTGATATTAACCTACATTATCTTTGATGTAAATTTATTTATGAATTTTATTACAGGAATAGGAAAGAATTAATAACCTCAATTAAATGACGAAATCGGTTCTAATAGAGAACGATGAAACATTGCATATCGCAACATCCTGCGCGACCGGAAGTCGCAAACTGTCGCGAAACATACAAACGCAATATATCTTCAAAATTATGATTCCGCTACTAGTATCCCCGGGCTCGGCGGCGGCAGGACTCGGGTAATTAAATAGTGCGACAGACATAAAATGTCTATAAAATTATGAGAGGAAAAAGTCGCGGCTCGGACGCCTTGCATTAATATTTTATATATTTTTTTTACAACGGGAACTTTTTCTATACGGAAGATATTTTTCTATACCTACGTTATATTTTTTAGGTCTGATAGCATAGGGTTTCAGACAGAGCTGAGATTAGGTAGATATTTAAGATATTGAGATTCAAGCCTTTACAATTACAGGCGGAAGTCAGCAGAGTTAAGTTGAATATTTATGGATATGTCACGTCATGTAAATAGTTCAAAACGTGCTGTTTTTGTAGTCAATCATAATTACACTAGCCCTTGATGCTGACCGCGGAAGCAATGCGAGTAATTCCCACAGAAATGACAAGGCAAACTATCAATTATTACAAAAAACTGTTGAAGTTGGACGTTTTCATATCTGTAGGTATCTTCGCACATGTAATGGTACTATAATTTGCTTCATCATCGAAGCAATTAGCTAGATGTGGCAAGTAGGTATAACTGTTCAACCCTGTACAATGTACATGATAACATAAACAAAATGTAGTGATTAATAATATTGCTTTTGTATTATGTGAATGTATTATTACAGTGCGAGGTTGTAGCAAAACGAATAAAGGTAATTTTGAAATGAGCATACACCGGTGAACGGAGATACAAAACAACGCAAGGGTACACACACATAACGGTGGGAATCTCACTCAAGGGTACGCACAGAGACTGAAGGCAACGCCGACCGTCCTCTCAGACAAAACAATGCACTTGCATAAATTACCAATAGCGTTGCGCAAATGTGAGGCATTAAGATTGGACTGAGACAATACTGCAGCAAGAACTGTTCTCAACTCGAAAGAACTTGATGACAAGAGCCTGATATTGCGAAAGTGTAGAAGTAAATCAGGTGAGTCTCACGCACACGCGAGATACAACACATCAAGGTTCGCCGCAAAAGTCAAAGCAAATTAGGATGGGTCGGTGCGCGGTCTACCTCACTTTCATGCACATTGCACAGGTCATAGTGGGCCTGTAGCGGTATCGGATGACTGTAAGATGCACATAAATTATCTGTGGTGGATTTTGCGTTTTGTCATTAAAATTGTACTTTAGCTGAAACTGAAAAGGAACAGGAATAGGAACGCATTGAAAGAGCAAGATAACAAGAGCAGGCCGCAGTGTAAAGATTTCTCTGTCCTTTTACCAGGTGCGATTGAAACCGCAAAATACGGATCACAAAATGCAACATATCATTTGCCGACGACGGTTCCGTAAGGCCGTATGCAGCGTAACGTTACAACATCGCCAAAGAAAGTGCAACAAGGAGCTCCAGCCATTGTCTGCCAGATAGCTAGGAGGAGCGTTGCACTAATCGCGTCGACATATCGCTATCGGTATCGCTCGATCTCGGTTTTTTTTTATCGCGAACCGTGAATCAGTTCATTCAAATTTAACGGTGAGTGATTAATAATATTGATGAGCCGGCTATACAGCTGTGACGCGATTTAGAACCTGTCTTTCGTGGAACCGACTGACTGGCCCATCGATGCGCGAATTAGTTGTTCATCAGAAATATGTAAGTAGATACCTACTACGTACCAACTAACACTGATTAAATTTTGAAGTCATCAGTCTTGGCCTGTTTCAGATAAAACCTTCACCTTTTCCAAATAGCATTTTGAGTCAGAACTTTGCGTGAGTAAGCGCAAAGTAAATATGTATATTGTACCGATACGACAGGCCCGACATGTCGGCGCTAATTGGCACGCACTACTTACCCGAACGAGGTGGGCTCACCCGGAAACACTTGATCACACATTGATTTGAATTGCCTAATATAGGACTATTTATATCGCTCGATATTTTGTGATTGTGAAATTTAAGTCAGTTTCCTAAAATTCTGTAAATTATATAATTAATACATCATAATATTATGTAATTAATACTATTACTTACTCTTGTTTCCCATACCATGTGGGTTCAAATCACAGGATGAATTTTTAGTGATGGAAAACATCGCGATAAAAGCTTGGTAGCTTGGTGGTTGGTGGTAGTCTTACATACTACTAATACTAGGAAGCACTCTGCAGTTAACAACGTTTTTAAACAGTTTGACTCGTGAGCCATCAGTTTCTAATTCAGATGTAGAGTGGCACCACCTGGCCACATCTATGCTAAATGTCAGGTAAAATGCAACAAGTATGATGATCTAATTATATGATTGCAGAAGTGTAAAGTTTAAACATGTTACCGTGCTTCTAATGTCACCACCGATTTTGGTACCAGCCATGATGGATGCTGCAACAATAGGTGAAGCACACCCATGGCGTGCCCAATGCGGAGAAAAGGATCAGGCAGGCGTCCACTGAATCAGACTCCAACATCTTTCTCGTGGAGGTACCTACACTGCTTTACGAGCATAGTTGAGGCACGGTAGCGCTGTTCTAAACACAGCGGTGAAGCAGTGATGCGTCTACCAGTCGCACAGCAGCCCAGCAGCACATGATACATACCATCTTGGCGAGCATGGAGTCCATCTGCGGCTGGTGCGTGTGCGCGAGGAGCGTGCGGATGCGCGCCGCGTTGGCGACGCACTGCGCCATGCAGCGCTGCAGCGCGGCCGCCTGCCGCACCAGCGCCGCGCCGAGCGGAGCCTCGCCCCCCGCCCCCGCGCCCCCCGCGCCGCGCAGCACCGACTCCAGCACGTGCGCGTGCGACGACACGAACTCCACGCACCGCCGCAGCTCCACCGCCTCCCGCCGCTGACGATCTGCACCCACACACCAACCCGCAACTCGATTAACGCAACCACAACTTTTGGTGCACTCATGTTCTTTTCTCTAGCAGGAGGCAACTAGATCAAGGGCGCCCCTGGGGTGCGAGCCTTGGCTTGGACAGTTTACAAAAGATGATAGTGAAAACATGCGATGTTACTCTACCTGCGCCAGCTGGCTCACTTTGAGCTTTAGGTACGAAGTTTCAAGTACAAGAGACCAACCCGTTTTATCGGGTTAGAAGACCAGCTCGAGCGCCATAGCGATAGTGCGACAGGCAACTGTTTGAGGTAGCTCATAGTGCTATCCGAACTGAACTATTGCTGCTACTACTATAACCGGGGTATGCTGAAACCAACCCTGCGTAGATTTCTTTTATACGCAGCAGAGTGCTGAGCCTGCTCCTGTTGCCAGCTAAAATAAATGTAGTTTTTCATTGGCAATATATATTATTTTTTCTTATTCTTAACTATACTCTTTATAGAGTTTTATAGCAAGAGTCGATATTTATAAAGTGACTTTTTAAGTGACTAGGTATCACGGTAGTATCCTGTGACTGTGTCAGCAGAGCTAGTCTTACTTTATATGTATAAAATTATTTTGCAAATTCTCTTGTTCATATTAGATATCCAGAATCAAAATAATGAAAATCATTTTACCCTTGGTATCTCAATGATCTAGACAACTCTCGCCATTACAGTTATTAGTTACTACTGTATGTTTTTTTTTTTTTTTTTTTATGAGAATGAATGACGTGACGAGCTGGTCGTTCACCTGATGTTAAGCAATACGGCCGCCCATAACAGTTGCAGTGTCACTCGGAACTTTAAAATAATAAAGTTTCGCGTGACGCTGCACTGCGCACGTCATCCTGAGACATCACACAGTCTAGTAATCAGATTACTACACTGTGTAATCAGGTCATAAAGTCTCATTTGCCCAGTAATTTCACTAGCTACAATGCCCTTCAAACCAGAACACAGTAGTGCTTGCACACTACTGCTTGGCGGCAGAATAACTGGCAAAGCGGTGGTACCTACCTAGACGAACTATGTTAACTATTGATTTTAATTGAATATAATAAAACAAGACAAGTGCAAAGTGTTAAAGTGGCACTCTGTGGAGGAGGGAGGCCTATGACCAGCAGTGTTACTTTAATCACAATAATTAGCATCAAATGTCTTTCCATTGGTTTCAAACAATTCCTAATCCTAATTTCATCAAGATTGGTTTAGCCATTTGCTATTGGAAATGAACCAAACAGACTTGACAGACAGAGTAACATTCAAATTAATAATAATAATTCGGCATGGATAAAATGGTAGGTGCCACTGTGTGAGCATCATGAAATAAGCATTATCATATTATATTTTACACATTAATACATTGTAATTGCTTAGATTATCTAAAGTTATTGAATACAATGTAATAAATTCCTTGAATAAAAGCATTCACCGAGCAGGAATATAGTAGGATTTTATTTAAAAAACACGAAGTTAATAGATAATAAGAGTTAATATTTTTGTAACTGTCTGGCAACTTATTAAACTTATTAACTATATGGTCATGCATCATAGGTACTTACTTAAAACCTAATTGAAATAATAACAAGGTCCAATGGTAAATAGGTAAAATGACAAAGCCACACAATCATCATCATCATCAGCCTGAAGACATCCACTGCTGAACATAGGCCACCCCCAATAACACACACATAAAATATTTAAACATTTTTTACTAAATAATAATTAGTTCTTTATAACACTATTAGATTCTGTAATAATGGGCATGTGCTGGTTAGATTACTGTTTAGATTTTCTTATTATTTACTTTTGACGGAACTTATAAAGGCAGAAATTCCGCTATATTTATTATATTATCATCAATGTGCGAGTCTGATAACAACGGTCAAATCATAAACAAAAACGCGGCAAACAAAAACGGAGAACTAGGTTCGTGCTCCTTCTGCCTTGATTACTTTACTGACCATGAAAATCATAGATCCTCTGCGTCCTCCTCATGTACTTCTCTTCCTGGAGCTCCCGATCGGCTTGAGCCTGCCGTTCGCGCGCGTCCATCACCTCCAGGAACGAGGAAAATAAAGATTTTCTCTCGCTAGGGCTCGTAACGGTTTCTTGCATTTTAATAACTAAAATCTCAACTGCCTGCTATTCAATAAATGAAATGTCTACCAATTCCGTTGAAATGGTTTGAAGAAATACTAATTTTCTTTGAAAACTAAACAAAATCGTCTAAGATATTTTACAATAAATGAAACATATTCAAAAGCGCACAACCACCACCCTCGCCTTTCTGACATCTACTGATCATAGAGTAAAAATAAAAATAAAGCAAAATTGTGACATGTGATGTGACAACAGCAAAGCAAGCAAGTTTGACAGCCCCTTGAATTTTCTGTCAATTTTTTTTTTTTTCAGTGGGTTCCAGTTGGACTGAATTAGCATTATTTTAGATCAACAACAGTCGTTCCCATGGTCGTTCCACTCAACTAGCTGTAAATGTCATTGATTAAATCAGGCATGACTCGCGGAAGTTCATCTTAAGTACTAAATTAAACAAGAATATCTAGTATGATTCCGCTAAAAATAAACTATAAGATTATCTATATTGGGAATGCTATGAGGAATTGTTGGAAAATGTACATGTGATAAAGAATAAGAAAAATATTTGCTTTAATATTTTATTTAAATAATCTGCGATAAAAATGTCTTATCTTATATAATCATAGACTTAGTATCTGTGTAATAAGGCGAATGGGGAACACAAATGGGTCAAAATATCACTATCAAATATATTTTAAATCGGAGCGTAGGTCAATTACATTAGTTTTTATTTCGCTTCAATACATGCAGTATTTCCGAAGTTAAGTTTGAGTTTGAGCCCTTTTTTTATTTTCTGAGATTACCGCGCGCTCAATATGAAGTCACGCCCGCGCACGGTCCGGATATACACGCTTTGATGGTAAATATCGCAGCCGTTTTTTAAGATATAAAAATAGTAAAAACACAGTTATTCTCGTAATTTTTTGTAGATTTATTTGGCATGTAAATTAAAAACGTTTCTCAGGTCTATTCTGAGTATATAATATAGTTTATTTTAAGCAGAATAATTTTATTACAGAGGACAAGTACAAGGATCTTTAGGCATCTGGATGAGGTTGTAAGGAGGGCGTCGTGGCGTGGGTGCGCTTTTGGGGTTACCAGTTAATTAAATGTCCTTGTTTTTAGGGAAATATTACTGAATAAAATACACTTTATACACTTCATAGGAAATAATAAATTAATTATATTGGGAAATAATGTAGAGATTCTACTCAAGAAAACACTAAGACTTTAGATTTTTATACTATAAATAATTGTATTCTGCAGGAATCATTATCGCCAGAATTTTCGTAATAATAATCATCATCAAAATCTTCCTCACTGTCACTGCTTTCTTTATTTGGGCATAGCTACTTCTAGAATGAAAGGTTTGTTTAAATAGCAGTTTTAGCTTGATGATCCTTTTCAACTTATTCACATGCATGCAGTAGGTAATTGCGCAATTCAAGTGCCCAGATGACCTAATACGCGCACCGCGAGAAAACTTGTCATCGATGTTAGAGTGAGACACACTTAGACACTACGATAGTCTTGTCATGAACTCTCACGTGAAAAAGCGTTCGTAAAATTTTGTCGCGGTGCGCATGCTAGGCCAGCTGAACTTTTTTCCGAAATTTTCTGACGTTTCGGTGCTTTTTCCTCTAAAATAATAAATAGTTTCTTTATTATCCATTTAAACTAATTACCTACTATTGAATACCTAGGTATGAGATTTGTGGAAATTAAAATTAAACGACAGTGTATCAAATTTTCAATTTCGGCCGCAATCATTAAAATTAAAATGCGCGTAATGGGAAAAGCACTTAAATAAGCTTAGGCACATATAAGTAAAACAATTGATAATATTAGGGCAATTTGGGTGGGACTTGAGATTCACGTTGATGGCAACTGGAGCAATTTTTCAACAACGACACTTTGACAAGATGTCAGCGGTAGTTCCAATTTTTGCCACGTGCCATAAGATCCTTGTCGCACTGAACACTTTTTTGAAGGTTTTTGAGTCAATATAACAAAAATAACGAAAATACAATCAAACTGGAACGCACCCTATATCCTATGTTGTGCCACAGATAACAGATTAGAGACAATACAATGTTTTTGCAAGCTTCTTCTTTTGTGCTGTATGTACTCTGTAGCTCCATTTTATTGGCCATAAAATATTTAATACGCTTGCTATTGGTGGATAGCTTCAACATAGGTGGATTGTGTGCAATTTGACCAAATCAAAGTTAAAGAGAAAATGACTTTCGTAAACGAAAACGACGCAATGATGTTCGAAAATTGATATTTTTTTAGTCTGTGATAAAAAATAGAAATAACTGCGGCTGCTCAACTTATTGTGGTGGAATTTCTTTCAATTTTTTATAATTATTATTGGTAATGGCTCGTGAAAGCAGCGCAGGTTTCGACAGACACATAACTATCTTTTCCCCAGAAGGAAGACTTTACCAAGTCGGTGAGTTGATGTAAAAAAAACTCATGAATTAAGTGGTACTGGTAACCAAAAAACGTTTTTTTATTCTATGTTGTTATTAAAATATGTGTGTTTTACTCAGTAATTGGGTTTGAACAGTTTAAACGTATATTTCTTTTCCCCCATCTCCATTAAGTGGAGAGATTTAGAGAGTTGTCTACAAAATGAAATGTAATTTACAGAGTATGCATTGAAAGCAATAAACCAGGGTGGACTGACGTCGGTGGCGCTCCGTGGCACAGACACGGCGGTAGTGGCGGCGCAGCGCAAGGTGCCGGACCGATTGCTAGACCCTGCCTCCGTCACACACTTGTTCCGTCTTACCAACCGCATCGGCTGTGTCATGACCGGCATGATTGGTGAGCTTACTTGAATCTGACTCTTGTGCCCTGACAGAATATAGCACAGTTAACTTAAGGAATGTTAATCATGTGACAGTAATACTAATACATCTTTTATTATTATATAAATTAATGGCAGCCTGAGAGGAAGGGTTAATGGCACCTGACAGGTTAATAGTAACCAAATTGGTAATTGAGGAGTGGCTCTCTCTGGGGGAGGCCTATGTTCAGCAGTTTGTGACGATGTCATCCTCCTTCATCATTATTTCAGCTATCCACCTGCTTTCTTAGTTTTCGCATCAAATATTGGCCTCACATAATCTAGATTTAAATTAGAACATTAGTTGCATTCTTTTCATCTTCCATACATTTTCGTCATTCTTCATTCAACCGCCGAGGCGGACAGTCCTCGTTTGTGCTTAACCAATTTTCATAAGATATCTGTTACTAACAGATTTAAGTGCTATTTGTACCTCAAGTTATATTGTTACTACTAGTTGTTCCGTAAAAGTTCAATCGGGAACAAGTTGTGATCTTATTTTCAGCATTTCGGACCATAACCACCTTAAATTATTGTTATACGACACAATAAACCTAGTTCATCGAGATTTCTACAGTTTCATTCCATTAGCTCCTGATTTCCCACTAGTACCTACGTGTTCCCGTGAGAGTCCTCCCCTATCTGAGCTACCGGGAAGAAGCTTTGGGGGGACCTCCGGGACAAGTTGATGTCGTTAGGTTGTTGATGATGATGAAGTTGAGCTAAAAGGAACATATACAGGGTTACAGGAAAAGTTGTGCTAGATCCGTTAAGGGTGTGGAGTACCCATAATTTCTGACTTATTTCACAATGAGACACCCTAGCCTAAACTTAACCCTTTTCCAGATATTCGACTTTTAATATTTTTATTGAAAATTGCCGATTTTTATGCAACAAAATTTAATTTTTTTTATTTTGTGTGTCTTATTACTATTATTATTGCATTTTTATATGTATAATAATATGCTTTAGGACGTTAATCATTAAAATAGTACATAAGTTAATTGAATAGACCGTAGTAGACAAGTGAAAGTTAAGAAATAAACAAAAAAATTATAAACTGTATTGTTCTCTAAAGGATATCTAAAAAAAATATTATGGCAGTTGTTCGGCAGATGTGTTATAAAATATCTACGTTTCATCAGCTTTCTAACGAGGTATAATAATCTAGGGTTTGTATTACATTTCGTGGAAAAAAATAGTTGGAACGCTCCAGATAGCAGTTCTAACGGTCTCAGTCTCTTGGTTGTCAGACTGCTTTTGTGCTTCGTACATAGTAGATGTGATATCGTTTTGCTCTATTTCTCGACTTGGCTGTGATTCTGGACTATTTCTTCTGATTTGTGATTACCGTGCTTGTTAACCGGACTCTGATTTGTACTTGTGATACGGAAGGGTTGAAGATGACGTCCTACACACCTGAGGAATATGCTGATATGTTTATTTGTTACGGATACTGCGATTGTGTGTCTGCGCAAGCTCGCAACGAATACATAACTCGCTACCCCGGTCGTCAAGTGCCGGATGTGGCCGTTCTTGACAGAGCTTATCGAAGACTTCGAGAAACTGGCTCTGTTTTGAGACCCTGTGAGAAGATTGGACTTTTGCAGATTTATGCTAAATGCTGACGTAGAAGACCCAGATTTTCTAAGAAATATCTTGTGGACGAATGAGTCCAAATTTGATAAAGATGACATAACTAACTATCACAAGGCCCACCCATTACTGGGCCCCAAAATAACTAAGGAATCCCAATATCCAATCATTTGATTGGACCTTACTTTCTCCCGGATAATCTAAATGGCTACGAAAATTTCCTGAGAGCAGACTTGAGTGATATGCTGGATGATCTGCCACTCAACCTGATCAGGGACATGTGGTTCCAACACGATGGCTGCCCTGCCCATTTCAGGAGAAGTGTCAGAGACTGGCTGGACACAAATTACCAAACCAAATGGATTAGACGAGGTGGGCCGTTGCCATGGCCAGCAAGGAGTCCGGACCTAACCCCTATGGATTTTCATGTATGGGGGCTCATGAAAAGTCTTGTGTACAGCGAGCTAAATCCACTTTCGTCTGTGGAAGACTTAAGAGAAAGGATTGTGGATGCAGCAAATAAAATGAGGACCACGTTGACCACTGGAGTAGTGAAGACTGGTCTCCGTAGAAGGATGCGACAATGTATCAGAAATAGAGACGGCCATGTTGAACATGAACTGTAGAATAAGAAATATTTGTGTGAAAACCTTTAATAACTGCCATTGCATGCTTACCTATTGTTTTATTTTACTTTTTAGGGCTAAGTATAAATTTTCTTCTCCACTGTCGCCTATGAAACTAATTTTTTTTCAATGCATTTGAATAAAATCCTAGATTATCATACCTCGTTAGATAGCTGATGAAACGTAGATATTTTAAAACACATTTGCCGAACTACTGCCATAATATTTTTTTTAGATATCCTTTAGAGAACAATACAGTTTATATTTTTTTTGTTTATTTCTTAACTTTCACTTGTCTACTACGGCCTATTCAATTAACTTATGTACTATTTTAATGATTGACGTCCTAAAGCATATTATTACACACATAAAAATGCAATAATAATAGTAATAAGACACACAAAATAAACAAAATTATATTTTGTAGCTTAAAAAACCGCAATTTTCAATAAAAAAAATTAAAAGTCGAATATCTGGAAAAGAGTTAAGTTTAGGCTAGAGTGTTTCATAGTGAAATAAGTCTGAAATGATGGGTACTCCACGCCCTTAATGGATCTAGCACGATTTTTCCTGTAACCCTGTATAGAGGGTAGTAACAAGATTATTTTTTTTAGTATAATATGATGACTAATAATTAAGATGTATGGAGTTTGGAGTGAAACAGAAAATGTAACGATTCATTTATAGTGTCTGTTGTCTGTAGCGGATAGTAAATCTCAAGTGCAGCGAGCGCGGTATGAAGCAGCCAACTGGCAGTACAAGTACGGCACAGAGATCCCGGTGCACATCCTGTGCCGTCGCATCGCCGACATCTCCCAGGTCTACACACAGAATGCTGAGATGAGGCCTCTTGGATGCAGTGAGTGTTATATAAGTGTTATGTGGTGTTGATATTATGTAAGGTGTGTTGAGTTGAAGCAACTGAACACACCTTACAGAAGATTTATGAAGATTACGATAAACATGTTGAAGAGTCTAGTAGGCTTTTGGCCAGTCAATATCACCCAAAAAGCAGGAAAACATTGCAACATGTGATTTTTTGATATATTGTTAGGAACCCTAAAATGAGTTTGTGCCTAAGTTTGCAACCCCCCAAACGCTGAGCTGTGGCGCTCGAAAGCTATGAAATATTGGCACTACATTCTGCTTTTTTGAAAAAAATCTACACTAAGGGTACATTTTTGGATACTTTCACTATGGACTTCTATAAAGCACACTAAATTGGCCAATTTGTGCTCCCTAGGATTATTGGTTACGGAGGTACAGTAATGATGGTAGTGGTTATCTAAAAAGTGGAAATATATTGAATTGCTCATTTTCTAAGACGAAAATCGGCCTATAATCAGCAGTGGACGTGTTCATGTTGTGATGAGTCTGAGAAGCATGTACCTTGCGTGTGAGGTAGCGAGTACAGAGTGGTCGCGGTCGGTCGGCAGGCATGATGCTGGTGGCGTGGGACGAGGAGGCGGGTGCCAGCGTCTACAAGACGGACCCCTCGGGGTACTACTGCTCGTACAAGGCTGTCTCCGCCGGAGCCAAGGCCACCGACGCTAATGCATACCTCGAGAAGAAGGTAAGCCCTTATCATTCCTTTATTTACATTTTTGTGTGGTGTATTTGTAGGCCAACTCCCTATAAGCTTATGCTGCATTAATGTTTTTAAGAGAAGAAAATAATATATGATAGCTTAAAGTTTTTTGTAGTTCTTTTTTTGTGGGAAGACTGCTGTCCATATTTATTGTATTCCTCTAAAGTTCTAGCTGAACAAATCAATTAATGTATGGGGAGATAAAAGTTAGTGTGGTCTGTAATGGCAGGTTTTATGTTGTTTCCAGCTGAAGAAGCGGTCGGAGCTGAGCTCGGACGAGGCGGTGCAGCTTGCCATCGCGTGCCTCTCGCAGGTGCTCTGTGTCGACTTCAAGAGTTCCGAGATAGAGGTCGGCGTCGTGTCGCGCGACAGCCCCGACTTCCGGTACGTACCGTGTCACCCATCCGACCCACGGCTATCAGGCTCCGGCGCTAACCTCGCGCGTCTTCCTTGCAGGGTGCTGCCCGAGGCCGAGATCGACCGACACCTCACCGCCATCGCAGAGAAGGATTAATCAACACCTAATCGCTAGTTTTAAAATAAATATCGGTTTCGAATTTTTATAAAAATGGTTTTATTCGACCGAATCCTACAAACTTACACACTACACACCTAAACACACACTTAGCTTTACACGGAACACTCGACAACACCGACCGTAACGTTAAGCACCTAAACCAGCATCTGAGCGGTGGAGTTGAAGATGTCCGGCATCTCGGTGACCTTGGCGGTGAAGTCGCGCAGGTTGCAGCAGAAGACGAGTCCGAGCGCGGGCCGCTCGTAGTTCCCGTGGCGCAGCAGGTCCTGCAGCCACGGGAGCGTTGCGCACGCGCTCTCGCAGAACACGGCCGCGCGGATGTCGCTCACGCGCACCAGCGGGTCGTTGAGCAGCACGAGCGCCGCGGCTCGCGCGGCCGCCGGCTGCGCCACCACCGTCCACACGTACCGCGGCACGGGGAACCGGCCGGCGCGCAGCAGCAGCGGGCCGGCCGGCGCGCGCAGCGTGCCGTGCGTGCCCGCGTGCACGTGCAGGCCGGCGCGCGCCCGCAGCACGCGCGCCACGTCCGCCTGCAGGTGGCGCAGGTTGCCGCCCGCCACGCTCGCCCACACCGCCACCGTGTTGGATGCGAACCGCGCCGCGCGCTCGCCGCCCGCCGGCAGGTAGCCGGGGGCGAGCAGCCGCGCGCCCGTGAGAGCGAGCCCGCCGAGCGATACGCGCTCGTGCCGCACGAGCTCGCGCAGCCGCCGCGCGAGGCGAGCGTCGTCCGAGTACAGCCGCTCGGCGTCGCGGCGCGTGCTGGCGTCGAACATCTGGTTGAAGTTGCCGAGCAGGCTGAGCGGCGCGCCGCCGTCCGCGTGTGCGGGCAGCGCGAGGTCCGCGCGGGCCGCGTGCAACCGCACGGCGATCGCGCGGTCCGGGTCGTAGCACAGCGCGGCCGCGTGCCGCACGCGCCCGTCCTGCCGCGTCAGGTAGGCGCGCCCCTGCAGCGGCGGCGCGCAGTGCTCCACCTGCGGGCACGGAGCGGGTGTCACCGCGCGGCCGTCACACAACCGTCACCGCAGCGCGGACGGGAGGACTCACCGGGTGCAGCACGTCCTCGAGCAGGTCCGCCTGGCAGCCGAGGTGCAGCAGGTGCCGCAGCCGGCGGTCGTGCCGCACGCGGTAGCGGCCGGCCTCGCACTCGGCTGCCAGCTCGGACAGCTCCGGGTAGGCGAGGAACTTGCCGGCGCCACACGAGAGTGCGAGCCGCTCGCCCGCGCGGAGCCGCACGACGCCGTCCTCCCCGGCCGCGTGCGACCGCACCACCGGCATGTGCTCCGGCACGCACTCCTCGCACTCCAGCTCAATAGCGCACGCCTCGGCGGGCGGGGAGGGCGCGGTCTGGTTGCTCGCGGCGTCCGGAACTATGGCCTCTGGAAACAAACCCAAACCCCATGTGTTCGCGCCTACTACCTTTGTTCTACACTTCTACAAATTGCTAACATAATCCAGTAGGCGTTCAATATTTTGTAATATGAGGTAGGCCTTAAAAAATCACACCTTTCTCATCGAACCAACAAGTTACCACGCAATATTGTTTCTCTCGTCTTATTATACAAAAATACAAGTTTTTCAAGAACAAAACGGGTTTAATTTGAAGATTAAACCCACCTATGTCTACTACAAGACATATTTTGGCGCTCGAACAAAAGGACTACGAAAATAATCGTCAAAAACAATCTGTGTCACGCCGAGTGTCTCCATCGAAAAAGACGTCGGGTGATAGCCAAGCAGACCTTGAAAAGGAAGTATAGCCAGGATACGGGCATACCAGCCGGGCAGGATTAGCAAGAAGCAGCCCCCGCAGCTAAGTGTGACGTCTTCCATGAGTTAAGTGCTCCTTACTTTCCCTTTCATACACCTACAATTTTCATTAAAATTGCAATTCATGCAACCACAATTGTCCAAATTACATTCCTTATCGCACCATTTGCGCATACATAAGTGTTAAAACATCATCACGATATTTTCCTTATTTTTCGTCACAAAATAACCTACATTTTGTGATACGATACAACCTAACCTATTTACAATCTCAACATTTTTTCGATATTTACACTTTATATACAAACCAAAATGGCATTAATTTCCAAGAAATCATAATTCTATAATTAGTAGCTAAATATTCTAAACTCCCCAATCAAAATTCTCATTCGTTTCTTGCGTAAATTTTAACTCGAATTGCCGACCATTTCCAGGGTACCTAACTGTGCCAGTGGGCTACAGTGAAGGCCTGTCCCGTTACGTCAGTAACAAGACGATCAGCTGTGAAGGTGCCATATCCAGCTTGCGGCCTAAGCGAGGAGCGTGAGATAACTTTCATTACTAAAACTATTTACATTCATTTTATACAAACTAGTTGAACTAAGTACCAGGGTTTTTCTACAATATTTTAATCAGTATCTTATACTAATGATAGTTTGCTAGATTTATTATTTCACTATTGACGATATAAACATAAAATTCATAATGCTTTCCGATAGTGAAAAACCTGGGACTAGTACGGTTACCTTGAAGGAGTTATTGGTCAAACGTAGCTCAATCAAGGGTCAGATTACCAAATTTAAGAACTATTTAGATAAAATTAAACAAATTTCATGTTTGTCAGCTGCTGAGATGGCTGAATTATCGCTTAAACTTGGTAAATTTGAGGGACTGTCAACAAAGTTTGATGCGTTGCAAAGTGAAATCGAGGTCACTAATTCAGTATGTCTAGATGTTGAGATTGATGAAAGAGACAACATTGAGCAGGAATTTATAACTAACATTGTCACGGCAAAAACTATCATCGATCATCAAAATAGCATTAAAGATGCGGTAAGACGAGAATCAATATTTCAAGAAGCTCAATGTAGTCTCGAGCATCACCACAATATTGGTGTCAAATTACCACAAATATCTATTTCTAAATTTAATGGTTCCTATTTCCGCTGGCTTGAGTTTCGCGATACATTTACGAACTTAGTGCACAACAATGAGCAAATAACGAACATACATAAATTTCATTATTTGGTTTCATACCTAGAGGGCGACGCGGCTCGCATTATTTCTAATCTCGAGATATCCTCAGCTAACTACAAAGAAGCCTGGGCATTGTTATGCTCACGGTACAATAATAAGAGACTGCTAATTAATCATCACTTAAAATCATTATTTAATATTCAAGCGATCACTCGTGAGTCAGAAAGTTCTCTAAGATTTTTGGTAGACCACGTCACAAAAAACCTACGTGCTTTGTCTAGCCTAGATCAACCTACCAACCACTGGGATATATTGCTTATCTATATGTTGTCTTCGAAGTTAGATAGCACCACACTAATGAAGTGGGAAGAAAAACGTAACTCGCTTGATGAGGTACCTACCTTAGAACAATTTAATAAGTTTTTAATAGATCGTGCAGACGTTCTCGAGTCTATTAATCGAAATAAATATGATAATTCTTTCAGATCACAAACAAATACACCGCGTCCCCCACCTACTAGAAATTACAACAACAACAATTACAACAACAATAACAACAAACAACAGGGAACTCCGATAAAATCATTTGCCAGTACAACACAAAATACCGTAACTATAAATTCATGTATTATTTGCAAAAACAATCACCGAATATATGATTGTCCTATATTCAAATCAAAATCTATAAAGGAACGAATAGCCGACGTTGAAAAATTTAATCTGTGCTATAATTGTCTACGACGAGGTCACGCCGTAAGCCAGTGTGTCTTAGGCCCTTGTCGCGAATGTAAAGAAAAACATAACACTATGATTCACCAATCCGAGACGGCATTGCCGACATCGGCAGTTCTGAGTAACGCGGCGATGTGCGAGTTCGGATCCAATGATGTACTATTGTCTACAGCAATGATCGAAGTATCCAACCCTAATACGAACGCGAAGGTCGTTGTACGCGCTTTCTTAGACTGCGGCAGCCAATGGTCGTTTATAAGTAAGTCATTAATGCAAACACTATTATTACAATCGAATCCTATTGATCTCAGTGTCATTGGAATCAGCAACAAATCAGCGGACACAATTAAAGAAAGTTGTGTGGCCGAAATATCATCCATGCACTATTCATTCACTGCAAAACTTTCATTTTTTGTTTTAAACGAGTTAACAGGTAGATTGCCTAACACTCCTATAAACTTACAAAATTTAAATTTGCCTAAGAACATGAAGTTAGCAGACCCTAAGTTCTATCAACCAGGTACAGTTGATCTGCTAATCGGATGCGATCTTTTTTGGGACATTATAGGAAACAAGAAAAGGTCATTAGGTCCTAATAATCCTAAGCTCATAAGCTCCAAACTGGGATGGCTAGTGGGCGGTCCTATGAGTACATCATATACAAAACAACAAACAAGATACACTAACAATCAATCAAAAACTGAAAATCATATAACAACAAAACATACATGCAAAAACCTTGATGCAGAGGGGCAAAAGGACAATCATGCGAAGGATCATACGAACAATCATGTCAACAATCATGCGAACAATCATACGAACAATCATGCGTACAATTATTCGAACAATCACACAAACAACACCCCATGCGAAACCAACAATCGTTCTAGCGATTATACAAACAATCATTCAAACGATAACTCAAATAACCATTCATGCAAAACTAACAATCATTCATGCGATCATAATAACAATCATTCATGCGATCATACAAGCAATCAAACCAATCAAAACAATCCAAATAATCCAAACAATCCAAACAATCCAAATAATCCAAACAATCCAAACAATAATAACAAACAAAACATACAAACCAATCTAATAACGGTTCATTGTAACCATGCTGTAATTTCGAATCCATCTCATGCAACCGATATTGAAACGATGCTCACAAAATTCTGGGAGATTGAAGATCTGCCACAAAAAAGAATTTTGAGTGAAGAAGAAAAATCTTGCGAGAGTCATTTCTTAGAAAATACTACTCGCCTAAACTCAGGTCGATTTTGCGTTAAGCTACCTACTATTGACTCTCCAGATTGTCTGGGAGACTCCTATACTATTGCGAAAAAACGGTTTCTAAATTTAGAGAAAAGATTCCGTAAGAATCCTAACTTAAAGACTGAATACGTTGAATTTATTCGTGAATATTCAGAATTAGGCCATTTATCCATATCTAATGTTCAGATACCAAACCCGTCATACTTTTTATGCCACCATGCCGTTTTCAAAGACACAAGCGAAAGTTCTAAGATTCGCGTTGTGTTCGACGGCTCTAACGTCACAGGCTCCGGCTATGCCGTCAACGACATCCTGATGGTAGGCCCAAGCATTCAAGACTCTCTTTTCTCCATATTGATTAGAGCGAGACAATACAAATACATATTAACTGGCGATATAGAAAAAATGTACCGCCAGGTGATGATACATGAAGATGACCGCAATCTACAACTAATCTTATGGAGGGAAGATGAGTCTATGCCTATCGAAACGATGAAATTGAATACTGTCACTTACGGTACCGCAAGTGCAAGCTATTTGAGCACGCGATGTCTTTGGCAAGCCGGAGAAGAGTGTGAAGATAATACAATTAAAACTATTATACAAAGGGATTTCTATGTAGATGATTTAATTACAGGTGCTAATGATGAGCAGTCATTACGCTACATTCTAAATTCAGTTTCAAATGCACTAAACTCAGCTTGTTTCAAACTACGAAAATACAAATCAAATTTACCTACTATTTTTGAAGATACATCTATTGATACACAACAAAACCTAACCTTGAGTGAATCATCAAGCACTCTTGGAATTGGATGGAGTCCATCCAATGACAGTATGCATTTTCCGATATCAACTCCAATCCAAAACACTATAACTACAAAGCGAACTATAATGTCAACCTCATTTAAGATATTCGACCCATTAGGGGTCTTAAGCGTTTGTATAATAAAACCTAAAATGATTATACAAAAACTATGGCAGTTGAAACTAGAGTGGGATGAACCGGTCCCACGAGACATACAAAATGAATGGAACAATTTTGTCGATAATTTAAGCTATATTTCAAAACTACAAATACCAAGAAGAGTTTTATGTGACTCACCTAAAGAAATAGAACTACATAATTATAGCGATGCATCACTAGGGGCTCTAGGATCATGTGTATACATGAGATCTATAGATAACAATAATGTCATTACGGTCAAACTGTTATGTGCTAAATCCAAGGTATCGCCCTTGAAACCAGTAACTATACCTCGCTTAGAACTATGCGCGGCTTTGCTCGCTGCCAGACTATGTAAAAGCGTCATCGATTCCTTAAGATACAAACCATTACGAGTCGTACACTGGTGCGATTCTACCGTAGTATTAGGATGGCTCAACAGCCACCCCGGCAAGCTGAAAACCTTTGTCGCAAATAGGGTGGTCGAAATTCTTGAGACTACACAGCTACCATCCTGGCGTTACGTGCCAACCGACGCTAATCCAGCTGATCTAATCAGTAGAGGTGTTGACGCCAATCAGCTACAAAATCTTGACTTATGGTGGTCAGGTCCTAGCTATTTAGCTCGCGATGAATCTGATTGGCCAGTCTTGAATCCAAATTCGTTCTGCAGAGATTTACCTGAAACAAAAAACAATAACAAATGTAAAAACATAAATTATACAAAAAATACTTACCCGAAATACTTACCTGATGTGATGATCCATCCAGCTACGGTTGTAGAACCTGCAATAAAAATACAAAATTATTCTAAACTAAATAAAATACAAAGAACCTTAGCCTACGTTAAACGATTTATTCACAATACGAAAAATACTAAAAACAAACTTACCGGAGATTTAACCATTGAAGAGTTAGAACAATTCATTTACTTACCTGTGTGCTATGGCACAGAAGGACTCATTTTCTGTCGAATATAACGCATTAATTCAAAACAAGCCTTTGAATTCAAAATCCAAGATTTTATCCCTTTCTCCATTTTTGGACGAAAATCAATTAATCAGAGTTGGTGGTAGAATAGAAGCCTCCAACTATCCATATGAGAAAAAACACCCAATACTTTTAGACTCTTCACATCATTTGACAAAACTTATATTCGAACATGAACATTTACGAAACCTTCATGCGGGCCCTCAACTATTACTGGCTACAGTAAGAGAATCCGTATGGCCAATTAACGGAAGACACCTCGCACGGCGTACAGTCTATAAGTGCGTTCGATGCAGGCGTATTCAAGGTAAAACCTTATGCCCAAAAATGGGCGATCTGCCCTCACAACGCTTAACCCCTGACTATCCATTCCTCTCAGTAGGCCTAGATTTTGCCGGTCCTTTTCTAATACTAAATCGTAGAGGACGCGGAGCGAAACTCATCAAATGTTATTTGTGCTTGTTCGTTTGCTTACGGTACAAATGCCTACATCTAGAAGCAGTCAGCGATTTGACAAAAGATGCCTTCGTAATGACATTACGAAGATTCGTTTCACGTCGGGGGAAGCCAGCCGAAATATTTTGCGATAATGGGCGGAACTTTGTTGCCGCTGCTAAAGAATTAACTGATTTCCTTAAAACTAATGCTAAACCTCTATCTGACTTTGCAACTCAAGAAAAAATTAAATTTGTTTTTACTCCAACTTACGCTCCTCACTTTGGCGGAATTTGGGAGGCCGGAGTAAAATCGGCAAAACACAGCATCAAACGCGTTATGGGTAATACCCATCTCACATTTGAAGAAATTTCAACCTTATTTGCGCAAGTGGAGGCTATTCTTAACAGTCGCCCCTTGTATCCTCTATCATGTTCCCCGGACGACTTCCTATCCCTAACCCCTGGGCACTTTCTCATTGGGAGACCATTAACTGCACTGCCAGCACCTGCCCTGGACGATCACAACCCGAATACACTGAAACGCTATGCCCGGCTAGAACAAATTCGTCAACATTTTTGGCAAAGATGGCAACGTGACTATATTTCCGAGTTGCAACAGCGAACCAAGTGGAAAACCAATACTTCCAAATTGAATGTCGGAGACCTGGTGATACTTCACGAAGACCACGTACCTCCGCTGTCTTGGCGTCTGGGACGAGTTCTTCGCCTGTTCCCGGGACCAGATGGAGTGTCCAGAGTTGCGGACATTTCCACTACACGAGGCTGCGTACGGCGGCCTTTAGTTCGACTTTGTCCTCTACCGACACTTGAGGATCTACAAGCTTGAAAGCGGTTCCTTTCAACGAGGGGGAGGATGTTCGCGCCTACTACCTTTGTTCTACACTTCTACAAATTGCTAACATAATCCAGTAGGCGTTCAATATTTTGTAATATGAGGTAGGCCTTAAAAAATCACACCTTTCTCATCGAACCAACAAGTTACCACGCAATATTGTTTCTCTCGTCTTATTATACAAAAATACAAGTTTTTCAAGAACAAAACGGGTTTAATTTGAAGATTAAACCCACCTATGTCTACTACAAGACACCATGTCTATGGCTTAGCTTCGAACAAAACGAACACCATCTTATCGCACGAGGCTAATGTGCTAACGTTATATGTTTAAAATTTTCGCTGCATTAACCTAATTTAAAGAAAATCGTTCTGCGTCGTTTACCAGTAAATTTTTTTTTATTATTTATCATTTTTGACATAAAACAACACTACAGAACCACCCAATATGTTACATTTTATCACTAACACAACTTTACAATTATTAACATTTAGATAATTAATCAATATAAAAACGTTTAGCCTTTAGACATTTTGGCGACCTGGCGGTGAGTATGTGGAGGTCGCCGATGGTTGGATAAATGAAACGCTATTTAGTGCGGAGTAGTAGAGTTAGCGTATGTGAATATGCGAATATATTTATTAAAGAAAAATGCCTATATTTATATTAAACTTAATCTACGGTTTGTCCAATAGGAATAAAGTTAGATATTATAATTAGTAAATTAGACCAATAAATTTGCGTGATTAGATAGCCAATTCAGAACGTTTTTCTGCGCACGATGCTTTGGTGTTGTTTATCCCGTCGGTCTTGCTGTCTTGTTCACTCTTAGGGCAGGTAAGCATTGCGCGCCATTCCTCTTAAATATAGGTGACATCGTGCTTGCTCTTTCATAACGCCGGAAGTATTGAAGTGTGCGGACGTCTCCGTGCTGGTGATCAGTGATGCTGGATGCTGTGCTGATACCGGTGATGGTGCTCGGTTCTGTGGTGAAGTGCTGGTGATGAAATCGCTCTTTTCAGAGCGAGTGTTTGTTCCTTTGGGACCGTCCTTTTCAGGACGACATCTTAGTTTCATGTCTTAGTTTCAGTGATAATAATCTTCATTGTTTCATAGTGGCAAGAAACAAATAGATTCGAGCTCCAATAAATGATGAGTTGATTGTGTCTTGTTTCCTTTCTAATCCTGGTAATCCTGGTGTTTCTGGTATTGGTGGTAATGGTGGTAATCTTGGTAACGGTGTTGAGGTATGTGTGTGCATCAGGTAACTGGTAAGTATGAAGGTACTGTGGTGCGACGCAGGCGCTACATGATTCACCCCCTAGCGAAAGCGTACCGGCAGGTTCACGTTGCGCCCCAGTCGTGTCTTCAGTATTGGCTTTGGTAAAGCATCTGGCTGTTTCGGCGAGGTGATTCTGTAGTCTGATGACGAGGTAACTGGTGGTGATGATGAGGTAACTTGCTTGTCCGGTACTGATGATGGTAAGTTGGTTGAAGTGTCTTCGTCTTCATTCAAGATGTAGGCAGGCTTGAGTCGGTCGATAGAGATAGTAGACGACCGTCGTTCTGGTAACTGTAGAATAAACATCTTGTCGTTTCGCTGCAGTACTTTGTAGGGACCATCATAGGGTGGTTGAAGTGGCTTCTTAACTGCGTCGTTTCGTATAAAAACATATTCGCAGTTCTGAAGATCTTTATGCACGAAGATTGGTCGCTTGTTCCCGTGACTCGATGTCTGAGTGGGCCTCAGAGTGTTTATAGTGTCACGAAGTTTGTTTACGTAGTCGTATCCGGAATCCTTATCGTTCGACTCAAGTGGCGGGTCGAAAAAATCCCCGGGCAGTCGTAGAGTTTGCCCGTAGGTAAGTTCGGAGGCGGTGACGTCATCGTCTAATCGCACAGATGCACGTAGGCCCATTAGAACGGTTGGAAGCTCGTCGATCCACGTTGTATGTCCAGATAGACGAGTCTTCAGTGACGTCTTGAGTGATCGATGCCATCTTTCGATCATGCCGTTTGATTGAGGGTGATATGGTGTCGTATGAATGCGCTTGATTCCCATCGCATTGGTAAGCTTGGCGAAAAGTTGGCTTTCAAAAGTTCTGCCTTGGTCAGTTGTCAGGAACTTGCAGACACCGAAGCGAGTAATCCAATGTTCATAGACTATCTTCGCGACGGCTTCAGCGGATATGTCATCAGTAGGTATTGCTTCGGGCCATCTCGTTACTCGGTCGATCATGGTTACTAGATAGCGGTAACCTTGAGGAGTGGTGCTGAGAGGTCCGACCAGGTCGAGATGCAGGTGGCTGAATCGTTCCGTAGTAGGCGGAAATGTTGATACACTGCTCATAGTGTGTCGTTGGACTTTGCATTTTTGACAGCGTATGCAGTGTTTTGCCCATTTTCCAACATCGGTGTTCATTGAAGGCCAGAAATATTTCTGAGTCATAAGCTTGCGTGTTGTGCGTACACCGGGATGGCTTATGTTGTGTACAGCGTCAAATGCGAGTCGTCGGAATTCTTCAGGTAGGTATGGTCGCATGTGTGACGTCGATGTTTCGCAGTAGATTGATGTTTGTGCGTCGGGCATAGTAACTTGTTTGATTGATAAGTTACTTTGTTGTGCGAGTTGTTGGATCGTATTGCTGTCTGTTTCTTGCGCTTCAGCGATTTTCAAGTAGTCGAGTGACGTCGGGCACGTGATACTGTCTACGTTTGTTCGGCTGAGGGCGTCGGCGACTTGATTTTGATCCCCAGCGATGTGACGAATATCTGTTGTGAATTCGCTGATGAAGATGAGTTGTCTTGCACGGCGAGGTGTTTCAGTCGCTGACGGTGGCTTTTGCAGCACATAGGTTAGCGGCTTGTGGTCGGTGAAAACGATGAGGTGGCGTCCTTCAAATGTTTTCCGGAAGTACTTTATTGCCATGTAGATTGCAAGTAGCTCTCTGTCGAAAGTACTGTAGTTGCATTGAGCGTCGGAAAATTTCTTTGAAAAATAGCCAAGTGGTTGCCATTTTCCATCGATGAATTGTTGTAGGACGGCTCCAGCGCATCGGTCTGATGCATCGGTGAAAACTGCGAGGGCTGCGTCGTGTACAGGATGAGCGAGCAAAGCTGCATTTTGGATCGCAACTTTACAAGCTTCAAATGCTTCGAGTGCTTCGTCGTTCCACTGGATGATTGTTTTGTCTTTTTTCTTTGTGTTGTGGAGAAATGCATGGAGTGGCGCTTGAATTTCGGCTGCTTTCGGTAGGTGATCACGGTAGAAATTGATCATACCGAGAAAACGCCTTAATTCTTCAATTGTCGTAGGCTTCGGAAAATTTTGGATTGCAGTGACTTTTTCTGTAGGCGGCTTGATTCCATCTTTGCTGACGGTATAGCCGAGAAACTTCACTTCCGGTTGGCCGAAGATGCATTTGGCTGGGTTGATAGTGATGCCATTTTCTTCTAGTCGTCTTAGTACTTCGCGTAGATGGCTTCTGTGAGTAGATTCGCACGGGCTTGCAATTAAAATGTCATCTATGAATGCGTAGGCGTAATCAAGGCCACGCAGTACTTCATGGATAAAGCGTTGGAATGTTTGTCCCGCGTTCATCAGTCCTGGGCACATTCGTGGAAATTCGAATAGTCCCATGGGTGTTATGATTGCAGTCTTCTCTATGTCTTCTTTTCGGATCTTCAGTTGTTGGTAAGCTCGGTTGAGATCGATTGTAGAGTAGATAGTCTTGTCTGATAACTGGAACGTGAAATCCTTGATTCGCGGTATGGGATAGCGATCAGGTTTCGTGACGGCGTTAAGTCGTCTGTAGTCGCCGCATACTCGTAGATCTCCGTTTTTCTTTGGTACGACGTGCAGAGGAGACGACCAGGGACTTTTGCTTGGACGGCAGAGACCCTGTTCGATCATATTTTCAAATTCCTTTTTTACGATCTCGTATCGGTGTGGCGCTATTGGTCGAGCGCGGCAGTGCAGTGGTTGTCCAGTTGTCTCGATAAAATGTTCGACGTTGTGTTTCGGGCTCAATTGCATCGCAGTTAGTCGAGTAGTTCCGGGAAATTCCGCTAGGATGTCGTGATATGATTTGTCGACGTCGATACTGCGGATTGTAGGTATGTTCGTGGCTTGAACGAATGAAGTTGAAGATAGTTTTGTGACTCCGTCGATTAGTCTTCTATTCTTGATGTCGACTATCAGCTGGTGGTGTTTGAGAAAATCGGCTCCGATTATTGGTTTGCTGACTTCCGCAACGATAAATTTCCACTTGAATGATCGACGGAGGTTAAGGTCAAGCTCCATTGTTTTTTCACCGTAGGTAGGGATGATTGTGTTGTTAGCGGCGTAGAGTTGAAAGTTGAGTGGTTTCGGCGAGTCGCCTTTCTTCTTTGGTAGGACGGATATGTTGGCGCCAGTGTCGATGAGAAAAGTTAGCTTCGATTTCTTGTCTGTGACAAATAGGCGGTAAGATTGTTCGTTTACGCCAGACTCCGCCGCGGCCAGCGTAATTTTCAGTTTTCCGACTTCTTATTCAAGTTTTCATTATTGTATGAGCATGGCGTCGTGCAGTGAATAGCTTCAGCACCAAATCGACGATGATAATAGCAGTATGGCGATGGTGTTTGGCTGCGTGATCGATCATTATTGTCTGCGTTTCGGCTTGACGAACGGTTTCTTCTGAAGAATGGTCGCTGCTGTTGTTGGTTGTTATATGGCTGTTGTTGATACGGTTGATGCTGGTATTGTGGTTGTCTGTATTGATGTGACGTCTTCAGCGCGGCGATTTCAAGTGATAAACGCCTGATTTCTTCTGCGAGGAACTGTGTCTCGGAATGTTGTGGTTGTTGAATAGGACGTGACGTTGTTGAAACAGCAGAGATTTCAGAGCTGCTGGTCTCCAGCATCTTGTCAGCCAGAAGTGCTAGCTCGTCCAGTGCAGTCTGCGTTTTGAATGTCTCGCTAACGGCGAGTACAGAACGGATGTGGGCTGGTAGGTGGTTCGTCCACATCAATCGTAGGGTTGAGTCTGGTACTTTATCGCGTGCCAGGCTACGCATCCGTCGGAGTAGCTGCGATGGCTTCTGATCGCCGAGTTCCATCTCTGACAGTAGCTTCTGAAACTGACGGTTGTCTGACTCTTCATATACGGTGATCAGACGTTGTTTTAGTGTTTTGTACATGTCAGTCTCTGGCGGGTTGTACAGTAGATCGCTGACTTGTTCCACGTCGGTTTTGTCGAGCTGTGCTATCACCATTTGAGCCAGCTGAGCCTGACTCCTCTTCTGGTCGCTTGTGGCGGCTTCAAAGCTGATGAACCATAAGCGCGGCTTGTCGCGCCAGAAAGGTGGTATGCGCATGGACAGCGCAATACCGGCGAGTTCTTGCTGCGAGCTCTCGGTAGAAGGATTAGGTTTAGCTGTAGACGTAGAAGCAGTAGAGATGTTCGTAGACGTGGAATCTTGCATCTTGACGTGTTCTTTCTTCCTTGTAGTAAGGCTGGAGAGAGGGTCACCAGTTTGGCGACCTGGCGGTGAGTATGTGGAGGTCGCCGATGGTTGGATAAATGAAACGCTATTTAGTGCGGAGTAGTAGAGTTAGCGTATGTGAATATGCGAATATATTTATTAAAGAAAAATGCCTATATTTATATTAAACTTAATCTACGGTTTGTCCAATAGGAATAAAGTTAGATATTATAATTAGTAAATTAGACCAATAAATTTGCGTGATTAGATAGCCAATTCAGAACGTTTTTCTGCGCACGATGCTTTGGTGTTGTTTATCCCGTCGGTCTTGCTGTCTTGTTCACTCTTAGGGCAGGTAAGCATTGCGCGCCATTCCTCTTAAATATAGGTGACATCGTGCTTGCTCTTTCATAACGCCGGAAGTATTGAAGTGTGCGGACGTCTCCGTGCTGGTGATCAGTGATGCTGGATGCTGTGCTGATACCGGTGATGGTGCTCGGTTCTGTGGTGAAGTGCTGGTGATGAAATCGCTCTTTTCAGAGCGAGTGTTTGTTCCTTTGGGACCGTCCTTTTCAGGACGACATCTTAGTTTCATGTCTTAGTTTCAGTGATAATAATCTTCATTGTTTCATAGTGGCAAGAAACAAATAGATTCGAGCTCCAATAAATGATGAGTTGATTGTGTCTTGTTTCCTTTCTAATCCTGGTAATCCTGGTGTTTCTGGTATTGGTGGTAATGGTGGTAATCTTGGTAACGGTGTTGAGGTATGTGTGTGCATCAGGTAACTGGTAAGTATGAAGGTACTGTGGTGCGACGCAGGCGCTACAACATACATTGCACATAAACAAACAATAATATGGCACAGCCAGAGTAGCGCGTTAAAAATATACATCAAAGCAGTTTCTATAAACGCTTATTTTTAGAGGTAAAAGTAGCCGATGTGTGTGTCTCTGTAGTTTTAACAATCTAGGAACAAGACTTCGTCAAAATCGCTTTAGCTAATTTGGTATGAACGCCACCGGTCATGGTAGAGGTAAACAGAGACAACGTTTTATGTATTTGTAAAGTTAAGTACAAAGGGAAGGCTGTCGCACTTTCCCCAATTTTACGAATTAAAATGTTAGTCCTTAGTTCAGTGGTCTCTTTTAACTGTTGTTGTTGATAGATAGGTACTCACCGAAGTCAGCTAGGGCCGTCGCCAAACATAGCGAGAACAGCACAACAACCACAAGTCTGAGTAAAGCCAGCATGTTGATGGCAGCGCTTGCCGAGGTGCGGTGTCCGACTGATAGCTCAGACGGATCGGATGTGTGCTGCCCTCTGACACACAGATAACGCTTGCTGTTGTTCCCCATGTTGTAGTCTCGTTATCTAGCCCAGCTGCATGCTCTCGCAGCTTGTAGACAATCATTCTCGCGAGTTGAAACTTTTGCTTCCATAATAATAACGCTGATTCTCTTCTTAATGACGAGATGTCTCGTTTTAAAGCTACCCAGGAGAAAGCTGCTGCCGATTCTCTGGATATTTCCCTTAGTCGGCTCTTACGGCACCCACTGTAAATAACGAGGTGGTCCTGGCCGGGAGCAGCGGACCACACCGCCGTTTCCTTACTTATTTACCTCATAGAGCGGGCAAGTTACACGTAGGTATAAAACTAGTATGTATAGACAAAGCTCAATTTATAGAGTAGATAAGGTATTTATAATGTTGTGAAATTGATTAAATAATAATCATGCCTCGTAATGTTTACTTTGCAACAATTTTAATATGGATCATCGTCAGCCTGAAGACCTCCAATGGATTAATATTAAGTATCTTTAATATGAATTCCTTATTAAGTATTTTAGTATTGAAATTATCATGAGTGTGATTCATTTTAAATATAATATTTAAGTATTTTAACTTGATTAGTTTTATTTTAATTGAGGAACTTAGGTAGGCTTCCCCTAGAGCGCCACTTTAAACGGCTGCTTGTCGCTTCAGGCCACCTAGTGGAGCCCGGTTACGCTACGTCTTTTGGTTCGTGGTCGCCATTCGAGAACGTTCCACGTGCGTCGGTTGTTGGCTTTGTGAATATGGAGCTTGACCCTTTTGGTCACAAAATCCGTACCTAATAAACTCGCAAACTATAAAAAATGGTTAGCATTGCTACGTGATGTAATATAATACTATTATAGTACCTACATGACAGATAGTAGATATAGCACATCATAGAATCTGAGACCAAGCTGGTACAAACAACGAGGAAACCCTCCCGAGTGATTTCTGTAACTTTGTGTTTAGGTCTTTGATGGAATGAAAGTGGAGGAGGAATTTACAAAATTGACCTGTTTAAGAAAAAGGGTTTGGACAAAAATTACTGTAGTTCCGATAGGTCGTTTATTATGAACATAATATACAATATGCCGATGTTTATTATATAAAAGCAAGTAAAAACCGACGAGACATACACCGTACGATAAAATAGTAATTTATTGAATCACCATAGAGTACCTATATACTTATTTACCTAACATTACCGCTACAGTACAGCTCTTGCTAAATAAGTGGATATTTATACACGGTCTGATGAGGTTTTGATTCCAAAAAGGTGCTCAAAAACATTACTAAAAAGAGCTAATATCAGATCAGGCCCACTGCCTCTTCAGCAATGTACTAATGACCATAGTATGTTGTATTGAACTCTTATCATGTAGGTAAAAACTCACCGAGTGAGCGAATTGAGTGCGCGGACATGTGATATCACTGGCCAAGCGACCAGTGACCCCTGGCCAAGCGATCAGTGACCGCTGGCTAAGCGATCAGTGACCGCTGGCTAAGCGATCAGTGACCGCTGGCCAATGGAGCGACTCAGTGCGGTGTCGGCTCGGACTCGGTGTACAATATTATATTTTGAGCAACAAATAAATGCCAAGTTTAGTGTGGAAAGGCGCAACTTCTATATTGTTACGATATGTAAATGTGCTAACACCGAGGCGAGCCTACAGCCATGTAATCATAAAACGATTGCCATTCAACTTAAAGCCTATTAAGTTAACCTTGCAATAAGTATGTAAATAAAACGTAAGCCATGTGTGCCTATAATAATAAAAATACGTAAGTGAACAGTCATAACAGAATCATTAACATTCCGCTTATCTATAAAATATTAAAATTTAGTATGAAATCTTGCTAATAAGTGATATTTATTGCAGCAACCACATATAAACACAAATTGTTAAAATTAAGACGCGCTATATCAAACCAAGCGAAAGCACCTGGATTCATCTTACCTAAAGCTTAACTCTCAGATTTCCTGATAGTAAACTTAATAAAACGTAAGTGATAATAATAATGCACTGCATAACAAAAATACGTAAGTGAAAAAAACAGATAGTGAATGTAATCAAAACAATAATCTCTAAACATCTTGTCTGTGTGGACATAGTCTATATTGTTGCGTTCGCGTTAGTATTATTATTGCACTTAGTATTCATCAGACTTATATCGTCGATTATCATAGATAGACTCATTGCCCATGTGCTGGCGTGTGGCGCTCATCTATACCGTCATAGTTCATACAGACTCAGAAATTGTATTCACTATGAATTATTCTGTGATTATAAAACTAATGTAGGGGTAGTTATTTTATAGATCCTATTCGCGTTTACTTTGTGGTAAAACGAGTTAAAAATATTGTCGCTGTTTTTTAGTTCGCACGTCTTTCTTTTTTTATTCATAAATACTTGCACACTTACAGCGAAGCCGAGACATGCGGCGAGCCCGAAGTACAATAATAGGCATGACTCCACTAAAACAAAACGAAAGGTATTTTATTTTCCTAACATATTTTACAACATAATTAAGCATAATCAAACTAAATATGCGAGTAGCAATCCAGCCCCAGACCATTGCAGGTATATATTTTACAAGTAAGATGTTTTTTTTACCTATAATTTTTGTAACATCACGACTAGACGACCAAATATAATAATTTCATTAAAAGATTTATTGACAAATTAAATGAGAACTTGCATCGCCTTCGAATAATACAACCCCATCTACCGCTGAGACTTACATATACATACACCTACCTATAACAACAACTTCCTCAACGGATCGAAAGCGGAAAAATCCACCAAATAAAAAAGAAAAGGTTTGGAGAATAGCAGATGGGGGCGGGCCGAGGATGCGCCCTACGTGGAGCAGCAGGCGCGCGCGGGCGGGGCGCGCGAGGGGCGCCGCTCCACGGCGATGCGCGCGTGGTCCGCGTCCGCCTCGCGCCCCGCCGTCTTGTCCAGGATCGCCTCCGCCAGCTCCGAGAACGCGCGGTCGATGTTGATGTTGGCCTTCGCCGACGTCTCCATGAACCGGATGCTGTGCTCGCGCGCTATCTGCAACCACCAACGCCGCACCTTACATGTCGTCACATCTTTACGAGACTCTCCTACTCGCAACCGATTTCACGTTTGAATTTATTATCAAAAACTAGAAAACTATGATCAGCTGTCAAATATCGAAACATTCCACAGTATGAAACATAGATATTTACAGGCAAACGGTTAATGTTAGTTTATCAGAATTACCCTGCGTCACGTTATCGCGCGCCGTATGTTGGCGGCCGAAATGGATAAATGTAATAATAGCTTCTCTCGGCATTAACGCATATTTACGAAATAACTGAACAAGAATTTGTTTAATAGAAACAAATGTTTTAATTAGAAATATGTTACACATTTTGCATACATATTCAATGTTAGATACTATTTTGTATAGAAACTACAGGTGACCAAAGAGCTGGCTCTTACCTCGGTCAAAGACTAAGTTTGGCCATTCAACGAGGTAATGTCGCCAGCTTTTCGGGCACCTTACCCGCAGACGGCGACTTAAACGCGGTTTTTTATTTATAAGTGTATAAGTTTAGATAGTTTTAGATAAGTACTTAGTTTAGATTTAATTAAGTTTTTAGTAATTGTATTGTTTAAATAATAAAATTATTTTGTATAATATGGAGGAAAATAATCTACAGTGATAATTTATTTATTCAAAACCAGTTGTTGAGTTTGTTCTTATCCTTAATTATAACATACAATAACATATCCATATTTAAACTAATATTTTATAGAGGACAGATTTGATCATAGTAAATAAAATAACCAGCCAAATACAAGTCAGACTCGCACACAAAGGGTTCCGTACCATTATCTACAAAAATGAGCAATAAATCACGTTTGTTGTATGGGAGCCCCCTTAAATATTTATTTTATTGTGCTTTAGTATTTGTTGTCATAGCAGCAACATCTGTAAAAAGTTCAACTGTCTAGCTATCATGGTTCATGAGATACAGCCTGGTGACAGACAAGCAGACATCTAGACTGACACACAGCGGAGCATTAGTAATAGGGTTCGCTTTACCTTTTGGGTACAGAACTCTAAAATATTTTTGTAACTCACCGCTTCTCCTCGTTCCTTGCTCACCACCCTTTTTTCTTCCATATCACACTTGTTTCCAAGAATCATCTTTTCTACATCTTCATTAGCATGCTGGAATATTAAATAATATTTTTCCATGTTACTACTTTACTAGCAAAAAGTTTATTTCTATTGAGCCATTATTACTCAGCTTCTCCTTACAAGTATAAAAACTTTAATAAATTATCATAATGGAACTACAAGATCAAGCTGGGGCTAGATCAGTGCTCACTTTATCTGATTAGGGGTGGATTTGATCAAACATGGATTTACACATGAGTTACTAATACTATACTATACTATACCAGAATAAATGTATTCCACAATCTTAAACTTGTATAAGTAGTATAGTTGTATTACCATGATATACAAAGATAAATAAATAAATAAAATAAATATGTGTGGACAGATAAACAAATCTATTACCCAGCTACCACTTATTGTTATTCTACAACATGGTATTCAACAGTATGTCATATTATAATGGGACTATTTAATGTCTTCCAATACATTCATAATCATGAAAATAAAAGTCAAATGTTAATACAAAAGAGCATAGGATCATAATTATGGTAAATTACCACTATTATAATATTCTCAGAAAAATCTATTTTTTATTTATTTATTCCAGCAAAAATGGCAGTATGGTATTGATTCTCGAATAGGTGTGCTATACATAAGATTGTAGATATTAACATCATGTAAAATAGATTTACTCTTCAGATAACTGGCAATTTATTCTAATATTAACCTTTACTCTTGTTTGGCCAAATCCACCATAAGTTCAAAATGTTTCACATTATCAGATAGGTGTGTTTGTTTGTTACACATCTCTGATTAGTCAAATCTCTGATCAGTGTCAAACAGCAGATTCGTTGAGCGCAATCTATTATGTAGTGGTTGTATTAGTAATCACACACACCTCATCTATATTTCGTAACCACTTGACGATGTCGTCGAATGTTTTCTCGTTGGTGATGTCGTAGACCAACATTATGCCCATGGCACCACGGTAGTACGAGGTGGTGATGGTGTGGAACCGCTCCTGGCCAGCTGTATCCCAGATTTGCAGCTTAATCTTCTTTCCGCGGAGCTCCACAGTTTTTATTTTAAAGTCAATGCCTGTAACAGACACCAAGACTTACGTACGTACTTACGACTGGAGACAGTAGGTACAGTTAGCAGTTGCTGCTAATCACAAGATTATCAGAAGGCAAAATCGCAAATACAAAGGTGGTCCCTACCAATTGTGGATATAAATGTCGTAGTAAAATGATTATCTGAGAATCTAAATAATATGCATGTCTTTCCGACTCCAGAGTCACCGATGAGCAGCAATTTAAACAGTAAATCGTAGGTTTTCTTGGCCATTTTATAAAATCTTCGTCACAGTTAAATATTCGATAAGATTCCAAAAAAATCTTTCTTTTTCTTCTTTTACATCCATCTAGGGACGTTCCGATACTACTAAATACGAGTACGTACTCGATAAACAAATAAAAATCGACTTGAGGGATATTCTGGGTAGTTATGGATTCATGATATGAGAACGAACTCAAAGAGCAAAGATAAAAAAATACATTATAATGGTCTATGGCACCCAATATTGAAATCCACAGAATAGAGAAATAAAATCAATCACAAACACAGATTAGAGAAAAAAAACTTACTCTGTCATCTTACAAGCAAGTCACAAACACCCACCCCTTAGAGCATTTATAAAAGGAGGCAAGGCGTTCCCCTCTGCCAGTGATATAGCTATTAGGCCATCTAAAATATCATAGTGTGCGTGTAGACACTGCGTAACTACGCTAGTTTATATAACGGTGTGTGTGGCGTGCGTTTACACGCGCGGTTCACGCGTGTGTTATGCGTGTTTACCTCGTCCCCCGTAGACATTGGCAGAGAATGGTGCTTGCAGATTATAACGTTAGGAGTTTTTAAATGCTCTAAGACCCACCCAGTCACAACGTGGTTTTGATCACTGAGTTACAATGTTTTTTCACTAACATGTGGCTTTTTTATATTTTTTGACAAATAATAATCGATCAATAATAATAGATTTATTTAAAACAAAATCGATTAATTTAATAATCGATTATAACGTTAGGAGTTTTTAAATGCTCTAAGACCCACCCAGTCACAACGTGGTTTTGATTACTGAGTTACAATGTTTTTTCACTAACCTGTGGCTTTTTTATATTTTTTACAAATAATAATCGATCAATAATAATAGATTTATTTAAAACAAAACCGATTAATTTAATAATCGATTATTTTTGAACATCCCTATCTCTTTGTCTGTCTGTGGACAAAGAGTATTAAAAATATTAAGGGCCCATTCCAGTAGCACTACAGCAGGTACATAATCTAAACTCTACAGACATATACAGCTCTACTGTATCGGAATGCGGCTTTAGTTTGTGTTTGTGCTCTCGAAGCACATCTCGAATTGATTATATCCTCTTTGCTCTTGTCCGTAGTATCACTAGCACTACCTGTGTAAAAAGAAAAAATAAATAAAAAAACCTTATTTGTGCTCTTGTCTACGTAGTAAATTATATACTCTTTGTGCTCTTGTCTGTGGATGGATAATAATTTTACCAATGTAATGTAGAGGTGGGTCGTACTAAGTAAATCGAGATATTAGGTGACTCTGTGACTGTGACTCAGCTATATCTGTGACAAATACCTGTGAATAAATACTAGCGAGTATTTTTTACTCGCGGCACAAGTCACGTTTACAGGACGTAGATATATAATAGGTGTGTCTTTCTCTGACGCCTATGTGGAAAAAGGATGCACCTATTACTTTTGAATTGACGGCTGGCAAAACATGTCGCTGTCACAGCTCCTGTGAAAAAATACTAGGTTTGTCCCTCTCTGGCACGCTACAGACGCCTTCGTGAGAAAAGGATGCACCTATTACTATAGCACGCTCTCATAGACTCGCGCACAAGTCACAGTGTCGCTGCTCCCGGAGGTATTTTGTCGCTGTGACTGACTGTGACTTTCTTTTATCAGTGACTTTTACCTGTGACGATAAATACGCCTCACGCCTAGAGGTGGGTCGTACTAGGTAAATCGAGATACTAGGTGACTCTGTGACTGTGACTCAGCCATACCTGTGACAAATACCTGTGAATAAATACTAGCGAGTATTTTTTACTCGCGGCACAAGTCACGGTTACAGGATGTAGATATGTAATAGGTGTGTCTTTCTCTGACGCCTATGTGGAAAAAGGATGCACCTATTACTTTTGAATTGACGGCTGGCAAAACATGTCGCTGTCACAGCTCCTGTGAAAAAAATACTAGGTTTGTCCCTCTCTGGCACGCTACAGACGCCTTCGTGAGAAAAGGATGCACCTATTACTTTTGAATTGACGGCTGGCAAAACATGTCGCTGTCACAGCTCCTGTGAAAAAAATACTAGGTTTGTCCCTCTCTGGCACGCTACAGACGCCTTCGTGAGAAAAGGATGCACCTATTACTTTAGCACGCTCTCATAGATTCGCGCGCAAGTCACAGAGTCGCTGCTCCCGGAGGTATTTTGTCGCTGTGACTGACTGTGACTTTCTTTTATCAGCGACTTTTACCTGTGACGATAAATACGCCTCACGCCTACTCACGCCTAATGTAATGTACTCTGTGATAATAATGGACGACGGACGACGCGACGGATATTTATTTAATTGATTATTTATTGTTAATGAGTTGAGGCCATTGTTGAGCAACAAAACACATTCGACCGACTTTCCATCAATTTTGTGGTGTATTGATCAGAGATTCCTCATCCTGCCCGTGCGCGGCCCTTCGCCCCCGAGTCTTGTTTGTTTTCTCTTCGAAAAGAAAGCAATCGATCGATATCTAAATGAGTGCACCGCTACCAGTACCACCCTTTCCCGTTCGTTAAATGACGAACCATGTAATGTCTACAGTGATAGATTCGTTTCCTTTGGAGTGAATTAATTTTTTATATATTTAACAATGCATCGTCGTGGCGGGAAACGTATCCGGATGGATGATCCTCCTCCGGAGTATGTAAATCCTATGACCCCGGCGACGCCGATGACCGATTATGGCGGTCAATCTGTGCACGAACCGGAGACGCCCAGCTACTCGGGGTTCAACGTGGGTGCGATTGCCAACTCGACCGCCGCCGAGTCGCCGCAAGACGAAGCCGAGGAGTCTCATCTGGAGGATGCTCATCTCGCGGAGAAGGAGAACCGGACGCCGTCTCCGACGCCTACGAAGCGTGTGACTCGGAGCCGTGGACGGAGAGGCGACGGTGGTTATCCCGGGCGCCTGGCGGAGTCCCCGCCGCCACCACCGCTGCGCAGGCGCGGGCGTGGTGGCCGGGGACGGGGCCGCGGCCGTGGACAAGCGCCGCCGCCGGCCTACTCGCCGCCTCCTGTCCTTCTACCGGGAGATGATGAAAACAGCCTCTACAATATACTGAGATTCAACAGAACTGCTATTAATGTAAGTGTTCAAAAGTTACCAACTTCTTGTTAAAATACTAGAAGACTGCAACAAATGATATAATATTGTGTTTAACAGCAAGTGGTGGACATGTGGATTGAAGAGTACAAGACAAATAAGGAGGTTGCTCTTGTACAGCTGATGCAGTTCTTCATTAACTCATCAGGATGTCGTGGGAAGGTGTCCCCAGACATGGCTCAGATGGACCATACTCTTATTATAAAAAAAATGACACAGGAGTTTGACGAGGTATGCAGCATCAATATTAGTTATTTTTTGTGCCTTATTTGTTTTGGATCAGATAACTAACATGGAAAGATTTTGAAACTTGGCTCTGAACAGGAAAGCGGAGAGTACCCCCTGATCATGTCTGGCCAGACATGGAAGAAGTTCAAGTCGAACTTTTGTGAGTTCATCCAGACTCTAGTGAAGATGTGCCAGTACTCCATCATCTACGACCAGTACCTGATGGACAACATCATATCTCTGCTGACTGGGCTCTCAGATTCACAAGTACGAGCTTTTAGGCACACAGCTACTCTGGCAGGTGAGGTTTGATGCAAACTTGCTATGGTCATGGGGTCCCATCGGGTACAAATGAAAAATAACCTGAATTTGAAAAAACAGTAGTAATCGTGTCTAGAGAGTTACTAGTTAGTGTTCAGTGTATTCATTTGGCCCAATGCATCGCCAACAGGCAATAAATGTTGCTTGATAATCTTGCGTTATGCAGAAATAAAATAATTCGTAAAATAGCCAGTGTTATTCTGTATGGGATGAGGCATCTGTACTGTTGGTATTATATTATCTAGGCTACGGTATAATGTTGTAGTGCACACTATTTGTAACATGTTGTTATTTCCAGTAATGAAACTAATGACAGCTCTGGTGGATGTGGCCCTACTTACAAGTGTGAACTGTGATAATTGCCTGCGCCAGTATGAAGCTGAAAGACTAAAGGCCCGAGACAAGCGCGCCTCGGAGAGGCTCGAGGTGCTTGTGGCTAAAAGACAGGAGTTGGAGGAAAATATGGAGGAGATCAAAAATATGCTGTCTTACATGTTCAAATCTGTATTTGTGCATAGATACAGGTGAATAATTTATATATGAAAGAAACTATTAAAATCATTTTTTTGTCAGGTTAGAAGCATATTAAACCTTCCTTTCCTCTACAGAGATACCTTACCAGAAATAAGATCTATAACAATGTCGGAGATCGGCAACTGGATGGAGAAGTTCCCTGCGCACTTCCTTGATGACCTCTACCTGAAATATATTGGATGGACTTTACATGACAAAGTGAGTGATTAACTGTAATTGAATTTATTGGATGGAATGGAGTTTGATGTTCACCACTCTGGCAGGTGGGCGAAGTGCGGCTACGTTGCCTGCAAGCGTTGCAGCCGCTGTACGAGTGTGATGAGCTGAAGGGCAAGCTGGAGCTGTTCACCTCCAAGTTCAAGGACCGCATCGTCTCCATGTCGCTAGACAAGGAGATAGATGTGGCTGTGCACGCTGTACGACTCGTCATCGCTATACTCAAGTCAGTATCTGTAGTACATCAATGTTTCGGTCCACACATTTATTGTATTTAGTCAGTGTCAAGTTTAGGCTGATCCCACATTGGGCGGCAGTAATCCTAGAGCGTGGTCGCCGCGACGTTTTACCAGCATGCAGCGTGTGTTGCCGCTACAATAGCTACTGCTCCATGTGGGTCAGCCTTAAAATGTAACTTGTAAGTAGTCTGTCCAGTCAGCCATGACTAGGGCGAATTTCAGGTCTTATTTTTGTCACAGTCTAGTCAGTTATCTGCTAGTAAAGCAGTTGATACTTTGCTAAAGTTTGTTCTACAGCTTTAAAGAAGAATTACATATAGTTGTGCTATGTCTTGAGTGTTGCGGTACAATGATTATGGTCTTCATAGGTCCTTAGATACAGAGAATCATAGTGGGGGTTCAGGATGTACGTATGTAGTTATAATGGAGTTGGTTGTCAGGATGCACCCGGACGTGCTGACGGACAAGGACTGCGAGAACGTGTACGAGCTGGTGTACTCGTCGTGGCGGGGCGTGGCCGCCG
Source organism: Ennomos erosarius (assembly GCA_963580505.1). Lineage (NCBI taxonomy): Eukaryota > Metazoa > Arthropoda > Insecta > Lepidoptera > Geometridae > Ennomos > Ennomos erosarius. The sequence continues at coordinate 245,904 of OY756988.1, forward strand.
CGGCGGGGGAGTTCCTCAACGTGCGGCTGTTCCAGCCCGCCGCCGCCCCGCCCGAGCCGCTCCGCTCGCGCCGCGGCAAGCTGCGGCTGCCCAACACGCCGCTCATCCGGGACCTCGTGCAGTTCTTCATAGAGTCCGAGGTACCTGATACCGATTCCACACGATACAGAAACTAAAATCTTGTTCAAATCGTCTCACCGCATGGAATCGTCATTATTGTGTTCAATATGATTTTAGGATGTGCATTCCTAATTAGAAGAGGATATCTCGTTTTAGGCCAGGATCTTCATGCTCGTAGAGGATCTCTATCTCGGTCGCGCATTGCGACATTTTTGTAAGTATTAAATGGTACAACGTATGAAAATTCCAACCATAGAAAAACCTACAAAATAACGTCACAAATGTTAAACAAAAAAATCACATTAATCTAAACAAGATCTCGTACATTAAATCTCAATCTCCAGATGACTTCACTTTTCCTGTTTTAACGTATTAAAACTTGTTTGGATTAATGTGATTTTTTTGTTTAACATTTGTGACGTTATTTTGTAGGTTTTCCAATGGATATGATTTCGAATGTAAATTCTTCCTTCAAAAATGTCGCAATAGAGGACGCACAGAAATCCTGGTCTTAAAAAGTAGTAAGCGTAAAAATAAAAAAAGTAGTATTCAAATAAAGGATTGGCTGATTATGCTGTGATATAACGAAGCCAGGGGTAATTATTATAAATTGACAGAAAACCTTTAGAAATAATATTTTTATTTTAAATAAATATTGATATAAGTGGTCATAGCATTAACTAAAAACGTAACACGCTAATTCCACATTAATTTCGCGCGGTTTTGTTTTCATTGCATAAAGAGAGAGAGAGAGAGAGAGATTTTAAGTAAGACAAGAAATTTGCATAGTTTTGAAGCAAGGAATCGAGTGTGAGGCCCCTGCCTTGTGAGGCCTTGTGAGGCAGGGGCCTCACGCTCCCCTGGAGTCAGCTGGTGTAACGTTAGGGGTTGTTGCAGCTGCACGAGCACGGAGCGTACCTGGTGGACTCGCTGATAGAGTCCAACCCGATGATGAAGGACTGGGAGTGCATGACCGACCTGCTGCTCGAGGAGCCCGGGCCCGGGGAGGAGGCGCTCGACAACAGGCAGGTCCGTCACAACAACATGCCACTTTACGCCGTCTAACCGGTGCTGGCTTGCTTACACTCAATTTTCCATGTTATGGTGGAAGCAGTAAAACAATTATTATAGTAATTGATTGAATTAGGCGTTACCTCGCGGAAGTTCATCTTAAATACAAAAATATAATAATTATATTATATTTGTAATTATTATAGTTTTTCCAATGGATTGTACGACAATCGAGGTTAAACTGCGGGGAGTTGACGCAAGAGGCAATGGAGGCTCATGTTCAACAGTGAAGGTCTTTAAGCGGTTGATGATGAAGAGTCGATTATACCTTCAAATCTCACATCTTATTTTTTCTTCTTCAATTTTAAGAGTTGCTCTCTTGTCTGTGGAGTTCTTTCTATTCTTATTTCCTTTTTCCTTATTTTTTTATTTGTCTTATGTTGTTTATCTCTACTGAACTTTACAAAATTAACGAATCATGCATAATGCGTCCAACCTACCGAGCTAATTGTTTCTCACTTGTCAAGAATGTGAGGCAACTAGCACAAGGACACGATTGGAGGACGAGCTTCGGGTAGGTCGAAACAATAGGATCGGAAAGACTACATCTACTGGAGCACCCTATGGAAAGTTGCGATCGTTCTAGCTAACCTATGTAGTGAGGGTATGTCAAATCTCGACGTATCCACTCTCGGCGTGGTCAGCGTCTTATTGTGTTACGATGTTATCAATTATGTCGTGATTACTGCCCCCTATTACGATGGATCTAGTAGCGCAGCAGACGCGCGTTTGCCGCTCAACTGCTGTCAAAATTGCATGAACTTTGACAGCAGTTGAGCAGCAGAGGCGCGTCAGCAGCGCTGCTAGATCCATCGTAATGGGAGACAGGTGGGCTGATCGTACCGTCGGCTGCGCTAGTCTCGGCACAGATTACTGAATATGCTTGGTCTCGGCAATATTCGAGCGTGGCTTCGAGTAACGCTGCGGTTGCAGGAGTCGTCGCTGATCGAGCTGATGGTGTGCTGCGTGCGGCAGGCCAGCACGGGCGAGCCGCCGGTCGGACGCGGCGCCACCAGGAAGAACCATCTGCTCTCCAAGGAACAGGCCAAGGTCAGCACACATTTATTAACACTTATTATTGCCCTATTCTGTGTGCAAACCCAAAGTTTAATTTGACGTGTTAAAAAATGTTATTGAAAAAAATCTGAAGGTTGAAATGACAAGAATTGCAATGATTTTAGTTTCATCATTTGAAGTAATGTTTCAACTTGACAATTGCAGTTCATTCTTGAGGCCATATCTCCTTGATATATCAACAATTTCACATTTTAATTTTCCTCATATGTGAATATAACAATTTCTTGTAAGTAAACCTATCGTTTGCCCAACAATAAAATTGGATCATCCATTTGTAAAATGTCCCCACAGAGCAAAAGAAATAAAATGCTATGCCTCTAGATGCGAACCAAAGACCAATCCAGCCGAGTATTTAGTTGAGCACGGTAAATGCGTTTGGTTTAGTGGTTGTAGTGGGGCGCGGCTGCCGGCAGGTGGTGAGCGACGACCGCGCGCGGCTGACGGCGCACTTCATGGGCACGCTGCCGGCGCTGCTGGACAAGTTCGGCGCCGACCCGGAGAAGCTCGCCAACCTGGCCGCCGTGCCGCAGTACATGGACCTCGAGCTCTACACCACGCAGCGGCAGGAGGCGGTCAGTAGCCTGCTGTGCGCAGAGGACCCACTCGACCGGATCACGTTGCATCTCTTTTACTCTGGGAGACCATGCGTGAAGGAGTACACACACCAAGGCGGTATCCTCTGCCGCCCGCGGTAGCGTTATCCGAGTGGGTACGCGTTATTCCGCCTGTTCACACACACGCGGATAACGCCTTGGGTAGCGAAACCCGGGCGGAACTTTTACAGGGTTATTCCTGTTGACCCCACGTTTTCGGCCCAATGGGGCCTAACAGGTTTTTTCCTCTTGGGGGACCAACAGGAATAAATATTCCTGTTGGGCCTGGGCTGTTATGTACTAGTTATGTTAAAAATTATAATGACCACGGGCCCGATGCTCGAGAAGTTCGACGTAATATGATATTACATTATGAAAAATATCGACCGCGATAAAAATTCCTATTCTCACAATACTCGATACTCAACACGAATCTAAAACAGAACCGTACGTATTTAAATTATAATACTATATTATTTAAAAAACTATATAAATTTTATTATAGGTACTAGTTAGGTTACTACTACCAAAACCCATGTACTTAAACAAAACCTGGTCCACCTAGCCACTAGGCAACATGCCCAAGATGCTGGCACAGCTTTCCTATATATTGATACGAAGTTATTATAACACTAGCTGACCCGTCCTGCCATCGCACGGGTTTATTAATTGTACATCGTAAACCTGTTCATGAGAAGAGGTAAGTGAAAGGAAAAAAAACATAGAGGAAAAGAATGAATGGATAGGCTTCGACAGGATGAGGACTTTCAAACTCCGTGCGACTTGGCAATCTAGCTGTTTTCTACTTTTTCTTTTTTCGTGGCTCTCTTTTTTTTTCTTTATTTTAGTGCAACTAGAGAGCAAAGCTGATTTTTGCTAATGTTGAATCCCGAGCAAGCGAAGGTTTCTCAGGGGCGGCTCTACCTAAGTGCAGGGTGTGAGGTATTTATGGGCACCGGGTCCTAGGGGCCCGCGGTGCCCCATAAGACCCGGCGCCCGGGTCCTAGGGGGCGCCGCGGGCCCCGTAGGACCCGACACTTTCAGCGACCCACAAAAGCCCGGATCTATGGGGGAGCAAAACAGGGTCACGCCCCCGGGCGGAAACTTTAGAGGGAGCATTTGCAGAACGTAATTTTTTTTCGTCTTACGACAACAACCGGGGTCGACGGTATTAAATAAAATTAAAGTAAAAACTAATCATACAAAATGTCATTGCCAAATCTGCAAGAGAATAGTATCCCAACTCTAATCAACAGTAATACTTCTAACTTTCTTTATATTTCAGATATAAAATTCTGATACTTTCACTATAACAACAAATACTAAAAACAGATTAAAACTAAATTAATCTAAACAAAAATAAACTACTTATCGAAATCTAAAGTAAAAAACGATATACTATAGGTAAACTTAATCTAAACAGCCACTGCTAGTGGGCAACGTGCCCAAAATCCTGGCGGCATTGCCCCGTTGTATGGCAATGCTTAGCCTTTGCGCCAAATATAGACCACGTGTCAGCATTTTGGTCACGTGTTGCTTCGATCAGACGTTCCGAGAGGTCTTTATAAATTTTGTGTGCACTTGGTCCCCGCTGTCCCAGCGTCTCAACAATATTTGCGCCTTTTCATGTTCTCTGCGGATTCTGCCGCCACGCCAGCCAACCTGTGTTCTAGGAAAATGCGACGGTGCGAGGGCGTCCACGCAGGCTACGTCCCAAACCAAAGGCCGCCCCACCTTCCATGGAATCAAGGTCATCCCGTCAGGTCTTTTGCCATCGTCACGAGGCCGTCAGAATGGCCTTAGTTCTTTCAATCTTTACAAAATTGCTGACCAATAACGTTAGTTATTTAGTACGTAGTCCAAAAATTCACACCAAGACGGCCAAGTACGGTGTAAGTATCATTTTGATCTGAGCGTGCTATACCAGAGTATCAACAAAACAAGATTCAACCCCTTCATAGTGACAACCGTGTCAACAGGTCCTACACTTTAACAAAAATAAGAAGTGCAGTATGAAGTTGACATGATTAGTGATTGACACTGTCAGATTAACTGGTCTAGGGATGTGAACGTAATAATCGCTATCGGATAAACCCGATTTTAATGAGAAATCGATACTGATTCTACATATTTATTTAGTAATCGTTTCGTTTTTTATATGACCTCAGTAAGAGAACGAATGATTGTAATACTTATAATGAATTATATCAGCATGAAATGTATGCATCGAAAGGTTAGGTATTAACTAAATACCATATTGGGTATATACGACTTAAGTTTAAGTGTTAGGTATATAGACCTCTGAATGCATATATGTATATATATTTTAAATAAATAATATACTGGGTTCGAGAATAGTCATTTAATCAGATTCACTACTATTTATATTACTTGAAAAATCATCATCATCATCGTCGCAAACATTAATAATTATTCGATTGTCTATAAAACTGCCGAAATGCACATCTCTGTCAAAATCATGCATTACCAGATCAGTCATCTTAATTTGTAATGTACGAACAAGCTTTCTTCAGCAAAGTTTTCATTCTCTTTACGGTAAAGGGTGGCTTAGTATTGTGAAGTGCTGCGTAGCCTTAAAGACACAAGATTATTTTAGACAATGGTATAAAGAATAAATAAATTAAATATGAGATATCATGTAAATATAAAAGTTTATGTAATACTGATTATAAGATATTTAATATATTCTACTCTATCCACGCGAAATTGACGAAGTTGTGGCCCCGCAGGAGCCATATATTAAAAAGAAGTTAAGTTGCACAATAATAATCATTGTTAATCATGGTGTTTAAAAAAATAGTGATTATGTATTTATAATATCAGTGTTTAAAACTAAATTGCAGTAGCCGCCAAAGAACGAAATATCAGCGAATTGCTTTGGCGAGGAAAATTTGTTTGTACCGATATTTCTACAAAAAAAGTCAAGAATATCATTATTAATATTATAATCACACTTTCGAAGTAGATCATTCGCGAACTACACAAGATTATCTCACTGAATTATTCGCGCCCAAAGATTTGATTCGATTAATTACCTTATTCTACAATTTCACCGATTAATCGGATGTGTAATAGTCGCATATATAATAACACTAATTTCGAAAAAAAAGTGCTGCCAGCTCCTAAAGAATGTTCTCCCTAGATAACTTAAAACCCCTAGAACCCCCTAAAAACCCCTAAGCTTATTTGTATTTCTAGCATACTTGGATTAGGTTTACATCACTTAGGTTAAAAAGGTTTTTGTTCTGCGGCATAGAACGTTACGCAATCTGGGCAAAAATGATCAGTTGTTTTATAGAAAAATGACCATTTATCTTGATGAAATGTATGGAACAGCTGATATTTTTCTTATTTTTTTTAACTACATCTAAGACGCAAATGTAGGTTATCAACAGACACTTTTTTGTGCTGCCACCATTACAAATACCGAAATATATGCATTTACTTGCTGTGCCACCCGGTGTCTCCCTTGGTTCAAAAGTATTCTGTGTTAATCCAGTGTACAAGATATCTCTATTTCAAACATCCAAATTCGTAGCGTGAATAGGGCACAAACAAGCACACACAACCTTCGCTTTTATAATATTAGTGTGATAGTATGATTCTTTTTTAGTATAGGAAATTCATCCTGACTTCACCACCTAAAACACCCTCAAAAATATTAATCCCCTAAGAACCCCCATTCCCCTTTTACCTCAAAATTTAGGGAGAAAATCTCTAGCTTGGTATCCCTCGAAATGTCAAAGTGTACCTCTTAGAATTGTGCAAGTATAAGATATAAACAATCACTATTTTCTTTTATTTCAATAAAAAGTACCGTACTTACGTTAGAAATGAAACTTTTTTCTTCTCTCTTGCAGTGGTTTAGTTATAATAATATCAAACTAAAGACAAAAGAAGGCATTTTATCAGCATGTTATGAAATTAGCAGAGATGAATTGCTGGACACTCGCGGAGTGCAAGACTGGTAGTAGTCGCGGCACGGTAAGCCAGAGTAGCTTCAACTCTCCCTGTTTGTTTTGGCGGGAGTACAACATAATCTGTTGGGTACGATCTCCTAAGAAAAGCCTATGGCAATTCAATCGTAGTTTGTTAACAGAATCACCCTCCAGCGGCCGGGCGAACGTACCGCGCCCTCCAGCGGCCGGGCGAACGTACCGCGCGCGACCGCGAAACTTTTCGCTTACCTAGGCGGTAAAAGTTCCGCCCTACCCGGCGAATACCGCGCGGTATCCCGCGCGGAATGTTCCGCTACCGCGGGCGGTAGAGGAATACCGCACTGGTGTGTGTACTCCTTAAAAGAAAAATATAATAGACAATATGACTAAATTTTTTTTTTGGATAAATTAATAGTATTTCTCAAAAGATAAACATTTGTGAGAACAAAAATTAAAAACTCAAAAAATGACCTAGTACAAGCATTTTAAAAACCGGAATAGAAAGAGATAGCTCAAACGGCCAGTGACGTCAGAGGAAGGTCGTTCATAGTATCTCATTACTAAGCTGTGGTAGCTTTTCATACAATCTCTTTGGCATGTGACGTCACGACTGGATTTTTTCATAGTAACTGTGGGGGCGGCGCTCTGTTTCGCGAGAAAAGGACAAAAGATGCCTTCTGTAGAAATTTTAAAAGCTTATTACTCCGTGATTTATTTATCGATTATACTTATTTTTTCAATTTTTGCATTCATTATTAATCTTTTTTATGAAAGATTTAAAATGAATGCAATAATAGAAATATTTAGTTGTTCATTTTTAATAGTAGGCATCATGCTTATTATATACAACTTGATCTTGAATTGGTATAATTATTATTCTGAAAAGGGGGTAAATCTACTCACCAAGGTAGACAATATTTCTAAGATGAGTTTCTTAACTAATAGATTTTTATTGAAGAAATACCATGTAAAGTTCGAATTTCACAACTTGTGGAGTGTTATGACCTGACCTGATTACATATGAATTCAAGTTCATGTTGTATATGACTTTTTTGTGTCTTATTGTTCGACAGCTTCTATGGTGTGGTGGTTGAGTAGGTCGGCTCATAACCCGGAGGTGGCGGGTTCGATTCCTGCGATAGGACAAGTATTTGTGTCCGAAAAACAAAAGCGCAAACACTTGTTCTGTGTCTGGGTGTTGTGGGACCATGGTCCTCGTAGTTCCTGGGCCCCTAGATCCTGGGAATTCTAGTTAGGGTTCAGGATCTATGTTTGTGATCGTTGGGCGTTATTTTAACCGGTTGTCGCCATTTTTTTGTAACTAGCTTGGCGTGAAACATAACGGTGTAATACCATTTTCGAGAATTTTTGCTGTATATTTTGAAATAGCTGCCACAAACTTGCTAGTGTTATGTTTAGTTTAGTCACGTGAAAATGATATAGTTACAACGGTGTAGTGTTTGGAAATAGTGAAGTTTTATGTCCGCGTCGGACTATGACTAATTTTTTTTTTATAATACTCGATACTGGCTAATTAATACGCAGCGTAGGCCGGCCCCCCACTAGGTGGACCGACGCCCTGGTGAAAGCCGCGGGGAGCCGATGGATGCAGGAGGCGAGCAGCCGCTCTGAGTGGCGCTCCCGGGGGGAGGCCTATGTTCAGCAGTGGACGTCTTCAGGCTGTTAATGATGAGTTAATACACTATGCGTGGAGCCAAAATATAAGAAAAAGCGTGCGGCACTCGTCCCCAGAACCTGTCGCTGCTGCTGGGCAAGCTGCGCGACACGGTGTGCGCGCAGACGGAGGCGGAGGTGGTGGAGACGTGCGGGCGGTCGCTGGAGTACCTGTGCAACGAGCGCTGCGCCGTCTACCCGCGCTGCAGCGTGGCGCGCGCCACCGTCACCGACATGTGCGTGCACCGGTACAAGGAGGCCATCGACGACTTCCGCACGCTGCTCGAGGGGGTAATCGCATCTCTTGCATTTTACTATTGGGATTATCTACGAATAGACCGACGTTTGAATGCAACGCAATTCACCTAATGATTTTATTACTTATTTTTTATTTTATGTTAAGTTACGATGCAGTCGAAAGTACTTTGGCCTATAAGGAGCCTATTCATTCTAGTCTTAAAAACTATTTCTCACTTCTCGTATATTCGAAATAAGGTGAATGGTTTCGCGATAAGCGCGCCCAAAATGCATAATGGCTGTCTGTCCGTCTTGTATGCGCCTATGCTATAATGAACCTTGGACGCTTGTACTCATTAACGTCCAGTTTACGGAACCTATTACTAAAAAAATTAAATAAATCGTATAAGGAAGCAAAGAAAATAAATAAAGTACAGCTGCATCACAATTTACCTGTATCACATTTTAGTTCTTTATTCATATGAAAGTAGTGATGCGTTAGTGCGCATATGGTAGTGACGCGGCGTGTGCGTGTGTGCGTGTGGCAGGGCGAGACGCCGGACGCGGACGAGGTGTTCAACGTGACCAACTCGCTGCGCAAGGTGTCCATCATGTACATGTGCCACAACCTCAACGACACCAACATCTGGGACTCGCTCTTCGAGGACCTGCACAAGTGCCAGGACCAGGACACGCAGATGCCGCCGCAGGTTACACCACCGCCTACTTATTGTACTCCATAATAGGCATGATGACTGCTATTACAAATGAACAAGTAAATAATACTTTCGTAAAGAAGATTAAAAATGAATGCAATAATTGAAAACATAAGTAAAATCGGTAAATAAATCACGGAGTATAAGGTTTTAAAGTTTCTACAGGAGGCATCTCCTGTCCCTTTCTCGCGAAACAGAGCGCCCCCACAGTTACTATGAAAAATCCACTCGTGACGTCACATGCCAAAAAGATTGTATGAAAAGCTACCACAGCTTAGTAATAAGGTACTTTGACAACATTGCTCTGACGTCACTGGCCGTTTGAGCTATCTCTTTTTATTCAGTTTTTTAAAATGCTTGTAACTTTGTCGTTTTTTGAGGTATTTTATTTTTGTTTTCACAAATGTTTATCTTTTAAGAAATATTTTTAATTTATGCAAAAAAAAAATGTTAGTCATCATGCCTATTATAGCATCGCAACTTATTATGATTCCGGACTGATAAAGGTTAACTTGCACAGTTGCGCGCGTTTGAATACGATAGAAAATGAATCACATGCATTTTAATGATTTTCAGTGTTCCCATATTATGGTGATATCTATATCTCCAAATATATCTTAAAGGTGACTTTTAAGGGATGGGTTTGTTACTGTGTCCTCTACCCATATTATACAGCAATGTTATCGTGCGCGGAAACTTTGTAACAAAAAATTTAATCATCATCATCAACAACTTTAAGACGTTCACCGCTGAACATAAGCCTCCCTCAGAGAGAACAGAGCCGCTGCTCGCTTCCTTCATCGATCGGCTCCTCGCGGTTTTCACCAGATCGTCGATCTACCCAGTACGTTGCGTCTTTCGGTTCACGATCGCCATTCGAAACTTTTCGCCATCGGTCAACAAAAAGTGTGGTGTTGGCTAAATACGCTAACTGCGTAGAGCCACCTAAGAATAAAAAATATGCGTGGTTCGGTTGCAGGCGCTGGTGTACGTGATGCGGTGCCTGTTCTACTCGGTGCTGTGGTCGCTGCATGCGCTGGAGGAGCGCGGCGCGGGGGCGGGCGCGGGGGCGGGGGTGGGAGGCGTGGCCGAGCTGCGCGCGCGCCTGCTCGCCTACGCCGACCACTGCCGCGCCATCGTCGCGCGCGGCGCCACGCCCGACCTCAAGGAGGAGGTGAGTGCTCTCGCTCGCACCCGCGCGCCGGGAGCGAGACGGACTGTTGGCCCACCTGCGCGCCCACACCGCACACTGCCGAGAGATGGCCGTGCACGGAGGCACGGCCGACGGCCGAGCCCTCGCGGTGGGAGCGGCGGGACTGATGACCGGTGTTGTCGCAGGCGTACGTGTCGCTGTGCGACCTGCTGATCTACTTCTCGGAGCAGCTGGCGGCGGGCCCGGCGGGGAGCCTGCTGCGCCCGCTGGTGCTGGAGCCGGACGGACCGCTGCTCGACCTGCTCAGCCAGTTCACGCAGGACTTTATCTTCGTGCACCACAACTACGGTATGTACGCTGCACCGCACACGCAACTACTCTACACTACCGCTGCATTACTCTACCACTGCATTACTCTATACTACAATTCTCTACCACTTCATTACGCTATCGTTGCACTGCTCTATAACTGCACCACTCTACACTACAGTACTGGGTGACTACACTACAGTACTCTATCACTACATTACTCTACATTACAGTACTCTACCACTTCACTACTCCACATTACAGTACTCTATCACTGCATTACTCTACACTACACAGCGACCTCATATTGATGGTGTTCACATAACTGATGTCAATGACACGAGGCAACATTTCGATCTTTTAAAAATTTCTATAATAATAACTATGCACATGAAGTGCGTATTGAATCTGTCAAATGATAGGCACAAAGTAACATTTCGCTCACAGTTGTGCAGTTCGACTTTCATAAAATAAGCAATTAAAGCGCTGAATGCTCCCAAATCGACTATTTTGAACGTGATTATCTCAAAACGTATACCATTTACAGGATTGAAAAAAATGCACGTTAATACTGGTCATATCTTCTTTCCATCTGCTGAACCCAAACACGTTTACGAAAAGTTTTCTCTATAGAAAAAAATCGTGAAGTGACCTCTAAAAAATCATTCAAACGTCCTAAAATGCCACATTATAATAAGACACCCCCATTGAAATAAATCATAGTGATGAGTTATGTTTCAATGCATCCGTCTATAAGCTTATTTTTATTATAACAATAAGCATTTCTTTTCTAATTATTTGTACCAAAAAATGGAAAAGTCGAAGGGCAACGCAACGTAATCGCCATATTTTTGCTATGCATAAAGCTACAAGGTATAAGTTTCAAGTTCGTCTGCTGTAATAAACGTGCTCGCATTGGGTCCTGTCAGCGCCTTAATAGCGATACAAAGAAAACAGCTTTGAATTCTGATTACTTTTCTTTGTTGTTATTATCGTCTCTAGTCAACCGCACCAAATACAAATAGTTTATTGTAAAACAGTAATTATGTTACATAACGCCGAAGCGTCAAGTAGCGTCAGGGGCCGTTCGGCACCCATCGCTGCCAGTGTCCATAGAGTGGTTCGTCGCGATCTCCCGCGCGCGGCATTGGGTACCGCATAGTTTGCAAACATGAAAATGATCTCTGTTTCGCTCATTCACGCCAATATTATTTTATGATAAATTAGTTACCATTATGATGTGATTATGTTCTGTTAAAATGTTTTTCGTATTTTAGCTCTCTATTTTTGTGTCACAATAAAAGTCTTAATCTCATTTTCTAAGTAATGCTCTGGTTTTCATCGAGGATTCCATCGAGACTTCATGGAGACTCCATAATATATGCAGCTACTATATCACTCAACCAATAAAATGTGTTTTTTTGATTTATTTCCCATTTATATGTTGTGTCCAAGTTTACAAGAGTCTGTTTACGTTGCCTTTTGATTTTCGATGTCCTCGTAAATTATATAAAATCTTCACAGTTTGTGTTAAATATTAAGGCCCGTGTCACAGAACTAAGTTCAGTCGTGAATTTGTTCAAAACGAGATTTCATTTACAAAGCGATCAAATCGTGAATGAAATCTACTTGAGCATAAATCGATACCTTAGCAGTTCTGTGATGCGGGGCTCAGAGTATTAAAGTGGAAAGTAAGTATATATATCGGGGATGGCAACATGTCGGTCCGTGTGCACTTTTTGGCCTGTTTTCCAAATTGGGTTTGACGTATTGTAATGTAGAAATTGGGGTGCGGTGCACAACACGACGTACTATGTACGGACGCCGAGCGTTTACTCGGCGGCGGCGCGATGTTCCACGTCGCCCTCCGTCACCTCACACATTGCTAGGAGAAAAATATGCATTATTCCGTTACCGCCGCGAGGGAAGCTGCCCGGGCAGCCGCGAGCCGGGCAGGGCGGGCAGCGGGCAGTGGTTGCCCGGGCAAGCGGCGGGCCGCGGCTGCCCGGGCAGGCGGGAGGGTAGAGCGGATGCGATAACGGTGTGGTGTGTTTGGTTGCATGTTCGCGTGGCGCGGCTGCTGCGCGGGACGCCGGTAAGCTCGCACTGGGTTCACTAGAGGCACCGCCGGCCTATTTTACCTTAGTAATGTGTCCTCAGGCCGCTGCGCCCGCGCATCGTTCCGGCGGTAACACACGATATAATGCATATTTGTCTCGACTTCACGCGCGATTCGCTTAACATTACTAAGGGAAAATTTGTCGTGCCGCTTCCAGCGATCCGATACCGGCGGCGAGCGGCGGAAACCGTTGCTGTGTGTTCGTCGGCCGTCCGCTATTGCGCGGAGATAAACCTTCAGCTGAAATCTTGCGCCGGATCCAAGCTCTGCGATTATGAATGTTTCGTTTTGTAGTTTATCACGACAGCATTACCGCGGTATCGGATCGTTACATCGATTTATTAACGCACCTGGAAGTTTTGTGATTGAGCATGACATATTTATTCTATTTTAGTTGCGTACTCTTCTGTTTTGGTTGCTGGCATTGCATTACATCCGCGTGACGGCTCTAGTCCCCATGTATAACGGTAGCCGGTGTCGGAGTAGCCGCCCGCAGTAACCCGCGCACACTAACGGCCGCTTGTCTCCTGTACTATATAGCCTCGCATGACGTCACCGGGCCGCGTGACACCTCGCCTCTCTTGTGATGCATTCGGAGCGCGCTGATCACTGGCTCCCATTTCAGATGACGAATAGATCGTCTCGTTGAAAGGGGATTATCAGAGATAAAGCTTATCGGGTTTCTCTTTTATCCGATGCGTTATGTAAGATGAATAATTCTGATAATATCGGTCGTAAGTGCTGCGCAGAGATTAGCGCGTTAGTCACGGAGGACGGGGCTGCCCGCGAGTTTGTTGCGCGTCACGAAAACATCACAAGCGACCGAGGGCTTGGTGGGCTTGTGTTCGCTACTGTCGCCGTACGGGTGGGCACTCGGGCTAAGTGGCGTGCGGTTGCAGACGGTCAAGACGAGAGACGTATCGAGGAGCTGCACAAGCGGCGCAACTTCCTGGCCGCGTACTGCAAGCTGATCGTGTACAACGTGGCGCCCATCCGCCGCGCTGCTGACGTCTTCAAGCATTACATCAAGGTGAGAAACAATATTGCTTCGCAACCTCTTTGAAATTTTATCGTCTTGGTCATGTTGGACGCACATATAATGTGATATTTGTGTGGTATAAGTTTGAATATCTAACGTTTTGGGAGACTGGCTCGGCTAAGAAGTAAGATCTAGGTGCAGCGACATTACGATTGACTGGCATTACGGGCGAGAAGTCTTCTTTAGAAGTTTGTTATGTGGTCCAGTGTAATATTAGTCTGCTAGATGGCCATGAAAACAAAATCATCGCGCGAATGGATGGATGTGTTATGAATAATAGTATGATGATGCAACGATAGAATCAACTATCTTATTATCAAAAGTGCTGCAGATTCTGTTGGCAAAACTTAAACGGAATCTAATTTATCCAAAAATGTTTTTAGTATTTCTGCCAAGCCTGAATTAAAAAGTTCTTGATGGTAAGTGGCGATATGATTGACAATGGAATATGCTTGCTAGATAATGCTATTCCGTCTCTTCCATCGAAATAATATTGACTACGATAATTTCAGAATGGTCATATTATAGGTTCAGTGAAGAGTTTGATGATCATTGTGTAAGTGTATGTAATGTGTGTGTTGACAGTGCTACAACGACTACGGCGACATAATAAAGGCGACCCTGAGCAAGGCGCGCGAGATCAACAAGCTGAATTGTGCGCTTACCATGGAGCTGGCCATGCAAGCACTGTTCCAGGACATACAGCGCAGGCAGCCACGCGGGCCGTTAGATCTCAGCGAGCTGAAGGTAGGCAGGCACTGGTCCAGGACATACTAGACCTCAGCGAGCTGAAGGTAGGCAGGCACGGTTCCAGGACATACAGCGCAGGCAGCCGCGCGGGCCGCTAGATCTCAGGGAGCTGAAGGTATGCAGGCACCGTTCCAGGTGTAGGTGATTGACATGTTGTATGCATTCCCTCCACAGGAGCTGGCGAAGCGGTTCTCGGTGATGTTCGGTCTGGACGCGGTGAAGAACCGCGAGGCGCTGACGGCGCTGCACCGCGCCGGCATCACGTTCGCGGCGCTGGACCCCGCGCCCCCCGCGCCGCCGCCGCACCTGCACTTCCTCGAGCCGCTCGCCGAGTTCTCCAACAAGCTGCTGCGCCAGGACAAGCGGCAGGTGCTCAAGGTGCGCGTCGCCCCGCCAGGCTGCCGTCTCGCTCGCACCCGCGCGCACTGACCGCCCTGTCTCACGTTGCAGTTCCTGGACGCGCGCATCGTGCACAGCGTGCAGTGGGGCGCGGAGTGGGCGCCGCTCACCGCCTACCGCGGCTCCCTGCTCACCGACGGCGGGGAGGACGCGCGCCCGCCGCACCCGCGCCGGCACTACGCGCGCCGCACGCGTCAGTACCGCACACACTCGCACACACCCACACACACCGACGGCGGGGAGGACGCGCGCCCGCCGCACCCGCGCCGGCACTACGCGCGCCGCACGCGTCAGTACCGCACACACCCGCACACACCCACACACACCGACGGCGGGGACGACGCGCGCCCGCCGCACCCGCGCCGGCACTACGCGCGCCGCACGCGTCAGTACCGCACACACCCGCACACACCCACACACACCGACGGCGGGGACGACGCGCGCCCGCCGCACCCGCGCCGGCACTACGCGCGCCGCACGCGTCAGTACCGCACACACCCGCACACACCCACACACACCGACGGCGGGGACGACGCGCGCCCGCCGCACCCGCGCCGGCACTACGCGCGCCGCACGCGTCAGTACCGCACACACCCGCACACACCCACACACACCGACGGCGGGGACGACGCGCGCCCGCCGCACCCGCGCCGGCACTACGCGCGCCGCACGCGTCAGTACCGCACACACCCGCACACACCCACACACACCGACGGCGGGGACGACGCGCGCCCGCCGCACCCGCGCCGGCACTACGCGCGCCGCACGCGTCAGTACCGCACACACTCGCACACACCCACACACACCGACGGCGGGGAGGACGCGCGCCCGCCGCACCCGCGCCGGCACTACGCGCGCCGCACGCGTCAGTACCGCACACACCCGCACACACCCACACACACCGACGGTGGGGACGACGCGCGCCCGCCGCACCCGCGCCGGCACTACGCGCGCCGCACGCGTCAGTACCGCACACACTCGCACACACCCACACACACCGACGGCGGGGAGGACGCGCGCCCGCCGCACCCGCGCCGGCACTACGCGCGCCGCACGCGTCAGTACCGCACACACTCGCACACACCCACACACACCGACGGCGGGGAGGACGCGCGCCCGCCGCACCCGCGCCGGCACTACGCGCGCCGCACGCGTCAGTACCGCACACACTCGCACACACCCACACACACCGACGGCGGGGAGGACGCGCGCCCGCCGCACCCGCGCCGGCACTACGCGCGCCGCACGCGTCAGTACCGCACACACCCGCACACACCCACACACACCGACGGCGGGGACGACGCGCGCCCGCCGCACCCGCGCCGGCACTACGCGCGCCGCACGCGTCAGTACCGCACACACCCGCACACACCCACACACACCGACGGCGGCGAGGACGCGCGCCCGCCGCACCCGCGCCGGCACTACGCGCGCCGCACGCGTCAGTACCGCACACACCCGCACACACCCACACCCACCGACGGCGGGGACGACGCGCGCCCGCCGCACCCGCGCCGGCACTACGCGCGCCGCACGCGTCAGTACCGCACACACTCGCACACACCCACACACACCGACGGCGGGGAGGACGCGCGCCCGCGCACCCGCGCCGGCACTACGCGCGCCGCACGCGTCAGTACCGCACACACCCGCACACACCCACACACACCGACGGCGGGGACGACGCGCGCCCGCCGCACCCGCGCCGGCACTACGCGCGCCGCACGCGTCAGTACCGCACACACCCGCACACACCCACACACACCGACGGCGGCGAGGACGCGCGCCCGCCGCACCCGCGCCGGCACTACGCGCGCCGCACGCGTCAGTACCGCACACACCCGCACACACCCACACCCACCGACGGCGGGGACGACGCGCGCCCGCCGCACCCGCGCCGGCACTACGCGCGCCGCACGCGTCAGTACCGCACACACCCGCACACACCCACACACACCGACGGCGGGGACGACGCGCGCCCGCCGCACCCGCGCCGGCACTACGCGCGCCGCACGCGTCAGTACCGCACACACCCGCACACACCCACACACACCGACGGCGGGGACGACGCGCGCCCGCCGCACCCGCGCCGGCACTACGCGCGCCGCACGCGTCAGTACCGCACACACTCGCACACACCCACACACACCGACGGCGGGGAGGACGCGCGCCCGCCGCACCCGCGCCGGCACTACGCGCGCCGCACGCGTCAGTACCGCACACACCCGCACACACCCACACACACCGACGGCGGGGACGACGCGCGCCCGCCGCACCCGCGCCGGCACTACGCGCGCCGCACGCGTCAGTACCGCACACACCCGCACACACCCACACACACCGACGGCGGGGACGACGCGCGCCCGCCGCACCCGCGCCGGCACTACGCGCGCCGCACGCGTCAGTACCGCACACACCCGCACACACCCACACACACCGACGGCGGGGACGACGCGCGCCCGCCGCACCCGCGCCGGCACTACGCGCGCCGCACGCGTCAGTACCGCACACACCCGCACACACCCACACACACCGACGGCGGCGAGGACGCGCGCCCGCCGCACCCGCGCCGGCACTACGCGCGCCGCACGCGTCAGTACCGCACACACCCGCACACACCCACACACACCGACGGCGGGGACGACGCGCGCCCGCCGCACCCGCGCCGGCACTACGCGCGCCGCACGCGTCAGTACCGCACACACCCGCACACACCCACACACACCGACGGCGGCGAGGACGCGCGCCCGCCGCTCCCGCGCCGGCACTACGCGCGCCGCACGCGTCAGTACCGCACACACCCGCACACACCCACACACACCGACGGCGGGGACGACGCGCGCCCGCCGCACTCGCGCCGGCATTATGCGCGCCGCACGCGTCAGTACCGCACACACCCGCACACACCCACACACACCGACGGCGGGGACGACGCGCGCCCGCCGCACTCGCGCCGGCATTATGCGCGCCGCACGCGTCAGTACCGCACACACCCGCACACACCCACACACACCGACGGCGGGGAGGACGCGCGCCCGCCGCACCCGCGCCGGCACTACGCGCGCCGCACGCGTCAGTACCGCACACACCCGCACACACCCACACACACCGACGGCGGGGAGGACGCGCGCCCGCCGCACGCGCGCCGCACGCTTCAGTACCGCACACACCCGCACACACCCACACACACCGACGGCGGGGACGACGCGCGCCCGCCGCAAACGCGCCGGCACTACGCGCGCCGCACGCGTCAGTACCGCACACACCCGCACACACCCACACACACCGACGGCGGGGAGGACGCGCGCCCGCCGCACCCGCGCCGGCACTACGCGTGCCGCACGCGTCAGTACCGCACACACCCGCACACACCCACACACACCGACGGCGGGGACGACGCGCACCGCACGCGTCTGTACCGCACACACCCGCACACACCCACACACACCGACGGCGGGGACGACGCGCGCCGCACGCGTTTGTACCGCACACACCCGCACACACCCACACACACCGACGGCGGGGACGACGCGCGCCGCACGCGTCAGTACCGCACACACCCGCACACCCTGCACATCTGCATACACCCGTATCACAACAATAATATAAAACACACAATCAGTCAGTTGTAGACGCAGGCAGACTCGCAAGCCTACGCATCCGTACCCGTGAGCAGAAAGAAACACAACTTTCACGAAAACAAATTACATTGCCTCCCAACTACCAGGAGCAGCAAGTTCCATTGACCCAGGCAAAAAATCAATAAAATACCTGAGCAACATCTAACAGAATCCACACACAACACACAACAATAACAACCGCCAATCAAGACAACTATTAATCCCTCAACATCTTCTATGTAAAGATCGTATATGAAAATGCCGGCCATGAATAGTTTGGCAACGGCCAGCAGCTACAAACCGACCCTTTACTTTAGCCACATTCTTTCTGAACTAACATGTGGGTTCACATGAGACATGTCCACTAACTTCCGCCATCCCTCCAGGTGGTCAAACCGAGGACGAGGAAGGAGAAGAGAACGCGGAGTCCGACACGGAAGCACCGGGGTGAGCGAGACAACTATACACGTAGATAGATATTGTATACTCTTAGTTAGTGTAGTTAGCTGTATCTTAAACATGATTCAACTTGCATTTTACGGTTTTCATATTCGGTTAGGTTTACCGCAACAAACAAACATTATCTTCAAACATGTGTGTATGTTAGCGCGAGTTATACACAAGCCTGGGTTAACAGAATGAGACAAGTATAACTAATATTATGCACGCATGAATGAAATGGACGTATAGTATTAAATCGTTGGTTTAACCCGGCTTGGTGCAAGTGGACCTAAAGGTATGTCATGCTGTGTAACAAATAACGTTTTTCTAATCTATGCATTATAAAAAGTTTGTGAATCTTTAACCGACTTAAAAACAAGGAGGTTATTAACATTTTGATTTGTTACTCTTTTTAGTTTCTTGAGTATATAAATTCATAGTTCATTCACTCCTAAAAATATGTGGTAGGTGATCGTCTATTTATTGTTACAACACGATCTGATTCCTGTTTCCATTTGAAAATTATGATAATTAATTAATTTACTTTACTTTATCCTCGTCGACTCGGTATCAGGTATAAAAATGAAGATAATGGTGTCTATTGTACAAACCCCTAATCTGACTGTTCTAACACCACGGTGGTCTTTTCGGTTTGTATGAAAGAGATACAAACATTTATAAAGCCGTCATATTAAACACAGCATGATATACAGTAACAATAGGCTTGTGTCCTGCTATTTTTTTTATTAAATAAATTAGGAATATTCCTCAAAAAATGAACAGTCGTGAAAACAAAAATTAAATAGCTCAAAAAATTACAAAGTTACAAGCATTTTAAAGTACAGGAATAGATAGAGACAGTTGAAACGCGGAGTAACGTCACTTCTTCCACCTTCATAGTACCTCATTACTAAGCTGTGGTAGATTTACATACAATAAATAACGACCAACGACCACATACATAGATCCTGGACCTTAACTAGGATTCCCTGTATCTAGGGACCCAGGAACTTCGAGGACCATGCTCCCACAACACCCAGACACAGAACAAGTATTTGCGCTTTTTTTTTCGTGCACAAATACTTGTCCTGTCGCGGGAATCGAACCCGCCACTTCCGGGTTATGAGCCGACCTGCTCAACCACCAAACCACGGAGGCTGTCATACAAAATCTTTGGCATGTGACGTCATATCCCAAAGTTACACAGTAGCAGTGGGGATACTCTGTTCTGCGAGAAAGGGACAGGCGATGCCCCCCCAGAAACTTTTAAAGCCTATTACTCCGTGATTTATTTACTAATTCTTTCAATTATTGCATTAATCTTTAACCTACTTTATTAAAATAATATTAGTTTTAATAGCAGGACACAAGCCTAATAGCCTAGTAGTAATCATCCAACCTACAATCTATTATGGAGCTTATTGTCATATACATACACTATAATATAATAATTGAAACATATTGATGTTTAGATTAATAATGATATGTATGGAATACAGTAGTTATATAGGTTAGTGGTTAGTAATACATTATATATCGATAGTATACACGGTAAATACATAAGCCCATTAACAAAAGAAAAATACTATTCGGAAAATGTACTAAAACAAAATAAAAGAAGGTTTTTAATATATCTGAGAAAAATCTGTATGTGACTTAGGCCGACTTGCGCGTTCACTCTAATCTCGTGTTACCTGAATAAATGCCTAACTCGGATTATTTCTGTATTTTATCTTGCACGTTAGAAAATTGACCACTTATCCCGTTATATATTTAACCCGGGGGTAATTTGACATGTTGATCCTTAAGCGGCTTTCACATACTTGGCAAACAGCGAACATCAAATAGCAAACACGAACTTGAGGATGGGTGTGTGTATTTTTATTTTGGTGTTTGCCTGTTTGCAAACACACATGTATCACTGGCAAACACCATTGATCGGTATCAGTGTCGGAATTGTGCATAGTTCTAAGGATTTGACAAATACGTTTGTCGAACGACAAAGCTGTTTGTGATGTATTCAAACGTTTGACAGTAGTACGCGCGTAGGGTTGCTAACCATACATTAATATATAGAACTGCACTATATTTCAAGGCTGTGTGCTAAACGCTGTGCGCAACTAGTAGGTTCTATATATCTCTTCGAATACTGCCCGCGAATAATTGAGATTATTCGCTGCGGCTTAAATAAAAGAGGTAATCAGTATCCTATGTGTTCCAGTATCCAGCATAAAATATAAGCTATAGCTAGTGTAAACTATTGGCGCAGGGTTCTGGGAAATGCGTCGGGGAAGCAGGCACAGATGGATAGATTTGATGGAAACACTCAGTTATATTCGACACCACACTATATTAACAATAGGTACACACAGAAAAAGAAATCAGAAATAAAAAACAGTTTTTTTATCCGTAATGTCTACAATTCTACAGGCGCGCGCACGATCCGCGGCCAGACGACAACTACTAACTAAAATGGTGGCGCGCTCGCGCCGCACTGCTCTCACACGAGAGCGCGGCGTTGCGAGCTCGGGCAACTTCGTATGCTTCCGCGCGAGCTCGCAACACCGCGAGTAATTCAAAATACAACATAAAACGGGGTTGCCTACAGCTAGCATGCTACTCCTTCGATCGCATCGTCACTTTCAAGTTGCCTGTTGCCAAGTTTCAACATGCGGTCAGTAGCTATGCCAATATAACCTTCTTCATTTAAGGCCTCACTTATAAACGCCGCTTAAAGTTAGCCATTGCTTAAAACCTTCTGTCAACTTTTGACTGATTTGAAATGTCACGCGGGAAAACACTGACTAACTTTAAGTGGCATTTATAAGTAAGACCCTTAAAGTAATGTCGTTCCTGCTTTCTATTCCCGCCATATTCACACGAAGGAAATTCCGATATGAATTTAAAATCGCGGAGAACAAAGAAACAGATAGTAATAAATAACCCTTTTGATTTTACTTAATGCATATTTTATGATACTTTTAATTTAAAAAAAGACATTAGATAGTGTTTATAAAAATGAATATTTGATAAATAATATATTTGTTTATCTTTTGTTTTTTATTATATTAAAAAGATGCTATATATTTCTCCGAAAAAAAATGTTGGCAGCCCTAACACGCTCGTCGCCTACCATTTTTGCCCATCCATACTTAGCACTTTTGACTATCCTGTGGATGCAGTGTATGTGTTGAGTAATTTGTGGTCGGTGTTTGGGGTACTAGGTGTTTGTGGCAAACATCAAGCATGTAGAGGCGGCTTTAGGTATGTACGTTTTATAAGTTTTAAATTGACACTGGCTGAAAATGTTCTATTGATACCTCTCCAAGAAGTTCTATAATAGTACTTATATTCCATACTAACTGGAACAAGCACTTCGAACAGAAACGATAAGTTTTTTTTTGTGTCTCGAGTTGTGAATGAGTTTAAAATAAAGTAGTAGGCCCGCAGTTTCATCTCTTCAATCACATAAGAACCGTGTGTAGCATAGGATGCTTAAACAGCATGTGCTATGAATACAAACAACAAAGGTACATTACATACATAGACTGCTAAAGGCATGCCTAGCTCTTCCTCCGGTAGGTGGTATATTCCCAGTTGCCCCCACATGGATCGCCCCCAGTTTAGTACATGCATGCTACAGCTTCTAATTTTACTAAATCTGATAAAATTTAGTTGATTAATTTACGAAGTAACGGTATTATGCTATCCCATAGAAAGTATGATTTCTGTGCGATTGACTACTGTATTGTTTTTTAGTACAGTTTTAGTAAAAGTAAGTAGGTAAGTCAATTTTACCTAATTTCATTATTTTACATTCATCGAGAATTTACGAAGTTGAGTTTATTATGCATGTAGAATCTGGTTGCTGCTCGTGAAAATGAAACGATGGGGGGCTTGAGGCAGCAAAGTATTCTATATTTTCCGACAAAACTATTTTTAATTATTAACACCGCAGAAAAAAACTCTCACGTCTTCCATTCACATCTTGCATGTCTCTCTTTCTTCCTTCGTTCATAAACTCTCACACCTTTTTTACATTTAGATTGTCCGTTCATAAACTTTATCAGTTTTTTAATCCTACATGTATTCCCATGAAAACAGGTTAACTACCTCCGATAATAAGGCATAAGAAAAAGACAGACTACTCCATGGATACACAACGTACTATCTTCCTCAGACCACGTTTCTCTCCAAACACGATAGTCTAATGTAAATTTTACGGCATTAAAATTAAAGTTTAGTTTTGTATAATTTACGATGCTATGAGCTTATTCCAGTTAGTATAGAATATGTATACCTTGTACCTTTCAACTTCAAATACATAAGTCAGGTGTAATTTTGTTTTACTCTGTGCATTGAGCCGGAGGTTTACCAACTTAAAACCCGTCACACACGTAGCTATAATATATATTAATATATTTATAGCTAGACATATTACCTTATGTTTTCTATACAAATTCTCGAGGGACCGCACACGCAGCTATAACGCCATTTAGTCTACTCGGGACTAGGCATCGGCGATGTAAAAATCTGATTAGCGACTGGTCACTTTTTATACTACCTCAGGTACAAGTCATTTAAATTAGCCAAATTATATACCTTATTAGGAGTGTGTGATATTAATCGGAATGGTCGTCTGAAGAACTATCAAGTAAATCCAATAACAATGCACTTCTTGTTGAATTCATAATTACCTACTGTGTTTTGAAATCAACCTTTATTACAAAGCACGTGTAAACGCTAGGCCGACCATCAATGAAATGAAGGAAAATATATATATTATAGCATCGTCTCCGTGTGTGGTAGCTTGCTATAATATATATTATAGTACGGTATATTAATATATATTATTGCTACGTGTGTGACGGGCTTAACCCCTGTCAATATTCCGAACGTGCAAGAGAAAATGTCTGGATATTTCTGTTTACCAACTTAACTCGAATTACTAGCTCTGGGTTAGGTATTCAGTTATAATTTTAAACCGAGAACGTGCAAGAGGGCCTTACTGTGTAGTTGAATGAGTTAATGTTATATTTTACTATTATTATTGATAAATTGATAATAAATGGAATTTATTGTATATTTGTATTTTATTATACTATTCTCTCGACTGCATAATAACGATTTCCATCCTATGAGTAATTCATTATCATCAACAACAGCCTGTAAACGTCCACTGCTGAACACAGGCCTCCCACAAGGAGCGCCACCTTGACCGGCTGCCTAAGAGTAATTAATTATTAAATAAATATTATATAATTATTGTTTCGTCATAAACCCATTTAACAATTTAGTAGAACTCATAACGTTATATCACTATTTATTAATACCACGTGGTTTCGTCGGTTATTGGTTAATGATAATTACCGTATATTAAGTTATTTATTTATTTATGATGCACAAAACGGATTGGAGACTATTACGTATTTATAATAATTATAATTGCTAATATTGTAAGTATATTAATGGTATTATATTACTCATTATGTGTGTATTCTTTATTCAATGGTTGAACAATTGGACGTGTTATTATTACATTGGATTTTTGAAGTATGTAAGTATATAATTTAGAAAAACACTGAATGACCTTTTTACTTTATACTGAAGCTGGGCATCTAACGAAATATAGGTAGGTACTGTGGGATATAAAAAAATCAGATGAGTAGACAATAATATCTACTTATTCGAAAGGTAAGCAAATGCATAAATTATTAAACTTGCATCAATAGACTAGTTTTCTATTTATAGATTATTTTATATAGTATAACAATTGTAGTGTTGTGTTGTCAAAAATTGTAGTAAACTTGCGTAGTGGGGTTTTCGGTAATATTAATTACTTAAGTATGA
Organism: Ennomos erosarius; assembly: GCA_963580505.1. Taxonomy (NCBI): domain Eukaryota; kingdom Metazoa; phylum Arthropoda; class Insecta; order Lepidoptera; family Geometridae; genus Ennomos; species Ennomos erosarius. The sequence continues at coordinate 271,031 of OY756988.1, forward strand.
ATTATTATTCTAATTTATCACTAAACATCAGATTATGACCTAATATCACAGTCTAGAAATTTGTTATTATAGACTGTCTTAGAATGGGCTCACCTTTGACAACATCTCACCTGATGGAACGTGACGCATCGTCTATGTTGGAGCATCGGCTAGCTGGCCACGTTGATGTATACATTAAAAAATAATTGCCCATGAATTGTGCCTATTCATTCTTGATACAAGATCGATTTATTATTCATGCAGAAATATTTGATCAGACATGTATAACAATACTTTGATTATGCGTGTCCCGTTTTGACGCACGCGTACATATTATTATAGCTTCATTCACCATCTAGCATTTTTTTATAATTTGACAACTGCTTTGTTACCTGCTTTCATGCACCATACACTGTCCACATAACATAATTCATAGGTAATTGTTAAGCAGTAATTAATAAGATAATTAATATATCTTATATTTAAGCTCCCAGCAGAGTATTTGTTTTTTATTTAAACTTATTTAAGTTAAGTTTCTGATGGCTTGACTTATAAAATTGTAAAAATAGCCTACTAGAGTACGCGCAAGATAAGTCTGCGCGCGGTCAAAATCGGAACTAATGATTATTTTACAATCTGGCGAATTATAGCATAACATCGACAGGTAATCTAAAAAGGTCGAAAAAATTGATAGGTTCTATAATTTAAATATAAATAAACAAAAATCTGTTTCATCTAACCATCGAACTCCTCACTTCATTGTTGATAATTCAATTCGAGCGCCAACGGTTACACGCAGAGTTATCTTGCGCGGACTCTAACAAATACATTGTGTGAGCTTTGGTTTTTTGAGTACGCTCCAAACCCAATGGCGGCTGCGAAATGCAGCGCAGTAGCAAAGTTAGAAGTGCGCAAGACCAGGGCCCTTATTCCGTATCGATTCCTTACTTCGAAACCACGCGAATTCCTTGTCTTACATAAGAAATCTGCGAACCTGTATTCTCTATGAAACGAAAACAAAACCGCGCGAAATGAATTTGGAATTAGTGCGATTTGAACTGTCAAAAATCGTATGTTTTACTGAGACGGGTTCCAAAACATCAACATATCAAAAGATATGACCACTTATGTCAATATATTTTATTCAAAATAAAGATAACTTTAATGTAACGTGAAGGTATATCTGACGCTGTGACACGATTTGAACAAGACACGATAACGATGTGGTTTCGTATCGTGTGGAATCTGTGTTTCCATAGAAAATAACCGCCCTGGTAAGCGTTGTGCACAGCGTGGGGGGGGGCAGCGCACTTCCCAGCCGCCATTGAGTTTAGCGCGGAGTGTAACCGTTGTGTCCCGCGCAGTCCCCCGCGGCGCACGCGGCTCTCCGTGTCGCACCGCCGCGCCCCCCTCCCGCGCTGGCGGCGCGCGCCCCCCTCCCCCACCCCCTCGCCCCCGCACAAGCGGCGCCGGTCGGGGGCGGGGAGCGAGGGGACCACCAGGTGAGACCTGGCCTGCTGTGGCCCTGGGGGTCTAGCAAAGAATCCTTTCCATTAGCGTTAACGCCAAACGATAGCGCCAAAATATATGAAGAATGACATTAGCCGCGGAAAAGCTTTCCGCAGAGGCTGTCATTCCAATACATTTTGAGTTATCGTTTGGCGTTACTGCTAAGGGAAAGGGATCTTTGCTAGACCCCCTGGTACCTACACGAACCTTCTACGCAACACCTACACCACATTCTGTCACATACTTATATCTTACGGGAATTTCTATTACCTCAACGTCATAATCATATTCATTTAATTCTGTTTCCACATGTTATCAATCTTACATTAGACATGTAGTGGGTAACAACATGGACCCTGCTGGGCACTACAGATTGTATTACATCGAAGGCCTGAAGAAGTCCACTGCTGAACGCAAGCCTCCTGTGTAAATTGACGCAGGGAGAACTTGCCGTGATCACCGCGCTTAGCAGGCGGCTTGCTCATCGCAGAAAATTTTAATGTGCCGAGGAAAATGCTACTGTCGATTCCCTGGATATTTCCTTAGCTGGCTTTTACGGCACTTACTGGAAGAGGTTGGATGGTCCTATTCGCAAACCGGAAACACACGGCAACGGCGAAATATAAGTAAGTTTTGGGTATCTATAAAAGAACTGTTATTGATTAAATCCTTGCCTATGTATTGTCCCGATTCTAGAAACTAAATTTTCTCTCTAATTAGTTCCAATAAATTATCTAAAAACATCTCTTTTTGGTTGCAAAGCCAACAACCTTAGTGTACGTCTCTCTTATAATCGGACAAAGATATTGTCTACAAAGCTTGGCTAGAATTGTTCAATGAAATAAAAAAAAAAGTTATAATAGTAATAGATGATAAAGTAACAAAGAGCACGGAACCAGGTGTCTATGGTAAAAAAGATTTCAAAAAAAAAGCTTGGCTTAGATATGGGTGATATACCATTTATGAATCATTTATGCTAAATCGTTTTGGCGTAATCTTATACAACAAGTGTATATTAGATAAATAGTGAGGAGGCACAACTCACGGCGGTCGCGAGGCAGATAACGGTCGGTGCAAACATGACACACACCCCGAGTGTTGTGTACGTTTGGTGATATACATTGTATCATAGATTAATCGCTATCTTGACATTAATAGCATAGTGTTTGGATAAACTCAAATATTCGTAATACGGCTCAAGCGAAATCAAATTTGCCAATCACTATGAAAACGTTTTTTCAACGTTTTCTTCTCTGTAATAGTAAGTACATTACTGAGACGTGATTTCTTACTGTTGGCGTGATTTGAGTAAGCTCAAAGTCGCGCGCAGCGAGCTATGGAGAGAGCTATCCTCGGTGTTTCCCTGCGAGACAAGATCCGAAAGGAGGAGATCCGCAAGAGAACTAAAGTCACCTGAAGAAAGGTTCTCGAGTGGCGACCACGAACCGGAAGACGCAGCGTAGGCCGGCCCCCCACTAGGTGGTTCGACAACCTGGTCATAACCGCGGGCAGCCGGATGCAAGAGGGAAAGTCACTGAGCGACTGCTTGCTCAAAGTTACACTTTGCGGGAGGCCTATGTTCAGCAGTGGACGTCTTCAGGCTGATGATGATGGCATTACTGCAGCGTTCTGTAGTGAGTGCGTTGCTGGCCGCCATGAATGATGGCTGAGAGTGAGGCGTAGCGCAGGTCCAAGCCATCACAGCGCGGTCAGTATTGCAGCCGAGAGCGGAGCTTCGCTGAGCTCGACCCCATCGTAGCGAGGCAGACATGGTGTACCGAGGCTATTAACTTGTAATGTATAGTGATTTACTTAAATAATGTAGCACAGCAACGCCGACTTGATTCTTTGAGTAAATAATTTTAAGTAACCGATTTTGACTAGTGCTCGTGATTAGTGTAGTGTGCGACTAGTGTGTGTGTGTGTGTGTACAGGTCGAGCAGCAGCACGAGCGCAGCAGGCGGCGCCTGCACCGTCACCGCGGACGTGCACCGCGCCGACACCGCGTGAGTACACCACAGGTAGTGTAGTGTGTGCGTGCACAGGTCCCGCAGCAGGCGGCGCCTGCACCGTCACCGCGGACGTGCACCGCGCCGACACCGCGTGAGTACACCACAGGTAGTGTAGTGTGTGCGTGCACAGGTCCCGCAGCAGGCGGCGCCTGCACCGTCACCGCGGACGTGCACCGCGCCGACACCGCGTGAGTACACCACAGGTAGTGTAGTGTGTGCGTGCACAGGTCCCGCAGCAGGCGGCGCCTGCACCGTCACCGCGGACGTGCACCGCGCCGACACCGCGTGAGTACACCACAGGTAGTGTAGTGTGTGCGTGCACAGGTCCCGCAGCAGGCGGCGCCTGCACCGTCACCGCGGACGTGCACCGCGCCGACACCGCGTGAGTACACCACAGGTAGTGTAGTGTGTGCGTGCACAGGTCCCGCAGCAGGCGGCGCCTGCACCGTCACCGCGGACGTGCACCGCGCCGACACCGCGTGAGTACACCACAGGTAGTGTAGTGTGTGCGTGCACAGGTCCCGCAGCAGGCGGCGCGGCGGGCGGCGCCTGCATTAAAAGCCTACATTTATTGTTTCTCCATCGATTCCCGCGAATGTTCCGCATGGAGTGCCCATATCATACTACATGTTGTACACAGGAGCAGCGGCAGCCGCGACATGTCGTGACGTCACCGGCGGGCGCCTGCGGACTGACTCTACACTGCAGGTGCTACCGTTTGTGCTACATTGTGCTCGATCAACACGTTCATATTAACTTAATACTTTCCTACTTTTACGTAGGTTCTTATTTTCCTTAAAATTGTTAGTTTTGCAAGTTTTGATTTTGTCTCCGAAACATGGTGCTGACGTTCTAATTTGCTGACGCTGTTGTCAAGTTTAGATCGCCCTCTGCGACATGACCAATATTTGCGTGTTTTTTGCTTCTGTTGATTGCCTCGTGTTGATTCATTGTAAGTTTGATATTTACGCGCTAGGTGCGCAAGTTTAGTGTTGATTTACTAAATACGAATGTTACTGTTTTGTAAGAACTTCATTTTTGTAGCATTTTTACCCGAATTAGGCAATCGCTCGAGTAGTATTAAACATTTTCTTTACAAATTTTGTTGCTTTTTTTTGCACCCATATTATTACCGGGTGGCTATCAGTAGGTTATGATATTCCCAGCTGCCACTCCGTACATCATCTCTTTGCTCCGTACTTCCAGAGACATTCCAAGGGAAGGTAACGCATGCGTCGGCGGCATCCAGGATGTTTACAGGAGGCCGTGAGTCGGCATTTTGGTATTAGGTAGGTTCCCACGTAAGCGTACGTATTTTGCCCTTTTAGTCAGCGTACCGGATGTGGTACCCATATAGTATTTAGATAGGTATTAAGTAGGATATAAAAAAGTAAAACGAAAGTTACCTACGTACCTCAGAGGTTCCTGTGATTCTCTCTAAGTAAGCATACCAAGGAACCCTCGTGATGTGTCCCTCACCGTTCATACTTATGAGAGTGAGTGTTAATTCCGCAAACAACTTGAAGTCATTAGTGTAGGACTAAGCTAGATTTGAACCAGGGGAAAGCATTATTTCCCATGTTACCCACAGAGCTTTGAAAAATATGACGCACCTAGACGAAGCATTTTTTTGCTCTGTGCAAGTGTACATGTTACTTCTAGGTACCAGTAGTAGGTAGTATAGGTAGTTATACAACTCCGAAGTGTCAGGTGAGATGGTGAATGCTAAGCGCAGATGGAGCACGGGGAGGGTTTTAGTGTGGGTTCGAGTCCCGCTCACTTCCCTGCTATCACCCCCGTGGAGGCAGAGAAATGCAAGGGCATCCCCGCTCCCCTCAAAAAAAGGTAGTAGGCATAATAACTGGCGGTCTGTTCGCAGTTTGCCCCTTTGGTTTTGTCTGTGTGGGCCTTCCATACAAATTCAAATTCAAATTCAAATTCAAATCAATTTATTTGTTAGAATGTAGGTACTTATTACAGAAAATGATAATATTTATTACTAATGTCCCTTATACATTCTCACCAGGTAGGCATGCAAATATTTTAGTCATAATTTTAAAACAATATCAAGTAGGTAAGTAACTTACAAGGCTAAACACAGCACAGTCATTATGGCATAGCCAATTCGGAGTCATTTAAAAATTCTGTAATACTGTAATAACATTTATCGACTAACAGCCGTTTTAGTTTTATCTTAAAATTAGTAATGTTACACATTTTTAATGCTTCGGGCAGTTTATTATAAATTTTTGGCGCCATACAAAACATACTACTATGCATTAATGCTGTATGGGACCTTCTGATACAAATACTGAAATTGTTCAAAAAAGGGTGCTTCGGTTTGATAGTGGCGCGGGTTACCGCTGATCCACGCTTGCCCTTTCTTTTTCGTTTCTTCTTTATTCTAAAAGTGACAAAATACATTTTTTTTTATAAGAATGAATGACGGGACGAGCTGGTCGTTCACCTGATGTTAAGCGATACGGCCCATAACAGTTGCAGTGTCACTCGGAACTTTAAAATAATAAAGTTTCGCGTGACACTGCACTGCGCACGTCATCCAGTCTAGTAATCAGATTACTACACTGTGTAATCAGGTCATAAAGTCTCATTTGCCTAGTAATTTCACTAGCTACAATGCCCTTCAAACCGGAACACAGTAGTGGTTGCACACTACTGCTTGGCGGCAGAATTACTGGCAAAGCGGTGGTACCTACCTAGAAATGGAAAAAAATGGAAAATGGCTTTTGGTTGAACATTCGCGTGATAAAGGAAAACATTTTTTCGTTGGTTGTAGCTGTATGTCAGGGGAGAGTGGCCCGCGGGAGCCGGCGCGGGCGCAGGCCGCCGCGCCGCGGGGGCGGGCTGGGGCGCCACGCCCCCGCGCCCCGCCCTACTGCGCTGCTGTCGCACTCTACACATAACACACTACCATAACCACCTTCATCGACACATTGACCACATGTGCACTATAGCTTTGAAATAAAATGCTTGATGAGAGGTTAGGTTTAAATACCTGGGTTGCACTATAACAGATACAAACACCAGGGAAGAAGAGATAGAGATCCGAGTACAGAACACCCTCCGTTGTAGTGCAGCCCTGCATAAGGTTTTGGTGTCCAAGCTTCTCAGCAAGCGCACTAAAATCCCTATTTATAAAACCGTGATAAGGCCAATCCTAATGTACGGCTGTAAGGCCTGGACACTGACCCTTAAGGAGGAGAATAAACTTCTTGTTACGGAAAGAAAGATATGGAGAAAAATTCTGGGCCCAGTACAAAGAGAAGATGGATCGTGGAAAGAAGGAAGAATAAATAAAAATAAATAAATAATAAATATGTGTGGACATTTCACACAGCGCCATCTAGCCCCAAACTAAGCATAGCTTGTACTATGGGGACCAGATAACTGATATAATACTTATATAAATATAATTATATAATTTTTTGTTTGTAAATACATACATAGAATACAATATAACACCCAGACGCAGAACAAACATCTATGTTCATCACACAAATGTTTGTCCCGGGTAGGAATCGAACCCACGGCCCTCAGTTCAGAAGGCAGGGATACTACCAACTGAGCTATCAGGCCCGTCGAATAGAGAGCTTGAAGATCTAGTGGCTGAGCCAAACATCATCGGCGAAATAAAAGCTCACAAACTTCGCTGGCTTGGCCACGTCGAACGGGTGGGTGAGGATCGGCGGTGAAACGAGCATATGTGGGACGGCCAAGTGGCCGACGTCCAGTGGGCCGTCCTAGATATCGCTGGAGTGGTGAAGTGGACAAGGACCTGCGCGAACTCCAGCCGAAAACTAGCAGGAGCTAGCTCAGGATAGATCGAAGTGGCGGCTCTTATTATCGGAGGCCAAGACTCATTTTGGGTCACTGCGCCATCCTAGTTAGTTAGTTAGAGATTAGGTTACCTACGTCCTTACTCAAATTGTAGAGGATCAATGTTTTTGTTGATTACGCTCTATGAATGTGTTTGTAAAAATAGTAACGGAGACTTTTGTACAAATCACACTCGCCATCCATCCCGCCAACACCACGACACAACACAACTGTGATGCTGCTTTTTTGGGTTGGGGAGATGCAGGCGGGGGAAATGCAAGAAACACCCACCACAGTAAAGTTCCCCTCTGTGTTTTCAGTTGGTGAGAAGTCTGAGAATGAGAAGTATGTATTCTTTGTACTTAATTAAGTTAACAGATTAATGCGGATAGGTGAGCGGGACAAGGCAAGTTAACCCACAACGGGGAGCGTCTCGCCGTGTACCAATTCAAGGACTATCTCGGAGTTGGAGGTCACCTACTGTAGAGTAGCACCACAGACAAGGCGCCATGATCGGGCAGATTACACCGCGGGTGACCACTACACAACCGCCGCAATTACTCGCAAGACGAGACGTAGGTAGTTGTTCGAGAGTAAACACGCCAATCTGGATCATTGAAGGCGAGCCGCAGGGGTCGCCGTCGCCGCGCGTTCGCTCTTGAACTTGTCTTCCACGAATCACCCTCATCCCTCTTCCCTACCTAGGTATATAGGTAAGCATTTATACCTGGCATAATTGTAGCTCTCTTGAATATTGATGATAGGGATTATTACCTAGCTATCTAGACTCAGATCATTACACTCGATCCTTGGTAATCTCTGTGGTGTGGTGGTTGAGCAGGTCGGCCCATAACACGGAGGCGACTTGTTCAATTCTCGCGACAGAATACCTACTCATAATAATTAGCGTTTTAATCCAAATGTACCTAATGTTGTAGGTAGGTAATAAATAACGCATGGCATTCTCGCTGAAGTCAAACGCATTTCAAAACAGGACAGTATCACCAGTACCTGTAACACGACGAATTGGAAATCCCAAAACACCCGCAGTCCTTATAAGTAAATCTTAGGGCTTTTATTTATCTTCGTTCTCGTCTCTCAACGAGTCAACAGTCGTTGCGGCAGCCAAATCCGGTTGGGAAGCGTTCTGGCACTATGAGTGTGTGCTCCTTGCTCTTATACTTCTGTAGGAGTTAGTAGGTGTTTCTGGTATCCTGGTACCAACCTTACTAATCAGAATTAATATTATCATATACTTAAATAATAATAAATCGAGCACATCAAATTGGACCATGTATGCTGATTGTTCGCAGATGCTGTCTGTGGTCCAACTATTTTTAATTAGAACAACTAGGCCCGCTAGAAAAGAATAGAATAGAATAGAAGTCATTTATTCAACACCAAATCAATTAAGTAAGAAAAGGCTAGGAAACTAACTGGACAACTCGTTGGGCAGAGCTGTACCTGCCACTACTCAATAATAATTTTTAAGTAGATCATAATGTAATTAGGTGTAGGTATACTTTTTGTGTTGTCGGTACAATTTTATCCAAAAAAGGGGCTTGGTAGAGTTGGAGTGTTCATTGTAAACGACTAAGTACTGGTAGTGCGGCTGGTAGTGTCGTTGCCAATAAACGATCTAGGGACCCAGGAACTACGAGGATAACGCTCCCAGTGCACCCTGACTCAGAACATGTACCTACTTATGTAGGTACCTACTCAAGTGTCTAAGAATATGAAGGGGTTTAGGTTGTAGGTATATATAGATACGTTGTCTGAACCAATCGTTCAGTTATTTACCAAAATATTGATATAGTCTAAATAAGTAGACAGATTAATATACATAGTTTTCTTACTTATCGCAGAATGGCTTGAAGCTATATAACCCTATGATAGAAATTGTTTTAAATTATGTCATATACAAGGTGACCTTGAATTGGTATGTTATCCTGAAATGGGGGGGACTGGGACCATGATACCCTACAAGTTGTGAGAGTCTTACTTAAAACTGGGTGTTTCCAAACTTCCATGGTAAAAAATAAATCCTCTCGTAAAATTGCACGTGCGATCGCTACGAGAGTTAACAAGATACTATAAATTCATTTCTAAACACAGATCGTTACACTCATTTATGTGCACTGGGCCAAGGACGAAGTTCAACTACCCAGCTGCGCTAAGGCTATTTTAGAGCGTAAACTACACGGCATTTCTTCAATGTAAAACTATTAATTTAGAAAAGTCGTAGAAGAAACATTATCTACCCTGGGGTGTAGATTTACCCCCCTTTCAGGATAACATATCAATTCAAGGTCACCTTGTATCGGTTTCATATAAGATCCCTATTATCAATTAGTCACAGTGCTGCTCATTGACTCAGGGTCTCACATTCTGGTATCGTGACAATCTTATTAATTAACTAACTCGGACTGGTCTAGGTTCTCGGAATAAAGTCACAGAAGAAATGTTGAGTGAAAATACCTACGTAGGTACTTAAGTATATTTGACGTGATAATTATGGTGACATTGGCCTTGCTACCTACTTCTCGGTTGTCCACTGTCCACTTACTTTAAAGAATTTATACAGTTCAATTTAGGCAGCATTGCTGGAAAGACGGGTTATATAGGTAGGTACTCAATACCTGCACATATAGAGTGGGTCTTTGATTAATGAAGTTAACCAATGGTTAAAAATTCTAACATGGTATAAGTAGGTATCTTGACCGATGTTTAAAATTTGCTAGAATTTTTCACCATTGGTTAGCTTAATTACGGAACAAAAACTGAACAAGGGTGTTGTTCAGTTTTTGATAACGATAAGAAACAGTAAATTGGAGAGACATGCCGATTACGAAGAGCACCACCTCTTCCCGTGAGTGTCGTAGATAGCGGCTAAGGAAATGTCCAGAGATTGGGCTCGGTTTTCAAAGCCTGATCATTATGGCACAATGTGTATAAAAGACGTAAGAAAAAAGTAGCAACATGGTAACTGTAAACATAAACAATGACTCACCGGGCAACATCATGGGGAATGCCCTTTATAGAAGTACCAACTTCATGGACGATAATTATGTCAACAGCCGTAACGATAAAATTAACTGCTTATAATAATACCTGCCTACCTACTTGTTATACAATTCACGTTCACGTATAACCTGCGCTTGGAACCAACGTTTAATTGTATCGTAGTGGTGTACTAGGTGGACCGACGACCTGGTGAAAGTCGTGGGGAGCCGATGGATGCAGGAGGCGAGCAGCCGCTCTAAGTGGCGCTCCCGGGGGGAGGCCTATGTTCAGCAGTGGACGTCTTCAGGCTGTTAATGATGATGATGAAAACTTTAGATACTGACGTAGGTATACCTACTACTTGCCTAATGTATAAAATGTGGATCAACAAAAGTCAGATGATAGAATGTACATAAATCAATGCCTATCGATTTAACATTATATTTTATCGTCTATTTATAATATGATAGATAGTGAGCATCTTAGTAATTTTTTTTCCTTTTTTTAAGTACATATAAATTAATGAATACAAATTTAGTATACTTAAGTGAAGTAGGTAATTAGTCCATTAACATAATAACGCCATGTTAAAGTAGTTAATGTCTCATTTTTTATCTTACGATATTTGACGTAGTGCGGTTAAGCGCGGCTGTTTTCCTAAAACTAAATACTTGATTGAAACAGTAGAAATGACAGTAGAAATTAAAAGAAATTTACTGGTAGGAATAAATTATTTATTTTCATCTTAACCTATCCGACGTCCGAATACGAGCCACCGGAGCTTAACACTACAATTATACAATAGATTCAATCGAATATTCAGTCGCGGCGAGTCACAAAATAATACTGATGTGCTAATCATAAATACGTGAACGATCAGTAAGCTTTGATATGAAAGAGTCGTAAGTTAGCGGTCAAACGTCCTGTTGTGCGGCGGTGCCGGGTAGCAGGACACAGGCGCAGCCGACCGGCACCTGCACGACGTGGTGCGTGGTGTTGCGGCCTGGACCGGGGTCCAGGAACTCGACCAGTACATTGTCGTAGAGCTCCACGCAGCGCGCGGCCTGGTCCCGGCGGCCGCAGCACGCCGGCGCGGGTGCTGTGACCGCGCGGTCGCACGTCAGGTACTTGATGCGGCGCGGCAGGCGGAGCGGGTCCTCGTCCACCAACACCTTGAGCGGGCAGACAGTGTGCCCCACCACCTCGGCAAGTTCCATCCGTGACGCGCCACGCTGCGGCCGCGCCGCCGCTAGCGCTGCCACCAGCGCCGCCATCACTACCCCACTGTAGGACCTCATGCCAGGAATCGGAACCGTTCACTGTTGGAGTTGCGGACCGGTACTCGTTTCGGTAGCGCAGATTGAATGATAGGTATCGGCTGAAACCGCTCGCTTATATGCTGATAAAGGGATGCCCTTTCGATCGCGATCAAAGCGCGCCGCGCCGTTATCCCAGCGACACATGCGCCGGCGCAGTATCGCGCGCGTGGCTGGGTTATCGGCGCTATCGTTAGTCTTGATTACGTTACCCTGTAGGCTGTATACTTTTCGCTGAAAGTGAAAATCTTTGTGATAGTCTGCGGTTGATTGTCTGAAAGATGAACGTGCCCTCAAGCGTGATGTGATATACATGTGCGTTGTTGTTCCTTTGTGTTGGTGAATATTTGGTAACGGTAACGTAGGTATCTATTCTTACTGTCTAAATGTGTGTGGAAATGGTCAGGTGCAGAACAAGTGACATTGGGCGTAACAAACATATTTTAATACCATTATTTTTAATTTGGGCTCTTATTTTCTGTGTTCTTTTACCTATACGAACTTACATAAGAAAAATGAAAAAAGGAATACTAACCCCCTATATAGTCATTACCACGAGATTACTCCACTCGACTCAACCTCGAATTAACCTTATTTTTGTGTTTTGGTATTTTTAATTGACAATGTATAATCAACATTTCTGCGTCAATTTTTCTCAAACGAGGGAAGCGAAGCAACTGTCAACTCAAGGTACGTCGTGACGTGAGTTTCCCTCAAAGTTAAGTGGAAGTCAAGTGTAGGATTTTTGGTGAAATGTTTTGGAATACGGGGGTTAGTCTACGTTTGCGATCGGCCTCATTGGAATTTAGATGCTAATTCAATATTTTTGCATCAGCTCTATCAGAATAATAAGTACCTACAAGCAAATATCCGATTAGCTTGTCCTTAAAGAAATCACCCGTCGGGTTTTGCAACCATATAATTATAGCGGCTATACCTACACGTATACACCTACACATATACAAGCTTCTTAATCTGTGTGCTTGGCTTGGTGATTTTATGTCTGCATAAAAAATACAGCGTGTATTCCCTATGAATTTCAAAAGGTTTACATGCCTGCTTAATTAGACGACTGAAACCGTGCTCTACTAACATGTAAGGATTGCTTATAGCATCTATCATACATACAAATTATTTACAAATAAAAAATAAGTATGTAACATAGATAACATAAATAAATAAATATTTTTTGAATCATAGGATTACATCCGCACTCCGTAATAGGCTTTAAAGATACCCTTCATCCACTAGGTTCTTCGACTCGCCCCACAGTGGATTTTATTTTAATTGTATATTAATTATTACATTATGACCATTGTTAGTCAAAATATTAAACCATTTATTTGTTTATATATACACCATTCGCTGTCCTTACTCGTAAAAGCGCGTGGTTCTACCAACGTTGATAATCTCTTCCAGGTTACACGATTGCTAGTACATCCTGGTGGGTGAGAGCCCAGCGACTCTCATGTAGGAACGTCGCCGCCACGTCAGCCCATTTATTCGCCACCTCTTTCGGCGGATAGGTCTTCAATCTTATCCGTGACGTCATAAACCCGCGGATGTATAGGCTGCGTGTGACGTCACTAATCCACAACATATCAGTGACGTATAGAGCTCCCGGATACGTACCCGGGACTCGGCTCAATCGTAGGTAGCCAGTTGGTTGTTCCTTACACGTCATTACATCTGCTATTCCATGCTTTGGTTGTCGAATTTCTTTGAACCAGTTTGAAGAAAATTCCTTATCACTGATCACCACCTAGTAAGGTACCCACTACTACTACTACTACTACTACTACTACTACTACTACTACTACTACTACTACTACTACTACTACTACTACTACTACTACTACTACTACTACTGCTACTACTAGGTACTATACAGGATTTAATTTAATTCATTAGCATAAATTGAGCCCATGTTAGTACATCATTTATAGATGATTATTAAAGAGTAAAGAGTGTAAATGAAATATTTTTTATTGAAAATTATGAAGATTGCCGCGGCGCCTAACGCAGTTGGCACGGATGATTTTGACACATTTAAACGTTTTTAGACCTTGTATGTACTTATTAAAAACAGTAATTCGTTATTTTAATTAAAGACAAAACAAGTATTTGTGCCCGAAAAAAAAAGCGCAAATACTTGTTCTGTGTCTGGGTGTTATGGGACCATGGTCCTCGTAGTTCCTGGGTCCCTAGATACAGGGGAAATCCTAGTTAGGGTCCAGGATCTATGTATGTGATCGTTGGGCGTTATTTATTTATTTATTTAATTATGTATATTAGCATTTGATTAAGTAAGTGATTCAATTTTTTGGAGTTATTATTATTACCAAACCAATGTGTTAGAATTCAAAAAGTTTGGTCCACACGTGACTGGTATCAGGAGTAGGTATCTAGTTTCAAAGGATGCTAATGAATTCAATTACACCCAGTATACCTACTTATGATATGACATGACTTATTCAAAATGTTTAGCACGTAGGTAGGTAGTAGGCACATTGCATAAAAACGTCAAAAACCCATATTTTATTTTTATGTTTATTATTATTTTTTCTTAATATTTATTTTTAATATTTTTATTTCCTACGGTTAAATATGTACATCTTGTTACTCGGTGCAAAGATAAGTATTATTGTTAACTAGAGATATTGGGTACCCAAGATACAGGCTTAACCTAGTTTGGGGCCCGTTGTAACGCCTATCATATCACATTCAATCTTTTTATTGATATAATGTATATGTACTTCAATTGTTATGGTTTGTAAATGGTTCTGGAAATCAATTTTCCCTCTATTATCTGGTAAATGTCTATAAAATAACTGGCCAAGTGAGAGTCGGACTCGCGCACGAAGGGTTCCGTACCATTAGGTATCTATAAAAACCAACAAAAAAATTACGTTTGTTACGTATGAGACCCCCATTTTGTTCTGTTTTTTAATATTTGTTGTTGTTAGCGGCAACAGAAATATACATCATCTGTGAAAATTTCAACTAACTATCACGGTTCCTGAAACTGCTGTACCTGAGGTCCTAGTCCGAGTTTTAAACATGTTGGCTCGAAGAGTCTCGGACTCACGGCCGACTGCTCATCAGATGCTAATCGGGAGCTGCAACGCGTTTATTAAAATGAATTTAATAGTACTTATATATTATAATTATCATCCTTTATAACGGGTTTATCCTTTAGAAATGCTACCTAAGCCTGTTTCGAAAAAAAATTATTGCTGTATTTAGATTTTCCTGGTACCTATTTGATCAAAGTGCAGTCGGTCATCACCGGTCTTATTATAATGCTACATGCTATATAATCATTCGGTTTCTTTTGCACATAGGTAGACAATTTTTAGAAACAATATAAGCGTAGGTCTTTTTTCTTCTATTATACAAATTAATCTGTAGAATACGTTGCGCAGGCGATACTGGTCACTTTTAACTGCAGTAACGAATTTCAGAATGTCCGCGTAGCGCTAGCCGACCCGTAAACCAGGCTGCTACTTACAGGACACATCAGCTGCCGATTAGTATGGTTAACCGACGGCTATAGTTAAACTTGTTGCAAGCTCGCATGTGTTTGTAATTTATTATTTTAGTTTGCATGCCACTAATACTGAGATCTACGGAACTAAAAAGTACCAACCCTGTTGATTACGCTACTGCTATAAAAACATCGACTATTTGTTTTCTATTTCGAGATCAGATACTTATGAATATAGAAATCATTGTATTTAATTACTAAAACAGTCCGCTCAGAACCGTGGGAAGCCGATGGATACTGGAAGCTAGCTGCCGCTCAAAGTGGTGCTCTTTGGAGGAGGCCCATATTCAGCAGTGGACGTCTTCAGGCTGATGATTATGATGATGATGACTACTAAAAAAGTTTTTGTTCAATTATAATATGTTTATATACTTATATAATATTATGATATTTTTGTTTTGTGTTGTTTTAATTTTTATTATTGCGTCAAGATAAAACCATATTTTTTTTTTTTATGAGAATGAATGACGTGACGAGCTGGTCGTTCACCTGATGTTAAGCAATACGGCCGCCCATAACAGTTGCAGTGTTACTCGGAACTTTAAAATAATAAAGTTTCGCGTGACACTGCACTGCGCACGTCATCCTGAGACATCACACAGTCTAGTAATCAGATTACTACACTGTGTAATCAGGTCATAAAGTCTCATTTGCCCAGTAATTTCACTAGCTACAATGCCCTTCAACACAGTAGTGCTTGCACACTACTGCTTGGCGGCAGAATAACTGGCAAAGCGGTGGTACCTACCTAGACGAACTTTGCAGAAAAGTCCTACCACCTAGTATATATCAGGTACATATAGGTATGTAATCTAAATTCGTATTACATTCCTCATTACATTAATTTAATTAGTTGATACCCTATTTTGTAAAGGTAAATCCTTACCTACTTACTGTTTTTAGGTAGGGAATAAATACTCTTTGAAGGACATCTACCGCACCGCAGACCGCAGCATATAGCTGGCACATAAAAATGTCGAAAAAATAAATAAAAAACAAACCCAAAATGGCGTCACTGACAGCAGTCAGGGTGACTATTGAACGAACGAAATGAACAGTTGATGTTGCTACAGATCACCCTAAATTTTTACCCACTGAGTAGCTGATCGA
Source organism: Ennomos erosarius (assembly GCA_963580505.1). NCBI lineage: Eukaryota > Metazoa > Arthropoda > Insecta > Lepidoptera > Geometridae > Ennomos > Ennomos erosarius. The sequence continues at coordinate 287,344 of OY756988.1, forward strand.
AACTCTGTTTTCGTTCGTGAAACTGGGAAGAACTACTCGCCGCCTTTACTTCCCGATCAGTATTACTCACTGGCTAAGGCAATCGTAACTTTAATCGAATATAGAGAACGAAGCGCTAAATGTTAGATACTACTACCAGTAACCGTAAACAGTAAAGGTTTTTAACTAAGTAGGTACAGTTATTTATAATTCTCTAATTAATGTGTGATTATCCTGTCTCGCTTCGTGTATCTATACCTATTATTGTGAACCTATAAATAATACACCTTAAATAATTTTAAATTAAAAGATTATTTCGATAAGGTCAATTAGAATTTGAACATCTGTCACCTGAGCTGTGATTAAAGTTGCCCAACCTCTCAGGTGCTATTGACTTCTTAGAATAGCAATTCTGTTTTAAATGATTTTGGTGATTTCATTACGTCACGTGGTCCCTGTGTGATAATGTGACCACCTCTGTTTATCTCACAGAGCCTTGACAACAACACTAATAATTCTAATCACTGCGATAACCAGAGTCCAAGCTGGCATTTTTAAATTACCCACCTTATACAACGTACAACCTATCCCGAAAGCTAATCCATACCCTAGATAATATAATACCTACAGTACAGATGCCTCATCCCATACAACGGAATAACGCGGGCTAATCGTAAAAACGAATTATTTTATTTCTGTGTAACGGAAGATTATCAATCGACATTTATTGCGTATTGGCGACGTATTGGGCCAAATGAATACACTGGACACTAACTAGTAACTCTCTAAACAAGATTACAACATTTTTTTCAACATCGGGCTATTTTTCGTTTGTACCTGATGGGACCCCATGCCCATACCTACATCGTTATTAGGAATAATTTGATCACCTTTTCACAATAATTGGTAGCAGTTTTGTCTTCCGTGCTGTAGGTTGTGGGTAGGTACGATATTTCTTTAATTTGATTATTATACTCATACAATAACCAAAGAAAATCAAAAAACACGAATTTCCATGCTTAGGTATTTATTAGGTGTCAAAGCGATTCTAGAGTTTTCACACCTGTATGAAAAAACCGCAAAGATCAATAAAGGGATCCTAATTTTCCATTTTTCCAACAGGTGGAACCCTAAAATAAATAACGTATTTTTTTAATGTACGATCGTAATAAATTAGGTATACTCCTATATCTACGTGCTTAATTTACTACTGAATTTGCAAAAAATCTAATGATGTTGTTTAGGTTTTTATGAAAATCAGACCCAAGACTCCTTTACTTTTCAATATTCCTCATGGTATCGGGTTTGGCCTACCACGCTCACTTGTAAAATTCATTCTATAATAATATGTTATATGCCTTTATATTTACGATTTTTGAGCAATGCTTGTTTATCTATGTAACGTATATAAGCAATCTCCCAGCGATTTAGGCACAGGCAGTGCGAGCGGCACTGACTCATAGCGGTCGGGTGAGTGAGTCATGCGAAATACAGACTGCTCGTGTTCACCTAGGTTTACCTAACACTTTTTCTTTTAAACCAATCGATACGGCTCATTTGCCAACTTCCAACCGTATGTCTCATAATCTTGCAACATGATTGTTAAATCATGGAAAGCTTTTCATCGAATTTTGTTAAGATCTCTACAGTTTATGCAATGAGATGCATTAGTTGATGATGATGATGATATGACGTTAATTACCGGCCTAGAAACGCCTGAAACAACTTTGTGCTTTCCTTTACGCAGTACATTACATTATTTTTCCATCGTATTGTGGTGTTCGTGATTTTCACTTATTTTCATAAACGTAAGACACAATTCTGAAACTAGGAAAAACTGTTTTTTCTTAAGTAGGATTACGGATTGAGTGGTCTAAAAGCCTTAAAGGCTGACTAAGGATATAACCTCTACTATTTTCACAGACTGAGAATAGAGTTTCTCATAAAATTATAAATTTTAAGACTTCTCATGCATTATTAAACAACTTCAAAAATAATTAATTTTCGTATTGTTTCCATAAACTTAGCAAGTGGACGCTCTAAGTAGCGTGCTTTTTCGTTTCTTCAAATCAAATCAAATCTTTTATTCTGTAAGAAGCTAATCTATGTAAGTATACACGTTGAACGTCCTCTTAAAATTATTTTAATGAAGTAATAAATTTTTGTAAAAATAATTAAATGTTATGTACTTTATAAGTAATTAAATATAATTATTTACCTTTGCATGATTAATGGATTACCTATTTTATTTAAATAATTTTGTTACTACTGGTAATAAGCTTGCTATGATTTTGTTATAAGTAGAAAAAAGTAAATGAAATGAAACGGGGTTGGTGTGGCTCACGTCAAATAAGCTAAACTGATTTAAATCACAGGACTAAAATTCGTTACTATTTAAATGTAATTTTTTACAACGGCGAGAATTGAATTATGAAAACAAATGTATTGCAGGAGTTACCACCGGGTGTTCTTTTTTAATATTTACAAATAATTAATTTGTAAATTTAATTAAATAAATTCATTAACCTATAAATATGATACTTTTGAGGGGATAAATCAAAAAACATATAAAAGTTTTCAATAACAATTTTATGAGTTACCCAGCTTGAAACAGGCAGCATATCATCCGATCAACGGAGAATTCATTAAACAATTTACAAAAAAATACCTTAATAACTACTCTATCATAACATCATCCAAATCACTGGAAAAATCGTTAAATCATCAAGTACAGACATAAATTAGGTACAGCTATTTTATCCCAGGAATTCATCACATGTCATCAGCTACGGAGTATACCTACCTAATATTACCTACCTACCTACATTGGACACAATACTTATTTCAAGAGCACGGTACACATTTGTCGGACTTATGCGCGAAAATATAAAAATATATTACTTTACAAAATATCAAATAAATATTAAATTTTACAACGAATAAGTCAGTCAACGCTTATCACTAATATCTTACAATGGAATTTTCACAACCTAACAACAATCACTAAACTGAAAATACCGCGAAAGCCCTGCCTGCAAGACCTCGCGGCACTCGCAGTAAATAAAAAAAGTCAATAAGTTACTTATCCGCTAATAATACAGGAGCTGTTGGCCTCTCGGTAGCTTTAAATTAAATAATAAATAGTTTAGGAACTGAAGGTGGGCGTGTGGCCGCAGCTGTGTAAGCCGCGGCGTACGTTGTTCAACGCTGGTCGTCCGTCGGTCCCTAGGTGTCTTCCTGCGCCGGCGTGCCCTCGCGGATCATGCACGTGCAGCCGACGGAGACGGGGATGGCGACGGGCGCGGCCTGGTCCTGGAAAGCGACCAGCACGTGGTCGATGACCTCCACGCACTGTGTGCTGAACCCGTGGTGGTGGTGCCGGCAGCACGCGTGCGTCATGTTCTGCTGCTGGCACAGCGGGTTCGGCGTCTTGGCGCACTTCAGCATCTTGATCCGACGCGGGATCCGCTTGGGGTCATCGTCGATCACCTGCCGGATGGGGCACACGGACTTGTCCAGCACCTCCGACAGCTCGATCTTCAGCTCCTTGCTGTTCTCGTGGGCGGGCGCACACTTCACCCTCACCACCACCACACATATCACTGTCGCGATCAAGTAAAAGCACAAATTCGACATCTTCACCATGGTTTTAGATTAATCTGTTGACTACGCTAAGCAGCCGAAACTGCTATGAATCATAAAAATATTATAATTGTCTTTAGTTTATCTTGTTAAAATCAAAATCTAGCTCGAAATCACTTGACGTAAAATAGTTCGAGGTAAGTTTATGAGTAAGAGAGGCGTGCGATACTGCACAAGGCTGCTCATGAATAGCATAAACGTAGGCCCGAGCCGTAGTTATATACTCAAGACGGACGACGAGCCCCTGAATGAATTCACGCGACTCTGTTTTGCCGCCACGTTCAGTTTGAATGTATTCTCGCAGTCGGCAGACGTATTTTTTTAAATGGTGTTTGTGATTTTATTAAAACAAGTTTTGGTGTTATGGTTCTTTATCGTATGGATCTCGAGTATGTGGACATTAAATGCTGCGCTGGTGATCAATTTGAATATTTTTACGGTTTATTGTAACGTGATTGTTTATGTGTGCACCGCGGATTGTACTCGGTTACGGGGCCCAAATTCGTAACACAATGCTTACTAACAAAGCGTTGCTAAGCAACCAAATGCAGAAGGTACAGTATGGAGTGTTATTATAACCCAGAAAATTGATAGTATTATATTATTTCCTTGCTCTGTGTAATATTACAGTTTTCTTTTAATCTATAGAAATTATAATATGCAAGGCATGTGCTTTTGCATAATAATGTAAGGTTTATAGTTTACTTTAGAATCTATTATAGGTAGGTGTATATTGAGGTAGCTCTACGTCATATGACGGGCCCGATAGCTCAGTTGGTAGTATGCCTCCTGAACTGAGGGCTGTGGGTTCGATTCCTACCCAGGACAAACATTTGTGTGATGAACATCGATGTTTGTTCTGTGTCTGGGTGTTATATTGTATTCTATGTATGTATTTACAAACGAAAAAGTATATAAGTATTGTGTCCGTTATCTGGTTCCCATAGTACAAGCTATGCTTAGTTTGGGGCTAGATGGCGCTGTGTGAAATGTCCACACATATTATTATTATTATTATTATTATATTTTCACTGAACTTTAGTATAATATCATGTTATTTCGGTCTTTTAATTGACTTCCAAAAATATGGGATATTATTCAAATTGTGTTTACGATGTTGCTGTTTAGACCTATAATCGCGAGATAGTGGTATGTAGGTATACACATTTAGTAGAGTATAATTTTATTCAAGTACCAGTTTTTTTTCGAAGTAAATGTAATATTTGCAATGTCGGGTTCGTGTTTTGGTCATTACCGACATATTGATTTATAATAATTATTAGTAGGTACCTATAATATTATCACTATGAAATAAAAACGGTTTATAAAATTCAGATTTTAAAAGTTGGGTACCATAAACCAACAATAATGAAAATGTGAAAGTTTGTGTGTACCTATGCACGTATTATGTAATTTTATTTATTCTATGTACAGATGAACGTACGGTATCGGTATTGTTTAGTTAGGAGTACCGATATGAGCGAGTGTGGCTCAGTGGTAACTTTCCAACTGAAGCACCATAGTTCGAATCCCGCTGGGCCCTCCACTAATGATTTATTTCAAGTTACGTGCGGAATTTGATCTCACTTTTACAACAGTATATAATGATATAGGTTACCCCAAAAGTGATCTGTGATTCGTTTAATCGGATACGTGTTGGATGCACAGTTTTCATTTATAAGTCAAGTGCAGCGACAAATTACAGAAATGTTTCAATTGACTCAAACAAATACTCACTGACTTAATTGACTAGGTATGTATAAATATTAGGTATAAATAAATTACTATACGAACGAGTAGTGTAGGTATGCGCCGTTATCAGTTAGTCAATGACATTAACTAATTATGTTTTGTTTAAACAATAATAATCGTGGCCTGGGTGTGGAGCCGCGCCAATAATGGCGAGTTCATTTTGTTTGCGTTGTGATTGGCTGCCAACAGGCCAATGGGTTCCAATTAGTGTTTGCTGTTGATCGGCATGATACCTTGCGGTATCATTCCGAGAGCTGCTGCTGACTATGGGAATCCCTGTCTAATGTTGGGGCCCAGATTTTCTTTCGGGCAGGGTCTGCCATCAATCGTGCTGGCCCAGTGTGGTACATGTTTGTGCACCCTCAACTGTGCACCCTGAACCGTCTTTAATCAGTGCGTCCTACCAGTCATGACATACGAAGCTGAGTCGTGAACACTTACGGACTAGTCCACCAATTTAAAGTTGCTCAGAGAGCTATGGAAAGGGCTATGCTTGGAGTTTCTCTGAGGGACCGAGTCAGAAATGAAGTGATCCGACAGAGAACTAAAGTAACCGACATAGCCCATAGAATTAGCAAATTGAAGTGGCAGTGGGCTGGTCACATTTGCCGCAGAACCGACGACCGCTGGGGTAAACGTGTTCTTGAGTGGAGACCGCGACTCGGCAAACGTAGTGTAGGACGCCCTCCGACTAGGTGGAGCGACGATATACGCAGAGTGGCTGGCGGCAGCTGGATGAGATTAGCGGAGGATCGGGTTAAGTGAGGAGGTCAGGCGCCTGCGGAGACAGTCGCGGGCCGCCCTGTTGCGGCGGTGGACGGAGGACCTGGCTCCACCGGTGCCTGGGCAGAGGACGGTGGAGGCCATCCGCCCGGTCCTCCGGGAGTGGGTGCGGCGGCCATTCGGGTCGCTAACCTTCCGATTGGTGCAGGTGCTTTCCGGACACGGATGTTTCGGAAAGTACCTGCACCAGATCGCGAGACGGGAGGCGACCCCGGCCTGCCACGAATGTGGGGCGTCGGAAGATACGGCGCCCCACACGCTGGAGGTGTGCGCTGCTTGGGAGTCTGAGCGGCGCACACTTTCATCGGTCGTTGGCCGGGATCTCTCGTTGCCGTGCGTAGTGAACGCCATGCTCGACAGCGAGAGAGCGTGGCAGGCTACGGTCTCCTTTTGCGAGGTGGTGATGTCGCAAAAGGAGGCTGCGTAGTGGGTCAGGGAGGACGATGCCAACTCTGACCCCCTCCGGCGCAGACGGAGAGGGGGACGGAGGAGGCGCTTCGGGCGCCTTCTTCGTCCTCCGTAGTGGGGCCGGCGGCGGAGGGTCGGGGGACTCTCCGCTGCGCTCACACGGCCCCACACGCCTGGTGGGTAACTGAGATGAAAGGTTACCCACCCACTGGCGCAGAGGCCCGGAAGGGCCTACCGCTGGGGCGAGGTACTTAGTGAATGCCAGCGCGACCCTATCTCGTCCCGTCCCGGCGGCGGACGGATCATGAGGGGGTTTTAGTGGGTTCGAGTCCCACATACCCCCTACCATCACCCTCGTGGTGGCAGGGAAGAGCGAGGGCATTCCCTCAAAAAAAAAAAAAGGTTCGGGTTAAGTGGCGTGCATTAGGAGAGGCCTATGTCCAGCAGTGGACTGATACGGGCTGATGATGATGATGATGATAAACTGTGCTTGTCCTTGTTGGTCCTGACGGTTAGTTACTCGCGCGATGTTTTCTGTCATCCGTTTGTAATTCACTATTTTATTTGTTTGGACAAGAAATACTACAAAATAAGTTTATTGAACAAAATTTAAATATTAATTAGAATATAATTATTAACGCAAAATATAAAATACCATATTAATAGGGTTGCCACAGATAATAATTTCGCAAATATTATTTGAATGAATAATTGAATATCTTCATGTAGTGCATGCAAGAAAAGCTTTTTACCAAATATCGCACCACAGGCATTGCTCGTGAAGAATAAACAATACAAGCGTACTCCGGTAAATTCGATTTCATTATCCATCTTCCACCTACATATATAAATAAAAATGAAATTAAGTTTGTTCGTTAGTAAGCGTAACACTTAAGAGTGGCTGGACCGTTGCACCCATTTTGTTTTAAAATGTTCTTAATACTCCGATTTACGATTTTATGGGGAGAAACAAACGGAACGAGAGGATAACTTTACTGCTATTACGCGATCGAAACCTCACGCAACCGCTAGTAAGTCATTAAAATACCTTTTTAATGATAGGCACTACGAGCGAGCTACGGCGTAGCAATGCGTAGAGGCACGCTCGAACGAAGTAAAGACTTAAACGCGCTAACTAAGGCGCACTTATTAGCGAAGTTACGTTAAATATAAGATTTTTAACTTCCATGGTCACTAAAATTACTGAAATATGAAATATTATGGTTGATCTGTGGTAGGCTATTATTTTTTTGGTACAGCATCAACAGCCGAGCCGTCGCACATTGCATAACGCGCAAGTTCCCACCTGAACTACGCCTATAACCTATAACGTATTATAATGTTCTAGTAATACAGATAATATTCTAGTATACAGAAAGAAAGAAAGAAAGATATTGATTTGTGCCAAACACTTACACTTAACTAATACTTACAACAGTTTATACAAAACAACATAATATTAGTGTTTGCCACAACCCAGCTCCAACTCAGCAAAATGCTAGCTGCAAGCAACTAGCGCTGGCACGTCTTCCGTTGGCACCGGCAACGGAAGACCGTTGATACAGGTTGATATGTTTAGTTAGGTACCCAAACCCGACCAATGCAGACCTATTTCGTGATAATATGTCAGTGATAGTGTGATTTTCTGTTATGTTATGGTGGGAAAACGTTAGCGCCAAACCGAGTGCGTATATACTCGGTTTTGGCGCTAACGTTTTCCCACGCATAGGTAGGTACAAATGTTTTGCAGATGTGAAATCCCATTATACAATACCCATAAAATAAACAAAACAAACATAATGGAAGAAACTACTGCCCTCGGGATCTCCGCAACATGAGTCAGCATCACGAGCTTTGCTCTTGGATCGCTTAAACTTTGGCCAAATGCTTGAATGAAACGAAACACAAACAGGATAGTTCCGCTCGAATAGTGAATACGTAATACCACACGCGTCACTCGTGTACCCATAAGTGACGTGGTAGTCACGGATCATTTACATAATAATTACAATTACGCACAATAAATTAAAAAACTAATTTTAATTAAATTGTGATTAACTGCTATTGATTTTGAGTAGGTATATAACATGTTCCGCGTATTATCTGGATATGTGTAAGTCTGGTAGGTAGCTACATAACGTAGGCACTTTTAGCTCGTGCGTTCGATTCCCACCCAGGACACATGGTCGATTTTGTGTAATGAAGTGATAGACATAAATAGATAAACCCTTCATTGTAATCACCAAGTAATAACATTTTACAAGGACACAAAAACATCGATTTCTGTTCTGTGCGCGAGTGTTATATGGTTTTCTGGGAAATATTACAGATTCACAAGTACAAATACTGCCCAGGAGGGCCATCACAATGTCTTATAGCATTATTACTTCAATCATACTTTGAAAAATGACATAAAAGTAAGAATGTTGTAATGTTGTTGATGCAGATCAGTTCTAATGACGTCACGTTAAATCGTTCACTCAAATGCAACTGTCATGTCATACCGTTAATCATGTTGAAACCGACGTGCGACAGTGATAACGCTATATAAAATGTAGACGTCTCGTTCTTGCGCCGGAATACTTTATAAGTTCATGGTACGAAATCGAACAATATTATTGTAACCTTGAAGCATTACTGTCACGAATCATGATGGTTTTGTACTAGTTTATGGTAGGGCGCAGCCCTGATTCGTGCGTATTATGTTATGTGCATGAATAGCTGCGCAAATCCCCTATATTGTTTCATAATAAAAAAAGATGTAATCTTTCGGTTATCATATTTTGTTGATTCGTTTCCAGTATATGCAGTAGTCTGTAAATATTGAACCTTGTATGATGTAATATAATTTTTTGTGAGACTGCCTATATTAGACTTCATAGAAAGTAAGTTTGATCTCACGAAACACGTAATAATGTAGTTCGTGATAATTAATAAGCATTTAATAATACTATTGTATAAAATAAGGTTAAAAGTAGTAGGTATATAGCTACTTACTTCAACACCATGTATTTTACGTTGCGGTTTCCCTCCTACTTATAAAGTATTACTAATTATTTGTTGTAACATTATTACTTATGTAATTTAATTAATGCAATTTACATTACATGTATGTCACCGTATAATAACATTTGTATTTCATAAATAAACCGGTCTTATTGTTTTTCTGTGTATCATTTATGTGTCATTGTTTCACCTATTAGGTAGGTATTATGTGATCGCAGGTATTAGGGATTTATTTGCTAGATGATAATTAATTATATTACATTGAAAACATTAGGTATTAATAATATATCAATACAAATTACATAATTATAATAGGTTGTTGGTTCACTGTTTCAGCAAAGTAGGTAGCATTGTGCTTGTTAAGCGAGGTACCTCGGCACTAGCCTAACAAGCACAATGTGCTTGTACACGCTGGTTTGGAACGCACTGCAGCTAGGGAAATTACTGGGCAAATTAGACTTTAGTCTTGTAGGTAATCTGATTGCTAGCTCTTATCTTACTAGCAAATATCCCTTCCCTTAGCGTTAACGCCAAAAGCTAACGCAAAATGTTAAATGCAATTACCATTAGCTTTTCCCATACATTTTGGCGTTAGCGTTTGCAGCAAAGATTTCTTTTTACCATACATTTTAAGCATAGTAGGTGGGTAATTATCTTGCTTAAATCTTCTAAAATACAAATGAAATGGGGCGTGCGTTTTGAGTAAGCGTTTTTTTTTTCATTGACATTTCACACAGCGCCATCTAGCCATCAGTTGTTTGGAAACTTACCTTCTATAGATATTTATTCTAAGCTAGCAAGTCTCACTGGGCTAGCGAGGCATGATGTGCACACTAACGATCGGTTGATGACGTGACGACATCAGCAATATGTAAATAAAGGCTCGGCATAGCAGCCACGCCGCGCCACGCCGCCGTTCGCGGCCGAGTCGTCGCCCGCGCGACCTTGCGCTACATTACACTGTACATAACTACTTTGTATATTTGAATCAATTTGATTATGTCACTTAGCTCATAGGCTTTTATACATCTGAAAAATGAAATGTTTTTGAATTTGATTTTAGCGAATTTCAATCTACCTCTATCAGGGAATCATAAACGTCATAGGAAGGACGAAACCTTATTAATTAATGTTAGATAATGTTTTTGAATGACTATAATAGAGTCGAGAAGAAATACATGATTTTCAATAGAATTCTGCCCCAGTTAAATTAAAAAGAGAAGACAGATACTTTACCTGGCATAGGTATAAATAACCAATATTTTTATCCTTAGTAGGTATATTATAATACCTAACCGATTCGTTAAAATAAAATAATACAGCGCACACGTTTTCAAATTCTAGTGGACGCGAGTCATTAAGAGTTTTAATGTATTAGTTTGTTTAAAAAACTGATTTGAAAAACCCAGTGAGGCAGCTTCCGCACGCTTACTAAGAGTATCATTAAAAATTCATGGCTTATTTACGTTGCCTTGTCAGGCCGGTGTGACTCGGATGTTTTTAAGAATTTAATAGTTTACCTTTCGTTTTTGTCTCACAATACATATTTGGCAACCTGCATCACCGCCATTCATTACTTTATAAACATATTCAAAAGTAGGTGTGGGTTTTTCTACTCTATTCGTTCGTAGCTAAGTTCTAAGTAGTTCTAGGAAACTAAGCTAGAACTTAGTTTTCCTCTGCACCTTCTAGCGCAATATGAGCGCAATCCCTCTCATAAACTAATTCTTTATTTTATTTTTATCGAATATTGAAAATCAACAACTGCTAAATTCCTAGTAAATTATGTGTGTAGACCTAACCTGGGTAAGATACTTACAAACACTCAAAAGCCTTAAACAGTTGTTAGTTTTCAATGTAATGTAAGTAAATAATTATTATAAACAAAATCGTTACAGTATAGGTATTGCAGCATGATTTCAGATTTTAATTAATTAAGTATCTGAGTTTTTTGAAATCTTTTGAATAAAAATGTAAAGCTTACGAAATTTTTGTTATTGTATTATTCACAGTTTCATAACTTTTAAGATTACACATCACACCAGTGATTCAATCTAACGCGAGGGGATTCTCGACTTTTTGCTTCGAGAACTGAGAACATATCAATTATAATTTATGACTACACCGACGGCCGGTGGCGCGCGATCATAATGATTGCGATGTTTGATGTCTGGCACGCGTAGCCTACAGTGCACGGGCCGGGCCGTCTGTGTCGCGGGTTTACCGGTCATCAAGAAGTGGCAGCACGCGCGAGGTAACTCAACAAACAGGTTTCCACGAATGAGCTAAGGGGAAATGATCTTAATGATATTGTGGGAAAATATCGTGACGTCCATGCCCTTAGTTACAGCACCAATATCATCAACATCAGATACTAAAGAAAAAATGTAAGTACATCAGATTTAGTAAATTCTTTTCATAGTTTGCATTAGACAAGGAGGCACACAGACTTAGAATATTTTCGTGGGATGCCAAGTTGATTGTGGGGACATCTTCCGCTCTTCGAGCATTGGCTGGAAGCTTCCTCTTGACAATAACCATAGAGTAACTTTTTATAACAATAACAATGAACCGCCGTAAAAAGGTCACTGATGTTTCTGCTGACATATTTCTTTTTTTTAGTTACTATTTTATAAACGAGTTACCAAGATAACCTTTAGTAAATAATAAGTAGGTAGTCGAGCTTTACCTACGTTATGTTTTTAATTTATTGGTAGTTAGATGAATAATCTTGATTTTTACACTTAGTTAACATTTTAGTCATCATTACGTCGTCATCTTGAATTAATTTAGCGCAATTCAAGATCATCAGGCGATGCGTGAGAGGTCGACCCTGCAAGACCAGTCGAGTGCCGACCGATCGGCGACCGACCGGGCCGTAACTGGCACGGAACGTTGCCTTCCGATAATTTCTCTGACTCAGCCATGGGGATATCCCAAACTCAAACGGAATTATTACTTTCTTTTTTACTGAAAGAACTCAAAAATATAAGTGCGTAGGCGGTTCACACCGCGGTCCGAATCGGCCAAGTGTTATAATAGCAGAGGTCGATTCACACCGCGGTGCGAAAGAGCCTATTCATTTAGGGCACTTGGGCGAAACGCACCGCGGTGCGAACCATTCGTGATGTGAAACGCCCCATTATCCATAGCGTGGCGTAGCTTTCATTCAAAGGCTTACAGGCATTCATATTTCACCTAACATGACTTACTAAGCAATAGAACAAAAAACAAAAATGTGACAACAAAGACAAAAAGACCCAATCAGATAAAAAAATTTAGATGTGTACAAGATTCAGTTCAGCTGTGAGGCTGCGGATCACTACGTGCGTCATACAGTGATCGCAGTGTGGAGCTATTCGCCAGACGCATCGATGAAACTAATAACTGCCTCCCATCACCATGAGCTACGATTATGGTCACCATGATATTATGTGTTCTCTTCCGGTTTGATTGTGCATTTGTACAGGCTGACCCGGGGCAGGCGCGGAACATGGAACATGATGGTTTAGAGAATCAAACATCCTATCGATAATGTATTTCGAAAAACCAGCCTTTCAATGAAATAGCGTGATAGCGCTTTCAGAACTTTTATCGACCTACTCTACATACCTATTACCGCGTTGATCGCAATATAGGATGTTACTTAATGTTGCACCACGGATCTCTGCGGCGTGCGTCAGTACGTCAACTTTCACCGACCAGTGAGATGCCGGTACTGGTCACAGTTGGGGCACCAGTTGCTAGCACGCACCGGCTGTGTGCTCGCAGATCTACACGTTGGTCTCTTTCGACCTTGTCGGCCTTGACCGACGCTGACTCATGCATGTGGACGTTTCCACTGTGGACCTCGGACCTGAGCCGGATTATACAGACCTTTATGTTTGAAGTCAGAGGAGTCAGGAATGAACGAAAGTTTGCTCAGGGAGTAACCTGTGCAACTTTCAAACTGACAAGTTCTAACTGAGGCCCTGCACATAACTGTCACTCGTCACGTTGAACGAAAACATCGTGAGGATAAACAAACAAGTTCAAGAAATTCTAGAACAGTATTGTGTCAACCTATTTGTGTGTGTCAAGTATTTGAGCAGCGTAGTCGGTTATAGCCTACACCTTATACTAGCCGCGTGAGAAAAGAACGTATACGTCCCTCTAGGGCTGATGACTAAATAATCTAGAAGCTAGATTGTAGCTACGCCAAACTACGCAGGAAGTAAGTAAGTATCTGGATAGCAAGGAACTTATACGTATACTATGGATAGTGACTTTTTTTAAATCATAAGCTTACATTTGACTACAGTCTCACCTGATGGTAAGTGACGTCGCGGTCGACGATGGAGCATGCATTAAAGGGGTTTAAAAATACTACAATTAAAATAGGGGTTTTACAATACAAACCTAAATTACAACTGATGCATTATTCATAGTCTACGTAGGTAGGTAGATATTTTATTCTTAACACGTACAATCCATAAGTTATTGTGAAACTGCGTCCATAGTGGGTAATGCAAACTAAAAAAAAAACAGTGGGAAGTACAGACAAGTGAAGAGAAGTTAGAAACCAGGCAAGGGCAGCATGGTTGTTCAGCAGCGCGGCAGTGGCGGCGGCACAGATTGCGGTGATAGCAATAAGTATGTTGCAACTATACACTGCGCATACGCACGTCACAGATATCCTTGACATCGCTGAGGTTTTGGTAACGTATTATAAATATTCTAGGTAAGAATTGCCGTTACTATGACATATAGCTACCTACGTCACGCGAATAGTTTGTCGAAATATCCTCAATCAACTACCAATCGAAAAGAGAAGAGGGTTAAAAGTATTGAAATTCTCACGAGTGTGATTCATTATATTATTTAACGGACTGTACCTCATAAATATTGTGTCGACACAATATACGTATGCCTTTTTAGCAAAGTGTACCTATATTTTATTGTGTCTACTCTACTCTAGCTTGCCTCTATCAAAATTTTATTATGATAGATAATTAGATATGGTCAACTCATGAGATACTTCCTAAACGTATCCGGGTAGTTCTCATCGATGCTCAAATTTGATAGTCACGAGGTTATATTTCCTAAACGGCTTAAGATACTAACAGAATTTGTGAATTAAATGATGAAACATCTATTAGGCTACAACAGAAATAAAGCTTGTCATAATAAAAGCAAAAATAATACCTTAAGTTAACACGAAATGGTCAAAAACGGGGTAATTTTTCGTGTTCTCATCGTGTCACACTCTCCGATGCAGTAAAACATTTGCTTACCACTTCACCAAATTTCACTGTATTTGTATGTAACATATACTAAAATTATCGTAATTAAATACACTTTACACTAAATAGTCTAAAATAAATCTTTTCATCATTATTTTCAATTTAAAACAACATACGCGTCGGTCACGCGGATATGGGTTCTTTAAATTCGCGTGATATAACGGCTGCCTGTTAAACAAAACATCAGCAATCAAACACTGAGTGTGGTCCGGTCGAACGTCAGTCGTGTACTGGCATCGCAGACGTAAGACGTGTGGCTCAACGTGCCGGAAAAAAAAAATATCGGTAAGCTTGTATTTGTTCATAGGTTTACCGATCACACGTGCACTACATTTTTTGGGCATTGTATTTCAGCAATTGAAATCAAAGTTAGCTCATCGAAACCCTAAAATGTGTGAGATATTTATGTAGTATTTGATTTAAATCGATACACTTAACTTTGCAGCAATTTTACAAAAAAGGGATAATTTTGTCAGTTTCGTGTCATAAACTTCGTGGCATTTTAGTCATGAAACTGATTTTGGTCTATGAAACTGATTTTATGCATTCTTTTATTTAGAAATGTAGCGACTGGTGTGAGTTTATTGAAACAATTTTAGTTATTGTAGTATGACAGATGTAAGATAGTGTTTTGAATAATTATGTAAACGTGTTTTTATCGAGAAAAGATGGGTCAATTCGAACTCACTCATCATTCATTGTGATTAATAATCATAGCCTAAAAATGGATGAGTTCGAATTGGTAGGTATGTCATGTTATCGCCAAAAGGGGTGATCTGGACCGTGGTAGCCTAGTAACTCTCAAGTTGGGAGAACCTTCCTTCGAAACTAGCATTGTATTATGTTTAATAATAGGTACCTAAAGGGGAAGAGCTAGTAACAGTACCTACGTTTGGTAGGTAGTAGATTAAAAGATTATGGTTACATACCATTTTTCTGGTTTCCGGGAGAATCAGCCTATTGCGAAGATTCCGGTAGGTAGCTAGGTAAAAGGTACCTATAGCCCAAGTTCACATTTTATGAACACTTTTCTCCACACACGTTTACCGTCGGATATTATGTACCTAAAGTATGTAGGTATTAGGAACTATCACCAAAAGGTTCTGAAATTATTAATAACGTCACGTCATATTACAATACTACCTATTCTTGACGTAAGTACGTACATATATAGGTACTAGGTAGGGAGGTAGGTACCTACTAGGTACATTTTGGTCCCCCCCTGCCAACATTTCAATCATACTTTAATTATTTTGCTCGTAGGCCCGACTCCGAACACGTAAAGCTCATATTTAAAAGTTTATGGAAAAATCACGAAATCAGGAGTTTCTAATCCAAAAGAGTACCTAAAGATGTGCCAGATATTGTCTTTTGTAGTGAGATTTGTTTTTATATATAAATCGTTATAATATAAGTATAGATTATTTCTATTGTAGTGAAGGTTGTTGTTCTATTGAAAAAATAACGCAACTCATAAATAAATAGACTTTTTAAATACTCATGATGCTTCTTAATTAATAAAGCTATTAATACGATAACTATCTGTTTTTTGTCAGCAGAGGCTTATTACCTATAATATGTAGTTAAGTGGATGAAACTGATGATGAGAATCGTAAAAATGAGAACGAGCCATCCATTTCCAAAATTGCCCACTTCTAGCCAAGTACAGAACCAAGTATACAGACAGAGGTACTTTAGTACTATTATGATAATTAATTATACCTTGACAGAGGAAAAAAGGAAGGAATTTAGATTATCTCACTGGGTTTTTAAAATATTATATTGTTGATACCTACTCGTATGAGGTAAGATACATGAAAGTATGTGTAATAATAATGTGTATCTGTATTTTCCAGGCTAATTATGTATAAAATTATATAAGGATGTTTTTTTTACATTTTTTACCTAATGACAACGATGTCCTCTATCCACGTATATAGTTATATGTGCCTGCATACATTTCGTAACAATTTGTTCCATTATTTATTTTTCATTATATTACTTATTAAATAAATATAAATAAATTATGAAAATGCTAAATAATTTTCTAAATTTGGCGCCAAAACATTAATATATTAAAAATATCTAAGTGTTCCCTTATTTTGCCCCTCTTTATGATTCGCTTTTTATCTGCATTAAGTACTAGGTATCTCGAGCAATGTTTGCTGTAGGTACCTATACCTACATCAAACAAGACCATAACATGTGCCCTAAAGCAAGCTCTGACATCGTCATTATCGCAAACCCCAGATAATACAATACCTACAGTACAGATGCCTCATCCCATACAACGGAATCTCTAGACACGATTACTACATTTTTTCAAGTTCAGTTTATTTTTCGTTTGTAGCAGATGGGACCCCATGTCGCAATCGTTACCACGTTTGCTAGAACCTACGTGATCTTAATCTACCTACATTTATCTATAGACAGAACCAAAGCAACGGAAATGCGCGCAACTAACGCTTTACAAGGCGACAGTGTTGTCCGATTCCACCGACCGCATCATAGAGCTCATTATCATTGTCATCACGCTGACCATGTACAGGCAAGACCTGATTATTGATGTCAATGGAGTGGTGTACGTGCGGCCCGACGCTATCGCCCTAAACATCCTCGAAAATGTATTACTCATGGGCATAAGTACAATATGCTAGCGAATCAAATCATGTGCGCTGTAAGAGAATCTGATTAGGTAAGTTCATTAGTAAACTCGAAACTTTACATAACACGGCCAATATTCTGATGGCAGGCGTATGTATACGTACCTACGTAGTACGTAGGGTAGGTTGCTACAAAATAAATTCAAATAAATTGTACTAGTTGCAAAAATCGGTTCTTAAGTATTTCACAACATTCCGTAATATTTTCATTCATTCACAATAACAAACAACATAAAGGGCGTTAGGTCCTTCTGCGTACCGCCTTATAATCAGGTGCTATTACACATCGGCGAGCAGGTCCCTACATTTATATTGCAACTTTTTTTACGAGCGTTCCTGTGTTAGTCAACTCAATGGAAGCTGCGACAAGTCGACTCAAGCTCTTGGTCAATGGCCCGTAGACCGTAGCGTAGGGCGCCAGACTCCGTTAGTGCGGCGCGGTGCGGTCGACCATTCATACACACATTTACAATGAGTAATTTTTAGGATCAATGAAAGACGCAACAGCTTTCAAATTCAAAGAAGTTAAGTCATTTGAAGTGATGTGTTCTTTAGCAAGAAACACATGATCCCTGACATCCAATCTAAGGCCTTTAGGCACATGTAAAGCTTCAAGAACAAACAGTACATCTGCGTCAGCTAATGGAGTTAGTTTGTATTTCAAATAGCAAATATAAATATTGATTGAGGTAGTTGTTGCATCTAATGGAAAACCCGTAGTTTTTTTTTTGGTATTTTAATTACGGTATCGGTATTGAAGATTAATGTTGGCAAAAAAGAAAAGCCAAAAGGGACGAGTACGTACGTGTAAGCTGATCTAGATTTCAGTAATCTATTTTAAGGCACTGATTTTAATTTGTTTAAAGCAAAATAACAAGAAAATTATATTGAATTTCTATAGGTCATATATTTAATATGAAATAGGTATTATTTTAATATCTGTGATATGAAACATACGAGTTCAGTACCTAACTGCATGTTTACAAGCACCGGCTTCTTTGACCAGTCTTGACTCATGCGCGCCGACCACCTTAATGAAAAGCAACCAAACAATTTTTGCACGTCAAGTGACCACTTGTCCAAACATTGTAAATCTTACAAAACGTGTTGTAATGACTTAACACTTTAACAATGTGCTACGGCTTACTGTTACTTATTGTGTGCGTAAGATTTATCTATTCGGCGTCGGCTGCAAAGGTGCGCCATTGGATCCTATTTTTCCATACTTAATATTGAGATGAGGTTGCTATTCTCGGTATCTCAGTAGTGAGTAGAGTCGGCATCTCGAGAAAGGTTGATTTGTGACGCACTAACGCCGGCGCTTATAGTCATAAATATTGTGAACGGAGCAAATAGCTTTACTGTAAACTCTTTTTATGAGTTCCAGTGAGTATCGTCAATATTGTTTGGCATCCGCTTCGGTGCGCGTGAACGCCTCCATTTATTTACCCTTAAATACGTAATAAAGGATGAGATGGTGTCATCCGTGGCTTGCAATTTGCATTCCTTACTTACATTTATATTGGAATGTTGTAGGTATTGCTAGGTATTGGTCTTATATTCATAAAGTTGAATGACGACAACGACGCGAACGCGACACGTTACGCAGATTACTACGGTCAATGTAACCGAGCTCTAAATAAGTTCAAGGCGCATTTTTGTTGTTGTTATGTCTAGCCTGCGCTGTCCCACGGCTAGGCAAAGGCTTATTTTCAAATCTTCCACTGTTTTAGGTCTTTGGTTGATAAAAGCCAGTTCCTGTCAAAGGGGTCAAGTTTTTTAGCTATCTTTATTTAAACGATTAGATGCTCCTGAAGGACCATGTATCCCCGCAGTTTTCTTAATTTACCGGGATGAAAAGTTGTGCTATACTGTTATAATATCTGTGCCCATACCTTAATGTTAATTACGGTAGAGTAAGTTAAGCAATCTGTGAGCAGAATTGATTAGTTTAAAGATTCAGCCATTTATTATGATAGCTATACGCGAATAAACAAACACACAACGTTTAAATGGCCCATATTCTAGCATGAAGCTCTGTAAATCGATGCCAAAATTGAAACTTATTCACAAAATCTTCATTTTATGAGTGAAGAACAAGGCGAGCTTTTGTCGTATTTAATTTAGGAGTAACATTGTCGAGA
This sequence comes from Ennomos erosarius, assembly GCA_963580505.1. Classification (NCBI taxonomy): domain Eukaryota; kingdom Metazoa; phylum Arthropoda; class Insecta; order Lepidoptera; family Geometridae; genus Ennomos; species Ennomos erosarius. The sequence goes on from OY756988.1 coordinate 307,003, forward strand.
ATCCAAATAATGTTAAACAAAATAAGTAGAGTACTTACGTTATAAATACATCGAAGCTTCAATTTTACGCTTATCACTCCGCCATTGCCACCACCATCAGCAACTTATACACCCAACGTCGTGGCCAAATAACGAGGTATACGAGGGTTGTAGGTAGGTAGAGACCAGCTATTTGTTATCTTATTCTTTGACCACAGACTGCATTATATTGACACAGCAATGAAATCGTCGTTCTCTAAGAAATTATGGTTACTTCATAGTTGAAAGATCAAATTGAATCCGCAATTACGTGAGCAGTAACGTAACATATTTAAAAAATGGGCATAACGAGCGACAAGCCACAGACTAAGGAGTGACTAGGTGTTTATTGTTGACCAGCGCATTATCTGACGTCCTGGACTCGGGCAGGTTTAGATTTTGTTTGGTATTTTTGGGTTTTTTGACTCCATACGAGAATGTGTTTCTTTTTGACTGACTTTAAAAAAGAAGGACTTCTCAATTCTTTGTATCAAAATCGTTCCAGCGGGTACTTTTCCATTAGTTTCTTACTCATGATTAAAACCAATGTCCATCAAACGACGGGTCCTTGACCTCCCCGACCTCGGATTAGCTAGTAGTTTAATATTATGTGAGCTACCTCACGCGATACCTGCGTTCCATGCCGGTCATGCATAGGATACCTATGTCATGATTTCGCAACATTTCAGTTATTTGTTTAATTCTACGTAATAATTATATTACTGCGGTTCTTCTCCTCGATTCTTCTATTAATTAAGCTACCGAGCAGCCAAAGAAATTGATGATTTCCGATGTCGACCGCGCGCCTTATTATAATCAACGCTTTTCGACACGACGACTCTTCGGCTCTTCGACGTTCTTCGTTGTTCTTCGTTTTTCTTCGAGATTTTAGCATGATTTCCCTTAGTGAACCTATAAGCTTCCCTCTGATTCATACTTCTTTACTCCGACCACTATTATAATGTAATTATGCACAGTTTGTATTGCCACTTTACAAAACAATAGGTATATAGAATAACGAGCAAGAATTTAGTTCATCATCCATTCAGAGTAGGCCACCACCCAAAGAGCGTCTCTTTGGGCGGCTGCTGGCCTCTTGCGTTCTGACCAGCCCCCCTATTACGGACGAACTAGCAGCGATGCTGACGCGCGTCTGCCGCTCAATTGCAGTCAAGTTTTATACAATTTTGACAGCAGTTGAGCGGCAGACGCGCGTCAGCAGCGCTGCTAGCTCGTCCATAATAGGGGGGATGGTTGTCGTTGTCGGTCCACCTAGTGGGGGGCCGGCGTACGCTGCGTCTTCCGGTTCGTGGTCGCCACTCGAGAACCTTCCTTCCCCATCGGTTGTCAGTTCTCGAGCGATGTGGCCCGCCCACTGCCACTGCCACTTCAACTTGCTAATTATGAAAGCTATATCGGTGACTACTTCTCTTGCGGATCTTCTTATTTCGGAATGTAAAGGAATACAAATTGAATGTGAAATTATGATAATTTACATAATTTTACTAACATCTGAACCACATGTTTGAACAACAAGCTACTCTAATTATAATAAGCATTGTGACTAGCTTATCATCACCGTATTTCAGTAGTGCCATAAACAAACATAAAAGAAATAAATAAATATGTGTGGGAATTTGACACAGCACATAACTTGAGTATTGAACCCCACAGTCTATACGTCAATATTTACAGGCACAGGTGGGTCTCACTACACATTATTGCTAACTCATTATAATACGTTTTACACCCCCCGAAATATCAAAGTTCACTTTATTATCAGATTCAGATATAAATAGGTATATTCATTTTATAGAACACTAGCTGACCCGCCCCGGCTTCGCATTAGGTTTATTTGTTACATATAGTATATACTACCCTGATGCAATACAAGTGTAGTGTAAAGCCATTGTATATAATATATAGATTGTCTTATTAGCATTGTTGCTACCTTGTCAAGGTAACGAGGTGATGATTGTTTTTCTCTAGGTGACTCCCCTGCGCCTAGGCATGAGCAGGACATCCACTCGCTGACGTCAGGCCGTCGCACGCGCAAGAACTTTGGAAAAGCTGCTTTTAGCACGCGTCATCTGTGATTTAGATTAACTGTTTTATTACGTTCACTTTACGAGTTAACAAATAACATTTTATAATAGTAATTGTTGGTATGATAATAATTATGTAATGGTAAATAAAAATAGTAACCGGCCAAGTACGAGTTGTACTCCCGTACCCAGGGTTCCGGACTATCACCTATAAAAACGAGTAAAAAAATTACGTCTGTTGTATGGGAGCCGCCTTAAATATTTATTTTATTCTGTTTTTTATTTGTTGTTATACCTGCAGCAGAAATACATCATCTGTGAAAATTTCCACTGTCTAACTATCACGGTTCATGAGACACTGCCTGGTGACAGATGGACCCTTAGCCTCTAGGTACGGAGCCTTTAAAATGGTACCTAACCTACCGTTCATTCATGGCATGACGCATGATTTTCTGGAAACTAGAAACAGAGTTTAATGTGTTATCCAATAACGTATCATGATACGATAAGACAACACAGTTCTTGTCCTGAAATGTTGATAACACTTGTGGGTTTTGCCTGAACCATTTCCAACGGATTCGTCACAGTTGGGCAAACAAATAGATTTGTACTAATACTGTTCATTCTTTTGTCGGTGTACTATAACAGCTGTTTTTGTGGACGATACTGAACATGAACAGCTGTAGGTAATTCTGAACAGAATCGTATTTGTTATTATGTAAAGCACCACCATGACTTCATACTAAACTAGAACGTAAAATATTTCAGACTTTCGTTGTGCATAGCTCACAAACGTTCACAGGTATTTACTGACTGATTGCGAAAGTCAAAAACACACAATTAAATTATAGCAGAAAACTGGGACGATCCTTAATGAAATGAGCACTCAAATTACAATAAATGCAGAAGAAAAATATAGGTAATACATAATAACCGCTCAGCTAGGCAGCGGCGTATATAAACTGAAGGCCGCTAGGTCGTTGCCCGACAGATGTAGGTAGGTCAATAATGTCGGTCATGTGCGTTGATGGCCGACCCAACGTCTTCTTTTAGTTGACACAATATTTCTTAGATATCTGCATCATTCGTCCTTACTGTCTGTCGATTGAAACGTTTTTTTAGAACGTGTTGTGTCATACAAATTTTTCGAAAACCATGCAATACACTCCCAAATTGCGTGGTTTTTAAAAATTCAAGCCCATAAAATATGTTCTTTGTAGAAGACAGTGTAGCTATAGTTTAGTTTTTATTAATGTAGGTAGTAGTTAGTTTGAGCAAAAAAGGCACATTGCTCGTTGAAAAAAAAGTAAAATTAGACTTTTGGTAATGTTATTTAGTGCTTAGTGGTTACGATAATTAGAAATTAAAGTGGTTTATTATGCTATCTATGATCCACCCTAATGCTATGACTTATATAGGTTAGTAAGTGTGGGTTTATTAATATTATGTGTTATCGTGTAAGTATTTGATATGTCACCACAATAATGTTTAATGAAATATATAAAAATGAAATGCAATGTTTTCTTTTAATTTCTACTCTGTAAAACGTAATGAAGGACTACACTACACGAGATTGTAGTCACATAACCTCTACAATAATCCTTAGTGTCAACATGCCCACGTAAATGTATGTGAGTATATTTATATTAGTAATGCGTGGGCCCTGGCTGGATATGGGGAAATTGGCAGAAACCGGTGAGATGATCATCATTTTAAGAACTATAATCATTGGCGGTAATAGAAGGTCAAAAATTCCCAAGAATAGGTACAGTTAGTATTATTAGTTAATAACTACACAGATTTTTTACCTTATCTAAGTTGTTATGTTAATGTTTAGCAAGGTTGTGCTATCTATGAATATACCTAATATTGTGATTGGTATTCTGGTAGTAAGGTTCTCCAGTGGCCCCCCGGTTGACCGAAGAAACCAGCAACAGTATTTTTCCCTGGCTATTTTCAAGTGAAGAGTGGATTGGTATCTCATGAGCAAACGTGCTCCACCTGAGACAACTTAGTCACTTACCATCAGGGCGGTTATTCTCTATGGAAATACAGATTCCACACTGTAACCCCCCCCCCCCTTTCTACCATCTCTTTATTCATTATTATATTTGTATCTTTAATTTACCGAACCTAAATACCTAAGTTTAAATAATCTATAAATTGAATTAAATAAACGCTAACAATCTAATACTGTTAGAAAGAACCTAAAAATAACCTAAGCATAACCAATAAGAAGGACCTAAGTTTGTTGTATGTTTTAGATTTATTATGGCCAAGTGATCGTCTCCTAAAAGTGGTAGAACCCGTACCAGTTAATGCAGTATTTAACGAATATTTGCTTTATTTTTGGATTATTATTTACATGTGAAATGATTTGTTTAAACTATTTTATTTTTTTTATACTTGAGTAAACATTAGCCCCCCACTAAGTGGACCGACGACCTGGTGAAAGCCGCGGGGAGCCGATGGATGCAGGAGGCAAGCAGCCGCTCTAAGTGGCGCTCCCGGGGGGAGGCCTATGTTCAGCAGTGGACGTCTTCAGGCTGTTAATGATGAATGAAACATTAGTTATATTTGTGACGTCACGAGGCACCCTGGATCGTTACAACACGATACGAAACCACGTCGTTATCGTGTCTTGTTCAAATCGTGTCTTAGATATACCTTCACTTTACATTAAAGTTAAAGTTATCTGCGAAACTGTATTCTCTATGAAACAAAACAAAACCGCGCGAAATGAATTTGGAATTGGCGCGATTTGAACTGTCAAAAATCGTATGTTTTATCGAGACGCGTTCCGAAACATCAACACATCAAAAGATATGACCACTTATATCAATATATTTTATTCAAAATAAAGATAACTTTAATGTAAAGTGAAGGTATATCTGACGCTGTGACACGATTTGAACAAGACACGATAACGACGTGGTTTCGAATCGTGTGGAATCTGTGTTTCCATAGAGAATAACCGCCCTGTTGAATTGTCAAACGTATGCCCGTTAGCCGCGGTATGCAGATGGATGGAAGAGGCAAGTAGCCGGCCATAGTGTAGTTTTTTATTATTTAAATAATTTCTAATACGACAGTAACATTGTAAAAATTCTCACTTTAACCGTCGATATACACGAGAGCTTTGCTCGGAGTTCCCTTGCGTTGCGAGATAAGCTCCGTAATGAGGAGATCAGCAAGAGAACTAAAGTCAGTCACCGACATAGTTCTTAGCATTAAAAAGTTGAAATGGCAGTGGGTACAGGAGGGTACAGGGCAGGCCACATCGCTGGCACAACCGACAACCGATGTGATCCGCACTAGGTGCACCGACGACTGGTCAGAGCCGGGGGGAGCCGATGGGTGCAGGGGCAAGCAGCCATTGACTCTCCCCAATGGGAACGTTGGGAACATGTATATCTCTAAAATAGCAGTGAGTTCACCATCGTAACTATTTTTACTTGGGTAATAGATAGATACGTTGTATTGTAAGACTTGTAAGGTACGTAAGGAATATTCACTACGCGCCGCGCCGACCGCCCGCCGGCTCTACAAAAATGCGTCGCGTGAGGCATGGCGCCGATATGTCTGTGGCTCTGGCTTCTGCTGATAAGTGCTTGCGTGCGATATCAAGTCAAGATCCGACTTACGAAGTAACATATTCAGTAATCTAATCTGTGCCGCGAATCATAATGTCAAAATAGGGATGACGTCCCATGCGTATACGTAGTGTACTGGTTCTCTTTTGCAAGTACCTATAGGTTTCCATTATGTTATTCTCCATTTAGCAGTCAGAGATTAGTAGCAGGACAAAGCCAGCTCCTGTATCCATACAAAATAGCGCGATTCTCGTATGGACGGGGCAACCTTCGATGCCAGTAGAAACTTATTGCTTTATAATAGAAGCCTAGACTATACAGCGCATAAATGACTCATCCTTCTAAACTATTTCAGATTTAGAATCACAGACTTTTGAAACAAATGACGCTTCTCTAGAGGCAAAGCATTTTTTTCTTTTTGTTCTGTGTTAAGAATCATCGCATGTAGCATAGAATATTATTATGCTAGGATGACAAAACTAAAGGCAAGTGTATGTCCAAATAAGGTGAAATCTGCTTTGGACGAACTGGCAGAAGCTGTATCACCAACGATTGAGCTGCTCGGTGAGCTAAAACTATCCACTTATTGATTAAACATAAGCTAGTAACGGCTACATAGTTAATTTATTTATTAAACTTAAATATCATCATCATTTCATCATTAACAGCCTGAAGACGTCCACTGCTCAACATAGGCCTTCCCCAGGGACCGCCATTTTGAGCGGCTGCTCGTCTCCTGCATCCATTGGCAACTTAAATATATGTAAATCTGAATTAGTATAAAGGGCTTCACCTCTAATGTGTGGGCTTAACCGTGAGTGAAAGTCTTCAGAGCGCGTTGATGTCTTTTCATTGCAAAATATATAATTATGTAAATAAATAAATCGTTACTTTATTTAAAGTAGAGCCAAAATCAATATTTAATACAAGTTTTATTATTCTAACTTTTTGTTTCGGCGTGAGTCGACATCGCTAGTCGAGTGTTAGTTTTTTCAACAATAGCTAAGGTAACCAATGGTTAAAAACTCTAACAAATCGTGACCGTTGGTTAGAATTTGTTAGAGCTTTTAACTATTGGTTACCTTAGCTATTGGCGACGAAATTCACCCTATGTCTACCACATATAGCTCCATCTCTTATAAAATAAAATAAATATAAAATAAAACTGTGAATAGCGTCTAGCGATTTAATTTTTATTTGCTCATATCAAACAATTACAATCTTTTTAATAAATTGACGATAATAGACTTTAAAATAAGCCATTAAATTTTGCAAAAAATTAGCTAAGAGAACATAGAAGGCGGTGGTAGTTACAGTTTATACATAAAAAAAAGAGATATAGCTACTGTTAAATATTTTTTCGCAACTGCTATTGTGGTTTTAATTGTATCACCCTGAGGCCTGTATTTCAGAACTTATGCTCAGCCGTGAATCTGTAAAAGTTCATGCAGTTCATGATTTAAATCACAAATTGCTCATTTTATGACTGAACTCTTGAATTGAGCGCCGATCGATGACTGAGCAATGTTTTGTAATACAGGCCAATAATATGATGTGAAGTGAATCGGGTCAAGCAAGGCCGGGGAATGCGTGATCCGGTCAGTTACCTGCAAACGGTGCAAGCGCACACGTGACCCCTACGTCGTAGCTATGCGTCAACCTGCGTTTAACGTGCAGTTACGCGCGTCAGTTTGTATGAAAAATGAAGTGCCTCTAGCAGCAAGTCACGAACACTTATTTGATTTGAATATTTAGAAGAGAGAATAGAGATTCGGGCATCCTTTAAAGTCTAGACCATTTGTAAAAAGTCCGGTGTTCTATTACATCCAATCCACCACAGAAACTTACTGGTGGGTGCGAGCATTCGTTTGTTGTAAATCGATTTGTTGATAGACAAAGACTTCTATTGATGGATGACCTTTTTTATTACTGAATTTGCATGTTGGCGATAATGGTAAGTAATGAGTATTTCACAAAAAATACTGCTTTTAGTAACATATAAGTACTTATTTGTTTTTGTGTGTTTTAGTTTTCTTTTTGAGTTTTTTTGAGGTTGGTTTTGCGTTTTGATTTTTAATAAATCACTTACTAACATATTTTTTTTTACTAAATTCATTTCCGCGTAGGTACCTACCATTACCTACTACAACGTGGAAAGTGTGACTTAATTACCTACGTGGATATATTTGTAGCACCTATACTTATCTAATACCACCAAGCAAGTTGAACTACTTTGGATACCACAGAATAAATAACAGCGATACCCTGAGCTGTCAGACCGCAGTGCCCACTTTCAAGTGTTTCTCTGGAAAATCTATCGTAAAGTCTGTTTAATACATAAAAATGTACTACTTACTCGCAGTAAACGTAATTCAATCGGAAATGTCGCAAGCACACGTCACACGCTACACGTGGCCTTCGATGTTTGATATGATTACTCACTCGCGTGCCAACAGCGAACTGGTAAGTTAGGGGTAATTTTGTAATAAAAACTGACTTAATTAATGCAATCATAATGATCGTTAAACTTTACAGCTTTGCGATGTTAAACTAGAAATTTATCCTTATTTCCTTTGCCACACGATACAAAGTTTAACACAAGAATTTTTGCCTTATTTTAGTCAAGTATTTAAATTGTTTGATCATCGGTTTCAGCTTGATTTCCTTGTGAAGGTTAAGTTGAATGGAATATTTGTAATCTGTGTTTTTTTACATCTTTATTAGTCTCCACCGTCCTTTTTTGAATGGGCTAATGCTGCTGGTCTCTACCGAACTTTAAAGTGTCGCCGGGCAGGACCACGATCATAAGAGAGTGTTGATACCTGATATGAGTGTGAATCCGTTTTATGATGAGGGGAGTGAAAAACTGTAATTGGAAATTGGAAATCATTTAGATTTTAAATTCGTCTCTTTATAGGGTGAATCTTATAACATTATAAGTCACTGTTTTAATCTTTCACGGTTGTTTACCACGTTTTTAATAGTACTTACGGGATATTTACCGTGATTAGAATCATTTTAGAGTTCCCGATATTTCGGCACAGTTACATGCACCATTTTCACGGGTAGACTGAAGATGCGGGTGGATGATAAAATGTTCGAAATGTTAGGAGCAGACATAACGGTCTACCCTTTTTAAAAATGATTCTAATCACGGTAAATATTCCGTAAGTACTATTAAAAACATTATAAGTGTAAGTACCTGTATACCTACTATATATTTTTTTTTCATGAAGGCGTTAGGTACCTGATTCATGCATGCTTGATAATTATTTCATGTTATCGACCTACCACCTTACAGTGGGAAAGCCACGCTGACTCATGTTTTTGAGCAAACGACTTTGGTTCTTACTTTCTCGAGTTAAGGTTTAATTTATCCAGTAATAAGAAAGACTGTGTTAGGAACGGCATGATAGGTAAAACTCGTTGAGAAAATTATGTTTTGAGTCAAAGGCATTGACGTAAGAGTAAACCAGATGGAGTAAGTATTGGTCATAACCGAAAGTCGCGCCTTGAAGCCACTGGACCACATCAGTGACTACGCACCGAAACATCACTGCACTTCTTAGTTCTTAGTGTATTTTTGGTCTTTTAAGATTACGAAGTATAAAGACTACGAGAGTAAGTTGACTAAAAAGCAGAATGTCTAAAATGCAAAATGACTAAAAAGCAGATAGACTGAAATTCAGAAAGACTAAAATGCAGACGTGTAGAATGAAGATTGCCTCAATTGATTCGGGCCAATTGGGCCATGCAATACAATTTTTATAATTAAACGAAAACTTGTAATCTAAGTATGTTGTGGAATGCAATTAAATAATTGAACAGCATTGAATACTAGTTTGGTTGTTATAAAAGCGGACGGCAACGGCAACTAACTAGTGGGAAATGCAAGTTTCGAGTTCAGCTGTTGCTGGAAGAAAATCAAAAAGACGTCCACTACTGGAATAGTGGCCTATGGTATGGACAGTTGTGACCTTTCTAGCTATCATACGGGGCTATGGCAATGGTGCTGTCTTTGTATTACACTGATCCAACAATCCTAGCGCAGCTGGTAACTACCTAGGTACTAGGGCTGGGATGGATTGTCATCGCCGAAGACGTGTCTCGAGCGATCACGGCGATTGGCATCATCAGAGTGATCAACATATTTGCCCCCTTTCTGACTTTGTCCCTTATTCGTACCATCCATACAAATTGTGGGTTGTTCCTGTTTGTCCCCGCGTTTTGTCCCCGAGAGGGGACAGACAAGAATACGAATGAGAAATAATTCCTGTTTGTCCCCGAATTTGAGTTCGGGGACAGACAGGAATTATTATTTCTTGTTTGTCATCGAAATTAAATTAGGTGATTAATAGACGTATATCAAAATTAGAAAAGAATTACTATAAAAATACTGTCGTACTAATTGCATGAAAGTCCTCTACACATTAGCATAGGTTTGAAAGGTGGCCGTGCGTCTCCGTCTCTTTCATTCTAAATGTAAATGAAAGAGACTGATAGAGTAAGTTTTGAATCAAAACGTTGTCAATGGATTTAGAATAGGGGTGCTGCCCCCCTATTACGAAGGAGTTAGTAGCGCCGCTGACGCGCGTCTGCCGCTCAACTGCTGACAAAATTGTATGAAAATTGACAGCAGTTGAGCGGCAGACGCTCGTCAGCAGCGCTGCTAGCTCGTTCGTAATAGGGGGGCAGGTCTGGGGGTATTTTTTTTCTCTCTAATCTGTGCCTGTTAGTAATACTGAATCTGTATAAGCCGGGTATATTAAAAATTCTTCTTTTGTATAGGTATTACTTGAAGCGAGACACAAACTTAACTGAATCGTGTTATCATCATAAACCACTAGTGGTGTAATGTAAAATAAAAAGCACACGTTGGAAATTTCTTGGATTATTATTCTAAAAGCGGTATGCTAAGAGCTAATCAACGAGCAACTGTGATGAAAAATAAGTTCCTACAGTTGCTATCCAAATACTTTAGTTGAAATTGAATTGGTTGTTTGTTGTAAGAATAAATACAAGAATCAGAAAACTTATTTTTCATCACAGTTGCTCGTAAAGTGGCTTTTATCCCACCGCTTTTAGGGTCTTAACCCAAGATATTTTCGACGTGTTTAGCAATGAAAACCCGATCGAGTCTGTTATAGTTTAATTTATTAAATATTCATAATAGGTTAGGTATGATCTGAATACCAAAATATTTGATTGCTTTATTATTTATTATAATTATGTAAGATTTTCTGTGTGATTAAGAACGTAAGTGTGAGGAAAGAGGACGGGTGACTGGAAGGATGAATGGGTGCTTAAGGATAGGAAGAGATAGCTGAAAGGGAGAATGGAAGACGATTGAATGACGTTAGGAAGTGTAAAGTTTTGTTTTATCGATTTAATTAATAAATCCAAGTTTTGCCACGAAATCAGTATTTTTCTTCCCGGCCCCACGCGAAATTCTCCTACAATTATTACAATTTTTTTTTAATGTCGGCTGTATAGGGGTTTTTTTGTCTGTATAAGCCGGGTATATTAAAAATTCTTCTTTTGTATAGGTATAACTTGAAGCGAGACACAAACTCAACTGGAAGTGTAAAGTTTTGTTTTATCGATTTAATTAATAAATCCAAGTTTTGCCACGAAATCAGTATTTTTCTTCCCGGCCCCACGCAAAATTCTTCTACAATTATTACTACATTTTTTAATGTCGGCTGTATAGGGATTTTTTCACACCACTATGACGCCACTGGTTATATAGTTATCATTAATTTGTGCTAAGTCACGGTAGAATTTAGTGTAAATCTAAACCTAGAGGTTTAGATTTACCTAAATTCAAGAGAAATCTAATTAAGAAATTTGTGACTAAGATGTTTCCAGTAAATAAAGTCAATAACCGATTTAATTTAGGTACGTGATCAGTGGTAACAATGTGAATATTATTACATCGCTAGTTACCATCAATGGTATTTACTGACTTACAGGCAGTAAAACAATTTCAATTCATTATTCGGTGATTAGATCGTCAAAATAAGGCATGTATTAAGTATTATAAATACTGTGGAAATGAGAGCTGTCAAAATGCAATACTTTTTCGTTAGGTCGGTTGCAAGTTCAGTTAGTTCAGTTGCAATTACGAGTAATATCTTACTTCTTGGTACTTATGATATAAAGTAGTAACATTTTGATAAGTTTAAACATAGCCTATCCTACAGTCTGGGTAACTAGAACAGAGTTTTCACTTAGACTATTAAAACTAGTAAATTAGTACTACTGACATAGAGGCGATATAAGGAAATATTACTTATTTTCTAATTTCGATATCGGTTTACTCGTCGCCTAATTTAAATTCGGGGACAAACAAGAAAAAATACTTCCTGCCTGTCCCCGAATCGTCACCGAATTTAAAATCGGGGACAGCCAAGAATTATTTTTTCTTGTTTGTCCCCGAATTTGAATTCGGAGACAAACAGGAATTCTTTTTCATTCGTATTCCTGTCTGTCCCCTCTCGCGGGGGGCGAGGAGGCGGCCCGAAGGAGGAGGGCCATAGACGAGGAGGTCATCGCCTCGTGGCAGCATGGGTGGGACGATACGGTTAAGGGGAGGGAGCTGTACGCCTTCTTCCCGGACGTAGGGGAACGGATCGCGATGGACTGGGTGGAGCCGGACTACGAGGTGTCGCAGATCCTCACGGGTCACGGGTGTTTCCGCAAAAGGTTGAGCGATATGAAGCTGTGCGAGGGATCGATGTGCGAGTGCGGAATGGCTGAAGAGGACAGGGACCACGTCCTGTGGGACTGTCCTCTGTATGCGGAGCTGCGTGACAGGATGCTGGATGGTGTTGCCCGCCTGGGGGCGGGCCCGGTCTACCACGCGGAACTGGTACGGGATGCTGCCAGTTTCCGGCTGCTGCGCGAGTTCGCGCACAAGTGGCACGCGGTGCGGTCGGCGCGCGAGGGGATGGAGCTGCCTGACGGCGAGTATCGTGTGTGTCGTCAATCAGCCCCAGAAGGGGGAGAGTGATTAGGTTGTAAAGGGACAAATAATATGTAGGATGTAATGCTACATGTATGTATATATCATAATATATTACCTGGTTTCTATTATTCATTCACAACTTTCACATCACAGCACTTGACAGTCCTTTTCACAGTAATTTAAGCACAAAAAAAACTTGATTTTTCTCAAAAATTTTACATCACTTTATCGATTTTGCGCGCGGGTCACGGGCCCGATTTCTAGACACGACTGCTCGGATGGCAGTTGTTTTGAAACTGTTTTTTTTTGTTTCGAATTTAGTTTCTCTTCAAATTCATATTTTTCTTTTTCTACTGTCAATTTCAGTGAGGTATTTTATAGTTTGGCCATGATTGTATGTATTTTGACTCTAGATTTATTTTTTTTACTATTCTGTATTCAAAATTTTGAAAACTGCAAAAATCTAGAACCTTGGAATGCTAGCGAGGTTTCTTTAGAAAAGCTGTCGCTATGGAATGGCAGTCTCAATTTACTCCTCGAACGAGGAACACTAAATTGATATAAGGCCATTCCCGGGCCAGGCAAGGCCCGGGAACTCAAGAACGCCTTCAAAAACCATCTTTGGCTATCCAACACCAAAATTGTGAAGTGAATCTCCATCTACGTCAATCGCTGCGCCACGACATATCCATTGTCAAATCGCCGATCGCCGAGCTACATCCGCTACAGCCAGTCGCGAAACTACGACGAATCTATCGCCGAGAGCTGATCGCCGAAACTACATCTGTTGTCACCGTCGGCCGCCGTATCTACCACGACGAATCTATCGCCGAGCGTCAACCAGTGAGACGACCGGCTTGCCTTTTTCAAACATTGAGTGGCAATATAACTTCATCACCATGTTCCGGCCCGTCGTCCGTCAAAGCTTTGACGACTAATACCTGCGTGTCTCCTGCTCCTGCATCTTGAATCTGAGCTGCGTAATAATACTTCATCGACGGTGGAAGGACGAGAATCTTCTTCTGGATCCAGAAGCTAATAACTGAATGAGCTAGCCGCTGAACTCTGGAAGTCGGACAAACTAAAGGCAACGAATTCCTCAGTCTCTATAACGACAGTGGGCCTTGTTTGAATAAAGACCCGGAAGTGGGCCTTGTTTGTTTGAAGACCCGGAAGTGGGCCTCGTTAAAGACCGGAAGCGGGCTTTGTTTGGATCCAATAACATTCTAATTCTACCGTGATAACTTGTAGGCCGTAAACAACTTAAATTTCGCGTTCTTCCGCATCATCTAGAGACTCTTTTTTTTGCTTTCTACAAAGCTTGTAAAATTTACGAAAATAAATATCTGTTACCAATTCCTTTTTTTCTCTTCAGCTCTTAGGATCCTGTTAACCTAGGCACTGTTTAGGTAGGGGAGGAGCTGCTCATTAACTTGTAGCGTTCCATTCTACCTTTTTCACGAAAGGAACGGATGTAACGTGACAGTTTGGCGCCCAACGTGGGGCCCTCTAAAACATTCTTCTAAATTCTAAAATAATACTTACTCAAGTAGGCTAAAATTTGATATTGACTTTTGGCTCTAACGTAATATCTTAGGTACTTGCTTAATTTATTTTTATACAGGCAGGACACGCGGAACATCACACTTACATTCTACAACACTCGCATAGTACTTAATACTTAAACGAACTTAAACTTGACTTGATTTTATCCTTGACTATTGACTTCAACTTGTGACTATGGCGAGACCAATTAAATACTCGTTTCTAAACAAACTTGAACTGGAATATGAAGTGACTATCAGAGGTGAAAAACCAGCTGACACTTTGACAACTCTTAAGGAGCAGCTGGCAAAATTGAGTCACATTCAACCTGAGGACATAAAATCTTCTTCAATACCTCTCAAACATGACCTCTCCCAAGCAGAGATCACGTTTAATTACGTCGAGGGTAAAATCTCGCACCTCGAAGCCACGGATGATAAAAGTAACCTGAGGAAAGTTGAATCTATCGTAAATCATCTTCATTATCGCCTCGAACGCTTTAACGCCGTTCCACCATTTGTTGAGTCATGCTCAAACATACGATCTCGCTTCTTCACGCTCCAAAAACGGTTTGAAGTCTTAACTTCAGATTATTCAGGATCTTCTGAAGAAGTGTTAGTTGACATTCACAATCCTTGTCCTCAGACTCAGCCTAGCCCTCCCTCGATTTATCAATTACTACCTATGACTGGAACCAATCAAACTTTGGACGTACTGAGTACTCCTCAACCCACTTTACCTTCAAGCATTCTGACTAGTATACCACTGGCTTCCGAGTCTGTACAAAACTATCACACTTCGGATAATTTTGTGAAGGAGCTCAAAACGTTTTCTTTCAATGGAAAATCGTGCCCTAGATCATTTCTTCAAAGATTGGACGAGTTTAGGATTTCTCGAAACATTCCGGAAGGTATGCTTTGCAAGCACGCCTTTGAGATTTTCACAGGTGATGCCCTTCATTGGTTTCGTTTTCAGTATAATCGAAATCCTACCTTATCGTGGAAAGATATTTGCACATTGCTGATTCGAGATTTTGGTATACATGATTACGACTATAAGCTGTTGGAAGCTATAAGGAATAGAACGCAAGGAGCAACTGAGACCATTATCGTTTACGTCTCAATTATGTTCGGTATGTTTGCTCGTCTTTCAAAGAAACTTAGCGAGAGCGAACAATTAGAGATTTTACTCCATAATATAAGACCGTGCTATTCAGTTTTTGTTGCACTTAAAGATATTAAAACGGTAGATTCTTTAATTTCTACTTGTCAAAGTTACGAACGCATTTCTGAACGAGACAAAAATTTTCATGAGCCTAGATCTGAAGACACTTCTTGTGCTGCTGAATTTGCCTATCTTCCTTCATTTTCTAAAGCTTCACTTCCTAAAGCGTCTCCAAACGTAAGGTACACTAATGCAGTGCAGGAAGATAAACATCCACGCTCGTCATCTCAAACTAATGACATTTCTAAAGAAGAATTCTGTTATCGCTGTCGTATCACAGGCCATTCTTTACAAACTTGTACTAAGCCTAGATACCTCATTTGTTTTAAATGTGGTCGTAAAGGCGTGAGAATCAGCGAATGTCCAAAATGTGCTCCATCAAATCAACAAAAAAACTAGCTGACGACTTGAATGGTTTCACTAAATCACATAACAATAATTTTGATCTAACGACTGGAATCAATGGTTAAATACTATTCGAAATTTTATGTTTTGCTACAAAACAACTTCTGTTTTCTACGACAAAGAAAAAGACTTTAACAGACCTTTTATTAACGTGTCTATAAACAATATACCTTTTTCCGGTCTTTTAGATAGTGGAAGTTGTATAACTATTTTAGGTAATAACTCTCATAAAGATATCCAAAAGTTAGGCTTTAAACTATTCAAGTCTCCAACTCAAGTTATGGTTGCTAATAAACAAAAAGCAATGTCTTCTGGTTATTTTCATTTGCCATTGAGATTTCATAATCAGACACATGTTATCAAAGCTTATGTTTTCCCTGATATTTATCCTTCTTTGATACTTGGGTGGGATTTCTGGAAAGAATTCGAACTCTCCCCAAAGATACTTTCTCTTGAACTCAATCTCGAATCTAAAGATCATACAACTTGTGCTGTTGAAAATCAAATATCAACATTTGATCATCTGTCTGGAAATCAAGTAGAAATTGCTAATGACATAATCAAGCGTTTCAAAAGTATTTCCTTTGAACAACGAGGTAAATTAGGCCGTACTAGTTTAGTTAGTCATCGGATCAATACTGGTGATGCTTTACCTATAAAACAACGTTGTTATCGTCTCTCTCCAGAAAAGCAAAAAGCACTCATCAATGAGGTCGATAAAATGCTAGAATTAAAAGTTATAGAAAAATGTGAGAGTCCTTGGTTATCTCCAGTACTTATCACTCCAAAAAAGAACGGAGAATGGCGTTTCTGCGTCGACAGCAGAAAGCTGAATGCAATTACTCGTAAAGATGCCTACAGCCTCCCTTTTGTTTCTGAGATACTAGATAACCTCAAAAATGCTAAATATTTGTCTAGTATCGATATAGCAAAGGCTTTTTGGGAAATTCCATTACATCCCAAAGACAGAGATAAAACTGGTTTTTACGTACCTGGTAGAGGAATGTATAGATTCACTGTTATGCCCTTCGGATTGACAAACGCTCCAGCAACTCAACAAAGACTCATGGACAGTTTATTCACTCCAGAGTTTGAGAATAAAGTGTTCTGTTACTTAGATGACATAATAATCATAGGTGCGACATTTGAGGAACATATTTCACTCCTACTTAAAGTTCATCAGAAACTTTCTTATGCTGGTCTAACCATTAACTTTGAAAAGAGTCAATTCTTTCGCAAAGAACTGAAATATCTTGGCTACATAGTAGATGAGCAAGGATTGCGGGCTGATCCCAGTAAAATTGAAGCGATTCTAGCTTACGCTGCTCCTACCTCTAAAAAAGAAGTAAGAAAATTTTTAGGTACGTGCAGTTGGTTTCGCCGATTCATACCTAATTTCAGTACTATTGCTTCACCACTCTGTAAATTAACGTCATCTGGAAAAAAATCTCCAAAAAAATTTGTCTGGAATGCTGAGGCTGACTCTGCTTTTGCTAAATTAAAAGAATGCTTGACTACAACACCAATACTATCTTGCCCTGACTTTGACTATCCATTTTCCGTTCACTGCGACGCTTCTAACTTTGGGATAGGTGCTATGCTGACTCAGGAAAAAGACAATAAAGAAGTTGTTATTGCATATATGAGTAGATCTCTAAACAAGCATGAGCAGAATTATTCAACTACAGAACGTGAGACTTTAGCTGTCATTACTGCACTTGAGCATTGGCGTTGTTATCTTGATAACGGTAAACGATTTACAGTATACACTGACCATGCAGCATTAAAGTGGTTCCAAAATTTGTCTAATCCTTCTGGCAGATTGGCACGATGGAGTCTTCGTCTGTCTTGTTTTAACTTCGACCTAAAACATAAAAAAGGAAAAGAAAATGTTGTCCCAGACCTTCTGTCGCGTCATAAAATACCCGATACTGCTATTATTGGTGGTGTTGAACCCATATCTAGAGACAATGCATCACAATTGGAACTATATAATAGACTTTTTACTAACTGTCGAGATAATCCTGATGCTTATCCAAATTACAAAATTCTCAACAATAATTTATACCGTTATAATAACTCACCTGATTATCTAAATGAAGATTTTGCTTGGAAAGAAGTTCCACTTCCCTCTGAGAGAATGAATCTCATCAAAACTTGCCATGGTGACTCAGAAAGTAATCCCCATACTGGCATTTTCAAAACATACAAGAAGCTTTCTTTAAGATACTATTGGTCTGGTATGTTTAAAGATGTGGCTAAAATGTGTTCTTCTTGTGAAACATGCCTCTCTTATAAGCATTCGAATCATTCTCCATATGGTCCTATGGGTAAACCAAAAATTTGTTCAAGACCTTTTCAAAGCCTCTCATTAGATCTAATGGGCCCTTTTCCACTCACAAGACAACGTAATCAATTCATACTAGTGGTTACATGTTCTTTTTCAAAGTATTGCCTTATTTTCCCTATCAAGCGCGCTACATCTTCCAATATCATCATGTATTTGGAAAATAATGTGTTTCTGGTACACGGTGTGCCACAAACCATCATCATGGACAATGGTTCACAATTTCAATCTAATGAGTTTCAAAGTTTTCTGAATAAGTATAAAATTCCTTTTATATTTTATTCACCTCGATACTGCCCTCAAGTAAACCCCACAGAACGGTATAATAGAACAATTATCACCGCACTTTCACAGTTGGTCGGAGATGATCACCGTTCATGGGACAAACATTTGCAGAAAATCCAATATGCACTCAACAGTTCTGTAAATTCTACAACTGGGTTTTCTCCATCCTTTCTGGTCTTTGGACGTGAAACCATACCATGTGGTTCACTATACACTAACTGCTCCAACCTTGATAATTTCATTTTTCTTCCTCGTGACATCTACGCCGCTAATTTAGGATTATTATCTAACATCTTCGATAAAGTACAGGTTGCATTACACACTGCACACACAAAAAATGCTGCTCGTTACAACACGAGACACACCTTTAAAGAGTTCAACGTTGGCGACACAGTCTGGCGTAAAAATTACGTCCAGAGTAACGCTGGTGCATATTTCAGTTCAAAGTTGGCTCCCAAATATGTCAAATGCACAGTTGTTGAGAAGCTCTCACCTCTCGTCTTTATTTTAGAGGATCCTAACGGCTTAAGAGGAAAGTGGCATGTAAAAGATTTTAAAGTGTAAATAGTGTAGCGGTTGTATTCTGTTTTTTTCTCTAAATTGTATACTTATTCTGTAAATAGCTTTAGCGTATATTATTTTTGTATTGTACAAGGAAACTAGACCCTTTCGGCTTATTTTTTTTAAATCCATTTTACAAACGTTATTTTTTTTCACTCTTTTTGTTTTATCCTTTAACACGAATCGTGTGGGTAAGAAGCCATTGTGTTTACTAATTTTTTTTTATACTTTCTTAGTTACACATGTTGTTACTCTAATCTTAATTTCCTTGCAATTTCTTAAATACAAGGTTCTTGAATATTAATTTCCTTGAAATCTTCAATACCCAAGGGTGTGTGTAATATTCTTAAAGAGCGGTACACAACTCGTTAAATAAGCCTTTGTGTTGTACATTTTCTTAATTGTAAATACTTATTATCTTTACTCGGGTTTTCAAAAAGGTGCGGATAACGACACCTAATTAAAAAAAAAAGCCTTCGTTATGTATAACGAATAGTTTCTTGTGGAGTATGCGTCATCAAATATGTGAACCATATCCCCTAAGTATGTTTGTGAGCGAGTAAAAGAAGAAGTGCAAGATTTAAGTATGAAAGAGCAAGGTTTTATTCCTAACCTTCAAAATTTTCAATGGAGTTGAAAATTTTCTGGGGTCGTGGGGGAAATATGTAATGCTACATGTATGTATATATCATAATATATTACCTGGTTTCTATTATTCATTCACAACTTTCACATCACAGCACTTGACAGTCCTTTTCACAGTAATTTAAGCACAAAAAAAACTTGATTTTTCTCAAAAATTTTACATCACTTTATCGATTTTGCGCGCGGGTCACGGGCCCGATTTCTAGACACGACTGCTCGGATGGCAGTTGTTTTGAAACTGTTTTTTTTTGTTTCGAATTTAGTTTCTCTTCAAATTCATATTTTTCTTTTTCTACTGTCAATTTCAGTGAGGTATTTTATAGTTTGGCCATGATTGTATGTATTTTGACTCTAGATTTATTTTTTTTACTATTCTGTATTCAAAATTTTGAAAACTGCAAAAATCTAGAACCTTGGAATGCTAGCGAGGTTTCTTTAGAAAAGCTGTCGCTATGGAATGGCAGTCTCAATTTACTCCTCGAACGAGGAACACTAAATTGATATAAGGCCATTCCCGGGCCAGGCAAGGCCCGGGAACTCAAGAACGCCTTCAAAAAACCATCTTTGGCTATCCAACACCAAAATTGTGAAGTGAATCTCCATCTACGTCAATCGCTGCGCCACGACATATCCATTGTCAAATCGCCGATCGCCGAGCTACATCCGCTACAGCCAGTCGCGAAACTACGACGAATCTATCGCCGAGAGCTGATCGCCGAAACTACATCTGTTGTCACCGTCGGCCGCCGTATCTACCACGACGAATCTATCGCCGAGCGTCAACCAGTGAGACGACCGGCTTGCCTTTTTCAAACATTGAGTGGCAATATAACTTCATCACCATGTTCCGGCCCGTCGTCCGTCAAAGCTTTGACGACTAATACCTGCGTGTCTCCTGCTCCTGCATCTTGAATCTGAGCTGCGTAATAATACTTCATCGACGGTGGAAGGACGAGAATCTTCTTCTGGATCCAGAAGCTAATAACTGAATGAGCTAGCCGCTGAACTCTGGAAGTCGGACAAACTAAAGGCAACGAATTCCTCAGTCTCTATAACGACAGTGGGCCTTGTTTGAATAAAGACCCGGAAGTGGGCCTTGTTTGTTTGAAGACCCGGAAGTGGGCCTCGTTAAAGACCGGAAGCGGGCTTTGTTTGGATCCAATAACATTCTAATTCTACCGTGATAACTTGTAGGCCGTAAACAACTTAAATTTCGCGTTCTTCCGCATCATCTAGAGACTCTTTTTTTTGCTTTCTACAAAGCTTGTAAAATTTACGAAAATAAATATCTGTTACCAATTCCTTTTTTTCTCTTCAGCTCTTAGGATCCTGTACGACCGGCTTGCCTTTTTCAAACATTGAGTGGCAATATAACTTCATCACCATGTTCCGGCCCGTCGTCCGTCAAAGCTTTGACGACTAATACCTGCGTGTCTCCTGCTCCTGCATCTTGAATCTGAGCTGCGTAATAATACTTCATCGACGGTGGAAGGACGAGAATCTTCTTCTGGATCCAGAAGCTAATAACTGAATGAGCTAGCCGCTGAACTCTGGAAGTCGGACAAACTAAAGGCAACGAATTCCTCAGTCTCTATAACGACAGTGGGCCTTGTTTGAATAAAGACCCGGAAGTGGGCCTTGTTTGTTTGAAGACCCGGAAGTGGGCCTCGTTAAAGACCGGAAGCGGGCTTTGTTTGGATCCAATAACATTCTAATTCTACCGTGATAACTTGTAGGCCGTAAACAACTTAAATTTCGCGTTCTTCCGCATCATCTAGAGACTCTTTTTTTTGCTTTCTACAAAGCTTGTAAAATTTACGAAAATAAATATCTGTTACCAATTCCTTTTTTTCTCTTCAGCTCTTAGGATCCTGTTAACCTAGGCACTGTTTAGGTAGGGGAGGAGCTGCTCATTAACTTGTAGCGTTCTATTCTACCTTTTTCACGAAAGGAACGGATGTAACGTGACAAGGAGCATGCTGGTTCGCCGGTTCGCCGGTTCGCCGGCATGCTCCGCGGATTCGGCCCTTATAACCGCAAGGTTGGCAGGGCCATGGGAGGAGGTGGGTGTCCCCTCTCGGATATAATATGTAGGAGCATGCTGGTTCGCCGGTTCGCCGGTTCGCCGGCATGCTCCGCGGATTCGGCCCTTATAACCGCAAGGTTGGCAGGGCCATGGGAGGAGGTGGGTGTCCCCTCTCGGGGACAGCACGAGGGGACAAACAGGAACAACCCCAAATTGTAGATGTTTGGCCCCTTTTTAAAGTCCTCTACTTTTTTTTCGTTCGTTGCCCACTTTACAAACTTTTGTAATAATTGTTCCTAATATCCTTTTAGAGTGTACTTGAAAAAG
Source organism: Ennomos erosarius (assembly GCA_963580505.1). Lineage (NCBI taxonomy): Eukaryota > Metazoa > Arthropoda > Insecta > Lepidoptera > Geometridae > Ennomos > Ennomos erosarius. The sequence goes on from OY756988.1 coordinate 328,991, forward strand.
GTAGAGCTTTGCCCTATTTTGTACTGTTGAAGAGTATTTATTGTCAGCACAAAATAAAGTTAAATTATAACATTTTATTAATAAAACGAAAAACAAAAAAAGGCCCACACACTCTACGCAGTACGCTTACCACTAGTGTGACGTCATTACAGGTCTAAAAGTTAAGTTGTTAGTCTTTTTTGGATATTTACTGCTCACTCACTAAATGACTCACTTAGCTTGATCATAAAATTTCCAAAATATGATTCCAAAAACTTATGGCTCGTGCCTAAATACATGCTAAAACCGAAATGAGTAATTGGACGTCTCGGAATAATTAGGTACCTAAGTAAGTACAAGGAAATACTATTCTTGGTAATAATTTCGGGCACAGGCTTAAAGATTTATGAACCAACAGATTATTTTTTAATGTAAAGTAAAAATTTAATTCTAAACGGGGTTCGAACCCTCATCTATTCATCTGAGACATTCCAGCTAGTGCTGCCAACCAAAAAAACAATTCAAACAACCTAATTATTCGTATATAACCATATCCGTTGTAGTTTTTTTTGCGTATTAATGATGTGACGAGGTAGTAGTTCACCTGATGTTAAGCAACACGGCTGCCCATAATACATGCAGTGTCACTCGGAACTTTAAAATAATAAAGTTTTGCGTGACACTGCACTGCGCACGTCACTTGAGACATTTCCCAGTCTAGCAATAATATTACTAGACTGTGAGATCAGGTCAAAAAGTCTCATTTTCCCAGTAATTTCACTAGCTACAATGCCCTTCAAACCGGAATACAGTAGTGCTTGCACACTACTGCTTTGGCGGCAGAATAACAGGCAGAGCGGTGGTACCTACCTAGACAAACTTTGCAGAAAAGTCCTACCACCTAGTAAAACTATAACCCTAGCCTACACTAAAATCTATGTTTTAGATATTACTAATTAACTGAATTATTTAATTAACAATAAACCTATATAACACAACACAACCCAACACAAAACAAAAACTATATAGCTACTACTACTATATATAACTATTTAAAAATAAAAATAAGTGTCTAAAGAATACTTGAACTATCTATAGACTGTAAAAGGTCTAAAGATAGTTCAAGCAATCCATGGAATCGGGCAACGTGCCCATAATGCTGGCAGCGTGGTTATCATGGTTAATTATTAGATTAATTATTTTACCTAAAAATAGACCCTAATTCTTAGAATTCAGTCCCCGTTCTTAGCTCGGATAAAAGCCGGATGTACCTAGTACCTACGCGGGTACTATATGATAGTATTATATTATCTATGGCTTAGGTAATTACATGTGAAATAAAAAGTTTCCAAGTACATGATGACGTCTTTATATTATTTAAGTACAGAATTACGTCATAAACAATAGTTATCACGGAAGCTTTCAACTGTCCGGCTTTGAATTTTGACGTCGATTATCTATTTATGTAGTTAGCAGAGCATCTCATCTGTGGTTCATTCCATCATGATTTCAGAAACCCCAGCCGCAAACGAGCCAATTTTGTTGATGGATCACGTCATTGTAGAAAAAAATACTAATTGTTGATATACCTATGTGTACAACATTTTTTTTTTGTTTTTTTTTGTATCTAGTTATCGTTAACGATGGAAATACTTATATATAAAACCATGAAATAATGGTACGTTCACAAATTTTACTTACGATATGTAAAATAAAGTTTGTTAACGAAAATAAAATAAAGAAAATCGGCGATCTGGTGAAATCCGCTGGGAGCCGATGAACGCAGGAAGCGAGCAGCCGCTCAAAGTGACGCATTTTGGGGGAGGCCTAAGTTCAGCAGTAGAGGTCTTCAGGCTGATGATGATGAGAATTTAGGCTTCTATCTTCGCGGAACCTCTCGCGACATGTTGAAGATATTAAACTGATTAATATGGTATTTTCGTTTAGCATTAATTTGTAATGTTATTCATTGAGAACTAGTTTAGCCAGATTTTTCCTAAGTAAATTCAGTTATTTATTATCTCTTAAAATGTCGTAATGCGCGAGCGAGTGAGAGGATCCGCGGATATAGCAGCCTGGAGCCAGGGTACCTATGCCGGGGCTAATAGTAGTAGGCTGAGGTAGCTAAGATAAATGACCGTATAGTTGGCAGTACCCTAGGTTCTAAGTGTGTTTTGTCTATATCTTCAACTAATTAACCTAAAAACGAATTAGGTAACCCTAAAATAAATAAGAAAACATAAAATGCGGATAAGTCCCAAGTCCCTCTCTAGTTACATACCTATACGCTCAGAATTCGATACGCGTTTTTGTCATAAAACGTCTTGAATAGACAATTTATACGAATGCGTATTGCGTACGGATTGGACACAAATATGTAGGTACACGGATGACACGCAGATGTGTCATTATTTCGATATTATTTGCTACACTTTCATGGGATGAGTCAGTAGATCTCCCACGAAGAAATATTTATCGATTCACGGACCATAACGGGTCCGCCAATACTAACCATGTGCCCCGGTTCACGCGGCGCACCATCCTTTGATGCGTAAAGCTGCGCCCGGAATCTGCCGGAGGGATCTAGGCAAAGCCGCCGCCCTGTGACACACCCACTGTGTGAACTCTCTGGTGAATTCATTTGACGTGAATAATGGCTTGCGGAACTCACTCGCTATTGGTCGAGGCTGCGTGTTTAACCTGCCTGTTCATTTCCAAAAAAGCCCTCCCATCATCTCTAAACCAGTTTTACAGCCCATATAACCTTCCACTAAATACCGTCGTATAGCTATTGAAGCTTGTCAGATTCGTTTTCTGTTTGAGCAGAATGAATTATTCATCATCATTAGCAGCCTGAAGACGTCTACTGCTGAACATAGCTAGGCCTACCCCAGGGAGCGGCTGCTCGCGTCCTGCATCCATCGGCTCCCCGTGGTTTTTACCAGATCGTCGGTCCACCTAGTGGGGAGCCGGTTTACGCTGCGTCTTCCGTTTCGTGGTCGCCACTCTAGAACTTTTCTTCCCCACCTGAATATGAGAATAAATTATTGTTAGCAGAGATTTTTCCTAATTCCCTGACATAAAAAAAATAGGGACGTAGCAAGTGGCAAAGCTGTTACTCAACTTAAGTTGAAAAGAAGTACTTCCTCGACCCAAACTTATAGAATAGAATAGAATAGAAATGTTTATTGGCCATATTATAACATTGCATGCTATCCAGGGCAGGTCAGGTTACATTTTAACTTATAATATTGTGCATTATTTAAGATACTTATAATTAATTGATTGAATTTGATTAATACAATTATAAAAACTCCCTACATTCAAAATTAATATCGTATTATACTATTATCAGTTTTATATTCTACTTAATACATATACAAAATAAAATGTTCAATACAATAATAATTTAAGATCTTAATTTTTATAATCCACCATTTTAAGACATAATTTTATACATTTTATAATATACAAGTGGATAACACAATCACACAATACGTTGCTATTTTTTATATTATTTTTCTCTTAATCGTCATATAACGCAAATGATGATTCTGTTAGATGCATACTCATAAACTCATTAAGTGAGTAAAATGGATTTAACTGGAAGTAGCATTTTATAAGACGTTTAAACTCGGTCAAATGAAGTTTGGTTACCTGAATTGGAAGTTTGTTGTACATGACTATCTTATTATATATGCCTTGTTTTGTACCTTGGCTAATCTAATTCTAGGCTGGTGCAATTTCTCTTTATTTCTTAAATTGTGCTTGTGCCTGTCCATATTTTTATCGAGAGACTCTTTACTGTTGTGTATTTCTATGAGACTGTTATATATATACAAAGAAATGACGGTCATAATTTTGTTACTCTTAAAATAATTTTTAGCTGACATGCGTTTTCGTAAACCGTTGATAAATCTAATCGATCTTTTTTGACACACCAAGACTCTGTTTATGTCGGCGGCATTTCCCCATACCGTCACGGCGTAGTTTATGAGAGAGTGCACATATGCATAATAGACCGTGATCAAAGCTTTCATATCTACTAATGGTTTGAGCTTTAAGAGTGCATAATTGGCACTGGATAATCTTTTACACAATTTATCTATGTGTCCCCCATGGCTGATAGTGTGATCAATAGTATACCCCAAAAAAATGTTTTGTGTGACCGATACATTACGTTCTATTCCTTTTCTAGATTGGTAGTGCATAACTGTGCTTTTATCTGCTTTAAGTATGATGCCATTGGCTTCAAACCATCTTTCTAGGATGCACATTGTATCTGTGATCTTGTTCTCTAGAGTAACTTTAGATTTATCTTTTAACCCAACATGCGTATCATCCGCAAACAAACTTACAAAAGTCCATTCCGACAAGCATTTCACCAGGTCATTCACATATATTAGGAATAACACAGGCCCCAAAATAGATCCCTGTGGTACTCCTATATCAACTTTGCCTATATCAGAGTTACTACCACTGACTGTTACAACTTGAGATCTATTTGTCAGGTATGATTGCATCATGTCAAGTTCCACGCCATTAAAACCATAATATTTTAATTTTAAAACAAGTATGTCATGTCTCAAACAATCAAAAGCTTTAGATAAGTCACAATAAATACTGGCACACTTTTGAGAATCATCTAGCGCTTCTAAAATAAAGTAAACTACCTTCCTGATAGCCATTTCTGTTGATCGGCTTTTACGAAAACCAAACTGAGCTGCTGCAAATATTTCATTTTGTTCAAAATACTTAACCACTCTATTTTTCATTAATGTTTCTAATATTTTGGACAATGTGGGCAATATACAAACTGGTCTGTAGTTGCTAAGATGAGATGTCTCTCCTTTTTTGAATAGAGGTATCGCTTTTCCAATTTTAAGTACATCAGGAAATACGCCATGTTCAATACAGCTATTAATAACAATGAGTAACAGTTCCATTAGGTAGTCACTTCGTTAAATTAATTCCTTTATAGTTTTAGTATTCATGTCATATATGTCGTATGTCAGTTTAGATTTTATATTAATAATAATTTTTCGCAATTCGTTATAGTCAACTAGTTCAAATTTTATAACTGTTTGTGGTTTAGCTATTTTATCCAAATAACGCATGCATTCTATAGTATTTATGTTTTTATTACTTGTTAATCTATGAGCTATATTTCGAAAAAAGTCATTAAATAAGTCAGCCATACCTTTAGCGTCTCTAACATAAACATCATTGGAGTCTTTTACACCTTTTATGGATACTCTACTAGAGCCTTTATCTTTACGTTTCTTCACTTGTTCACCAACAATTTTCCAAGTCTCTTGTATTTTATTTTTTGATGATTTTATTCGATGAGCGTATTGCAACTTATTTGCTGATAACATAGCCCTTCTTAAAATTTTTCTGTATGATTTAATTCTTAGTTTTCTTTGTTCATTAGGTTGATAGTCTTCTAACATTTCCAGTTTAGCCAAATTATTTTTGGATATGGTTATGCCCTGCGTAGTCCATTTTTTGCTTGATTTATTTATTTTACATTTGACTTTGGGAAAAGCAATGTTGTAATAATATCTGAGAGCAACTAACAAAATATTCATTTTACTGTTTGGATCCTTACATCCTATAAGTTGTTGTTTCAAAGTATTGTAATCGGTGTATAATAAATAGTAGAAGTAGTTATAATTGTTGTTAGACATAATTCTATTATAATATATGTTATCTGTTTTAGGTATTTTATCTTTACTACGTTCAATTACTAGTTTTATTACATTGTGGTCAGATAATTTTGTCTCTAAAACATAACCTTGACAATGCTCAAAGTTTACAATGACATTATCCAAACATGTTGAGCTAGTGCCACGTGTCCTAGTAGGTGACTTAAGCAATAATTTACATTTAAAATTTAGGAGAAGTTCGCTTAGTTTCTTTACTTTTCTATCTTGACTCAGTACATTAATGTTAAAATCACCAGCTATAATCATCTGTTTTCCTTCACGACAAATATTATGCAAAAGTCTTGTTAAAATATCAAAAAATAACGACAAGTCTTTGTCAGGTCTATAAACTGATACAATTACTATGTTAGAACCCCTCAATTCAATGGCTGCCAATTCACAATTCATTTCGAACGACAACTTATTTAAATCTTTACGGACCTTATATTCTAAATCATTTTTAACAAAAATCGCTGTTCCACTATGGTCAAAAATTTGCCTGTTAAAATACGTTGCAAGTTCATAATTTTCTAAATTCATAGCTTCCACATGATGGTTTTTTGCCCATGTTTCAGTAAGGTATAAAACGTCACAATTTTCATCGCATAACATATGCTCAATTTCTATATACTTGTTATGAATGCTTTGGACATTAGCATGTACAATCACCTTATGCTGGCATCTCGGGTCATTTTTTGAAAATTTGTGGAGTCCTCGGTGATTGTAACTTTAGTATTTTCAGAGTTACAATTTATGAATGTTAGCAAAGAAGAAGCTTGAAACTTATTCTTTATAAATATTGTTATCGTTTGCAAAACATAATCTTTGGTATTGTAGCGGATGTTGGTCTGAATATTTGTTCTGTTTGGATTTAGGTCTAAATATTTGACTCTTTCTGAGATGCTAGCTATGTGTGCTATCTTACTATTCATATAATATATGTCCGAATCATTGAATCCATCAAAAATAATGCTACTTACTACTAAATTAAATTTTCTATTCGGATTTTTTTTTTTTTATAACATGGACAGACAAACAAGCAGACGGCCCGCCTGATGGAAAGCAGTTACCGTCGCCTATAGACACCTGCATCACCGGGGGCGTTGCCGATGCGTTGCCTACCTTTAAGGACTCTATTTACCCATCGTTTGAAGTGCCCCATGTTGTAGCTCAGCGGAAACACCTCAAAGGGAAGCTCATTCCACAACTTGCACGTGTGTGGCAAAAATGACCTCGAGAAACGGACTGTGCGAGATTTCTATGGGTCCACGAGGTGTGGATGAGCTTTTTGACGGTGACGAGCAGTGCGATTATAAAACCGCGACGCTGGGATTATGTTGAACAGCTCTTCAGAGCATTCCCCATTGAAAATTTTGTAGAACACACAGAGGGAACCGATGTCTCGGCGCAAACTCAATGGTTCCAAATCTTTGGTGAGCTCAGGATCGTCGGTGAGTCTAACGGCTCGTCGCTGCAAGGAGTCAAGAGGCTGAAGCTGGTACTTTGGCGCACCGTTCCAGAGGTGAGAGCAGTACTCCATATGGGGCCGGACTTGTGCTTTATATAGCATAAGCCGTTGGCCCGCCGTGAAGTACCGCTTGGCTCTGTTGAGTACACCCAGCTTCTTAGAAGCGAGACCAGCTTTACTCTCGAGGTGACTCCTAAACTGGACCTCGTTAGAAATGTCGACACCTAAGATCCCAAGTTTCACCGAGGTGGTAAGAGGAATGCCCTGGAACTGTGGAGCTACAGAAAAGGGGGCTTTTTTGGCAGTAAATGCGCAGACTTGTGTCTTTGTGGGGTTAAACTCGACCAAGTTCAGTCGTCCCCACTCAACATATCGTTGATACGCAGAATGAACAGTGTCGGTGATAGAACAGAGCCTTGAGGTACGCCAGCGTTAATTGTCATAGTCTCAGAGCTGGAGCCGTCAACGACGGCTTTGATGCTCCGACCAGACAAAAAATCTGCAATCCACATGCATAGCCCCTCAGGAAGCCCATAAGATGGTAGTTTCGAAAGAAGTGCCTTATGCCAGACCCGGTCGAACGCCTTTGCGATGTCGAGGCTAACGGCTAAGGCCTCCCCCTTGCTCTCGATGGCTTCTGCATGATCTCTTGTAATAATTTCATATAACGCTGTTTATCATTGACCATTGACTCCTTGTCACATTTACTTATTTACTTACTTTACTTACTAGAATTATAACTACGTCATCATAACTTAAATTTTTCGTCATTTCATTAAAATTTTCTAGATGCTTATAATATTTGGCACCTGTTTTACAACAATTTATAATTCTATTCGTATCGCCAACTCTATTTATCAGTTTAGCGGCTAATCCTTGACCAATTTCATCTGAGAAGATAATGGTATGTTTGACATTTTTGGTAACTAGCTTTGTCCTCGATGTTATCCCCTCAGGAACAGGGTTTGTCTCAGGACTCATATTGACAATATTCCGGTTGTTCTTAATAGCACTAGCCATATTTGATTTAAGGACATTGCCGTCAGTAGACTTTGTCATAACTTCTGTATATAACGATTTCTGTGTTTCAATTTCAAAAATTTTGTATTTTAGTCTGTTTTCTTCTTTTTTTATAGTTATGCATTGTTTCTGTAGACTTTTTATATCCTTCGTTAGTTTTCTTATCCTTTTAAATACCTTATTATTCCTGTATATTTGTAATCGTGCTTTTGGTCGTATCTTGGGCTTATTACGTGAAGTTTGTTTTCTAACAATGGCATTACTCTGATTTTCACTAAGTATGCGGTTATTTTTCGCCTTTTCTTCTTGAAGCCAGTTCGTCAATTTTTCTACTTCTTTTCTTAGTTCAGAAATAATATCATTAGAATGAGATTTGTACCCAACGGTTTTATGTGGTGTTGAAATATTATTTTCTAATACTTCATCTGTTGCTATTGACATTCATTCTTTCGTTTTCTGCCAATACTAGGTGTAGCGAATCCCTCAGTAAAATCAAGTTTTTTATAGACATCATTAATTTTTTTTAATTTTTGTAGCTCATTTTTGAGCTTTTCGTTTTCTGAAAGCAAATTATCAACTTCATTGTTTGCTGTCGCTAAGTCGGTCTCTAATATAATAACTTTTTCCTGCAATATGGTGACGGTTCTGCTTTGATCAAGTGTTGTTTGGGAAACACACATCCTTGTAGATTCAAACAGGGAGGAGTTTGTCAGGTCTCCTAACGAATTAGCTCATTGCCGCTGATGAAAGCGAAAAGTAATATTTTCTGTATCCATGTTATCCATCTTTGCTTAGAGCGGTACCGCCTCTTTATAATGTATTAATTAATTAATTTTTGCAGTTTACGGATACGGAAACTCCTTTACAAGAAACAAAACTTGCAAAAATATCCGTAAAAAAAAATATACAGTTCAAAACCCAAACTCTTTCCGTGAGATTCGAACGTGGGGGTCCTTATCCGGCATGCGTTGATCCCATCGCCTAAGCCGCTAGACCACCTCGACAGTTGCTTTTAGTGGCGAAATAGTGCATACAATACAGCTTACTTTAGTTTTAATTTATGTTACAATTGCGGGTAGTGTAGTGAGGTCAAAGTGACTACAATAATAATTGATCTATAATTATACACTTTAGATTATTTCACTGATTAAATGTTGATTTATCACTTGTAAAGACGCGCAATTTGCTTCTGTGCAACTCGTTTATCACTGATTAACACCTTTGGTTTGAAGATAGGTCTTGTGAATCCAAAACGTTTCATTATTCAATTTTTTTGTTCTTTAAGATAAACCTCAAAGTGAAAGCACTATTTAGTGGTTGTCTGCAACGTTTACTCTGTAGGCAGGGCGAGTGGCGAGGGTGCGGGATGAGGTAGCTGAAAGGGTTATAGCAAGAGTCACTAGCTCAGACAAACGTCATTCTCTAAATTCGCAATGACCAGACGTGGCCGCCCGCCCATCGCATAGATCGCGCCATGGGCGGGCTGCTGTGAGTTATGCGCCCTGCAAATGTTTATAAATAGCTAGTAACAATGTTGATATAGATATTATATGGACTTTATGGGTCATTTGGACAATGTAATGATAAGTTGTTCACTTTGTCCCCTGCATACCTGCCCATCAGTCAAAATCACTCAGCTATGGGTATCTACCGCGGGGAGCCGATGGATGCAGGAGGCGAGCAGCCGCTCAAAGTGGCGCTCTCTGGGGGAGGCCTATGTTCAGCAGTGAAAATCTATGGGCTGATGATGATGATGGGTATCTATACTACCTGCTTTGCATGCATTCCCTACAAAGATTTTCTGATTAAGTATTGTCTTATCGTTATCAGAGGGCTTCTTGTCAGCCTTCATGATAAATGGAAATGATTCTCCTGAACCTGATAACTTTTTTGTGATTCGGTATTTACGTTTATTTTAGTTTGAAATCTTTATTATAATTTAATGTAACGAGGGAAACCGGGAAACGTCGTCTAATAACTTTGAGGGCGAATTGTCTTTGTATCGCAAACAATTGTCGTACAAAGATACTTACCGAAATATTTCTTGGAACTCGTTTAGACTAATGAGGACTATAATATAATTTTAGGAGATAGCAATAATCCTCTAATGATTTCCACAGAAATTCGGGCCTTGTTAGTATTCAGGTCACGAACATTTGCGAAAACTTAACGTTTCCACAAAACAAGTGACTGGTGCGGGAAGGTTGTCTACAGTCGCACCCATTCGCCTTGCGGTTACATTTACACGATTTTCTGAACCCATCTGGGCCAAGCTTTATCACGGTGCCATGAGATCCAAGGTAACTTTCCTAAAAACATCATACATTACTTATTGTCTAAGCTTAATAAAGCAACGATGTAGTGCACAGGCTGTAATGAACGAGATCTTCGTCGTGTAACCGACCCGGAGACTGTCTGGATCCAATCCGAGGCAAGGCTTTTAAAGGTTGTTCGTTGAAATGTCCGGACATGCCGTGCATAGGCGCAGTTCCGGCGCTATTCATTGCTGGTTCTCTTTGGGATGCGGAGGTTGTGTAGGAAGGTGAGCCGCGATGTGCAGAGAAGAACGAGTAAAGCGTTTGAGCGTGAGACAGTGACGCACCGGAAAGCGTTTACATACCGCTGAAGCTTTAGGTTAGCTTAATAAAAGAAGCATGGGTGTCGGGAGGTCGAGTACCTGACCGGCGCCGGCGCCGGCGACAGGAGTCCTTGACCGCGACGTGTTTGTAAACATACTGCTGCGGTTTCAAACTGTCTCTACTTCTAATGGACTTTTTTGTTAGATAATGTTTATGTTATTAAATTATCAAATTGCTATGTCCGGGAACTAGGGACGAGTGGACGTGCAATTTCACAAAACAGAACTGACTTCATAATTTTTTTAAATTATAGAATGTAGACATAGAAGTTTAGAGAAGATTCACTCCTACTACATGACTATTTTGCCACAACGCAAGTGCAGCTCAGGTTGCACAACGCTGTGAGCCTAAAATCTTATTTGAATTGGTACTGTCTCTCTTTCTAACACATACCTATTTCTTATCTATTTTGGTGCGCAAAGTTTAACGAGGAAGGGCCGGCTGATGTACTTTCTTGTAGCTTCAGACCTGATGTTTGGAGGATAGTATACCAGACATAACAACAATGTAAATAGCGAACTTTAATCTCGTCACACAATTCGTTTCAGAAATTCAGAACTTAAAATTAAATTATTGGACGGAAAGACGCACAGTGTGGGAATGGGACGTCGCACTGCGTGCCTTTACTCGCTCTCACATCGATCGTATCCATAAAAAAATTGGTGTAGGTACAGAGAAAATTTAAAATAATAAGGAATGCAAAAGCTATAAGATACCTACTTAAAAACTATGTTTAAAAAAGTGAATAAATTAATCACCAAAATCAATTATCTGTACTCATTATCAAAAATTGTAATGTTAATTTCAAGTTCCTGCAAACATAAGGTCAGCCATTACTGACCCGGATATTTGCGCCTTCTTTACTTAAAACCATTTCACGAGCGTCAGTAAGTATTCGCTATAGGTTCCCAAAGATCCGGATAGATACAATTTTTCCAATAGGTACTCGTTAGTCATTAATCGCACCACTATTTTGAAGATCCGTAAACACAGCACCGTTGTAACGTCTTGATAATATAATAAATATAGGTTGCGGTCACCCAGCTTGCGGTGAAGGCGTTTAATAAAATTAACTATTTAACTTTAATAACCTGTCAAATTGACAGTAATGAAACCATATGAAACGTTCTTGTGCACAGGCGGGTGAGGGGCAAATGGTACCCTCGACCAGGACCTTCGTAGTTCCTTACAATTTACACTTAGATCCGATTTTGTCTTCCGTGAAATCATGAATTATCAATCATTCTCGCATTGGTATATTCGCCGTTTGCCCACTTTCTGGTTTCAATTCAATTCAATTCAATTGTTTATTTGCATTCCACAATGTTGTTTAAAGATGTTCGTTTACGTGGTAACAGCTCATCATGGGCCCTGTCGGGCACGCAACATTAGAAGAGAGGAAGATAGATAATTAACATTAGTTTGTCAACATTAACATGCACCTAAAAATATCACAACATTACTATTTATACATGATTTTCTTCTATATGTTTAAGATGACGTCGAATTTATTTATTTATATTAAAGTAAGTAGGCATATGTATAAGTACCTACTTACAGTCATGTTGGTATTTTCCTACTGCTTTATAACAAAATAATATTTATTTTCCCCCCTATAATTTAATGCTTTTACGTTCTATGTCATTGATTATCCATTATTATTATAAAAATTAGATTTATTATTATTAATTATATTTATACTATGCTTACATTTTATCGTTTAAATATTCATCGACGGTATAATAACTTTTTTCAATTAGAAAGTTCTTTACTTGTTTAATGAAAATTAAATTATTGAATTCATTCTTCATTGCTTCTGGAAGCTTGTTATATATATTGATAGACATAACAAGTGTACCGGAAGCGTGCAGTTTGAGCCGGGATGTAGGCAAGACCAATCGGTTTCCGCTTCCGGTTTGTCTTTTATTTGTGCCATGCATACAAATTGTGGATCGTTGCCCCTTTTTAGAAAAAGTATCCATAGGTTGCTACTTTTTATTAGTTTGTTCCCACTTTCATTGTTTGATTCTGTAGCTTTCCAACGCTATACGCCCGCATAATATTTTATAACTATACAGTTTAGTCACTATTTGTTTTAACAAAGATGCATGGATTAAAAGTAATTTCAGCAATAGCCATTCCTTGGCTGCTACGTGACTCCACCAAGGCTTTCGGCAACTCATAACTCTCCTAAGTTAGATTAAGCAACCGTAGAGGCTGATGGTCCCGGCAAGGAATGCGCCCACTCCAAGCGGCCGCCGGCGGCGCTTGCGCACGTGCCGTGGACCGCGTCGCTGAGACATCACTCATTAGATTTTAATTAAAAGCTGTGATTTGTAGAGCGACTGTCGTTCCATCTATGCGGAAGCAATTCCGTAAAACTGGAACAGTTTTCAAGTACATCAGCATAGTTCCCGGTGTAGGTATTACATGTACCTAAAGAGGTCCAACTTTGGAGTTTTGGATCATCAAAAAAATTAAAAAAGGCTGATGGTGACGTCGAATATTTGGGAAACATTGTTTATTATGTGACAAAGGGAATGCATCAATTAAAATAAAATCATATGAGGCTTTGTACTCCCTCGCCGGTTCCTCAAATAATTGCGGTTTAGAAGTTTAAAAAATAGCCAATCGGTAATTAAACATCATAAATCATAATACACGCTCTTTGCACAAGTGGTCGCGAGAACTTTCTATTTCGTAAACTATCTATCAACTCACAAGTTGAAATTAAAAATTAACCACAAAACCACACAAAGTAAACATTGAAAAGTACAAATATGAATTAATGGTTGCAATTAAAGGTAAGGCTGTGGTTAATGCCACAGACTAAACAGTAGTTATAAACACTTTCACTTCACTATTTTAAAGAGTAGGAAATTCCTAATCTATAAAATAGGGAATTCCTACTAGGAATCGAAACTACTGTGGGTGTTCGAGTGGGTTCGATTCCCACTCACCTATAAGCTCGGAACAATTTTTTTTTATGTGAATGGATTACGTGATGTGCTAGTAGTTCACCTGATGTTAAGCGACACGGCTGCCCATAACAGTTGCAGTGTCACTCGGAACCTTCAAATAATAAAGTTTCCCGTAACACTGCACTGCGCACGACATCCTGAGACATCACACAGTCTAGTAAGACTATTTACTCACATTTGATAGTAATAATGTACATTGTGTTGGTGTTCAATAAATAAATAAATAAATAAATAAATTACTAGACTGTGTAATGAAGTCATAAAATCTCATATGCCCAGTAATTTCACTAGCTACAATGCCCTTCAAACCGGAACACAGTAGTGCTTGCACACTTATACTTGGCGGCAGAATAACTGGCAAAGCGGTGGTACCTACCCAGACGAACTTTGCAGAAAAGTCCTACCACCTAGTTTACCTCCTACATCTAGTTCCGATCGACCTATTTAGCCTCTGCGAAATCTTCAAGACTACTTTCCTATTATATAGAGGAGAAGAAAACTGATATCAGAGTAATTACAGTAATTACTAATATTGCTATGTCGCTAGATCACAGCTCAAGCGAATGTACTTTCCAAAATAAGCGTAGCACTTCGTAGCACGCAGCGTAGAACAATGGAAAAAGATTTTGCGTTGGTAAATATTCTGAGATTTCGGAAAATTATTCTTAGCATTTACGTCATAGGCAATAAGTATTATTGTGGAACTATCATAGTTTACGGCTCTTAGACTATGTAGTTTACAACTGTGATTATTTGAGACGGATGTTGACGCTGGCAAGAAACTGCCATCCAACCAACTGCTGTAGGGTTAGCACGGACGGTAGCCAAAATTGTCATTCCCCGTTTTATGTCACTTTCTTTCTTACAATTTACTTTTCATGTGGAGTAAAACAGGAAATATAATTTTGTCTACTGTCCGTGCTAACCCCTACAGGAGCGACTATTAGGTACTGACTGGGGTTTATGACTTTTTTTTTTTTGGCTCCACACATAGGGTATTTAGCCAGTGTCAAGTATTATATTTTCATCGTGTTATAAAATATTTCATGCAAAGTCATGTCCTAGTCATAGTCATAGTCATAGTCCAGTCTAAGTCAGGCAGTCATAGTCCAGTCTAAGTCATGCTCCAGCAAAGTGGTGGCAACTTTACTAGAAGGTTCTATGGAGTTTTGGAAGCAACACGAAAAGTCACGTTTCACCACATTATATCACTTGCCCTCACTCCTGCTCGTAATTCAGCACTTAATGCGTAAAACGCCACCAATTTTAAACATTAACACTGGAAAAAGCAAAAGTTTTGAAAAATAATACAATGCAACGACGTGAACTCTTCCGCGTTCCCGCCAAAACTCTTTATGACTCTTATTAGTATTTAAAGTGACAAGTGCACTACTATTAAGTACACGCGTCAGCGTTAAATAGAGGGAGATTCCGCATCAATCCGCATAGTTATATCTGTCATACAATAATATCTCTACTCGTGCCTCGACTACACTATGAGACTGCTTCTTCCGCCTGACGCTGTAATGGTCGATAAAAACCAACAACATTAGAACGTTAAAAAATAAGATACTGTTTCTTAGTGTAAGAAATAAATAACAAACTTTTTGTAAAAGAGTACATACAATTCACTACGGTGTTAAAACGTCAAGAACTTCAATATCGTCATTGAAATGTATTGATAAAGGTTATAAGCTCCAATCAGTAGCCATCCTACACATTACGGCAGACGTGCCGAGGGTCTTGTAGGCAGAAAGCGAAGCCCTACGTGACTCACAGCACGGGGCCCGCGGGCCCTCTAACATGAACCGGCATCATTTTTTCACAACCATTCTCGAGAACAAGTTCCAGAAGGCTTTTTATGAAGGATTCCATTTATTTATAAAGGGCTCAACGCCCTTTCAGTGAGCCATTTTATGGGAGTTTAATTGATGAATTAATTGCGATGATCTGTGATTCATTCATTCTAGAGCCGTTGTAACTTGTTAATTGATACGCATTCTGTGTCCATATTAAGAAAGTTATGAGTTTGTGTTTATGTCAATCTGACACAGCAACCTGCAACCGAAATTGGGAAAATTTAATTCTTATTAAGTCGCTTATAAAATTGCTTACAATAAAGTCATATAATTATATTTGAGTCATCATCATCATTAACAGCCTGAAGACGTCCACTGCTGAACATAGGCTCCGCCGGGGAGCGCCGGGATAGGCTATATTTGAGTACGATTCTTTATTTGCAATAATATTGGTGTATTGTATCGTTCAAGACCGACTCTTTAATGTTGCCTGGGACTCTTCATATTTGTATTGTGTCGCCATGTCGGTGCAGGCGCTGATTATAATAATACGACGGAAATGCGAGAACTTTTCAATTACAGACCTAGAATATTTTAATTACTTTAGTAGTTACATCCTAGGATTCCTAGATCAATGGTTAGTGGTTACTATACGTATACTTGTATCCTCTACTTAGTTTGTGCAATACGTACATAATTGACAGATTTTTCTATTTCAATTAACATTACTTTCGTATTGACAACAATGTATAGCTATGATTAAAATGTATGGAAACTATATAAGTAAAATGTATTGGCAGCGTAAGTAGCCTACTACTAGTAAGTACTATACAATACCTGTGGTAGAGTCAACTTTTAAACGTTTTTTCAGCTAAAAGAAAAACGTAAATAAACATCATAATTGCCGGACCACCTATACACAGAATTGGAAATTTTTATAGAGCACATACAACACTCCAGAAATTAAAACTGCAACCAAAGGCCACACATACCCCCCAAAAATTAAACAGGTGATATATGAGAAAAGAAAGCAACGTAACATTTGGCATCAATCAAGGAGCCCCGAGGACAAAAGAAAGTTAAACAACCTAACCAAAAATCTAAAAAGGCAAATTCAGGATTTTAATGATGACACCAGTAACAAGTATCTTCAGAAGCTAACCAGTGACCGCAGTACCGATTACTCTCTATGGAAGGCTACTAAGAACCTAAAAAGGCCCATCATCCAAATTCCTCCATTAAAAGGTGCAAATGGAAAATGGGCAGTGAATAATGAACAAAAAGCCAAACGTTTCGCTCAGCACCTGGAAAGAATATTTCAACCAAATGACAGTGATGTAGCTATTCAAATAGATGACGTCACCCTGTCGCGAGATGAAGAAGAAGAAGAGATAAAACTTGTCACCCCAAAAGAAGTTGTACGCGAGATCAAAATTAATATTAATCCTCGAAAATCTCCTGGGTATGATTTAATATCCGGAGAAGTTCTTCATAATCTCCCAAGAAAGGCAGTAGTTAAACTTACAACCCTTATTAATGCCGCCTTAAGGTTGAAGTTTATACCAGATTTATGGAAAGTGGCTGAAGTTATAATGATAGCAAAGCCGGGGAAACCTATCCATGAAACAACGTCTTACAGGCCAATCTCACTGCTACCAATAATGTCAAAGCTAATGGAAAAGTTGTTGCTGAAAAGGCTGAAACCTATTATAGATGACTTAAACCTCATACCTGAATACCAGTTTGGATTCCGAGAAAAACATTCTACAATAGATCAAGTGCATCGAATTACGAATGTTATAGAAAAATCACTAGAAGATAAAAAAGTTTGTGCTACAGTATTCTTGGACGTGGCGCAAGCGTTTGACAAAGTGTGGCATGACGGACTTATATACAAACTGAGGAAGCTCATTCCGAAATCGTTTGCCGATATATTAAAATCATATATTTCTAAGAGACTATTTAGAATAAGGCAAGATGACTCCTACTCAGAACTAAAGGAAATAAAAGCTGGTGTACCGCAAGGTAGTGTTGTTCTAGGTCCGGTCCTGTACCTGATTTATACCTGTGACATACCAGAGCTAGAAAATAACACCATTGCGACCTTTGCTGATGACACTGCAATAATGGCCGTGGGAAATACCCACAAAGAAGCAGCAGAGAAGGTACAAATGGCGGTAAATCAAGTCTACGATTGGACTAAGAAATGGAGGATTAAGTTAAACGAATCCAAATCAACTCACATTGACTTCAGTAATAAAATTCATCAGTATTCTCCTATTTATATTAACAACAAACGAATTCCATATGAGAATACAGCCAAATATCTGGGTATGACTCTTGATGTGAAGCTCCGCTGGAAAACTCACGTCAAGAAAAAGAAAGAAGAACTTGATTTACGTTATAAAAAAATGTATTGGCTGATTGGAAGACACTCTACTCTGTCGATACAGAACAAATTGTTATTATACAAGCAAGTCCTAATGCCAGTTTGGATTTATGGTATACAGCTGTGGGGTTGTACCAAACAGAGCAATATATTGACCATTCAGCGGTTCCAGAATAAAGTGCTACGGGAAATTGTCAATGCACCCTGGTATATACGAAACGACGACCTCCAACGGGACCTTAAAATAGAGTTTGTCCACAATATTATTAAAAAGTATGCAGAAAGTCATCAACATAGACTTCACCATCATGTGAATGTTGAGGCTATCCAGCTCCTCGACCACACGAATCTAGTGAGAAGACTAAAAAGAATAAAACCGTTTGAGTTAGTTTAGTTAGTGTTACAGTTTAAATTATGTGATAGTCTAATGTGGTGCAGTGTAAGTGCTACTTAAAAAGAACACAAGAACAATGTGTCTTCACCTTAATAGAGACAATAAGAAAAGTGTTATTGGACACATTCTTAGACAATTATTGTATTAGAAGTTTAAGTTAAAGTAAAATTACTCATTGTGGCGGCGAAACATTCGCCGTACGTGTGCATCGGTTGGTGGTGCGCTGCCTACTGACAGTTTGGAGCGCGCGCTCTATATTTATATGAACGCTCGATTTGATGTCCGATGTAAATATTTGTTAATAGGATAGATCTAGCTTTAAATTATGTTTAATAAAGTTCTAGATAGGTACGTAGTATTATTTCCTTTAGGTTAGTAGAAATAGGCCAATATAGATTAATAATTTAAGGTTTTGTACATAGGTGCTTTCTAGGAGGTAAGGTTTAGACATAGGATAGTAGATTAATTATTATTATTACTTTTAGCTCACCCCGTCGTCGACCCACCCCGTCGTCGACGTCTCACCCCGTCGTCGACGCCCAAGACACGTCTTGAGCGACCCGGAAGATCCTATAGCAGCCGTTGTTTCGGCTGCGCTAGGATCACCGGACCAGTCTAGCCCTTCTGGCTCAGGTACCGATTTCGGCACCGGTATAGGATACCAGCGTAACACAATCAGACACCGACCCCGCCGGCGAGGTCGACGTACCCCCCGTAGGTTAGTTAGAACGGTCGCGACTTTCCATAGGGTCCACTCCTCCAGCGGACGTAGCCTTCTCGATCCTCTTATCCCGGCAACAGCCCAAGCCGAGGCTCGCACCCCAGGGGTGCCCTTGAGCTAGTTGCCCCCCACTTTTGTCGGCTGGGTGCCTTAAGCGCCTGCCCTCCCGCCCGGTGACGCTGTAAAGGTCGTTAGAGACCAACAGCATTAGCCCGTTCAAAAAAAAAAAAAAAAAAAAAAAAAAAAAAAAAAAAAAAAAAAAAAAAAAAAAAAAAAATTACTTTTAGCTTAAAATACTATAAATAAGGCGCATATTTCTAAATAAGACACGAAGACACGTCTTGAGCGACCCGGAAGATCCTATAGCAGCCGTTGTTTCGGCTGCGCTAGGATCACCGGACCAGTCTAGCCCTTCTGGCTCAGGTACCGATTTCGGCACCGGTATAGGATACCAGCGTAACACAATCAGACACCGACCCCGCCGGCGAGGTCGACGTACCCCCCGTAGGTTAGTTAGAACGGTCGCGACTTTCCATAGGGTCCACTCCTCCAGCGGACGTAGCCTTCTCGATCCTCTTATCCCGGCAACAGCCCAAGCCGAGGCTCGCACCCCAGGGGTGCCCTTGAGCTAGTTGCCCCCCACTTTTGTCGGCTGGGTGCCTTAAGCGCCTGCCCTCCCGCCCGGTGACGCTGTAAAGGTCGTTAGAGACCAACAGCATTAGCCCGTTCAAAAAAAAAAAAAAAAAAAAAAAAAAATAAATAAGACACGAACCATTGAACTTCTAGTTTTATTTTATATCCGGCAGCCATCGGCACCACATCAATTTGGTGACCTGCCGACTACTAAGTATTAAATCATTTGAAGATGGCACAGGACGAATTATCACAAGTGAAGAGCGAATTATCATCTGTCTCACTTCAAGCACGGATCCCGCCCTTTTGGAGAGAAAATCCGCGATTGTGGTTTGCACAATTCGAGGCCGTTATCGCCCCTCAAAAGATCAGCGATGACCAGAAATATAATCTCGTGATTCCCGTACTCCAGCGCTCAGATATCGAACAAGTAAGCGATATTATACTGAAACCACCTACCACGGGACGGTACGAGATACTGAAGGACCGTCTAATATCCGTGTACCAAGAATCGGAACACCGTCAACTTCAAAAGCTCCTTAGTGGATTAGAACTGGGTGATCAGAAGCCCACACAGTTGCTCCGGCGGATGCGCGACCTCGGCAACCACACGTTTCCGGACGACGCATTAAAAGTCATGTGGATGAACCAGATACCCACGCAAGTGCGCGCCGTGTTATCGGTAAACACCGAATCTTCACTCGACGGTCTGGCAGCTATGGCGGACAAGATGATGGAACACACCGGGCACTCAAATATCGCTGCTGTGACTACTACTACATCCAGCTCTAGTGTAGAAAACGCGCATTTCGAGCTTCTTACGAAGCAGATTGAAAAGCTCTCGCTTGAGATCGCAGAGTTAAGGATGAATCAACGATCCGGTGCACGCACACGTTATCGCTCACGCTCCCGTACGCCAGCTGGTAACAGACGAAGACCAGGAGACCCAGATTGGCAATGCCGATACCATTTCCGGTACGGCGACAACGCCCGGCGCTGCGAGTCACCGTGCGCTAAATCAAAAAAGTCGGGAAACTAACGCAGACATCGACCGTGGCGGCCGTTGATGTACCTCCTGTAAGCCACCGCCTATGCATCGTCGACATCAACACGCGGGAACGTTTCCTGGTAGACACCGGCGCTGACATATCCGTCCTAGCAGTGCGAAACAAAAGCCAAGGACCATCGTCTACAGCAGAATACAAGCTTTACGCCGCAAACAACACGCCCATCCGTACCTATGGAGAGCGCACATTAGAGCTCAACTTAGGACTGCGGCGTGGTTTCCGATGGACCTTCATTGTTGCTGATGTGAAGACTTCAATTCTGGGTGCCGACTTCTTGAGACACCACAAGCTCATGGTGGACCTCCACCACCGCAAGTTACTGGATCAAGTAACCGACATCGACATTAACGCAATCAAGATAAACAATAACGATCCCGCCGTATATATGGTCAATCGTGATCATACCTACCACGACATTTTGATGAAGTACCGAGATGTACTTCGGCCCATGTCATTGAAGACTCCGCCGAAACATAGCGTGACTCATCATATTGAGACTTCGGGACCGCCTCTCTATGCACGGCCGCGTCCCCTGCCGCCGGACAAATACAAGGCTGCGAAAGTAGAGTTCGAGAAAATGATGGAGATGGGAATATGCCAGCCTTCTAAAAGTTCCTGGGCCAGCCCGCTGCATTTAACCTACAAGAAAGATGGCTCGCTGCGTGTCTGTGGCGATTACCGAAGACTAAACGCTGCGACTATTCCAGACCGTTATCCCATACCGCGGATACAAGATTTTACATACCAGCTACACGGCAAGAAGATATTTAGCAAGCTCGACATCAAGATGGCCTATTTTTGGATACCAAATCGAAAAGAAGACATTCCGAAGACAGCCATCATAACTCCGTTTGGCCTCTTCGAATTCAACTGCATGACGTTTGGCCTTCGTAACTCTGGCCAAACGTTCCAGCGGTTCATGCATGAAGTGCTGCGAGGGCTCGATGACAGCGTATTCTGTTTTGTGGATGATGTACTCATATACTCAAGAGATGAAGAATCGCACAAGAAGCATCTGGAAGAAGTACTTAAACGCCTGAACAAATTCGGCATTTCACTCAACATAGACAAGTGTGAATTTGGCAAGCATAAGATCCAGTTTCTCGGCTATGAGGTCACGTCAGAGGGTATAAAGCCGACAGAAGATCGTATCGAAGCTATCGCAAAATACCCGAAACCGAAGTCAATTCAGGAGTTAAGAAGATTTCTGGGCATGGTCAATTTCTATCGTGACTGTCTACCGCACCAAGCTGATCATCAACACGAGCTGAACAAGTACCTACACAACAGCAAAAAGAACGATAAAACGCCAATACAATGGACGGCAGAAGCAGAGAAAGCATTTGATAAGTGCCGCCAAAGCATAATCGACGCCACAACGCTAACGCATCCAGTGCCAAACGCGCCTCTGTGCCTCTTGACAGACGCCTCTGATACAAGCATGGGAGGTGTTCTTCAGCAGAAAGTTCACAACATCTGGAAGCCGCTCGCATTTTTCTCAAAGTCAATGAGTGAAACGCAGCGAAGATACAGCGTGTACGATCGCGAACTTCTAGCTATGTACACAGCTGTGAAACACTTGCGACGACTCATCGAAGGCAACGACATAACTATCTATACAGACCACAAGCCACTGTCGTACGCACTGTCGAAGCCACCCGCTAGTTGCGATACACCGCGACGAGAACGCCAGCTCCACTTCGTCAGCCAGTTTTGTAGCCAAATCAAGTACATCGACGGTACCAGAAACAAAGCAGCAGACGCTATGAGCCGATTAGACAAGATAGATGAAGTCGAACTATCATCAAAAATCGATTTTAAAAAATTAGCTGAAGATCAAGAAATAGATGAAGACCTGAAATTATTAAGGCAAAACCGAAACTTGAGATTCGCCAATATAAATCTGCCAGGCGTTACGCAAACGATCACCTGCGAGTCGTCCACTGGCAACCTGCGACCATACCTACCTACGGCTCATCGTTACGCAGCCTTCCAAGCGCAACACGATGTGAGTCACCCGGGAATTCGTACAACACGCAAGTTGATGACATCCAAATATTTCTGGCCTGCGATGAACAAGGACGTCGGTATATGGACAAGAGCATGCATTGGATGCCAGCGCGCCAAAGTACATCGTCACGTGATCACTCCGGTGGGCGAGTTTCCAGAGTCAGCGCGATTTTCCCACATCCACATAGATATAGTTGGACCTCTTGCCATATCTAGCGAGTTCCGCTACCTTGTCACCATCATAGATCGCTTCACACGATGGCCCGAGGCGATCCCTGTACGAGATATAACCGCAGAAACGGTGGCTAAAGCCGTCTATGAGGGATGGATCGCAAGATTCGGATGCCCACTCCACGCGACTACAGATCGTGGACTACAGTTCCAGTCATCACTATTCGAAACCTTGATGAAGAAGTTCGGCGTCGCGCACATTAAAACTACTGCCTATCATCCCTCTTCAAACGGAAAAATAGAAAGATGGCATCGCACGCTCAAAGCCGCGCTCATGGCTAGGGGCGCCTGCACACGATGGAGCGAAGAATTACCTACCGTGCTACTTGGCCTGCGGACCGCCCTATGCGCGGACACCGATCTAAGTCCAGCCCTGATGACATACGGATCCACGCTACGGCTGCCGGCAGATTTCTTCGTACCTGTTAAGTCAGACGTCGAGGACGCAGAGTTCGTGCGCCGCCTTACAGAAACGATGGCATCGCTAGCGCCTGCCCAGAGACGCGCTACATGTAAACAGCCCTTTGTTTACAAAGACCTGGCGACCTGCAGCCATGTGTTCATCCGCAACGATACCGTGAGGGGCGCGCTAAAGCCACCTTACGACGGACCGTACCAAGTGCTCGAGCGACGCAGCAAGTACTTCAAAGTGCAACTACCACTGCGTACGACGAACGTATCAATCGACCGATTGAAGCCTGCCTACATTCTCAGTGAAGACAACGAGCGGGTCGAATCTGAGCCCACGTCGGTTTTGCCACCACTGCAGACTGCATCGAACTCCATACCACCAGCATACAAACCAGACTCAGCGAAGCCCTATACCACGAGATCAGGGCGTATCGTGAAACAGAGAGTACGCTTCGCTTGAAGGGGGGTCATGTGGCGGCGAAACATTCGCCGTACGTGTGCATCGGTTGGTGGTGCGCTGCCTACTGACAGTTTGTTTTTTTTTTTTTTTTTTTTTTTTTTTTTTTTTTTTTGAACGGTCTAATGCTGTTGGTCTCTAACGACCTTTACAGCGTCACCGGGCGGGAGGGCAGGCGCTTAAGGCACCCAGCCGACAAAAGTGGGGGGCAACTAGCTCAAGGGCACCCCTGGGGTGCGAGCCTCGGCTTGGGCTGTTGCCGGGATAAGAGGATCGAGAAGGCTACGTCCGCTGGAGGAGTGGACCCTATGGAAAGTCGCGACCGTTCTAACTAACCTACGGGGGGTACGTCGACCTCGCCGGCGGGGTCGGTGTCTGATTGTGTTACGCTGGTATCCTATACCGGTGCCGAAATCGGTACCTGAGCCAGAAGGGCTAGACTGGTCCGGTGATCCTAGCGCAGCCGAAACAACGGCTGCTATAGGATCTTCCGGGTCGCTCAAGACGTGTCTTGGGCGTCGACGACGGGGTGGTGGGTCTGTCATGTCTGTAGAGTAGCTTGATGCTTGGACTACGAGAGGGTTGGGGTGATGGGGGGCCGCGTCAAAATAGCGGCGGGATGCATCCTTCATAAACTGACGGATGGATGGGAGTTCGAGATCGCAATGGAGGTCGGCGTTTCGCTGGTACCAGCGAGCCCCGACCACCTTGCGGATGAACCGGTTTTGGATCACCTGAAGTCGATCCAGGTGGACTGGGTGTGTATGAGCAAACGCGACAGATGCGTATGTCATAATGGGGCGAACGCAAGTTTTGTAAAGTGTCACCTTATTTCTAAGGGACATCTTACTACCCTTGCTCAGGAGAGGGTGGAGGCGGCCTAGGACGAAGGCAGCCCTATCGCGCACTCGCTTAATATGGTCAATGAAGCTGAGCCTGGAGTCGAGGGTAACCCCCAGGTATTTAGCAGACGGAACCCAAGGAACGGGCTTGTCGAACAAAGAGAGTGGTCTCGATGGCGGATCACGCTTATAGTCAGAAAAGTACATCGCTGCACTTTTGTCTGGGTTAACCGTGATCCGCCATTTCCTGAACCATGCACCGATCTCGGTGAGGGCTCGTTGGAGGCGACCGCGCATATGGACTCTCTGCCATCCGGAGCAGTAGATGGCGGTGTCATCCGCAAAGAGTGCAAGCTGCACACTTGGATGGAATGACCGCGGAATGTCGCTGGTGAACAGCGAGAATAGCAAAGGGGAGAGCGCGGAGCCCTGGGGTACTCCGGCTCTGATGGGATGGGGAGAGGATCGCTCCCCCTCAACGCGGTAGCGAAAGCTTCGATCCCTGAGGAAGTCTTGTATGATGTGCACAAGACGATCCGGCACGCCGATGTGGTACAGCTTGAATATCAAGCCGTCGTGCCAGACTTTATCGAAGGCTTTCGCTACGTCTAAGAAGACTGCAAGAGTCCCTTTGGGTTTCGGCTTCGAGTTGAAGCCATCGAGAATGTGCTCCGTGATGCGGTGCACCTGTTGGACGCAAGAGTGTCTGGCTCTAAAGCCAAACTGCTCGTCGGGAAGGAGTTTATGTTCGTGGACATGGGACCAGAGACGCCTCCGAATGAGACGCTCGTAGATCTTCCCCAGAGTACTGAGGAGACTAATGGGGCGGTAGCTAGAGGGCTCGGTAGCCTTCTTGCCTGGCTTGTGGATGCCGATGACGTCGGCGGACTTCCACGCAGCGGGAAAAGAGCAATTACTCATAGCCGCATTGAAGATGCTAACCAGGAGATAGATCAAGGGGACCGAAAAGTGTTTGACCACTTTGTTGCTGATACCATCAGCGCCGGGAGCTTTACGGGTGACGAGATCCCTGATGACAGACTCGACTTCAGCGGCCTTAATAAGCTCAAGAGGGGGGTCGGAGGGTGTTAGGGAGCTGCGACGTTCAACTTCGCTGACCACCGTATGGAGGTGGACAGGGTCAACGTGATCAGGGGAAAGGTTACACTGGGCCTCGAGGCTCTCAGCCAAACACTCAGCTTTTTCCTCGTCATCGAACGCAGGGACTTGGTTCGGCCTATCAAGAGGAGGCATCGTTCTAAGTGTGTCACTTTTCAAGGTTCGAGCCAACCTCCAGTATGCCTGGTGGGTTGGCTCGAGCCCTGAAAGTAGGTCTGTCCAGTTCTGAGCGCGAAGATCACCTATGCGTTTCTTAACAGCACGCTGGAAGAAATTCAAGGTGGATTTGTTATCATGGGTGGGGGCCGCGTCGTATGCCCTAGTGGCTGCGTTCTTTTCTGTCAGCAGTCTCCTCGCATCCTCGGGCAGATCCCAGCGGTGGTCCACCACTGGAACCTGCTTCGAGGACTCACCCACTACGGTGCGGAGGTGGCTGGTGAGAGCGTCGATCGCGGAGGAAACGTCATCTAGTGTCTGTATGTCATCGGGTATCTTATCTAAGTCGGGTGAACTGATAGCTTTCAGGGATTCCCCCAATCGCTTCCAGTCCACCACTGTTTTGGTCTGGGGTGGAAGTTCAGTAAAATCCGAGCCTAGTCTCATGAGAACGGGCCGGTGGTCAGAGTCAAGTTCGTGAAGCACTTCTATCGAGCGTAACCTGAGTATTACGCCTTTTAAAAGAGCTATGTCGAGTATGTCTGGTCGATGGTCGAGGTTCCCAGGGAACCTGGTTGGAGTCATGGGTGCGATGATGTCAAAGGTGTGGTGGTCTGCGTCTGGTCGTGGGTCAGTTAATTGTTCGAGTATCCTACCGTTGGTATTGGAAGTGTGGCAGTTCCACATGGTGTGTTTGCTGTTGAAGTCTCCCGCCAGAATGACGGAGCTTCCCAGAGAGAGCAGTGCGTTGATATCACTACTGAGCAAACGTTTGTCGGGGGGGAGGTAACAAGACGCTAGTATGATCGACTGATGGCCGTTCATAGCTAGGCGGCAGCAAGAGGCTTCTAAGTTGACTAAGGACGTAGGAGTATCAATTGGAATGCAGTGAAGAGACCTTCGGTAATAGATAAGCGTACCGCCTCCGGCATTGGTAAGCCTATCATTACGAACCACAATGTAATTGGCGATCCTAGGATCCCGTTTACTGGGTTTCAGGAGGGTCTCTTGCACAAGCATTACATCGACCTGATGGGTCTTACAAAAGTCGTGAACCAAGTCGCGTTGACGAGCGAGACCGTTTGCGTTGAAGAACGCTAACGCTACGGAGCGAGGTTTAACCTTTTTTGGTGTACTATCCATATTAGATACTACTAAAAGAAGGTAAGGGACAGCGCATGATAGCGTCGAGGATGTTGTCGTGCTGGACCAGGGCACAGAAGCGGTCCTCGGGAGTCACGGCTGAACGAAGTTTGTGTGCTAGCGCACGCACTTCCTTCAGGTCGATGGCTGTCAGGCTCTGCTTGATCAGAGCTAGATCTTCCATCAGAGAAGTCGAAGCAGCTTGGCCAGAGAGGCCAGGCTTGGAGGCGGGGGGGCTAATGCAACCTAGAGGCAGCTCTTCAGCAATGACCGGAGTACTGCGAAAAGCCGCTGGCGCAGCCTGCGCCCGAACCATGCTCGGGGGCTTGACCCAGGCGCTGACTGCGGGAGGCGGTGCCTGTGAGAGCTGTGTCCTCGCGGGGACAAGGGATAGCTTAGAGCTAATCCCTTGGGAGCGAGTGGCCGGGGGATTGGGGCGAGATGGTACGCGCCTACTAGGCCTCTGCGTGCTACGCGGTGCCTTAGGGCAACCACGATAGTTCGCGGTATGCCCCGAGGCCTCGCATAGAACGCAGCTTGGCGGGTCTGGGCTGTCCCGAGTACGGAGACAGTCCGCGGTGCCGTGATCTCCAAGGCACTTCACGCAGCGGGGCCTGGCGAAACAGAACCGCGCCGCGTGCCCATAGAGCTGGCAGCGGTGGCACTGGGACGGAGAACCGTTCCGGTATGGGGCCTCGACCGTGAGCCCTGAAAGAGTGTTGACCTCCTTCAGGTTGAAGATGGCCTTTCCTCTTTCAGAGCGGTCGAGGACAACCAAAACAAGATCGAAAGCGATCTTGTCATGTCCACTGTAAAGCCGATGGACTTCCCGGACTGGGTAACCTTGGGCTTTAAGGTCGGTGAGGATTACTTTCTCCTTCACCTCTTTAGGTACTCCACGTATGACTACGCGGAGTACTTTCTCCTCCTCGAGAGCATAGGTGTGAAAACCTATTTTCTCTTGGCGGAGAATGCGGGTGAGCAGACGATGGTCGTCTGAGGAAGGTACCTGGACCTTAATGCCCGAACCGGTTAGTCTGGCGGAGGTGTAATTCACCTTGCGCGACTTCAGGAGAGAGGAGACGTTACTCCACTTCTCCTTCTCCTGGACGAATAGAGGGGGAGGAGGTCGCTCCGCTCTGGCGGTTGATGGCCCCGAGGAGGGCACATCAACCTCAAAGGCGGATGAGCCTTTACGGTCGGATGGACCAGCTACTGCCCCGGAAGGGCAAGCAGCCTTAGGCGGCGGGGGAGGAGAGGAAGCAGCCGCGGGGCGTTTCCTTCCTTTCGTGACCGTGATGAAGCCATCAGCATCAACAGGGTCAGGAGAGGCGGGGGTATCATACTCCATCAGAGAGGAAATTACTTCCTGTGATGGAGGGGAAAAGACAGGCGAGCGCGAGCGCGTGCGCGAGCGCGGTCGCTCATGCGCGACAACTTCGCGGCTTCGCGGCGTAGGAGCGGGGGAGGGTCCGCGGGGGGCGGGAGAGCGGGAGCTGTTGCGGGAAGCAACTTTCTCCGGTTTGCGTGCACGGGCGACGCTGACAGAGGTGGATGGCGGTGGGGGCATCACCGGTGATGCGGGCTCACTGGCTAGTGCGGTTGGGGTTGATGCTGAAACGTATTCTGACCAAAGGTTCTTTAGATTCGGGTTGGCTTGAATGGCCCAATTAAAGAATTCGAATATTTGCCTCGCGGCAACATCCGATGGGATAGGCTCCATCCTGGGCGTGCCCCGGGATGGAGCGGGGAGTGAATAAGCACGCCCTGCCTATAAGGCAGAGCGGTGTGTGCCTAGGATGTAGCCCTAATAATCGTACCGTCTGCAAAGCAGCGCGGGTGGATACCTGACACGCGGATCCCTATGTCTTCTGCAGCTCCTGCTGCGACGACGAGTGTACCCGAACGGACTGACAGTTTGGAGCGCGCGCTCTATATTTATATGAACGCTCGATTTGATGTCCGATGTAAATATTTGTTAATAGGATAGATCTAGCTTTAAATTATGTTTAATAAAGTTCTAGATAGGTACGTAGTATTATTTCCTTTAGGTTAGTAGAAATAGGCCAATATAGATTAATAATTTAAGGTTTTGTACATAGGTGCTTTCTAGGAGGTAAGGTTTAGACATAGGATAGTAGATTAATTATTATTATTACTTTTAGCTTAAAATACTATAAATAAGGCGCATATTTCTAAATAAGACACGAACCATTGAACTTCTAGTTTTATTTTATATCCGGCAGCCATCGGCACCACATCACTCATTAGCCAAATAGATGGCTAGATTGTAATATAATTTGAATGCTTAATTTCAATTGGGCACTCGAGCAATAGGAAAAAAAAAAAAAAAAATTATGATTCTCCTCTCCTCTCGCTCATACGATATCAAAGGTATATATAGGTACCTGAAATTGTATACACTTGTTTGATCTTATTTATAATCATCATCATCATCATTAACAGCCTGAAGACGTCCACTGCTGAACATAGGCCTCCCCCAGGGAGCGCCACTTAGAGCGGCTGCTCGCACAATGCAATAATAAAATAACATAGACACTAATAGGTACTAATCATAAGTAATTCGAATTCATAATGTAGACTTAAATAGAATTCACTTAGCACCTACCTACTAACTTACCTGTGGTTAATATCACTAAAATCTCAACTTCTTAATGTACCTACCCACCTATCGTATAGCGTATAGTGTAAAACAGACTTGTAAACGCTGTGGAAGTCTCTTTAAAAACGCATGCGAATTCTGAGAGGACGAAGCTTAATGGATACGACCGCCACGCGCTGGGGATCCACGTCTGGATGCTAATGGATGACTATTTCCGGTCGCGTCATCTGGAACACCACTTATCTGATTCAAGTATATCGGACGTTCCCGCTTCCCCTGAAGCGTGATAGTCACAATTTACGGAACTATTTACTGAGTTACGTCCGAGTCATACTATTGGATATTTGGCTCTCTTCCGTTTTGGTGGAGGATGTCTGGCTGCGTGCACAGTCTAATAGTTACGAATGTATTGAGAAAGAACATGACGAATGTGTTTAATGTAGAAGCAAATGTTTGTGTGAGAGTGTGAGCTTTATATTAAAAGTACAAAATAATAATACACAGGTATAGTTAGCACATATAAGTACATATACATAGTTTAATAGTAAGATACTACGATGTAGGCTAGCCCTACATCGCTATCAACTTTTAGAATACTTATGTGAATATTCTACAGACCACCCACCCACTTTGTAGACATCATTGCCATCATCATTAACAGCCTGAAGACGTCCATTGCTGAACATAGGCCACCCTAGAGAGCGTCACTTAGCGCGGCTGCTCGCCTTCTGTATCCATCGGGCCCCCGCGGCTTTCACTAGATCATCAATCCACCTAGTAGAGGGCCGGCCTTCGCTGCGTCTTCCAGTTCATGGTCGCCACTCGAGACCACCTTTGTAGATATACCTATTAATTAAAATAAAGAATCGCCAGAACAGAACAAAAATAATATACTTACACACCCCGCCTCATATACCCACACAAAGATTATCAGTAATGTTATTAGGTTACGCGTAATATAAAAGCTGTTTTAGATTTTACAATAAGTATGTATTGAATATGATTGTATAGTGCTTCCTGATGATACCCGCTTGTACTGTTTTTTTTTTACTCTCGGCGATCATCAGTTCGAGCGAGGGATGGCTTGAAAAACAGCGCTGCGTGCACGTGAAAACGCGCATGTGGTACAATGCTGAAGCCACCCCCTTTGCTGTAAACTAAGTGAAATAACTGTTCTTTTTATTAATTTGTATTTGTGCGAATTTTAAAACGGCAATAAAGTGATTTATTTTATTTATTTATTTTTAACAGAGCTAATGTAAGGAAACTCGCTCATGCTCCAGTTCTGACTAAAACAAAGACCACTTTATGGCCGCACTTGGGCGACCGGTGATCCAGAAGATGGTGATCCAGACTCGAGTCACAAGGCACTGGGCGGCTGGTTGGTCTGATGCATTTACCTCGAATTTCTTCAATCATGTTTCGTGTCTAAATCAGGGCATTCAGGACACGATTAATTGATGGGTGGTGTGATCGAGCCTGATGTCATACTGTTGCATGACTCGATCACAATTAACGGAACGGGAATAGGTCATGCTCTTCAATTGAACAAATTGAAAAGATGCTCTGATCAAGTTGAGAAAAAGTTGACGTCATTTTGCTTTTGTTGAGAATGAAATAACATAATATATTGTCTAATGAGAACCAGCAAGAGCCGATCTAATACAATATCGTTGAAAAATCAAGAATGCTAAGTCGCCAATATTTTGCTGGGTATAGTAAAGTTTTATTTTTACGCCAGAAAACATAATCATTTCCATATTAGTTATTTTATTGTAAAACATATATTTGATTAAATCATATCCTTCATATTTCATATTCATATTCATTTAATTCTGTTTCCACAAGTAGATATGTTAAGTGAGTACTAACTCTAATTGCTCACCTGTAGCTGAAGAATCTGTCAGCCTGTCTAGCATCTTAAAGCATTTAACCAATGGATATAATCCGCAAGCATTATTTGGGGACGAGGTAAACACGCATAGCACACGCGCAAACCAGTCACCGCCATCTTAAAACACGCACACAGTTATATAATCTAGCGTAGTTACGCAGTGGTTACACGCACACTATGATAATGTGTATGACCAAATAGCGCCATATGACCGGCAGAGAGGTACGCCTTGCCTTGCCATCTCCATTTATAAATGCTCTAGGCCTAGCATTGAACAGTGTGATGCGGGCCCAGCAGCCTCAATTGACAGTCACAGTTCCAATCCAGACGAAACGTAGTGTCACTCAAAGCCACATTGTAACCATCCGATGAAATATACTTACGTAGTATCTACTGCTTGGTCTATGGGTGAAATGTGCTCAAAAGTTACGCTACACTGTATGGCATAAAACCGCAATATGTCGTTAAGTTTGATTGAGAGAGTGAAGGGCAATGCTGCCATAGGTAGCATTCTCCTCAGTATGGAAGCCAGCTGAGGGATCACCTTTAATCTTTCATCATCATTAGCAGCCCGAAGACGTCCACTGCTGAACATAGGCCTCCCCCAAAGAGCGCCACCTTGAGCGGCCACCCGCCTCCTGCACCCATCGGCTCCTCGCGGTTTTCACCAGATCGTTGGTCCACCGAGTGGAGAGCCAGCCTACGCTGTGTCTTCCGGTTCGTGTTCGCCACTCGAGAATCTTTCTTCCCCATCCGTTGTCAGTTCTACGAGCGATGTGGCCTGCCCATTGCCATTTCAACAAGCTAATTCTGAGAGCTATATCGGTCACTTTAGTTCTCCTGCGTATCTCCTCATTACAAGGGAATACCCTTAGCCAGTTCTTATTACATACGGGACCCGCAGAAAGAGATGGGTTGGTCCTATTCTTACGCCAGATGGTCTAACATGCGCACCCCGAGAAAACTTGTCGTTGCTGAGTGAGACAGTGAGACGCACTCAGGCCATAACCTTGTCACGGTCGCTCACGAGATAAAGTCTCGAGAAAATTTCTAGGACACGGTTTATCTCGGCTAAAGAAAATACTCAGCGAATAGAAATCCAAACCAAATGTTTTGTGTAGCAATGCATATCTAAATGTACTGTCAACAATGGAATCTTTTCAGTGAATTGCATAGATCCTATGTAGGTTTATTACATTTTCCCAACACCACGTGTTGCGGATGTTTTTTTTAATTTGCGTCAGTTGCATCAGGTGCGGGTACGCCCGTTGAATCATTGATTACATCGTTTTCCACTTCAGTAGCTTGTCATAGTGGCCTAATATGTACAGTAGGCATCCTACAGCATCCCACTACAAAAAAGAATCTTGGAAAATGATTTTCGCTATTCCGAGGCCAGGCATATGGGCGCGTGGTTTGCTACCTTGCCGTGTCCACTTAAAATGATTTCCGAAATGTCATTTCGGTACATTTTGGAGTTAGCGTGAGGCGATAGCGTTAGCGTGAGGGAGCTTTGCTAGACCCCCAGAATTGTTCCGTGATAGGCGCGTGGAGTCAATGAATGCAGGAGGCAAGCAGCCGCTAAAAGTGGCGCTCTTTGGGGGATGCCTATGTTCAGCAATAAATGTCTTTAGGCTGATGATGATGATGATTGATGATGATTTTTGGAATAAGTAGTATTTCATAATAAATGGTATTTTCTTTCTTTCTTCTAAATGATGGCTGCAGGTCAACTAGGTAAGTACCTAAGTACTTTATGACGACCATGCTTAGACAGTTGTGTCAGTATGCAAACATAGGTATGAGGTATGACGTCCAACCAATGCAAACTGTGTCTTTCCTAAACCCTAAAGAAAAACCCAAGTTTGAGTTTCGATTCACGGTGCCTATGTAATAGGAATAGAGATAAGAAAATAATATCTTAAGCATAGAAGTAATAACAATTGTTAATAAAAAAGTTGTTAGTAAAAAATATCAGTGTGACTTTTATAGCAATGCCAATAGCAATGCAATAGCCGAAATATAGTTCTTAGTCATTACAAAAAAACATGTGCTTAATTATGAACATAAGATGTTTTCTATTTATTATTTTTATTAAGTTACTTAACTATAAAGAAAAGTAGGTATAAATCGCGGTGTTATTGTTGGTATTCTTTACGTTGGAAACGTAAGCTATGTCAGTCTGTCTGTCCATCTGTTATATTTTGATAGGATTTACCTACTCCGTGACGAAACATGGGTCCGGCTCATAAAGCCAACATCATGGCGCACCGAGTTTATACTAAAAATACTACTTTTATATAAAGTTTTTTAATATAGAACTAAAGATTTCATTTTCTAATACTGCAAAAGTTTACACGTTCAGCCAGAGCTTTAGAGACCACAGACTAAAGAGAGGGAGGATACTTTACATCTGGAGACCACAGCAGGACGACTCTACCGCGATCAATAACAACAACTAATTGGTTGATTTGTAGACAATTTAGCCATATCATAATTGTTTGACGTTTTTGATTTCATATTCAACGGGCAAAGTCACATTTTTCTCTTTAAAGTATACTAACTACAGTGACGTCGTGATCATATCAATCACTATATACGGCTAAATGCAAGTAATGCAACTAGCCCTACCTACACTACCATTTTGTACAAAAAATATTTGGACGTATAGCTTTATTACGCCAGTATATAATTACATTCACTCATTTAATAATACACTGTCATTTCGCAAGGCCATACAAATGAAATACATATCGAAACGGTGGTTTTACCATTCCTCAAGTTCCGAAAATGTAAAAAATTCCATACCATATTAGGCCAAAGCTCTTTTCATCGTGTGTGTATGAGTCATATTTTATATTATCGCTGATCAGTCATTTTCTGTGAAGCTCGCAGGACAAGGCGCGGCTTCAGGGCGGTGATGGAATCCTACCTCTATGGATTTGAAATCCGGAATGTGGATCAGAATAACTACAGTATAGGTATTTACAATACAATGCAGTAGGTACCAAGTATTTGTTGATGCGTGGTGGGTGCTATGGAGGGATTCTGAAGTTAGGTTTGTACTCTAACTGGATTCTTACTTACTTATCGAATACACTGTCGGTTTGTTTGTATGTTAATTTTGTTTGTTTTTGTGAATATCGAGGTGAAACGTGAGAGAAAAATCCACTCAATAGGTTATTTTATTTTGGTTAGTCCTGTCTGTCGTCTCGTCTTGTCACCGCGTGACAGACCTATGAGAATACAATTTTAGAGCTTTTACTATCCACATTATTATAACACGATGCCTCAAACAGTAGTATCAAGCGGAATGTTTGGGAAAAGTTTTCTCCGAAGGTCCGACGGTCTCGCCGCAACCCGGGCTGATGGGTTCTAGAGAACTCGGCACAAATACTAATAATTTAGAGGAATAACATTGTTTTGGCAATAGGCCAATAAATTATAGTTTCGCGGACGTGGGTATAATTTCTTTTCTGTAAACCTTATTTTTATAAAGTCCATGCAATAATTATTAATCTTGTGGGCAAAGGAGAAAACAGATTTTATTTAGTTTGGAGAAAGTTGTTACAGGGTTAAGTAATTTCTTTCTTTTTACTTCTTTTCAATCATAAATGCGTTTAATTAAATCACGAAGAAATTTGCCTCCTTTAGATAATATGGTAAAGATAAACAATTAAACAATAAACTATCGGCTGCTGCTTTGTGTTGTGCAGTCGACCTTAAACTGGGTTTTACTAATTTAGAGTAACTTTTTCTGCCGGTAGGACTTTCCTAAACCGTGCCATAACAATAACGAGCAAGCGTGTCTAACGTCCTCAACAGCCGGCAGAAATCCCGCGAAATACCGCCATTGTTAGATCAAATTGATTAGCAGTGTCGACCGGCGCCGGCGCGGGCGCTAATGGCGACATTATTGGGTGCGGATAGACTGTGAAATTGCGGGAAAACACGCATAGACTGGCTTGTACTTCAAGAAAAAATGTGGGTAAACTAAAAATGGACTTTTGGTAGCATTTGCTCCGGCTGTTCTCAACCAATCAGCAAACTTAAGCTGCGGTCGATACTTGGATGGGTGACCCCTACAAAATGTGGTTGGTATTCACAACTGAGCGCTCAGTCCCGTAATGTGTATAATCTGTGATATTGCTTATACAAGAATAAGAAAGTAGATTGTGTAGTAGTAGCCCGTGCGACTTTTATATCGACTCATCCTGGTTCGAACCTTGCTCAGCCCTGGAGTAATTTTAAATACATATGTAATTGTATGTGCGGAATTCGTACTCGCTCTCACAACGGTGAAGGAAAATATAGTGGGGTAACCGGAACCGGAGTCACACGCCGAGCTGGTTACGATAATGATGACGTGATGACGACAATGAGGTACTGTGAAGTAATCATTCGTGACGTCACTGCCGTGTTAGAGCTATATCTTTCTATTCATATATCTTAAACCGCGTAACTATTTTTGGAGAAGTATAATTTTATTTTCATGACTTCTATTATATTTTGAGGAGCATATTTTTTTTATTACAATAAAAATTAATAAGTAATTAAATAGTACATCACATCACAACAAAGGGACGGATTTAGGTGTTTAAGTAAAATCCGTAAATAAATCACAGAGTAATAAGCATTTAAAATTTCTGTAGGGGGCATCGCCTGTCCCTTTCTCGCGAAACAGTAGGCCTAGCACGAATATTTACGCGCGCGTATAAGTGTAACGTTAACTTAAAGCAGTTGTATGGCATTTGATCTACGATTGAGCTAGCAGCGCTGCTAACGCGCGTCTGCCGCTCAACTGCTGTCAAAATTGTATGAACTTTGACAGCAGTTGAGCGGCAGACGCAATCGTAATATAGGGAGGCCTTACGTTAACGTTCCACTTACGCGCGCGTAAATATTCGTACTAGGCCTACAAAGGGTCTCCACAGTTACTATGAAAACACGGCTTTGTGACGTCACATGCCAGTGATTGTATGTAAAGATACCACAGCTAAGCAACGACAGGTTAATTTGTGACGTCACTGCGTGTTTGAGCTATCTCTTTCTATTCCTGTTTTTAAAATGCTTGTAACTTTGTATTTTTTTTGAGATATTTTATTTTTGTTTTCATGCCTGTTTATTTTTTGATTTTATGCAATAAAAATATAATAGTCATCATGGCTATTAGACTATAGGTAGTACTTAAAAGGAAACTATAAATGTTAGATTTAACATAATATTGCTAACATCCTCTATGCGGTAACACCAACATTCTGTGTCAAGTTGTCGTTTAGGTACATCTGCGTCAAGGATTATTATCTTGAGGGCAAAATTTTTAACATAAAAAAAGTAAGTATCATGGTCATTCAAGATCTGCAGATTAATTAAATAATATACAATTTAGTCACTTAAAATTCATATAAAAGCGACGAATTGAATTCTATGAATATGCGAGTGTTCAAAACTAAGCTTCATAATGCCACAGATATTCAAATAATTATGTACATAATGCGTAGGTACATTTTGAATCCTATCTTTTAATTATAAAATAAACCATCAGAAACCTTTCAATACATAATATAATCGGTATGGTAGTAGGTTTATCGGTATTGTTATGAAACGTACCAACACGGACGCGGATTGCATTGGTACCTAATTTGTGTTGCATTAATTGCGTAATTTGCAATGTGTGGCAATGTTAAACAATGCTGTTTTAATAATGCACTATTAATTTATTTGTGGGCACTTTCGACAGACCGTTTTGGGTATTAATAATCTTAAAAAATGTGATATATTATTATTACGAGAAGATAGGTAGAGTAAGAGCTATCTATAGATTGCGGTCAAAAGTGTTTAATTCGTAAAACCACAGGATCTAATTTATGATGTTGTGTCGCATAATCGCAGATAACGGGCGCGTGCGACTGTCGCGCGCGTCATTCGTCATTTACATAATCAGGCCGTAACTGCAGTGAACGGGATTAACTATGATAATATACTTAGGTGTAGCTGGTCTCACTATGGCCCAACAAATGGTAGTACTATTGGAGCATAATATTATTATGTAGTGGCCATTAAGATCAAAATATGAAACATGTTAATAAAATATGATATTCATTTGATTTTAATGCAAACATCATGATGATAATTACGTTTTTCCACAGCTGTAGGGCGTAGGTCCACGACGTCAGTGTGACGTAACGTAAACCCTTGAAAACTTATGACCACAGATAAATATAAGTAGCTACAATACGTAGTAAACAAGACGTAAAATGTAAACAAACTTTGGTGGTTTCTGAGGATGTTATTTTTCTGTGACGACATGTATTTCCACAATACCTATAAAAAAGTGAAACGTCATATCGAGTTATAAGCACAGTAGGCACACTTGCTGTAGTAAAGCATAGTAGCGAGTTATTTTCCTTCCTGATCTTATGAGTAACCATTTCTGCAACCTTTTTTCCCAGGTTTGCAGGGATGTCCAAGTTCAATGATGTCATAATGAAAAATCTACTCAGACTTCTTTATGTACTTCGATGAAAAC
The DNA here is from genome assembly GCA_963580505.1 of Ennomos erosarius. NCBI lineage: Eukaryota > Metazoa > Arthropoda > Insecta > Lepidoptera > Geometridae > Ennomos > Ennomos erosarius. Next base: position 367,204 of record OY756988.1, read on the forward strand.
GACGGACTTTTGCATTTCTTGAAGTACCTTTACTTACTAGGTATTAAGTAATAAGAATAAACTAAGCTATAAGTAGGTATAGAACTACCGCTACTACATGATAGTAATTAACTAAGTACTACGCAACTAATAAAGTAACTCCATATTAAACGAACGAATAAACGTTAACTAGAAGAAAATGCAGTTAGCACTAACTTTGCTTATGTTCTTGTGCAATAAAGTACCTACTACCTACTAGTTTTTAGTTTAAGCTATCGCGAGGGCTACCTTACAGCTCATAGATTCACTACAATATTATCGCTTCGCTATCAGTGCAAGCGAGCCGACCGACATGCGATATAGGAATGATGATCGGAAACCAGCGCAGGCGCATACTAACTGCATTATGTGGTGTTATCTGTGGCAAGGCTGATAAAACCGGTTTTAGATAATAAGGGGATTCCACATGCATGCACGGAAACTCAGGGAAAACCACGAATATCGATGCACCTTTTACTCTATAACGCACTCTCTACACATACACAGTTACACACACTCACACACACACATTGGATAATTATGTTTAAATTATGTATACAAGGTGACCTTGAATTAGTATGTTATCCCGAAAGGGGGTAAATCTACACCCCAGGGTAGACCATGTTTCTTTTACGACTTTACTAAATTAATATTCATTGAATTCATGTAAAGTTTACGTTCGAACATAGCCTTAGCGCAGCTGGGTGGTTGAACTTCGTCCTTGACCGAGTGCACATAAATGAGTTTAACGACCTGTGTTTAGAAATGTATTTGTAGTATCTTGTTAACTCTCGTAGCGATTGCACGTGCAATTTTACGAGATTTTTTACCATGGATAGTTACTCAACACTAGGCTGTGGTATCTTTTCATTAATCTTTTTGGGATGTGACGTCATGAGTAGATGTTTTATAGTATCTGTGGGGGCGCTCTGTTTTGCGAGAAAGAGACAGGAGATGCCTCCTGTAGAAACTTTAAAAGCTTAATACTCCGTAATTTATTTACCGATTTTGCTTATTTCTTCAATTATTGCATACATTTTTAATCTTCTTTATGAAAGTAATATTTACTTGTTCATTTTTAATAGTAGTCATCATTCCTATTCTAAAATATACAAGCCTTTATAGGCCATCCTGGCTAGTTTACAGTTCAAATGTTGTTTGCAGAAGGTAGTGTAGTAGTATGGGTTACGTAGTAACATATTCAGTAATCTGTGGTATAGGTAGTTTTAGTTAGTTGTAGTAGTTAGTTTAAGTAATAAAGGCACACAGCCTTTTACAGAAAATAAAATATTTAACCTAGCACATAATTTACTCATTAATAGACAGATACAAGCATAATTAATTATCTTTATACAATGTAGTCACAGAGTAAAAAAAAACGCTTCCTCTCGAAGCGTCACTTGTTTCATAGCTCTGTGAATGTAGTGTAGGCACGAGTCATGTAGCAGGCTGAATAAAATTGCTTTATAAAAACTCGGTACTTATTTAGAAAAATCCCCTCAATAAAATGTATAAACGGTGTTTTGATCGCTATTCAGTTAATTAAAATAATCATGAGTTAATGACTTAATGGCCTTTAAGTGTCATAGGTATTCAACAACAACATTATATCGGTATCGTTTGTTTGATAGCGATACTTATCTCTTAATCCTATGGAAATTGAAATAATAATTACTTAGGTACTTACCTACATAGTATCTGCATTGCTTACATCGGCAATTCACCGACAGCATAGTAATTGAGCTATGGAGAGAGTTATGCTCGGTGTTTCCCTGCGAGATAAGATCCGGAACGAAGAAATCCGCAGGACTAAAGTGACCGATATAGCACTTAAAGTTAGCAAGTTGAAATGGCAATGGGCAGGCCACATCGCTCGCAGAACTGACAATCGAAGGGGAAGAAAGGTTCTTGAGTGGCGACTACGAACCGGAAGGCGCAGAGTAGGCAGGCGTCGGCTCATAACCCGGAGGTGGCGGGTTCGATTCCCGCGACAGAACAAGTATTTGTGTCCGAAAAAAAAAGCGCAAATACTTGTTATGTGTCTGGGTGTTGTGGAACCTCGTAGTTCCTGGGTCCCCTAGATACAGGGAATCCTAGTTAGGGTCCAGGATCTATGTATGTGGTCGTTGGGCGTTATTTATTATCATTATTTTTTATTTTTCAATTATTGCATTCATTTTTAATCTTCTTTATGAAAGTAATATTTACTTGTTCATTTTTAATAGTGTCATCATGCCTATAATTAGTTACTCATTAAGTAATTATAGAATATTTTTTCTAAAAATGTGTCTAAATATATGTATAACCAGTCGAATATTGACGTTTGCTAACAATAAGTAATAAAATTTATTAACAATTAAATTATTGATACTAACAATTAAAAGCTACTCTGCTGATGGTAATTCATCCTTGAATTAATAATACGAACAGGCGTATTATACATACCTTCCTTATTAAGTAGAAACAAGTTTATTTACTAATTAATCTCAAGTCAATTATTAACAATTAATTTTAATATCAACATTTAATTTACCTGTAAATTATCCGCAGTTTGGTGGTAAGATAATGGAGACGCGGTTAACAAGTGAGAACCGTAGAGTGGTATGTTTTTGTATGTTACCATAAAATTTTGAGCATTTTTTGTTTGTTTTATTCCACAGCGCAGGTATGAAGGTATGGATCTGATGAATGGAGTACATACGGGACACAAACACTTCCTATTGGATGACAGGCTATAGCAATCGCAGTTTGATCGTGAACTAAACTTATGTTGTACAGTTTCCCTAAAGCTTGCATTCTGCCAACTATGCATAGGTACCTATATTTTGACTGCAATAAATATTTGACCCTCAACTTTTGACTTTTGTCCCTCTTCTTAGGTAAACATGAACCTGTGGTCCCGTGGACTTCGGTTCATGGTTCCTGGTGTCTTTACCTTAGCTCTCAGTACCTAACAATAATTATTTAATTCCCGCAACATGTAGGCTTGTAATGATACATCTCTTTTTTGTTATGTCATCGTATAATACTGGAAACCCATAACTCAGTTTCATTCACATACACGCAAAATATAATTAGGGGTTTTCCAATTCCATTTAAACCAAAACTATTTAAGTAAGTACCTAGAAAGTGAGTGTGGGAAGTTGGTCCAGCACTTTTTAAAATTAATAAGTAGTTAAAGAATTTGCCGTGCAGTTCCCGCGTAAGAATTAGAGCCGGCTAAGGGAATGCCGAGGGAATAGGCATCAGCATTAATAATCTACTGCGATTATCAAGAATAGATAAATAGGCCTGCTAAAGTGGGGTTAATAGGGGAGGCTTATTTTTAACAGTAGACGGCTGGCTGATAGGATTTTTCGAAACCATGGCGGTTTATTTTTTATTGGTACTGTCAAATTGATTCATACGTCTACAGATCGTGGATTTCAATTTGAACCCAACAAAACATAGTGATGCCTGGTGACAGGGCGCTTCGGACCCTGTAAAAGCTATTTCTAAAACTGGAGGTTATCTCATTGTGTCGACTCAACCAAGGTCTCGTCGTATTTCAAATATTATAGGCATGTATAGGTAGGTAGGTAACAACTCTTTTTTTTTTCAAAATAGCAATCAGCCCCAGACTGCGATGATGTTGGGGAAAACCTGCGTTTAGTACATAATTTGACCGTGGAGACCTCAGCCGAGACGACGCTGGCCAAATAATTCAGACACCAGCCACAAAAAGCTGTTTAACTCGATATTGAAACAAGTAAAGGTCTCTCTCTAACATTGTCTCCCTCGATTTATAGTATAAACTCGGACATTATTATGAAGTAAGTATAAATTCATTATTTAAGTACAACGGTAATTTTAAGATGGAAGATGAAATGGCCAGACCTTTCAGTCCATGTTTTCTGCCGCCAAGCAGTACCTAAGTATAATATCATGTGCAAGTACTTAAACACTATTATTGAAGGGCACTGAAACTGGTGAAATGACTGGAAAATGCTGGAAATCTAGTAGGTACCTAATCTTATTACGAGTATGCTGATCTATCAGGTCTAGCTACTAGCGATGGCAATTAATGCTATTTTGCGTTAATTTCATAAACATGCTAATTCACAAGTCGTAGCATGCTAATTGCTATTGCTATGCTATTTGCTAAAATGAAATGAAATGGAAATGAAATTAAAATTGAAATAAAAATGGAAAAAAAAGTAAATGAAAAATTATATAAAAAATGAAATGAAACATGAAATAAAACTTTATTTTTAAATTAAATTAAAAATTAACTAAATTTATTGAAATGAAATTTCATATTTCACAGAATTTCGCAACTACATTTCATTTGCGAAATGCTAATTGAGTTTTAACATGCTAAAAATTAATGCGAATGCTAATTAATCCATCACTACCACCTACGTGCAGTCATAGGTGCCTATTTATATTTATTTTAGAGCTCCGAGTAGCACATGTTATGGGCGGTCGTGACACTTAACACCAGGTGCCAACACGAGCTCGTCATATTATTATTTTCAATGAAAAACTGCTATTAGAAGGGTATCATTGTAGATTGCCACCGGAATGCTTTCAGAAAGTAGGCGGGCTAGGTATTGTTCTGTAACCGGCCTTAGCGCCAATGAGGAGTGAACCATTTCCAAAAAGAACTAAAGAACGTCGCGAAACTAAATACACAAAACAGAATACGACAATTTCCGATTCATCATGGTCCCGACACTCGGTAATTGAAATTTTGTTTTGGGTTTTTCGCAAAATCAACGCATTTTATTGTCTTTGATAAAAAAGCGAAGTATTTTCATTTAAGCTGTAGGTACCTAACAGTTTCCGGTTTGAGAAATTAGTCAAGTGATTACAGTTCTTGTGGATTATTCCGAGCTGCCCCCTTTGCTTCTTCTTTAGGTACTAGGTACAGGTGTAATCGTAGCTCCGGGTTGGAGTTTTCTTTTCCGTTAAATGGGAACGACACTACCAGCCACACTAATACTTGCGTTGCGTTTGGGATAAAATTGCACAATATTATTACGATCTTTTATAAAATCGTTTGAGGGTAGTGCTCCAATCAGGTACTTACCTAGGGAAAAAAAAAAAAAAAAAAAAAAAAAAGTTGGACCATAGGCCTTTACTAGGGGTAGTTGTACCACAGCACTTAGTAATCTTGTAGTGGTCCAATTTGATATTTCTTTGCGTTGTTCGAGATTGTATGCACAGTAGGCACCTATAGTGAAAAAAAGAATTTCCAATTCTCAAAATCATTTATTATCTGTAAACTCTACTTTTACTACTTTTGTCGCTTTTGTTGTTGTGTGTTCAATGCTGTGCAACGCCGAACGGGATTCAAACCATAGTGTGAGAGACGCATGAGCCACGCTCACTTATACCTAAATTTTAATACCTACTTATACCATGCATAATTTACCTGTATTGGCACTCCTGCTGGGCTAGCACGGATGGTAGAGAAAATTTTCTTTCCCCGTTTCATATCATTTTCGTCATACAATTTACTTGTCAAGTGGAGTAAAACAGGGGAAAGACAAATTTGTCTACCGTCCGTGCTAACCCTGCAGTACACAATTAACAGAAGAAACAGGTATGAGTTATCTATACTATAAATATATACCTACCAGTATCGGTAAATACCTACACATTTTATTACCTACTACCTACCATTTTACCTTCATACTAATACACATAAACATAATTTTTCTTTCGTTGACATAATAATGAAATTTATAGTAGATAGTATTATAATTATAAATCATGATCAATAATTTTCCTTGTGTTGTGTACAAGCACGAACAGCTGTAGGCCTAGCACGAATATTTACGCGCAAGTGTAACGTTAACGTAAGGCAATTGTATGGGGCGCTAATCTAATGCCATACAACTGGCTTACGATAACGTTACACTTACTTGCGCATACCCACTACTACTATAAACTGTTAACACATGTTGGGTAGGCATACCTATAGTTTTATTTAATTTATATAATAAAGTTTCATTTTAATGTTAACCATAACACCTGCGTTTGACGTGAAACATAGTTTATTCACAGAATTCGCCATATTTACATAGCCATGGCCAGCATGAAGTGGTATAGGTTACTAATATACTGCTATTATTATGCATTATTAAATAAAATATAAAAGTACACATAAAAATATTTATTCAGAGGAATACAAATTAATATTTAGAGCATCGTGTAATGCAAAGACAATAAGTGAATATACGCGCGGTTTATGAGGAATATTTAGGTGAAAGAATTTGCGAGGGCTCTCGTGTTATGAGAATAGCAAAATGTGAAATAAAGTCAAAATGTAAAGTAAAAATGAGATGCGACCTTTAAACTAGTGCGCTTGATGGACGGTATCGTACAAAAATTAAGAATTTCTTTTGTCATTTCAAAGCGCCATTTTGGTACTGAGAAACATAATTTGAAAATCCATCGCGTCGATAAGTTGGTTTAATTAGTTCCGCCAAAATGCCTTCAGTCAATATTGACATTATGAAGTTTGACGAACTAGTATAATAGTGGTTAGTCTTAAAATTAGTTATGTTTAGGCGTGAATATCTCATAGTCGGCGACAGTGAAGTTATAGTCGGGAGCGAGCGAAGCGGGCGCGAGCGAGTCCCCGTACGAGTGCAGGTTGCTGTAGGACTCGTTGTTCGTGTTACAGTTGCTCGAGATCAGCAGGTCTGCGCCCGCGCCGAATATTGGACCGCAACTGTGGACACAATCAGTCAGGTTTTTTTTAAACACTTTCATTTATTTACGTTTACAATTTTATACGAGTGTAAGGTTCTGAAGTAGAAAAATCTGCCATTTAATACGGATTTTAATACTTCGATGTTTTAGCACTTCAATGTGATCACTTCTATTGCTGTTATTTTCAAATATATTTTTAATGTCTTAAAGATTATATTTTTAACAGTGACGGGATCTTTGACATGATTAGAATCATGTAATTCAACGTAGTGAACAACATTACAGTGGAAGTTAAAACAATTGTAAGGACTGTTTAGATTTCAAAAATGGGCCTAATTTATCCATGTTTTAAATTAATATAATTTACGACTGTTACTGACGAAAAGTCGATAAAAAGATTGCTTTTACAATTGGTATCTTCTAGCCCAGCATGTACATGTACCGGGGACCGCGTCACTTGCCATCGGGTGAGATGCGGTCAAATGCGGCCCTACAACTAGACAAAAAACGAATACGAGTCTGGCAAAGCCAACTCTGCAATGGAGTATTTTGAAACCCCCAAAAACTTTTTCACATCCAATCAGTTTTTTATGGCATCATTACCCATTCATTCACCTGTCAATTTTATAACATGCCGGTGTATAGTCTGACCAAGTTATCTGGAAACTATAGCTGCCATATTGCAATTTAGGCTGCCATATAGCGAATTTTGTTCTCGTAGCAGCGCTGCCAAATAAAATAATGGTACATTCAATATCTATAAACATATACTTGTAAATAAAAAATCTCGTACCTATGCCATTTTTAGTATATTTATTTTGAAGTTACTATGAAGTAGTTAGGTACTATTTCTTGCTAGCCTGGGGTAAGTATAATAGTTATCAGAGTGAAATTAACATCGTCAACATCATGTATATAATGTTCCCCAGTAATATTTACATAGATTGTCTTATATTTTATATTATTAATTAGCTTATAGCTGTACCTGGCTGTACACCTGCGTGAAGTTTTATGAAAATTAATGATGAAAAGTAACCACATCATTTCCATTAAATAAATTAAGTCTTACAGTGCGAACATATTTTAATTTTACTTACATGCCTACTATATACTAGCCAACTATGTTAAAAGATGTACTGTAGAACTCGTCATATTCTACCATTATTCATAAAATGGCAGCACTGGTGCGAACGCAGCGACGCCTTTCAGTTCACAGATAACTTGATCAGACTATATTAAGCCATTTCAATTTTCTGATTGGTTGTGTTTTCGAAAAGAAGTAATGGTTCAACCGATTAAACCTGTTAAAAGTATTTTGAAGCATGCACTGTGCTACCATATATAAGATTTTATATTCCACCTATTTTAAATCACCGCAGAGTTAGCTTACCAGACTATAGTATAGTGAAGTTAGGTAATCTTACTCGGGATGGTAGCAGAGCGCGAACGGTTTCTTGTGCAGCGTGTACCGCGCGGGGGGCTCCCCGAGCGAGAACAGGAAGGCGCGCTCCGCCGCCGCGTACCCCGCGCCCCCCGCCGCCCACCCCACCTCCGCCCACCCGCCCACCACGCCGCCGCGGGGCAACTACACCGGGGGGATGGTTTTTACGATAATGAATGACTTGACTAAGGCGTCCACCAGGGCCCGAAGTCTGCTATTTCAATTGTGTCATAATGGGTTCATGAAATGGTGCCATAATGACAGATTTTGACACTAATGGTAGTCTACTTATGGCTTTGACGAGGGAAGTAAGATGTGGCGTAAAGCTAACTACACAAAAAATGTTATAGTTATGAGGTCAACTTCGTCAACAAAAATAGTCGCATTTCATTTTAGCCAATACCATTTTGAACATGCTAAAAAGAGACAAGTATTCCGTTTCAACTTTCATTTTTGATAATAATTTGTCTCTGACGTCACTTGAGAGCGCTCTGCGGCAAAAAATCCGCCATGTTCTGGTGGTATTTTGAGCTAGTACGTCAGTCGTCAACTGTCAGACGCAGTAAATAATGGGGCGGAGTGGGCCGGAGTCGGCACCATATTATTATGGTGAAAAAGTGCCGCACGTCACGTGACTATGTTTCACATCCTCTTACTTCCCTCATCAAAGACTTATGGTTTGTAGACTACTATTAATCTACGGCCGTTCTAAGAATTTGATCCTGAAATCTGTCATATGGTCGTGACTAGTGATGGGAAATATAAGGCGAATTCTGTGTGGGAAATTATAATTAGGTTATTTATTTTTCACTGACCAAAGATAAAACATAATATAAACATAATAAAACATAAGGTAACATAATAAATGTGATATATTTAAACGACAAACCACAAAGAAACTTGAATCAACTGAATGAATGCAAATAGATTTTAGAGAACAATAATAACAGACATTGCCAATCTTGAAGTAATAATCTGTGAATCACAGAGTAGATATTTGCCTAGGCTAGAATGAAACTAAAGAAGGTAGATCCATGCTCCAAAAAGAATAATGTCAATGAGTTTCAATAGATGTAGATGTAGAAAAAAAAAAGTTGTCGCGGGCTCTTCTCGCGGTGTGCGCAACGTGCGGGGGCGACCAGCGCACTTCACAGCCGCGGTTGAGTTTGGCGCAGACTATACCCCTCTAATCCTCCCGTGTAAACGTAGGCTGCGTTCTAAATTAATACAGCGAATTCTTAACTTATTCCTTTCTTTGATTCAGCAGCGTTGCTGACGCACGTCTGCCGCTCGTAGTTGAGCGGCAGACGCGCCCTTCGACTGGCCTGTGACGTCACAAGAACTGCAACTGAAGTCGGTTTTTGGTAAAAATCCACCGGAAAACGACCGCTGCTAAACACAGACCTTCAAAAAACGACACGTTGAATGCTTATCACCAGGCTGATAGTTCGTCTTGGTGATCGCAGATTTTAATGTACCGAGAAAACACTGCTACCTATTCCCTGGATATTCTAAGTACTGTAACCAGCATACGAACAATTTATTTGAATAAACAGCGAGAAAACAATAATTTTTAAGAATAAATAAATAAATAATACCCAACGATCCCATATTTTTTCCCTAAGGATTCCCTGTATCTAGGAATACAGAAAATACGAGGACCATGGTGCCATAACACACAGACAAAGAACAAGTATTTGCGCTTTTTTCCTGTGCACAAATACTTGTCCAGTCGCGAGATCGAAACCTGCCGCCTCCGGACGGGATAATATCTATATGATTGGCCTGTGAAGTCACAAAAAGAATTGCGACATCAGTAGGGTTGATCAGTATTATCATGGGGGATGGATGGGATTCTGGTGAAAGCCGCGGGGAGCCGATGAATGCAGGAGGCGAGCAGCCGCTCTAAGTGGCGCTCCCTGGGGGAGGCCTATGTTCAGCAGTGGACGTCTTCAGGCTGGTGATGATGATGATGATGATTATCATCAAGGGTTAGGTTTAGAATAATACTGACCTGTACGAGTAACAAGACAGGCGCGATCCCATCGCAGTGCGAGTGGAAGGCTTGTGCCGAGTACCCGTGTGCTGAAGCACGAAACACTAGCCGCCATGACTGCTTCGGTGTGCCGCACCTGGAATGAACATATCAGGCTGAGTGAAGCTTCTGGACATAGGCCTCTCACATAGAGCTCCAGTTTGAGCGGCTGCTTGCCTATAAGGGGGAGGTGTTACCCTGATAAAATTACTAAGGAAATGGGAATCTTACAGTGCAGTAATCCAACGAATAAAGAATTCAGTGTGCAGACATGGGGTCTCATCAGGTATAAACGGAAAATAGCTCGAACTTGAAAAAATGTAGTAATCGTGTCCAGACAGTTACTAGTTAGTTTCCAGTGTACTCATTTGGCCCAATACTTCGCCAACAGGCAATAAATGTCGCTTGATAATCTTGCGTTATGCAGAAATAAAATAATTCGTAAAATAGCCCGCGTTATTCCGTTATATGGGATGAGGCATCTGTACTGTAGGTATTATATTATCTGAGATGCAAGCCAGTGTCACTGCGAAACTTATAATTTTGAACTTATTCTTTTTATAAGTGGGGCTGTGGTTATGTGCAGCGATGACATTTAATATCAGGCATATGTGATTTGTATTTTGTATACAGCACGCTCGGCAAGTCATTAGTTTATATAAAATATACATAAATACTACAACACAAGATTATAAAAAAAACTGGACAAAGTAAGACAAAATGTTGTTCCGACTCAGCATGTATAATAAATTGTCAGTTTGAGCCTCCTGCGTTCATCAGCTCGCCGCGGCTTTCACCAGCTCGTCGGTCCACCCAGTGAAAGACCAGCCGACGCTGCGATTCAAACTTTCGTGTTTTTAGGAATTTAGAAGATTACAGAGGCAGAAGCAACCCAACCCATAATTTCAAGTTTACCCGCAGTAACCCGCACTGCAACTGTTATGGGCAGCCGTGTCGCTTAACATCAGGTGTCTACTAGCCCGTCGCGGCATTCATTCTCATAAAAAAAGTAATTCTCAATTTCCATGATCAAAAGTTGATACTTACACAACAAAAAAATTAAACATGTGTCACATACTATATGCAAGTGTGTTATTTGTGGTAACAAGTTTATTAGCAAGTTGCATATCTCACCAGTTGTTGATGATGGACTGGAAGGCACTTTTCTCCTGCTGCAGTATCAGAGATCCTGTGAACATGTTCACAGCCAACCTGGAAATATAGGTACAACACATCATTGTCATGTCTAAAATAGAAACAGTGTGGACTGCGGGTTGAAGGAATTTCAACCATAGTAATATAAATGTTTCTGTGCATCTTGTATGTTCAAGAAATGGGTTACATCATGTGTTTAGCCATTTCAATTTTTGTCTATTGTAACCTTATCTATGGTGTCTATGGCTATTCAAAATTACCCATGGTAGGTCCAGTCTCAATATAGTGGGAACAAAGGATATCCCCACTAGGTGGACCGACGATCTGTTAAAACCGTGGGGCACGCCGATGGATGCAGGAGACAAGCAGCCTCTTAAAGTGGTGCTCTGTGGGCTGCCTCACAGAGCACCACTTTAAGAGGCTGTTGATTATAGGCTACAGTGTGGCTGCTCAATAAAATAAAGGTTTGCTACCAGTGTTGTGACGTATAGATATAGAATAGATGATGAAGATTATTGTGTAATTAGTATAGAATGGCTGGTAATTCTAGATGGTGAGGGTACTAGTATAGGTTTATTTTTAATTCGTCGACCGCGTCGTCACTTTCCATCAGGTGCCGTGGGCAAACGTTAGCCTATCGTTGATAAAACAACGGTAGTTAGTATATTTAGCTGATACCTCGGCTGCGTCCGCTTGTCGGGCTCGAGCGGCGCGGAGTGCAGCGCGGCGCGCCGGTACCGCTCCAGGGAGAGCTCCATCGGGACCGCGCCCGTCGGCTCCACCTCCTCCGCGAATACTGCGCTATCTGTCGGACCATTCATTATAGTTACTGATGGTTATAGTTATCAGAAACACAAGGACAACAGCAAGGTATTCCTCTCATTTGCTGTTAGCAAGTTTGTGTTATTAAGTTTAATGCTTAACGCTTATTGCAGGCTGTAGGAATATTAACGATGTAAGAATGCCAGTTTCAATGCATCTTGTAGTCTGATGAAAGAATGGAGATGAACGAATTACTTCTGTCTAGTAAACATATACCTAAATTAAACAATTTAGTACTGTATAGACAGATGAAATGGTCCTCACCAATAAGCAGCAGCCGCACATGGTGCATGAGAGGCGCGAGGTGCAGACACACCCGCGCTCGCTCCTCCTCCGTCCAGTGCGCCGCGGGCTGCGTCACGCCGGCGCGCTGCTTCGACCACGCGAGTGCACACCGCCACACTTCCTCCTCTTCCAGGCACAGCTGAGGGGAATATATAACCTATGACTATTGCTGGTATACCCATATCTGCCTGGGAGATAAGAACCAAAGGTAGAAATAAAATCACCAATAGCTCTTGGTTACCAAGTTGAAATAATAGTGAGCAGGTCACAGCACTCGCAGAACTCATAAACAATCGGAAAGAAAGATTCTAAGGTGGCAACCACAAATAGGAAGATGCAACATAGGACATTCCGGTTTACAGGGAATAAACCCTAGCCAGCTCTCACTAAGTGAACCGATAATAAATAAATAAACAATAAATATGTGTGGACATTTCACACAGCGCCATCTAGCCCCAAACAAAGCAAAGCTTGTACTATGGGAACCAGATAACTGATATAATATGTACTTAGATACTTTTTTGTTTTGTAAATACATACATAGAATACAATATAACACCCAGACGCAGAACAAACATCTATGTTCATCACAAATATTTGTCCTGGGTAGGAATCGAACCCACAGCCCTCAGTTCAGAAGGCAGGGCTACTACCAACTGAGCTATCGGGCCCTTCTAGGGCCTTACCATGTAAGTCGGGTGGAAATGGTAATTGTGTGCAAATGTTAAATGTAATTCATATGAATATTATGATATACGTTAGATAATATGAATTATAATATTTTTGCATTTTATTTGGGGGAAATTTTAAGAAAAGAAAGAAAGGAAAACTATTTATTCATAACAACTAGGTACTAAAAAACACATAAGGGTGTTCAGAGACATAAAAAACAAGTGGACTCTGCATCCACTATTAAAAACTTACAAAAAAAGACTATAAGAATGCTGTATCTTAGACTCTAGCAGTAAAAGACACCACTTCCTCTAAACAAATAGAGCTTGATGTACTTACAAAGTCAGAAGAAATTAGCTTGATCAGTCCTTCCTTTGGTAGGTTAAGAAAGGCGTTTGTCTTGACACACTCGGCTGCATTGTCACCGATGAATGTAATGCAGCGCTCCATGAATGATGATGCACTTTTGCCACCTGAAACGTATTATTAGTTTAAATAAAAAAGGCCCAATTATATAGGTAAGTTAATAGAAACAGAGGTACCCACCAATAATGAAGCCACCCAGCTACAGCCTGTGACTTATTCTGTATCCTTTAGATCCCTTGTATTTAGAAAAAGCCTTGGAATAGGCCATTATAGTATCTTTATTATAGGATATGGAATAAAACACATGTCTACATAAATCTTAAGTTTAATACCACAAAATTGAGATGGCTTACATCAAACCCCTAAGCACTTCAAATTGTGAAAAGTTTCCTTAGTACATACTTATTTTGTACAGGACGTATCATTAAAAACACTGAGACAGAAATATGAGGAAGTTAACACTTTTAAACCACTAGGAATGACCTGAACTTAAAAATATATTCATAACCTAACATTACACTGTAGCGTTCGGATTCACGTTTTGAATTAGCGTGATGTTATCGCCTTTCATCATAATTCTGCCAATCTGCCGCCTGTTCTTCGTCTTTACGTGGTACTCTTCAGCCTCGTCCAATACAATGTTCATGTATTCGTCAAATCCAACAATGTGTCCCTCCAATCTCAGATTCACATTTTCGTACAGCCAGATCTGAACTCTGCTTCTGTTTTGTAAGTAGCGGAAGATGAGGTTGATGGGCTGTACCATCACCTTTTGAACTTTCGGTGGTCCCTTGTACGCCATTGTAAAAGTTACGTTGATAAAATTATCAAACAAAAAACACAAAAGCCGCCAAAATTATTACGGCTTCATAAAATTCCTCAGCGCGTCAGTCCACTTTTTTACAGATTCAGAAACGAACGAATGCGAACTACTAGGGGTAGGGAGGATAAAATAATCGATTATGATTGCATAATGATTATAAAATCGATTTTTATATTTTGTATTCGATTTTTTTCTATTAAAATATTCTAAATTATTTTATAATAATAATAAGCCGTCATATGAGCCCTTTAAAAAAATGTAATTTACATAATATATATGAATCAATAGATGGCGTTAAATAGGTGTGTACCACTATCTGTGACTGTCACTGTTTAAGCTAAGCTGACGACTCTAAACTCTTTCGTTTTATATTTTGAGATATTACATTACATACCTATTTTCTGAATTGTCTAAGCCTATTTTATTTAAGAAAAGTACAGTAAGAAAGTAATCACTGAAAACAATTTTTACTCTGTGAATTCGAGTGATTTTGAAAGTATGTTACTACTTTCTGCGCCATTTACACTGGAATTCATAGTCAAGGAGGGGGCTCCTCTAGAGGATGATTCAGGCGCTGTACAGCTAATTCTAGCTTTATGCGTTTCATAAACAAAAGCAGCCGCCAATCTGGCATAATCAGAGGCTGGATGCTGATTGTCCGAATTTCTTCAACCAAACGGTCCCCTTGCTTTCAAATCGTATTATTTTATTATATGAAGTGTGTGTGTATTTAATATACGAATAAGGTATATCGGTACCGTTTCTTCAACATTTACCAGTTGAAATAATATATTTAACGCAAAATAGGAACACAAAATATACAAAAACAATATTTCTTTTAACTTTTTTGTGAGTGAGTGACGGGTGACATTTTAGCGCGACATTTGATAGTTCAAAAGTCGCGTCAAAATGAAACTTGACAGAATTATCATAGACAATTTGATTGAAATCGTAGAGTATGTAATTAAAATGCTGTTCAGTTAGGGGTTTCTCCAGCGATTGTTTATGAAAGTGAAAGAAGAATGATTCAACATTCAACATCTAGGTGAAAGAATGATAGATTTTGGGGGTTTTTTCAGCCCTTGACTATGAATTCCACTGTTAAGCAAAGGCGAAACATTTAAAAAAAAATTAAAACACCTCATTTCTGTAACGGAAGTTCCGTTTACACTAAGGCCGTATTCCGATCTACGCTGTAATCGATAATAGCGCTATTATCGCGCTAAATTTGTGTTCCGAATGACCGTGTGCGGTGCAAAAATACGAAAACATGAGCGCTGTGAGCGCTGTTAGCGATTATAGTCTTCAATCGGAATACAGGCAAAGAGACATAGAAATAAAGTTGATTTAATGTTTTTGTTATATATACATAGTCAGACGAATATAATGGAATTCAACTATGCGAAGTGCTATGTTATGACTTTTGGTCGAATTTTGCACCCAATTCTTTATGACTACAAAATTAATGGTGGTAGCGTAACTCGATCGACAACTATAAAAGATTTGGGAGTCACATTCGATCGTAGGCTGACATTTCACGAGCATATAGTCACGTTAGCAAAGGAATCGTTTAGACGATTAGGTTTTATTCTCAGAAATTGTAATGACTTCCATGACCAACATGCGATAAAGCTTATTTTTGGGACATTGGTGCGTAGTAAGTTAGAAAGTGCTATGTGTGTATGGAACCCGCATGAAAGCAAATATGCACTTTTGCTTGAAAAAGTTCAAAAAGCCTTTTTAAGATATTTATATAAAAGAGTTAAAGGCTATTATCCGTACATGTACCCTACGAAATTTCTTTTGGGTTGTCTCAGCTACAATTCGCTAGAAGTCAGACGAGAGGTGCAACAACTGACAGTTGTATGTAAAATTTTACGAAGGAAAATTAATGCACCAGATCTGCATGAAGAGCTGTCTCATTTTTATACCCCAACAACTACCGTCGCGCTGGAAGGAATAGGTTGTTTTCCGTACCATCTTGCCGCACCGTTGCCCGCGCTAGCTTACCTATCCCGCGCACTCTGTCTGCGCTCAACGCTTTGCTGGACGCGAGCTCCAGAATGTGACTTGTTTGCGGATGGATGGCAGGATATCTTGTTGGAATGTTTGCGTTTTTGTGAGAAGAATGTATAATATTGTATAATTATTTATTTTTAAGTTAAGTACCTATTTTAATGTCACCTACTTATCTACTTACCTATTTTTGTTGTACTTTTTTCTAATAAGTATATTATTTAATTAATGTAATTGGCCTGTGTACCGTTTTTAATTAATAAAAAAAAAAGAATTTTTTGTACAAAAAATTATCGATTATTAAAAGTTCGATTCTTCCTTCCTTAGGTCACATCCCTACGAACCGGAACGAACTATGAGTTCACCACAGGCTAAAACATTCAAGAAGGCCGTACTCCGATTCACGCTAAAATCGATTATAACAATATTATCGCGCTAAAAACGCGTACTGAATGGCCGTGAGCGCGACAATGAAATCTCTTCTTAACGTCATGATAATAGTAGAATTCTTTTCTCTAATCTGTGGTCATGATCGACGCCATCTTGCGATATCGCCGTCCGTGATTGATTGTTCACGTATAAGTTCCTTGGTTCCGAGTCATTGACAGCGCTCAAAGTCGTGAGCGCAATATCTAAATCGGAACGCTGAATAATCAACGTGAGCGCTGTGAGCTATTATAGTGATTACAGTGTGAATCGGAATACGGTGTATAAGATTAGAAATGATCAAATGACAATAGATAGGCGTCAATATAGCTGTGGAAAAGTACGCGAATTCTGAAATCACGAAATGCATTCCAAATTCCAATATTTCCAATCACAGAATACTATTACTTCGTTTCCAATACATTTTGGAGTTAGCGTTTGGCGTTAGCGTTAGTATTTTGGATCTTTGCTTTGCTAGACCCCCAGTTTGACCATTTGTTATTTTTTGCTGAATAAATTGTTATGAAATAACAATAATCTATTAGATAACCATTGTTCGCGCCTCCTTGAACCATAGCCAAAACTCCTTGTACAAAAGAAGAAAACAAAATGTCAACAAAAAACCATAGAAATCAACGAATCTAAAAACAATTCTATTATGTAAAATTTAACTAAAACTAAATAAAAATCGCCTAAACCTAAACCAAAACTCATTATTTGTTCCTGCGCGAACAAAATTGGCGACCGTGACAGGACCTGTAGTCATTTTTCAGGTCACTTCTACGAGGTCAACGCTGCGGACTACGTGCACTCCATGAAAACGAAAATGTTCCCGTGAAAACCTAATTGCCTAAGGAACTCTACTTCGATCGTGGCTATTGTGGACACCGTGCGACTACAAGACCTTCCTTTCAACTATCATCCTACTTCGAGAACATCGAGGAATCTACAAGGAGCTTCGCCAAATACAAGTGCAGTCAGGACTACACAACGATTGCGCTGCGGCTACAACGGACGCATCGCTTGTCTGCCTTTCTAATTGTGAGCCCGTTCCTTTCCTTACCTAGTTTCTCCTTCTATTTGGAAATTTAGCAGATTTACGTTCCTCATAAAATAGATGTGTTGTTGCCTTTTAGCAGTGTTGCTGTCTATCTATCCCGTAGCATCACACCGCACTTACTTAACAAACATCGACAAACCTATCGCCTAAAACCTAAACCTAGCCTATATTACATACCTAGCCTAAAGCCTAATCCATAATCTGATATGCCTAACTAACCTTGGTATACACCGTTTATTCCAAGTTTTCATTGAAGGTTATCAAACCATATCAAAGTACAAAGCTACAAACCTCATTGTTCATCTTTACGTGAACACTACTTGCACCTACTAAGTGATTTCATAATTTAATCACTTCTATACCCATTTACCAACGATTCTGTTTATCTAAGCAGTTTTCTAAGCTAGTACCTATCCTTTCCAGTCCTTATCACTGCGCATCCTTCAACGCTCATCACCTACCACTACTGCTGTTGGCGTCGCCGCCGGCTGCAGAGCACATCGCGCCGAGTAGCAGAGATTCCAGACAGACGGCCGACCAACGAGCGACCAAAGCGTGAAGCGTATCGTTATCTTTACTTACTTACTAGTATTTGATTCGTTTTACCGCAAGCTTCACAATGTCGATCGAAAGTCTAAGTCTAAAACAGCTAACTTCAAAACGCAGTTCCATTAAAGGACGTATTACAAGATTTACGAATAACCTAAAAGATCTAGATAGCTTAGAAAACATTCCTCAAATCGAGATAACTACACTTGCGATGAAACTATCGAAATTCGAAGCGCTTTTCATAGAGTTTGATCAGGTGCAAAATCAGATTGAAATTCTAGATTCTGAAAATCTTGATATCCATCTCAGTTCTAGAGAACAAATCGAACAAGATTTCTACCATTGCATAGCGTTCGCCAAGGGTATTTTAGACAAGAACTCGGAGCCTATGCAAACTGCACACAATTCACACGAACAGTCTTGCTGTCACAGTAATAGTAACGACAATGTTGTCGGCTTTAGACTTCCTGAAATAAAGATTTCCAACTTTGACGGGTCGTACTACCGATGGCTAGAGTTCAAAGAAATTTTCACCTCACTAGTTCACAATAATGACAAAATTAGAAACGTTCATAAATTCCATTACTTGAGCTCCTATTTGCAAGGTGAAGCCGCTCGAGTCTTATCAAACTTAGAGATTTCTGATCGTAACTACGAAGAAGCGTGGAAAATCTTGTGCCAACGATACGACAACAAACGCCAACTAATAAACAATCACTTGAAGTCGTTGTTTAATATCGAATCCGTGCGTGAGACCGACAAGTCTCTTAGATTCATCATCGATCATGTCACAAAAAATCTTAGAGCGCTAAATAGCCTAGGATTACCTACAGACCAATGGGATGTTCTCATAATTCATATTGTCGCGGGAAAACTAGACAACACAACCTACTTCAAATGGGAAGAACGTAGAAACAGCCTACCTGAAATACCTACCTTAGATCATTTCTTCTCATTCCTAAAGAACCGTGCAGATGTTCTAGAGACATCATTTTATCGCTCCAAGCAGGAAAAACCTGAAAACTCAAAATATCACCCTAATTCTAATCAAAAGAGGCAAACTAATGCGTTAGTGTCTACTTCAAACGAGAACTACACTTCTTCTCATTCCAGTTCTTTACTTCATTGCGCTGCATGCAAGGGCAATCATCACCTTCATCAATGTAACATCTTCAAAGAAAAATCTGTGGACGAGAGAAATCAAGTAGTCAATTCTCATGACTTATGTCACAACTGCTTGAGAGGTGGTCATAAATCACAACAATGCAAACTTCTAGGTTCTTGTCGCATCTGCAAAAAGCGACATAATTCACTGTTACATAAGTCAAATGAACCTGAAACGCCTGAAAGCAAAAGTGATCACCACGAGTCAATCTCGATGTCCGTCATTTCTTTACCAGAAGTCTTACTATGCACAGCCAAAGTTCAGGTAACTAATCCTTCCACTAAAGAGACCACTACACTGCGTGCTCTTCTGGACAGTGGGAGTCAATCCACTTTCATAACTGAAGCTGTAAGGCAGAAGTTAAACCTATCTCCCCTGCCGTCTAATACCGAGATAGTCGGTATCGGTAATACGCCGCTTAAAACTAAAACTCAACGTTGCTCTATACAACTTCGATCCAATGACAACTCATTTGACGTAACAATGTCTTGTCTTATCTTACCCACTATTTCCGGTAAGATGCCTAAAGCTGCTCTTGATATAAAGCACCTCAACTTATCCAAGTTCCAACTAGCGGACCCTAATTTCAATGAACCTTCTCCCATTGACATGCTCATTGGATCAGACCTCTTCTGGGACTTAATAGGTTCAGAACAACATTCTCTAGGAACCAAAAATCCGATCCTAAGAAGCTCTAAGCTTGGATGGCTTATTTCTGGTCCAATATTTAACCCTAAGTCGACTCTATAACGGCTCTATAAAATAACGTGCAATTTCCTGCTAAATAAGGAAACTAATCTACCTACCAATCTATCCTACATGACAAGTTATCCTAATTTTGGGAACTTAAAAGCTTCCCTAAAAAGCTCTTTCTTAAGAAGAAAAGCTTTATAAGCAACATATTTTCCTAGCTAACCCTACTCAGACTTTTGACGGTCAATTCTAGGCAATGCTACCTCTCTGTGATAAACCAAACCCTATTTTTTGTTAGGAGAGTCTAATGGCGTAGCCAAGAAACGTCTTCTGAGGTTATGCTCGATTTCTTATGCAACCTAATATCTTAAAAATATACCTACTAATTATTATTATTATACCTAACTTTCTACATCATCATCCTATCATTATATCCTACCGATATTAACTATTATACCTATTATATTATACCCATATTCTACAAAACCACTTTTTTTGTAAATAATTTTAATTTATAGTGACGTTCTACATTACGTTACCCTAACTAACCATAATAAAAGTTAAACCTACTACTTAAATTAAATACTTAACTTACCTAAGATGAAAGCACACTCCGCTTTCGTCGGGGATGTTGATCTTACATCTACCCCTACAAATTAGTGAAAATTTAATACTAGTTCAATCTTACATCTACCTATACAAATTCATCAAAATGTAATACTACTGCAATCTATTTTATACAAATTATATCTACCTATTACAAATTAAATACTTACCTACTTACAGTTCTAAAAATAATTCACTGCGACAATGGTAGAAATTTTGTCGCAGACGCAAAAGATATCCATAACTTTTTAAATGACAACAACAATGTCGCAACTGATTTTGCAGCTGTACAATGGTATTGAAATTTGCTTCTTTCCAACGTATGCTCTTCGCTTTGGTATGCTCTGGGAAGCCAAAGTCTGCAAAATTCCATACGGCTACTTTTTTAAAAAAAATGTACATACCTTCATCTTACCTTTGAGGAACAGTCGTCCTCTTTGCCCTATCAGGCCCCCCTTATTCCGGGACACCTTTTGATAGGCAGACTACCTACTCACCCCACTTCCATCGTCAAGTGAACTTGATGCTAATGACAATCGTCTCGACTGCCAAGCGTTTAGAACTAGCAAGGCAGCACTTCTGAAAGCGATGAACTACCTACTACCGGATATATTGCCGAACTAAAAGAACGAACAAAATGGAGTACCCAGCTAACTCTGCTTAAACTACATGACTTAGTTCTTATAAAAGAAGATGCATCGCCAACACTAAGCTAGCGTCTTGGAAGAGTATCTATAGTCTATCCTGGACCCGTCGGACCTCCCCGTGTTGCTGACGTCACTACTGCTCAAGGAACCGTTCAAACAGCAATCAACCGACTGCGCCAGCATCCAAACGGAGAAGACTCTTGAAAGGCCTGCAGCCTTTCAACGCCCGGGAGTATGTTCGCGCCTCCTTGAACCATAGCCAAAACTCCTTGTACAAAAGAAGAAAACAAAATGTCAACAAAAAACCATAGAAATCAACGAATCTAAAAACAATTCTATTATGTAAAATTTAACTAAAACTAAATAAAAATCGCCTAAACCTAAACCAAAACTCATTATTTGTTCCTGCGCGAACAACCATATTTGGCTTTATTCAGCAAAAACTTGACACGATATGTATTGACATCTAGAACAAACATTAATAAATAACTCTAAAGAGAATTCATGTGCAGACTTAAAAAGTCTACTACACCATTTGTGGCAGATTTATTTACCATACAGTTTTTTTTAGGAGTTAGTTAGTCTAGTCGTTCACCTGATGTTAAGCGGCACATCCAGAAGATAAAGCATAGCGTTTTAGTTGTGTTCAAATTGGGAACAACATAAAACGAATAGTACCAGCGTCCATTACACATTTGTGATTTGGTGGGGCAAATTAATAAACCCGTGCGAAGCCGGGGAGAGTCAGCTAGTAAAATAATAATTTTAACAAATTAAAAATTAACAAAAAGTGCAAAATGTGCGATGGCCGGGAATCGAACCCGGATCAACTGCTTGGAAGGCAACTATGCTGACCATTACACCACCATCGCATCTTACGAATAGTGCCAAAATTATGGAATTACTTACCAGGCCGGTCCTGAATTTCCATTGCTGCAGCTAGCAAAGTGCAAGCGCTTTCCACGCTGAGGGTGGAAGTAACATGGTCCTCGCAAGCAGCCCGAAGATCTTCAACTCCAAGATCAGCTGCTAGCGTCATCATCTCAAATACACCTGAGTCTTGAAGCAGCAACTAAATCATATAAGAAGCAAATGCAGAAAAAGAGTTTAGTTTAAATCGGTGATTGAAAAAAAATATGATTTTAGAAGTACACAATTATTAATAAATAAATAATTTATTATATTGCCATCTAGCGGTTCAAGTTTGCACCTTAAATGACAAGATGCATACGTAAAAGTAGTGTTGCTACTGAACGCTAGATGGCGCTTATCTTCAATTTCCAACATGAGTAAATAAAATCACTGGCTAAAATTAATTATAAAAAGTGTTAATAACCCAAACAAAAATTTGTGACAAGTTAAATAAAAAACGTTACCTTCCCTGTGTAGACGTACTGAATGAAAAGCCGGAATGTCTCCGGCTGAACATGCGGCATTCGTATCGGTATAGGTTGCCCGCCAGCAGATGGCGTTACCGTACATCCAGGAATGCGGCAAATCTCGCCGCGCTTCGTGTTTTGGAAGCTTTTGCACCTTAAACAATTTTTAATACCGTAAGTTTATTGTTTTCTTACAATATTGTTATAAAAATAGTCATTAGGTACAATAATACTATAAAAAACCTAGGCCGCCTAAAGTGCCGCCAGCCGCGCATTAATATTATTAGGTAGATATTATATTTTAATATGAATTTGCATTACTTACACATAGAACACATAGAATACACATAGACATGGTACTATATACAGCAAAGTATAACTCCTATTATTATTATATTATAAAGTACCTACCTACATAATAATTATTAGAGCTGTTAGGTTAGTAATTCTATGGTTTCAGTCTTTTTTCCTCGTTTTTCCTTAGTTTTCATAATGATCTCGTCTGCCATTGAATCTACATAAGAACTAGGTAGATCAATCACCACTGGCTATATTGAGTTCGAATAGGTAGGTTCTCTATATTACTTAAGTAGGTATCACAAGTTCCTCTACCAGCGACAGCAAGCCATATTACTTCAAAGCAGCAATGTGCTCAACGACGGTAATTAAAAGCCGATAAACTGCGAAGAAATACTCGAGAGCATAGCTTCGCGAACTTGTCAACTCCGAGTTTGTAAGATATGCGCGAAGTTCGCCGGCTTCAGGCTTGGGGGCTCGAGAGACTTGCCACCGTTTTTTGGTGATACGAAATCATGTTTCTGAAACTACGATAATCCGATGTTAAACGGTTAAAATTGGTACCTATTAGTATTAGCATTTAATTTTATTGTTCGATAAATACTTCGGTACCTATACACCTATAGGTACTCTGAGATAATTTTTTTGAAGTGTCGTAAATATTAGTCAATTTATTATTTATTTATTTAAGAGAAGCTTATACAATTATTATAATTATACTTACATGGATTACGAAAAGGCCAATAATAAAATTTTCCTAATATTTATAAGGAATTACATGTAAAAATTATGTTCGTCTCCCTAACCCCTTATTTTAAAAAGAATATTTATTTATTGAAGTAGGTACAATAAGCAGCTAAGGTAGGTACCTAATTATTTAGGTACTTAGTAATCTGCATTATACTTACAATAAATAATAAAAAACAAGAATAATGAGCGGTCTTATCGCTTTATTTGCTTTATACCGACTTCCTCATACACAAACCCACTTAATAACCATATTTCCAAGAACTACAAGCTGGGAATAACTCACCAGTAGGTAAACAAATGTACCAAATTTTTGTTAGTCCGATTACCTTGTATTACCAAAACTTATATTACCTAACAATGTAGGTACATTATCATCAATGTTATACAACTGCGTTACGATGATTATTAAAATTGCAAATGATATAGAAAAGCAGCTACGCTATAACATACAATCAAGTGATGAATCACGTATACTAGACACAGAGCAGTTATAATATAGTGCTACGTATAGATTAGCTCTTGTATTAGACCGAATGACACGTTCATTATACTTTAGGGGACTAGGGTTGCCAATCTTTACATAAAACCTATAAGCTGTATATGCGAAAATACTACACCTATTTAAAAAAACCAGTGCTTTTGAAATCTTCAATAACCATTCTGGAAGCCTCAAAAAGAGCATTTTTTTTTTCATGTTAATGAATGACCCATAACCGAACCAAATCACATTTTAGTCCATCACAAGTCAAGAGTAAAGTTTTTACTAGACAATCGTGCTACACCTTCGGCCACATCGTCACTCGCTCCCCATCAGGCCCAAACCCCCCTACTCCCCTTCCTATATATACACCACCTAAACCCTAGTCGTTATTCTATGCCCTAGTCATTCAATATAATATTCTTTAAAAAAATTGGAATATTTACCAGGTGGCAGCCCTGGCCCTTGTACCCGTAGTACCAGCGCCGCCTCTCGCTTGTCACTGGCTTGATTGGATTTGCTATTAGCTAAATCCTGTTTTAACTTTGATCAAAACTACAGAGTCGCGGTGATTGTCGAATCTTGCGGAATCACTTACAAATTGTCTATTGTCTTAGAAAGTTTTAATCAAAGAGCTTGTCTATTGAGGTTATTTACTCCGTGCATGGCAGCGAACTTTGGAGATAATGCTAAAAATGGATGAGAAAATAAAAATAGAATTAATGCATTTAGTTGTCTAGTTAATTCTAGTTAGTTAGTGTGTTTAAGCTGAATTTTTTTATCAGCCAATGAAAGTATTTATTTCAATGTACAAATACAATAATATTTGGTCATAGTTTATTGTAAACGGCCGTACGTAAAAGTATAGATACTATTAAATATAACACAATGCTCGCTTCTAAAACCCCCAACCTCAGATGTCCCCGCCAAGACGGATGGCATCCAAGAGCTCCGATCAGCCAATTGTACTGTCCGAATTAATCAACGGTTTAAACATTGATTAACTGAGAATGAAGAGATAAAAGCGCTGTTTATTTCATTGGCAAGTTGGCCCGATAAATCAATTAGGCTGGGTTTAGCTAAGGGTGTGGGATCCGAAAATCTTTCTTTCTATTGTTTATTAGGGTTCCCTACCCAAAGAGTGAAGCAAACCCTGTTACTGAGGCTCCGCTGTTCGTCTGTCTGTCTGTCACCTCATGATAGTTAGACAGCTGAAATTTTCACAGATGATGTAAGTATTTTTGTTGCCGACAACAACAAATACAAAAAACCAGAATAAAATAAATATTTGAGGGGGCTGCCATAAGTACAACAAATGTGATTTTTTGCTCGTTTTAATAGATAATGGTACGGAATGCTCCGTGCACGAGGCCGACTCGCACTTAGCCGGTTATTTAGTTTTGTGCAAAAAGAAAGCTTTCAACAGTGTAATGATTTTTTTTAATTTAACTGGCTTTAATTTTCTTTACTGACTGGGAAATTAATAGTATCTCACGAGTAGGCCCTACATTATGGTGCGTAAAAGAACAATTGCGAACATATTCAGTCTGTGTTTAGTCACACTTATGAGTTACTTTAGGAACTTACTTAGGTACCTATTACATGATAGTACGCTGCTGTGAATGTGTAATTTTATTATGTTACATTACGTCTGACGTGGGTAAAACGCCTTCATCGATGCAACGACGACGTGGACATTCGAAAATTACTAGTTAATAGTTAATAAGTAGTTAATAAGTACCACAGAGTACATTGGTAAAGATTAGTACTATTAAAAACGTAGTAAACAACCGTGAAAGTCTAAAACAGTATTCGAAAATTAATTTCGGAATGACAGTCCTCGCCTATTTGGATATCAGTTTCTTATGTATGAAACCTCGTTAGAAAACCCCCCACTTCCTAAAGCTCTTTAATCAAGTAGTTACGACCCAGTAAGTTTCTTCGATACTCCCAATTGATTGACGACATAACCAGCAGACATTTATCCGTCTCAGCAAAAAATGTCAGCGTCTAATTTGGTGTGCCTAACGGCAGTGTCCAAGTGTCAGACCTTGCTCGTTCCATTTTCAATACATGTCGCGTCGGTATCTGATTGGTTAGCTAGTTACGTGGAAAAATTCACATCGCGGCTTCGTTGCATTGTATTATTTCTCAAAACTTGTGCTTTTTCCAGTGTTAATGTTTAAAATTGGTGGCGTTTTACGCATTATATTGTTTTGTGTGTTTTTTTGTTTGTTTTTTTTTTTAAGTGCTGAATTACGAGCATGAGTAGTAGGCAAGTGATATAATGTGGTGGAACGTGATTTTTCGTGTTGCTTCCAAAATTCCATAGAAGCTTCTAGTAAAGTTGCCACCACCTTACTGGAGCATGACTTAGACTGGACTATGACTACCTGACTTAGACTGCACTATGACTATGACTTGACTTTACGTGAAATATTCTATTAACATGATGAAAAATTACAATACTTGACACTAAATACACTATGTGTGGAGCCAAAATAAAAAAAATATTTGAGGAAAACAAATAGCTGCTTTTGCTAACTTTGATAACCCGGTTAATAAATGATGGAGTCCTGAAATATCGAACATTTAAAAAAAAGCAACCTTAGGTATAGGTACTTAGATAACCTCCTCATTTTTTTAAGTCGGTTGAATATTGGGTTGCAGCCTAAACTTTTTACCCCATTCCAAGCTCAGAGTTTTTTTTTATAAACTACTATTAAACTATACCTTTCAAACTCGTTTACTTAAAACTTTGTAAATTACGAAGAATATTTCCATAGCTGTTTAAGCAGCGATTCGCCGCCGTGTCGCCGGCCAACTTTTAATAGTGCCGCCTCGCTGACGACAAATAACTAACTGGTAAAGTGGCTAGATATATACCTCTTCCACTTAGGTTATAGTTACTGCTGATGACGGCACTTTCAAGTTGGACTCTCGAATATAATGCCTAAGTTCTTAGAGGCCTAAGTGCCCGTAAATGTAGTAGTACTTAGATGCACCAATGGTATAACTACTGTCTTAATTATCGTCTAAAGTCAAAACCAGCCTTAACTTGCCAATTAATTCGCTTTATCCCTTCCCTACTTATACTTATGATATTGCTTATATCATGATCATGATCATCATCAGCCTGACTGAAGACGTCCACTGCTGAACATAGGCTTCCCCCAAGGAGCGCCACTTTGAGCGGCTGCTTGCCTCGTGCATCCACGGTTCTGAGCAGGTCGTCGGACTTGGCCAGGTGTGGTGAAGACAGGTGGAGCAAGGCACTAACAGAGTGGTGGCCAAGACAAGGCAAGCGCAGTGTCAGCCGTCCGGCAGCCAGTTGGGTCATACTCAAAGTCGTGGGTGGAACCTGGACTAGATTGGCACAGGACCGAAGCGAATGGTATAATACAAGAGAGGCCTATACCCAGCTGTGGGATGTAAAAGGCTGTGGGTGATAACACATAAAGCTCTTCATGTTCTAAAACTATTCTTTCATAATTCTCTATCATTCATAATCCATCAAAGAATTAAATTAAGCTTATTATTTGTAGTTCCTAAACACAATTTGTATCTTGTGGCGAAGTGATTGATGAGCAGCGACCGCGCGACGCGCGCGGCGTCAACGCGACGTTGACGCGCGATTTACATTAGCTCGATTAATGGAAAGTTAGCCGCAGCCGAACCGCAGCCGCGCCGCTGCCGCTGACAGTGACGGCCGACGATTAATCAAACATTTTCTGCTGCTTGTTCCGGTTGAACATGATAAGAAAACAAGGCTGGAAGTTTGCTGATAACTTGCAAAAGCTCAACAACCTAAAATATGAAAAGTTGGTACGCACAATGGATGCAAGAACATTATTTTCCAAAGAGTAGAACTGTGTGTGTGTGTGTGTACAACGTCAAATGTAGAATAAAATTAAAACACCCAGACACAGAACAAATATTTGAGTTTTTTTTTTCGTGCACAAATACTTGTCCTGTCGCCCGGGAATCGAACCCGCCACCTCCGGGTTATGAGCCGACCTGCTCAACCACCACACCACGGAGGCTGTCGCGTCTCAACTCGTCATATTAGCCAAAACCAATAAAGGCTCTAACAATGCAAGCAAGATTTCTCTTACAGTAGGACTACCGATCTAATCAGCAACGCATTTACGTGATTGCCATGATTCAATCTTGCAAATTATAAGTTACATTACATATATGTTGATTAAAAGGAGCTATGTTGGAAATGAGGTAGGTACTACCCATCTAAATAGGTTATAAATTTTTATTTCCATAATATCTTAGGAGTGATTTTCCAATAGCTGGGTAAGGATTAGACTTATTATTTTATAAACAGACTGAATAAAAAAAACATTCCTTTTTCTATAAATATTTGGCAAGGTAAACTTTTTATTTACATTTGTGTTAGGCCTATGTGCCAGCTATATGCTGCGGTGCGGTAGGTGCCCTTCAAAGAGTATTTATTCCCTACCTAAAAACAGTAAGTAGGTAAGGATTTACCTTTACAAAAAAGGGTATCAACTAATTAAATTAATGTAATGAGGAATGTAATTCGAATTTAGATTACATTGTTTAGTTCAACGGGAAATGTTATAAGTAATACCTATAGGTACCTGAAATATGGTTTTATCTTGACGCAATAATAATAATTAAAACAACACAAAACAAAAATATCGTAATATTATATAAGTATTTAACATATTATAATTGAACAAAAACTTTTTAGTGGTCATCATCATCATAATCATCAGCCTGAAGACGTCCACTGCTGAACATAGGCCTCCTCCAAACAGCACCACTTTGAGCGGCTGCTAGCCTCCAGTATCCATCGGCTTTGAGTATGAGCGGAGTAAAACATTACTAATTAAATACAATGATTTCTATATTCATAACTATCTGATCTCGAAATAGAAACAGGAATAGTCGATGTTTTTATAGCAGTAGCGTAATCAAAAGGGTTGGTAGTTTACAGTTCCGTAGATATCAGTATTTGTGGCATGCAAACTATAATAATATGTTACAAACACATGCGAGATTGCAACAAGTTTTGCTATAGCCGTCGGTTAACCGTACTAATCGGCAGCTGATGTGTCCTGTAAGTAGCAGCCTGATTTACGGGTCGGCTAGCGCTACTCAGACATTCTGAAATTCGTTACTGCAGTTACAAGTGACATTACGTGGTGGCTAGCCAACTCGAAACTTTACTCGAATATAGAGAACGAAGGCCTAAGTGTTTCATTTTATCCAATGAATAACTTTTAGCTGACTATTGAAAATCGCACCTAAAACGATACTGTGTCAAGACTATAAAGCAAACCAATTTATTTTCTACTGTACCTACTCCTATGGGTCACTGACCTCTATAGTACAGCATACTTAAGTATATTGTAGAGGACAGTACATGGGGTAGACGCTTTGATGAGGGATGCAAGAGGATCGAACACATGGTCACGTGACGTGCGGCACTTTTTCACCACAATATGGTGCCGATTCCCCCCACTCCGCCCCATTTTTTTTACTGCGTTTGACAGTTGGCGCTAGCTGACGACTGACGTACTAGCTCAAAATACCACCAGAACATGGCAGATTTTTTGCCGCAGGGCGGTCTCAAGTGACGTTAGCAACAAATTATTGTCAAAAATGAAAGTTGAAGTACTTGTCTCTTTTTAGCACGTTCAAAATGGTATTTGCTAAAATGAAATGCGACTATTTTTGTTCATTCTTTAACGAAGTTGACCTTATAACTATAACATATTCTGTGTAGTTAGCTTTATGCCAAGTCCTCTTACTTCTCTCGTCAAAGGGTAGACGAAGAGCCGACATGTTATTGGCATTACTAAACAATTCGACTACTGGAAAGGAAAAAATCCACAAAGCCGGGATCTTTGGGTACGCAGACGACAGCACGGTTACAGAAAGATGCACAGATTCAGACTCTCCGAGAAGCCATGGTTGGTCGCATAAACTTGACCTTGCAGGCAGTCTCCGAATGGGGCGATGCCAACCTGGTAAAGTTTAATGCTGATAAGACCCAGGCATGCATATTCACTGCAAAACGGAGCTTTTTCGCACTATCTCCAACTTTCCAGGATGTGTCAGTACCGGTAACAGATCACCTTGAGTTGTTGGGTGTTACCCTAACATCCGGTCTCAACTTTGGCTCGTACATCGAGTCCGAGGCTAAATTAACTGCGAAAAAGCTGGGTATCCTAGGGAAGGTGCGGCAGAATTTCTCATCAGAACAGCTCCTAAACCTTTATGTAGCGCAAGTCCGGTCTTGTATTGAATACTGTAGCCATCTCTGGGATGGGTCAGCCAAATACCAGCTTGAAGCCTTGAACTCCATTCAGAGACGAGCCAAAAGACTCATTGGTAATGATGCGTTGGAAGCTAAGCTCCACAGCTTAGAACATCGGCGTAAAGTTGCCAGTTTATCGGTTTTTTATAGACTGCATTTTGGAGAGTGTGCGAAGGAATTGCACGATCTCATTCCTCCATCTCCTTTGTTTCATCGGACATCGAGGCGCACCAAAACTCGGCACCCTTATATGGTTGAAATTCCATCAACCCGCACTAAGCGTTTTGCTATGCACTTCATAGTGCGAACAGCCAATGAGTGGAACACCTTGCCGGCCTCCTTGTTTCCAGCTAACTATGATCTGAGAGTTTTCAAGTCTAGAGTGAACAGGTACTTTCTAGGCAAGCATGCACCATCGTAGACTGCGTCAACGCTTTCCATCAGGTGAGACAGTAGTCAAATGCTTTGCCTAAAAAGAATAAAAAAAAAACCTTATTTCTTCCGTTTCATGTTCCGTTTATTTTGTTAACAGCCAGTGTGTACTGTGTAGTGGAAACTCTTCTATACTTCGCGGTAGAGCATTGTGCCACCTACAAATTGGAACCCAACGGTTGGCACCTCTGGAGATGACGTCCCGCCTTATTAGCGGAGAGTTTTGCTGGCTGTGGTCATTATTTTTAAGTAGCGTAGCCATGAGGTTGGATTTCATTCAATTGGTTTCATTAGGATTGCTTCATTGATATTTTTTAATACCCAGTGACCATGGTTTCAAATCTTATACCTAAGTAAAACCAAAGAAAATTGTTACTCAACTGCTTTTTTCTGCGGCTAATTAGACTGATGTTTTGGTGTCGAAAATTATAGTATTTGTGATAACTATACTTCAACTCATGGAGCTAATATCCATGCTTCAACCTTCAACTTCTGGCTGCTGGGATTCTTCTTCAGAGACTATACAGCTACAAGCAGAATGATTTTTCTACATATATCCTTAAAAGAACAGAACAAATCCATTTGAGTTAGTGTAGTGTATTAGTGTAACCTAATAGATATAAGTTTAAGTTAAATTTAAAATGGCTTATTAGCCAAACGATATGGCTAGATTGTAATATTATTAGAGCGCCTATCCTAAAGGCAATCTAGAAAAAAAAAAAAAAAAAAACATATATCATTAAACATGATTTTGTGGTAAGTACATAAATGGACAATTTATTTGGTAAATTACCAATTATGAACATGGGATTTGAGAGTACCTAGGTTCTTATACTTACTATTATTCTATGAAAATTGCATGATAGGTCAATGGTTGTTGCTATTTCGAATGGCATTTATTAAAAATAATAGTTAATTGCATTCTATTGAACTAAAAAATAAATAAGAAAGTAGGTTTTGAGTCGCAACCTGCAGCATTCTTTTACGTCACGAAATTTTTTTAAATCGTGAATAAATCATAAGTTTAAATTATACTTACCTTCATGCAGAAGTATTATTTGCAAAATATACGAACTTTTATTTCTTCACTATTTCATATTGAGAAATTCCACTAACATTGTTTAGTAAAGCTCGTGTCCCAGCGGAGCGTAGCGAGCTTCGAGCTACGTGCTACGTCGTAGCCACGGGTCATAGAGAGCTGTAAACCGCTGAGCTTCATAGTAGAATGATCCAACCTGTAGTGTATGGGACCAATGATAGACTACATTATACTGAGTGTATTGCTTGGGTACCGAAGAGACCTAAGCGGGACTCGTCTCAAGCGCGCGAACGTCACGGATCACTAGAGTCTCACTGGAGCCGTCGACCGAGCCGGTGTCGAAGAGACACTCAACCAACACAACCTATGACTATATTTTATTGAACGCGAGAGGATTGAGCTAGAGAGGGATAGGTATATCCACAGATATTAAAATAGTAGTTACCTGGTATATTAAATTTATTAATACCTACTTCTTACTACTACTTCTTCCTGTAGGTACTTACTAATTATTGATGTAGTAAAGCGCTATTTTAGAGGACAAAACACAATGCACGCTAAAAGTCTCGAAAAAAAAAACTGGTCAATTGAACAATAAAACAGTAGCTTCCACTAATGTTAAATATTTTCTCTCTGCAGATGGATAACAACCTTCACATTTTCGTGTTGAAACGCAGCGGTTTTTGTTGTTTATGGGTAAAATATTTGTTGTAGAATCGGCATTCTGTCGCGCGCTGCGTGTTGTTGGCTTTGTGCGATTCGCATCTCTACGTTAGGGTGACCGTCAGATTCAGATTCAGATTTTTATTACTTCCGTAGTGTACAATAGGTGGATTATAAAAAGTCTAGATTCATATGGACCCCGTCGGGCGCAGCAAATTTGGAGAGAGTCATTATTTTAAAAGGTAAATGATTCATACATCTTTTTTGCTTAGGTACTTGAATACTGAAGGAGTTTCAGACGGAGTTACTTTTTGCCAGAGGCTGATAGATAAGTATATGATACTAACCTAAGTCCTGAGTGAATCGATTTTCTAACTGAGCTTGCTCTATCGTAGACAGTATCGGCATTTGACTACTGCCTCACCTGATGGAAAGCGATGACGCAGTCTACGATGGTGCATGCTTGCCTAGAAAGTACCTGTTCACTTTAGACTTGAAAACTCCCAGATCGTAGTTAGCTGGAAACAAGGAGGCCGGCAAGGTGTTCCACTCATTGGCTGTTCGTACTATGAAGTGCATAGCAAAATGCAAGGGTAATACGAAGAGTTTTTACAAGGCCCATTACCA
This sequence comes from Ennomos erosarius, assembly GCA_963580505.1. NCBI lineage: Eukaryota > Metazoa > Arthropoda > Insecta > Lepidoptera > Geometridae > Ennomos > Ennomos erosarius. Next base: position 400,648 of record OY756988.1, read on the forward strand.
ATAATATGCATGCGTAGTGTTCAAACTGCTCAAAAAAAAAGAAAAATAATAATCATGAGCTTAATAAATATTTAGTGAGATTTGAGTGTTATGGCGATTTTGAATTAATTCTAGAACGATGAGATAAAAAGTAAGGTTATGTATAGCTTCATTTCTATGTTGATGTATAGCTTTAACCTGATGGCCACTGCAAAACGAGCGGTTCGCGTGACATTGGAAGTGGAAGTTGTAATTACATTCACAGGTTTGTTCCCCGCACTTGCAGATAGGTGGCGCTACTGGCGCTGCTTCAAATTACACGCCACGCATTGTTTTTTCCAACGAGCAAGTACGATGGTGGCGAGAAACAAAGTTTTCTCATTTATTTCAACAAATACATCTATTGTCGGCTAAAAGTTGTACTGTTGTACGTTCCGTGTTAAGACGGGAATTGTAACTTACAGCACACGTATTGTAAATAGAATAAGTTTGTAAATTCTTAATTGAAACGCGGCGGCTGATTCTCGAAATAATTTAGGAAACTTGCGTGATTGTGTTACGAACGCTTTTGAAATGACGGTACTTTGGAAAGCTTATGGTTTAATAACTTAAGTATGTGAAGCAGATTTAATGTTTATGCTTTTCGCAGAGGCAGAACGTGCGATTCCATTTATAATGGCGACGGAACAATGATAGTTCTACAAAGCGGACATATCTAAAACATAGAACCGCCTGTAGGGACACATTTGTTTATAATATTGACGACGCCGGCGCCGACCTATATGAAGGGCGTGAGATGCAATTTCCACCACTACGGCGTTATGTTATAGTTTAGTTTGTTGTACCATTATGTATTTTTACCATTTCAACTTTATATATATATTTTCCTGAAAATCGTTGTTTCCTTGGAGTCCACCGCACCATGAATAGAAAGACGCCCGAGTATGCCAGGCAAGATCATATGTTGCCACAAGGCAAGCAGTGGCCAGAAATCATGGGAAAAGTGCCGAAAGAAACAAACACCAGACTATGCGTAGGTATTTTAGTTTATACTCTTTGGTGCTGTGGATTCATTTTATACACCATCAATGTCAAACCCCATGACACGACCATCGATCTACTTCCACAACTGGGTCAACCATGGCATAATTTGTAAATTGCTCACAACTACCCCATAATTCCCGGCAGCATTACAAGCAGTAACGGGGCACTTATGCAATAAATTCCCGGTCGTTCCTCCTCACTGAGTCATCAATCAACTCTCCCTCCCCCCCTTGCTACCACCCCCTGTAATTAAGTTCCGAATTATCGAGCAATAGCTGGTTGTGTTAGCGATTTGCGATGAGCTCGGGCTGTGGCTACTGATTTGACGTAGCCGCTTAGCATTTGACATAGCAGGATTCTGGGTAAATGAATTGGTGAAATAGATTGTGCTTGTTGGTGGCAAGCCAACATTTTGCGGTCTCTCGTTGACAACGCTATTCGTTAATTTTAACCACAGAGCAATGAAACAAATGACGCCTCGCGTTTTTTTTGCTCTGTGATTTCACCTTTAATGCACTATTTCTAGTGCAATTGAAGTTGATTAAATGATATCCTGGTATTTTATCGTAACTTCGTCATACGTAGAATAACAACGCCGCCATAAAGACCGAAACACACAATACAATGCTTATAAGTACTTAATGGTTTACTTTATAGGTGTGCGCCTGTATATTCAAGAACCAAAAATCCGAGAACACGTATGATCTACCAACCCGCACTTGGCCATCATGGTATGCCTCTTCCAAAGCTTTTCTTTATCTGCAATATCAGCTATTTTCTGTCCCTTAAATTGAAATTGCAGCCAACAAGTCAAAATTACAGCCTCGGTAAAATTAGAACAATAACGCAATTAACAAACTAATCCTAACAAAAAAATCCCAACTTTTTATAAGGCTTTCAAACCTCTCTTTTTATAAACGCTATAAAAATTAAGTGTCCAAGTTATCGAACAAAGCACCCAAATTAAGATTTACCAAACAACACTCGGATTAAGGAACGAAAACAGCCGTAGCTATAAACCAAATTAGCAACAAACTGAAAGTAAAAATATAAATTGTTATTATGAGAAGGGGATGATTGATAGAGGCAGCTTGAAGCAGGGACGGAAATATGTAGAAGTAATAATTATAACCGGTATAGTTTACTCCCCGATAGGTTCTTAGACCCCATATTTCACACCGAGTCAAAAAATTTTTCGAGCTTTGTTCTCTAATGATGAATCGGTACGAATAGACATGCCCTGAAACAAAACTATACGCAAAGCAACTAGTGATTTTTTTAAAATTCAGAATAATAAGTTCATAATCATTGATACACAAAGTTGGCATTATTTTGCCAAAACTGTATTTTTCAAATATAGACTACTAATTTTTGTGGAGTTGGTTGAGAAACATTTAGATTATAATTTTATTATATAGGTACTGACCGCGTTGGTAATCTAAATCTTAGACAAATAATGCTCTAGCCCGCGAGAGCATCCCCAAAATGCTTGCATTATTTTTGCCTTGTTATAGAAGTTCGGACCGATTGATATTGAAGGTACCTACGCTTATTGAACTAATCTCAAACCCACATTTTCTTGAAAAGCTGAATTTCGAATTTTTTTTTTTAGGTAATGAGTGGCAAACAAGTAGGCGGCCCACCTGATGGTAAGTGGTCACCGCCGCCTATGGACATCTGCAACACCAAGGGCATTGCCGGTGCGTTGCCTACCCTTAGAAAGGACTCTTTTAACACTTTTCTTGAAGCTCCCCATACTGTAGTTATGCGGAATAACCTCAGGAGGAAGATCATTCCACATCTTGCAGGTTCGTGAAAGAAACGAGCGCAAGAATCGCGTCGTATGAGATTTCCACGTGTCTACAATATGCGGAAATGTCTTTATTGTTTATGAATATCATAAATTCGTAACGTCTGACAAACAAAAAATACCGATATTTTCCAGTTACACGATCCTCCTCAGAAGGCCGGGTGCCGCGGCGCGAGTTGCGAACTTCGGTGATTAATCATGCAAAGTGAGTGGCGCACTTCCACCAGCTGTGCCCGAGCTGGCGACCGGGATACCTGGCCTGGGGATATATTCCCTACCTAGTTATAGTTTACAGTGATTATCATAGACCAATAAAATTATGGCCGCGGCTTTACCCGGTTATTGTTACCAAAAGCTAAATCCAAAACGTATGGCAGTAATATGACATTACCTATGGTGTGGATCAGAGGTAATGTCATTCCCATACATTTAGCGTGAAAGGGATCTTTGCTAGATCCCCCGGCACTGAAAATGGAGGCAGTGTGCGAAATAACTAGTTCGTTGGTTACTCGCCCAAAAGCTTTCAGGTAGTCGATCCACCTAGTGGGGGTCGGCCTACGCTGCAGAAAGATTCTCGAGTGGCGAGCACGAACCTCTACAGGTTCGTAGTCGCTACTCGAGAATCTTTCTTCCCCATCAGTTATCAGTTCTACAAGCGATGTGGACTGCCCATTGCCATTTCAACTTGGTATCTCTAAAAGCTATATCGGTCACTTTAGGTCTCTTACGGATCTTCTCATTTCGGATCTTGTCTCGCAGGGAAACACCGACCATAGCTCTCCCATACCATAGTACCATAAAATAGTACCTATGTCTAAGTATAACTTACTGTCCAAACCCGACAGCAAATAACAAAAATCCTCAACAAACATGCAATAGATACCGATCCAAATACGATACAATTTATCCGTACAAAGCTTTATTGTCACTGCCCTAAACAAACGAAGCCATAATAGTTGACCCAAATCCGCGAACCGACACAGGATAATTCCCAATAAAATATGGCTAAAACTTACATCGAGCAGTGTTATTTCTCTTCCGATATTCATAAAAAGCAGATAGCCGATACAACAGGGAACTTAGGCCGTAGATCAAAGGAGGCAAACTGGGATCGACACAAATATATACAGAGTTATTTTTCCAATTCACTCCTAGTGGAGTAAAGTTCTCGCATAAGTTAGCAAGTTGCGCGTAAGTTTGGGGAACTCGGCCGGACTGTGGCCACATGTCTCTGGCTGCTGCTCGTTTCCTATTTACATGCAAATTGGCAGACGACAGCTTTTTTACTTACTGATCTAACTTTCTAGATACATAATTCATTCGAAACGGACGCCGAGGGATCTTATTGTATTAGTTCCGAATTGAAATAAGATTTCTAACTTAACTTTTTCTATAAGTATACCTACATAAGCCTCCTAAGTAAGTAGGTAAGGTAGACTTAATAAATCAATGCATTATACGCGTAAGCATAATATAGCGGAAGTGCTAAACTTGGGGCTAGCAGAACTTAGATCAGTTTCTGTGAGCTAAAGTAGACCACTAAATTTTATATAAAGTCATTTTGTGTTATAGCGTGGAAATCATGGACGATGATACGAGCATGGAAGTTATACGTATACTATTCTATAAGTTCCTTGGATACGAGATAATTATGAACAAAACTATGGATAAAAGGATAAAATCTCTACGATGGACCTAGAACGCTTTCCTAATTTAAATAAGCGCCATCTCTGTAGGTTTGTTCTTAACAAATTATTTCGGTAGATGGCGTTACATCGGTAGAAATAGTAGGCAGCTAAATGATTCATCGTGATGAATGTGATATTCGAATAATCAGCCTTATCTCTTTTCTTAAGCTGAGGCTGACGCATAAAATTTTATGAAAAATATATTTTAATAAAATTGATAGTAAATCTTTTAATAAAACTTAACCGTTCTGGATGTATTCATAACTTTCGATCATACAACCATCTCCCGTATGGTCTAGTGGCTAGGATACCTGGCTTTCACCCAGGAGGCTCGGGTTCGATTCCCGGTACGGGAAAATCTTTTTGCTCTTACCTCGCAATCAAGATTATTTTATGCGCGTAGACTTTTTCCTCCGCTGTTCCAAGGATGAAGACTAGGTCAGCGGAGTCTTGGTCTTCCGATAGGCGCTGCAGATCCCGCAAGAGGCCTGGTAGACCAGCTCTCTCCACCGAAGAAGTGCAGCAAGTGCCCGGCCCTCGGTTCGCCATTGGCGCCGACAGTTTCTTTTTCACAGGAAAAATCTTGACCGCCTTAGGAACTTTTTAACTGAAAACTATGTTCACTTTTATTCATAGAATAAAGAAAGTTGAGAAAAGTACTATCAGGATAACTGTTTTTGTTTTGAGCACAATGCCTCAATTACAAAACTAAAACTAACAAAATTGAGGTCAATTTATGCACCACAACTGTTTCTGTAAGAACAACTAAACACTTCACTTTATGTTTACTTCATTAGCAAATCATGAGCTTACTTAGCTAAAAGCTTGTCAACATAACCTCAATCTCAGCAACTGAGGTGCAACTTAACCAATAACTTTAACTTAGACGCGTAAAGATTTCCAACTAAGTTCCTGTGTTGCCTTTATTCAAAGCCTCAATAAACATAGTTCGAGAACAGATTTTTGTGTCGAGGAGTTTGCAGGCAATGTACAGGTAGAAAACAGGTTTCTCAGGTAAGACGCTTCTTATATTTCTATCTTTGTCGCTCATTAGCCATCATACAATTGGAATAGTTATTTCACAAAACTGCTCATCTGCCTCCGTGGCGCAATTGGTTAGCGCGTTCGGCTGTTAACCGAAAGGTTGGTGGTTCAAGCCCACCCGGGGGCGTCTTTTTTGTACGCGTAGAATTCTCAGCTGCAGACTGCTAAGCGTTTATTAATCAATGTACGTACCTACATCAATATAATTTTTTTCTGTAGTAACAATAGTAAAGCGGTGCTGAAGGTTCGATCTTTTAATTCAAAACTTCTCATTGCAAGAGGCTTGAATTTTTTTACAGGAATAAAGCTGCTTGAGTTTATTGACCTTTTGTATAACGGCTATCTATTATTAATTAATGATGTATCACCAATCCTGTATTAAAGTTCACTAACGAGAGTGAAAACAATTGAATAAACCACTAAAGTTTTTTTTTTATCAACGATAGGGTAACATTTGACCACGGTCTCACCTGGTGGTAAGTGACGACGCGGTCAACGATGGAGCATGCTTGCCTAGAAAATACCGGTTCACTCTGGCCTTAAGAACTCCCAGATTATATTTGTCTGGGAACAATGACGCTGGTAAGGGTGTTCCATTTGCTGCTGAATACCTTAAGACTAAATACCTCTATGCCATCTCTGTACTAAATACAAAGGTTACGCCTACGCCAGCGTCAACGTCATACCGAAACGACAAGTGGACTTGAATCTGCCAGTTCCTCACTGCCAGTTGGATTGTGGCACGGACGTTGTGGTCGTTCCCGATCCGAGGCCGATTGCTGACAAATACCTAAAAGCCCAAACGTGTTCATACGAATAAATTGCGAAAGGGGCTACTACTGTCCTTGTTTCATCACTTTCTACACTGATTGATCATCGACACCGTCAGCCTGACGTTTACTGCTGAACATAGACCTTCCGCTAGCGCCACTTTGAGCAGCTGCTTTCCTTCTGCATCCATCGGCTCCCCGCGACACAACACAGTGGTCGTCTTTGGAATATATTATGGTTTATGTATTATGCTATGAATATTAACTTATCTGGCAGACCTGTTTGAAATTTCTCTTCTTATCAGAAATGCGATGAGCCCAGATGAGACAACGTTATCCAGGCCTCAATTATAAGCAATAAGCACTATTCACTTCACACTAAACTTCTTTAAGATTTTAGCTTTTTACACAGAACTCGCCTAGTACAAAAACGGTAAGGAGCCAGACAGAAATAGTTAATGTCTAATATCAGCACAGTAGGTAAATATAAAACATAATCAAGTTAGCAGCAGAGGATCTAGCAAAGATCCCTTTTCATTAGCGTCGCCAAACGATAACTCAAAATGTATGCGAATGACATTTCGAAAGTAACTTTTCCGCAGCTAATGTCATGCACGCATTCGCTGCGGAAAAGTTAGCGATTTCCGAAATGTCATTTCAATACATTTTTGGAGTTAGCGTGAGGCGTTAGCGTTAGTGGTTGGTATCTTTGCTAGCCCCCTGTTTGGATTAATTGTACATCGTGCATTCGTTCGAAGACATAGAACTTTTAACATGCAGCAGTCCCATTTGCTGGCAACATAAACGCAACTTTAGAGCCTCCATAGAGCCCTAAAACAAAAAACTAAACACACCCTAGTCTATGTCACGCGTCCTGTCAAAGTCACTTTTCCTATTTTGCGGTGCAAAACACGCAACGTTTTTAACTTTAATTTTCTTTAACTTTGTATTTTTCTACTAAAATTATTAAGAAAACGAGTTCAGGGATATTATTTTTCAGCCAAAGCGTCCTAAGGGACGGAATATGTGAAATATTACCTAAAGAAAATAATAACTTAACACCAAAGACTTAACACCAAACAATGCTACAATGGTAAGACTACGATATTTTATATCCGTAGGAAGCCAGTATCCCAGGTAAAGAATGATCAGGAACTGAAATCAGATTCGGAGATGCAAATAAAAAGAGGAAGACAGCCGGTTTCTTCATAACCTCAAAATGGGTGGCACACGTCGAGGTTATGCTTGGTGTAAAAACCGAAGACACGGGTGGCACACGAGATGTGTCGACGTGGTTGTGACTCTTGGGTTTCATACGCGATATGAAGACAAGAGATCTATGACGTAAAGATAGTTTTTCAAAGCCTTACCTACCACTGTCTGCTCATACCTGGTGAAAAAACCGAAGACACGGGTGGCACACGAGATGTGTCGACGTGGTTGTGACTCTTGGGTTTCATACGCGATATGAGGACAAGAGATCTATGACGTAAAGGTAGTTATTCAAAGCTTTACCTACCACTGTCTGCTCATACCTGGTGAAAAAACTGAAGACACGGGCGGCACACGAGATGTGTCGACGTGGTTGAGACTCTTGGGTTTCATACGCGACATGAAGACAAGAAATCTATGATGTAAAGGTAGCTTTCAAAGCTCTACCACTATCTGCCTATATCTAGTTTAAAAACCGAAGACACGGGTGGCACGCCAGATGTGTCAACGTAGGTATGACTGTTGGATTTCATATGCGACATGAAGACAAGAGATCTATTATGTAAAAGTAGCTTTCAAAGCTTTACCACTGTCGGCTGGTACCTGGTCTAAGTTTCAATGGCTCATGTTACCTAATTGGCTGCAGTCACACAATGTGGCAATGAGTCTTTCACTTTGGGCCTAGTATTAATAGCTCATTATTACCATCATGATCTTATGGCCCCACAGGGTACTGTATTGTAAATGATCTAGAGTTCCAGAATTTCAGGCAGTAGCGCAGAAGGAATAATGTAAAATTAATAATTCCCCTGAATTAATATATAAAGAACGAAAAGAGAAATAAAACAACAAATCACCGCAGCGACAACCGACAGCCTTGAGCATTGAAATTGAGGTGGAAGTTTACCATCTACCAGTCAAGACATACTATTGGCATTAGGAGACCTAACGCCTAAAGCAGCCTAAATATGGACCACCAATAAATGAAAGAAAGACCACATCTGGACTGACTGCAGTTCTTAAGTCTTTATTACAAAAGAAAAATAAAAAAAAAAAATTAATGAATCAACTGATACCACAAAACTGTACCCTAATGCAGGCAATAAAGGTGAATCTTGAAATAAACAGTTCTCTAACTGATTCTGTAACTAATTGAGACAACAAATTCGAATCGGAATCAACACAGCCGGCTATTGGCCTATCTATATTAGGAAATACCACATTACTCTTAATTAAAAAAGAGGATAAATAATCTAATTGGAAAAATTAAAACCTCAAAGGCACACTGCTTAATATTATAAAAAAGGCCATAAAGAAAACACAAATGGTGGGCCTGGCTACCACCAAAGGTTGACGCAGGTATAGACATAAGAAAACCTAGCCTTCAATTTCTTGAAAAACATTACAACTCCAGCCAAAAAGTGCTATTACCAGCTATTACAAGCCACCCTACCAGTGGAGTGAAAGCGACTGAAACCAACTCAGGCCAAGACAACTGCTTGTCCATAGAGGTGAGTCATACCAATGATTGTCCCAATATCTGAACTGTTGGAGAAAAGTGCAAAGACTGTACATTTTATTTTAACCCGTATGGTATGAGTATGTGATTTCAGATAATTTCTTTCTTAATTCAACTTCAAAAGTTATGCAATGCCAATAAAATACTTATGATTTTTATGGCAGTATTGCCTACTCACCATAATTCACAGATTAATTAGTATAAGAAAAAGTTGAATCACAAACGGGGCTTGACCTCAATTTATACTAATATGTCTAACATATTAGTATATTTTGTATAATACGCTAAAATATGGGTGCAATCTTAGGATGCAATCTATCTATCTTGTTAATCAAAATATCCGACCACAGCTCATATTAAAATGGATTTATTCATTTAATGCTCTGCTATAATTTATATAGCACCCATTACCCAATTTATAATTACAAAAGTAATATAAAAGTAATAGTTATAGACTAGTATACAAATCAGTCCAAATTATGAAACAAGTAATGGTTGTTATACTTGCCTTGGGTTAGTTATAAAACTTTTATGAAAACATTATTTAACCCATAGAAAGTTGTCAATTTTGGGGTTTTATATTTGACACCAGAGAACTATGCCAGTACAGTTACCTAGGCACAAAAGAATATCAAAAATAACTCAATACAAAGACACCTTCACTAAATGGATGTTGCACATGAGATCTTGCCAAGATTATAGGTACTTTGATTGCAGTGTGCTCTGCACTCCTAGAGCACCACAAAGCTAAGTCAAGGGAGGGACCTATGCTATGATATTCCCTAAGGGGTAAACTTGATCTGTCTTGGTGGGCCAACAGTATTAAAAATATAATAAATAAATTGATAAATAATATATGATGATGAAATCATTATTGATGCAAATAGAACAGGATGTACACGTGACTATAGTCGAAAAATAAATGGAATGTGGAAACAAGAAGCACACACAAAACACACATTTTGCGAAGCTTATCACATAATTTTAATTTTTGGAATTATTAACAATATTTCTCAGTTTAAAATTCTTTATGAAACATTAAATATATCCACATTTTAGTATGAGTAAATAATAAATAAATAAATATGTGTGTATATTTCACAGTGCCATCTAGCCCCATACTAAGCATAGCTTGTACTATGGGAATCAGATAACTGATACAATATTTATATACTTTTTGTTTGTAAATACATACATAGAATACAATATAACACCCAGACACAGAACAAACATCTATGTTCATCACACAAATGTTTGTCCTGGGTAGGAATCGATCCCACAGCCTTCAGTTCAGAAAGCAGGGATACTACCAACTGAGCTATCAGGCCCGTCGAAATCATCAGATAACAGATGCCGATAAATAGTCACAGAAAACTATTAACCCAACACAAATTTGTTTGCATCTAGGGTTGAAGCTAAATGTCACTTATATACCTTGGCGACCCAGATCCAGATACCAAGTAAATGTGATGCCTTTACTGTAAACCAGTTCCAATATTTCTTTTATGCTTTTACCCCACTTAAGTTTAATATTAAAATATATACAAAAATTAGAAACTTTACAACTACAAAAATAATTATAGTTCCATATTGGTCGTCTCAGCCAGGTTGGCTAGTTATACAAACCATGCCATATTCAGACTTAATGATGTTTTCAAACTGAAAAAGATTGATTGCACTCTTCTTTCAGAGACATCCCTCCCCTGCACAAATAGCTTACACTGATTGCAGGAGTTCTATCAAGCAAGCATGGTTGAGATTGAGACAGACCATTCCACCAACATGCTATGCTTTCTTACATGGAACATGTTAAAACAATATGATGTAGGATCTGGGGCAGATATTTAGCCAAGAGAGAAATATAGATCCATTTATACCTTCAGTACCGAATGTTATTTAATTTCTAACAAAATTATTTAAATCCGGAGAGGCTTATGGCTCTGTAAATCAGCAATATCACAAATTAACAACTCTAAAATTGGGGATGATGACCATTTAAAAGAGATTATGAAGGATCCTATAAATTTAAAAATCCACCTTTGGCAAAATACCAAACCACGGGGTTCTATAATAGTTCTGTGTCTTACAGACCTGGACACACAATCAGTCACCAAGTTTAACCTGTAATACTACTAGCATTGAGTAGGTACAGCATAGGGAGCACAAACCTTGTCATTAATAAAACTCTAACACTTCATTTCATAATGAAGGGGTTCATGTCATAAATCTTAGTCTGCTCCAGGGTAAGTCAAGCCTATCTTATACTTGCAATTATCTGAATAATAAAATCTGCCCAGCAAAAAAGTACCTTGAATATTATGCCTCATAAAATATTTCAAACAATATAAATAAATCAGTTGATATTGTCATTGAACAACAATTAATAGATACGTTAAAGAAACTGACATCTTGTCACAGACTAGGTAGGGGATACTACCGGTCGTACTCAAAAACACGTAAAAAAAAAAAAAAAAAATATTATTTTGTCAACTTTAAATTAAAAGATGTGTTTCTTGGAGATAATAAGACGAACAGCGGGTTGGACTAATAGCTCGTCAACATTTACAAAATTTTATAGCAGACCCATAGCTAATGCTCCGGGACAATTTTCCAATGCTATGATCAATGACAAAACATAATTATAATACTACAAAATTTTAAGCTTGTAGCCCTAGGTACAAGAATTACACTACATAATTATAATAAGTAGTGTAATTTATATTACGTTGTTGCCAATTTTATGTGTGTGCCAAACTACACTCCACTGATTATTAATAATTTTTACTTAGGCGATTCATTCATTATCAATAATTGATTAGACTGATTTTATTGTTTAAAGTAAAAATACCAGTTTAGAAATCCTTGATAACTTGAGTGTGACTGGCCACGCAGCCAATATATACTGGAGTGAATGGATTTTATGGAAATCACTACCTACAGAATTAAGAAATAATTATTTAATGGTAACTAATTACGAAGGTACCAACCTATCACTACTGGATTACAATAATTACATTTATTAAGGCGATTAAAATGAAACAACTGTTTTTATTACAACAAACATTTTAATACTTAATTCTTATCTCAACTTTACCATTAATTGTCTCTGAACATCTGCATGTTAAAAGTTCTATGTCTTCGAACGAATGCACGATGTACAATAAGTGATCAAACTACTTACCTGACGTTCGATCATTATTGTACGAAGTGCTTCGTTCGAAGACATACACACCCTTCCCACCCTACCCATGGGTAAAGTTGAGTACAAGCTCTGAAGAAAGTGACTTTGACAGGACGCGTGACATAGACTAGGGTGTGTTTAGTTTTTTGTTTTAGGGCTCTATGGAGGCTCTAAAGTTGCGTTTATGTTGCCAGCAAATGGGACTGCTGCATGTTAAAAGTTCTATGTCTTCGAACGAAGCACTTCGTACAATAATGATCGAACGTCAGGTAAGTAGTTTGATCACTTATTATATGTACCAACGTTATTTTTTCACATAATAGTGTAAGTTCGGTAAGTAAAGAGTAGCCCCCTATCGACGACGTCAAGCGATAGGAAGCATGTCTGAGTGCAGCGTCCAGCGACAGTTAGGAAATTGTAAACCGTAGTCGCCGGCGGCGACGCCGCGGTCTCGCAGACCCCGAGCCCGAGATCGTTGGACCCGCACAACTCTGGACACTTAGCCGATAGATGGCGGTAGTTGCTGTTGATTATAAGTAGTGTTTAGCATTATAATGAGAGGTGATTATAATCTACATAGGGTTAACATGCAGATGTGTAAATACAGTGAATAATATAGAAAATTACATACTTTTGGATAATATTCAAGCTCTGTGTGATAACCTATTAGGTACCTAGACCTACACATACACAGAGCCGGAATATGATACGATACGGTACCTACTTTACAAAAAAGGACATCGTCAGGCTTGTTTATTAACCAATCATCACAGTATTTTGTTAGTATTGCATAGCTTTGTATGTAATCAATCCATTTATAATATTTATCAAATGCAATCGACTTTACTCCTTATCCAACAGCCTGTTTTACACATTTTCTGGGTCATTAAAATTGGATTTAATCTGGAAACATCTACACATTCAATGCGTAACGTAAACTATCCACACACATGCTCTAGCTACCAATACGTGGCATAATGTTATCTAAACGGATCCAACGATGCGAACAGAGTCAAGCAATCGGAACTGGCTGCCATGTCAGCAGCGGTCGGCTGCGTGCTGCAGCTGTCACCACCACCAGCAACGCTTAGCGCAGCCTAGCGGGCTTGGACGACTAGTTTAGGGTTTAGATATTTCACGCCATGAGTCATGCGGACGAATCACAATTTCACGCAACGTTAACTAACTCGCGACTCGATATCGAACATACACACCACAGATCCTAGCATGCATTGTTTTTCTATAGTAATCTCAAAAATAAAAAAAATAAAAATGTAAATAAAATGTAATTTGTAAATCTTAAATTCTGGTATTCCAGAAGGTAAATACATTGCAGCGTAGATTGACAACTAAAATCTAAAAGTTATGTACTTGTCTTAGCATAATTACCCAAAAAGATGGTAAAGATACGTTTACGCTGCAACGAATCATAATGATTAATTCCATGAAATAGATGAAATAAGTACCTACATATATTTACGAGAGCAAACAAATCGATTTATTTCGCTTTGATCTTAGAATTATTACGACGTATATTATCAGTGTCACGCTCCACGTTAGCGCAGACGATCATAATTTTACTGAGTGTTTATTTGAACAGATGTAACTTCACTACATCAAGGCCTCCTAACTGCCCCGCGAACAGATTTACGCCCCACTCTGGTTTCTATGAACGTCGACATACATTAGAATTTACTAAATAGTGATAAAGAGGGTATGTCGATAATAATTCTACTAGTTTGTTTTGTTTTATCGAGCGCAGCGCATGTACAGTTTCCCAACTGTGGTGATGACGTGCAAATGGGTTCCTGCATGAAGTATTTTTATTTGGTCTTGTTATAGGTGCCAAGGTTAATGTCTGCCTCGTGACCATAAAGTTTGGTACCGTAAACAATTGTGGCGAAGTCATTGAGAGATGTGGAAGATTGGAATGTATCAATTAATAAGTCACTGTCCAACTTTTATTGGAATCTATTAGAATTTAATAGGTCAATTGGAATTAAAGGGAGCTGATACTGAAACAGAATAACTAATGTATCTCTTAAGGTGGTAAAAATTAAGGAATGTTTAAGCAGCGAGGCCAGTATTAGGTTTGGGGTTCCCCAAGGCAGCATTCTGGGCCCTACACTGTTCCTCGTATATATCAACGACCTATGCGACCTCAAGCTTGAAAGTGGATCAGTTTTGACCTACGCTGATGATACTGTTCTCCTCTTTAGCGGAAATACATGGTCCAATGTTCAAGAATCAGCAAACAAAGGTATTAACTGTGTTGCGAGATGGCTAAGAAATAACCTTCTAACGATTAATATCACCAAAACCAAGTTTATGAATTACACGCTGAACTCTACAACTCAACCAAAATCTCCGATCTCATTAAAGATCCACAGCGCTAATTGTACTAATTACAATCTGTGTTCCTGTACTCCTCTGGACACGACAGACCATATTAGACATTTGGGTGTCCTTATTGACAAACACCTGAGATGGACGCAACAACTCAGTGCCCTCGGAGGTAGAACAAGGAAGCTGATCTACACTTTTAAGAAACTACGTCATGTTCTGCCTGCAGACACGTTGTTGACTGTATACTATGCCCTTGCCCAATCAATTCTCACATATTGCATACCCATCTGGGGTGCGGCTGCTACTACGCACCTACTGCCTTTAGAAAGAGCACAAAGAGCACTACTTAAAGTAATGTACTTTAAGCCAAGGCGTTATTCTACCGAAACACTATACAGAGAAACAAAAGTGCTCACGGTCAGACAACTGTTCATAAAAGCGATAACACTAAGACAGCATGCTCTGGTTGGCAATGAACACTTACAAATGAACAAAAGTAGGCGACGTAAAGACCTCATATTCAAGTTGCCTCACTATCGTACAAACTACGCTAGAAAATCATATATAGCACAAGGACCGGCCCTATATAATCGAATAAGCAAACATATGGCTATTATCCATTTAAACCGTAATGCATTAAACAAGTGTATCTCTAATTATTTATTGCAACTGAACTATGTTTCTACAGAAAATTTACTTCGTACTAACTGATAATAAATCACTGACAAATAATTACTGACAAGATCGAAAATGCCTATATACTATCAGACACACACATAATAAACATTTGACCAACTACTTTTACAAGGACTACCACAGTACAACACGACTTTTCTACATTCACAACTTTATCATCCCACCTACACACTCACACAAACACAAACAGTCAATTTAGGGATGATCCTGTCGATACCAAAAGGTGTATCCACAGTGATAGCTGAAGTTGAATGAGTTATATGACTTCTGTGTGGGCAAGTAAACTTGCTCACATAGAGGTCATAAAAGGTCATCAATTCAACCTTATACATTTGTGTTTTTTTCTTGTTACTTCTCCCTCACGTGAAAAACGCGTCGTGTAGCCTTGAGTCTGATTTGGCTTTGAAGGTTACCAGACGGGATCGACGAAATTGCCTAAAACATACACAGTACACACAAAAACAGACTTATACAAAAGAGCAATATTAACAATTATATTTATTTGTAGTTTTAGTTTTGGTTAACTAATGTAGATATAGCTACTTACAGATATTCTCTCATTAGTTAAATCACATAAAACATCCTAAGAGGTTACTCTATTTTAAGGTAATACCTAAACATTACATGTAGTTAAATAAGTATGACCTATATGATATTTGGAACAACACCAGTTGCTACAATGTAAAACGTGTGTGCAATCTTGTCTCCGAAGGAGATTCCTGTGACCTCACTATACAGGTTCTACCTAGTGTGAGGGACAGCGCTTCGACTGAGGTACATTGTTTGTAAATACGCTATTACTTTATGCAAACCAAATTGTTACTTTTACTACAAGTTGATGTACCTCACTTATAACCAATGTGTGATCAAATAAAGTTTTTATTTATTTATTTATTTATTTAAGGTCATAAATTCAGCCAAGAATAGGCATGATAATAAAATTTTTTTGTTTGCATAAAATAATAATATTCCTCAAAGGATAAACATTTGTGAAAACAAAAATAAAATATCTCAAGAAATGACAAAGTTACAAGCGTTTTAAGAACCGGAATAGAAAGAGATAGCTCAAACGGCCAGTGACGTCAGAGCAAGGTCGTTTATAATACCTTATTACTAAGCTGTGGTAGCTTTACATACATAGTTTTACGTTTCACACAGGACTTAATCGCGCTAAAAACATTATATATTTACCTCGACGTTTCGGCCAAGTTTCATTGGCCGTGGTCACGAGAAGACTGGAGAATGTGGGTATCCGTGCCAATAGAGCGAGCAGTTTATGCAAAACTACCCACACTTCAACTTCGATGGTGTAAACATACGGTTAATTGTCACGGCACACAACACTAACAGTATCAGACTTGTCCGAACGTAAGCTGCGACGCAAACACTTGCCTAACACTGGGTTCCACGACGAAGCTAACCTAAAACCATCCTCCCGGTTAAAATTTATATGCATACAGCTATCTAGCTTTACATACAATCTCTTTGGCATGTGACATCACAAGTTGATTTTCTCTGTTTCGCGAGAATGGGATAGGAGATGCCCCCACAGAAACATTAAAAGCTTATTACTCCGTGATTTATTGAAAGATTTTACTTATTTTTTCAATTTTTGGGTCATTTTTTATCTTCTTTATGAAAGTAATATTTACTTGTTCATTTTTAATAGTAGTCATCATGCCTATTGGAACATGTCTTACACAAAATGTGTAATAATGCGTTAGTCTTTGAAGATTCGAGTTTGGTCTTGATAACTTTCGTTGGATCAATAATTCACGTTTGACCTTGCAGATTATATAATTAAAGGAGTTTTTTAAACTCCAATAAAATAAGTATCCATTCCAATGTAAATTTGGCGCGACACTTCAGTCTAAATTGAGTTTCAAAATTAAATTTGACGAAAGATGTTACTAAACCGGATACATTATCGAACTCGGCAACCACCCAGAAGGAAACCAATATCACCAGCCACTGCCCAACAGCGTATCTTTAAGATAACGCATATTTTTAGGACAAAATCAAACACACACTCCTTATCAGTGGACCTTAAATAAATACTACCAATGGTATCAATCACTGTCGCCGGTCGCCAGGTAAGATAAAGCTGTTTATTTCCGATAATAACATGAATAACTGGATTATATCCTTTCTGGACGACATATTCCCTGTTTACTTACACGTGTAAATGCAGATAGTGGATGGGTTAGGTAAATAAAGTAGTTTGTTATTTTACAATTTTGGATTACAGCTATCGTGTATGTTTCTTTCGATTTTATGGCGCGTCTTGATTTGTTGATTGAATAGCTATTATTAGTATACATCAGTCCGAACAGTCCATTTTTTTGTGACTACAGTATATTGGGACAAAGGTACCAGTGAGCTATAATAGAAGAACTCTGATTATATATCTTTTATAGCATTATTCTCAGGGTAGTCCAAAACGAGTTCAAAATGATGTAAGTTTTTGAAGAATTCAAGAACCAAGAGGGTATACTTTAAAAAGGGAAGGTAAATGTAATAAACACTAACCCTCATATTCTAAGACGTTACCTCGAGATTACTCCACTCGACTCAACCTCGAATTAGCCTCATTTTTGTTTTTTGGTATTTTTAGTTGACAATGAATAATCAACTTGACATTCTGCGTCAATTTTTCTCAAACGAGAGAAGCGAAGAAACTTTCAACTCAAGGTACGTCGCGGTATATTTTGATTTTCCCCCAAAGTCAAGTAGAAGTCAAGCGAAGGATTTTTGGAGAATTGTTTTGGAATACAAGGGTAAGTATTCAATTATGAGTGAAGGTTATCTGATTGATTGAGGTAGAGCTTATTTATTTAACTTTTTACTTTAGTGCATTTAGTTCACCTAACTCTACTAGTTTACTTGATCAGTACAACGATTCCGCATGCTGCATAATAATGGGGTCTATCATAAGCACATGGACACAAATCTCAAATTCTGTATACTTTGTTATACTATAACTTTATTGTTAGCTAAACAACAACCCATATCTATTCCTCAACAGACAGCACTCCATCCAATCCAATTAATTAAAATTCTCATCCATAATTACCTTTCACATCAAACAAAACAAACCCCACTCAATGGCAAATAAGAAAACCAATTAAAGCCAAGCACTAAACGTCACGTAACCGTTGAATATGAATGGTCTGAAGGACACGCACTCGGCCGATGCGATCTCGCAATTATACCACAAAAGAATCAATTACGGGACGCGGCGCCGCAAAGCAGAATGAAAACAATATTGCACTTGCAACGCTTAGACTCTTCAGCGTTTCCGTGCCTTACCTTGCGGTGTATGGCTAGGAGGCGTTAGAGGCGACGTGATGGAATTACCTACAAGGTTTCGAGATATAATCATACTAGCTGGCAACAAAGAAGGAAACTCTTCAATCAGCTGCGAAACTCAGTTGCTAAAGCCCCCAAAATAACATTACTGAAATCTTTCCATAATCTGTTAGTGCAGAGCTCTTTCAGCTGATTAGGCCAAAGGATGGATTGGGTAACCAGGCAAGACTCCGTGTTCAGGGCAAGTAGCGGCGGCGATGAACGAGGGTTCTAATATTACTGAGAGTCATCGAAAAATGTTAATATTGGAAGGTTAGCAAAATAATAAACGTCGTAATGACTACGGCGTGAAGACAAACACTTATCTATAAGTCCTATAATAATAATAATAATGCCTTTTATTTCCATATGTAAATTTACATTTCAAATGCTGTTAGTATTAATAGTAGTTTAATCTATATTATCATTAATTGTTAGTGTCTTGTAGTAGACATAGGTGGGTTTAATCTTCAAATTAAACCCGTTTTGTTCTTGAAAAACTTGTATTTTTGTATAATAAGACGAGAGAAACAATATTGCGTGGTAACTTGTTGGTTCGATGAGAAAGGTGTGATTTTTTAAGGCCTACCTCATATTACAAAATATTGAACGCCTACTGGATTATGTTAGCAATTTGTAGAAGTGTAGAACAAAGGTAGTAGGCGCGAACAGTTAGTTATCTTCATTGATATGGACCCCTCTTTGGGTGAAGGCCTCCTCCAACTTCTTCCATGCCTCTCTATCTTTGCCCAGGATAAGCCAACCTTTTCCTACATTTTCTATTAGGTCATCAGCCCACCGTTTATTAACCCTATAAGTCCTATAACTACCATTAATTACCATTTAGGGTTTAGGGTTTCTGCCGCCAAGCAGTAGTGTGCAAGCACTACTGTGTTCCGGTTTGAAAAGCATTGTAGCTAGTGAAATTACTGGGCAAATGAGACTTCATGACCTGATTACACAGTGTAGTAATCTAATTACTAAAGTGTGATGTCTCAGGATGACGTGCACAGTGCAGTGTCACACGAAACTTTATTCTCTTAGAGTTCCGAGTGACACTGCAACAGTTATGGGCGGCCATGTTGCTTAACATCAGGTGAACGACTAGCTCGTCACGTCATTCATTCTCATAAATAAATAATAAATAAATAAGTAGTGGAATAGAGTGTCAAAGATATTTAACGCTATAATGGTGCTAATGGTACAGAATAAATAATAGTTTCACTTTCAACGGTATAGGTACCGTCTACCGTATTGCCACTTCAGGCAAAATGCGCACATGCATCGTTTGCCTGATGTTAACCATAACCACCGGCCATAACAGTTGTAGTACCTATCACTCGTAACCCAAACACACAAACAAACTAACACACAACACGACTGTCCCAATGATAGCAATTCCAAAACTCTCGAAATCAACGAAGCTGAAAATTGCGGGATTCAAAAGCGGTCGGGATCCCAGATCCCTAGGGTTCTTTCTAGTCCTACAAAATTGTGGCTCCCAACTCATTCCAAATCACAGAATCTTTAAAGTTCCGTTCTCCACCTTGCTAGGTCTTCGCTCGTCTCGCGAGTTCGGCCCTACTCGCTTTGAGGCGCAGATCAAAGCATACGCGCTTCTATTAGCCCTGATTACAGAGGCGCACTCGACGCCCCCTCTTCCCTCCCGCTCGCTCCCGCGGCCGCATTGTCCCGCGCGAGCGCCTACGGGTTAAGTTAAGATCCGTGTACTGTCATCCCTGTATAATTAGCTTTCGTAAGTTGGTAGCTTACCTTTAAGGTTGTTGTTGCCTTGTTTGTAATATCGGACAGATCATAGGGTAAATATTCTTTGGATAAGCCTCAAGTAAAGCTGCTGTACTTACTGTAAGTTACTTTAACACCTACTTTTTAATTTGAACAATATTTTTTACTTTAACTTAATTGTTTCTAAATTTAGGATACCCTTTTTTTGTAAGCTGTGTAATAATATTAACTACTATAGGTTTATCACCCACGCACACTTGTTAACACTCGACTAACATTTTTGCTCGAGAACTGGGGTACGCTGAAAACCAGCCCTGCGTAGAACTTTTCCACGCAGTAAAGTGCTGAGCGTACTCCTGTTGCCATGTAATTATTATAATAATTGTTAAAATGTATAATTTTATGTTCTCTGTTTTATTCTATGGCAATAAATAATATTTATTCTTCCTATTCTTATTCTGTATTGCTCTGAGAAAAGTCAATTGTTATTATAAGGTAGGCTACGTAATTATTTCAATTTTATTAATACTACAATAAACATATTTGATAATGAAAGTAAATTTCGATCGTCCGTCCAGATGCGTTGGTGGTGTAATGGTCAGCATAGTTGCCTTCCAAGCAGTTGATCCGGGTTCGATTCCCGGCCAACGCACATTTTGCTTTTGCATAGCACAGATTTGGGTCTCAAATAGTTTATTACAATTTATTTGCATATTTAATTTCACACTAGCTTCCCAGATAATATAATACCTAAAATTAATTTAGCTATGGAGCTCAGGAAAGTGACGTCACTCACTACATTCGGTTCTTGACAATTTCGATAGATGGCGCTAGTGGTATTTGAAATAGCTCAAGTAAAAATATACTTTTTAGCACCCTACACTGAGGGCTGTTATAATCATAAGTTCAGTTCAGCGTGTATTGTGAGTAAGCTGCATCTCTTTTGTTGAGCGTTGTCCAGAATACACTCAAAAAATCATGTGTTTATTTATTTAGGCAGTGCTGTAATAAAACATAGGCACTATGTTTTATTCACAGTAAGTTAAGTACCTATACTTATGTATAGTATTTAATTCATGAGTAGACATTTAGACATAATATTATGCAGGTTAATTTGTTAAGAAGTCCCCTAAACTACTAATTTAATATCAGTGCCTAAACTATCCTAACTAATGACGTCACAGCACGAGTGCAATTACCTGCAAATCGTGCGGAATCCGCTCCCGGAAATTGTGTTTTCTGTCAATATTAGCGCTAACTGAACCCTAAACTTATAAATTTAGTGCCAATCCACCGTATCTCGTACCAATAGGGATGAAAATTTAATGTGCTGTGTGTTAAAGATTTTCTTGGGTTATAATTGCCTTGTAAGTTTTGTGAGGGGTTGAAGGGAGAAAAGTAAACTAAATAGTGATGGGAAATAATGAAGAGATATCGCTGGAGGTGCCGGATATTGTGATAGGTAATCAAACTTCATCATAGGATGTTTATCTAGATAAATAGGGAGTTACGTTACAGTACAATATTACTAAAGTGACCGATGTAGCTCTTAGGATTAGCAAGTTGAAATGGCAATGGGCAGGCGACATCACTCGCAGAACTGACTACCGATGGGGAAGAAGGGTTCTCGAGTGGTGACCTCGAACCGGGAGACGCAGCGTAGGCCGGCCCCCCACTAGGTGGACCGACGACCTGGTGAAAGCCGCGGGGAGCCGATGGATGCAGAAGGCGAGCAGTCGCTCAAAGTGGCGTCCTCTCTGTGGGAGGCCTATGTTCAGCAGTGGACGTCATCAGGCTGATGATGATGATGACAATATTACTCCATCTGTTATCGGCACTGCGAGGGATTTGGCCTGTTCATTGCTATTTCAACTTGCAAATTTTTAAAGCTTTGTCTGTAAATTTAGTTCACTTTTGGATCTCATTATTCCGAATTTTATCACGCAAGGAAACTCCGAGCATAGCCCTTTCCATAGCTCCTTACGTCACTGAACAAACCTATCTAAATCTTTTAACAATTTAAGCAGTATCCGGTCCCCAAGCACCAGCCACAGAAGTCAGATGAAAAGTGGATTCAGCGGCATCTCGGCGCGATTGCGATGTCAAACAGAGATACAGTAAATGCGCTGAAAGGATGTGGGTCGCGCCCGGCGGCTCCTTCTGAGACAGAGCCTTATTCTGGATGGAGGCGATTTAAACATAAAGTGCTCTTTTGCTTGGACGAAATGCTCATTACGGCTGCCACGGAAGAAGCATTCATTTTGGACAAAATTTTTTTACGAATCGATGTAATTACTAAATACCGTCTATGCTTTTCTAATAAATAATTTACGTTGCTTTTCAATGATAACTTACGTTGAATTTCCAAATATGAGAGGTACGTTGCTTTCCAAGAATAATTACATTGATTTTATGCTTTGATTTTCCTTTGCTATTATTTTTTTTTATGAGAATTAATGGCGTGACAAGTGACACGGCCGCCCACAACAGTTGCAGTGTCATTCAGAACTTTGAAATAATAAAGTAAGGTAGGTTTTTCCAAGGTTGTAACTGCTTTACTGGCAATAATGTATAGCCCAAGATTTTACAGTAAATTAGCTTCAATTAAAAAATGTTATCAAAGTTTAAAAATATAATAATTCGAAACTCCAGATATCCAGAATAAGCATCCCAAGAACTGTAAACTGTCGCTCGCTAATTCCTAGGCGCAAACAAACCGGCCGTCGCCGAGCCGTCTGCGCTGCGTGTCCTTTGGTTGGCCTATGGGCTCATGTACTTGTGTGCTATCATTTATTCTATGGCCATGGCCTGTGGCTTGCACTGTGTGACCTTTCTTAAGACTTCTGCCCGTCTGGACTAAAATTTATTAAAATACAACTTGACTAAGCATTCTTGTCCCCGGAATTTAAGGTGAATCTAAGTACCCATGTTTCTGTATAATGGTATCTAATGCTTTGGGTTCTGTTTGGTCCTAGTAAGTAGAACTGGCACCAAGCTTTTAGACAGATTCTTCTTCTTTTTTCTAAAAAACCGGGACCGGGATGGATACAAGAGGCGAGCACCCGCTCAAGGCGTGGGGGAGGCCTATGTTCAGCAGTAGACGTCTTCGGGTTGTTGTTGAAGATGATGATGATAAAAAAAAATTTTGATTGTATTATCATCCTATACCTCTATTTCTATTACAGAGGGCAAGCGTCAAAAATGTAATTGGCAAACAACATCAATATTTTTTCAATAACTACTAATCATTAAAATTATCTAGAGACCTAACAGATTTAACCAGTTAGAATTTCGGTTACATAACTTAAGTGACACAAACGGTTTTAAGTGTAGCCCTACTAGATAAGTTAGGTACTCAAAACGGTACCCTGCACTCGAGATTGCACGACTTCAGAAGTGACATGTATTAAACAACGACATTCTAAACAAAACCCTATACACCAACATAGTAATAGATGTGGCAATGGAATGGAATCCCGCATCAAAAAATCAAAGAATTATTTTTGATGTAAATCTCTGCAATCACAAGTAAACTCTATAATATTGAACCTTAGTTACCTACTTTATTCTAGGTAGCATTGATTTTCTTGGAACCATGATTGAAGCTGACTTCTGTCCATTGGCGACTAAGATTCAAATGGTATGCTGGTACACCGTGCGCCATATCAGCTGAAAAAAAAACAAAGCTCAACTTTAGGAAAAGACTTCGGTGTTGCTCGTTGGTCGTTGGTCCCAATTATTATCATGTAAGTTGAATAGGTACGTTGGTAATGGTTGCTGAAGAGAGTTTTCTTCAGGAAGCAGATAGTAGGTACATAAACGAATCTTTTTCCATCATAACCAGTTCAATATATTTCATATTTACTATCAAATCTGTCAAAGAAGGTCCTGCCTTTCCCACACTATTTCCGCATGTCACCTCTACGTCCTCGACGGTCCCGTTGCACCCCAACTACTTGACACCCCTCACCGCACCACACCCCGCCGCGTCCCTCTAAAAAGCCATTACGGAGGCTTTGATCTGTGCCGCGCTTTGACTGCGCCGCCCGCTTCGACTGGCCACTTAAAACTATTGCTGAGAGGTGAGGGATGGTGGAATTAGTGTTTTCTGAAGAGCAGTTTTAAAAGTTGATTAGCTGAAGTTTTAATTGGAGATTTTATTCAGTCTTTACAAGAATGTTACATTTGGAGAAAGTCTGAGAGCCATTGATATTGATTCATTCATTGCTCTAGCTCTAGATTTAATTTAGCTTACCTATACACATTTAATTAGCAAGTTTTTCAGGCAATCGGTAGGTCACATCTCACGTAGAACTGACAACCGATGGGGAAGAAAGGTTCTCACCACAAAAATTAAGCTCAGAATTTACACGCAAAAAACACCTGTACCACAAAGAATGGCTTGTTCGTCGAGCATCATACGTTGCCATAATTAGCTGGTATCAAATGCGTCAAGTCGCGACACGACGCTGCTGGAAATTAGCTGGCTGCCTACTTAGTGCCTTTGATACATGAATGGGATTTCAGCTATTGAGAGCTGGATCTGTACGGTTTCTGTTTTGACGATGTATTTCTTTTTCAGAACCTGCTTTTTCCTGGTTACTGTACAATTGATTTTGAGATATTTCTTTAGAACAACACCTAGCAGGATGAAGTAGGATGATGCATGTTTGGCAGGATGTATGTTTTTCATGAGGATCGTTCTGAGTGAGAAAGTAAAAGAGTTTCATTAAGTGGTGTAGAGACACGACGTTATGCTTTACTAAAAAGTTGAGCTAGTTCCTAAAACCTGGTATAGCTTCAAGCAGTTGCGCTACGTAGCCGTATTAGTAGTAACATTCGCTTCAAATGAAACAACATTTTTACTACCAGTGTCTGTCTGAGATAAGGCAAGCATATATCCTCACTGAGAACCATGACATGGACGGCATATTTATCTATTTTCATTTTTCTATGATTATAATGGCAAGAATTAATATATATTCATTTTTGCCATTTCTAAAACCAGTTCTGGTATTTTTCCATATGACCGGTGGCGTGGGCGAACACGTTCTCGTATCAAGCGAGTTGAGTTGATACATAGTGCCGGGGACAGATGTTACAGGTCACCGCACAGAGCAGTCACTCGGCATCACTAGTACAGCGCATACGTAGCTTGTAGCCAAAAGCCATAGAGTACGAATGCGTTAGAGCGGCAATGGTGCGTGTCACCATGTGTTTCAATAATGTGACGTCTTGTCCTTTTACTGCTCTGTGTGATACCTACACAGTACCGGGACAGATGTTACAGGTCACCGCACAGAGCAGTCACTTGGCATCCCTAGTACCGCTCATACGTAGCTGGTAGCCATCGAGTACGAATGCGATAGAGAGGCAATAGTGCGTATCATCAATGTGTATCAATACATTGTGTGACGTTTCGTCCTTTTACTGCTCCATGTGATACATACGATGGTCTACGAAACCGAAACTAGTCAGTTATTTCCGGCTATTTATTTCTCTTTTGTTTGGTGTGGTTTAACGCTCAGACTAGAACTGTCGTCACCTTTCCCGCCCAATGACGCTGTAAAAGGTCAGTAGAGACCAACAGCATCAGTCCGACCCAAAAAAGGATTAGCGTCACCAAGATGATAGTGGGTGTAGCTTAGACTTCCGACGTATCGATCACCATCGATTGACTTTAGGAAATTCGATAAAACTACACAAATACAATACTTGACCAAAATCTGATTTCCATCCCGGATATTGACAAACAAATGTGAGTTTTCAAGGGTGGGTTTTTTCCGCAGTATAATGGTAACCTAGGGTCAAAAGATCTAACAAATACTACCCGATGGTCAAAAACTCAAAGAATTGGTAAGAAGTTTTGACCATTGGTCACCTACGGGTCAAAAAACCCATTAGTGGCAAATTGTACTGAATTACAGGTCTATTTTCTTTTATTATCTGTATGTAGTGTAGGTACTTGTAGATACGTAGGTATGGCGTATTGACGGATCAGTCTAACGAGCTCCTTTGATGTTCCTTGATGCGAATCGCTGAAGGAAAATGGATTTGCTGATATTTGCATTATTATCGTGTCTTGTAACTTTTTAGCGGCCATCTCAGGTATTGTATTAATTTTACCTTGTTTTATATTCTTCTGTCTTATTCTTCATTCTACTAAATTTATTGTTAGTTGTCCCAATTTGATGATTACAGACATGAAACTGGCAACATAGTTCAAGTCTTAGATGACCACAAACGTGCCTATATGGTTGGTATTTTGGAAATCAATTTTAATTTTTAACATTCTGATGAACAGGACTTGTGTCAATTGGATTTAAAATTGTGCACAATTATTATTTTATTAAAATTAAGTCAGTGGACTTCATCATCATCATCATCATCATCAACAGCCCATGTCTATGATGATGAAGTCTTTTATCATATAATGTGATATTTTACATTTCATCATCAGCATGAAGACGTTCACCATAGGCCTCATTGATTCTATTAGTGTTACAAATTAAAAACCACTCCTTGCCCACGTCACTGTTCTCATCACTTTTCCTCATTTATTAACAGCACTAACTTTCTCAGTTGAATTTAAATGCAGTCACTGTGGCAACATCTACATGTACTACTGCTACTGGAACTCCCAGAGCTTCTTTATTTATCTACGACTTCCTTTGCCTCGGGCTCTCCACGAACTAGTACGAAGTTGCGAGAATCTTAAACGCAATTCGGTTTCGGCCTTGCCTCTTAAACCGAGAAGCTTCATTGCTGATACAGTCAGCAAAAACTTAGGAAACGTTGGTATCTTCTTAATGAAGTGTTTCGTGTAGGTATCTGTGATGTCGTTAAGCACATCATCATCATCATCGTCATCATCAGCCTGAAACTTTCCTCTATCCAGCTGAATATATCCTCTCCTCACAGAGTGCCACTTTGAGCGGCTGCTCGCCTTCTGCATCCATCGGCTCCCCGCGGTTTTGACAGTGGTTAGTGAGGGGCCGGCATACGCTGCGTCTTCTGGTCCCAAGCACTTAACAGTGACGGAAATACTTGAATGGGCGGTCAAAAAAATACAATCAACTGTTAAAGTCCTCTTTTTTGAAGTCGGTTGAAAACTGTATACCAACAACATAAAAATATGATTTAGATTTTATTTGCAAATATTTTCTTTTCCAGTGCTACCAACATTTCGGCTTGCATCTCCACAGGGTTGCCAAGTTTGGACTAACTTCTTAACCGGAGGGAAGTTGTGAAGTCATCGCGAGCGCCAACAAAAAGTTGTAAACAAGCGATCCGCGCTCTCATCATGCATTCCCTTTGCCGTCCTCTGCACGCTTGGGGGCAGGGCTGCCAATGATAAGATAAGTTTATAAGTGCTGATGGAGGTGATAAGTTTATAATGTAAATAGTAGTATTCAATACACACTAGCGGCCATAGACATATATATTAAGGACAGGCCTAATGACAGGTTAAAACGTCGCGTCAAAGTGGGAGGCAATTTCACAGATTGGCCTCCACTAGCGCTCAGTCTGTGATGGAAGTTAGAAGGCATCGGTCGGATGTCACAAACAAAATATGCCAAGTTGTATTGTGAAGGGTTGCTCAATCTATACTCAAAAGTGCAGAAAAAATTCAATATTTTCAATATTACACTCTGTTTTGTAACAAAATAATCGAATTTATATTTGGAATAATCATTGTAAACATAAACGTTGACGGACATAATGGCAGCGATAGGCACCTAATTTTCTCAACTTGTCGTAGTTCACGCGAAATCTAATAGATGGCGCTGACTTTTCCCACGCCATTTTGACAAAATAAAATGTTCCTTCGGGCATATCCTGATATATAAATCTATGCTAGGGGCAGATACCCCACTCGGTGGACCGACGACCTGATGAAAACCACGGGAGCCGATGGATGCAGGAGGCGAGCAGCCGCTCAAAGTGGCGCTCTCTGTGGGAGGTTCAGCTGCGGACGTCTACGGGCTGTTGTTCATTTGAATTTTTTTTTTAACTAAGTATTTATTGAACTTTTTTCGTAATGTTTTTAGGAAAGCTAAGGCTTACTTGTAAGTTTATCGTTATCTGCTAATATAATTATTATGTTTTATTACTTAAAAACTTTTTACCATTAAAATTAGAAGGGGACGACTAAACTTTCAGCACCGTGCTTCCCACTCTGGCTAATATTTCCGAGCAAGTGGCAACCCTAGCAAGTTCCCTGTTGAGTTCAAAGAAAATCCTTTCGATTCGCCATGTGAAGGAGGAATAGGTCAATGGATATCTTGACTCGGTTCTGACGTATATAGGAGATCTGGAGGCCGCAATTTCATGCTACAAATGAAAACTGAAAGTGGGAAATGAGGTTTCAGCTTTTGGGACTAACTTTGATTTTAAATCACCCAAGTAAATGATATTAATAAATAATATTTTACTTCATTATTTATTTATCAGTCTTATATGTACCTGCCTAAGTCATTAGTAAATATTTGTGATTGTCACGGTAGCTATCCCGGCTTGAGGGATGGATGGACGCGGGTTTAGTCCCCGCTCGTAATTCTTCCTATACATATTAATCATAAGTAAGTAGATACTAGATATAAATATAAAATACCTATACTAAGACATTTTTTATATACGTAGGTACCTAATTATTGTTTCGATCTTTTTGAATGAATGAATACTTCTTGGAGGCCTTAATTTTTAACCATGTAATTACTACGTTTTTAATAGTACTTACGGGATATTTACCGCGATTAGAATAATTTTTGAAAATGGTGCATGTAACTGTGCCGAAATATCGGGAACTCAAAAATGATTCTAATCACGATAAATATCCTGTAAGTACTATCAAAAACGTAGTAAACAACCGTGAAAGTTTAAAACAGTGTAATTACTACGTATACTAAACTGGCGCAAATCCCGACAAGTTTGTAGTCAAATACCGTTTTAGTTTAGTTTATTAGTGTTCCGTAGTCCTTAACCTTGAAATAACATCGCCATCTCAAGATCGATTCTTTATAGTTTCCTTGAAGGTCCATTTGAGACTCACATGCAACCCCTGCTTGTTCCATCTCTTTCACACTTACCACCTATTTTGCTATTTCCACCTCTTTTCATTGCAAACGTCATTGCATGGCGCATTGTCTACGATCGAACACAAGCTGAACTAAACCTTGACACTTTTGTGCTAAATTTGAAAATAGAGTGGTGCCAGATTTGAAAAAGGAAATTGGCATTTACAACAACAGTGGAAAAGCTAGTTTTCCGCAGCAAAATTTGAAAATGGTATTCGAATGTACAACACTGCCGTGTTAAGGTCGTCCTTAACTCTTTAAGGTAACGCTCTTAATCCTTTGCAATAAGAATAGATTTTGAGTGGCCAACAATTTAGAAAATGAAATATAATTTATCCGTTTCGTGTGTTCGGAACACGCCGGCCGGCCGCATTTGCTGACATGTACCGGCACGCGAACGTTTTTGTTCCATTTCTGGGTTTTGAATTCAGAACTTTTTATGGGAAGTGATCTTCTTTTTAATTTAATGAGAGTTAAGTGGCCAGTTAAAAGGCAGATGTGTGTACATGGATTAGTTAGTAGTTAGTAAACAAAATTGGATTTACCGAGGCTTGTGTTTATACTAGGCGAATATAAGTTTGTTTAGTAACTCATAGCTCTAATATTTACTAGAACTATTGAAAAGTGCGCAGTACATAAAATACAACATAGCATACATACACAGGGGTAAGTTTTCCCATAATATAATAAGTATAAATTGTCTTTAATAACTTTATTATTCAATAATTTAATTAATCGTTCAAAGTTTATCTCTTGAAAGATAATAATGGTAGAAAATTGTAGGAAAATTATAGAAAATTGTGGCGGCAGGTTGTTGTGCAGCGGGTGGCGTGGGTCGTTGACCCCGTCGCCATGGCAACCCGCTGTCATGTGCCGCTGATTGCTACAATCGCCGTGGCGCTTGCTGATTGGCAACTTGTGCCTCTTTCGCCTTTTCTTTTTCTTTGTAGAGTTTTCAGAAAACTATACTTCGAGTATACTTACTTTTTTTAAATATTTTTATAACTTCTATTTGAATGGGTCGACCTACCAGATCCTCGGGTAAATTTCTAACTTCTATTTTTATGGGTTGCCTCATCGGGTCTTCGGGTAAAATTTCAAACTCAATTTTAATTGGTTGTCCCACCCAGTCCTCAGGTTTAATGTCTAACTTCTGTATGAATGGGTTGACTCGCCTTGGCTATATTTCATACTTCTATTTTCATTGGTTGACTCATCAGGCCGTTGGCTGAATTTCCAACTTCTATTTGAATGGGTTGATTTACCCAGTCTTCGGGTAAATTTCCAACTTCTGTTTGAATGGGTTGATTTACCCAGTCTTCGGGTAAATTTCCAACTTCTGTTTGAATGGGTTGATTTACCCAGTCTTCGGGTAAATTTCCAACTTCTGTTTGAATGGGTTGATTTACCCAGTCTTCGGGTAAATTTCCAACTTCTGTTTGAATGGGTTGACTCAATTGGTCCTCGGGTAAATTCCCAACTTCTACATGATTGGTTTTACTCGTGAGGTATTCGGCTAAATTTCCAATTTCGCTTTTAACGGGTTGACTCACCCGGCATTTGGGTATATTTCTAACTTCTATTCCGTATTCTTGTGTGACAAACGGCAACTACCCAATTTACGAAGTACCTTTTAATTCAATATTTATTTGTTATAGCAGTATCACCTGCTTAGCGTTATCAACATCTGATAAATTTTTAGTGGAAAGGAAAACATTGAATCACTAACGGGATATGAACCCGCATGCAACCATGCAGGGACGGATGCGTGTTCAAATCAAAATTAATCTGATAATTAAGTAATCTATGTCCCAACTGTATCTAAATAAGTCAACCACATAAAGCACAAATATGTCATCACATAAATTATTCATTATGCCCTATCCGTTCTGCAAGCCCGAATGTGCCGGTCGATAGCTTGATGGGGACAGTACCACGGTAAACGAGTTTACTGCCAACCCTTTTGTATGTACTTACTTACTTAGTGAAGAGAAAAACTATTCGAGAATCGGTAAAAATAACAACAACAATATAATAGCTATAAAGATATTCGAAATGTGTGTGACTAATCTTTATAAAAGAGTGCACCGAGTAGTGGTACTTCTTTATACTCATGTTAACTTGCACCCAAAAAGAAAAAGCATTGAAAGCCAGGGCTTGGAACCGCTTTACGATATACCGGTATTTGACCGGTAAAAACTAGTTTACGCGATTATTTCGTTCGGAGCTAAAACCGTTTATAAAGAACTTTATGAAAACCTTTATTCGCGAGTGCGAGAGAGTCGCATATTCGTGTCGCACGGCACTCTTCGACTTACGGGTAGGTGGGTAAGGTAAACACGTATCAACATGTTCCAAAACACGTCTGATGGCTGTATGCGTGAATGGAGGGGTGACAAAAACCGGTATAAACCGGTTTTGAATGAAACCTTTATTACGAACTTTATGTAACAAAAAACCTTTAAATAGCGGTTCCGGTAGAACGAAACCGAAGAAAAGGTCCCTATGTCCTAAGGTTCGAAAATTAACCCGGTTTCCAAGCCCTAATTGAAAGAATTATACCCCAATGTAACCTGTATTTTACTTCAACTAAACTTCCCCTTCAAACCGCGGGAGCCAACGGATGCAGGAGGCAAGCAGCCACTTAAAGTGACGCTTTATATGGCAGGCCTACGTCCAGCAGTGGACGGGTTGATGACGAAACCTTCTCCACCTAAAAAGTTAGAAATATTTTTGTACCTGATATTTTGGGATATCTAAAGAAATGTTTGAAAGAGGATACTAATTAAAAAACTAATTATTTATAACGTTAAGTTGATTTCTCAAAATGTAAGGAGAGCTGACGAAACAGGTCTACAACCTAATATACCTACTTGAATAACTAGATAAATAGAACATGACTGGTTTTTTTTTTGGTGGGAACGCGGAAAAGTTCACGTCGTTGCATTGTGAACCTTCTGAACTGAGGGCTGTGGGTTCGATTCCTACCCAGGACAAACATTTGTGTGATGAACATAGATGTTTGTTCTGCGTCTGGGTGTTATATTGTATTCTATGTATGTATTTACAAACAAAAAAGTACATAAGTATTGTATCAGTCATCTGGTCCCATAGTACAAGCTACGCCTAGTTTGGAGCTAGATGGCGCTGTGTGAGATGTCCACACACATATATATTATATTATTAATTTATATTATTTATATTGTATTATTTCTTTAAACTTGTGCTTTTTTCAGTATTAATGTTTAAAATTGGTGGCGTTTTACGCATTAAGTGCTGAATTACGAGCATGAGTGTGGGCAAGTAATATAATGAGGTGAACCGAGAGTTTTCGTGTTGCTTCCAAAATTCCATAGAAGCTTCTAGTAAAGTTGCCTCTACTTTACTGAAGCATGACTTAGACTGGACTAAGACTTGACTTTACGTGATATATTCATTAACGATAAAAAATTACAATACTTGACAGTGGTTAAATACACTATGTGCGGAGCCAACATATAAGAAAAAAACATGCTGACTCACAATTAGTTTATTCCATTGACCTACGTATGAAAAAGGCGCAAGGAGTTTTTATTATTTGAGATACCTATATCCCCTAACAACGACGTAGGCTATTTATTTCCAAACTGTGCCAAAACCTACCTTGAATAAAATAAAATAGGTTACAAAATTGTCATGCTTATCTTTGTCGGTTGTCACCGTAACTTAGTTTACGATCGAGCTACTGTACTAAGATCTGCGCGATTAGTTCTACTGCCGTACCTTTACAACGCATTTACGGTTGTTTTACGGCAGAGCCTAATTGTAATAGTTTACTCTTATCGCTAGTACTGTAAGTGGAAAACAAGTCGAGCCTTCACGAGAACTAACAATAGCAAAAACCGGACAAGTGCGAATCGGGCTCGTGCGCTGAGGGTTCTGTATACATTAACAAATTGATTTATAAAGGAATTTGAATTACAAACTGGATTCAAAACTGAATCCATCCGTCCCTAAAGTCATGTCCCGGATTTAGGGATTAATAGATGCTACTTATTAGAGATGGAATTGACTGACAGACCTTGCGGATAACCTATTGTAGAAAGGCTAGAAAATGCACTTAAGAAAATCTACACACAGATCACAAAGAGCCTAACGTTAGATGCTGTCATTACTCTGATCACCTACCAAATCACCACTACCTGTGAAGGCACTAGTTCATAAATATGTTTCCAAATCACTCCATTTTATTACCGTTCCTACACTCATAGTGGAGGCGTGAAACCAGCCACCGCTCGGACACCTCGCTACCTGTGTAGGGATTCCCTCAGGATCGATCCACCCCTCCCGAACCAGCCCCAGGAATAATGCTGGGTCGCAGATAAAGCAACTGAGTGGAGGTGCATTATAATTTGATAAGTTCTGGCTACCCATCAGTGAAATATCACTTACACAAGAAGTAATTATTAAATATAGTTAGCAATGCTTATTAACATCACAAGAATGGCTAGTTTGTCACGTCCTTCCATTCTTTAGAAAACATAAATGTGAGGTCAATGTAGATAAATTCTCAAGTATTGAATTGGTTGGTCGGTAGAAATCGGAGGTGCATGCTGTGAAGTAGACTACTTGTCTAAGTTTTAAACGATTATCATTATTGGTGTTACGTTAGTATAGAGTCTACGTCTCTACTTATTTTGAATTCAATCTCATGTTTCTATTAACATAAAAGTTAAGGAATATTATTAAGTATTCGAGTGTTTATAAGAGTTTTGAAATCATTTTGCACATTTCTCCTCTGCTAGACTATTCACCCAACGCCTAAGACTTGCTCAATGCACCCTTCTACTTATTATAATTTTATATTAAGCAGAGGGCTACAGACGTTGCTTTTTTGACGGGGGTATATTATGATAGACGAAAACTTAAGCAGCTTTGGCAAAAAAGTTTGTAAAGATAATACTACACGTATTTGAGGTATGTGACAACGGGTTGGCGTACTGAATGGTCAAATTATAAAGTATGGGCAATAACGAAAAATACATAACGGATTGAAGTGTCTGCGCCGATGTAGATAAAAATAAACTGTATATGTATACTTAGATTTTTATCCAGAAATATAACCTTTTGGAAAAAAACATCCTGAATTAAGTATTAGCTGTCCCACCCCAAATACGCTTGGAAGGATAAAACTCTAGAAATTGATGATAAAATGAAAACTAAAAGTAAGATAACAAAATATAGTAATATATAAATTTGTTTTCCTTTTAGACCTAATTATCGAATCCTAAAAACCCAGATCCAAAATACCACAAAGCCTGAAAACAAAAGTTTTCAATCAATGTGTGTTGCCAGTGATGACTTATGGAACTGAGACGTGGTCTCTAACTGTTGGCCTCATTACTAAGCTCAAAGTCGCGCAACGAGCTATGGAGAGAGCAATGCTCGGTGTTTCCCTGCGAGATAGGATCCGAAATGAGGAGATCCGCAGGAGAACTAAAGTGACCGATGTAGCTCTTAGGATTGGCAAGTTGAAATGGCAATGGGCAGGCCACATCGCTCGTAGAACTGACAACCGATGGGGAAGAAAGGTTCTCGAGTGGCGACCACGAACTGGAAGACGCAGCGTAGGCCAGCCCCCCACTAGGTGGACCGACGACCTGGTGAAAGCCGCGGGGAGCCGATGGATGCAGGAGGCGAGCAGCCGCTCTAAGTGGCGCTCCCTGGGGGAGGCCTATGTTCAGCAGTGGACGTCTTCAGGCTGTTAATGATGATGATGATGAAAAACCCAGATCATAGGTTAAATAACTAAGTTTGTAAATTACAAACTAATCGATGATCATTCATCAAAAACGAACAGTTGCGAGCTAATTAGCTTCACTAAGTACAGCTCAAACTGTGTAACCTGAGCAGCGAGGGTGCGTGGTGTAATGTGTCTTGATTGCAGTTCACACCTCGCGCCGACGGCGTCAGGTTACTCTGCCTTCTGGGAACGGATGTCATGCAGTGAGGGTAGTTGGTAAAGCGACTGCTTTACCCGATGAATGAAGCGCTCACAGCAGTGGACGGCTTCGGGCTGATGATGATAATGATGATATTAAGGCATTTTTTTTAGGAAAATTATTGTAATTGTTTATTTGAATTATATTATATCAACTACCCCTCTCTACCCTCTCTTTCCTTCCTCTTTCTTCTTCTTCATCATTAACAACCTGAAAACGTCCACTGCTGAACATAGGCATCCCCCAAGGAGCGCCACTTGTAGTGGCTGTTCGCCTCCTGCATCCATCGGCTCCTCGCGGCTTTCACCAGATCGTCGGTCCACTGAGTTGGGGGCCTGCCTACGCTGCGTCAGTCGTGTGGTTGTCAGTTCTACGAGCGATGTGGCCTGCCCATTGCCATTTCAACTCTCTCTTCTTAGTCAGACCTTATAATTAAATTAATTTATACAAACGGAAATAGTTTATTGTAGAGTAACACAGTTCTTGAGTCTTAGTTTTACAACCTCCTCGCCCGCCTGTAATCTACAATTATAATTTACGGGAAGTAAGTACAATATATTATTTCTGAAAGATTACTCTAAAATATTGTACTCTCAAGCAAAATTGTATATTACGGAACCACTTACCTAAACCTGCATTTACTTTATTATAATAATTCTCTTGAGCTTAAAGTTTTACTTTGCTTTGTGTCATAAAACAATAATATTTAGACTGAAGACACTACGAATTGTTTGCTTTACCTAACAGTGAAATCCCCGATAGAGACGGACTATCTATGAGGGTCACAACTTGTCACATTCCAAATTTAATTCTTGTGTCTCACAAGACTGTGAGACAAGTTCTCTCTTTGCTTTAGTACATGCTCTAAGCAGAAATGGCCCAGGTTAGTGATCCGTGTTTAGAATGTAGATATAATGTGTGAATGTGTGATAGCGGCGGTGTTTAGAATAAACAGCTGATTAGAACTAGTTTACATTACGGGATTGCGTGATCACTGACTTGAGTGATTGGAAATGCTTATGTATACATATACCTTTTTCTTCCCAAGACAAATCTCTGTGAGGATATTATGGCGTATTCAAGTATTGAGTGGTCGCATAGCCACAGACATCTAATACTCTATTAAATGTCTGTCTCATAGCGCAGTGGTAGTTATACTCTGCCTTAGATCTGTAGGTTGTGGGTTCGATTCCCGCCCAGGATAAAAAATTATGTGATGATTATCGATGTTAGTTTTCCTGAGTGTTTAATGTCCACAAAAATATTTTGTTTTGTTATTAAATTTTTTATTTTCGTTATTTAATACTCTGTGGCCAGAAATGGTAATAGTATATTACGTAGATACAGCGTGTAGCATAAACTGCAATACTGCCAGCATGTTGGGTACGCTACCTACCGGCAGTGGGCTGGAGCATTTGGTCTGTCTATAGGCCATCCTGGCTAGTTTACAGTTCCAATGTTATTTGTAGTAGGTAGTGTAGTAGTAGTTATAGCTAGTGTAGTAGTTAGTTTGGGTAACAAAGGCACATTTATTCACTTATAAAATGTTGGAGATATTTAAATAATTTTATCGAGTGTACACCGACAACAGCATTTTACCGTTGGCTATATAAGTTGACAGTGGTAAGGGTGCGGTTTAGGTGACGAAAACAGCGGGAAGCGAGTTTTTTAAAACGATATCAGTTTAAGCTGAATAGCTTTTAACAATGTTGTTATAGCTGTCACACTCATTCTCTCTACCGTGGTTGGATTTTTATATTCAACAATCCATTTAAAAAAAAAACATTTATAGTAATATAATTATGCAGGTCACCCGATGTTCATAACACCATTAACATTAGTGGTAGCTTAAGTCGCTAATCGCTATGCTTATGCACCACAGTCGTAGTAGAACTCCGTAGCTGTGTCTAGTTGTTGAAGTCAAACTATCCGGAGACCTGGCCGAAGTAACCTTACACCGTAGGGCATTACGATAGGGTTGACACTAAACAGAAACACACGTATATTTTAACATCAGTCATCATCAATCAACACATATAATAAAACTGTATTTAGCCCAGTTAGGCCAAATCTGTACATTGAACATTTTTGGAAAATTTTGACTGCAGTATGCTTCTTAATCGATATAGAAATAGAAACAATTTATTCTTGAACTTTTTGTCTATCTGTCTGTCTGTCCCTATGAACACGCATCACGCTGCAACCACTGAACGGATTTTGCTGAAATTTGGTATGGAAATAGCTAATTATGCAGAATAACATTTAGGATACGTTTTCTAAAACGGCCAAGTGCGGCTTGCCCAAGCAATAATGATGTTATTTTAATTCAAAATTTTCGCATGTTCGCATATTATTATTACATTTGGATATCAATTTTAATTTCAATAAAAAAATAAAATAAAAAAAAAATAAAAAAAATATATTCACCCTGTCGAAGGGAAGATAGAAGAGATAGGTAAAAAAATAGGGGAAAAGGATGAATGGATGGGATGGCAATAGAACGTCGACGGCCGTCCCATCTATTCATCCTTTTCCCCTATTTTTTACCTTTGCCTTCTCTCTTACCCATAAACAGGGTTAGGACTTAAAACTAATTAACCCGTGCAAAGCCGGGGCGGGTCAGCTAGTTTCATATAAACCTCTTATACGAAGTGAGTAATGTTTAACGTCAAGTATTTTCATTCATCATCATCAACACCCTAAAGACCACTGCTGAACATACGCCTCTTCCTCAGAGCACCACTTTGAGTTGATCGGCGGTACACCTAGTGAGGGACCAGCCTGCTTCTTCCGATTCATGGTCACCACTTGAGAATCTTTCCTCTCCATCGATTGTCAGACCCCATGTGTGTTGCGATATACTTACTCAACAATGTTTAGAAATATCAGCAAGAACACATCGTGGTATCCGAAACATGATTTTTTAGGATGAAGTATTCGGTCGATTGTGGACGGTGTGGACCGTATTAACTTAAGATAAAAGAGTTGATTGTCTCTTTCATCATGGGAGCAACCCTGGCGTTACAACCTGCGGAAAACCACAAAGGACGAGGAAGTGACGCTTCACTCCACCTCATCTAACTCTTTCAATAAACGGCTTACCAAGGAAGGATCTAGTTACACCTGGAGCTGGGGCAGTATGACCTCAATAACTGATTTTCAGTTAGAGCCCATCATCATGAGATTATGAACTTCAAGACAAACAACATGCATGCTGAGTCGGGACCTAGTCATGACATCACACAATATTACATATTTACCAATATGTGCTAATATTGTATGTTTGATTTTTTTATTTACTTATGTTATTTTTATTGTGTATTGTAATGTAGTTTTGTGTGATGTCTTAAATAAATGTATTTTCTTTCTTTCTTTCTTTCAACATAAAAAAATTAAAAATAAAGTAAATGGGGTAAATACAATGAAATTAAGGTAGCATTCCGATGTATATGGCATCCCAGCCTTAATTGTTTAGCAGAGGATGTCTTCCAACAGTTGATGTGATGTGAAGTACTTTAACGATATTTAATTAATCATGAGTCACGATAGGACCAATCACATAAGTTCGTAATCGTATTTTTTTAAATTAAGCTTTCCTTTTCGGAACCCGAAAAACAGTATACTTTAGATGTTTGCACAGAAATTTCCACTCCATAAACGATGTATAAAACCCGTTTAAAATATATAAGTGAACCGTCCGAAATGCGGGTCGCTATAATAAATCACGTCTCAGCCACAGATTATACATTGAATATTCATACTGTGATGTTTGCGTTTGTTTTGGCTAGTAACTATACGTGTCTCTCTACACGGTTCCAGCGACTGGAACAAGTGGATATTCAATGTAAGTAGCACTATTTAGAAGCTGAAAACCTGCAACGGACACGACGCACTCGTCGAATCTATCATAGAAAAAAAAAGGTAAAATAGAAGAGAGGATGAAGATGACCAATAAGAACATTCGTGGATCGACTGAAAGAGAAGGCTAATGACTAGGCGTACCAAAAGTACGAAAATGCTGGCTGAAAATCGAGGAAAATGGAAGAAACTCCACAACCAAGAAGTTTAGCTCGTGTAACTTAGACATGCTTACAAATGATATACGCTGGGCAACATCACACACTAAAAAGTGAAAAGCTAACTTATAATAAATAAATAAATATAAAAAAAAATTAAAAATCATTTATTTCTAGCAAAAAACCCATAAAACTAAAACGTTTTAAAATATGACAATTACAAGTTACACAATACAATAATAATAAAACACAAATTACACACAGGAACAAAAAAAAAAATATAACATAATAAGCATAGACAGACAGAAGAGATGGATAGAATAATGTTTATCAGTGAATGATTCCACTGGCATGGGGTAGAGTCGCCTTTAGCCTCACATTTATATTCAGAAAGAGCTGGTCCTCGTCCATCCCTCATGGCGCCCGCAGATAAGTGCCGACCTCGTGGCATGCATTTTATAACGGTAGAGCCACTATATAGTCTGTGGTTTGAAGATAGCGGGCTTAAACTGTGTTAAGGTTTTTTGTAGTAAGTTTTAATATAGCTGGATAGCGGGCTTAATGTCTAAATGTCAATGGTCAAACTGAGTCATATGATTTGTTGTCAGATTTCTTACATTACTGAGGCCAATCAGCATGGTAATCTTTCAAAAATTTGCCAAGGGAGAATTTAAGGATGTTTTAATGGCCGTCAGTTATTTTATTAATTT
Organism: Ennomos erosarius; assembly: GCA_963580505.1. Lineage (NCBI taxonomy): Eukaryota > Metazoa > Arthropoda > Insecta > Lepidoptera > Geometridae > Ennomos > Ennomos erosarius. Next base: position 440,815 of record OY756988.1, read on the forward strand.
TTTCTTGTAGGCCAGGGTGACAGAATTTTTAGGCAATTCGAGGGCGACTATTGTCTTACAACAACACATGCCCTCTGAAGCACGGTAGCGCTCAGTTGTAATTTTGTAGTGGTCACCCATCCAAGTAGTGACTGCAGCGAACATTGCCGATCGTGAATTAGCTAGCTGAGCTTCACTATAAGAAATACGTTTTTTATAGATCTATAATCACTATTACTGCAACCATCACAAGTTGGGAGGTTCATTTACCATAAGCAGCATTTCGTGGCCTAAACCTAAAACCCCCTTTAAAAAAACAACTTAAAAAAACCATTTTGTATCTGCAAATAGCATCTAATGGAGCTGTTAACGTTATAATCCGCAAGCATTATTTTCTGCCGATTTCTCCGGGGACGAGGTAAACACGTATATTCTTATTCTTATTCTACATGGGGGCGCTAAGTCCAGCACTGACGTCCCGCTAGGGGTGTATTGTGCATTTCCCCCTGCCAGCACCTAACCGAGCCATCCCAACTCCTTAAAATAACGGAGTGTGACTCTAGGCTGCTGGCACAACTGCTCCAGTGGCACTGATGATGGGTGTTGGAGTAATGATGATGAGGCATTCGGAATGTCCTAAGTAGACTGATGTGTGTCTACTCGTGTTAACATTCCTGATGTGTATCTGGCTAAACACGTATAGCACACGCGCAAACCGCGCCTGTAAACGCATGCCGCACACTGTAACGATCCAGGGTGTCTCGTGACGTCACAAATATTAGAAAGTTTTCTCAATTATAAATATATTTAAATCAAATAATTTTACGAGTAAATAATAATCCAAAAATAAAGCAAATATTCGTTTGATACTGCATAGGACATATATACTATAACTGGTATAGGACATAGAGATAGGTGTAAAAGTAGTTATCTAAACGTAAAATGAGGTAATAGTAGAAAGAATAAAAACTCCTTAATAAAAAGGTTCATACTTAATCGCGAGCTGGCACTCTAGGATGTGTCAAACACTTTGAAAATAATATTTTCGTTTTGGGTTTTGGGAGTTGACTTGGGAAAGGAAAAAGAAAAATGGCAAAAAAATATAGTTTTATCCTGATTTTATTTTTCAGAAAAATGGGTGAACGGTGCTACGAATAGAATAGAGAGGAAAAACGGGGGATTTTCTTTTCATATTAGAAATCACCAAAATTTATAACGAAAAGGAAGATTGACAAAGTTAGGTATTACCTACAGGAGTGGAGAGGTCTAGGAATTATGGAAACCTATCAGAGGAAAATATGAATCAAGAAGTTGATATGAACTGATATCAACTGAGGGAAGTTATTACATTATTTCGTAGCTAGTATTTGCAAAGTAATTAGTTTTACCCAAGTTTTAGAGATGTTAGTTTTGAAAATTTACACAATCGGAAAATGTTCCCTGGAGAGCTTAGGACTTTCCTTGTAAGTTGATGTTGAGTGGAAATGCTTATTGTAGCATAATATCGTCGTGGACATCACGCTGATCGGATGGTCTGATGATAGCAGATGGTTTTAATGTACAGAAGGGAAAGCCAATGATATTCTTTGCATATTTTCTAGTCGGCAGGAGCTTAGATGATGATGAGTGTAGATGCTTATTGTAGCACAAGATCATCGTGGACATCACTCTAGGCGAAAGGTTTGATGATGGCAGGGGATTTTATTGTAGAAGGGAAGCTAGTGCTATTCTCTGCACATTTCTTTAGCCGAAAGAAGCCTATCGTCATACACGAAGGAGATGAAAGATTTTATTTCACGCGGTGATGTAAAACATCGTGAATGTGTTTGAATACTTACTTATCACTTTAATTTGATATAATGACTGTTTGACTTAATCCTAACTGGATAATTATTGGGAATAATGTTGTAGTTCGATTTAGTATAAGTTCATAATTATTTTCTTAGCAGGTTGTTTTTGTGATCACGGAGATGATCGAAAGGTCTTATTCTTGCACGAAGATTGAAGCATATTTTTATATATATTTAGCACACTAATGTTATTACAACATACAATGTTGTCTTGGATTCAGCAAAAGCAGGTAGAGTTTTCTTTCGTCGGATCATGAAGGAAACACAGAGGTGAAGAGGAAATCTTTTCCCTATTTATTTATTGTAAGTATCACGAGCGTATTTGAATATAATTCTAGTAAATTCAAAATAGGTAATGTTTTCATGCGCCTATAACGTAAAAACTGGGAAATTAGATTAAGGTCTTCCGTAATAGGTAAAAGGTATTTATCTCAATCAAGTTAGTGTGACCACGAACTGTGTAGGCTGGTCCCATTGGGTGGACCTATGATCTGGTCCGAGTCGTGGGAAGCCGATGGAAGCGGAAGACTAACAGCTGCACAGAGTGGCATGGGTTCAGGATGATGGAGGTGATGATGATGATGAGGTTTGACCTGGTCAGAGCCGTGGGAAGTCGAAGGAAGCGGAAGACTAACGGCTGCACAGTGTGACATGGGTTTATGATGATGCTGGTGATGATGATGATGATGGTGTTGATGATAATGACATCTTCAGGATGATGATATTGAGGGTCGAGATAGACAAAGATCTTATAAGATAAGATGCAATATATTTATTTATCTCAAATCTATGGGCATAGTTCATTTTGGTGAAGTTTAGATTTGACATTGTTTTAATGAATTTTCAATAAAATTTAACTTTTATTTGACAACAAATTTATAATATTTTTCAAAAAGTAATTATTGTCCTTCGTATTTATATGGGTCAAGCATAAGCAGTACCTTGTTAGTGACTCCTTACCACACGGATAGGATAGCTAATTGTATAAATTCGAATGAGAATAACGTCTTGTCGTCTTGATAATTGATATCAATAATATATTTACAACTTACAATACATACACTTTGTTCTACAGATCAAACATAACTTTAGCATATTTCATTATACTGAAATACGTCTTGGATATATGGATGATTTCTATGAAAGTTCAGGAGAAGCAAAGTCAGCCTGAGAATTCATAACCGGTTCAATGTCTATAGTATACAAAATATATGCATAATATTATTATAATATCAATAAATACTGGTATGGAAACGATTAGGAATAAATGAAATGAAACGGTATGATCTTTATTTCCGACACACAATATCGCGAAAGGAACAATATAACACGGAACATATAATAAGAATCTTATATAAATATACTAATTATACTCTGAAGCGATATTGCACGATGTCAGAAACAGATCCCGGCTCAGCTCAGCATACAACTTATTATCATTGTGTAATTACTCCGAAATAAATGCCCTGAGTTTTTATTCAACATTATTAATCTCCATTTCATGTCGGCCGAATCTTCGAGAGAGGAGCAGAGGTTCCACACTGCGAGGTTGCGCATAATGCATAACCTACGGGCTCTTCTTTGTAGATTCATCAAGACATGTCTGATTGTCATTCTTCGAAACTTATTTAAAAGGTCATGTGTTTTCTTATAGATAATACTATTTAATCTCGACGGTAGATGTATTAACTCTAAATTTACGGTTTCCCAAAAATATTATATCGCTTCGTAAGTCGACTTTATAATTATTGTAAAATCAAATATTGTAAAACCAAACATGATATAAAAAAGATAAACCCTGAGGAGTTTCTTTGGGCTTCTTCTCAATCAGGAGTAATCGAAGTTTCCGGATATATTTTTAAAACTCAAAGTTAGTTATGAACGACAACATAATTTTAATATTTAATTATTTCCTCTGGGTAATTTAATTCTATAAAATTATTTTATAATTTAAATTATAATTTAAACTATTCCGATAAAGTAAATTCTAAATTCATAATCGTTTGAAATAACTTTTTCAATAAATAATTTGAGTTTTACTTATGTTTTTATTTATTAATCTATAATATAGAGCATAACGTAGGAAAGTAAGGGTAACGAATTCTAAACTATCATCATAGAAGGCCACTTTAATAAACCAGATTTAGGTTTAGGATTAATTTATAGTTTGAATTGGGGCTCAGTAGACGGCGTCATGATAAGCAGAAGAAGTTTATCATGACTTCGCTAATATGGTTAAAATAGGCGTAAGGAAATGGTAGAATGGGTTGTAAGCATTTCCGGTAGAAATGATAACATTTTTGTACTAGTGGGGAATCTTGGATTAAAAAGTTGGTAGTGCGCTAAAGTTGTAAGCATTTCCGGTAGAAATGATAACATTTTTGTACTAGTGGGGAATCTTGGACTGAAAAGTTGGTAGTGGGCTAAATTTGAATTTTATATTTTTAGGTAGTATTCGCTTAGAGATTCTGATATATACACTTTAAGTAAGATTCTAAAGTTCAATTAGAGGAAGTACTTCAGATTTTCTAAATTAGGTTAATATGAGTTGTTTTGTGGGGATTTACGTTTTATTATTTATAGTGGATATAGAATTAGCATTCATCATAAATTCCGATTACAATGCATAGTACGAGAATAGATATTTTGATCTACTAAATTATTTGTGTTTTGATTAGATGTTAGTTAGGAATTGTCTCATTACTTTAAAAGGATTTGGATTACTACATTATCACAACGTACGGGTTCTACCACTATTAGGAGACGATCACTTGGCCATAACAAATTTAAAACAGACAACAAACTTAGGTTAATTTTAGGTTCTTTCTTACTAACGGTTATTTAGTTCAATTTATAGGATATTTAAATTTAGGTATAAGAGTTAAGTTAATTATTAAAAATACAATTATACGAATATAGGGGGAATAAATAGAGGGGGTAGATAGGGGGGAGAAATGGGGGGGGGGGGTTCTTACACCACCATCTTAAAACACGCACGTCGCTATATAATCTAGCGTAGTTACACAATGTTTACATGCACACTATGATAATGTATATGACCAATTAGCGCCATATGACCGGCAAAGGGGTACGCCTTGCCTTGCCACCTCCATTTAAAAATGCTCTAATCTGCACTGCAATTTTTTTGGTGAACAGCAACTAGGAATATATTTTATTTTCCTTCAAACTTTAAAAACGCATTCCCGTTAAACTGTATCGCGAAACGTTTTCAAAAATTACACCGAGTTCACTAACGAAAGCTGCCCTCGAAATTTCTTAATTAAAAACTTATTTTTCACTAAAGGCTAGTTTAGATTGCGAGACGAGGCGGAGGCGACGGCGCGGGATCCGAAAGAAGGCTTTAATTAATGTCGTTGTACCTCCTTAATTGCGATCCGTCGGCGCTTTGACGCGCAACCGACTACACGATGTGCTGCGACGGGGGCTTACTATTAACGGGTTAACGTTTTAGTGGCATGTTGGAGAGTTTGCTTAGTAGACTGATTTGAGGCTGAAATTTCTTCAAACTTGACTCAAGGCCTTGCTAGAGCAAATTAAGTTTTAATTCGATTGGAATTTGTTTATTTGTGTTTTTTCTTGTTTCACAACTAACTTAGGTACCAGTATTCGAGGCGTTTAGTGTCATTTTTTCACTATTATTGTTACTCAACATGAAGAAATGGAGTCAATCGCTAACCTTATCATCATCAGCCTGAAGACACCTACTGTTGAATATATTAGACCTATCCTATACAGCGTCACTTTGATCAGGTCTTTATATACTTGACTCTTTGCTGCATCCAACGGTTCTCAGCTGTTTTGGTCTGGTTTTGTCGGTTCATCTAGTGGGACTAGCCTACGCTGCATCTGCTGACCTGCCCTAAAAATGAAATTGGAACTGCTCTAGATTTTATTAGAAAATAATGATATAGCGTATAATACTATTATTTATTCTGTAGTTACACAATCTCTTTTTACAAATAATAAATTCACTAAAGCCGCACGCTCAAACAAAAACCGCTTTTCCTTAAGCGGAAACAAGCAATCTCTGAAACGAGAGAAAATTAATAAACCGGCCGAGACGTGTGTAAAGTTTACCCTTCAAAAAGTTTAAAGATATTTTTTGTCGCATACTTCACACGGCCGAGGTGAGGCGAGAAAAAGCGAAGCGAGAAAAAACGAAGCGATGAAAAGCTAAGCGAGGAAAAGCGAGGCGAGGGAAAGCGAGTCGAAGCGCAAATAAGCTTGTGAGTAATTAGGCGTACAAGAAATTATGCGGGACTTTATACGGCCGACTTTGTAAATAAAGTAAAGCGTTCGCATACGCTCATGTGGATGACTTGCTTGTTTTATGGGGCAATTTTAGGGTAATTAGAGGCTGTTTCGGTGAAGTTTTGTTTAATAGTGCATCGTAACTTACCGTAATTTTTAAGCGAGTTACTAGAATTAATGCCTATGAATTGAATTCATCATCATCAAGCCTGAAGACGTCCATCACCAGACGCTTGGCAGGCTGCTTGGGAATCGCAATAGATTCTACTGATGAAGACCGAGTGGAATCCTGCAGCCCATTCCTTGGATATTCCCACCTTCTAATACGGCACCAATATGTACATGTATGTGTATATATGTGTTTATACTTACGGGAAGAGATGGGATGGTCCTATTTGAAACTACACGGCACAGAAGAATAAGAATCTAACTACATGGACTTTGACATTAAAATTAAAATGCATTATTCTTTACTTGTTGTTCCATTTCACGAAAACTGCACAAGACAAAACAAAGGAAGAACAATCGCGCAATTTGCACAATAACGTAGAATAAATAGAACAAGACTGCTCATTTCATAACTCACTTAACAAATCTCGCTCATTGTTAATTCGTCCCCAAAAAAGATCTGCCAAGGAGACCTCAAAAAAGAAAAATTGGCCCCTCAGGGTCAGTTGTGAGAGAGACGGCTTATTGTGGGGCTCTTCGTTACACCAATTATGTGTTTAATTAAAAGATGCTGGGGGTGAGACAAAAGGTTTATTTAGTTTTGTCTTGCGTTTTGCTTATTATGTGGTGACTAATTCTGGTATTTTGTTGATTTAGGCAAAAAATAAGGTTTCGGTATTTTGTTCTGGATACAGCATTTTCAATGTAAGTATCGATCGTTGCACTTGCTATGTTATATTTATTGTCAAATCTAAAAGTCTACTTGACTAGCGACAACAGCAAAAAAATACAGTCAAAATATTGAATAGTCCGCGTCAGAGTAGTTCATCAATCTTGACTTTAAGATAGTTTAGAACATCTATCTTAACTGATCGGTAAAGTTAGGGTTGAGGAAAGTAGAGCTTTGCTTGAACGTTACAATACAATAGAACATTCGAACATGAGGACCAAAAATACTGAAAGATATAACTTCGTTAGGGAATCTGTATTAGGGATGAAGCCATTGACGCGAACCGTTGGAGCTCGTTAGAGTTGGCGTGTTGACACAAACTATGTTATGGCCAATAATTTCATAATAATATCACTAATACAAAAATATCACAAATTTCTATTGGCACATAAAGAAATTTCCTCCAAGACTAGGCGGCGTCTAGTCTAATAAGATAACACAAAACTGTTTACGACGAGAGCTGTAAAACGATTCGTTACCTTGTTTACTTCTACCGCGGGGTGAAGAGTAAAGCTATATATTGAAAACTTATCGAATGTTGGTCAGAACAGTGCGAGTTCCAAACGTGAAGGGAATCACTTAAGTGTGTGTCTAAAAGAATTAGGTGGACTGACGACCTGGTCAAAACGATGCAAGAAGCAAGGCCGCTCAAAGTGGTGCTCTATGTAATGACAGAGGCCTATGTTCAGCAGTGAACGCTTTGAGGCTATTAATCATGATCAAAACCATTAGCATGCTGAAAAGAGCTGCCTACAAGTACAGATAAGGAACGGGAAAGAGCAGTTCTTGAGTGCAGAACTGATAGCTACTGGAGTCGACACTCACTTAAAGAAAACGCTTAAATTGAGGTAATTTGCGATTGTCTAAAATACCGCAAAGCCTGAAAATGAAAGTTTTTAACCAGTGTCTGTTGTCAGTGTTATAGCACTGAGCCGTGGTTACTGCTGGTTAGCCTTATGAATAAGCTCAAAAATGGAGGAAGCTATGCTCAGAGTTTCCTTGCGAGATAAGATCCCAAATGAGAAGATCTGAAAGAGAACTAAAGTCACCGATGTAGCCTTTAAAATTAGCAATTTGATATGGGGCAGGCCACATCGCTCGTTGAACTGACAACCGATGGGTAAAAAGGTTCTCGAGTGGTAACCACGAACTGAAACCGGCGATAGTAGGAACGAGAATCCAACATAGCTACTCAAAACATTCCTAAAGTGGAATAAGTAAAACGAAACGTCACAAGTAAAGTCACAGACAACATCTAACACCTCAAGTCACACTCCACGTTGGTGATAGTGTCAGTTCCAGCACGGAGATGAGTTGAGAACTGCGAACAAACAATGTCATTTCAACAAATGTATTTATTGCGGAAGATAGTTGTGGTTTTGTTACATTTTAAATGGGAATGAATTTGTTTAGTTGTATCTGTGGTACTGTACTTTGTAGGTAATATTTCTATGTTTGTAGGTAACAAAGAGAAAAGAGCAAGGTTATGGCTATATTAACTGTTGTTCTAATACCTACAACTTTGTATTTAAGTTTAGGTATGCCTGGACACGACAGTTTTCTTGGAAGCACGAATGTTCAAACAATAATTGCATTTCGTTGCAGTTTGCAAAGTATGGTGCTCCAGTACAACAATCAAGCGATATTGTAAGCAATTCTTACAAAGCCATCTGATTAAATTAAAAAAATCGGCATATACGGTTAATTTAATACTTTTCAGATTTTTAATGTAGAAGCTCAAGGCAGTGAGGAGGACCTTTAATTATTAGAAGTCCTCACTATAATGTTAGAATTGCAGCAGAAAATAAATAGTACTTCCTAATCTTATGCTATCTTACTAATATTATGAATGCGTTTGTTTGAGTGTGTGTCATTTTTTTATTGATACTTTAGCTTCTGAAATAACATATAGTTTAGATACCTACTTATTATTCTGGAAAATAGCGTGGGATAGCGTGATCATATCCATGCTAGACAACCACGGAGCTGAGCTACTGAAACTCTTTCTAAAATCATCGCTTTCACTACCTTGTAAGGCTAACTCCGTTTTGCCGAGGGGTGGCAAACCCTACTTCATTACGTGCAGCCCCAAATTGCAACGCACGTGTGTTGCGTGCGGAACACGGTTGGTCACCCCTGCTGCCGGTACGTAATCCAATAAAGGTTGACCTCCCCTGCTGTTTTGCTACCGGGCTTCACTAGGGCTGGATTTGGCTCACGTCTCGTGAGCGATCGGTAATTTTGGACGAGATGGTGTATGTAATCGTATGTTGTGAATTTGTACATCAGATGTGTTATCTCTCAATTGCAAGGTGGGTTAGAAGAGTTTGTTTTAACTGATCGATAAGCTTATCACGGAAATTTTTTGCATACTTTTTGAGCTTTCCTGCTGGGCTACCACAAACTTATAAAGTATTCCTGCGTATGAACGAGACATTTTTATCATACATTTTTATATGGCGTTATCACTGTCGCACGTCAGTGTCAACATGATGTAAAGATATGGCCACGAAAGTTGTATTTGAGTGAACGATTTAACGTGTAGTCATCAAAACCGCTCTGGCTCTGCAAAGTATTCTTACTTTAATGTCATTTGTCAATGTATGATTGAAATAACATTGAAATAATAATGATATAAGACCTTGTGGTGACCCCCCAGACCTGATTTCTTCTTTGTAACTTTTTTGACGACAAGTGCGTTTTTAATGAACATGTTTCTCCATGGCTCATTCAAATTCTATCAACTCTCTCTTGCTAAAATTTTAGGTAAAATATACAAAATGCTTCTCCTCAACGTTGCTGCAGCTGAAATTACGTAGTAAGGGCGTACAATTTTAATAATTTCCGGCGTTAGGGGACCAGGCCAGGCAGAGCCGCCGATGCCGATTTAACGTAGATTTACCATGGAGCTATTAAAAAAAGAAGGAGGGTATCCCGTCTGATCCGAAACTGAAGCACCCTTAGGAAGCCGGAACGCTTCGTACGTACGAGCGAAACACGCACACACTCACATCATATGAAGCCGGTCGCCATACTTTTATCTGACACACATATGTAATATGTCCGCCATTTTGGGCTTCAGTTCGATGTCAATCAAAACTCAATCCTTCTTTTTTTATTTCATCCATGAGATTTACATAACTGTGGGGCGAGTTCACTGCATTAAGAAACCTGCAAAAAAAGTGTTTAAAAGTACGGGTTTGAAGTTGATTAGATACCTAAAAAAACTAATAATGTCATCATCATCACACACACACATCATCAGCTGCAAACCCCCACTGCTGAGTACAAGCCTCTCGATAAAACGGCAATTTGAATGTTTATAACAGGTAGGGAGGGATCATAATCATAAGACCCAAACAACCATTTAAGCATTTTAATCTACTAAAGAGGCTGTTAATGATGATGATGATGAATGTACTGAAGAGAATGCTGTCAAGCATTTCCTGGATATTTACCTATTCCAGTAACATAACCATCGCAAAGTTGCCAGCGTATCAGTATTTTATAATCTGCAACTTCGGAGAGTGCGCAATGAAATTGCAGAACTTAATTTCCCCATGTCTTGTTTATCACCGCACAACAACGGAAATACGACATCCGTATCGTGGGCATTTCTCCAATCCGAACAAAGCGTTTAGCTTCAACATTTATTGCGCGGACGGTACTTAAAGGAGTGGATAAACTTCCCATCGTCTTTGTTTCCCGAAAATTATAATCTGGCAAAGGCCCTGATGATAAGTGATGACGCGGTCGACAATGGAGCACGCTGGCCTAGATACCGGTTTACTCTACGGTATCTAGGCAAGCGTGCGCCATCGTCGACTGCGTCATCACTTACCATCAGGTTAAACAGTGGCCAAATGCGGGCCTAAGGTAAAGTAAGGTTCAGTGGGTATATATGGGTAAAAAAACAGGTAAATATTAAGTAATACTACAAAGTTGATTTTAGTTACTATACTAAACTATACTAGTTTATAAAAGAAAAGGCTCAGTGGGTTTTTTACCCGTGTGTAACACGGGTAAAAAATCGGGTAAATAGCAGGTAAAACCACGAGATGTTTTAGTTAGAAATAGAAACGTAAAGGAAGAAATGATAGTAATGAAAGATGTTTCATCACATGAACAAGCTCTTTCAACGTATCTTTTCTTCACTTTAAAGTTGCGCGGAACCTTTTCAAAAGCCGTTTAAGTAAATCCAAATGTAATGCCAAATGAGTTCCTTTGAAGATGTTCCGGTATTATTCGAGTTACTCGCGACCGTGCCGACTCGGGAGAAACTGTTTTAAGACCAAATTTACATAATCTGTTCGCTTTAGGAAAGTCTCGGACGACAGTTCGGAAATTATAGTTTTTGAATTATTTTCTTGAGTAATTTGTTGAGATGGTGCTGCTGGAAACATACTGTATTATGAGGGAACTCTAAATGGAAATCGCATTTTCGTGGCTTCAAAAATAAAAAGCAATTTGCGACATATTATAGTGAAAACAAAAACCAAAATTTTTTATGGATAATGTAATCAATTTTAAAAATGGTTCTTAGATAAGTAATATAAAAAAAGTACCCTTTTCTGAGTTGTTTAACATAGCAATAATTTTGGAGTGAGTATAGATAGATAGATAATCTGTTTATTGAATAGTGAATTTTTTGTTTGTGAAATATTTTTTTTGTTTAGTTCTCTACACCCACACCATTTTACACACAACATAAACATTACTAGGTTTACAGTAATCTGGCCGTATCGGCACTATTATGTATTCTGTGGTATCGGTTCTAAATGCGTAATGACGACAAATTGAGGCTTCGCGTGATATATCGCCGCCGGACCCTCCGATACGCTACGTGTGCTACGACCGCTACGAGTGCTACGCGTACGTGCTACGATGTGCGACTACCTTACGCGGCTGTGGTTTTGATACGGTATTCAATAAAAAATAACAAAGCTAATTTTGTGGTTTAAGAACTTTATTTCTTAAAAAAAAAGGTAAATATTGTGAAAATTACGATATCAATTTACACTATTAGATAATACAGAAAATAATCTAGTTGCCTTGGGGAGGCATATGTTCAGCAGTAGACTTTTTCATACTGATGATGATGATGATTATGATGATTTCTCTTGGGGCTAGACTCAATGGGAATGCCATTGGATGAACTCGACCGATCACTACAATCATAATAAACCCGAACCAATAACAGTCACCATTTTTTTTTTAAAACACCTTTTTTTTTAATCACATCCTGCCACCCTAAGTAAGTGCCTAAATATGTTTTCAGCGTAAGAGTAACGATTTCCTTCGTAAAGTTACAGAGTATCTACAAATTTAATTAAATCTCTCCGAATCCGTCTCACCACATTTCTCTACAACAACAATACGAACTTTACAAGAAAGCGATAAGCAAATAAACTGAATTATGTGCTCTTTGTTCGCGATGTAACTCAATGCGTTTTGCTTAATTTCTTATTTTATTCGCGGGTAATTGGAAATTGTATTTGCTTTATTTATTGTATTGTTTAATTGTGTCATTGTTTGGTATCGTTAAGATACTGACTGTAATTTGTGTATTTTATAACAATAGGCTTTATAATGACGGGCAGACCGACTGATAGGTATAGTGCGACTTAAACCCAATGGCGGTTGTGAAGTCGGCGTAAAACACTGCGCAGTAGCAAAAATTATATGATGTGCGCGGGCAGAGGTAAGCGGTTAGCGCAGCGTGCGGGGGGCTTGCAATGCACTTCACAGCCGCCACTGAGTTTGTATCACGCTCTATATAACGTTGATGCCAAACTGCTTGACGTAGAGACTGAAGACGTCTTCGTTTCAAGGCGTAGATTGTTAGATAGATAAAACTATATATTGAAACACCACTTTACAGGATCAATAGGTTATCAGAAACTTAAAATTAAGCGTCATAATGGACGGCCTTATCACTTAAAATGGTCTTTTCCAGACAACTCAGAAAAGAGAAAATAACAAGAAAACAAAGACGGTGATTCGTACATTACGATTGTGTAGGTATTATATTATCTGGGGTGTATACTTAGAAAAAGTTTTTGAAAATTCGCCCCCTAGGGGCTTAGAGCATTTATGTGGAGGTGGCAAGGCAAGGCGTACCCCTCTGCCGGTCATATGTCGCTATTCGGTCATACACATTATCATCGTGTGCGTGTAAACACTGCGTAACTACGCTAGATTATATAATTGTGCGTATTTTATGATGGTGTGCGACGTGCGATTACTCGCGCGGTGTGCGTGTGTGCTATGCGTGTTTACCTCGTCCCCGTAAAAATCACCCAAAAATAATGTTTGCGCATTATAACGTATCTCCATTTTTATATGCTCTAAGCCTAGAGGTGTCAAATAGTGTTAAAAATTGAATGAAGAAGCGTGAATGACTCAGTGGGCTGCCTTAAGTACCTACCGACTACAATTACAAATACAGTACTTACTATATAATATCATCTATGGCAAAGTCTGAAAAACTCTGATAATTATAACCACACGCTAAATGAACCGCACTTTGAAGTGATCCGTTATTGAAAAAAAAACCAAATTGGGTCCGCAGGGAGTAATTAAAAATAATTCGAACGTGACCCGTCCCAGAAGCTATCTGCTTTGATGATGAAGATACGGAAAAACCCTCAAGAAATTACATCTTAAATATTCGTTTTGGAATCGCCAAAATAAGAAACTTTTTAGCTTTTAGCTTGAAATAATTTAAAAAGTTAATATAGCGCTAAAAGTAGACCTTTTTCGAATTTTTACTAAATTAACCATATTTTTTCTTCTAAACACAAACTTCGGCTGTGTTATTATATAATAAATTTTCAGAATTCTTTCAATTGGCACTCTTTAGCGAGCAAACGCTGTTTCTATTATAAAAGTAACAACTAAACCTCTCGAGTGGATGCTAAGAGAAAATGCCCACTTTAAACACAAAACAAGAAGCAAACTCGCAATATCTTAGAGTTACCGCCATCGCACCCTCGAGGCGCCTTCGTCTTATGAAATTCACACAAAAACCCGAGTTTTGAGCAAAAAACGCAACTTTTGTACAACTGGGCGATATTTGCATAACGTTTGCATTTTATTTGAGCCCGGCTTCTGACAAATGACGTCACTGTTGTGCTTACTTTAACGTCTTCTTTACGTAGCTTTCCTTAATGCCTGGATTATTGCAGACTAGTAACGTACTTGGCGGTGGAGCTGGGTTTCTGCTTTAAGTTACTTATTCTATCTGTGGCTTTTGGTTTTATGAATGTCGCTTCGAATATCAACATACGCAGAATATTTCAGAGAAATGTTTATCTATAAAAACATAGTATGATATAAAGTCCAAATGGTCCACATGTCAAAATGTAGATGATCGATCATGGTCAAAAAGTTTAAGCGCCAAAACGTCTCCATGCCAAAAAAATACAAAACATATTGGTCTTAATTATGTAGAATATCATCATCATCATCATCATCAGTCCGTAGATGTCCACTGCTGAACATAGGCCTCCCCCAGAGAGCGCCACTTTGAGCGGCTGCTCGTCTCCTGCATCCATCGGCTCCCCGCGGTTTTCACCAGGTCGTCTGTCCACCTAGTAGGGGGTCTGCCTACGTTGCGCCTTCCGGGTCGGAGTATGTAGCATATGGACTGTAATAAATCCTTTAAACTGTTCATTATCACACTAATTCTTTATCAGCCCTTCTCGAAACGCGTAAATCCTTCATTTACACACACTTTAGCAGCAATTTACTTCCACTTTCGATCTCAAAACCAAGCTCATTTAAACTCATATTAAGCATCAGTATTGACAGACGGTATTGGTGAGCTAAAGTTAGTTAAATACTAGTGAACTTTCAAGTGAGCGTGTGATATCTGAAGCTATGAAGAATGATAAAAAGTACTTCAAGGGAGTCACGTGCCCAATTTTGATGCAAATTAAAACAGTAAACATTGGATTTTTGAATAATCTACACCTAGTCCTAGCGTTTAACCTAACCCACTGATTTTGGAAAAAGACAACCTGTGTTATTACACCATTCAATAGTGCCAATAATAATAGTGTTAATAAGGCCCGAATTCTAGGAAGTTCTCCACTTCCAAAATAAAGTTTGAGAGAGAAATAAAGTTAGGTGAGAGAACTGAACTGAGAATGCCTTAAGAATAGTTCTTATTGCTGCCCTGTGCGGCCCGGGTGAAGTAATGTGGCGATATGAGAGGCTTTGTGTGCATGTCATACGCTCTGACACCTCAAGTTAAAGTAAGAGCTCGCGGTCTACGTACAGACGGGCACAAAATATGAATTGTAAATGTCAAAATGCCACATTATATTCCGTAAAATTATAAAGAAAAAAATGAGAACTATTAAAAGCTATTCAATCAATCAAATAAGATTTAACCCATAGAGTATATAATTTACCCGCGCTATGATTATTCAAACTCTATCGTTGTCGTTTGCAGACATAGTTGTATACTAAGGTGGGATAGTTTGGCCGAAGAGTCTAAACCGAAAAAAAAGTATGTTCCGTTACAAACTAAAATAACAATTTTGAGAGAGAAGTATTATGAAAAGAATAAAAATCTCAAATAAAAAGACCAAAAAAAGGAAAGTGACAAAAAGAAAATGAGAAAAGAAAAGAAAAAGTAGAGGAAGAGTATCAGTGAACGTAATTATTTATAATCGAGTAGTTTTCATAATTATTACTATACGATTTTGTTTTTCAACACTTTTGTTGGTTAGTAAGCGCGTAACAAGTATTCCATCAGAGATATTGGCGCGCTACCTGCCCCGTCAGCGGAGACTTACGACCAATGCTGATACAAACTGCTAGAGGTGGCCAAAACTGTGGTGGCAATAACTGCACTGCAATTTAACTGACCAATGGGTACACAGCCAACCCAGCTGTGGACTGAAATATTAGATTATTTATTTGTAATGTCGCATTTGGTTCCTTTTTCTCAGACATGGACCTTCTCTTACAAGGAAAGGCCCTATGACTCAGGGCAGCCCCAGATAATATAATACCTACAGTACAGATGCCTCATCCCATACAACGGAATAACTAAGATTATTTTACAAATTATTTTATTTCTGCATAACGCAAGATTATCAAGCGATATTTATTGCGTGTTGGCGAAGTATTGGGCCAAGTGAATACACTGGACACTAACTAGCAACGCTCGCGATACGATCACTACATTTTACGTTTGGGCTATTTTTCGTTTGTACCGGATGAGACCCCATGGTGCAGCTAAAAACTTTTTTTTTCATTTTGAAATCTGCTTTACCACAGACACCTGGGTCCGTGCCCTTTGTTAATTTATCATTTATTTTTATTATTTTTTTTTATTTCATTTAACAATTACCGTACACGAGAGGACAATTAAATACTTAACCAATTTCTTTTGTTGTTTTTTTTTTATTTTGGATTTCATACACCGCGAGCAGACCAGCTCCCGCAAGCAGCACCCGTTCACGAGCTTGACGCATGCGCCAGCCATCGCCCTCCTCAACCATTTTTGAGGGAAGACGCACCCGACGCACGACGCCGCCGCAAGAAGAAGCTTTTTAGTGAGCGTGAGTTCTCCCGGTGTACACACAATAATCATTTACATTCTAGTACTATTTTGTTCATACGAGCGGGATAATTGGCAGGCTCTTTTAAGTCCGTCAATGATCCCGCCCGTACACGTCTTTGTTGACCCACCTTCTCCTCCCGGACCAGGACTTCTGTTACCGCCATGTTTCGATCTTTGATGGCCATTTGCAAGTACTCGCGGATGGCCCTCGGTGATGCAGCCATCGCACGCTGCACAAAACGGCTGATGGCGTCTTCCTCATCGTCGGCGTAGTAAACGAAAGTCCCGGTGTGCCGCGAGATTGCAAACCCTCTCGTGCAGTCTCATCTTGCCCTTAATCTTGATGACGATGACCGACTCGTATGTCAGTCCCTGTGCTTCATGGATGGTACATAAATTTTAGATAAATAAAATAAATCGATTGATAGTGCAATATACTGATTTATAGAATAACTTCGTAAAAAAAACCATTGAAATATTTGGGTGCTATTATGGGAGAAACTGGTGGGTGCCATAAGAGCCGCCTTAGGGAATGCAGCATTCTGCTTGGTACATTAAAATCTTCTACAATCACCAAAGCTGCCTGCCAAGCGAGGTGATGACGGCAAATCCTACCCAAAAACAAGCGTCGTGAGTGGCATTTTACGGGAGAGGCATATGTTCAACAGTGGACATCTTCAGGTTGCTGATGATGATGATGATAGGTAAAACTTGCCGGCTCTACGCGCCGATACAGCCTACGGTCCCACGTCTACATGAAAGCTTACGGCGTAGACCTACTACGCCGAGGGACTGCGCTCGCCACACACTCATACATTGAAAGCCGCCATTAAGGGATGTGCCCAAATAATATATAGTGCAGGCGTCTTAGGAATACATCTTTTGTGCTGTATTTTAATATCTCTATTTTTATGTCTGTTCTACCTAAAACTCCCTAATACTTTATCTCTCTTTAAGTTTAATAGCCAACCTATTAAACGGTCTGTATGAGATTAAGTTTGTGTTTAAGTAAGAATTTTTTAAAATCAGTTTTTTATCTTCAACTATCACGTACCAAAAATGAGCTAAACCAAAGTTGAGTTACTATTATATACATTAAATTTAATCACCAAGTCCATTTGTTAGCCCAACTAATAACATAGATCACCTAAGTAGAAGTACTAAACATAATGGAACTGCTATTTAACTACACAGTTTAAGCATTTTAAGCCCTAAGAGCTGTCTAAAGTGAATTGTAGGCGACATCACTCTCCGTGACTAATCTTTAAATCTTTAGGGGAGGTTGGGGAGGGATGGCTCCTCTGAAGCCATTACCTTTGATCTTTTATTAAGTGATACAGAAGATCTTTGGGGCACTTATTTACTGGAGAATACAATGAAATACGATATGACTTTTTAATATGAAATCCTATTGTGGAATGGAGTTTTGTTTATGTTCCGAATCAAGTCTTGTTTATTTGCTAAAATACAAGTATAGTAAGTAGGTGTACAATTAGTTTTTGCTCGTTGTTTTCAGGGCGAGTTTTTTCACCTACAGTTGAGGTAAACAATAAAATATATAATAAATAAATAAATAAATATGTGTGGACATTTCACACAGCGCCATCTAGTCCCAAACTAAGCATAGCTTGTACTATGGGAACCAAATAACTGATATAATACTTATATACTTTTTTGTTTGTAAATACATACATAGAATACAATATAACACCCAGACGCAGAACAAACATCTATGTTCATCACACAAATGTTTGTCCCGGGTAGGAATCGGTTTAATTTTTTTTTAACAATGGTTAAAAAACTAACAAATTCTAACCAATGGTTAACAAAACTTAGAACAAAATTCAACTAGATCAACCCCCAGATTCACCCGAATTCATAACGAAGATCGACTAGTGGTTTTCAACAGTTAAGCAACGTTCACCACGGACTCTACTAAGATGGGTGACCGCTAAAAAGTGTTACTTACTTGGTACTTGGTGCGCGGGCTGTTTTGCCTAACTAGGCCATACAGTGGCCTTTTTTGCGTGATGAGATGGCGCCCTCAATCCAGCCACCCAATGTCCTCCAGGAAGGTCAGCAGTCTTCCGATGTCGGCGCAGGCCTCCTGGGTGGTTCTGGGCGTTACAAGGCCACGCTACTGCACGATAGCAGATGCGCAGCAGTTTCCTCTGCCCCCATACAACCTCAGCACAGTGGGTTGTCCGTGACACCTATTGTAAACAGGTGTTTATTTAGGGAGCAATGACCGGTGACAATTCCGACGACACGTCGTAATTTGTCCCACTTAAGGTTCAGGAGTTTTCTAGAGTATCTCCAGTTCAAAACCGGAAACGCTAAAAAGGGTTATTCACGACTGACCACGGAATTTTTCCGAAGGGTGCGTTAAGCCGTCGGTCCCGGCTGTTACATACCCGGCATAACATGATGAGTAATATCGTAAATAAGGTATATGTAGGCATATAATATCTATAACAATAACAGAGTAGGTATGTCTGTCCGATTCGCACTAAAAGCTCTATTCAATAAGTTGGACTGGATTATTGAAGGCCAGACTAGACTGCGTAATGTCATAAATCATTTCTGAGATAGATAATAATAGGAACGTGAAATGTGGACGCAGATTGTAGCATAAACGTATGATGTTCAATGGTGCCTGCAGAATAACGCCAAATTTTATAAGATTTATGTATCATTTTTGCGCGTCTTTAACTTGCAATCGGTTGTCAGTTCTACGAGCGATGTGGCCTGCCCATTGCCATTTCAACTTGCTAATCCTAAGAGCTACATCGGTCACTTTAGTTCTCCTGCGGATCTCCACATTACGGATCCTATCTCGCAGGGAAACACCGAGCATTGCTCTCTCCATAGCTCGTTCCCGATGGGGAAGAAAGGTTCTCGAGTGGCGACCACGAAGACGCAGCGTAGGCCGGCCCCCCACTAGGTGGACCGACGACCTGGTGAAAGCCGCGGGGAGCCGATGGATGCAGGAGGCGAGCCGCTCTAAGTGGCGCTCCCGGGGGGAGGCCTATGTTCAGCAGTGGACGTCTTCAGGCTGTTAATGATGATGATGATGAACTTGTAATCGATTTTTTTATATATTTTACTACGTTTACTGAAGGTGGGTTTTTGATCCGTGGTTTAGGTAACTAATGGTTTAAAATGCTAAAAATTCTAACCAACGTTAAAAATTTGATAGTTTTTAACCACTGGTGACCATAATTAGGGCCAAAACACAGCCTATATAATGTTAACTCAGTGAGCGATGGTTTCCTGAAATTCTTGCATCATCATCTTTGACCTCAAGACGTCTACTGCTGAACAGAGGCATTCCCTATAGAGCGCAACTTTGAGCAACTGCTTGCCTTTTGCATCTACCGGCTCCCTGCGATTTTCACTAGATCGTAAAGTTACCTAGTGGGGGGCGGCCTACGCTGCGTCTTCGTTCGTGATCGTCACTCGATAACCTTATTCCTGGGTGTTATATTGTATTCTATGTATGTATTTACAAACAAAAAAGTATATAAGTATAGTATCAGTTATCTGGTTCCCATAGTACAAGCTTTGCTTAGTTTGGGGCTAAATGGCGCTGTGTGAAATGTCCACACATATTTATTATTTATTTATTATTATTTATTCCCCATGAGTTTTCGGTTAAGCGTGTGGCCTGCCCACGCCTGCCCAAGTATCCACAGCTATTTTTTCTATGAGATAAATTTATCAATTTATAGAATTCTGTTAGATTTTTCAAATATTGATCCAATTTGGTTGCGCGTCAACCTTTATCAACCATGAAGCCAAAGGTGAGACATGAGCAAAGCATTAACTGATGGCATGATCTACTTTGGTGCATGTTTGCTCACACTTCCAACTGAATGACATAAAGTGCTTCGTTTAATTATTTTCATGCTTTAAATGCCTATAAAGTAGTAGTATGTCTATATGTAGTTTTTAGGTACGTTACAGGAATATCCATACTGCTCATCTCTGTGCCGGCGCCGTGGAACAAAACAGATACAAAACGTCTGACATTATTTATACAGTCTGTGGATTTATTAGCACACTTCCCTCCACAGTACTTACTCTGGGGAGAGTCGAACGTCTGTTTTGTTCAGGCTCAAATTATTGAGTAAAATAAGTAATGCTCAGTTTTATGGTATATTTATGTATTAAAGGGTTAGAAGGATAGGCTATGATGTATCTACTGCAACGCATTTGGGTATGTCCTAAAGATAAGTGCGAGCTGTCAAACTTTGGTGCAGATGGGCCATTAGCCATAAGCCTATCCTTATCACTCTTTAGGTAGGTACATAAATAAATAAATAAATAAATAAATACGTTTGGACATTTCACACAGCGCCATCAAGCCGCAAACTAAGCATAGCTTGTACTATGGGAACCAGATAACTGATACAATACTTATATACTTTTTGTTTGTAAACACATACATAGAATACAATATAACACCCAGAACAAACATCTATGTTCATCACACAAATGTTTGTCCTTGGTAGGAATCGAACCCACAGCCCTCAGTTCAGAAGGCAGGGATACTACCAACTGAGCTATCGGGCCCGTCTACATACTAGGGATGCGCCAAATATTCGGTAATTCTTCGGTATACCGAAGACTCATCAATGACGAGGTGCTGGTCATGGGTAAACTGCACAGCCTAGAGCACCGACGGAGGGTGGGATGTCTTTCGATTTTCTACCGGTTGTACCACGGGGAGTGCGCACAAGAGCTGCACGAGCTAATACCACCATCTCCATTCCGCCACAGAACTATGAGGCGCGGAGAGTTGTTTCATCCCTATGTAGTAGATTTGCCAACATGCCGCACCAAGCGTTTTGCTGAGTCCTTCATTATGCGGACTGCTAGGGAATGGAATTTGCTCCCGTCGGTCTTGTTTCCTAACAAATATAATTTGGGTCTTTTTAAGACAAGAGTGAATAGGTACCTCATGAGTCTACGTGCTACACCTTCGGCTACATCGTCGCTTTCCATCAGGTGAGATGTGGTCAAACGCAGGCTTATTCTACATAAAAAAAAATCGGCATGTTTTTCATGTTTTGTTAAAGTTTTATGGCTACTGAATGTAAGCCAAAGTTTGCGTTAAGTGAACTGAATATAGTTCGGCCAAATACTCGGTTTGGCAAGCGCTGAACCGAGTAATGTTCGTTATTCGGTTCGGTTCAAAAACCCATGTTTGGCGCATCCCTAGTACATATATATTATTCCATAATGTCTGCTTTTATTTTTTATGTCTCTTAGTCGATTTTCCCTTATAACAACTTTTATCAAGACTTACTTCCCAGAATAATTACAATATAAAGTTCATTTAGATACGTAAAGACAACTTCCCTAAATGTTTGCTTTTAAAGTTTATCGGTCGACACAATGCTTACACCACTACTTTACTTTTTTGGACTTTAATGCATTCTCTTCCAGAGACGATAATCAAAATTGGTGATCCCAGAGATGTTCAGTGTCCACTAATGCATAAGTGTTAATTTGATGATAAAGCATGTTCATTTTCATTAGATTTAGATAAACATCAGGTGAACGACTAGCTCGTCACGTCATTCATTCTCATAAAAAAAACATCAAAGTACAAACTTACAACAACTTCACTTGTCCATCAAAAGTCATTCCACCCTCTGACTTGCCTGTGCACGTGCGATGCCCTCATAGTTAGATCAATTATCCAAACTGCACAATCGCGGGCGAACTTTAAAAAAGTTCCACTCCCACGGAACGCCATTAAGTCCACGGAACCCAGACGCAAATTATTCCCTCCTCTGTACATCAACTACTTGTATACTTTAACAAACGCCAACTACATCAAAACAAGTATAATCTTTAAAAGAATGCCATAAAGTTTTCTTTGCCACAAAATGCGGGTAGACGTAAAATGGTCGAATAAACTAGTTGCATAATTCAAAATAATCACAAAGTTAGTATTGCGCTGTGATGGTACTTAAAGTCGTTGTAGTAAAGTACATTTTGAAGCGTCGAATGTTGTTGTTTGAGTGGTGAAGAATATGAAGCGACAGGCTTTGTCCCGCGGTCAGCAATAAGAGGAAAATGCGCCATCTGCCGGCCGTTTTCGTTTCCGGTTGCCGACTTCCGGTCAGCGTCGGCTGAAATTTTGATCAGGATGTAACGCGGCTTATTATGCGTGCTTTATTTTTTGTCTTTGTCGCGGGATGAGCTGGAATGAGAATATTTCGTGATTGTTTTATTGTAGGCTCATGTAGTGGCTCGTACTTTGACAAAGATTTTGTGTGCACAGGTTTCCGCGTGTTAGGATTGCATATGGAACTTTTTTCGCATTCTTACTGACACTGAAATAGCGTGGACTAAATATTTATTTCTTACTAAACGCCCAATGCATAAAAGTAGTAGTTCTGTGAACTGTAGACGTCGCGAGCACAAACTGATTCGCAACCACCATGACATGTGGCATGATGTATGATGTTAAAATTTTACGTTCTTATATTAATTTGGTTTGTTTTGTTTGCTGTTGATACCGCAAACTAAGTAGAGGATAAAAGAATGTAGCTATGTAGATACCTTAACCGAAAATCCCGAACTCAGATGATTCCGGAAAAACTTGTCACCGCGATTTAGAAATTAGTGCTCGAAGCAATCTGCCATCTATGTGAAAGTCGTCGAACTAATTGAGTAATTATATACTAATAGGAATCAGAAGTGAAATCAACAACTTTGTAACATTTAAGATCTTTAATATAACAGTTAAACATTATTTCCAATATTCACCGAAAATATGCCCGAAGATAGCATAGAAACGCCACACGAGCACAACTACGTCCGTTTAACACGATGTCAGGTGAAGTAAGAGAACGTGGGCCCATTTAGCTGCTTCTTATATAGTCTGTCCTCTCTCTCCTCGAACGCCATCTTCGGTGTTGCCGTTGCGATGGCTAATAATACTTTCAAAACTTCCAGAAACCTCACAATACCGAGGTACCGACCCGCCCTGAACGCAGAACTACAACCTCTTAAGCGATTTTGCCCATATTTGTAATACCCCAGATAATATAATACCTACAGGGCGGTTATTCTCTATGGAAACACAGATTCAGCACGATACGTAACCACGTCGTTATCGTGTCTTGTTCACACTTCACTTCGTTCGCTCGGTCAATAAAGATACACGCACGAACACAATTAAACACACAACTCACACCCATGTACATAAAAAAGAAAGATTAAGAGCCTCCCAAAAGTCTTTCTCTTAAAGCAGTACAATGCATATAGGTACAATAATTAGCTGCGCGAAAGGATGAAATATCAATACGCTTCTTAAGCATCAATACTAGTTTTTGACTTAGCGATGTGAAGATACTTACTTTATTTTCCTTTTTTATTTTACTAGGTGGTAGGACTTTTCTGCAAAGTTCGTCTAGGAAGGTACCACCCCTTTGCCAGTTATTCTGCCGCCAAGCAGTAGTGTGCAAACACTACTGTGTTCCGGTTTGAAGGGCATTGTAGCTAGTGAAATTACTGGGCAAATGAGACTTTATGACCTGATTACACAGTGTAGTAATCTGATTACTAGACAGTGTGATGTCTCAGGATGACGTGCGCAGTGCAGTGTCACGCAAAACTTTATTATTTTAAAGTTCCGAGTGACACTGCAACTGTTATGGGCGGCCGTATTGTTTTACATCAGGTGAACGATCAGCTCGTCACGACATTCATTCTCAAAAAAAAAAAAAATTAAAAAAAAAAACATTTATGTTCAATCTTAGCATAGTTTTTCAAAAATAAAGCTAAGTACCTATATAACGTACTCTCAGGTCGTAATGACTTCTTGTTTATATAGTTTAGATATGACAGGGCCGCTGCAGGGTGTTGCAGTATCGGGTATTATAGCGCACAGTCGCCGCCAGCCCGCCACCTGTACATTGATTCGATTACTTCCCGTCTCAACGCTGCCAGTCTGTACTATCACTAACAAAAATAAAACGAATTTTTTAAAATATAAATGTGTGTGAATGCGAATTAAATAATCATGAAACAAGATTAAATTATGAGTATCCGCAAACGATTCGAAAACATTTTGTAAAGACGCCTTAAATATGAGTACCTATGTGTAATACCATTATCTGTATGTTTACTGTATAAAACAACCTTACAGTTAAACTGACTGACCCGCCGTGTGGTCCCGGTTACGAATAGGACCACCCCATCTCTTCCCGTGGGTGCCGTAAAAGTCGGCTAAGGGAACATCCAGGGAATGGGCTGCAGCATTCTCCTTGGTCTCCACCACCATAATCCACTGCGATCACCAAGCCGCCTGCCAAGCGTGGTGATTATGGCAAACCCCCCCCCCCCCCCTAATGACAAGCACAAACAATAACGGCCCCCAGTCCCCGGCGGCTCTGCTATCCCGTGGCTCCGGTAGCGGTCACGGTAACGGCAGGGCAGGGGGTGCGAAGAATCACCGGAAGACGCCCGGCTACCAACCCCACCAAACACGACCCCTGGCCCTGGCAACTTATAACGTGCGCACGTTGAGGGCTGACGAAAGGATGGTCGAATTGGAGGAGGAGATGAGTAAGTTACGCTGGGATGTAATGGGATTGTCAGAAGTCCGAAGACAGGGACAGGACACGATAATCCTAAATTCCGGTAACTTATTCTTCTACCGGGAGGGAGACCAACTTTCCCAAGGTGGTGTCGGGTTCCTCGTCCGCAAGTCTCTCGTCAACAACGTGATCAAAGTCGACAGTGTGTCGACCAGGGTAGCGTACCTGATACTCAGAATAACCAAACGGTATTCGTTGAAGGTCATCCAGGTATACGCACCGACCTCGGCACACTCCGACGATGAAGTAGAAGCTATGTATGAGGATTTATCCGAAGCCATGCATACTTCCGAAACATACTTCACCGTTGTGATGGGAGATTTTAATGCGAAGTTGGGCACAAGGAATGGCGATGAGCTGAGAGTGGGGCCATTTGGGTACGGGCAGCGGAACCCTCGGGGACAAAGGCTGGCTGACTTCATGGAGAAGGAGGGCCTCTTTATGATGAACTCCTTCTACAAGAAGCGGCCATCCAGGAAGTGGACGTGGATAAGCCCCGACGGTTCCACGAAAAATGAGATAGACTTCATGATGACGACCAAGAAGCGAATATTCGATGATGTCTCTGTGATCAGCAAGGTGAAAACCGGTAGCGATCACCGTATTGTAAGAGGCACATTGAATATCAATGTCAAGCTTGAAAGGTCGCGTCTGGTGAGGTCTACGCTCCGTCCAAACCCTGTCCAAATCCAAAACCCCGAAGGCTTTCAGCTGGAACTCCAAAATCGCTTCCAGTGCCTTGCCGATTGCAACACAGTGGACGAGTTGAACAACGGGTTGGTGGAAACTGTCCAAGCTGTTGGAGCTGAGTTCTTCAAGACCCAACGCCGAAAGAGGACTCAGAAACTCTCAGGAAACACTCTTAAATTAATGGCAGACCGGAGCGAAATGAAACTACAGTCTTCAGTTGATATGTCAGCCTACGGTGAACTCAATAGACGTATCTGGAGTTCCATGCGACACGACTTGCGTGCTTTTAGTACTTCACGTATTGAGGCCGCAATTGAGCGGAACCAAGGCTCTAAGGTGTTCGCAAAAGATTCGTCTATTGGGCAAAGCCAAATGACAAAACTGAAGACCGAGAATGGTAGTGTCATTTCATCCAAGCCTGAGATCCTGAGAGAGATTGAGAACTTCTATGGACAGTTATACACATCGACACGTGAGCCCGCTACTAACACAGCTAAGGACACCAGAGCCAAGTTAGTCCGACACTATACCGAAGATATCCCGGACGTCAGCCTGTACGAGATTAGAATGGCCCTCAAACAGCTTAAAAACAACAAGGCGCCAGGTGAGGATGGAATTACGACCGAACTTCTGAGAGCGGGTGGTAGACCGGTACTTATAGTCCTCCAGAAGTTATTCAATTCTGTCATCCTTGAAGGTACAACGCCGGAGGTATGGCACAAGAGCGTGGTGGTGCTCTTCTTCAAAAAAGGTGATAACACCTTATTGAAGAACTATAGGCCCATCTCGCTCTTGAGTCATGTGTATAAGCTGTTTTCGAGAATCATTACGAATCGTCTCGCACGCAGGTTTGATGAATTCCAGCCTCCCGAACAAGCCGGTTTCCGAAAAGGCTTTAGCACCATAGACCACATCCATACGCTACGCCAGATTATACAGAAGACCGAAGAGTATAATCGGCCGCTATGCCTAGCGTTTGTGGACTATGAGAAAGCCTTCGATTCAATCGAGACTTGGGCGGTGCTGCAGTCCTTACAGCGATGCCAAATTGACTATAGGTATATCGAAGTGTTGAAGTGTTTGTACAGTAAGGCCACTATGTCAGTCCGACTACAAGACCAGAGTACGGAACAGATCCCATTGCAGAGAGGCGTGAGACAGGGAGACGTTATTTCTCCGAAACTGTTCACAAACGCATTGGAGGATGTTTTCAAGCTCTTGGAGTGGAAAAGATGTGGCATCAACATAAATGGCGAGTATATCACTAACCTTCGTTTTGCCGATGATATAGTCATAATGGCGGAGTCGCTCGATGATCTCAGCACCATGCTCAACGACCTCAGTAGAGTCTCCCGACAGGTTGGTCTTAAGATGAACATGGACAAGACGAAAATCATGTCAAATGCCCATGTTCCACCTATACCGGTAATTGTCGGGAACGATACTCTCGAAGTTGTCGACAAATACGTCTATCTAGGGCAGACTGTCCAATTGGGTAGGTCCAACTTCGACAAAGAGGTCGCCCGAAGAATCCAACTCGGCTGGGCAGCGTTCGGGAAGCTTCGACCTATCTTTTCGTCCAAAATACCACAAAGCCTGAAAACAAAAGTTTTCAATCAATGTGTGTTGCCAGTGATGACTTATGGAACTGAGACGTGGTCTCTAACTGTTGGCCTCATTACTAAGCTCAAAGTCGCGCAACGAGCTATGGAGAGAGCAATGCTCGGTGTTTCCCTGCGAGATAGGATCCGAAATGAGGAGATCCGCAGGAGAACTAAAGTGACCGATGTAGCTCTTAGGATTGGCAAGTTGAAATGGCAATGGGCAGGCCACATCGCTCGTAGAACTGACAACCGATGGGGAAGAAAGGTTCTCGAGTGGCGACCACGAACTGGAAGACGCAGCGTAGGCCGGCCCCCCACTAGGTGGACCGACGACCTGGTGAAAGCCGCGGGGAGCCGATGGATGCAGGAGGCGAGCAGCCGCTCTAAGTGGCGCTCCCTGGGGGAGGCCTATGTTCAGCAGTGGACGTCTTCAGGCTGTTAATGATGATGATGATGACAGTTAAACTAAGACTATAATGGACTGGTTAGTGGTTGATCCGGTTATAAAAAAGAGTTTCTATCACTCTTTAGAAATTATGATTAACTATATGAAGATTCCAGTGAATTAGCAAGCTCAACTGACAATGGGCTGGTCAAAGATCCGATAACCATCGGGATACGTATTCTAGAGTGGAGACCACTAATCGACTGAGAGTATAGTAAGTGAACACGTTTAGCACACGATTGTACAACTGCATAAGTCTTTTTTACAGTCGCTGGAACCTTATTAACAAGTATTTGTTCTTTTTATTAGAAAAAGTTGACTGTGTTAAGCTCTCGGATAATTTCAACGCGCTTAACTTAATCAACGCTTGTTAAGTTTTAACTTTATTTTATTCTGAGAAATGAACCTTGGACATTTCAAATGTGATTAAATGAACTGCTTAATTCCTTCAAATCAAAGTGTAAAAGTGCTGGATTATGGGTAAAAACACAATTAAAGCGTTTTTAGCAAAATTTACCTTTACAGTACCCGATATTAATACTTACAAAATGTAATATCCCGACTGCCCAAGACGTGGGTAGACATTATTATGTTTGAACTACGTCAAAAAGACTCCTTTGATATCTGTGTACAAATAAAGAATAGTAAGTCCTTTCTATCCTATTTTTAATACGCAAATATAAGGAAAATATATCTTCACTTTGCATGCTAGTAAATCCCCACTCTAGGCGTATTATATCTCGCATACGAGTGCCGCCGGGGGCTGCTGCATATCAAATAGATCTCTCTGTCTGCCCTCGAGTAATGTACACATCTGTCGAATGACGTCGGTGGTGACTTTGGGACGATTCTTTTCAGTGACAACAGTAGGCCTAGCACGAATATTTACGCGCGCGTAAGTGTAACGTTAACGTATAGCAGTTGTATGGCATTTGATCTGCCCCCCTATTACGATTGAGCTAGCAGCGCTGCTGGCGCGCGTCTGCCGCTCAACTGCTGTCAAAATTGTATGAACTTTGACAGCAGTTGAGCGGCAGACGCAATCGTAATATAGGGAGGCCTTACGTTAACGTTACATTTACGCGTGCGTAAATATTCGTGCCAGGCCCACAGATTCTTTTATGTTAGTTTGAAAACATTTCACTGGTTTTTGGCACTTGAATAAGGATCCGTAACGTTTTTTGTTGTGAATGTAGATTTATAGGGCTTAGAAATCCTTAACATACAGTGCAAAAATTTTAACGGCCTTTTTGTCTAACTACCAATTTATACGTACCTAAATACTTTTATAAACAGACAACACGTTCTCTTTATAATAACTAACAATGTACTTGAAAACTTAACCACTACATCATTTCCCTGAAGATAAAGTTTTCCGTTAGTTTGCCGTCGTGATAAAGAGAACCAATAAAAATAAAACTTGGCTGTATTATGAAGCATTTACTTTGAGCTGAAGTTAGTAATCATTGAAGCGATATCAAAAGATTCGTGGAGAAAATACTTTTCTTAATCGCAAATAAACATATTTTCTAGTTTGCAATATTGTTGCAGGCCAGGCCTCAGTAAAAGCTTGTGAATTATGTGATTTATATTATGGGTAAAGTTAAACTACTTACATATTTGCGATGCGTACTGTAAGAACCCCCCCCTCTCCATCCCCCCTAAACCCCCCTTAAATTCATATGATTATAATTGTATCTTTAATTTACCGAACCTAAATACCTAAGTTTAAAATATCCCTATAAAATGAAATTAAATAAACGCTAACAATCTAATACCGTTAGAAAGAACCTAAAATTAACCTAAGCTTGTTGTATGTTCTAGATTTGTTATGGCCAAGTGATCGTCTCCTAATAGTGGTAGAACCCGTACGTTGTGATAATGTAGTAATCCAAATCCATTTAAAGTAATGAGACAATTCCTAACTAACACTTAATCAATACACGGATAATTTAGTAGAATGGAATTTCTTTATTTTACTAAGCTTTGCGATCTGAACCTATGATGAGCGCTAATCTTATATCTGCTGGAAATATCGAAAACGTAGATTGCTCCAAAACAACTCACATTAATCTAATTTAGAAAACCTGAAGTACTTCCTCTAATTGAACTTTAGAACCTTACTTCAATTGTATATATCAGAATCTCTAAACGAATACTACCTAAAAATATAAAATTCAAATTTAGCCCACTACCAACTTTTCAGCCCAAGATTCCCCACTAGTACAAAAATGTTATCATTTCTACCGGAAATGCATACAACTTTAAACTTTTTAATCCAAGATTCCCCACTAGTACAAAAAGTTATCATTTCTACCGGAAATGCTTACAACCCATTCTACCATTTCCTTACGCCTAATTTAACCATATTAGCGAAGTCATGATAAACCTCTTCTGCTTATCATGACGCCGTCTACTGAGCCTCATTTCCTAACTATAAATTAATGCAAAACCTAAATCTGGTTTATTAAAATGGCCATCTACGATGATAGACTAGAATTCGTTACCCTAACTTTCCTACGTTGTATCCTATATTAAAGATTAATAAATAAAAACATAAGTAAAACTCAAATTATTTATTAAGAAAGTTATTTCAAACGATTATGAATTTAGAATTTACTTTACCAGAATACTTTTATTGAATTTTAGTACTCAGAATATATAATTAAATGTTAGAATTATTTTGTAGTTCATAACTAACTTTGAGTTTTAAAAATATATCCGGAAACTTCGATTACTCCTGATTGAGAAGAAGCCCAAAGAAACACCTCAGGGTTTATCTTTTTTTTATTCTTTTTTTTAATATTTGTTTGTTTTACAATATTTGATTTTACAATAATTATAAAGTCGAGTTACGAAACGATATAATATTTTGGAAAACTGTAAATTTAGAGTTAATACATCTATCGAGATTAAATACTATTATCTATGAGAAGTACATGACCTTTTAAATATGTTTCGATGAATGACAATCAGACATGTCTTGCTGAATTCTCCTACAAAGAAGAGCCCGTAGGTTATGCATTATGCGCAACCTCGCCGTGTGGAACCTCTGCTCCTCTCTCGAAGATTCGGCCGACATGAAATGGAGATTAATAATGTTGAATAAAAACTCAGGACATTTATTTCGGAGTAATTACACAATGATAATAAGTTGTATGCTGAGCTGAGCCGGGATCTGTTTCTGACATCGTGCAATATCGCTTCAGAGTATAATTAGTATATTTATATAAGTTTCTTATTTTATGTTCCGTGTTATATTGTTCCTTTCGCGATATTGTGTGTCGGAAATAAAGATCATTTCGTTTCATTTCATTTATTCTTAATCGTTTCCATTCCCGTATTTATTGATATTATAATAATATTATGCATATATTTTGTATACTATAGACATTGAACCGTTTATGAATTCTCAGGTTGACTTTGCTTCTCCTTAACTTTCATAGAAATCATCCATATATCTAAGACGTATTTCAGTATAATGAAATATGCTAAAGTTATGCTTGATCCGTAGAACAAAGTATAAGTATTGTAAGTTGTAAATATATTATTGATATCAATTATCAACAAGCCGTTATTCTCATTCGAATTTATACATTAGCTATCCTATCCGTGTGGTAAGGAATCACTAACAGGTACTGCTTATGCTTGACCCATATAAATACGAAGGACAATAATTACTTTTCGAAAAATATTATATATTTGTTGTAAAATAAAAGTTAAATTTTATTGAAAATTCATTAAAACAATGTCGAATCTAAAC
The DNA here is from genome assembly GCA_963580505.1 of Ennomos erosarius. Taxonomy (NCBI): domain Eukaryota; kingdom Metazoa; phylum Arthropoda; class Insecta; order Lepidoptera; family Geometridae; genus Ennomos; species Ennomos erosarius. The sequence goes on from OY756988.1 coordinate 472,511, forward strand.
TTCACCAAACTGAACTATGCCCATAGATTTGAGATAAACAAATATATTGCATCTTATCTTATAAAATCTTTGCCTATCTCGTCCCTCAACATCATCATCCTGAAGAAGTCATCATCATCCTCATCATCGCCACCATCATCATCATCGTCGTCATCTTTATCGTCCTAAAGACGACATAATCATTATCATCAACACCATCATAATAATAATCATCATCATCATCATCATAAACCCATGTCACTCTGTGCTGCCTTTAGTCTTCCGCTTCTTTCGGCTTCCCACGGCTCTGACCAGGTCAAACCTCATCATCATCATCACCTCTATCATCCTGAACCCATACCACTCTGTGCAGCCGTTAGTCTTCCGCTTCCATTGGCCACTAGCTTGATTGAGATAAATACCTATCACATACTAAGGAAGACTCTATTCTAAATTCCCAGTTTTTACGTTATAGACGCATGAAAACATTATTTTGAACCTATTTTGAAATTACTAGAATGATATTCAAATACGCTCGTGATACTTACAATAAATAAATAGGGAAAAGATTTCCTCTTCACCTCTGTGTTTCCTTAATGATCCGACGAAAGAAAACTCTACCTGCTTTTGCTGAATCCATGACAACATTGTATGCTATTGTATGATAAAATTAGTGTGATAAATATACATCAAAGTATGCTTCAATCTTCGTGCGGGAATAAGATCTTTCGATCATCTCCGTGATCACAACAACAACCTGCTAAGAAAATAATTATTGACTTATACTAAAACGAACTACAACAATATTCCCAATAATTATCCAGTTAGGATTTAGCCAATAAATCATTATATCAAAGTAAAGTGATAAGTAAGTATTCAAATACATTCACGATGCTTTACATCACCGCGTGAAATAAAATCTTTCATCTCCTTCGTGTATAATGCTAGGCTTCTGCCGGCTAAAGAAATATGCAGAGAATAGCACTAGCTTCCCTTCTACAATAAAATCCCCTGCCATCATCAAACCTTTCACCTAGAGTGATGTCCACGATTATCTTGTGCTACAATAAGCATCTACACTCATCATCATCTAAGCTCCTGCCGACTAAGAAAAAATGCAAAGAATATCATTGGCTTTCCCTTTTGTACATTAAAACCACCTGCCATCATCAGACCATCCGCTTAGCGTGATGTCCACAACGATATTATGCTACAATAAGCATTTTCACTCAACATCATACTACAAGGAAAGCTCTACGCATTCCGTTTTGTACATTAGAACTTTCTACCATCATCAATCCGCCCGCTCGGCGTGTTTCCCACGTCGTTCTTGCCCTACACTAAGCATCTGCACTCAACATCAACCTACCAGGAAAGCGCTTCGCTCAGCAGCAAACATTTTCCGTCCGTGTATATCTTCAAATAATAAAGAACTACACCTACTAAACAATGAATTAGAAGATTTCACCTTTCAATTTCCACAGACTAAATATAGCGAAGTACTTCCCTTTGAACCTGATGGTCTTAAGTAATATTAATTCGTTATTCCTGTTTTTTTTAAATAGAGCTGCTCCGTTCCTTCTTGCTGATTAGTTTTCCTCACTCGATGAACATCTTTTCTCCTTTTAGTAATCCACTATCTGAAAATAAAAAATCTATAAAATCTGGAAAAAACTATATTTTTCCATCTTTCTTTTTCATTTCCTAATCACAACTGACATCTCCCAATCTGAAATTATTTTTAAAAGTCTTTGACACATTCTAGACTGCTAGCTCGCGATTTTAAGTATGAACCTTATTAGTGTGAAATATCATTAAAGAGTTTTTATTCTTTCCACTATTACCTCATTTTACCTTTAAATAACTACTTGCATACCTATCTCTATGTCCTATACCAGTTAGTGCAGTATCAAACGAATATTTGCTTTATAATTGGATTTTTATTTCCTCGTAAAATTATTTGATTTAAATATAATAATAATAATAATAATAACGCAGGGGCGGCTTTGTGGCGAGCCGTCGGTGAGTGGCGACACCGCGTACCCTGATTCCAAGGGGCTAAGTGAGACCCCTGACCCCTGGCTTGCCTTAACTGGCTGTCCAGGGGTGGAAGTCGCAAGAGCTAAGAACCTAAGCTCCAGGGTGGAAGTGTTAAAGGGCATAACGCCGCGAGTAGCGTTCAGTGAAAGTGCAGCACACCTCTCGACACCCTAAGCCACCCACACCAATGTTGCTTCCTCGGCACCAATATGCGGTAGCCACTACAGGAGGCCCATTTAGTGGGTGGCAAGTCATCACCTGCATCAAACATTTTGATATGAGACAAAATTGGCAGGTGCCGTTCTCTCATTCCATAACCCAATGTCACCATCCATCCAAAAGTTCACCATAATAGCCCAGATTTATTTTTTTACTGTTATATTTAAAATAGTTTACAATATGCCCTACCATGCTTTGCACAGCAATAATTAATTTTGTATAGGTACAACAGGGCCTCTTGGTGTTAGCTTCGGCCCCACCAACGCCTCCCAAATGTCCGGGCTAGACCCGAGAGTAAAATTAAATAGAAGAAATAATAATAATAAATGTCTTTATTGCAGGCATAAAAAAAACCCATAAAAAACACAAAAAATACAGCAAAAGGACAAATCTAACATTAAATTACAATTATGATTGTTATAAGCAAACAAGTCATTTTCTGTTGGCGCTCCGGTGTACGGAAAGCCAAAACCTGTAGATCGGACAGTACAAGTCCTCAGAAAGGCACCGCAAAATCCCATTGTCCGATCCTCGTATTGCATTCCAAAAGGATGCGATACGGGATCTAACAATGGCAAAGAAGTCAGGAACCCGTGCATCCGCGAACATGCCCGACGCGCTGCAGAAACGTGGCTTCTTCATAAGGATGCGAAATGCGTCATTATATTGCACCCTTATGGTACTGTAGGCTTTTCTAGTGTACCTTGTCCAAAGCTGACATGTATATAAACTTATACAGAACGCCTTGAACAAGGTAACTTTAACATCATGTGTACATTTGTTAAATCTGCGCGCGAGCATGTTGCAACGGATGGACAAGCTCCTTCTCTCTCGCTCTATGTCCTTGTCATCTGACATATCCTCGGACATGATATGTCCAAGATACCTAAACTGCTTCACAACCCTTACTGGCGAACCCAGCAGAAACACATCAGGCACTCTCTCCGGACCCTTCCCTGCACGAAATACAAGCATCTCTGTTTTCTCAGTGTTGTACTTGAGTCCATGCAGTTTAGCATACCGTTCACATATAGCTAAAAGTTGCCTTAGTCCATTGATTGAGGGGCTGAGAAGCACCATGTCATCAGCATAACTAAGGTTGTTCACACAAATATTAGCGACGTGGCATCCAATCCTAGTGCCTCTCAACTCCTGAATCAGGCCGTTTACATAAACATTAAAAAGATCCGGAGAAGTTAGCCCTCCTTGGCGCACCCCGCAGTCCAGCCTATATTCACTGGATGTCGTGTCACCCCACCTTACTGCATTTGTTTGGTTTCCGTACCAATACCTAAACACGTTAACTACTTCTGCTGGGACCTGAGTCTGTGACAGTTTGTTCCAGAGAATATTATAATTCACCAGATCAAAAGCCCGACTCAAGTCCAGGAAACACGCATACACCGAGGTATCCCGTGATAAGTAATAATTGACTGTGTGTTTTAAACTAAATATAGCAGAGTCTGTTGACAGTCCGGTACGGAAACCAAACTGTGCATCATCTATACTTATGTTGTTTACCAGTAAGGGCTGCAAAAGCCGTTCAAATACCTTTCCTATTACAGTTCCCAGGGAAATAGGTCGATAATTGGCTGCACTACTCTGGTTCCCAGTTTTGTTTTTAATAATTGGCACAACAACTGTTTTCATGAGCGCATCCGGTAGGTATGAGTACCTAAGACAAGAATTAAATAGATCACATAATTTACTAAAGATAATATCCCCAGCACAAAAAATATGTTCAAGACTCAAACCGTCATGCCCTGGAGATTTATCACGCTTCATATTACGGACCGCCTTGACAACATCATTCGTAGTAAATGTCACACGACTTAACTTTGAGACACAGTTTACCTGGGAAGTGTTGTTTACATGACTCTCCTGAAGAGGCTCAGGTTTTACCCTAAACCTATTTGAAAATAAATCCGCAATACTTTTAGGGTTCTGCAAGCCGTCTACAGTCACAGGCAAAGCCTTTTTTTGATTTACTTTAGTGGAATTCCAAAATTTACTAAAATTTTTATTTCGTCTATGGGTTGCTAATATATCCAGCTTAATATTTTCTTCATTAGCTTGGCACCATTTTAACTTATTTTTAAAAATACGACGTGATGAACACATTTTGTCATACACTCGGCCGGTAGACGGGCGACCAGCAAGAACCCAACATTTAAAATCAACTCTTGCATTTTCATGGCTACTTTTAACATGATAATTCCATCCAGACACTTGTTTTTTACGTTTACCACCAGAGCGCAAACTAGAAGTACTTAACCTAGCTGCATTTTGTAGGACATTCACAATATAAACATACGACTTATTAATCAATTTTAAATGTTCATCAATTCGGACACACACGTTATTATTATCACAGTCAAGACATTCAATTTTAGTTTTAATATTTAATAAATTTTTATTGCAGTATTCATAGTACTTGTTGATCTGACTAGAATTTCGGTTACCCCATAGGATACCTCGTAAAAGTTGTTTATCACAGTCAATACTTATACTACTACTTATTTCATCAATGTCACAATTAATACAGAGCGGAAAATGATCCGACCAGGCAACGTCATACATAACTTTGACACAACGTACAGTATTCAAAGCTGCCTGCGTAGTTACGCAATGGTCTAACCACCGGCAAGACCCATGCGCTTCACTTACATAGGTGTGCGTGTTACTATTCAGACCAAGCTTAATAATGTCTGCGCATTCCCACGATTGTTCTTCACAGAAGTTTTGAAGTTCAGTTCCGAAATTAGTACCTGGGTGGGCATTAAAGTCCCCTACCATATACGCCACATGCACTTCAGACTCTTCAACAATAGAGCATAGGTTAGCCAGACAGTTGGTGAACTCAGGGAGATTATCACTATTATCTACCGGCATATACACACTACACACCAAGAAAGACTTCATACCCATGGATACTTGAATGGCAGCAAGCCTGTCACTACTACACTCCACGATAGTGACTCGACTGAACTTTGACCTCCTCCATAGCAGCGCCACTCCTCCATAGGGCCGCCCCCTAACTATGCCCGCTGAGGTGTCCATTGATGATTTTGCAAAACTCTCAAAATCACTGTCGATTTCATGCACGAAATCAAGCTCGTGAGGCCATAGCCAGGTTTCTTGAAGTGCTATAATATCCGCTATTTTACATAACTCTCGAATGTGCTGAACACTTCTTTTAATTGATTTACAATTAAAAGATATTATGGAAGTATTTGAATGGTTGTAACAATCCATATTAGTTTTGTTAGGTCCGGGCATTACGTCTCGGTGTGTATTCCCGAAACATCCGGTATTTTACACCCTCCGGCCAAAAGTCATTGCTCAGGAACACACTCAGCTTACTCTTAGGTACGACTACTCTAAAAGAACTAAAATCAGTCTCATTTTGCTGTTTTAATAACTGTACATCGCTGCATTCCTGGCCCATCTCTGATATATGCTCCTTAATATTATCAATCGTTGTAGATTTTGTCAATCTCGATATATACACAGAAGAAGTTAATTCTGCCACTTGAATTTTGCAGGGCCCCGTCGCTGTCCCACACATATTGCTTTTTATTTTTCGTTTTTTATTATTTGTGACTACAGTAAAACCGTCATCGCCCTTATTGCTCTGTGCTAAAAGGTCCAGTTTTGGCTGCGCTAGACTGCACGGCACCACAATGTCCCGATAGGATGGCGTATGAAAAGATTCGCCTGACCTTGACCGAGAGCGCACCTTAACAGGTGATTGCGCATGCACTGACTTCTTATCAGTGCATTCCTTAGTCCGCTGTCTCTTCGGGGTCGTATCTATTATGCTATTATTGTTGTAACTTTTTTGAGTTTTGTTCGTGTTCATGTCCATTTTAATAATGGTGGATCGCAAATTAGTCAAATCAGAACTTATTTTAGTTTGTAAGCTCGTCATTTCGGTCTTAGTAGCAGCATCATTACGTAAATTTTGCAGTTCTGACTTCATACCCGCCATGTCTTTCAACAGACGCGAGATATCGATTGAATCAAAAGAGACTGCAGGGAGGCGGTTCAAATTTCTAGCCACGAAAACAGGCTGCAGCATTGGGTCACTTTCTTTTAACAACTTAATGACGTCTTTCACATTTTTCTTGTTCTTGTCTTCACCTTTGCGAGTAATATTCCTATTACCCTCCGGCAAGGATTTTATTAACACAGATTTTCCTGTTTCAATTTCGATGTCCGTAAAGTTTGTAGCACATATTTGCACTATGCTTAATTCGTCAAGAACATCTATCTTGTTCTGAACAAAAGTTAAGAACTCGTCAATAATAATCGGGTTTTCCGACATCGTGGATTGTATGAATTCACGACATAACCCACACACCGTAAACAGCTGATGCGCGCCTACGCGCAACGGTTGCCCGATCGAGACTCAAGACTAAATATATTTATAATTGAGAAAACTTTCTAATATTTGTGACGTCACGAGACACCCTGGATCGTTACAGTACCCATTGCTGCCCGCGGGCGTCACAGTGCGGCAGTCTACGAACACGGTCAGCGATGTGTGTCGAATGGTCGAGTTTGAGGCTTCACTGCAGCCACTTACGCGCCAGGCGACACTGCTCTGTCTGTTGCTGCGACACCTAATCCAAGCATGATTATAGAGAAGCTTCGAGCTACCTGTAAAGATCCCGGGACTTCTGCAATAGAAAGTAACACACCGCTTTGAATCGCCCTGATCTGCTTCAATGCCGTTTGCATTTCCGCTCCGAAAACTTTATATTTTCTAAAGAAAGAATTGTTATCATTAACATACGAATCGTTTTACAGAAATGTTTCTGTAAGCCTTTTGCGATGTAAAATGGAAACTTACTGAAAGGAAGTGAAAAGGACTAGTGCTCCTAGTGCGAAATGTATTGGGAGTTGCGTGTAAGCAGTTTTATGCTGTGTCAAGCCAAAACTCGACTTTGGAAACTGAAAGTGTTTTCTTAATTTTACAAACCTGAGAGAGAGAGTGCCTAAGTATATATTTCTCGTGTAAAGTTTACCCTATCAAATGCAAATCAAGACTTCACTTTAAATGTTTCTCAAGAAGTGCATCTTGTGTCCTCTATTCAAATTCTTTAGTAATCTTTCATTTTTAAATATTTGGAAATATTTTAGTTTTATAGGGAATGGTAAAAGAATTTAGCTGGTGTAATAAAAAAAGCTCAATATGGTGGGATGTTTTTTTTACTTATTTTGATTTATGAAACAAAAAGAGCTCTTTTTAAACAAACATCTTTGAGCAAAACTTTCTTGCACCCAAATACGGTTTTAAATTACAGTTTTTACGGTTTTCAACAATTATTTATTTATCTTGCTCTCTAGCATTAAGTTCGCCTACGTACCTACATTTGTTGTTTGTGCAATAAAGCATTTTCTATCTATCTATTTATCTTGTTCATCCAAGTAACGAACGTTTAGGTACCCTAATAAAAACTCATCCATTTTACTACTTGCTACAAAAGCATTTTTAGTTGCATTTAAATCTTACACGTGCAATCAAAATTTTCCAATATCCCGCACCATCGCCTCGTAATCAAAAACCAATTGGAACTTAACACAATAACGCCCGAATCAGACGCTCAATTTAAAACCACACATAAGAAAGTGTTGGGGTGTGTTTACCCCCGGGTGGGGGAGGGACCAATATCTGTGGGGTGAAGGACAAGGTCAATATTTGACGGCTCGAGATGAAGGCGAGATATTATCGAGGACGGCGGAATCGATCCTTTGATTGTTAGAATGTTTTGTAGGTGGAATAAGCTGGTGTGTTTTTGTTTGTAGGATGGAGCTAAGGTAAATTACATTATAACTCTATACCTATCTAATTGTAATGTCATTCACCATGGTACTTACCTACAAGTTTAATATCGCCTTTCTTTTGATCTGTGTGTAGGTACCGACCTATAATGGTGAGGTGGCCCTCAGAACGACTTACTGTTTTTCTTAGACGCCTATCAGACATCATATCAAACGATATATATCGAAACGACATAAACGATATATTCTTTAAAAAACCAAGAAAACCAAGTTTGACTGGTTATCTAGTGGTAATAAAAAAAAATCTACATACATTACAACCTAAGAAGGCCTAATTACCTAAGACAGACGACCACCCCCTATTTTTAGACCTGACATCTAAATGATTCATTAGTGAGTTATGAATTATCAAGTAAACCTACATTATAGTAATTACCTATGTCTGTTGCAAATAAATATTGAACTATCTTGTCTTTCTTTCTAAATTTCTCTTCTCCTGCAACAATAACAAATTTGGTTATCTAGTGAGAAGAAAAAAAACTACTTTTGACTTTGGTAAACTCTATACTCAAGCTACTTGGAACTAGGTAATCAACTTAGAACGACCTTTAGTCCTATTCTGTACCTATAATTATTTTTTCTATCCTTTATCAAGCTCAACATTTTAGCATTTTAAATTCTATTTACGACAAAGATAACATTGTGACCCAAATAAATCAAATGAAACCATTTCAAAATTTAACCTGTGTAAGTGGCCTTGCCTTACTCTGCGCAATATGTCTTATAAAAAGGGCAGACATGTAATTTCCCTTAATTGTTCGCTATAAATTACCAAACGGGAAAGTTGCCGTTAAAAAGGGTCAAGCAAAAAGATATTTAACATTTTGCAAAGGATTCGGGTCAACTCTTTTATAATTAAGTTACTTTAACACGGAAAGAGTCGAATGGAGTTAAATTTTGTTGGGCAAGCGGAAATGGCGAGTGGGAGATGGAATTAGGAATATTCTTGTTATGTTTCAAAGCCACTTGGAGATTGTTGTAACGAGTTTTAGACAAGATTCGTTTATGCTTGATGGGCTTTTACTTGACGAAGAATTACATCACAGGTACGTTATTATAAATTTAGAAGAATGACAAGAGGCCTACATAGAATGTATCTGATTATAATGCAAGGTATTGGGCACCCTTATCTTGACAATCTGAACGGTAAAGTCAGGCAATGTTCGGCGCGGTAATACTTAGATGTAACTAATTCAAAACTGATAAGAACACTAACAAACAGTGGTGTTTACTGCTGATCGCTGCCGTGCTATGAAGACCACGGCAAGGTAGACAAAATATAGCTTTAGTTACAAAACTTTAGCTACTTCTACGTCTGAAACCCCTGTCATTCATTTTCCAATATCCTTGCAGTACATTAAGCTTTGATAGCTTTAATAGACTTCAGATTAAAAAAATAAAACATTCATATTTAAGCATTTTATAGCCATTTTTATGAATGTTATAATTTACGAGTCATAAAACGCGACATTAATTTGTAAGTGCAAGCAATAAAAACCCTAAAGGGTGTGTAAATGAAACCCTTCTCAAGCCCTAGCTTATTATTCAGAATGTAATGAAGAACAAGGTACAGTTAGGTGACCTATTTGTCCCGTCTGGGCTTAGGCACAGCGTAGTTCCTTCAAGGTCAGAGTAAATTAGAACTAAATTGTATATTATTTCGGGATTCATGTTCCATTCTGTAGGTTGAAGTAATTTTAGACAACTCCAAATCCATATTAATTATTACGAATTTGAAGTAACTCTATCTCGGTCTTTCTGTTTCACGCGTACAGTTGAACCGATATTGTTCCTGAAAGGTATCGAGAATAGAGATAGCTTAAACCCTGGAAGAGAACATTAAAACACTTTTATTGTGATTAAATTTAGTCTACGCATGTAGATGCAGCAATAGATGGTAATACCGAATATTGCTAATACAATTAGTTTTTCCCTTAATTGCAAAGTACTGGCAAAATTTCATAATGCCACCTTGAATACACAACAAATCTTATCGTACACCTAAAATCTCACATCTCATTCATCTTCAATTTAATCTCTTTTTGCCAGTAATTCCTTTTACCTAATAGACCACCGTTTGATAACTGGTTATCTGGTATGGTTCAACTCTTCGTCAAAGTACGGCAGATGTATTATCAAGTCTGTGGTCAAAGTACGCGAAGACCGTCTGGGGTGTACTAATTTAATATGCATCGGCACGACTGATTCGATTGAGACCGCTTTACCGCGCGGATTGGTCGGGAGTGTTGAGAGTGCAACATACTGTGTTAAAGGATGGTTAGACTAGAGTGGTCTCTATCACTCGATAGAGTTTGTAAGCGCTTTTGCCGCTGGCAATAGACCGATGTGCTAGCTACTGAAGGTAAGGGTAAGCGTGTATTAGGCGGTACTGGTTGTGATCGCTACAATAGTTTTGAGTCTAGGTATGGCTCAATTTTCCATTCACTTTACTTGAAGGCATATTGTCATCAGTTTTGGTAAAATGAATCAACTCATTTTATTTCCTTTATCTTTTTTTGTGTTTCATCATCAACAGCCCCAAGACGTCCACGGCTGAATATAGGCCTCCCTTATAGAGCGCCACCTAGAGCGGATGCTCGCCTCCTGCATCCATCGGTTCCCCGCGGCCTTCACCTGATCGCCGGTCCATATAGTGGGAGCCAGCCTACGCTGCGTCTTCCGGTTCCGGTTTTTGTGTGTATCTATCTATAAAAATAATAGGCTGTATCTGTTAACATTTACAAAACATAATACTATGTTGACCCTAGCAATCGTTGGGAGTATCAGCTGTTTGATGTGATCAAAGTACCTACATAGTTTAGTGCGCATACACCATATCAGGCTTAGAATCGATCAGAATGCAAATATTTAAGGAGTCTTTGAAGGAACTAAATAGAGTCTGAATAGAATCTAGACCCAGCTGCTAGGTGATAATTATGTGTAGCAAGTGCTTTTATTAGCAAGTACCTTATTGTTATGGATGTTTATAACTTTAGGGCCTTTTTCATCTTTCAATAGTTAGATAATATTGTTATTCTTAGGTTTAAAAGTTGTTAATAGTACTTACGGGATCTTTACCGTGTTTCTTATCACGGTAAAGATCGCGTAAGTACCTACTATTAAAAACGTAATGAACAACCGTGTAAGTTTAAAACAGTGTTTTAAAAGTTTTTACTAAAACGAACGGTTCAATGGAAGAAAATAAGAAGAGTGGTGACTGTTTAATATTGCTGATTTTGTAATCTTTAAGACGGCGAAATCAAGTGATGAGTGGGACAAAAGAGTATTATCACAGGGTAAGCAACGCATCAGTAGCACGTCTAGTGTTGAGGCTACGGTGACCTCTTCCCATCAGGAGGGCCGTATGCTTGTTTGCTACCTATATCATAATAAAAAACGAGGAAATTCCATTCTTTTTAAGTTTTTCTATTGATGTATAATTACTTGGAAAGAGAGAAGAGCACAACTCCCGTTTGAATTTGGAATGAAGAACAATGAGTTCATTACATTTAAATTAACCAAAATACAAAACAAATGACCATCAACATGAACAAGCATCTCTCGTTCACCCTCTTCTACCAGTCGTTATCCTACGTGCCTACCCCTAACGGCGGAGTCGTTATGTTCCAGTGACGGCGTTATTTAGCCGTTGATTAGCTTCGTCTGAGATGGACACGATCATTATTTCTGTAACTGTTGATAGAACTTGTGAATGATTGTTTCTTGTGTAATACCTATATAACTTTGGTGTATTTAATGCCATGAGCGTATTTTGCAGTTTCTTTTATATTTCATACTGATTGGTTTTGATAGTGCGGCTTCTATAACGGGGGTCTAGCAAAGATACCAACCACTAACGCTAACTCCAAAATGTACTAGGACGACATTTCGGAAATCGCTTACTTCTCCACAGCTAATGTCATTTCAATAGATTTTTGGCGTTAGCGTTAGTGGTTGGTATCTTTGCTAGACCCCCAGATGCTCTATATATGCAATACGTTCACTTTTTCTTGTAGGTATTATTTTCTGTACAAGTCTTGCAAGTGATGGTTAAGACATTGCTTATATCAGTGTCATTATCATTTTCATCATCATCATCATCAGCTTATATAGACTTATGTCTACTGCTGGACATATGCTCCTCCGAATGCGGTATAGTCTTTAAAAAATGTCATTATAATTAACAAATGTAACGTATAAACTATTACCCATAAAAGTTATCCCCCTATGCTGCGAGTCTATCAAACCCTTATAAAACGTTTAGCGACGAGGGTTGGAAAATTTTATTTTTAATCACGTTAGGATGAACTAATCCGGCCAGATTTATTGCTGGATCATGCTTAGATGGTTGATGTTTAGTACTGACATTCTATCATTATTATTGTAACAATACAACAAAGATGATAGAATTTCAATCGCAATCGATGATCTCTATAAGCCTTATGCCTTATAGAAATCGCTATTAGTGGGACACTAATTTCGACGCATTGTAACTGTTTAGTAGAAAATAAACATAAAATTTGTACATGGAATTGATTTTAAAGTGTAAACCACACTTAAGGTATATCACCAAAAAATAATACCACCACTCCACCACCACTCAACCACCACTCAATAACAAAAAATTAATAACAAAATTACTGCAAAAAGTGAACATGTTCACTCATTTAAAGAAATGTGAAAATTCACATCGGTATTGTTTCTTATATACGGTCACTGAATCTAAACCGAGAGCCGAAGCGAACTGGACACGAAATAAAAACGATTTAGCTATCTAAAGCGAATTTTCACGTCGTAACCAGAGTTAGGGGTCTACAGACGAGGTACTGATGAAATACTTTTGTGGAAAGTCACAAACATTCGCCACATCTCGGCAATAGTTTGTCGAGATTTGACGAATGTTTGTGCATACAATGTTGCTATATTTTTTGCAATGATATTTTCTTATTTTATTTGCAGCTGTAGGAAAATTATTTTATTTCGAATAATTCACGTGATGAGTGTGCAGGTGTTATAAATTGCACACAAACTTATTTATAGCTAAGAGGCTAAGAGGGGCTGGCATAAACGCACTGTACTTACAGATGTCACTTAAAAATTTGATTTAAAAAATCTACATTTTCTAGACTCTGACCCAAGTTCAATTTTTTGTAGCTACCTAAGTAGTGTAGCTATGAGCATTTAGTAGTAGGTGGTATTATTATAGTAATTTAAAAAATAAGGGCATGTCATAACTGTTAAAAAAATATTCATTATCATTATATCACTTTATACCGGTTTTACTTACTTGTCTTACTTTTTTTAACATCTTAATTAATTATTTTCTAATAGTCGACTGTGCTTTGTTTAACATATCGTCGATTCGTCGCTCGTCTGTGAATAGCTTAAAACTCACCACTGGCCAGAACTGTCTGATCGAACCCGATACTCTCCGCCCTGCTGCGCCCCGATGCGATCAGATAAGAATTTCCACACTATTCCTCTCCACTCCGCTCCTCTCCTCCCTGAAAATAAGCGATGTATTTTCGAGTGCGGATGTATCGCCAGCGATAATGTTATCGCCTTTGTAGATTTCCAGCGAGGTGTATTGACACGAATGCTTTTTACATTTTGCTCGGTCGACGATCTGTGTTTATTTGAAACGTGATATTTTTGGTGTTCATATCTCTTTTATTCAAAATTTTCCCATCTGGGGGAAAGTTACCTTAATGCGAATGTAATTTCAAAAAATTATTACATTTTGTTTTGATCGAGAATATACTTATTAGAAGTTAACCCAATACATGTTAAAAATCTGGACTTTTACCAAAACTCGTATATCTATTTGTCTTTGGTAGGAGTACGTAATTTTACACTTTGTGATGTAAAATTAATGTATAGCTTCAACACTAATTATTTTACCGAAAGCTTTTAACATTTTTAAACAAAAGTTTGGGAAATTCGCGACGAATGTTTGGAAAGTTGTAGAATACTCTCCTGTGAGATTTTGAAGTTTATAAGCTAGCTTCTTTATATAAATCCCGCCTTATATATTAAAGTAGCATTATTAATCTTAAAAACGTCTTTACTAATGGTTCACCTTTGCTTTTACTCTAATTCTAATCAAGAACTTCTAGAACTAGAGCTAGCTAGTCCTTCTGCGGATACGGAAATAAAAATAAGTTTTCAAAAAAAGATCCATGGTTAGGGATGTCTAACTCGATTAAAGTAATCGTATTTGTACAGTGGTACCTGTCTGTACATAAAATCGATTGCTTTAGAGCAAGCGGTGTCCGCATTCCCGCGGGAACGCGCCGGAACGGGGATCGCTCGCGTGCTAGGGCTGTCACTTGCAAAAATCTAAATAAGTAAGGCGAGCAAAAGCAATGTATGCTACTTCGTTATAATTTATGAATTATTTTGGACGACTTTCCTTCGTGTCACAAGTGACACTCAATCAATTTCTTTTACGAGAATCATATATATAAGTACAGCAAAATGCTTCCTTCCAGAAAGCCTTAAATTGCCAGACCGTAATTAGACCTTTAACCTTGCCCTCGTTAGAGTTCTCAGTGAGATAATTAGAGAAAGAGGTCGCTTCAAGGGATTAAGTAAAATGTGCTGGTTCGTCGAATTTACTTGAGTCAGACACTAATGGGAGGGCTTTACCCTGTTTAAGTTTAGGTATAGACATCAAAACTTATCACAGGATTTAAAAGGTGTTTAAGAATACTAATATAAGTACTAATATACCTAAATACTAATTGTATATCCAAGATTCTTAGAAAAAGCTAGCAAAATATCAACTAAACAGATACTATTTAGTTGTACTCCCGATCTTTATAATAACGGTTAAAAAAATAAAATGTAGAATTAATTTTTACAAAAAATAACATAAATATTAAAAAAAAAACGTGACAACCCTTTATAGATGGCTACCACGGTTGTCTATTGACATACTCGGCGGGTGTGATTGCAGTTAGGATCGAAGTGTATGTACAGCTCGATAGGTACCTGTCGTGTTTACCTACCGTACCTATACCCACTGTGTAACTGTGTAGCTGTGTACTCTGTAGACTACACTACAGTGGGGCACTGTGTACATGCCTGTGATTGATCTCTTTGTGCGTGTATTTGCGATCACTATCCCAGGACGCGGAAAATTTTCAAATAAATTGTATCACTTCAATGTAAATCTTCACGCTACCCGGTAACCGGATCTGTATAACAAAAAAAGGTTAAAAAAGAGTTTATTTATCTGATTTTAAGTTTTACCCTGACAGTAGCACTTAATAATTACAAATACAATAATAAATTTGCGAGACAGTGCTCCTCAACCTAAGCCATCAGAATAGTCTGGGGTCCCATCAGGTGCAAACGAAAAATAGCCCGAACTTGAAAAATGTAGTAATCGTATCTAGAGAGTTACTAGTTAGTGTCCAGTGTATTCATTTGGCCCAATACAACGCCAACACGCAACAAATGTCGCTTGATAATCTTGGGTTATGGAGAAATAAAATAGCCCGCGTTATTCCGTTGTATGGGATGAAGCATATGTATGGTAATATTAAGATTTCTACACTGGTCATTAAGTCTCATTTGCTCAGTAACTTCACCAGTTACAGTACCTTTCAAACCGGAGCACATTAGCACACTACGGATTGGCAGGAGAATATCTAACAAATCGATGGTACCCACCTATAGATAGACGATATCTACAGAAAAGTTCTACCATCTTGTAAAGTATTAAATTGTAATACATAATTCCAAATTAATAAACTGCACTTATAATTTAGTTACATTATTTCTTTGAAAAATATTTTGTCCATAATTACTTATGATAAAAAAAAGAAAAATGAGAAATTATTCTAATCACAATAAAGATCCAGTAAGTACTATTAAAAATGTGTTAGTTATGATCCCTAAATACCTACATAGTTTAGTAGATACCTACCATGTACCTATAATATTATTTTCTGTGCCTGAACACATTTCTCCGTTCTATTCCCCTGGCTGCCTCGGTCCGCCCGCAGGCAGCAATCAATCAGGTGGGATCATAGGATCTGGTTGGTATCGAGAACGTGTCCCTTCACTATTCCCCGCGCTTTGCTTAATCCCTGTGGGCTTGATGATGTATTTTTTGGAACTAATGTATTTCGTTTTATCTCTTTTTAAGTTGAAACAGTGAACCTTGATTGAGTTGTTATCATTTCTGCATGAGTTTTTATCATTAACACACAGAAAATAATTTAATACCTTTTGTACTAAATAAATTTTAATGTTGAAATCTTTATGCCTTGCATTTTTTTCCTTTTATCTAATAGAGGGCAATAATAACTCTAGGTTTATAGTAAAAGTTTTCAACAACACAAAGCGCAAAAAGATATTGCATCGACCGGGAATCGAACCCGGGCCGCCCGCGTGGCAGGCGAGCATTCTACCACTGAACCATCGATGCTTGTTAGTGAGTGGGAAAATATCCGAGTACTTACTCCACACTATTACTGCTGTTACGAAATACATAGCAGTTGAGTTTATTTACGTAATATAATAATTACAAGATTACATTTACCCAACAACGCACGCAGTATGATTGCATAGTAAGTATGACGTATTTGCTTCTGTAATGAAATTCTTTGCAACCACGGAACTAAGGCTATCACCTTTGTCATCATCATCAACGGTCTGAAGACGCCAACATCTAAACAGAACTTCCCTACAGAGCGCCACTTTGAGCGGCTGCTCGCCTTCTGCATCCATCGGCTCTCCACAGTTTTCACAAGATCGTCGGTCCACCTACGCTGCGTCTTCCAGTTTGTGGTCACGACTCGAGAACCTTTCTTCCCTACCGATTGCTAGTTCTATCGAGCGATATGACCTGCCCAATGCCCATTGCCATTTCAACTTGCTAATTCTAACAGCTACAGGTATCGGTCACTTTAGTCCTCTTGCGAACCTCCTCATTAGTGATTTTATCTCTCAAACACCTTCCACTATATATAGAATTAGGTAGGTACCTACCTAATTCGTTTATTGCTACCTTGTTTATAAATATCCTTACATAGTGAAAGCTTGTCTATTTATAATGCTCTAGTGCCTGCTAAGGTAATCATGGCCAGGCGCCGTCTGGTGCGACCGGACGCGTCGATAAGCAACGCCAACGGACGGCCACCGGACGGCAGCCGGACGGGCGCCGGACGGCAGGAAGCGGTGCGTACGCGTCGCTGGTGATGCAATAACAGATGTTTAGATTATTACGAGGTTCACTGAAGACTTGCTTGCGAAGGAAATTGAGCGGTGTGCCTAGCACGAATATTCACGCGCGCGTAAGTGTAACGTTAACGCAAGACAGTTGTATGGAATTTGATCATTGCCCCATACAACTGGCTTACGTTAACGTTATACTTTGCGCGCGTAAATATTCGTGCTAGGCCTACTGTTTGAAATGTGGCCCGTATTTGCGCAACTGTTATTGTGCAACCTGTGTATTTTGATTTACTCAAATACTACCTGCTTGTAGTTAGTTATTATTACATGGAAGTAGAAGTAAATCTTTAATCTACCAGTACCTAAATGCTTTTCCTAGGGGGCATCCACAACGTCTTATAGCATTATTACTTCAATCATACTTTAACAAATGACATAAAAGTAAGAATACTTTAACGTTGCAGAGCCAGAGCAGTTTTGATGACGTCACGTTAAATCGTTCACTCAAATACAACTGTAGGCCTAGCATGAATATTTACGCGCAAGCAAGTGTAACGTTAACGTAAGGCAGTTGTATGGCATTTGATCAGCGCCCCATACAACTGACTTACGTTAACGTTACACTTACTTGCGCGTAAATATTCGTGCTAGGCCTACTGTCATGTCATACCTTTACATCATGTTGACGCTGACGTTCGACAGTGATAACGCCATATAAAAATGTAGACGTTTCGATCACATGCAGGAATACTTTATAAGTTCATGGTACGAACTCGAACAATATTAAGTATTGTAACCTTGAAATAATAATGCCTTCTCTTTTGGTTTTTTGGCGGGAACACGGAAGAGTTCACGTCGTTGCATTGTATTATTTTTCAAAACTTTTGCTTTTTCCAGTGTTAATGTTTAAAATTGGTGGCGTTTTACGCATTAAGTGCTGAATTACGAGCATGAGTGAGCTACGAGCTCATGCTCGTAATTCAGCACAACGAAACGTGAACGTTGGTGAAACGTGATTTTTCGTGTTGCTTCCATAGAAGCTTCTAGTAAAGTTGCCACTACTTTGCTGGAGCATGACTTAGACTGCACTATGTATTAAGCCAAAATATTAAAAAAAAAATGCCATGAAACATGATCGTTTTGTATTAGCTTGTGGTAGGCCAGCAGTTTGACAACAGTTATCAAACTTGGTTTCATCATCAACAGCCCGAAAACGTCCACAGCTGGACATAGGCCTCCCCCGTAGAGCGCTTCTTTGAGCGGATATAATTCTTATCATCAGCAACAGGGCACCAACCCACCCTGCTAAATTACCCAATTCAAAATTAGATGCGCTACATACTTTTTTTTTCTTAGATTATGGCTCCACACATAGTGTATTTAGCCAGTGTCAAGTATTGTACTTAATTTTTCATCGTTATAGAATATTTCACGTAAGTCAAGCCTTAGTCATAGTCATAGTCCAGTCTAAGTCAGGTAGTCAAAGTCCAGTCTAAGTCATCTTCTAGTAAAGTGGTGGCAACTTTACTGGAAGCTTCTATGGAATTTTGGAAGCAACACGAAAAACCACGTTTCACCACATTATATCACTTGCCCACACTCATGCTCGTAATTCAGCACATAATGCGTAAAACGCCACCAATTTTAAACATTAACACTGGAAAAAGCACAAGTTTTGATAAATAATACAATGCAATTACGTAAACTTTTCCGCGTTCCCGCCAAATCTCCGCTACTTACTTAAAAATCAAATCGAATAAACCCTTTTTGGAGTTGCCAGTAGTAAAAAAGGACCAGTAGTTAAATCCCCCACTATAATCCTACTCAGACCGGGTGCGATGCTTCTCACCGTGCAATATGGCGTGTCAACAACCAACGTCGTCTGGGGATCCCGCGCACAGATGCATCGACTCACGAGATGCGGATTTGCAAACTAAAAAATATACGACCATGGTAGCTCGTGTTTTCTGTACCCAAAGTGTTCTGAATTAAAAAGAATAAATATGACGTAGTCAGATTGACATTTGAAACGAAAATGGTCTGCAGTTTTATTTTAATTTCTTTTATAAATAATATATTTAGCTTGTGGTCTTCTGGTATTTTGGAATCGCAATAGCGCAGGCCGATGGTCGGCTCGCGCTGCTTACATAAAGAGTAAAGCAGACCCTATTAATAAGGTTCCGCTATCAGTCTGTCTGTCTGTCTGTCTGTCTCTTCGTCTGTCACCAGGCTCTGGCTGTATCGCATGAACCGTGATAGTTAGACAGTTGAAATTTTCACAGATGATGTATTTCTATTGCCGCTATAACAACAATTAATACTTAAAATTAAATTAAATAATTATTTTTCCTGCTGATCTCCCCATTTCTTCACTTCTCATCGTGTCTGTACATTATCTCATAGGCTTCCATTCAACTCACGTGATTTTTTTTCGTTTTTATAGATAATGGTATGGAACCCTTCGTGCGCGAATCCCAGTCGCACTTGGCTGGTTTTTGGCCTTTATGATCAAACTACCTATATACAAAGCAAAAGGACTACGATGGCAGATTGACTCAAAATCGAAAAACCTAAAATGCATAGTGTTAGGTAAGCACTAATTGTAATTTGATGTTAATCCGAGGTAAAGTTGTCGATTTTGATAACAGTATAGTTTGACCATACGCGTCCCCTCAGCAGATTAACGTACACGACAGGAGCGTAGATAATCCCACAGATTAAAAACAAGTGTAGAATATTGTCTTTAAATTAATTCGCGCACAGTTTTACCCTAAAGTATCCTATTATACTGGTCAAAAATATAAATGTTGACGGACCAGTGGAAGTAGAGCTGCGACGTGCGCTAGGAGTAATCTTGTGCATTTAGTTGGCAAACAATTTGGATAAGGTTTAAGGTGTAGTATTATAGTTGGTATAAGATAAATTATTTCAGTACCTAATAGCTGAACACCGTATAAGTAGCAGGCACACAGATATACACATTAGACTTATAACACGCCTTTGGTTGGTCGGGGGTAAATAAAATAACAAAAAAGAAATTCGTGTATCTTTCAAAGCTTGTCATGTTTAAATGTTGAAGGTTTCGGTAATCGCGTACCAAAACCTGCAGCCGTCTGGCTGAAAGTCCTTTAAAATTCCCGTCCCATTAAATAAATAAATAGGTAAATAAATAACCCCCAACGATCACATACATAGACCCCTAGGATTTCCTGCTTCTAGGGACCCAGAACCTACAAAAACCATGCTTCCGAAAACATCCAGACACAGAGCAAGTATTTCTGCTTTTTCTCCTGTGCACAAATACTAGTCCCGTCGCGGGACTCGAATCGTCTCTTATGAGCCGACCTGCTCAACCACCACACGACGGAGGCTGTCATTACTTTTAAAAGGCACGAAAATCATTATAAATTAAACAAACTTATATATTAAAGCATGCCACGTGGTCAATTATTCAACTCTCTACAGGCCAATCCAGTGACAAATACCAATTATACACCAAACATTGCACTAATAGTCCATAAAGTATCCCCTAGCGTATCCTTTGCTGCCCGTGAACCATACAAAACGGCCAACATTGGTTTATACCGTGTTAGTGTGGTAATAATATACTTATATCGCATGTAAAACTAAAAAAAATATATGTGTAGGTATAGGGGAGTGAGAACCCCCCCGAGTTTTTTTTGCAAACAATGGCACCACTACTATACCATGCTATATGACTTTTCTGCAAAGTTCGTCTTAGATACTCTATCCGCCAAGTCCAGCTAGTACCGAGATAACTTCCTTGCACCTGCAGTGCAAGCACCGATCTACCGATCGATATATTTAACGAATTTTCATGTCAAATTTGACATAAATTATCGATAAAGCGAAATCGGTAGCATGGAATGTATTTTTTCGACAACGATATAAATTCGTTAAATCTTAACGAATATGTTCGTTCTATATCGATTAAACCGCGCATGGATCTAAATTTTGACATCTGTGATCGGTTTAATCTTGTCGATCTTATCGAATGTACCGAATATTTATCGGGTTCCTAAAGTTGCTCGATAATATTAACCAAACATTAGTAAAATGGATTTTGGCTATATTTTATTGTTGGAAGCCGAAAGAAGGACGCGGTGGGATGCCTTGAGGATCAACAGGCGGCGTTTAAGAGACGCCAATGATCCTCTCGACCTACCCAACGACCAGTTCGAGATTCTTTTTAGAATCAACAAAGAAATTGCCCTCGCCCTTATTCAAGGTGTTGAGACTGATTTAAGGGAATCATAGAGAAAAGTAATCAACTCTTTGCCATATATATTACTTTTCTCTATGCTCTTTGCTACCAACTATCAGTATACCTTTACAAAGAGTAATTTACTTCGTATAACCTTAAAAAATCCGACAAAGAGTATATAAAATCTACGTGAAACAAATAAAATCGGACAACGGCTATCTCCTAATCTGTGGAAATTTCCGAAATATCGTGCTACTCTGTGAGAGTTAAGAACGAATGATCGATACGCTGTCGACAAAATAAAGCCCTCGAAAGACATCGACAAAATTTACAACGGGCATTGGCAGCGTTCAGTTCGATAGAATTGCCGATGGATGCAGGAAGCCGCTTAAGGCCCTGACATGACCCAATGCGAGCACGTTTATTACAGCAGACAAACTTAAAATTTATTTTGTATCTCATAGGGTCGCTTTAAGCATAGCAAAAATATGGCGATTACGTTGCGTTGCACTTCGACTTTTCCATTTTTCGGTACAAATAATTAGTTATAAATGAAATGCTTATTGTTATAAACAAAATAAGCTTACAGACGGATGCATTGAAACATAGCTTATCACTATGATTTATTTCAATGGGGTGTCTTATTATAATGTAACATTTTAAAACGTTTGAATGATTTTTTAGAGGTCACTTCACGTTTTTTTTTTCTACCGAGAAAACTTTTCGTAAACGTGTTTCGGTTTCGGCAGATGGAAAAAAGATATGACCAATATTAACACGCATTTTTTTCAATCCTGTAAATGGTATATGTTTTGAGATAATCACGTTCAAAATAGTCGATTTGGGAGCATTCAGCGCCTTAAAGTGCCGCTCTGTGAGGGAAGCCAAAGTTCAGTTGTGAACGTCTTCAGGTTAATCATGACGATGATGATATTGATGATGATTACTGTAAGCGCTCAGCGCATAGATGTTTGACATGATTTTCGTCTCTATCGGGACGCAGAGGGTAATTTTTTCTAGCTCTGTTCCCTTAACTATAAAAGCTATATTTTTCCATGCCATGTGAACGAATACAATAAATTAACGCCACATTTGTCACGGCGTCCATTGTGATGGCCACGCGTGGGCGTGGTATCAACAATGCTCAGGGGACTCGTGTTTAATTGATGGGGGACAGCTTACTATACCTGTACAAAGTTGAAGTAGCGGTTGTACTTACAAGCATTTGCGGCGGCTTCATGATGCAACGTAAGAAATAAATAATTGTCCCATTGTCCTATAACATGAATGTAATGTACCTACCTATTTGTTTTGAGCTGTTCTATCTGTTTTTTTTTTATTATAATTTCTATTTAATTTTCTATTTTTTCTATTTAATGTTCATCAAAGTTTTTGCTATATAAAGTTCTATAGTCTTTTAACACTGTAAGATATTACTGATTTTGCTATTATGGGTGGGGGTGAGTGGGGGTTTCCTGAAGAGCCAAAGACCGTGCTCAGTTGACTACTGCCCGATTCCCAATGTTGGGCATAGACCGAATTGTGAACTAACACAGGCTGATGATGATGAATTAATAAAAAATAATAAATAAATGTGTGTGGACATTTCACACAGCGCCATCTAGCCCCAAACTAAGCATAGCTTGTACTATGGGAACCAGATAACTGGTTCAATACTTGTATACTTTTTTGTTTGTAAATACACACATAGAATACAATATAACACCCAGACGCAGAACAAACATCTGTTGTAATGTTAAATTTAATCAAATATCTATCTGACCCAAATCATAAAAAAAGAGTCAAACCTACCATTAAGATTATTTATTTTTAGCATTCACAGAGAAACTTACAGCAGCATGAATAAAGCAATCTCTAAAATTGTATATTTTACAAATAAAATAAAGACTGACTCAACATAATGCGGAACGAGCCGGCCTTTGACACAGGTATGAAAGAATTTCCGGGCAAAATTGCACAAACATTACCGCGTACAACACGGACAGACAGACAGCGCAAAAATAACGAATCAGCCTCCACATGCCTTTTAAAAATTATGGAATGAGAGGCATTGTGTACGACACGGGTGCTAAGGTAGTATTTTTAGGTAGATGCGTGACTTTTCCCAACAGTGGTAATTTTGGCCTTCATAATAAGGATCGGCCAAAAATTCAACAGAATTAAAAGTTTTGTTCATCATCAACAGCCTCAACTCAAGACGTACATATTCCTCCCCCAAAGAGTGCCATTTTGAGAAACTTCTTGCCTCCTGCTACCATCTGCTCCGCGCGGTTATAACCAGCATAGCGATTCAGGTGCACCACTGTGCGCTGTAGCCAACGCGGGACACCAATCTACCAATGTTGGACTTTGAGGATGAGTTGGCTGTATTGTCTATGAACCCGGGTATATATGACGTCACTACCGGCCGGCTGCGATTATGTTTTGTTTACACGTAAAGCCGCGCGTCCACTGGGTCGGAATCTGATGACTCGGAGCATACAGAGCGTTGCGTCGATCCACCACATCGGCTAGTTTAATAAAATCATATTTTTGAATCAAAAACAAGGTGGACTAACCACGAACAAACAACCGGATCTAGTTTCATTACGTATGGGAATGTTATATTTGTGTTCATAAACAAAATCTACCTATACGGCCGCGTTCCTATCGACGCGGTTTTATTCTAAACCACTCGAGAATTTAACGGTGGTATGAAAAGGTCGCCGTGAAGTGGCTCACCGGCGGAGCCACAGTGACCCCACAGTGGGGCGACAGTGGGTCCACAGTGGGGCGTGAATGAACAAGTCTGTGAGTCGATTGAAGAGGACATTATGTCCTGAGCTTTGGAAATTACGTGTGCAAGGCCATATTGTTTGCGAGGTAGTGAATTAGATAAAAGTGTTCGTTCCAGTATTTGCAGTGGATCTTTTCTAAAAAAATGTTATGCTTATATCGTATCGTAAATATAGACACCAACATTATTTGTATCTTGCACTAACATTGATGTGTTTACTTGGAGTATGTATTTATTGTTTTAAGCCTGGTAGCTAGTTGGATCGATTATCTTTGCACAAAGCAGGTAATTTAGAGGTGAAAATTAATAATTGCACAAGTAGGCCATTTGTCATACCTTAAAATAATGATAACCATGCAATAGTTAAATCTAAATATTTTTTATAATAATTCATGCAACCTTTATATGCTCCCTCAACACATTAATAGCTCTTTTGTTATACTCACAATAATTGGATTCAACTTTATCCCCATCCACTGTCCACTACAGAGGGCTACGGGCGCTACGATGTGCTACGGGAGGCTATACGAGGTGCTACGAGGGTCTACAGGATGCTACGGTGAGCAGTTTCAGACGCAAATTGTTCTCTGTTACTCGTTAACCTTTGCGATATTGTTTAGTTGCCACTTAACGCTGCCGTTGCTCTCTCAACGTGCACTTAACATTCTAGATGTGACTTATGAAAATAGTTTAATCTCAGTAACTTGTATCATCATTATCGTTAATACGTTCACAACCTCACTCATAAAACGCCACTTTGGACGTTTATAATAGGGAGGATTAACACCCACTAGCCCTCTAAGTGGATATACGATCTGGTGAACGCCGCGGGGAGCTAATGGATGCAAGAGGCGAGCAGCCGCTCATAATAGTGGCGCTCCCTGGGGGAGGCCTATGTTCAGCAGTGGACGTCTTCAGGCTGTAAATGATGATGAGGGAGAATTTGGCACAATCACCACGCTTAGCAGGTGACTCGGTGATCGCAGATTTTAATTAATGCACCGAGAAAAAATGATATTCTGTATGCTGTTGTCAAAATTGACAAACACGACAATACACGTTACACGCACGGCATAAAATAGAAAACACTGGTCACAAACAATCTAACGCGTGGCATACAGAATACGACTTTTTGATTCCACGTTAATTCCATATCGTGGCGCGTTAAAGCCCGCGTTTACGTTTAGAACACGTTACACGTCACGCGTTATTGGCAAGGAATCTCATGTAGCATAGCGAATAACCCCCCAGGTACGGTACTGTACAGGTTTACAATAGTTCCCAAAAGTTTCAGGTACGTCAAACACAAAATAAGTTAACAATTTTTCAGCGATATACACTCAGTAGGTATACTTTTCCTTCAGCCTCATGTATATCTAGTACTTCTACATCTTCGTGTACAGCCTCCCACAGGACTCCATCGGCCACGTAAACGATAACTATGCGCTTTGCATAATATTTCCAGCGCTGCAGTTAGATGTTATAGCAATAGGCATGATTACTACTATTAAAAATGAACAAGTAAATATTACTTTCATAAAGAAGATGAAAAATAAATAAATAAATATGTGTGGACATTTCACACAGCGTCATCAGCCCCAAATTAAGCATAGCTTGTACTATGGGAACCAGATAACTGATACAATGCTTAGATACGTTTTTGTTTGTAAATACATACATAGAATACAATAAAACACCCAGACGCAGAACAAACATCTATGTTCATCACACAAATGTTTGCCCTGGGTAGGAATCGAACCCACAGCCCTCAGTTCAGAAGGCAGGGATACTACCAACTGAGCTACCGGGCCCAAATGAAAATGAATGCAATAATTGAAAAAATAAGCAAAATCGGTAAATAAAGCACGGAGTAATAAGCTTTTAAGGTTTCATCTCCTGTCCCTTTCTCGC
Source organism: Ennomos erosarius (assembly GCA_963580505.1). NCBI lineage: Eukaryota > Metazoa > Arthropoda > Insecta > Lepidoptera > Geometridae > Ennomos > Ennomos erosarius. Next base: position 498,715 of record OY756988.1, read on the forward strand.
GAAACAGAGCGCCCCCACATGTTACTATGAAAAATCTACTACTATAACGACCTTCCTCCGACGTCACTGGCTGTTCGAGCTATCTCTTTCTATTCCGGTTTTTAAAATGCTTGTATCTTAGATTTTTTGTGAGATATTTAATTTTTGTTTTCACAAATCTATCTTATCTTATCTATCTTATCTTTTGAGGAATATAATTAATTTAACCAAAAAATAAATTGAGTCATCATGCCTATTTAATGAACGTTCTTAATGCTTGATGTTGGCTCCATAATAAACGCAAGCCGCTAATCAAGGAAATAAAAACAACCACAGGTTGACTAAAAAATCTAAATCTAAAATATTATTTGTATTATGACGTTTTTCTAAGTTAAAATTTCTTTACATGCTATGCTATCTACTGCACCACGCCAGTTCCTTGTGATGGATATATAATGTTGATGACTGAGTTTTTTTTTTTTTTAGATTATGGCTCCACACATTGTGTATTTAGCCAGTGTCAAGTATTGTAATTTTACATCGTTATAGAATATTTCACGTAAGTCAAGTCTTAGTCATAGTCATAGTCCAGTCTAAGTCAGGTAGTTAAAGTCCAGTCTAAGTTATCTTGTGGTGGCAACTTTACTAGAAGCTTCTATGGAATTTTGGAAGCAACACGAAAAACCACGTTTCACCACATTTGCCTACACTCATGCTCATAATTCAGCACATAATGCGTAAAACGCCACTAATTTTAAACATTAACACTGGAAAAAGCACAAGTTTTGATAAATAATACAATTTTGGTTTTCCCGCCAAAACCAAATATTTGTTTTCTCGATGACTGAGTTTGTTGTAATTAATTATCTAAGAAAGAGTTTTAATTCCGTCTTTTAAAAACGTATCTTATGTTAGAATTCAAAAAATTATTTTTGTAATCTATATGGTTCCAAATCATGACTCTTTCCAGGTAGTAGCGTGAACATATTCTTTTTATCATGACTGTGTCATGCACACCATGATAGAAATAACTTGTTAGAGGATAATAGGCAGATTTTAGGAATCAATGAATGAAAGTTTTTGGATGAAATCTGAACGAGCTGCTCTATGTTGTCATGATATAATTCTACCAAATTCTACCAATATGTGCCTTATTACTACTAATCAAGCCTCACACTAGAAGCGACTTACACTATTCCAATTAAACTTCCCAAATCTTCCTCTCAAACTGAACACATCTACCAACATTCCTCCAACCTCCTGCTTCCTAGCTCCAATATCCCCGAAGTAACCGCGGCGCCCCTCGAACCCGCACCCGACATATTTTTAATTAAACGCCACTTACCCGCCGCGCCGCGCCTCACCGCGGCATCGCAGGCTTTACCGTGAAGTATTGAGGAAAAATCTGCCAGAGGAAATACTGATTTTCCAAGACTTGACGTAGGGCTGAGGCAAATTTATAGAATTAAACAACAGCGTAAAAAACGGAAATCTTACCGATCCTACGTAGTTGGCAAAATCTTTTAGAATGAATAGAATTGAATGACATTAGTCCTTAAATTGGTTAATCTGTTAGAACTACTGTGTTACAATTTGAAGGGCATTGTAGCGAGTGAAATTACTGGGGGGCAAATGAGACTTTACGACCTGATTAGTCTCGTTATCTTATTAATAGACTGTAAATGAGACTTTGTGACCTGATTACACAGTCTAATGATCTGATTACTAGACTGTGTGATGTCTCAGGATGATGTGCGTGGTGCAGTGTAACGCGAAACTTTATTATTTTAAAGTGACACTGCAACTGCACTGCAGCCGTGTATCAGGTAAACGACTAGTTTGTCACATCATTCATTCTCATAAAAAAACTCTTTGAAAACTTATCGTATTGGATACCAATAAATCGAACGACGTTGCACAAAGATGAAATGTTTACTTTTATGAGATTTGTAGGATGAAGGCTTATCCTTATGATTAGGTACCTCGACTTTATGATGTTTTCGACGTCTCTAATTCCCCAGCAACTATTTTAATCAGCAGTAAATTAACAGAACACAAAGAGAGTCAATAAAACTCCTATTTTCACCCCCAATCATCCCCATCAACCTACCCTGTAATTTTATCCTCTTGTCAACTACCGTTCAACAAGGCCATAAAATTTTTATACCCCCATAAAGTAATAGAAGTAGGGTAGGTTATTGAGTTAGTTAACTTACATGATTGCATGCAGTAAAACTACTGGGAGGGTGCAAATTGATTTTAAGACCAAAGGGTAGTTGTGGTAAATAAAACTGTCAAAATATTTACAATCGTAATATTTTTATAATTCTCACAGTCTATCTCGCTCTTGAATCACAAACCAGAGGCCCTACCTCTCACAGAGTCTGTCTCGCTCTTTAACTTATACTCAATGGACCTAAAATCTCCATAGGCCTACCTCGCGTTAGGTCTAAGCCCAAGGTGATTTAGGCACACAGCGTTTTAGGGACACACTTACGCAGCGTTGGGCGAGCGAACACTATATCAAAATTGTAAGGTTTTAGAACATCTTTTTTTAAACAAAAACAGATATAGGTTAGGCTATATCTAAGAAAAATAATATTTTATGAAAATATTCAAATTTATTTATTTACATATTCAAATATTCCAGGTATAATATAAGTACCTAGCACTTATTCTAACTGGTCATCTTAAGTTATTACCTAGTAACCTTTTTCATCGCAGCAGTTATTGGAGTAAAACTCTGCCAAATAACTAAATCTAATTCGTAGCAACTACTGGTATAGGTATCATTTACCATAACATACTAAAGAGCCTTTCTCTAACTTAACATAAGCACAAGTCAGAGCGTCGCACAAATGTAACTACGTACCTACAAAGGATTTAAGACCCGCGCTGACTGTTCAAGGCGCATTCGCCGCCCAACGGCTCTGACGTCCGCCCGCCTACGTGGCGCCGCCCGCCCTAGCGATCGCGACGCGAACTATACCAACTATCTCTAAGAAATATAATAATTAGCAAAATTTTAAATTAAAAAGTAGTGTTTTAGTGTAGCTTCAGTGTTAAAGTAGAGACGTAGTGATTTATTGAAGTAACTAACATAATCTTCTATTTATAAACAAATAACTCAATTATAATCCCACTTTATCTAACAACCTAATAATACAACTTATAAAATAAAACTAAATTACTAACTAAACCCGCGCACTGCGATCGTAAAACTGCTATCGTTAAAAATAACCGTTTAAACAATCGTTAACGGCTAATTCTTAGCACGCTGTTTGGACAACTCAAATACATTGACGTGCTTATTATACAACGATTGGGAGAGTAGACTTTATTGTCAGGGTGTAGAGTTGATTTTCGCGTGTGTGGAGCGATTGGAAGGTGCGAGTGGGGAGGTAAATATTTATATTGACGTTATAGACTGCAACTACTGTTCGCGACGGTTCCGGGTTCGTGGTATTGTTTTACATGCAGGTGAGTGTTTTAGTCTTTATGGAGCAGTTTATTTGCTTGGAATCTAAAAGGAATATACGTTAATCATCATCATCATCATCATCATTAACAGCCTGAAGACGTCCACTGTTGAACATAGGCCTCCTCCAGGGAGCGTCACTTAGAGCGGCTGCTCGCTTCCTGCATCCATCGGCTCCCCGCGGCTTTCACCAGGTCGTCGGTCCACCTAGTGGGGGGCCGGCCTACGCTGCGTCTTCCGGTTCGCGGTCACCACTCGAGAACCTTTCTTCCCCATCGGTTGTCAGTTCTACGAGCGATGTGGCCTGCCCATTGCCATTTCAACTTGCTAATCCTAAAAGCTACACCAGTCACTTTAGTTCTCCTGCGGATCTCCTCATTTCGGATCATATCTCGCAGGGAAACGCCGAGCATTGCTCTCTCCATAGCTCATATAGATCAATAACGATTGAATACCTCGTAGTAAATTATCTATGCAAATGACACAAATAATTCACATTACATTTGAAGACCCCTTTTACCGTTTTCTCTCAATATTATGTGACGGGCCAATAAAGATAACGAGAATTATTTGTGATTTTGATAAAATCATTCCATCCCCACTAGTGGGGATACTAAGGATAGAACACGGACACTATAATTTATAATTTATTAAAATCTATAAAAACTGTATTCCTTTTGACCGCATTATCCGGTTACAGGCAGTAGGTACGATTGTAATAAACTGAATAAAGCTATCTTTTATTATAAATGTGAAAGTGTGATATGATATAACATTTAGATAGATTTGTCTCTAGTTGAATTTTATATTAAGTTTAAACAATGCTACATTGTACCACAGAATAATACCTAATAAGTTGAACTACCTGAACCACAGCATTCCACTTGATTTTTTTATCATAATACACGTAACACGTTTTTACATAACCTATGCTGCCTTTACGATAGCATGATTGCAAGTTGATTAGGGCGCGTGCACACCGTGAATTTTAATTACGCGACGCCCGAACGGCAAGTGAGTTATGGCGGTGTAACCGCGACAATCATGCGATTCGCTGTTATTACACAGGCGAGCATGATGTGTAGATTAGGTGTATTGCGTTCAAATAGCATAAATTGTTATTTTTTTAACGTCTTATAGACTTATCTGTATCACTGTTTTATTGTTACTAAATGAGTTAGTAACAATAAAATAAATTATACAGGTTCTTTTAATTTGGTGCAAATATTAATTTATTTTTTTCGGTCTGAAATCAGCAAAAATACCTGATTCAATTAACAAGTAAATTAAATTTGCCGATATATCCAAAATCATATTCAAAAAACAATTTAAAAAAAAATTTGTTAGCTTTTATTGTGAGTTAAACATTCTGTGGTTAAACAGCGTTTTTTATGAAACATTTCTATGTCAAAAAAATTTTAAATATATTATGACGTAATATTTAAGTTCAAACAGTACACACAAGCAGAATCCAATTCATCCCCAGGCGCACTACTGAACTTCGAACTCATTGCTATGCGGACGCCGTTCCCGCCGTAACGAGTGGCCGGCGCGGCGGCGGGAACTCAGTCACGTGTGAACGCGCCTTATTTTCATACAGCCGATTGGCGGTGGGAAAACTGCGATTGTTTTCATTGTTTAGTTACGTACATACCCCGCCCGCCATGATGCTCACTTCAGCTTTACCCATAGTAAAAAAACTGCCATTTTCAATAAAAAACCTTGATTTGATTGAATTCCATTTCGCAATTTGATGTTGAACTGAGGTTTGATTAGACCTGTTGGATCTAAGATAATTATTTAAATTTGAAATTTATTATGGCTTAAGAAGTTTTAGGATTAATAAAAGTATTAAATAAATAAATACTTAACTTGCAAGTTAGTTGTTATTAATAAAGAAATAGGAAACATACTTAATCTTTTTCAACTTAATACACAAATTCGTAGACTCTCTCCGAAATAAATACTTCTACCAGCTAATAATATTATCGGATAAATCAGAGCGCTACACAAAATACTGAACAACTTTGCCGAGAATCTAATCAAACGTTTATTAAAGCGATATAGAATCTAATGCACACGTAGTTCGGAACAAGACGAAAGATTCCGAAGTTGTCCGAGATCCGTGACCAATCACTGCGCATTATGCGTTTGCCCCGGCCGCTCGGGGCTCTGTCGCCCGGGGCAATTGAATTACGCGTGGGGGCGCACGTACGCAAGTGTGTAGAGGGCTTTACAACGCGGTATTTGTTGTGGAGTGTGGTGGAGTCTTTATAGAACACCTATACAAAGAGGGTAGTCTCTTGAATTAGTAACCCCTGGATTTATAATCATTTTAAAGCAGCTCAAAGCAGCGCTCTCTGGGGGAGGCCTATGTTCAGCCGTGGACGTCTTCAGGCTGATGATGATGATGATGATGATGATCAACCTGTAAAAGTTTACTATGACGAGAATATTATATATTTTGTAAGTCGTGTTACAACGAATTTTCATCGATTTATACAGGTTTTGTACAATTGCAAATAATAGATTAAAATCGGTCAATCACGGTTGTCAAGGATATATAAGGTCTGATTTTAGTGGCCAACTTTAATATATTATTATTGGCAGGAACAATTGGGTACTTAATTATTGAGAAAATGTGAAAAAAAATCTAAAGAGCTTTTAACGCTTTACCTATATTGATTATGGATCGACACAATGTATTCCAATGGTTGTAAAAAAATTGGTGCTTGCGTGATCTACCATTCGCGGAACAATTACTTTCTGATGGCTTACAATTTTCAATGAAATCATGTTTGGGATCCTCCAGTAGGTAAAACTATCCATCATTCATTCATCGTTCATCGTTCATCGCCCGCAAAGTCATCCGATCGACGGATAAATGGTACTACGTCATCCACATCTGTGCCGTACATGAAGCAATCTATCTATCAATCCCTGCCATTACGTGTCGTCGAACAATTATGACGAAAAACAGAGTTTGTAATATTTATACTATCCAATTTGAGTCTTTTGCTGCTGGTGATAAAGTCTAAATTGCAATAACATTCGATAGCATTATGAAAGTTCTGTTAATTTTGGATTATTTCACAGATGTGTTTATTGTTTGCGTTGCGAATAAAATTCAATATCGATTTAAATAACAACAAAAATAAATAGTGCTTTTGGAAATATGAATGGATATTGAAAAGGGCAGCTGAAAAGTGACGTGTTTAATATACAGGGTTACAGGAAAAATCGTGCTAGATCCGTTAAGGGCGTGGAGTACCCATCATTTCTGACTTATTTCACTATGAAACACCCTAGCCTAAACTTAACCCTTTTCGAAATATTCGACTTTTAATTTTTTTTTTTTTAATATTTTGTGTGTCTTATTATTATTATTATTGCATTTTTACATGTGTAATAAGATGCTTTGGGACGTCAATCAATAAAATAGTACATAATATAATATTTAATAGACTATAGTAGACAAGTGAAAGTTAAGAAATAAAAAAATATTTGAATCTGTATTTTTTTCTAACGGATATCTAAAAATAATATTATAAGTTTAGGCTAGGGTGTTTCATAGTGAAATAAATTAGAAATGGTGGGAACTCCACGCCCTTAGCGGATCTAGCACAATTTTTCCTGTAACCCTGTATAAGTGACAAATTGCTATATTCACCTATGCGGTTAGTTCAAAGCAGACTTTCTACTCTTTTTAAATAAGCAGTCTAAAGACAGTGAACATTACTATCGCTGTCTCACTCCACTAAACTTTTGATAAAGTGGTATGAATCATGAATATCCTTACAAATAAAGAAACAATCGGTTTATAATGAAGTAATAATCATAAATAATAATAGTAAGTAGTAGTAGTAATAAGTAGTAGTAGTAGTATATATAATTTTTATTTTTCCAGTTCTGGTGTAATGTCACACACTAAATGTTGCGCTAGCTACCATATTTTGTAAATACCTATTTATTTAGTCTAAAAGTGATAACCAGTATTTGGCTTATGAGTTCTCTTGTCTTAAATTATTTAATAAGAAAGCTGTTGGTTGTCCTAATTAAAAAAAAAAATTAAAAACCTCTTCTTTTGAATTAGGTTGGAAATGACTACTCATGTGCATAATAAAGCCACTCCTTTTTCATGTCTCATCACAGCTTTGCATATCAAACGCCAAAAATGCAATGAAAAGTGCATCCATCAAGCTTAAGGCAAACTCCACGCTTTTCATCCCGGCCCTTCAAAATTTCCCTCAAGCAAAATCGCACTCTGAACCCAAACAAAACCTTTATTAAACCGAATACTAAGAAGCCGACAGCGAATCGAACTTATTATAATATAAATCGAAAATTCACTGTGACTGACGGCCGTGCATTCACGCCGGCAATTAAAAGGGGTGTCCAGGGAGGGTGGATCTGTCATCCATCACGGTGGATTACGGGGACACTATTATTATTAGCAGCCGACGATAACTGGATTAATCCGGTTTTGTTCGGCAATATTCGGCATTGTGCCCGAATATCAATAATGGTTCCAACATGACCCCAACACTAGCGTATCGTTATTCATGTTATACATGGACAGTAATTATAATTCATCCATTAAAGAATATTAATATTACTATATCTGTATTATTTGATTTCCAATTTACATAAAATAATGTAAACACAAGCTGCGAAATAAAATTGTAATGAAGCTGCAAACTCGAAAAGGATGTACTACAACGAGAAAAGCAAGATCTCGGAATGCCGTAAATGAAAAAATAACCAGACAAATGCGAGTTGGGCTCGCGCACAAAGAGTTCCGTACGAAGAGTTCCGTACGAGTTCCGATCTATAAAAACGAGCAAAAAATCACGTTTGTTGTATGGGAGCCCCCTTAAATAGTTGTATGTTTTTTAGTATTTGGTGTTATAGCGAGAATAGAAATATTGTATTCATCTGTGAAAATTTCAACTATCTAACTATCACGGTTCATGAGATACAGCCTGGTGACAGACGACCAGACAGACGGACAGTGGAGCCTTAGTAATAGGGTTAGTTTTACCCTTTGGGTTGGTTTTTTATGCGAATGAATGACGTGACGGGCTAGTCGTTCACCTGATGTTAAGCGACACGGCCGCCCATAAACAGTTGCAGTGTCACTTGGAACTTTAAAATAATAAAGTTTCGCGTGACATTGCACTGCGCACGTCATCCACACAGTCTAGTAATCAGATTACTACACTGTGTAATCAGGTCATAAAGTCTCATTTGCCCAGTAGTTTCACTAGCTACAATGGGTTCGGAACCCTAAAAACGGCAAATGTCAAAGTAATCTTCAAAGCTGGACAGAAAATGGAATGAAAATAAAGCGAACCGTTTGTTTCTGTGTATTTTCTTCCTTTTCTTTCACTCGTCGACTCAATATTAGGCACTTTATTGAGCATTTGTCCGTCGCCGTTGTATTTTAATATTTTGTTCTGATTTTATTATGAGACGCGAATGGTTCTTTCATATCTTTTGTGGAGGCATTCGGAAAGAAACTCTGTCTCGCAGTTGTTTAATTTAATGGAAAAGGAAGAATGTTTGTTGTATTTAACTTCTTTTTAACGCAATGATGTGTGAAAGCAAATTTTTCATATGCATGATTTTTCTAATATAAACGAATGATTTTATTTTGATGATTGTGTTGCTGTCTGAAATACAGGCCCTTCACTTAAGCTCTCAGTTTTTGAATAATAACATTATCATCAGCCCAATACTTTCGCACTGCTGGGAAAAGAAGTGAGAGAGTGTAGGCCATAATCCATCATAATGGCCAAATGAGTGTTGATGGATGACACACTCATCCTTTAGTCATGGTCTACACAAACAAATATAACACGCCTAATACCTAAATATATCCGCGGGAGAATAAAATAGTGACCGATATAGCTCTTAGAATCAGCAAGTTGAAATGGCAATGGGCAGGCCACATCGTTAGTAGAACTGAGAACCGATGGGGAAGAAAGGTTCTCTAGTGGTAACCTTGAACCAGAAACTGCATCCCCCACTAGGTGGACTGACGATCAGGTGAAAGACGCAGAAAGCCGATGGATGCAGGAGGCGAGCAGTGGCTCAAAGTGGCGCTCTCTGGGGGAGGCCTAAGTCCAGCAGTAGACGTCTTCTAGCCGTTGATGGTGAATAGCTAAATAGAAACTTATAACCTCGTTAAACAATGTCAGTTATAAGTTATAACCACAACATTTTTTTTTATTGGCAACTGATCTTCTGTTATTGTAACACCAACAATCATTCCTAATATGTACAGAAAAACAATATTTTATATTTTCGCAGTATAATTCTCCGTCCTTATACCAAATTGAGTAAACGCAAAATCAATTCGAAAATCTCTTCGAACCATAGAATACATTAAATTTATTCTTGAACAGAATCGTCATTATAGCGTGAACGAATATTTTGGCCACAAAGCGAGCTCGTTTCTTTTTACAGCTTGCCAGTGTTCGTAAAGAAGAAAAATGCAAGGAGGCGAGGTATTTATCTCGGTTAGTGATATTCATGAAACTTGGCTTCGTAAGAATTATTTATTAGTGCAGTAGAGATAAGAAACCTGCGAACGTTTACACGCGGGAGTGAGCGGTGATATTGCAGGTTTTACGGTTAGGTTGGGCTTTGTCGTGTCTATTTATTCCTTGGTTTTATGATAAACATGCAGGAAAAACATGTCTTGATACGATACGATTATTCCAAGCAATGTATGATTTAATTATTTAGGTACAGTTGGATACACTCTGTGGTTAAAAATAATATAAGTGTGACGGCCATTGACCGACCGGTAACTAAAATTGCATTTTTTTTGGAAATAAACCTGGAACTGTGGGCTTTAAAGTACAACGTAATAGGTTCCACCATGCAGCAAAAGAAGCCTACTCACTTATCTGGTCTTCCTTAGTGTGCAGCGTGTCTTTGCAGCCGAGGGGCTCCCCAAGAAGCTGGTCCACGTAGTCCAAGCCGGTGGTCCGCCTTTTTTCGCTATCTAACTCCTGTACCTTAGATGTCCAACAATCAAGCTTTGGTCCAAGTTGAGAACACTTCAAATTGGCACAACACTCCTTTATTTTCACAGTAATTAGGTCCTTTTAAATATCCAAAATGCCAGAATGAGCCAAATCAGAAAACATTTGAAGCTTGTCTCCACGGCCGGCGAACAGGCGCTGTCATCGTCGTTTTTCGGGGTTCACACAACGCTGGTTTTGCTCGCGCGCATTTCGTAACTTTTTTGGCGCGCAGTTTGAATGAGCTAAGCCCAATTACCACAAGGTTGGAACCCATTACTTTTTGACTAATTAAGCGGCCCAAACAACGCCCCCGGGTTGAAAGAGTTTCTTTCAAATATGAGATGGTAGGTTAAACTCGGTACTCGATACTCGAGTGTGTACGTATAGGGTGAATAGTATAAGCTTGGATACATAAATATTACTAAGGAATAAACAAATTAAATTGAATATGCAAGAGATAAATTATGAACAGATATACAACCTGTATACTAACTAACAACTAAATAAACTAAAATATTATTTATTATTGGTTTCAATCCAAATGAGAAAAAATGAAAGTGATTTATTGAGAAGGAAGTGGACATAATCGAACCACCGGGCGCTTCAGCGTTCCTCCTTTCGTTTTCACAAGTACGACGCGTGTTCTACGGTCCGTGCCGGGATAAGTCTCTTCAATTATACCTAATGGCCAGTGTAATGGAGATGTGTTATTCTGCATTATTAAGACTATTGTACCCCTTTTGATTGGATTAGGGTCTGTCAGCCATTTTTCACGGGCTTGGAGAGTGTTTAAGTACTCCATGCTCCACCTACTCCAGTACGATTGAACAAGCTTGTCAATAAGCAGAAAGCGAGAACGCAACTTTTCTACACTATCTGTAACAGGCGCAGATGGAAGCGACCGCAAAGGAACATTATGCAAGAAGTGTGCCGGGGTCAGGGCCATAGGTTCTGAGGGATCAGAGCTTATCGCTCGCCCCAGTGGTCTCGAATTCAGAAAAGCTTCAATTTGAATCAGTATAGTAAGAAGCTCCTCATAGGTGAGTATTTGCGCCCCGATCACTCGGAATAAATGAGTTTTAAACGATTTGACTGTACTTTCCCAACCTCCTCCAAAGTGTGGGGCGTTCGGCGGGATCATTTGCCATTGAATGCGTTGGTTAGACAATTCATTATACCAGTCCTTTGTGTATTGTTCAGTTTGTAGAAAGACGTGAAGATCATCCAGATATGCTCGTGCACCTACAAAATTCGTTCCGTTGTCGGAAAACAGTTTTTCAACAGGACCGCGTCTTCCTACGAATCGCTTTAAAGCATTGAGAAACGAATCTGTGCTCAAATCTGGGGTTAGCTCTACATGCACGGCCCTTGTAGTAAGGCAGATAAAAACGCAAATGTAAGCCTTTTGGCTCCTGACACCTCGCTTACGGGTCAGGGTGATAGTTATGGGACCGCAATAATCTAACCCAGTATGGGAGAAAGGTTTTGACACCTGCAGTCTACACTCTGGCAAATCTGCCATCACTGGAGGAGTGCAAGCTTTAGGACGGACTCTAAAACAGCGGTTACACGCGTGGACCCGTGATCTAATAATGTTCCGCCCCGTCAATATCCAGAAACGTTGCCGGAGTAGCGACAACAGCAGATGTGGTCCGGCATGACAATTTTCGCGGTGAGTATGGTCAATTAAAACGTTAACGAGGTGATCCTTTTGCGGAAGTAAGATAGGGTGTTTGTGATCAAATGACAAATTAGAATTCTCTAACCGACCTCCTACACGTAAAACTCCGTCAACAATAAACGGCCTTAATTTTTGTATTTGCTTAGAACATGACATGCCAGCTAGGACAGCCTTCATAGTTTCTGCAAAATGAACGGTTTGCAGTGCACGAATGATCGCCAGCTCCGCCTGAACCAGATCCTCAGAAGTAGGAATTCCACGTGAATTTAGTATTTTTGCAAATCTCAGCACGTATACCACTATACGACACAATCTCGTCCACGACGATACTCTTTGTGCAAGAGTATAAATGATCGGTTCCGGTGGTTCAATCGCTGCTAATGATACAGTTTTTGCTTCTGGCATCAGCGCATCGGTATCAGATCGAAAAGGCTGAATTGGCCATTTAGACGACTCCAATTTCATCCAAGGGGGACCACTACACCACAGGGGGTGCTCCAGCAGTTGGGCTGGGCTAAGGCCGCGAGATAAGCAGTCGCTCGGGTTTTCTTTACCTCCAATATGGTGGAAATGAGCAGGTGTCAAATTTTCGTGTATCTTAGCAACACGATTTGCCACGAATGTTTTCCACTTATGAGGGCTAGAATGAATCCAGTGCAAAGTCACAGTGGAGTCAGTAAAAGCACATACCCGATCAATGGTACAACGACTCTTATATGTCTCTAAGACAACTTTCACCAACTTAGACATCAACAACGCTGCACACAACTCGAGGCGAGCCAATGAGACTGTTTTGAGAGGGGCAACACGTGATTTTGCGCAGACGAAATTGACTCTGACTTCATCAGAGGTCTGACAATGCATATATACAACGGTTCCAAACGCCTTTTCACTGGCATCGGAAAACGCCATGATCGAGAGAATCCCTTCTTTTACTGCACCTACATGTCGTGGTATACCCAAATGCTTCAACAGGTGCAATTCCAACCGAAACCGCGTCCATTTATCGATCACGTGGTCGGGAGGAATCTCATCCCAATCAATCTTTAATTCCCATAAGTCACGAATAAGCAGCTTTGCGTACAGAATCACCGGCGCGGCGAACCCTAGAATATCCCACAGCTTGGCTACGACCGACAAGACATTTCGTTTGGTACATTCCGGAGGGCACGGAGCCACTTCAAACGAAAACAAATCTGAACGTGGTTCCCATTTTACACCCAATATTTTTTGTCCATCGTCGTCAAAACTATGCACCTGAGGATGTAAATGAGTTTCGGGTACCTCACCGAGTAACTCAGCGGAGTTGCTTGACCACTTCATTAATTCGAAGCCTCCTGATTTAAACACTCCTATCAGCTGCAGTACCATATCCGCTGCCAAACTAACCGAGCTCTCGCTATATACGACATCGTCCATGTACAAGCCTCCATCATGAACTACTTGGGTGGCTTGAGGAAAGTTGGCCTTTTCATCGTCGCAAAGTTGGTTGACCGTTCTCAAAGCTAAATACGGGCTGGCGGTTAAACCGAAACAGACACGATTAAACTGAAACATTTGCAGACTATCGTTTGGATTAAACCGATACAGCAACCGAAGATATTTGCAATATTGGGGATGCACCTTTATCTGCAAATACATTTGCTTTACATCTGCACAGAAAGCTACTGCAAACAGACGAAAGTTTAACAGAATGGTAAAAATATCCCCCTGTAAGTTGGGACCAGCATGAAGCAGATCGTTCAATGACTGCAATTTATCGGTCCGGGCACTGGCGTCTAAAACGATTCGCAAGCGTGTAGACACCTTATCATCACGTATGACGCAGTGATGAGGAATGACGTACCCAATATCGTCCCTCACCTCAGACATCTTAACCGGAGTCAAATACCCAACTTTCAAATATTCGTTGATCGTCTCATCATACGCTTTTCGCAGCGGAGGAGATGCTTCTAGCTTACGTTCCAGTGAAAAGAAACGCTTCTGGGCTATATTCACTGAACTACCTAGTTCGGTTGGATCAGACTTAAAAGGTAGTCCTACGGTATACCTGCCTGATGTATCGCGGGTAGTGGTTGTTTTATAGAAACGTTCACATTCCTGCTCTTCTCGGCTAAGACAAGCAGCGGTGGATGAGGGAACCTCTTCTAGTTTCCAAAATTTGGATACTGCTTCGTGTGTTTCCTGATCGAGGAATGCACAATATGTTCCTGTTTGAGCTGGCTTACGTGAAGTAAGAGCTGGTACTTCCCCCATAATTATAAATCCAAGACTGGTCTGTATGCCGTCTGGCATATCGGGTGGTCCACGAACCCTACCAGGTAGCAGCAGCTGAGCAAACAACTGTGCTCCAATCAGCATCTCCACCTGGCCTGGAACCTGAAAGGTGTCATCTGCCAGTGGGACACTAGACAAATATGACAACACTGATACGTCAACTCTGGATGTAGGCAACTCATTGACAATGCTCTCCACCACCAAAGGTTGAATGTGAAAGAACTCACCATTATCAAACCTTGATGTGAACTGAATTTCGGCTACACCTTGGACACGGTTAACACCACCACCAAAACCATGAACAGAAATAGGAGATGCTGGCTGGTGCAATGTCAATGACAATCGCTTGCAGCACTGTGATGTGATGAAGTGGTTCTGGGATCCGCTGTCTATTAGACAACGGACCATATGAGGTACACCACAATTATCCATAACTTGAACCTTTGCTGTGGCAAGAAGTACTGTAGATGGATATGGCCCACTCAAAGTGGACTTGTGTGTTTTAGCATTATGCATTGAACACAGAGAAACACCTACCTGATCCTTGACATCCAATTCCGAATCTTCGGTTGGCCATACCTCTGAATTACCCGCGACTTCCAACTGCCTTTCACTCTCCACTGGTAAAGATGTACTTGCATGAACATTTGAAAAATGCAATAAGGAATGATGAGATCTGGACTGACATGTATTACAACAATTCTTAGAATTGCATGCAGGTGTGCGATGACGAATACTTAAACAGTTCACGCAAGCACCATATTTTTTTACAATAGTATAACGTTCTTTTGCTGAAAGTTTTAGAAACTCCGTACATCTTGCAAAATAATCATGTTTAGCAGCATTACATAACGGGCACATTGCATTCTCATTTGCTGCAACAAAAGACTTAAAGTTTTTTCCTGGAACAGGAACTGATTTTGAAGCCATTCGAGTATTATTTGACTTAAACAAACCTTTCTCACTGACATTTACCTCTATACCAGTCCGTTCCAAAATTTTTGCTTGCTCCTTTACAAATTTAATAAAGCTGGCATAAGAAGGTATTTTCTCACCACGCACTGAACTTTCAAATAACCGTGCCGTTTCAGTATCCACTTTTTTTAATGCAAGATATAGATAAATGAAGTCTAATTTTTCAGTTATTTTTAGCCGTTCAAAGGCTGACACCGATATGGAGAATTTATCAATGAATGTATTTAAGCCATCAGCTGATGGCCCTTGTATTTTATTCAAATTAAATATTTCATCCAAATATGCAGTAGCCAATGTACGCTCATCCTGATATCTGTCTACTAGAGTATTATAAATTAGTTCATAGTTGTCACCCGTTGGTGTTAAACCAGCAATACTATCAAGTGCTTTACCAGATAATTGGCCACATAAATAGTACACCTTTTCTGTATTAGCCAGATGTTCATTGTAATGGACAGTACTATTAAAACATTCAATAAACATAGGCCACGCCTTTGGGCTGCCATCAAACACATTCAACTGAATTGATGGTAACTTAATCTGAGGAGTTTTTGACTCATGACTCCTACACAACCTTTGTTCCTTGACTGATATAATTTTGGTTTGCAAGTGATTAAATAAAGTTTCAAATGCTTCCCATTTTTTTAAACTGGGTTCATATTCTGGATCTTCTTCCATCTGTGTTATATTCCATTCCTCTAAATTTTTTATAAACTCTGACCGAAGTGTATGTAGATTAGAAGTCTTAACTAAGAAAGACGCTTCTTCAGATTCTGATTTCATATGTAACGAAAAGTCATACATTCCTTGCACTTGCGCGAAGTAAGATTTTAAAACTGATTCACCATATTTAATTTTCATTGTTATCTTTTTCTTTTCTGCCATTTTTGACAATCACGTACAAACGCACTGACAGTAAATAATTGATTAACTTAATGTATAACACTCTACTATGAAATAAGATACTTTTGCTCACAAAAGTAACAATGCAGAATAATTCTGTGGTTATACGAAGAGACTCAAACCGGCAGACAGATCCTACCAAACATTAGAATATCTGAACAAACAATAATTTCTATTTACTAAGTACTTGGTATTTTGACTTAAACTATTATATTATTATGTACAAACTAGGTATCAAATTAAACCTAAGTTAGGTACCTAGGTACCTATCTACTAGTACCTTATACAACTAAATACCTAATAACTGATTAGAATACAACAGGAACCCTAATTACCTGTTACCTATTGAGGCACCTAATACCTACAGATGAATTACTGAATCATACAATATCACCAAATAAATTGGATTGAAACCAACAAACCAGATAATAACGTAGTTCGTTTCATACTAGGCGTTATTTTAGATGACCTATTGAGGTAAACTTGAATACTAGGTTGTAACTAGTTGACTATCTGCACGCAGTTAGGTATTTTTAAGCTAGAATGGTAAACATTACTCGAATTGGACTGTATTTCAAATCAAATAGGTCTTAATACGGTTATGTATCCCGGTAGAAGTGACCAAGCGATGTGACGGCCATTGACCGACCGGTAACTAAAATTGCATTTTTTTTGGAAATAAACCTGGAACTGTGGGCTTTAAAGTACAACGTAATAGGTTCCACCATGCAGCAAAAGAAGCCTACTCACTTATCTGGTCTTCCTTAGTGTGCAGCGTGTCTTTGCAGCCGAGGGGCTCCCCAAGAAGCTCGTCCACGTAGTCCAAGCCGGTGGTCCGCCTTTTTTCGCTATCTAACTCCTGTACCTTAGATGTCCAACAATCAAGCTTTGGTCCAAGTTGAGAACACTTCAAATTGGCACAACACTCCTTTATTTTCACAGTAATTAGGTCCTTTTAAATATCCAAAATGCCAGAATGAGCCAAATCAGAAAACATTTGAAGCTTGTCTCCACGGCCGGCGAACAGGCGCTGTCATCGTCGTTTTTCGGGGTTCACACAACGCTGGTTTTGCTCGCGCGCATTTCGTAACTTTTTTGGCGCGCAGTTTGAATGAGCTAAGCCCAATTACCACAAGGTTGGAACCCATTACTTTTTGACTAATTAAGCGGCCCAAACAATAAGCGAATATTTTTGATGCCTTAATCCTAAATAATATAATACCTACAGTACAAATGCCCCACCCCATACAACGAAATAGCTCGGGCTATTTTACGAATTATTTCATTTCTGCATAACGCAAGATTATCAAGCGACATTTATTGCGTGTTGGCGAAGTATTGGGCCAAGTGAATACACTAGACACTAGTGACGCTCACGATACGCTCACTACATTTTTTTCACCTTTGGGCTATTTGCCGATTCTAGGTACCTGATGAGACCTTAACTTAAGACTCTTTAGTATAGTAAGTCAAGGCATCCCTTTCCAAAATTATTATATAGTTTACCTGGAATCTATACAATTGTAGGTTACATAGGTAAGTTAAAATCACGATTCGTTCCATAAAAAGGCATTTCTTATTACCTTAATACTGAATTTTCCCGGAGGTTCCTAATAACATATCCTAGATTATAACCCAACTTTCTCCTATACCTAAGTACTTTATAATTGCCTAACTTTCCCTAGTCACGGGAGGTTACATACGTTCTATCCTAACTCCCAGGATTACTATAATGACTGTGTCCTGGAGCAAAACGGAACCGCTTCATTTGCAATCCCTCGAAGACTACGTAATTTCCGCATTTGCTCCTGTTTTAGCTTATTTCGCTTATTTCTGCTGTTTCCGCTGTTGCTTCGAGTTTATATTGGAAACGTTATTGAATTGACAAGATGGAATCTTTGTGATCATTTTTATTTATCAGTAAATATTTATTGCGAAATTGTTTTCTAAATGTGGGATGTGGCACAGATCTTATTTAATGTTATCCTTATATTATAGTATCCTAACATCATCCTTATATCCTACTTCTTATTCTACTAATCCTACTACTAAATAAAATATTCAAAAGTTTGTATGTATGTACGTACCATTCGCAGTGACGAAACGGCTGAACGAATTTTGACAACTAAATTATTGGCGTTAGATATACTTATGTTTTCTATTGTTATATAATTTATGTTGTATGTTAGAATGTAATGTTGTGTGATGTCCTGAAATAAATGTATTTTCTTTCTTTCTTTCTTATAATTATTAAAACGTTATTTATAGTGGAGTCACCAAACAATTAAAATAAAACTAGAACAACTTATAATGCGTGGAGGACTGCTGTGTGGAATCACGACTGCACAATGTAACCGTTGTAAAATCACTTCGAATGAAACCGTGCACATAGTTTTGATGAAACTAACTAGTGAGTTGGTTTGATCATCAAATATATATTTCCTGCAATGAAACAAAAAACAATTCGTAATTTGTGTATTTCTAACTTCAATTCCGACAGAACTAAAACAAAACTATTTAATTCCCGCAAAACAATCTGTAAACCGTTAACAGCACCCCGAGCCATTGTTCCAAGGAACCAACACAAACATTTTCTATCTAATTCACATTTCTTAGTTTCTCAATAATTGAATTCAACACGAAATAAAACGAGTTTGAGGAAAACTGTTTTCCGAAGGAATAAAGGGAACAAGGTAAAGGAATTGTTTCGGAAACAACCCGTGACTGCGGAGAGTGAGAATTGTTTGTTACAGATTGTGGAATATATTTATTTACATGTGTATTAATGTTTTATAAGGAAAATCGGAACAAACGGGGTCATAACGTTTTTCTTAGGAATATGAAGGTAAAAAATATTTTTGGCTTTATATACCTACGTCTTTTGAACCCGATAATAAAGTTCATTCCTTCTCATTAGGCAAGTGGTGTTGGAGTTTTTAAACCGCCCAAGAAAAGCTTCTGACATTGCTTAATGACTTGTCTTACGACATCAAGCGAGACCGACGGCTTAAAGTGCCGTAAAAGCATAGTGGCGCTTCGCTCAGTTATAAATAAACCTCGGTCACCCATCCAAATGATGACCACAGCGAACGTTGATTTAAAATTACTTCTTCTTCTTCTCGTGTAGGCAAGTGGTCAGCCCTAGTGTCAGAATTTTAAGGCCGCCCGAAGGCTTCTGTCATGGCTTAAGGACTGTTGTCTTACAACAACAGCCTATTAATCTATATCATCTATACATATCTATACATATAATAAAACTGTAGAGATAAAAAAATCTGTAAATGCAAGATATCGAAAAAAAATGAAAATAGTGTAGGTATTTAGCCAGTGTCAAAAGGTAAGTTTTATTTTGGCTACTAACCATAGATGAGAGAAAAAAAATGTTACACTGCTATTGACGGTAATTTTATCTCGGGTTTATCCGAATGCACAGATTAAAGAAAAAACTCTGTTACTATTATGGCACGGCTTCATATACGCCCGAACCTTCGCTGTTGAGTTGGCGCGCAAAAACATCTCTGTTGACTCTCCTCGATGTTTTTGTAGCGCCCCAACCCGGACACACAGTCAATTGGTTTGCCTGCTGCGCAACCGACGTGGGCTAAATAATATGGAGGAAGCAGTAGCGTTATATTGCATGTCGGCGAATAAATATGTTTTACAAACTGTGAGAGTATTATTTGCGATTACAAAAATAAATTTTAATAGTTTTAATTTATAATTCCTTATCAATATGAAGTAAAACCAATTTTTTTATCTGTTTATCTGTCCCTTTGAATACGGATCACAGTTGTTATAGTGGCAACAGAAATATATCATCTGTGAAAAATTCAACTGTCTAACTATTACGATTCATGAGTACCTCCTGGTGGACAGACAGACAGACGGACAACGGAGGTTTAGTAATAAGGATTTACTCTTTGAGTACGGAACTCCTATATTTTTGTATTTCATTCTGAACCATCCCCACTGCACTAAGCAATAAGGAAGTAATTTAATGCATGTTTTACAACAGTAAATAACAATTGGTGCGCCTGCATTACCTGTATCATACTTTTCGGGCTATGGCGAAATACATCGCGCGATAACTTCGTCTGCGCTCGATGCAATGCAGATTAGAGAAAAACAATGTGTTCATTATGTAAGTACCTAAACCCAAGGAAGTCATATGTATTTACATATAGATAAGTTTTTTCGTTAATCTGTGGTCCAAACTAAAAAAAGAGGATAACCATCAACATAGAATCATATACCTCCATGATGACAACCTTCTTGAATATGAGCACGACACAGAGAACAAGTAATCTCGAAAACTAAAAACTTCTTAGACGTTTTTTATAAGTTTTAAGGCTTCACACGATATCATATGTAGCCAATATTGAAACCTAACTAAATTATTATTCATGTTTTCGATTTATTGGGTTCTGGCGAGGGTAAAATTCTTTATTGGCGATCTGGTATTATGTATTAGTTTTCAAAAATCTACTACGCGTTACCATTCGAAATAAGTATTTAAAATTGTATTTATAGTACCTATAGCTTAACCTACAGTAGTAATATATTCAGTAATCTGTGCCTATTGACCCTTGCTTTTGCTACGCATTGTAAACCCTTTTTTATTTTGGCATTAGACAAAATTTGTATTTAGCCAATGATAGGAAGTATTTTATGAAAACTGTTTAAAACGGTAGGTACTAGACTTTTTATAATTATTCATAAGGCTTCACACGATTATCATACTTAGCCATTACTGAAGCTTACATTTTTATTCAAGTTTTCGATTTATAGGGTTTTGGCGGGAGCAATGTTCTTTATTGGTGATCTGGTCAAATGTATTATTTACATAAACTTACTACACGTTACCATTCTAATTAGGTAGATAAAATTATTTTTGCGCTACTGCTACATTCTTGATCGACCCCATGGAAGTTTTATACGGTACTGGGGTCTAGCAAAGATACCAACGACTAACGCTAACGCCAAACGCTATCTCCAAAATGTACTAGGATGACTTTTCCACAACTAATGTCATTTCAGTACAGTTTTGGAGTTAGCGTTTGGCGTTAGCGTTAGTGGTTGGTATCTTTGCTAAACCCCCTGTAGTACTTATAACTGTCGATTCTTTAAGGAGTGGTGGTTTGGTATTAGTAATTCCTAATTAGTATTAAGAAAATTAATTGTGTACGCATCGTTCAGGTAAATGCATATCTCCAGCAATTTATAAACTTATTATTGACACTGGCTATGTGTAGGTAGTTAGGTACTCAATACGTATGGAACCAAACTTAAGAAGGTAAAAAAAAATGTGGTAAATGGAACAAAAAGCGCGCGGATAATATGTAAAACTGTGTAAAACAGGATCATCGTGTGTGATTCTTTCATATTTTTCTAAACTGTGCCTGCCTGATTAGGTAACTACTACCTAAACAACATTTACTGAAACTTCTGTTAAAGACCTGAGTAAAGTGATGATGATTTCTTTTTGTTGTTTTTTGTTTGAAATTTCTTTAACTGTTATAAATCTATATTAGACTCAAAACATTTAATTTTAGGTAATGGCTTAAATAGCTTCCACTCACGGCTATGCTTGCGTTATACCCATACCTAATACAGGTTACTGTGCTCGGCTTCGAAAAGATTTAGTGGATTTTGTTGTTTGGTACGAAATGCATGATCTATTATTAGACTATAACGTAAAAATAACATAACACAAGCGTGCGAAGCCGCGGGCAAAAGCTAGTTAAATATAAATTATTAATATTGTATTCTATGTATGTATTTACAAAACAAAAAGTATCTAAGTATTGTATCAGTTATCTGGTTCCCATAGTACAAGCTATGCTTAGCTGCGCTCACTGTTATGATGGGTGAACACTACAATAAAAAGTGGTATATACAACTGAGCGCTACTGTGCGTCGGAGGGCACGTTAAGTCGTCGGTCCTGGCTGTTGTCGTAAGAAAATAGTCGTTAAGCCAAGTCAGAAGCGTTTGGGCGGCCTAAACATTCTGACACCAGGGCTGACCACTTGCCTGCACGAGAAGAAGAAAGTTACTACGCACATACTACTACAATAACTTTTAATTCGATCAGATCAAGCATAACTTGCATTTAGGTAAATAGCCTAATGTTATGCACTGAATTTTCATACCTTGTGAATATATTATGTATTATTTAGTGTGTGCAATAAAAAGTTTATGTATCTATCTATCTATCTATATATCTATATCCTAACCTACACCCATTTTTACAGTCTATCATCCGTTTATCTCAGCATCCCGTACCCAGTAAAATACTGGCTCTGGTTCATTTTTTAACCAACCGCAAAAAGGTCGAAAGCCCACTTAAATTATTCACACGTCTTATCCATGGGTCGGTTAAAAAGTGAAAACGTGGCATATTTCACCCCGCAGAACCACCCCATGACAAACGGCTTGACCTCGCGGGGTTGACTGGAGGCTTATATTTCAGGAGATTGGGTTAAGCGTTTGTAGGTTGACTGCGCATTTTCAGATATGAAAAATGTGAACAAAAGCTACGCTTACTTTTATTTGAAAGCTTAAATATTTATATGGATAAAACATAATAGAAAACATTAATTGTAATTCCTTAGCTCGGATGAAGCATACCTACCTTTTTTTATTATTATTTATCGGCATAGCATTTGACCACTGCCTCACCTGATGGTAATTGATGACGCGGCCTACGGTGGTGCATGCTTGCCTAGAAGATACCTGTTCACCCTTGACTTGAAGACACCCAGGCTATAGTTATCTGGAAACAAGGACGACGGCAAATTATCCATTCATTTGCTGTTCGCAGTATAAAGTTTGATGCGAAACGCTTAGTGCGGGCTGTATAGGTTTCATATTCGGTGCAGGGAGGAGAATTTTAGAGAAGGGTGTGGGCTAGGCGACGTTTCATGCGATAAATCTACAGGCACAAACCCCCACCATAGGCACCAACTAATAATCGGTGACCGATGAATGGACCAAGGCAAAGGATGCATATCGCTATCTAGTTTATTCTTGTGTAAGCTTGTGAGTAATATTGTCCGACACAGAATACGGAAGTAGATAAATATTGAATAGTTATCTAAACAAAATATCATCATAATCATCATCATTAACAGCCTGAAGACATCCACTGCTAAACATAGGCCTCCCCCAGGGAGCGCCACTTAGAGCGGCTGCTCGCCTCCTGCATCCATCGGTTCCCCGCGGCTTTCACCAGGTCGTCGGTCCACCTAGTGGGGGGCCGGCCTACGCTGCGTCTTCCAGTTGGTGGTCGCCACTCGAGAACCTTTCTTCCCCATCGGTTGTCAGTTCTACAAGCGATGTGGCCTGCCCATTGCCATTTCAACGTGCTAATCCTAAGAGCTACATCGGTCACTTTTCTCCTGCGGATCTCCTCATTTCGGATCTTATCTCGCAAGGAAACACCGAGCATTGCTCTCTCCATAGCTCGTTGCGCGACTTTGAGCTTAGTAATGAGGCCAACAGTTAGAGACCACGTCTCAGTTCCATAAGTCATCGCTGGCACCACACATTGATTGAAAACTTTTGTTTTCAGGCTTTGTGGTATTTTGGACGAAAAGATAGGTCAAAGCTTCCCGAACGCTGCCCAGCCGAGTTGGATTCTTTGGGTGAAACAAGATATACTTACGCAAAACTATTCCAGGTTTGTGGATTTACACCCAGTTGCAGAAACGATCATTAACTTTTAAAGTCCACTTTAAAAATCTTACATTAAGCTGTTGCACAAAGCAACATTTTGAATTCCTTAAGTTTATCTAATAAAACGTCAAACTATCAAATAGTTTAAGGTTTGATATGTATTTTTAATGGGCCGAAAAACCTCCATTAAAATGTTTGACGGCCTCCGTGGTGTGGTAGTTGAGCAGGTCGGCTCATAACCTGGGGGCGGCGGGTTCGATTCTCGTGACAGGGCAAATATTTGTGCACAGAAACATCGCACACAGAACCGATCATAAAGGAGAAAAAGAAAGAAATAATGTATTTGCAATTTGCAGCAGACATACTAACAATAAAATAATTTCTGTATTAGTTCCTCGTCATTTTAAAAACCCGCGGAATCAACATACTCTGCGTGGAATGTGCGAACAATCGCACATCATCATCATCATCATTAACAGCCTGAAGACGTCCACTGCTGAACATAGGCCTCCCCCAGGGAGCGCCACTTAGAGCGGCTGCTCGCCTCCTGCATCCATCGGCTCCCCGCGGCTTTCACCAGGTCGTCGGTCCACCTAGTGGGGGGCCGGCCTACGCTGCGTCTTCCAGTTCGTGGTCGCCACTCGAGAACCTTTCTTCCCCATCGGTTGTCAATTCTACGAGCGATGTGGCCTGCCCATTGCCATTTCAACTTGCCAATCCTAAGAGCTACATCGGTCACTTATGGAACTGAGACGTGGTCTCTAACTGTTGGCCTCATTACCAAGCTCAAAGTCGCGCAACGAGCTATGGAGAGAGCAATGCTCGGTGTTTCCCTGCGAGATAGGATCCGAAATGAGGAGATCCGCAGGAGAACTAATCGCACATTCCACTTCGGAAATTAGGGTAGGTACATAATAAATTATGCTTAAATCGAGTAACCATCCATGGTGAAACTTTCTACAATTACCTAACCTGATTTTATTTTTATTTTACGAGTAGGTCAACATTTCACTGCAACCCTCCGACGTTAATTTATTTATTTTATTTTTATTTATTTATATTATTTATTAGCGTCAAGATGCGTTGATTCCACAATTTTATTCATAAATCCATTAACTTCCACGTTCCACGTTAAAAACCCATTTTCGAGTGTCCTATATATAAAGCCGCTCTAAGTGGCGCTCCCTGGGGGAGGCCTATGTTCAGCAGTGGACGTCTTCAGGCTGTTAATGATGATGATGATGATATATAAAGTGTTGACCACAGATTTTATAATAGTTTACTACTAGTTTAAGCCAAAGACTCGCTAACTCTGATTGGTCCATGGCCCAGCGGCCATCAGTAAGACAGATTGATAGATAAACAATCTCATCACTTATCATTAAAAACAAAGATAAAAATACTAAAGATACCTTCACCTACATCCATTAACGCTCAATCACTTTCAAACAGAATTACCCGAAAGATTTCCACTCCGCATTTTCCACAGAAAAGGCTCCTATCAACCCACATACCATCCGAATCCGTACAAAGGTATCCTCGATTATTAATGACGGTGCTATACACAGGCTATATACAGATAGGTATTTATTGCGTCCCTAAGTGAAACTCAATGGAGTGAGAACCTCTGTGGATCTTGGTAGGCCGTCTTTGAAATAAGTACCGTGACTCGGAAATGTTAACTCGATGTATAAAGCTCGCCCGCCTTAGGATCGAGTTGGGCAAGTTGCAAGTTGTGATTATGAGGTCTGTTTAAAAGTGAACTTTACTATGAACTAACGCCTTTAGTGCGAATTTATTCTAATAGACATTACTTTAACTACAATGTAGAATGTAAATGTACTTCATCGCAGAGAGACGAAATCGCAAAATGACATCTTAATATGACTAGCACTTAAAATTACCGCGTCACTAAAACACCCAGATTCAAATAATACTTTATCGTAAAATACATAAAATATAGAAGAAAGTTTCGGTAAAAAAAACCCCGTGTCGCAAGTCTATACCTACTTCGTATAGTCATGGTCAAATTTCAGATTAAATTATAAAATAATAATGTATTTTCAATGATATTGTATTTTTTACCGGAGGAGCAGAAGTAGATTAGTAGTTTTGTAAATATGTGTTACTCTCACTTTGCAGTTTGCACATTCTGGGCACTTTGCGTAGTGTTCATTTTGAGTGGTGTGCCTGTTTTGCATATTGTATAAGTAATTTAATACTTTATTCGCTACATTTCGATTGACATTAGGCTACGGCTACCTATAGCATAAAAAATTTAATCACAATAATTATTTAGTGTTACGATTCTTTGAAAGTTTAGGTATAGAGTTTCACATTTGTAATGCCTTTAATTAGTGAGCTCACATTGCGTGACCATCGCCCTTTAAAATTTTTTCTGAAATCCTAAAGTTAAGCAATAAATTAAATTAAACTCCTTTAAATTTTCTTATTGAAACAAGGTTATATAGACAGAAACTTTGACTTGTACTAATATAAAACAAAAAACAGATACTAATAAATCAGCTCAACTGAATCCAAAAAAATCCTCCTGTCATCCTGTTATTAAAGTACTTTTTTTTAATGAGAATGAATGACGTGACGAGCTTGTCGTTCACCTGATGTTAAGCAGTACGGCCGCCCATAACAGTTGCAGTGTCACTGGGAACCTTAAAATAATAGTTTCGCGTGACACTGCACTGCGCACGTCATTCTGAGACATCACACAGTCTAGTAATCAGATTACTACACTGTGTAATCAGGTCATAAAGTCTCATTTGCCCAGTAATTTCCCTAGCTACAATGCCCTTCAAACCGGAATACAGTAGTGCTTGCACACTACTGCTTGGCGGCAGAATAACTGGCAAAGCGGTGGTACCTACCCAGACGAACTATGCAGAAAAGTCCTACCACCTAGTACTCTTTTATTTTGAATGATTTCATATAAGTCCATTCAGCCGTTTTGGTAAGAAAGCCACATACAGATGAACAGACTGAGCCATGTTGGTCTAATATTATAGATTAGGGAGGTTAGTAATGGTAGTGGGATAATTCGATTACAATTGAACCATCATTGGTACTTTCCAATGGTGCATCTAAGACAGTGGGCTTGCTACTAGCACAACATAGTATTGTTGTAATATGATTATTGTTAATTTAAAATGAAATTCTATGATTGCTTTATAGGGATAGAGTGTAAACATAATTATTAATCATTTTCTTACTCATATTAAGTCGCACCCATGTTCTCAGTTTTCTTTCAATATCTAACATAATATTGATGTAAAGGTACTTTGCCGAAAGACGACAAAAATCCATATTTATTAGAATGCGTATTTATCTATTATTGATTTTCATAATTATTAATTGTTTTTTTTTTGTTTTCTTTCCTACGGTTGAATATGTACATCTCGTTACTCGGCGCAAACACAAGTATTATTGCTAACTAGTGATATTGGGCACCCAAGACACAGGCTTAGCCTAGTTTGGGGCCCGTTGTAATTCATATCGTATTACAGTAGCAGTCAATCTTTTAATTGATATTCTATGTACATTTAATTATGATTCTTTGTAATATAAATGTTTCTGGAAATAAATTTTTCTTATTCTTATTCTTATTATTCTTAAGACATACATCCTTTATATTATTAACCTATATTATTTAACTCATCAGGATTGCATTGAAGTGAAGTTAGTCTTCACTTCCAGAAGAGAAAATATTACGCATTCAACTCACGTGAAAAGTCACAAACTAATACAAGGCTTTAATTACTACCGCTTCTATATATTCACCCCTCGCTAGGGGAGGGGGTGTGATTTATGGCGTTACAGCCGCGAAATTATTCCTCCTTGATTTACTGCCCGACACTTTTTACCTGTATTATTTACTACTGATACACTACTAGTACATCTAGCGTGTGGGAAACAGAGTTAAAAATCCGTTGTCGGTGAGTTAGTTCAAATTCATGTGAGTGTAGAATTCAGTTAATTGCATTCGGTTAATTGTAAAGGATAAGGTAATGTTTGTTTTGATTTGTTTCAGGTGAATGCCTTTGTCCTTTCTTGTGTGTTTTTCTATATTATAGTCATATTTCTAGACACAAAGCTGCCATTAGGAATTACATCTAATTACAGACGCTCTTTTAGTACGTGTACCAATTTTACTAAATTGAAGCAAGTAAAAATATAACTTGGGCTTCGTTCTCTATATTCGATTAAAGTTACGATTACCTAGCCAGTGAGTAATACTGATCGGGACGTAAAGGCGGCGAGTAGTTCTTCCCAGTTTCACGAACGAAAACAGAGTTTCGATCAGCTACTTAGTGGGTAAAAATTTTGGGTGATCTGTAGCAACGCCAACTGTTCAATTCGTTCGTTCAATAGTCACCCTGACTGCTGTCAGTGACGCCATTTTGGGTTCGTTTTTCAATTTTTTTGACGTTTTTATGTGCCAGCTATATGCTGCGGTGCGGTAGATGCCCTTCAAAGAGTATTTATTCCCTACCTAAAAACAGTAAGTAGGTAAGGATTTAACTTTACAAACAGGGGTATCAACTAATTCAATTAATGTAATGAGGAATGTAATACGAATTTAGATTACATTGTTTAGTTCAACGGGAAATGTAATAAGTAATACCTATAGGTACCTGAAATATGGTTTTTCTTGCGCAATAATAAAAATTAAAACAACACAAAACAAAAATATCATAATATTATATAATTATTATAAATATTTAACATTATATAATTGAACAAAAACTTTTTAGTCGTCATCATCATCATAATCATCAGCCTGAAGACGTCTACTGCTGAACATAGGCCTCCTCCAAAGAGCACCACTTTGAGCGGCTGCTAGCCTCCAGTATCCATCGGCTTCCCACGGTTCTGAGCGGACTGTTTTAGTAATTAAATATAATGATTTTTATATTCATAAGTATCTGATCTCGAAATAGAAACAGGAATAGTCGATGTTTTATAGCAGTAGCGTAATCAACAGGGTTGGTAGTTTACAGTTACGTAGATCTCAGTATTTGTGGCATGCAAACTATAATAATAAATTACAAACACATGCGAGCTTGCAACAAGTTTTGCTATAGCCGTCGG
Source organism: Ennomos erosarius (assembly GCA_963580505.1). Lineage (NCBI taxonomy): Eukaryota > Metazoa > Arthropoda > Insecta > Lepidoptera > Geometridae > Ennomos > Ennomos erosarius. The sequence goes on from OY756988.1 coordinate 527,820, forward strand.
TTAACCGTACTAATCGGCAGCTGATGTGTCCTGTAAGTAGCAGCCTGGTTTACGGGTCGGTTAGCGCTACTCGGACATTCTGAAATTCGTTACTGCAGTTACAAGTGACATTACGTGGTGGCTAGCCAACTCGGAACTTTACTCGAATATAGAGAACGAAGGCCTAAAGCCGATACTTTTCTTTGCTGTTTTCATTCATAAGAAGACAAATTATGATATGACTATATTACTCCCAAAATACCTATATTAGGTGCTCAGTGTTTTCAACAGAAATGATAGTAGGTATAGTTTAAAGGTGAAATTCACCTATAGCACAGACATTAAAATAGTACCTAGTCCTATAGTGACAAGTTACACTACAATCAAAACGAGTATCTTCAAAACTAAACCTGTACAGTAAGATTACTACTATAATACAGCCTAATCTTAATAAACCACAACAGCAGGCAACGAGCCCAAATGCTTGCAGTAATGGCACGATAAAAGGAAATGCTCGCTCACTCAACCTTTGGGCATATTCGTCTGCTGATGCTTAGAAAGATCATTGAAAATTTGGTGTACATACACTTGGTCCCTACGGTGGCTTCAGCGGCGCGACCCAAAAAGGCAAAACTATAAAACCGCTAAGGTATTTGGCGTCTTTTTAGTAAAGTCGCATTTTAGTAGCTTTCAGCCAAAGTGAAGTTAGCTATTACTTGAAGAAAACTAAAAGCTGGGTCCCTTGGCTCCCACTGTGTTCCTGTTTGAAGGGACAGTGCCCTTTAAGCTGGTCTTTCTGGACAAATGATACTTTAGGACCTGATCTCACAGTAATCTTATTAATGGATTATGGTGACGTGGCATCACGCTATCACGCATATAGGAATCAATGTTGATAAAAAAGCGCAGTGCAGTGTCACGTAAAACTTTATAGTGATAGAGTTCCGAGTAAACGGATGACCTTGACGCTCAACGGCATTTGAACGACTAGCTCATCGCCTCATTAATTACCAAAAAATTATGCGTTGATCTCTGATATAACTAACCTTTTTATATGACGATCAACTCGGCACAATATCTCGTCTGTTCATTATTCCCTCGACTCCCAACATCATTCCAAAACGCCATTTTATCTCCGAATTATTCCCACTTGTCGCCGCAGGTACAGGTCGGCAGTAAACTCTTTAAAGCCGAGCTTACCTGGTTTACGCTGAAGGTACTCGGCGGTCGCTGTGGGGTCGTAAACTAAATTCGCCTTCACCTGGGTTAGTGAACGAGGCTGTAGGCCTTAAATACTCTCTCTAGGCCTATGTGAGCCAATGACAATATAAGTGAAAATTCTGGCAATGTTTTGCCTTTGTTGGGAGTTAATAAGCAAGTACTTTTGTACCTTTTACAGTCACATTTTCAGAGATTTACAAGAACACCTCGAAATGGAAACCATGACCATTATTGTTCCATAAAATTCAAATTGATCGAATAAAAGGGTACTATTTTTATCCATCCAAAGGTTATCTGGAAGAGATTGTTCTAAGCGATAAGACTGCTAATGCTTTGTTCAGTTTTGTATCCTACTGTGTTATTTGGTGTGAAAGAAAGTATTCTTCTATTCGATTATATTCTATCATTGATAAATGATTGATTACTTATTCACGGCTAAACGGCTTATTCAACCAACGGTTAGCATGGACGGTAGACAAAATTGTGTTTCTCCTGTTTTACTCCACTTGACAAGAAAATTGTATGAAGAATGTGACATAACATGGGGAAAGACAATTTGTTCTACCGTCCGTGCTATCCCACTGGATGAATTTGGTATGGGGATAGTATACGCCCTAGAAAATGATAGTACCCATAGTTCTCATCACAATAATCGGTCTAATCCAAGTGTGAAGTGTCAGACTCGAGTTTCTAATTTTTCTTTCAGAATGACTGGGCAAACAAACTTTGACGAATCTTTGACTAATCATGGACAAATCTTTGATAAATTTTCGGTATTCTTGACAATCAACATTCCCTTAGAGGGCGCACAGTGCAAGAACCTTATTGAGATAGTAGTATATAACCCACCACAAAAACTCATTGTCTTCTACAAAGATTTATCTCATCTCCCAACAGAGTTAGTTGCCCCGCACCCAGTATCCCTTGCAGACATGCACCGGATCGATCTCGAGCAGCCGGCGAGGCTTTGTGCAGAGGCGACAGGTGGAAGCGATGCGGTTGCTTTCACTGCGCTTTTGTACAAACCTACTGTGAAGGGACTTTTGTAGACAAAAATATGTAAGAATTGTGTGAAATCAAAGTAATTGGCTAAAGAAATATGTTTTAACTAAGAGGCCTTATTATTGGTTGACAGAGGATAATTAAACTGCTTGCAAGAGAGAGTTAGAAACCCATATCTCTATCTTTTCTTATATGTAAAAGTTAATCGTTCTCAGTCTGTTTGTGTGGTTTTTACACCAAAACGGCTGTTCTGATTTGGATGTAATCAGACACAGCTTATCTGGATTAACAAGATCAACATGAGATTCTTTTCATCTGGGTAAAATAAGAGTTTCAGAAAGAAAGAAAACTCATTTATTCGTGGCAGTAAAACACAACATTACACTGCCTACATGACTTCAGGGGGCCTACCACAACCTCTTATAGCATTATTACTTCAATCATACTTTGAAAAATGACATAAAAGTAAGAAATCGGTCATGTTGTTGACGCAGAGCACTTTTGATGACGTACCGTTAAATCGTTCAATTAAAATACACCATGTTGACACCGACGTGCGATAGTGATAACGCTATATAAAAATGTAGCCGTTTCGTTCTCACGCAGGAATACTTTATAAGTTCATGGTATGAATTTAACCTTGAAGCATTACTGTCATAAACGATGATGGTTTTTTATTAGTTTTTGGTAAGGCCCCAGATATCATCATCATCATCATCAACAGCCTGAAGACGTGCACTGCGGAACATAGGCCTCCCCCCGGGAGCGCCACTTAGAGCGGCTGCTCGCCTCCTGCATCCATCGGCTCCCAGCAGCTTTCACCAGGTCGTCGGTCCACGAGCGATGTGGCCTGTCCATTGCCATTTCAACTTGCTAATCCTAAGAGCTACATCGGTCACTTTAGTTTTCCTGCGGATCTCATTACGGATCTTATCTCGCAGGGAAACACCGAGCATTGCTCTCTCCATAGCTCGTTCCGCGACTCTGAGCTTAGTAATGAGGCCAACAGTTAGAGACCACGTCTCAGTTCCATAACCCCATATATACTTACAATTTAAATGTGATCGGTCGGTCGGGAAGAAGTTCCGTAATGCTATCACCTTATCTGTATCAAAAGTAGAGCCTTACGGCTTTACAAAAAATACAAAAAATTCCGCCAGTCACAAAATTATTTATTAAACAAGTTTACGACTGTAAGGAATATTCCACTTCTTGCTAAATATAACTTCGTTTTACTAAATTAATATGCACCAGTTTCAGTTCATCCCTTAAATACAAAATACACATCAAAGTACTGTTTTTCTTGAAGCCCTTCTTACGCGCCCCAGTATTCATACAGACGCGAGCGTCTTTATAGCGAAGGACGTGTCGAATGAAGTATTTATGTGGCGTGCCGTGAGAGAGGTGAATTGCTGATTCGTTGTTTTTATAACACCTCTCTGTTTCGTCAGGGGTTAAAAAGGAGGAGCGAAATGTTATTGTTGTGAAATAATGGAAAATAACTAATTCGTCTCGTCGATCGATGCAGGAGGCCAGCAGCCACTCAAAGTGGCGCTGGGAGAGGCCTGTGTTCAGCATTGGACGTCTTCAGGCTGTCGATGATGATTATGATGGTGAACTCATTCGTTTATTTGTTTGCTTCTTATTTTAGTTACTTTTTCTTTCTGTTTTCCCACAATAGTAACCGGAAAATACTTTTGGTCCAATGTGCCGTAGCAGCTACGTCGTAGCACAATGGACTCGTAGAGCGTGTAGCGCCGTAGCCTCACTACGCGAGTAGGAATGCCATATATTTCGTTGATGGGAAAGCACTGCATAGTTTCAGGAAATATATTTTGGCGTGAAATGGTTTTGCCTGACTTTCGCAAGAAAACAAGCAAGTTATCTATTTCATGATCACGGTTTATTTGTTTTTTCCTGAACTTCAAGTAGAAGTCAGTTTATATAAGTGGCTGTCTTTATTAGCTAGTTTATGTATGTTTTGTTCACTTGCGTCTACTGCGTTGTTTATGACTTTTATTGAGTGAAAGACTTCAGATTTACATAACTGCCTATATGCCGATAGCTCAGTTGATAGTAGCTCTGTCTCCTGAACTGTAGGCTGTCGGTTCGATTCCCAGATGGAACAAACATTTGTGTGGTGGTGTTTGTTCGGTGTCTGGATGTTATATTGTATTTTATGTATATATTTACAAACAAAAATGTATATAAGTATTGTATCAGTTATTTGGTTCCCATAGTATCTTTACAAAACTATTCACATTTGTAAATAAAAAGCTTACAACTTCAACAGCAGCTCTCCCATATTTCTCCCAAAATCCCACAAAAGGAACAAAGCCTGCAGAAGGCCCGCTTGGACCATCGCCAGTTTAGTTCCGATCGATCTGAAATCGGGACACTTATAATAGAGAAGAGCCGTTTCTTCCGAGCGATATAAATTAGATTACAAATGATGTATTTATTGATTAATATAAATTGATAGTCTAGAGATCGTCTTTAAATCTGATTCTATAATTATTATACAGTACACGGAAGATATGGAAGGAAATACCGCGTTAAAAATAGATCACCTCTAAAAATTTTTTATGCTAAAATGGGCGTACATTAGACAGCATCTCACCTGATGGTAAGTGACGGTGTTGACTCAGGTGGACAACAATTGTCCATTCATTCTTGACTTGAAAACACCCAGGTGCATACACTATTGTTGAAAGAGCATTCCAATCAAATAAAATTATAATTTTGTTATTCTCTGACGACGCAAATTTAAAGTCCGAAGACGTTCACTGCTGAGAATAGGGCCTCCCCTATAGAGTGCCACCTTGAGCGGCTGCTCGCCTCCTGCATCCGTCGGCTCTCCGTGGTTTTCACCAGATCGTTGGTCCACCTAGTGGGGGGCGGCCTACGCTGCGTCATCCATGATATTATATAGATTCCTTCTATTCAATCAAATATACAAATGATGGGGATTACTTCACTTAATGATATACTAACCACAGTAGTGTATTACGCGCATGCATTTCATAGAGTTATTTTTGTTTAAATTTGATACGTAAGGCTTTAGTTATACGGCTTACATTCTAAGTGTATAGCAAAAACCGTGGTAAAATGTCACTTCCTTAGGGAAAGCATCAAAGCCTTCATTAGACAAGCGTATGGGTATATCGGCGCGGCGGTAGCAGACGTGGGAGTGCCGCAAGGTGCGCGTCTAGGCCCCTCTCTATATTTCCTATTTAAATTAATAAGAGAGTAATGACTGGCGTTTTGTAGGGTATTAAATATTGTCGTAGTGAAGAAAGTAGATTTCTATTTATAGTTGGACATCTAGAAGGTAATAATAATTATGCTAATTATTAATATAAAAGATAAATCCTATCAGCCATCATGGCTATTGCTCAAGTAGTTTTATTAAATCCAATTCCATTCGTTTATTAAAAATTGATAATTATAAAAAACAACAGCCTAACAATGACGTCTACTCAAAGTCAAACCCATAAAAACCACCTACAAAAAATTTGTCAAATCTTGAAAAAAAAATGAAAACATTCTTTCAATATTCACCGCCATAAATTCTATCTGTTAAATCACGAAATCTACCCGAAACGGCATTATTATTGGAAATGGAAAATTCCCATTTCAATATTCCAATAGCTAAGTAGTTCGTTTGGTAGCGGAGGCTTTGTTTCGTTTTCAAATGAACCCGCGCCAACTTCCGAATCCGTAATATCTCGAGACGTTGCGATTGCTCTCTTTGGCGTGTAGTTTAGTTTGTTTTTTAAGAAGTTTTCTTGAACAACTTTTGTAAATTAATGATATCAGACTCGCGGACGATGAGGGTATTAAAAAGAACGATGAAATGAGATACTTTGAGATTTGTTGCGAACTGTTACGACTCGTCGAGAATTTCTTACGATAACTAGTTTATTATCAACAAAGTGTATAAGGATTTTATGGTTTTCTTACAAAGTTATTATGTCTGATGTACTTATTTATTTATTGAACACCGGCATAATGTTACACTGTATATATATAAACATTATTGCTAAGTGTCATTACAATTATTGGCGAAGACTGCACGCGCTATACACTTAACATACAATTTTAACCAGCTCTTGATAAAAATTAAATAAACCATCAAATAAACGTTATGATTTTCTCAAAAGGTATAAGTCTCACGCAAACTGCTCTAACCCTTACAATTTGTAACAACTTGATCCATTATTCCTGAACTTAGTAAAGGTCACTGACCTAAGCGGTGAAAGGGCAATGACCTCTTAAACAATGAAAGCCTCAATTTAATACCGTAACCAAACAATCTAGAATTAATAAAAAAAATGTATCTTTACTGAAGCAATCAATCAGGGTGCACTCACCGCTTTGCGGGGACACCGTACGAATATCTAATTTTGTTTGTTACACCCGCCCTTCCACCCTGTTTGCACCCCCGTACCCTGGAGGCTATAGCGCATGCGGCGAATACCCTAAATCCAGGCGGACGTTTTGATGGATCACCCTTAATGACAAGAACCCGAAGGGGCGGGATACGGCTGGCTGCTTATCGATGCTTTTTATCGATAAAGTGGACTTCTTATCGATAAAAGTTGTTCTAAAATTGGCTTGATAAGATCTGACTGCTGAAGAAAGAAGGGTGAGATTGGAATGACTAGTAATTGTTTCGTAATGGTTTTTGGTAGATCGTTGTAGCAAGTTTCTTGCTGTATCGTTCCGTTAATAAAAAACACTCATTTATTTCACTTGTATGTTTGTTAGGGCGTAAACATAAGTATTAAGTAAAATATAGGCAACTTTTTTTATTAATACATCTCACGAAACAGGTTTTGCTAGGAAATTTTCTCTTTTATTTCTGTGAGTTATTAAGAAAATTTTAAACCGCACATTTTTGACACTTTTTAAATTTTAATATACTCAAAGTCTTTGTTTATTCATGGCATTTGGTAATTAATTAATTATCTTTTCATATCTAGATAGATTTGAATAAAAACGAAGGCATTTCAACAAATAAAAACTGTATCGTCATCGTTAGCCTGAAGACGTCCACTGCTGAACATAGGCTTCCCCCATAGAGCGCCACTGAGCAGCTGCAAAAACAATATGTCAACACAAAAACAGTATGTCAACACAAAAACAATATGTCAACAAAAAAACAGTATGTCAACACAAAAACAATATGTCAACACAAAAACAATATGTCAACACAAAAACAATATGTCAACACAAAAACAGTATGTCAACACAAAAACAATATGTCAACAAAAAAACAGTATGTCAACACAAAAACAATATGTCAACACAAAAACAATATGTCAACACAAAAACAGTATGTCAACACAAAAACAGTATGTCTGTTCATAATTGAATATTATCGATAACCAAATTCCCATCTTTACCAGGGCATACAAGGCCGCCACATGAACAGCACTCGGCACAATTGTATTAGACATTAGTGATGCGCCTCGCAATTCATGCTTTTATTGTACTCACCGGGGCGCTCGCTAAAACACGCAATTTTCTATTGTTTCGGTAATGATTCTCGAGTACGTGTTGTTAGCAGACTGTATTCACGTATTTTGTCACGTAAACCGTAGATTTATATTTACCAGTTCTGTAACTGCTTTATGTACAAATCGTCGGTTAAGTTCCAAATAGTTCTATGTAATAAAGGAAAAAAAAGATTGATTTAGATTTAATAATAATTATATGAGGTGGACATATTTGTTGCACTTGTTTGCCAAATTTTTCGTAAGTACACGCAGTTTTTAATAACTTGCAAAATATCAAAAGGCGTGAGCAAGATAGAGACACCCGGTATCATACTTTCAGGTACCTATATTAAAGTAATGACGATTTATCGACGAATTTCGTAGTTAATCTCAACTACTTGTTTATCTACTATAATAGAATACAGTGAACTTGGCAGACTGAAGCATTATTCACCTGCCACTAATGCTCAAACCAAACCCCATCCATAACTAATGAAGGGCCAAAACACACAGTCATCTAGTACACGCACTACAGTACAGTCGACGATAAAATCCAATAAATTAAATATTTTTATATTGCTGAACATAACCTTCATTCAAGGAACTTCATTGGTCATCGACAACTATTTGCATAAACCAAAACTCTGAAAAATATTTTACTCGATATAAAATTAATGATTTTTATAGCAGTATTGCCTTTTTTATGAGATTGAATGACGTGACGAGCTAGTCGTTCACGTGATGTTAAGCGACACGGTCGCCCATAACAGTTGCAGTGTGGAACTTTAAAATATAAAGTTCCGCGTGACATAAAGTTTATATTTTAAAGTTCCGCATGACACTGCACTGCGCACGTCATCCTGAGACATCACACAGCCTTGTAATCATATACTACTTACACTGTGTAATCAGATCACAAAGTTTCATTTGCCCAGTAATTTCACTAGCTACAATGCCCTTCAAACCGGAACACAGTAGCGCTTGCACACTTCTGCTTGGCGGCAGAATAACTGGCAGAGCGGTGGTACGCCTACTGAAGCAAACTATGTAGAACTTTTTATTTTTGTAAGATCTGCATGCATTGTGTATGTAACAAACTACATGTTTATACGAATAAAGAATCTTTATCTTTACCTACCGACGAACTTTGCAGAAAAGTCCTACCCCTAGTCAAATTGCCTGCTAAGCATCATTAATGATTAATGTTCAATGCAAAGGAATAGGTTGAGGTTTTCTCAAGAATCTCTGAATAGATGACGCTACTAGGTATATCGACCTCGTAAATTGATTGTAAAAGGTGAAGGACAAATTGGACATGAAATCACTGGTCACGGTAGCTTAAGTAAGCTTAATGTAGCCTGGGGTGTTAAGGATGAATGATTACGGGTACAAATCCAGCTCGTGGTAAAAATTTTTGGTATTAAATTTGTCCACTATTTAATAATATATTATTTACTCTTCAACATTTTTACATAAGTACTTCAAACATTCAAAGAAACTTTAAGATAAAGACGTCAAGTGAAAGTTTTTGGTTACTAAGTTCAGTCATTGACTGTAGATAACCGTAATGATCCCAAGCACGGAACGGTGACATCAATCGATGGCAATCATTCCACTCATTTGTATCGAGTAGGGGAATGCAATTTAATAGTAGCTTTGTGTGGGAGAAGGGGGAGAGATTTCACCAATTTCACTAGTGTATTTTAAATAAAATCGTTGGAGCAACGTAAATAATAATTGACAATCATTGTAATTTTGTCATTGTAATTGTACTTTGATCACGTTTTAAATTTTAAATAGCTAAACAGATAAACACCTCATTTTTATATAGTATTCAGTCTATAAAATATAACTGTGAGATGCTGCGAGTCAGTTATACATGCGAAATAAAACGCCAACTCAACAAATTCGAAAGCAGTTAATGTTGGGTATTTTTTTATGAGAATGAATGACGTGACGAGCTAGTCGTTCACCTGATGTTAAGCGACACGGCTGCCCATAACAGTTGCAGTGTCACTCGGACCTTTAAAACTATTTACTTAACTCTATTTTTCTCTTTACAGATATTGAACACCACGCAGCCTGGTAAGTACCATCTTCCTCTCTACTCGGAACCGAACACCACAGTGCTCAAGCACCATCCCAAGACATAAAGCAGCAGGAAGTGGCGGTGCACTGTCGAGCAGTAAATCGCTCGACACGACCGTTTCGCCGTCACCACGTGTGCATTGAGCTTACGATTAGTAGGGTGACAATGGTTGTAAACATAGAACTGGAAAAGGGCAAATTAGTATTGTAACTATTATTAAAATTATATTTTAATTTAATTTTTAAACACATGTCACGGCTATGTTAATGTAATTTATATCGATTGTATATCGCATTTTTAAAAGCTAAACAAAATTAAATAAGTTATTCTCCATCTCAGAAGAGTACCAATACCATACATACTTTAAGTTTAGTTTAGTTGTAGAAAATGCGGCTCAAACTAAAATAAAGACGGATCAAAACAATTATAACTGGGAAACTGGTCACAGGTTAGGCCAATCTTAAGAACCTATGAGAACCTATTAGTCAGAGTCACTCACACGTTTCGGCCTTTTTCAGTGGTGCTACAATAAAATATTTGTTTGTGTGTAAACATAAAATTGTCATATTGTGTTATTTTCATCACAGCAGTTTGGCATCGTAATGGCAGTTTTGGTTGCCACAAACTGAACAGCTCAAGAAAAATACTATTACTGTAAGACTGATGCAAAGAGTGCTTTGTGATATCAAGTAAATTACCTTACCTTAATAAATAAATAAATAAATCAGTCCCAATAACGTATATTATTATCGTGCATCACCAGTGCCCCTGATATTATCTGGGTGACTCAATAAAAAAATTGAGTCACCCAGAATCGGAAATGCGTACGTTGGTCACCCTACTAAAAACTAACAACTAATCAAGTTTCCGTCTCACTCATCTTCGCGGCCGCTGTGCATTTCACATTATGACTAGCCGCGAGGTGGGTGGCCGTTTGTACTTGCACTGCTACATTGTCTTCTGCTTTTAATTTTTATCTTAATGGCTAACTTTACGGGGATGGTAAGAGTCTGCTAAGTGCAAGGCAGTTTGCTAATGATAAAAACAAGGAATAAATGTTTCCTGGAGTTCTGTGGTCTCCAAGAGCTCAAAACGTGTCATTGGATCATCATAATATTGTTAGTGCGATGCTCAACCGGTTAGAATCAAACGATCAATAAATTTTAAAAAAATTACGGGATTGCCTATGAATTTATCCTTATATCTAAACGCAAATCTTTGAGTAGTAGTACTATGATCCTCGTAGTTCCTGGGTGCCTACTTGCCTAGATACTACACGGAATCCTATTAGTTTCGTAGGTTCCAGGATCGATGTATGTAATCATTATTTTAGGAAAACTTAGAGGATATCTAAAATATCCCTATGCGATGGCACGAAAGTCTATATAGCATTATCATCAGTCCATGTCCTTAATTTAAAGAGAACATAAACAATTAATTGAGTACATCATCATCATCATCATCAACAGCTCGAAGACATCCACTGCTGAACATAGGCCTCCCCCACATAGCGCACCTTGAGCGGCTGCTCGCCTCCTGCATCCGTCTGCTCCCCGTGGTTATTACCAGATCGACAGTCCACCTAGTGGGGGCTGGCCTACGCTGCGTATTCCGGGTCAAGGCCGCCACTCGAGAACCACAACATTTTATAGTTTTTTTAGTTTTTTTTTACAGGCCTAGAATTTTTTCGTTACACTGAATATATCTATGGTTAATTTATACTTAAAGGTACGTTACCTATTGCTAGTTACGATAAAGTACCTAATATAAGTAGGCTAAATTACTGGTCAATGTTATGTATACTTAGTGCAAGTACAGAACAAAGAAGGAAACACTTATCTGCAATTAGTTAAACCAACGCAATGCCTCTGCTGATCTGAACCACGTGCATAAGTTCATAGAGATGCGCACACGCTTTCGAGAATGTAATTAGATCCGATCAAATCATACGTTAGGTTCTTTGAAGCCATTTACATATGATACTGGCAATTTTGATACTGGTAACTGAGATTGTTCATTAAACTCGCATTTGTGAATTAGATACATATTATTGTCTTTTATGGAGGATGCGACAATAACAGCCGGAAGGCGTACCTTGCTGAACACAGGTCTCCCCATTAAAACGCCACTTCGGACGCTTATCAATTACCATTTACCATAATCAGCACGCTTGGCAGGCGTCTTGGTGATTGATTGGTAAACCCATTAGCATTTTTGTGTCAACAGTGACACGCGTAAAGGCAACATCACTAATTGCAATTCACCTATGTATTGACTATTCATTTAAATATTTTAAAAACTTATTTGTAAAGCTGAGAATATTTTTTATGGAACACACAGATTGAGAATGTTAAAACCAACAAATAAGATGTGCCTCCGCCTCGATAAGTATCTGGAGTGTTTGATAAATTTAAACAGACGTTAAAAATAGAGTTGTGCACAGGCATAATATTGTATTGTCGATATTATCGAATCAATATTTCATGAAGTTAACTCTGCATATCGAAAAAACCTTAGCCTATAATTCATCTAATTCACAAAGTCTAATAATTAAAATATTATGGCAAAATAAGTTTTGGAATAATTGACTATTTTTTTTGTCGATTTCATTGCCGTAATTACGGTAAAAATGTTTGTGATGTATAGCACTTTTGATGATTACTAATTACAATAATTAATTGATTAGTATTGCAACTCTAAAAAATCTTATTTGTATTTAATGATTTTCTATGGTTTATTAGCTAATAGCAAATTAATAATAAATATATTACTATGTATAAAATATTTTGTTTGACTCTAAAAATTATGTAACTCTAGATTAGTAACTTTTGTCATGCAAAGATCATTTCGAATCACTAACATTGAAATTAGTCAGTATTTACTGGTCTACACATACATGTATCGACAAACTTTTACATCGACGTCTTCCCATCACTACGACGTCAAGAGCATTCTCGTCCCGCTCGCTACCTGCGCCTGCGCTGCCCACTTGACGTCGCCATCATGTCGCACAAATGTCGCCTCTTTTTTATTCAACATCTTTTGCTTTTTTGCATCATAAAATTTGTATCGCCCCTTGTATTGATTAACGATACCTCGTTTAACGATAAGGTTTTAATTTTATCGCAGTTATAAAAGTCTTGGTCACACGTGATATGTATGACACATAAAATATCGTCTAATTTAATATGAATATCGAAAACTATTGTCACTATTACCGTTACCTAAGAGGAGCTTTGAAGATCATTTCAGAACAAGTTCATTGATAGTTTGAATCTGTTCTCCTTTTAAATTCAGATTATCACCCAGTTGCAGAAACGATCATTAACTTTTAAAGTCGACTTTATTAAACTGTTGTCCTATTACAGTTTAAGGACTTATCGTTAATGCCGACATTAAGATTAATGATCGTTTCTGCAACTGGTTGATGTGTATTTGTTGGATATTAACAATAATAAACCGGTTATAACAATTAATGGGGCAGAAAATGGTTGCACATCGAATGTTAAAATCATTAAAATATGTTTCTTCTACACATAATGCTAATAATTATAATCTAGGTACGTTAAAATTCAAAGACGAAGCCAAAAAAGGGGGATTAGAAACCAAAGTTTAGTAAAAACGTAATCCCAAAAGTATAATAATATAAATAACTAGTCAATCGTTTTTTTGTAATCGTACAACCAACATTTTTATTGTGCAGGACACAACAGAACTTAAAAATCAAAACGTATGTAATGACTAAACTAAATAGTTGGTGATAAAACACTGTCAACCTAGTTACTTGTATTAAATTCATCAGTACTATCGCGTGACAATTACTTGTTCAGGGTAACCCTAAGGAGCTTTCTTTTCCCACATTACAATAAAAAACATTACGATTTGGTTGTAAAACGTTTACGACGAGATTTTTACGTTATTTTATTTTATTACTCTGTCCCTGTCCCGTTCACACGTTTCGCTAATTAATAATGATTTGTGGGAAATTAAAGTTTTATGTTTGGATTTCAAGAGTTTCTGAGACGTGCATGATATAGGAATGAAATTCGCCATTTTTATGTGTTTATTAATTTTTTATACTGAAGTAATAGCACCTACCTATGCTGCTATGCTGTAAATCTTAATTCAGCAGTAGTTTTAATTTTAGTTTTAGCATCGTAATTAAATAATCATGGTCTAGTTACAGAAAATAGCCCGCGCATCAAGTACCAAGTTGGTAACTTCTAATCTCTCTAATCGTCTGTGGCATAACTCTAATCATCAATAACCATCGACATCTGTGTGCACTAGAGACAGACAGCATTCTACCTGCTCTTTTTACACATCCGGAGTCTCCTTATCTTAGAGCCACAGTGCAGAAACCACTTGACTCCAGACGACTGGCTTCACATATATCACGACTATCGGATAGGGTAAAAAGTAACACAAATAATGTTTTAGTTTTGGCTCTTCTCGGAAATGTTAGTCACTATGTATGGTGAGTCAAGTGACTTCTTCTAGTAATTTTTAACTTTTTATTTTCTTTCGTCATTTATTCCACAGCTCTTTAATAGAATTGTAAATATTTTTTCTTAAATATCAGACAAAACAATAATATTTTTAAAAATTGATGTTTGTGATTTGGTGTACCTAATTTGATTAGTAAAATCAAATCTAAGTATTTATGTGCATAAAAACGTTGTGATACCTATGTACATATTTCATGATCCTTCATAATCATCATCGTCAACAGCCTAAAGAGTTGAAGAAGTCAGTAGCTGAGCATTTGAACCTGCATCTGCGACAAACCTACATCCAACGGCTCCCCAATGTTTTGACCTATGTAGGCCTGGCCTCCGCTACCTTTATAAATAGAATAAAAATATCAACTATCAATAAAAAACCTCCCCATATTTAAAAAAACAAGCAATTCTAGTTGAGGATGTATTTTACTAATTTTAATTAAGTAGTAAAATACAGCCTCAACTTGAATTTCCTATTTTTTTAAATCGTAAGATGTCCTGCCAAAATTTTGCAATAGAAATACAGTTAGGTACTAATATTAGCTTAGCTATTTAATAATAAACAGAACTGTTGCAGATATTGACGGGCCCGATAGCTCAGTTGGTAGTAGCCCTGCCTTCTGAGCTGAGGGCTGTGGGTTCGATTCCTACCCAGGACAAACATTTGTGTGATGAACATAGATGTTTGTTCTGCGTCTGGATGTTATATTGTATTCTATATATGTACTTACAAACAAAAAAGTATCTAAGTATTATATCAGTTATCTGGTTCCCATAGTACAAGCTTTGCTTAATTTGGGGCTAGATGGCGTTGTGTGAAATGCCCACACATATTTATTTATTTATTTTTTATATTTGAAATCAAGCTATGATAAAGATGTAATTCCCTTTTACCTCAGAAGTTAACATCTTGGATATAAAACGGTGGGTATGTTCGTTGGAACGTTATGACTTTGTTATTTGAACAGCCTTGATACCTAACTATAGGCTGTTATAAGATATTCGACGAAAAAGAGAAAACTTAATTTAAGCGATGTAATTATAGTGGTCAACTAGTCATGTGAACAAGCTCAGGTAGTAGAGCGTCCAATCCGGGGAGTTGGAGGGCGCGGGTTCAAATCCCGCTAGCTGCTGAAATTTTAAGGACTAATAGTATATCTTACTCGCTATGTTCATCTATTTCACTGATTATTTTTAAGTTTTCGAATTAGAGTAGCTAATTTAACAGTATCGGATCATTGCATCTCAAACTAGCGTATAATCTGTAAACAAAGCACAGCAGCACTTTTTGCAGCGCTCGTTCATACTCTAATATTGGAATGTGTCGCGCGGTTTTATTTTTAATTTTATTCAGTCTCGCACGATTCGCGACAAACAACAATATTATTGTGGAACAAGAATTAGGAGAAAGCGTTTATTATAATAATAAATGTAACATAAGACATTCAATCAGACCTATCTTTTGTTATCATCTTGGTCTGTCTTTGTTATTCATAAACTAACATCTATCTACGTCTCTTTCAATATTTCTGAAATTAAATTTGAAGCAGTATAAAAGGGCCTAAAAGGGTTCATTTAGTCTGAAATTTTTAGACTATTTAGGCTTACTGGCTTATGACCCATTTGGAATTATTGCAGATATAAAACCTCCAATGTGCAAGTGCGACAAAAAGTTGGCAGCTATAAGATGCACTTTACCTAAGATAAAAGGCTCAAGAGAATTAATAATTTTAAGTAGCTATCTTTATCTCTATCCATTTATTTACATCTAAGATAATGACCGCTGAAATCGAAGTGGCTTCCGGTTATTATTAGCAAAGCCATAAAACCAAGTAAATAATAACTTTACTATACCCTATAAACCCTAAGAATCGCTAAAACCTTTACCCTTACACCACAAAAATATAACAACCTTTTTCCTTTTTGTGTAACGCTATATCGACTCGTAAACTTCAAGATAAAATACTATGCGGCACTCAATAAACATCTTATATTTGCCATCAAAAAACCAGATGACACACGATTTTGAGCTTTACCACACTGAGTTACGACTTACCAGTGATAGAATTACGTGTATTATTTATGTGGTGTTTCCGAGTGTGAAATGAACAGCACCATATTGAATTTTAGACTTTATTATGTATCATTTCGTTTGTAATTTATTGTAGGTAATGTGATATGCTTCTTTTCTCAGTGGGTACGTTTTGAAGTGACAATTTGAGGTATTTTCAGATATTGTTCGCGTGGGATGGATGGTGTCTGTGTTGATCTTGTTCGATATTATGTTTTCTTAGTCGCCTTCATTTGTTTTGTAATCGTGTAGGTGTCTGAGTAACCGTACTAATTTAAATTGTGACTGGTTTTGGAATGTCGGTGTAGCTGTGCTTAGCATTCTAGACTATCTACGTTAAGACACTGACAGGACCCAATGCGAGCACGTTTATTACAGCAGTCGAACATGAACCGTATTCTGTATAACATAGGGTCGCTTTATACGTAGAAATAATATGGAGATTACGTTGAGTTGCACTTAGAATTTTTCATTTTTCGGTACACTTAATTAATTAACACAGAGAAAAAAAAACGCATTCTCTCTAAGTGCAAAGCGTCATTTGTTTCATAGCTCTGTGGTTATAAAAGAAACGCTTATTGTTATAAAAAAAAGCTTACAGATAGATGTATAGAAACATAACTGTCATATACAAACTTCATTGAGGATCTTTTATAAAATAAATAAATAACTATTGTGTCGGTTTTTTTTGGCGGGAACGCGGAAAAGTTGCAAACGTCGTTGCATTGTATTATTTTTCATAACTTGTGCTTTTTCCAGTGTTAATGTTTAAAATTGGTGGCGTTTTACGCATTAAGTGCTGAATTACGAGCATAAGTGAGGGCAAGTGATATAATGTGTTGTAACGCTTAGAGCATTTCTAAATGGTCTAAGGGTGAAACGTGATTTTTCGTGTTGCTTCCAAAACTCCATAGGAGCTTCTAGTTGCCACCACTTTGCTGGAGCATGACATAGACTGGACTATAACTACCTGACTTAGACTGGACTATGACTATGACTAGGACATGACTTTGCGTGAAATATTTTATAACACGATGAAATTATAATACTTGACATTACTAAATACACTATGTGTGGAGCCAAAACATAACAAAAAAAAACTATTGTATCAGATTGAGAAAATAAATGGTTTAATTGTATTGCATTTGTAATATATTTAACAATAACTTATCACTATGGTTTATTTCAATGGGGTGTCATGTTCTAATGTAACATGTTAGGGCGTTTGAATGATATTTTAGAGGTCAATCCATGATTTTTTTCAATCGAGAAAAATTTTCGTATACGTGTTTTGGTTTCTGCAGATGTCAATAAGATATAACGAGTATTAACATTCTGTAACATTTATATTTGAACAATAAAGAAATTTGTATTTGTATTCGTATTTTTTTTCAATCCTGCAAATGTGTACGTTATGAGATAATCATGTTCAAATTAGTCGATTTGGTTGCATTCAGCGCCTTGTCTACGCCTCACAAGTACGGGTTTCTGTGCCATGATAATTGTAATCCCTTCACTTATAGGTACCTGTAGGTGTTTATATCTGTGCTACCAAGTCTACGTGAGTTACTAAGATAAGGCCATACCAGTGGCAATGCTACTCGAGACTTTAAAATATAAAATTTGGAATGGCATTGCAAAGCGGTCGTCATTCATCTTGAGCCATCAGCAGATTAACATTGTCTAGCTCTAGTTGGTCCTGGCTGTTGTTATACGATAATTATAGTCATTAAGCCAAGTCAGAAGCTTTTGTTCAGCCTAATTGCCTACACGAGAAGAAGAAGAAGAAGAACAGTCAATACATAAGATTACTAGACTGTGAACCTTTTCTCATTTTCAGGAAAGTCTTAATACTGGTGAAGTATAACGTTATCTGTGGTCTCGGTTTTCCTGCATGCATACCATGAATGCGTACACAGGAAATGAGGTGTACATCCGGCGACGCCGCGCTTCCGGTGAGCTCACTTCCGGATCAGATACCCTGAAACCTGAAAGTGTTATGGCTTTTTTTATTATATTGTAACAAAATTATAGCACTGTTCTTATTTAGGTACTTGAATATCGTTATTTTTTTTTTTACATTTTATCTTTCTTTGTCTTTATTTCGTCTCAAAATTCATAAAGGCTAAAAATAACAAAACACAAAAAGTTAGATCCAGTAAATCTGCAAGGTTGTAAAGCAAGTGATTTTTATCGTCCACTTTTATCAACACCGCCATTTATTCCTGTTATCCCAGCCACCAATCAAGCGAGACCTACGGCCTGGCCTAGCCTTCTTACCTTCCAAACCTTTCGATAAAAACTCCCTGGATCCCAATATA
This sequence comes from Ennomos erosarius, assembly GCA_963580505.1. Taxonomy (NCBI): domain Eukaryota; kingdom Metazoa; phylum Arthropoda; class Insecta; order Lepidoptera; family Geometridae; genus Ennomos; species Ennomos erosarius. The sequence continues at coordinate 546,506 of OY756988.1, forward strand.
TCGGCATCCGTCGATTTGTCAGCGGATACATCGTGCTGTTGTACCGGTGCGTGAAAAATAACGGTTTTCGTGATTTATAGCAATACGATCATACGTTGCGTGGGTGTGAAATTGGAAAAGTGTTCCCCAAAACTCTTCTTATCCTTATACTAAAAGCATACCTAATACCCTACGTCGTTCGCACTACTGCTTGTCGGCAGAATAACTGGCAAAGCGGTGGCACTACCTAGAGTAGTTATACCAAGTTTCGTCCGGGTACCAATATCCGAAAATATGAAAGCAAACGCGAAATGAAGCACTACGTTTACTTGTTCAGAAAATTGTGGTTTTAGTTCTTAATATTATTGGCCCTAGTTTCAGTGCTTATTACAATGAAATGAAGTAAGGACCCACTGCTCTTATAGTGTGTCCTATTTTTTGTACTAAAATGTTCTGGTTTTTCTACCTACAAATCTCGGGTTTCAAAACTTGGAAATGGAAACCCTAACTCACGTACAATCTATTTTTATAACTTCTTTTCATTCTGATCAATTTTAAAATGTTTCTTAAATGAAGGAATGATTTTAAATGGTTCTTGTAGAATCACAAAACAGGTTGTTGTCTATTACATTTTTTAATCATAGTTAATTAAACTAGGACTAGGAATACAGCGTGCGTAAGAAGTTACGCAATGCTTGTAACATTGTAATTTTTTGAGATATAATTTTGTTTTTACGACTTATTATTTTTTATGAATATTATTAATTTATTCAATAAAGTAGTAGTTAACTAGCCTTAATTATAGTCCTAATTTTAATGAGGTATGCATACTAGTATAGTTTCTGATAAATTCTATCAAAATTATTTACTGATATTCGGTATACACTACCTTGAATACCGCTGTAATGGTTCGCTAAAGCTCAGACCACCGGCTATGACCCGCACGACCCGGACTATACCGGTCGTGACCCGGATTTGAGAAGCTTAAATTAATAATCATCATTGTCTATTTCTTAGGCTCCCGTTTTGGCATTACAGTGCATGCAACGTATAGAAATGTTTAACTTAATGAGAGAAATAGCTTAGTTTAGCAAGAGTAATATAAAAAAAAACAACCTCAATGAGTATCAAATGAATGAAATGTCTTTGTCACAGAGCCGAGCACCTGTACACGTTGACGCAAGTGAAATTTTTGCCAGCTCTGTGGTCTTTGTAATGTCCGCTTCATTTATTTAAGTGTAAACTGAACAAAGCAAAACCGCAACCAATTTTTGATTGACCAAACAACTCTTTCAGACACTTCCAAACCTTTCATTTATTCATTTCCATCTATTTCGAGTGCGGCTTCTAATCTGTAACATTTACAGTCGAACACCAGGTTCCAACAAATAAACCGTACACTTAACCGAAAATATGCGGCGGGCGAGCGCGACCCGGATGTTAATACCGGTATTATCCGGTACCGGAATTTACCGGCCACCTGTAACCGTTCCCGGTTAAATTTTCATAACCCTCAAGCGGAGAAAAACTTGGCTGGAAGTGTTTGTACATTTTTAGCGCTGCTGTGGTGATGGTGTAACGTTTTGTTTTGTTGAATATCGCTTAGTGTTGCTTTCAGAAAAGTTTTTCTTTAGGCCGAGCGGTGCGTGTTTTCTGTTAAGTGGTTTTGACGATAAAGAGTTTGACGCTGAAAAATGGGAGCGAGTGAAGAACAAAGTGGGATAATTTTGTGGTTGTGTGGTTGTCAAAGGATTTTTGTAGGTAAGCTTTTAGAGGCTTCAAAAATTCAATTAACGTTGATGTAATTTAACTTTTCAGAGCGCCTTGTCAATGCGTCGCGGGACCAAAATTTGTTAGCACATGTTAGCTCAACGAATGAGCAATTGAGCATTGAAGTGTTACTAGCATCACAGAAAATTAGTAGTAAAAACGGTAAATAGAAAAGAGATAGAGAGAGAGAGATAGCATTTCTGTAGGTCAGCGCAGCCAGTTGGAGTGAGTGTACACTGTTATTCATATGAATTTGTTGGTTCGATGGATAGTCCGGGTATTAGCAGCATTCTTTTAGCACGACAATCACAAAAGCAACACTGCACCGAAACCAATATTATGTAGTAAAACAAAACTATCTGACCAGATCGATAAAGCCATAAAAATATCAATAACCCTCAATTCCGCAGTTCTCCAGCAATCGCCACGTCCACCGGTGGGGCTTCGACACCCGGTTACCGGCGTTACCGGTTAATGAAGCCGTTTGCACGCGGACCGACCCGGTTGTCGGCCGGGTGCCGGTGATGGACGTGTTATGGCTTTGAGACTACATTTCTGGATGTACTGTGGGTTAATAGGCTTGATGGGATAGAAAACGAGTGTGTACTAAGTACTACTGAGTACTAAGTATAGTTATTGGAGTACAATATGCTGGTTTGATTCGTATTCCGAACATTGCTTTTGATTTCAAAGCAATTCTGGTGACGAGAAACGCTCTTGCTTCGACTCAAAACGTACAAGTGATCCAGCTCTCTTATCATATTCTGTCTTCTTCACTTGAAAGCCAGTCCTCACTTTGGGAGTTACGAATTCACACTCTTCTCGAACAACCAAATAAAACAGGAAAAGTAGTACTTCCCTGCATAGGATAGACGTTTGTATTTGTAGGTGTGTTGTGTGTTAAGTATCGTTTAATGTAGGATTAGATGGGACTGTGGTTAACTGATTTTTTGAATTGGAAGGCAATTTTTGAAACATAAGATCGGTTTTGTTATAACCGTTACGAGCTACCCGTGTTTTAGAGCTGGCTCTAGGTCACTTATGTCGTCTGTAAGGGATAAGTTAGTGCGGACTTAGGGGGCGACAAACATTAGTAACTATAATATAGACGAGCATTAGCTATACTACATTCTAAAGCACTATTTTATATATTGTTGTATTTTTCTTTCTCACTCAACATTCGATAAGTAAATAATACCATCGTTCGAAGAAAAGGTCAGAGTCAGTAGGGCGATGTCGTTACGACATAGCGTTTAGGCGCCGACAGTAACGTCTCCTTCATAGTTCTTTACGAGATGGGAACTCCTAACCTGTCCTGCCAACGACGCATCTATGGAACTCTATTTCAACTGAATAAGAATCAGTTTGCTATGTCACGTTTATTTCTTAGCTGTCGAGGGCTTGCTCTCGTTTGAACTTAGATTTTGAATGGTCAGAGTCCATTTTACTCTGACAGGCTTTGGGGTAGGTACTCAGATCGTGATAGATTTTCTTTCTAAAAAGGTTCTCAGTAAAATGTAGGACTTCATGTTTTTTGGGATTGGAAAGAAGGAATCTTCTTCTCAAGGTATATAATTGAGCAATAAAAATGTATATGCATATATACATTTTACACAAATAGATAAGCAGCAAAACAGTGTGATAGAAATACGCTATTTATTATAAGGTTCTAAAATATTAAAGCAAATGGTCAATCATTTAAGTGTAAACTAAATCATATAAGTATACTAATGAAACCCAGTCTTACAATCAATTACTTTTACCCAGATTAGAACAAAAGCTTGTAATTCAATTTCATAACTTTCTAGAAAATGGCGCTTGGTGAACTGGGATTTTTTTAAGAACAAGTAATTTGGTAACCGGGCATCTAAACAAAGCTAATCATCTCCATCATCATAAACAGCCTGAATACGTCCACTGCTGAACATAGGCCTCCCCCAGAGAGCACCACTTTGAGTGGCTGCTCGCCTCCTGCATCCATCGGCTCCCCGTGGTTTTGACCAGGTCGTCGGTCCACCTAGTGGGGGGTCTGCCTACGCTGCGCCTTCCGGTTCGGGGTCGCCACTCGAGAACCTTTCTTCCCCATCGGTTGTCAGTTCTACAAGCGATGTGGCCTGCCCATTGCCATTTCAACTTGCTAATCCGAGCTAATGGGAAAGTAGAATTTATTTTGAAGGAGTATAATAAATATACACGTATTATTAAAAGACAATTCACCTATACCTACTTCACCTTTACCTGTCATCATAAAACTTATTGAATTACAACCTCTCGATATCCGAAAATAACATAAATTGGAAAATAAAACGTTATTATACCAGACCCGCGTCACGTGTCGTACATCAAAATTGAATTCTGGCCAAACGTCCGGATGTATTACCGACAGGCGGCGTCACCGTCGCATCAATTTCTCGGCGAATTTCATATTGCCCGGTTTCGGGCGGTTTATTGAAAGCCTAGAAAGGTTGTATGAAGGAATGGGGTGATGGGAAACAGATGATGAGAGCTTCGTAAATTGTATCAACATATTATACAATTATACAGCTTTAGCACCAGATGACTCTCACTGTAGAAATGATTTGGAAATGATGATTAGATAACAAGACAACAAAATGAATAGAGAGTATATTATGCGTAATTATCATAGAGCAAGGAAAAAAATCTTACCTGCTTTGTGGGTAATAAAATTTATAATGGCAACGTCTTCGATGTAATCAATTTCAAAGCTTGACAGCCTCCATCCTCTCTTGTTCTGTGCCTGGGTGTTGTGGGACCATGGTCCTCGTAGTTCCTGGGTCTCTAGATACAGGGAATCCTAGTTAGGGTCCAGGATCTATGAATGTCATCGTTGGGCGTAAAAAAAAAGGGCATGGCAACGATAAAGCCAATTCCATATTCAAACATTCAAACCCGATTTATCATTATGTGTCGTTCTCCAAACTTCAAAGTAGTATTATTGGTCATATTCTCTAATTCTCAGCCTCAGGAAGTCATCATCATCATCAACAGACCAAAGCCGTCCACTGGTAAACATAGGCCTCCCCCTCTCCAGCAGCTCTCCTACTGCATTTATCGGCTTCCCCCCCACCACACATAGACAAACACACCCACACCACAGAAAGTAATCACTTGAAAAACAATTTCTTACTATTGTCAATATAAATAGAACATGCAACATAACCACACAGAAGTTTCCCTCAAGGCGCAACTGTGGCAGTTCAAACACTGACTTGTTTTCTTTTCCAACTGTCAAGTTTCGAGCACACTTCAAAAGTTGGACTTTTCTCGTAAAATTACCAACTCATGCGCAAGTAAACAGTGACAAGTTGAGTGGTGACAGTTGAGATGGGTTGAGGGCACACTGAGAAACGCTATAATATTTTTGACTCAGTAGTTTTTGCTTTGTTACTGAATTATGCGATCGGGACGCACATTGAAAACTATACATCATTTTGAGTGTAGCCAGTCAAACACGAGAATCTCAAATAAGTCATACTTATATTTAATTTACATTGTGCCTCAGCGACAGTAATAATAATTATACTTAATCACGTGAAGCAAAAGTACTATTGAAGCTTCCATAAATGTCTGATGTTTAAATATATTAACAAGTAAATTAAACTCACTGTATGTACTTCATTTTGTATTATTTTAAATAAATAAATAAATATGTGTGGACATTTCACACAGCGCCATCTAGTCCCAAACTAAGCATAGCTTTTTGTGTGTGTAGTTATGTTTTGTGTGGCACTGGCATCGTTATCATCAGTCCGATAACATCCATTGCTGAAATATAGAGTGCCATTTTAAGTTTTTGCTTGCCTTTTGTACTTTTGTATCCCCTTGGTTTTCAACAGGTCATCAGTCCACCCAGTGGGAGCCAGTCTACGCTAACGTCCAGTTCGTGATTACCACTTGAGAACCGTTCTTGTCTATCAGTTGTTGATTCGTAAAGTTTTAAAAGTAGAAATAACTGGTCAGTAATTTCTCCCAGTGTGTCCAGAGCCGCAGCCGGTCCGATTCACAAGTCACCACGCAAACACTGCTCAGCACGTAGTATTTACCGACGTCCCTGACTGTGCACTGTTCACTGCTGTGCATTTGTTCCAGCTACCAGATACATGTGGCTCTGTTTCGAACAATTGTTGACAAGCAACAAGGCATCTTGGAAAGGTATTGTGAAACGGTCATAGTACTATTAGGTTTAGACGGATCTAGCACCACACGAGTTTCTGTATTTGATAGAGCGGGTGACCGTAAGCGTTATAATAGTGTATTGGAAGAATGTAGCACTATTATGTAATAATTTAAAATATTACCATTGAATGCAAAATAGGCTGATCTTTGATTGTCTGTCCTGCGTAGGTAAATGGCCAACCATGTCTGAATTGTTAAGCTACTTGAATGCTTATCTCTGGATTTAATGGATATTTTACGGCAACAGGCAAGACGTGCCGTCCGAAGCATGGTAGAAATACCAGTTTTTGTAGCAGTCATCCATCCATGTAGGACCGCAGTAAATAACTTTTGTACTTTTAGTAACTTTAGCACGATCGAAAAAGAACGATTACTCCAGCTCCACTATGAGCACTATTGTAATGTTATCTAGATCGATGACTGGTAGCGATAACCGCTGTATATAATTGAAAATATGAGAAATCGTATTAATATAAAATTATTTCGTAAACGTAAACGGTAATCATGTAATCCGTAAATCCCGTGACGAGTGATCAGGTGCAGTACGTGTACCGTCTGCCGGTAACGAGCACCAATGCAATCAGCAATCAGCTTGCGAATGTTGACTGTGGGGAACGTTGGCCGTTGGCTGTTGGCTGTTTGCTGTTAGCTTTGAGGATGTTTGAATGTTAGCTGTTGCCGCTCTGATGCATCAAATGGTGTAATCCAGTAATTTGTTTTTTCTTATTTTAAACAGATTTTGGATAAACCACCCTAATATCTATATCGATAATTAGATCAGAATCTATTTAATTCACCTGAATGTTTCGATCAGTGTTAACTCTAATTAAGCAATGTACATCTCCTATAGTAATCTAGAGATACCTATCGAGAAATCGAGGTTTTGTTTACCTGCCTCTAATATAAAAACTGCTTAAATACAATTTCCAGTTCGATACTTTAAGTTTTGTAAAGGCAAATAATAGACAGACAATTCATCCATTCTCCACACATAAGTTACAGTTGCTACACTAAGCAATGCTCTACATAAGTAGAGTCGTGCTCTTCGCCGCAACACATTGCATTCTATCGGACATCTGTTTTACAGGTAGAGCTTACAATATAAAGCTCTGTAAGAGCTTCTCAGCTTGCCATAACGGTATGTATAGGGAGCGAGTGTGGTTCTCAAATTAATGAACCTTGTTCAATTCTACTCAGCCAGCCAATAATTTCTCAACGGTGAAGGAAAACAGTCAGGAAATAACCATCAGAATAAGAAAATTCGAAGACATGGCCGAGTAATGATACGGGTTTGTGGTACTGTGCTACCTTTTGTGGATTATGTGACTTACAGCGCCCCTGACCCCCTCCTTTCTCTCTATCTCCCCTCTCTCTCTGTCCTGACAGTGGGAAAAACTTGTACTAATGATACTACTGAAGTAATCTATTTACCAGAAAAGAAACTTACTTTTATCGATGTCTTGTCTAAACACTTTCATCTCTACGACCGTTCACCTCACACGTAGAGCTACGGTAGCCATAGAGTCCATACTCTACATTCACAGCATAAATGCCTCTACACTGTTGACTTTGTTTAAAACTATGCCTGTAGGATACAGGTTTGTTTACATATTGGTACAGATGGCAATGTACGATTTAGTGGTCAGCCACAGCAATAATCGTTATGGTTAACATTCTCGTTGCTTGATTTTCTTTTTTTTTTTTTTGCGAATATATTTTATAAATGTATATTCTATTCTATTCATTCTTTCTAACTTCTTTATTTTTTATGAATAGACGCTCTGGATCAAAGTTTTCTAGTCATCCATGATGAAGTTCCGCATAGGCCAATGGGTCATGCCTGAAAATGAAAATCGTGCTCAAACTTTGTCATTCTTACACAATTGCACGCCGGTTCCCTCATGATGCTTTCGTTCTACTGTTGTAAAAGCGAGTGCAAACATCGCACATAACTTACAAAAACATATTAGTCTGAGCGGGTGTTGGATTGAAAATCGCACTTGTTATAATGAGCCGCTAAATACCTACGCATTCACATTATAATTTTTTTTTTTTAACAAGCAAGGTGCCTTTATTTTTTAAGCTAACTACTACTACCTACTGAAAATGCTACTAGCTACACTACATACTTCAACAACGTTTGGATGGTAGCCACGATGAACTATCAAAATGTACCAGACCACTACCAGTGGCGTACCCATCATGCTGCCAACATTGCCTCATTGAATTGCAATGCCGTATTATACGAGTAATACCTATGATTCATGACAAATGCATCCAGTATAAAGCCATCACCAGAACAGCATTGAATAGCATTGTTATAACAAACCATTTAAGTTTGATTAACAGTCGTGTTTTCAAAACATATGTGTTCTACTTACCTACCTTTTGTAATGCAGTTACTAAACGAGATCGGTTACTGAGAAGCAAAACATGAAGTGCAGTTGCTAAGTTCCAAGGAGAAATGATTGAATGAATGGGCGCCAGGTGCCTTATCATCATCATCATCATCATCAGTCTAGGCCTCCCTCAAAGAGCGCCATTCTAAGCGGCTGCTTGCCTCTTGCATCCACCGGCTACCCACGGCTCTGACCAGGTCGTCGGTCCACCTAGTGGGGGGCCGGCCTACGCTGTGCCTTCCGGTTCATGGTTGCCACTCAAGAACCTTCCCAGGCCAGGCCAGGCACCTAACCCCACAGAAAACTCCAATGTTAGAGTATAATTATTGATGATTGTAATAAGTCTGATGCTCGTTCATTCAAAAACTAGTACTTGAGTATCTATTTTTTATAGCACAGATAGACAAACGATTCAAGCTGGCGGCCCGCCTGAAAAGCAGTTAAAGTCGCCTGCAACGCCAGGGGCGCTGCCAATGCATTGCTTACCTTTTAAGGATCTATTTACCCGTCGTTTCTTTTCTTCGTCTTCCAAAATCGCATTTATGTTAGCAAGGCTTAGCATCAATGTGTGGTGAAGGAAACGCGATGCGGCGTCTATTGGCTCCGTACTTCGTGACCAGTGTTTAGAGTTTCGATTCTGAACGAACGTGCTTAAAGTTGAATATTTTGATTTGTAGTTATATTAGCGATCGACGGTTCATACGATTTGCTGATTGCTTAAGAACTTTATAAAATTATCAGTGCCTATAATTATACTCTGATATTATAAGCACCTATATCATTCTTAATTTCATGTAGTTTTAAGGTCTCCCATTAGATAAAATAGTAATGATCACGAATAGAATCCTGAATTATGGGCCTGAAATCCTGATATGTCCTAGTTTCAGGGTTATAAGCCCAGGGGCCAGGAACTCAGGGACTTAGCTTTTTTGAGCGAACCTAAATATGCAGTCATGTTTACAATTATTTCAATAGAAATACTTCATGCTGTATTTATTATACCGATTGCTATGGTGAAATTTTTCATAAATATACTAATAAATGAAACTTAATAGTACAACTTTACTATTTACATTTCTCGTCAGGGTGTTTTTAGAAATTTCAAATGCATTATCAAAGCACCGTTCCATGGTTTACCATATTATTTACATTTTATTGATTTCATAAACTATAACCTGACAGTTAAATGCGCATAGGCAATGGTTACCCATGAATTCAGAACGTAATAGCATAATTTGAAAATCGAACTAAACAGGAAATGCTTTCCCTACAATAGAATTTGAACTTTGAACGTTTCCAATAAAGTTCTAATTGTAACTTATTATTGAACTTCGGAGATAGTTTACAGTTACTATTCCATTGATATTTAAATCCCGAACTTTATTTTTTTAAACGGTAATGTTCTGCTTCTGGGATCACTTCATAAATCCGAACCTCGCGTTCCATTTTCAGTTTAGCTGCTGAAGAATCAAGGTGTATTTTTGTTTAAAACTTGTGTTGAAATGTTTAAGTTAGTGTTTTGAGCGGAAGTTGCGGTGAGGGTGAAAAGCAACGGAGCTATATTTAGCAGAAATGGATGCTGAATGGTCACGGATGCCGCGCGAGGTGTAATATTGCGAGTTCGCGTCATTTTGTTGGCTGCACTGGGCTATTTGGGCGCGTTCCTGGTAATTACGTGTTATTTTAATGTGATTCAGTTTAGTCGGTGTTGGGTTGGGGAGTTATTTATTGATCCGTTTAATAATGTTGTAAAAATATTTCTCGATGTAGAGGTAACTCAATATGAAGTTCAAAAATTGAGGTCTCAAAGACACATACCTATACTTACTTTGTTTAATACGTACATACATACATACATACATACATACATACATACATACATACATACATAATGATAATACTTATTTTTGTCTATAAACATGTAAAACATAATTACGCTAATTAGTTTGTTATTAATGACACAAGTACCTACTGCTTATATCATTACTTTAGTACATAAAAATTTGTTGTTTGTTGATCGTTAATCGAGATTCAATCTTAAACAAGTGCATTTAAGTGAACTCCCTTCATTATCCTCAACATTTGTAATTATCATTCAACATAATGTCATTCTTTTCAACTTGCATCATTACGCGGGCAGTAAAAATTTCTTGAAAAATGTGTCATTTTTATACTGTGCTGTAAAATGTGCAATTTATAAATGAAAATAAATACCTGTTCAATTCAGCCAGCATGTAGGGTTTGCTAGGGACTATTTAGGTGCTTACAGCGCACGTTTAGTAACATTTAAGTTAGTAGGCTATAGCAGTTGCTTTAAAGTATATAAGTATTAGATATATTATGGTCATATTATGATCCAATTTCACCATTGGGATTGTCATCCGAGAATAAGTACATCAGGAATAATATTACTCCCTGCATTAAAATCCCAGAATAACTCGCTGGGTTATACTCATACAACTCGGTTGTTCTCGGAATAAGTAGTTGGTGAAATGAAAAAATGGCTATCCGAGAGTAAATAGTAGTTTTATACTTGGAACAAAATTGATCCTACTTTGGTAAAACTGGGCCTAAAGCGTCTAACTAAACCAATTGTAGCACCGGTATCATCCATCACTGGAACTGTCACTGACAGAGGCGACAGGGCACCATTCTCAGGCCGCGGTGATCCATCATTTACTGCGACGCTGCAATTCGGAGCTCATTGCTACTCCTCGCTTAACTACATCCTGATTTATGGCAATCAGTCTGACAGGACATGACAAGGAAGACTGATAACAAGAACAATTAGGATGGTGAGGACTGTCGGAAGAGTTTGAGGTGATTGTCATATTGATTGAAAAGTCTTATTATATCTTATTATAACGTTTGGGAAGTGTTTTGATGATCTCAGTGGTCAGTGGTGGGTACACAGGAGACAATGGATAGGGAAGAAAGGTTCTCGAATGGAATATTAATAAATAGGTACCCAAGACTAAAAGAACAATAGGTAATAGTAGACTCAGCAAAAACAAATTACGTCACCGTATACCGTACAGATAGAAGAATAATGATGGACCCAGCATAAATTCATCATCATCATAAGCCTGAAGACGTTCACTGCAGATAATAGGTCTCCCCCAAAGAGCGCCACTTTAAGCGGCTGCTTGCCTTCTGCGTCCATCGGCTCTTCGCGGTTTTGGTTAGGTCGTTCGTCCGCGGTTGGGGCCTGCGCTGCGTCTTCCGGTCCGTCGAGAACTTTTCTTCCCCATCGGTGGTCAGTTCTATGAGTGATGTGGCCCGCCCACTGCCACTTCAGCTTGCTACAAATAATCGGACATAAATTACTTACCTTACAAAGTAACAACACGCGTTATTATTCTCTACATCATTTATTTAAGTCGGTAGGAAGTGATCGGTCATCTGCCCAAATCTCATCGCTCATACGTTAACCATGTCCAAGTTTCATTGGATCTGACGTGACCAATTTACTTTACAAATTGAAACCAACGTCAGCACTTCTATGACTGATCGTTTAAGAATTCAATCTTTTTAGAATCATTATCTTCATTCCATTAACATCTACAATGAAATAGGATGAAGACATTTATCCTACAGCTGAGTATTAGCAGTAAGCTCTCGGTCTTGCTTTTTGGATTCTTGTAAGGAGACGTATGATATTCGGGACGTGGTGAGCTAGTAGTAATTTATGTTCTCTTGTCGTCGTCATCAACCCAATAAGTTCTCACTGTTGGAACGCGGGAATTCTCGCAACAAGGAGAGAGTGCAGTCCATAATCCACTACACTGACCAAGTGCGGGTTGGTAGATGACACATGTCAAATTTTGTGAATCTAGAACATATCATAAGGGTATGTTCTCATTTATAATCGATATGTTCTACCGTTGTTAGAGGGAGTGCAAATTTAGCACATAACTTGAAATATCATTGGTGCAGAGTCCAGTAAGGATTTGAACTTGGGAGAGCCAGTTGGCTACCACTGCGCCACACTCGCTCCTCAAATTAGTCATCGTCAACATAATCATCACCAACAGCCTAAAGACGTCAACTACTGAATAGGTCTTCCCCAGAGAGCGCCACTTTGAGCAGCTACATGCCTCCATCATCTCGCCGTGGTTTCAACCAGATCTTCGGGGGTTCAAATTAATAATTTTTTATCTATTAATACTTATTTTTTTTCATAATAATCGTTACAGACATGAATAGACGAAGCATTTCATAAATATGGAAAGTGATGAGGTGTTTGTGTTAAGTGCAGTATTATACTTATAATTTGCAACAGTCTGTGAACAGTTTAATTAACAGTCTGTTAACCTCTTCACTGCAACCCGCCAAAACGTTTTATTGCACATTTAACGCTCTTTTGGTTTGATTGCTTCAAGGCGAGATCAAGTTGTGATGTTGTGTTAGCAAACGGGCGTCGGGTGCGGGCGTCGACGCGGTAAACTTCAGTTTTTGTTTATGTGACATACGCAATACCCATATAGACGGCATATCTTAAGTATATATATATACATATATATATATATATATATATATATATATATATATATTCTACTTTGATCTTTTGAGCAATTGAGAGCAAGTAGCCGGTAAAGTGGCGGCCTTTGGCGAGGCATAATGTTCAGCCGTGGACGTCTTTCAACTGATGATGAAAAACACTAGGCTGATTAGATTATGTACCTACGTCGATTGCGAAGGCCATGCAGGCACCATTCAGTTTTTAAACTGTCTCCACTCTGCCACGTTCGCACTCAAACGATAGACTACCAGAGTGACAGCCCTGAGCCGAGGGTATTCTGGAAATTGGCGCGAAACGTGACACGAAAAAGAGATGAGCCGACGAGAAATTGATATCGAGGATAAATACTTTTTACTTTATTGAAGTTACCAAAGTGCGTAGAGCAGAGCTTTGTTAGCTGAAATTGATTGAGAATGTCGTAAAACCTTATGGGGGAACTCTTATAAAAGAAAGATAATTTGATACGCGCATATAAGTAGAATTTTGTCGTTGTTACGTTACGGCAGCGGCATTGGCATCAGCCCAATACAAACCCACTGCTGGGACCTGCGCTGGGGCCCAGCAGTTAACATATCTCAAGCCTAAGTTTGTATCAATATTTCTATAAAAATAACTACAAAAATACAATAAAAAATCCCAAAGTGACTCCATCAGCGGGACAAGGCCCAAGCTACCGGTGGTTAAAGCTGCATTGTGAGAAACCTCCTGCCAATACATTTGTTTAAATAGATAAATAATAAAAAACAAATAAGTAAATTATAAAGCATTTTAAATGAAAAATCAGAATACACCTTCATGATTCACAAATGACAAATCTTAATCTGTTTTAATTCCTCACAGCTTGAGTTGTCGTTCCAGAATGCATTATAAAGCCATCTCTCCACTACATCACGGCCATTTCCGTGACGCGGGATTGTAGGCCAATGGAGACTAATTTGATTACTAATCCTTTGGAATTGGTCACCATCGCCGCGCCACTCCGATTTGTAAATAGAATCGTAATCTTAGATGGAGCTTTCGATCCATAAATAGTTGCCTGAATCCGGATTCGTTTTTTGGATAACACCTTTTGATATTTTAGTTTATTAACCTGCAGGATGATTGGTTCTTAATAGGCCGTATCCTTTCAGGGCATGTGTATACACTTTAAAATTGTTTAAACTTGCGCTGAAATGGTACGGTCTACAAACAAATCATCCTGTAGGTATTGGAACCTAACAAACCTTTTTCTTAATATTTACCAAATTATGCACAGTTTACGAGTATGTTGTAATAATTATTATACAACTTTTATCATACCGTGAATTTTTCATGAATTATTTTACAAAAAGAATTAATTCACCTCTCCGTCGAAATTAAGCTAACCGAGAGAGAATACAATCATTATGTTGTAAGGAATGTAAAATGACACGATCATAAAAACGAGGACAAAATTCAAACAGATGGGATTTTATACTTACACAATAAAATAACTGCGTGCATCTTCGAAATACAATGCTCAATTTCTCCAACAGTGCAACAATAAAGCGGGCCACACCCGCCACTTGTTTTCTTTATGCTTCATCTAAAGATACTAAATTTGATGCCTTAAATCCGAGGATTGTGGCAACACTGAGCGGATGGAGTGACATTTCATAAGGCGGGTGTAAATGCGCCTTTATGCGGGTGTGAATGTAGCTTAATGCGACACAAAAACTGTCTCGTGTGCGTTTCCATTGGCTCCATCGTTTTGTTTATAATCATGATTTAGTGAACCATGCAGCTTTTTAAGAGTAGTTATTAACTACACATAACTATTAACTACTAGTTAACAGTTATTTTCCTATTGCAAATGCATGCAACCAACAGATACTTTTAAGACAAGTTTTGGCACTTATTTAATGTTATCATTTAACAGCAGCTTTCACGAAAAATCGTTTAAATGCACTTAAGTAAAATTATATCAAAATTATTATGAGTCAAATTGGAACTAACCCGCAGTCTCTTACCACATTATAAATATAGGTACATTATACTTAGGTAGCTCTTTGTGCTTTCAATTGTTTTCTGCAGGAATCCCATTTATATGATTTGTCCCGGATTTCACTAAACTTTAATATACCTACCACTAAATCGTATCGTACCCAGACACTTAACCATACTACAAATAAAAACCATTTACAGTAGCGTGTCAGTCGCTCGTGAATGCGCAGCCTTAATACGACAATTGTTTGCCGATACCACGCGATTCGATCACAATATTCTATTGTCATGTGCCAGCCCTGGACAGGTAAGAATCGACTACTTCAGGGTTGGCAGTACTGGGAAAATTCAAATAAACTTTTGTATCAATCTGTATTTGAAACTGCTTTCTGTCCCCGAATTATTTTTAAACACAACTCTCGATTGGTCCATCGTACTCGACGCCATGACACATCATCTTTGAAAGCGAAATCTTTGAAAATAATCATTTAATTATTCTAGTTAGGCCGTAGATAAGTTATGTTACTATAGTTAACTGCGCTTTACCCTGTATGCGAGTTGCAACTTCCTGTCGTTTGATGGTGACAACCCTGATATATGCCATAGATTAGTGCATTTAATTGAGTGTGAACCATTGAAAAGAACAATTTGTGTCGCACTTCCGCATCAAATGGTGCGACAAAGTGCGCCGTTTGACGTTCAGCATCAAATGATGACATCTCCACAAAGCTGTCTAACGAACTGGATCAAACCTACCCTTATGGAAAATATTTTTCAAATGGACCGATATTTATGTAGGCACAAAATAATATTAAACGTAGGCCTGTAGATATATAGATGTTTAATATAATCTTACGCTTCTGTTATTCAGAAATGTTTAGTGTAGTTAGACCGATATTGAGGTAGGTACCCGTTTTTCCTCGGACACACTTCCGGTATGAAAACTATCTTAGGTAGCTTGATTTTGGTAGCGTCTACAATCAGTCTCCATTTCAGCCTAATTAGTTCAAAATGGTTTGGCGTTAAGTCCAAGTCCAGTCCGAACATTTGTATTTCACTTATTCGCAATTCAGTGTTGTCGCATTTTGATAATTCGAATTTCGAACCTCAGTTCTTCGCAGTAACGTATGATGGGCACTCTATTTTAGTAAGGATTGAAATAAAAGAGATTGCAACTATTAAATATTATCTAACTGCTTTTGAAAAAATAGTTCAGTTTGATGGGTCCACCATGAATTGTTTAAACGCTTTACGAATGAGCGTCGCGTCGTTCTAGAGTATACCTTAGCTTTTCTTTGCTATTCTATAGAACGACGATTCGATCATGAAATCATAAAAACATGTAAAAAAGCGCTCCTCTGTGATAAGCGTCTAGTGCGTTTTTTGTCTTCCGGACGTGTGTTTAAAAATCCAACTGCAATGAAGCGAAATTCGATTTACGTGTTAAAAAATCCAATTTTTTTTTTTTAATAATAAATTCTTTATTAACATCATTTCACCAACAAACAAGGTACACATCTTGAGAATTGGAGCTATGGGGTGGGACAGTTTAACACACGTTATAATATACCTATATACATCCTAGAAACAAAATTACATGTAGGTAAACTAATTGTACCTGTAATTTAATGTTTTTTGTAGGACGAACGTCCTACACCCACTGTGAACACCGGCGGGTAGTATATTTTGAAATCAGGCACAACTTTTCAGAATAACAAAATGAAATAAACTCAATAAGTATATGAATAAAATAAATTTAAAAATAGATATACCTAGTTCAATCGATTTGATGTATTACTTTTTGTGTATACAATACTGTAACCGTATCGTACACAACAACTTTCCACTATCAATCATCAATAACACTGAAATTTTGATAAAATTGGTAAAATTTAAAATTATTATAAAGAGTTTTCAAATGTCGTTTTTCACTTTCCACATCATCAAAATTAATGAAACCCCATATTAATAAAGTAATCCTCGTCACAGCACCCTTTCAAGTCCCGACCCGAGTGCAATATAAAAAGATTAACCCCAACGTTGGCAAATTAGGGTCGAATTTTAACATAATTAAAACAGGGCTAAATATGTCGGAGAGCACTCAAGTGACATAAAGTAATTACTTAGCGACATGCTTAGATGGCGAAGGTTGACTTTAAAGTAAATACAGTCGTAGGTCTGCAAGGATACGGTCTATCATTCACTGAAACAAAGCTCAGGAGGATGTGTGATTAAAATCATCTTCTTTAGGTGGCTTTCTACCATACAGATGTGTCGTCATATTCCTAAATTCCTCCTTCAAGGCTATCTTCAACTCTTCAAGTTAATTCTTTATCAAATTTGTTGTTCAGTGCTGAAATTATATCTCATTACTACACTTAGGTATACACCCATATAAAGTAACACGACATAATATTACATTTATATTCTAAATAGAAATAAGTATCTTCCGCTGCCAATATTATGACAACCCCAGTTGCCACCTATAGTTTGCTAATACCTGATCCGGCTCGAATTTCACTAGTCCAACTTTTCTAGGTGGACCGATGACCTGGTGAAAACCGCGGGGAGCCGATGGATGCAGGAGGCGAGCAGCCGCTCAAAGTGGCGCTCTCTGGGGGAGAGTGGAGTGATATTCTTACTAAAAGCTTGAGCTTTACTGGTCCTATGATTATAATTATATGCTGTGGCTTTACCGCCCTTTGTTCTATAACATTTTATTGTTATGTGGTCTGTGCACTTGTTGGACTCTTCCACTTCAGATATATCTGCGCAATTACAAGTTGCTATATCGTCGATACATCCTTACATTGTCTGCGAGTCTCCGCCAGCAAGCATTCACAAAGCCGTATTTACATAATGCCCAGGTTTAGTTAACTTCGCGATTAGTGAGGACGAACCCTTTGGGCTACGGACTCGACGCGAGATGGTTCGACAGTTAAGTACCACGGTAGCACAGTACATCACACCGAGGAAGTGTAAAAGCAGTAATGCCGGCAACTAGAACCATGAAGAATGGCTTCCGTTGATGTGCGTGTACCTTAGATAGATAATCAGCCGGCAGCAGTCCTGCTGAATATAGGCCTCTCCCGTAAAACGCCATTTATAGGGCGCTTACCATCGGGGGTTTATCATAATCACAACGTTTGGCAGGAGTCTGGTGATCCCAGAAATTTTTAATGTACTCAAAAGAATGCCGCTCATGGATAAATCAAAGAGGTTTGCTTACAAATAAAAGTCTGCGTTTTATTTACGTTCTAAGCAGTGAATTCCATAAAAAAATAACACTCGAATTTGCCGAATAAAATTAAATCGCGTTAAATCTACTGGAAATCTTTTCCATTTATTGATTATTGAACTTACATTTCGTCAATGTACTGTACTGGGGTTCATGGGCCTTTATTCCAAGAGTTATGGTACTGTCTCCAACAGTACGGTTTTCGGTTGGGTGATGTATCTTGACGTATTTACCATACATTATCTAAATGTGAGGTTTCTGCGAGGAGGGATTAGGTTACATGGTAAATGAAGCTTTGGATCTACCTATGTAACGTTATTGTTGATGGTTCACCAGCGGTATGTTCTGTTCTACTAAGCGACGTTAAAATACTCAAGCCATTCTTACCGATCGGCAAAGTTAAGCAACGTTCGCTATGGTCGCTATTTTAATATCACAAAGCGTTGGTAAGTTACAATACAACTGCAAGTTTTTCACTATATAGACCGACGACTTGCACCGCGTGGCTGCCAGCAATTGGATCAGAAGATCTGAAGACCAGACTTAGTAGCGTAACCTTGGAAGAGGCTTATGTCCAGCAGTGGCCTAAAGACTGATGACTGATGACTGATCTGTAGTCACAAAATTACCAAGTATTATCATTTTTAGGGAACTTGCGTCCGGCTGGTCTTTTCTAGTTAATTAGTGAAAAAGCACTCGCATAGACAAGTTATTGTGCCAACCGCGTAACAATGCCATTACGAACCCGCAGGACATTACTAAACAACCGCTTATTGTGACTACATGCGGGTGTTTAGTTTAGCGAACTGGCAGCACTTACACAGTTTAGGAGGTCTGGCTGTCGATAACAACTTCGGGAAAGTGTACATTGTAGAATTCGTGTTACCTATACCCAGTTAGTTCACTATTTTTAAATTGCTAATTCCAAGTTACGTGTCTTACAGTACTGATCGATTTTTTCAAAAATTATTTTAGTCGGTGAAGTAAAAAACAAAATATTAAAAACGTGCCTGCACTTTTGAATGCTAGAATTTTACCTGACGCCTTGGCTCTACTATAAGAATATTATTGTTAGTACTCTAATATTTGGTGTATCTCGCTTGTTTGCGTATCAAGTAAGTTCCGCAAACAAAGACAGCCATGTATCCACTGCAGTGCCACGTTATGAGCAGTAGTAAATCTCACTGTGCAGTTAATAGACGCGGAACTGCAGTTCTGTGTTTCGAGGCTGTCAATGCAGGATGCGGTTGTGCGGTCGTTAATGTGTTTTACGATCGGTGATACACAGTGCGGTCGTGTGGCGAGCATGTTGTCAACAAGCTGGCGATGCATCACCCACAGAATCTGGTGTCACTGCAGTATATTATATAATAATACAAACGGTGTCTCCAGTCACCAGAATATGCAACACTATACACACAACACCACACACACCGCACCACAACACTACGATTGATTTATTTGAATTTTTACCATTTCATAGGTCACATTCTGTGTCACCATCAGGGCTCAATGTGTTTACGTTTGTTGTACTAAAACAGTAAAGAAATGTTCTCTGAGTATCAGTGAGATTCACGAGGTACTTTTCAATGCAATAGAGTATTTTACTAGCTAGACGACTGAAAAAGCATCATCACATAATAAAAGGTGCAATTAAAATTAAACAATCATTCAAATGATTTACGCCATCGAGCTAAAAATAGCGCTGCAAGGTATATTTCAACAAACTTTCAACATAAGCTATTTTTCAACGAACTATCTTCATTTTAATTTTATTGATATAATATTGTTTACGGCAGATTATAAAAAATGGCAAACATCATAAATAAAATTAACAATACATTGGTAGCAACCATAAAAATTGGTTTGAATGAGTCTCTCACAAAAATGCGAGCTGTGAATCCAAACACTCTCTAATCATCCTGTATTTAGTGAACCGTAAAATAATGTAAGCAATTGTAAACATAACGTAAATAATTGTAAACAATCGTAAATACTCGGGCGATTGACTCGTCGCTGCGAGGCGGATGTCATAAACACGATCTGTTTGCTCGCCGGGACCACCGACCGTGTGTGACCACTTTCTACATAGCTAGAATTTCTTTGTCTAAGGTTGAGGAAGGTTACTGTAGTTTGAGCATGAGCTGTCTTCAGTTAAACCATCAAGTTTATGTTTCTGTTATTTTTATGCATTCCTAAGTATGCGTTATTTTCTAATCACCTGTCTACTATACATGTAATACAAAATGAGCCAAGCATCCAGAATATAGTTAGGTACCTACCTAGTTTTGATGTTATTTTCAACATCATAATTATGTAGAGTCATCATAATTGTGGAGTAGTAATTTATAACAACCATCTGCATCTATCAAAGACTAGACGCCTTCTATAATAACCTACTTGTAATAAAACTATAACAAAGATAAAATTACTAAGTACATAAAATAGAAAATAAAATTGCCGTATTAAGTATAATAATTAGCACTATTAAAAAATAAGTATCAGTTTTTTTTAATGTAGGTATAAGAATTAATTACATAAAAATGACTACATGCAGCTGAGTTTTAGTTTGGTTTGTTGCCGTTTTCTGGGTCCTGTCAGTCAAGGTTCGAATGTTTGTGTTATGAAAATCGGTTCATCCAAAAAGGAGTTATAGACATTTACAGAACAGCCAAAGGACGCTTTAGGTACCGAATCCGGACGGACGGCTACAAGATCCTTTTGCACAACTAACGTAGAATAAACAAAAGTTACATACAGTAACCCCAGTACAAAGGAATAACTCAACTTTCACTGACCTCTCTCGTAAAGAATCCTCCCTAAGGCCGAAAATTGATGAACATGTGCGAAGGCGAGGTGGATCAACTTAGTATTTTGGTGTACAAAGAAAGTAACCTATGTAGCTGTAACCGATTAGGATTACTTATAACAAACCATGAATGCCTTCTGTTCTTTTCAGGTTGTACGAGCCATTCAACCGCGTTGACATTTTTTGCCTTCTGTAAGTTTAAACTTAATTACTGTATTAATGTACTTATGTATACCTACAAACAACTAAGGACAAATAATAAAAAACCGTCAACACAATAGCACAAATTAACAAAATACATACGCTACATTAGGCCGGCCACACACAATGGCTACAAAAAAGGCTGTTTGTTACAAGTGACATGATGTGGGCGGTGTATAACCAGCCTTACCTCATAGATAACACGTGGGTATAGATGCGCCATTTGCGCTCAAATCGAGCAGAACTACCTACCGTCTGGGAGGCAATGGCTGTGAATGATGTAGGTGTCCATAGAAAAGGGTTCTTATGAGACTTCATGTAAAAACCAAGAAGTAGTAGTAGATAGGTACTTTATTTATTTCAGTGCCAAGACATACCGTTACGTACACTACGCTGAAATCCATTTAGTTACATTGAATACTTTTATTTAAAGATTAGAACATAGCTAAGTACCTAAATAAATTATATAAAAAATATTGTTAATTTTACCTGTTACTACAAACAATAGTATTTGTTTAAAAAAAAAACTTTGGTTAAATAAATTAAATTAATATTTCTGAAAATCATATAGAGCCATCTTACACCCAATTAAACAAAAAGAAAATCCAATAATCCAATTACTAAAACAAAGCTTTCAATTGAATACTTATAAAAAACGTTTTCTAAATGCAGTCGTAATATTCAGCAACACGACACTAGTTAATTTAAAATTTTCAATCCACCTGTCAAAGCCAACAGGTAGGTACTTATACAAAACTCACAGTGGGTTTATGTATATCTGGATCATCTAATCACCTAGCTATCAAGGTGACAATTGCTGAGTTAGCTCTAAGCTGGGCCGTGCGCGGGCGCCGGTGTGGGCGCGACAAGCTCAGTGAATACCTCTGTATGACTGTGTATGATATATTCAGATTCAGAATTACGAGTTTTAATTGTACCTACGTGTGGCTGATTTATGAGCCTGTAATCTTGCTTTTTTTCTATGGAAATCGTAAAAGCTCAGTTTATTTTGTTCATTTATGTTATTTTCGGTGTAATTGTTTTAATAACTTTACAAAACTTGCTATATTGTTGCAGTACAACAATAAATTTTAAGTTTTGTAACATAATTTAAAAAACTACGAATATAGAAACTTTTTAGTAACTTTTTAATATTCGCAAATTGTTTATTGTTTGCCTGAAAACCACAAAACAAAAACAGTCCTATGTTTTATTTGTGAATAATGGATACTTGGATAGAGATTTAAAGATAGAGCTCTCTAACTACACAAAATATAATTTGTTGGTTAATAGAGCGATTACTTTTTCATAGAAAAAATATTTTTTAGAATGAATACTATAAAGGGTACTATAAAATATGCACATCTTTGCAAACCAATATAACTACTGTGTGTGTGTAATGTAAGAACCATAAGCAAACCAGACAAAACCGTGAACAAAAACTAGCTCAATGCAGAATTCTTAGGTACCTAGCCCTAACCGCATATCATTCTAGGAATCGCGTAGGGCCATTATTCCGTATCGATTCCTTTTCTTCGAAACCACGCAAATTCCTTTTCTAACATAAGAAATCTGCAAAACTCTATTCTCTATGAAACGAAAACAAAACCGCACGAAATGAATTTGGAATTGGTGCGATTTGAAATGTCAAAAATCATATGTTTTACCGAGACGCGTTCCGACACATAAACATATCAAAAGATTTGACCACCTATGTCCAATATATTTTATTCAAAATAAAGATAACTTTAATGTAAAGTGAAGGTATATCTGACACTGTGACACGATTTGAACAAGACACGATAACGATGGTTTCGTATTGTGTGGAATCTGTGTTTCCATAGAGAATAACCGCCCAGGTCGTGATATGGCGAGACAAGGTTGTCTCAAGGAGGCCATGATTTACGATCAACTTCTAATTGCCATTCCACAGTGGCTTAATACGATATGCTAATATGTGTGTAGGTAGGTAATTAAACGTTTATAAAGCATTATAGGCGTTTGTATCCTAGTAATATCACTGTGGGATTTAATTGTTCACATATTATTGTGTCAGTCTTCAGAGTTTCTTTTGTAACGATTGTAATTAGACAAACTTACAAAGACTAATTAATGTTCAGATTTTACCATTTTGTTCATGATAATAAATGAGGTAATGGGCAGGCCACATCGCTCGTAGAACTTACAACCAATGGGTAAGAAAGGTTCTCGAGTGGCGACCACGAGACTGAAAGCGTAGGCCGCTCCCCGCCAGGTGGACCGGCGATCTGGTGAAACCCGCGGGGAGCCGACGGATGTACGAGGTGAGCAGCCGCTCAAAGAGGCGCTCTCTGGGGGAGGCCTATGTTCAGCAGTGGATGTCTTCAGGCTGTTAATGATGATGAATAATTAGGTTAGTTAGAGTTATAGACTGGGTTGTAAAATGTCTAATATATACAAGCTATCGACGTAATAGCGCTGACATCATAACTTTGCAGAATCTGCTGCATTAGTACTCTCCATCTAAAAAGCTCACTCCCTGGATGATGCTCTTTCTTACTCTATAGCTTTAAATTTGTAAAACGACATGCTATTATTAATAAATATTATATATTGTAAGGAAATATAAACCCTGGCCATAATTAGGATTCCCTGACCTATCTACGGAACCAAGAATAACAAACTATGGTCCCGCCGCAACACACACACACACACACACAGAACCAGTGCTTGAGCATATTTTTTGTGAGCTTGTCTTACTTGTCCTGTCGCGGGAAGTGAACCGGCACCTGGGATAATATGAGTGGAAATTATTACCCACCACGGTACCGAGGCCGTCGAATTATTCCCTCCATGTTCTCAGAGAATACTGGATGGTGAGTCACGTTTTAGGCACATGAACATTTTGTATTTAATCATAAAAAAGGCATTAGTATCCAGAAGGACACTTACATCAACAAATTGATCACAATATTCGCATCTGTGAATCAATACATGACTCGAATGAAATGTATATTCCCATTGGCATGCAAAACAAACTGCCGATAAAATACGACGATACGGCGACGGAATCACTGATCGATCAGATTATACTTATGGGTATTTTGGCAATCTTAGACAATGGGAGGAAACTTCGATTAATCTGAAATTAAACAGTGACCTTCAGCGCGACTTCAATCAAATTAAATATCCGATCAAAGGAGATTTTTATATTGTGGTGTATCTAATTGCTTAATGTGGATTTGCATTTCCACAGATCTGACTAGCTTTAATATTTTCTTCGAAGTAAAATGCTTTCCAACGAAAACAAATTCGAATTCAACACCAGAGCTGACCACTTGCCTACACGAAAACAAAATGGGGGGGGTGTATTTGCTGAATCAAGTCTCAGAGGGTTAAATGCAAAATTCTTGAGGAGAGCAAGCATAACGTAGACATCAGGGTGGTTGACATAGATGCATGGCACCTTAGACTACGACCTGACCGCCTGGCATCATAAACTACAGCCTAAACGAGTGGCCTTTGCAATCTATTATTGGTTCTGGTGTGGCAAAGTGGCACTCTCTGGGTTGATGATTTATTCCGTGGTGACGTTGATATACCAGCCACGCAGATCACTTTACATTTCGTGCCAGCGTGTTATAACCCACAATTAGTTCACAACATCCTGGCATTTAATAAACAAATGAGTCCATATAAATTCCCGCATGTTGCCCCAGAGCAGCAGAGTGGCACCCACGCAGCCAGTGGCGGACGCCATGCCCACAAACGGCAACAATGGCGAATTAGCATTAATGCCATGCTGATTTATATCTCCATGAATGCATGAACACGTGTGGTGTGATGCAGATTCATGAGGACTGCGATCTAACGGGTACAGGGAAAGTGTTGTTTGAGCCCGGGATTGTTACGTCAGCATCAGCGTATCCCTGTCCACTACTGCTTGATGTAGGCTTTTCTAATAGCATGTCACTGAGTTTAGTCCACTTTTGGCCCATTCATATAGGAGTCTCTGCACCATGAAGTCGTACACTACGGCCCGTCAAGGCCGTGAAACGGTCTCCTCGTGAATATTTAATGAATTAATTTTCTGGTTAGCACAGAACTTTACATCGTTTGACCTAAAATATGTCCACAATCAGGTCTGAAACAGTGCAGCTCAGTTTATGATAGATTTGACCCTCGTTTTATATTAGGAGGCCTGCATTTGTCCAGATTTTTCTTGATGTTAGTGACAATGTGGCGCACTCTATAAGGAAGCGGTTCACTACCCTCTTGAAAACATCCAGGATATAGCTAAAGCAAAGCAAGCATTATAAATTCAGCCACGTCATCATATACGGTGCATGATAATTCAAATTTAGTGACTAATAAACGCATAGATAAAATCTTAGAATTCATAAAATCATATATTTATAACTTGGTTTTCCGTCAAAAATCTTAAAAACTTAAATGTCTATCAAGCGAAAAATTTGGTGCAAAAGTGGCTATTATCACTAAGTTACGAAGAAACCGAAAGGATTATTAAAGTCATTGAATAAGTAGTTTATCTTTGTGATTTTAAATAGTTCTTAATATCTATGATTTTGATTGTTTTTATATTAACTAGTTTCTTTTAATGTTTCATATTTTATGTAAAATGGTTTATATTTTTCTTTGCAAAAGCATAAAATTAAAGTAGTTATATATTATTTATTTTTTCTTTAATATATTTTGTATTGTATTATTGTTATCTTCTTGTTAATTCATACCCAGGTCCCCACGATACAGGCTGAGCCTAGTGTGGGGATCATTAGATAACTTTGTGTATTTTATTACAAATCCTTCTGTATAAATCCTAAGAAACAGCAAATATACTGTGTAAAAAAGCATGTTTAATTTAAGTATAAGTTTATGCAGCAAATAAATAATTTTCATTTTCATTTTTTTTCATTTTCATACAAAAAATGCGTGTAAAACGTCTATTGAGTTCTGTATTTTCCAGTTCCATTCCTGTCTTATTTAGATCAATCTTTGTTGAGAAGTACTTCGAAATTCTCCCATCTATAGTGAAAATCAATAACGACTGGTTAAGTGCATTGTCAGCGCTGTTTACGTTTCTAATCGGCCCCTATTGGCTGCTTGATGGAAGTGACGGATATACTCGGCAGAAACGCTGCCAATTGTGACTTATCATGTTTCGCCAGTCAACGCCCGTAATAGGTAGGGTTGAATGTCTCACTTATATTGTAATTATTTTAATATTTATTGGGCAACATATAAGTTCGTACGGTTTTTTTCTTTTGGTTTGTTTGTGTTGAACTAAATTTATATTGTTATCACTAAGCCCAAAGTAAAGCCTACTAAAAACATGAGCATGCTGTTAAGCAAAGAAAATGTGTTGAACCTTACACCTGTTGAACTTATGATCTTTACATTGTACTTGATTGCACCCATATTTTCAGCAAATAAATGAATCCAGCAATATTTTCAAGGAGCATTAACTCAATTCCCAATAAATAGGTACTTGATAATCATCATCATCTGCCCAATACTTTCCCACTGCTGGTTTACAGTGCTTCTCTAATAGAGAGTGTAGGTAATAACAATAACCCGTCAATTTGACCTCAAATTGTGGGATTCTTGAGCATACTGGTTTCCTCACGCCACGATATAGAACTTTAGAAAAGTCATTGGTACAGGTTCAAGCGGGATTGGAACCAGTGTGCGTTGGTCTGATAACCTCACCGGCTATACCCCACACACTAATGAGCCACACTTATTTAGCAAAATTAGACATACAGAGTAAAAAAGGGTAGGTATACTATTATCTAAAAAATTACTACTTCTCAAGTTTCCACGCTGGCAGCCCTAATATCAAACTGTAACCCAACACCAGGCAGGGCCCAATCAACTGAGTTCAAGCCGCGCAAAGTGCACGGTGATGCGAAGTGACAGCCCTGCCTTTAGTACCGCCCAGTTTGCTCAGCTGAATTTCTGTTTACTCGTGATATTAGCAATTTGGAAATCCAGTACCTACCCAGAACTTTCTACTTGGAAACTATTTTTAGCGTTTTTAATTTGACATAACCACTGTCTATGCCTAATGCTCACCGCATACCTTTCCGCACAATTTGCCAAATACGACATAATTTGGCGGTATCTTTAACAATTTCACAGTATCTAAACTTATCAATTTCACGGTAAATTTCATACCATCAAATAAACTATTTAGTTAAAAAACCGCAACAGACTACCGTTACGTCAATATTTGCGACTCGCAGCATTTGCTAAAACAACACTGACAAACTGTAAATGCAATAATATCGTAAATAATCTGGGTGCGCACGCGCAGCCATATGCTTAAGTTAAGACATTAGCAGCGATGCCGTTAGCCGGTCATGTCCATTAGAAACACACATGTTTGGTATTGTTATTACATAGCTGTGTAATTATAGTCTTATGATGAATCATAATAGGTGATGCGACAACTAATAAAAAATATTATAAGTTACCACAGAGCTTTGGAAAAGTGACGCTTCTCGCAAGGCGAAGCGTATCTACTTTTTTGCTCTGTGTAAATTACCTATAATTAAATTGTAATAACATTTTAAATAAACAAAAATCCAAATTTACGTCATCCATTTTGTGACATGGGAAATGATTTTGATCTGCAAAAAAGGCTAAATATTTTTGTTCGTTGACTAATCCTGCACCTACCAATATTTCTGTTTTCTTTCTCACTTCTTCACTCTATTTCTCTCTGAGTACATCTGCAAAAAAGGCTAGATTTTTTTGTTTATTGACTAATCCTGCAACTACCAATATTTCTGTTTTCTCTCTCACTTCTTCTCTCTGTTTATCTCTCTCTCTCTCTCTTTCTCTGTGTCTCAATCTATCTCTCTTTCTTTCTCTAGATAATAAATTGTAGTAGACACTTGCAAAAAGTGAGAAGAAAGCATGACTGTCGAATGACGCTTGCAGGTTGCAAAGCCGCGGCCAGCAACAAATACCATGAAATGCGTATATCACTAGACAGTAAAACAATTCTAAATAAACAGTCCCACATACTTCCCCCCGGTCACTTCCATAACCAGCTATACACAAAACCGCAGCATAACTTTCTAAGGCTGAAGTATTTGTGTCATGCTCACAACCCCGTCACTCCACGCGGAAGGCATTTTAACAGTAGGTAAGTAAACTTTGTAGCGTGGCGAAGCTCGACACTTCTTAGCCGATACGTAAAGTTAGTAACGTTCGCTGTGGTCATTACTTTGATGGGTGACCGACCACTACCAAATAGTGGCAGTGCTACCGTGCTTCGGTTGGTCTCGGTTCTTTATCAGAAACCTAAGGCGATTTATAAATACAGGCACCATTAGCAGAAGGCCAATTTTAGTAAGCCTAGTCTTACAGTGGGCTACTTAGTTTTCCCAATGGTTAAAACTCTAACGAATTTTGACCGTTGGTTAGTATTTGTTAGTGTTTTTAACCATTCGTTAACCTTAACTATTGGTGAAAAAATCCACCCTTAGTTTTAAGGAATCCAATCTATTTGTATAACAGTTATTATTACGTAATTATTAATTTTATTACTAGCCACTCAGGCGCGGTGCGGCAGGCGTAGGTAGGTCCCAAAGCGCTCCTCAAATAGCGCGGTATGGTTTTGCATATTTACGGTTTATACGAATAAACTAAAAAAACTAGTTTTGATAAGTAGCATTACTTGGCTATCTAAACAAATGCATTTTTACGTGTGTTGCAGTATAAAAAACACACACAACAACACTACACATAATAATTGACGCTCCGCCGTACCTAAAGGAAATTACTCCGTCGCCGGCGCGCGCCGGCTCCGTGCGAGATGCAATTTAGACTGAGGCGTTTTTTTTTTCTCCTGAACTATAGAGACTTTTACTTTATTCGATAGTGATGTTCAACTAGTTTCAATTTTAGTCGATTTATAACGAGTGACACCTCTAAAAATTTATTGCCATCCCTAGTAGCGCAATCAGCTGTAAGCCACAATTGTGGTGGGGAGCGGTCCACGTTGCGCGATGCCGGCCGCACATGTGGTTGAAGCGCCTGAGCGGATAGATTTGAAATAATCTTTAATTTGGGCCATCTGCTACGCTCTCGAGAGCTTCCAAGAGCCACTGGATGCAGGAGGCGAGGAGCTGCTCAAAGTGGCGCTCTGTGGGTGAGGCCTATGTTCGGCAGTGGACGTCTTCAGGCTGTTAATGATGATGATGAACTGCTACCTTCCGAGAAAATTCTTGCATCACCAAAAGCACAATTATGGTACATGAAACACAGGACATGCGAAGAGTGGTGTTTTACGATCTTTCTTGAGTTCTGCACACCTGCAATAGTCGTAAACGAACACTGGCCGAGCTTGTTCTCTAAACATCACCACTTAACATTTACACCCAGAAGTAGCAATTATTAAAGTAAATACTAATTCAGAGAATCTTCCAAGTTTAGCTGAATGCTTGTTTAACTGTTCGTTGAAGATTTTGCCAAAATATTGTCAAGACAAAAAGCCTGTAGCAAACACGCTCATTTTTATGAGACTGAACCGAACCAGAGCGTTTTTACGTTTTTCTGAAATTCTCTATCATACTATTCCGCTGTTATCCATCAAACTACACTAAAACTTAATTGTCATTCATACGTCGAAACTTTTGGTCGAAGGTTCGCAAATATTTTATTTCACGATATTTTTAGCCTCTGCACTTTTGAAAGTCAATGCACAGAATAACTGATAGTACTATTAGAGATCAAAGTCTAAATAATAAATACTAATCAGAAATAAACAATATATAATTTAAGTACCTTAAGAATAATACTTATAAATAGGTATGTAACTACCGACTATAAGTAATCGCTTTTGCAATTATATCAACTAAATTGTTTTCGCAACAGGATCTGCATACATCACGTCAACCGTGTGACAAAACTGACAAAAACACCGACAACGGCCAGGGCTGTCCGTAACTCAGACAGTGAGGGCTGCCACTGAGCAATTACCACAGTCTCACATTAGTGAATTGTCCACACATATTTATTTATTTATTAGTTAAGCCATTTACAACTTTAATATTACTCATATAGAGACTAAATGGTAAACGTGGGTGCTAAAATGAATCAGCATCGCCATATTGAATTTTAACAGCAATCGCGAATAAAACAGCCAGCTGTCAAAATATTTAAAGTTACTTTATGTTTATTAACATAATGAGCTATGAATGTGTGTAGAGACGGCATATCCAGAATGACCAACTGTAGAATAAATTACAAAGATTCATAAGCTACTTAGCATCCAAACACTACAAATTTAAAAAATTGGTAAGTAATCAATTAATTTTATGGTCTTTAACTATAGCTTAAAAAGTCAACTCAATTTCGCGCAAATAATAAATAACAAAATACAACAGTAGTTTTAATAAATAGGTACGTACGATCGTAGAATAGTTATTTTAAACAAACGTTGTGTTTTTTCTTTAATTTGTGACACTAAATAAAGAAAAAACTCCCAGTTTAATGATTCTGTCAATCACCAAAGTCTTGACATGTCTGACACGCGTCAGCTCTGCAATTATTCATATTTATTCGTACAAGTTCTAAGAATATCCATCGAGATACATGTAGCCAGCGCGCGCAAAAACTGGTGTAGGTATCGGTACATATAAAAACTGGATTTGTTTATAAATCGTTTATATTCGGTGTTCTAAGTAGGTAGGTACGCGTGGGCTCTAGTTTTCGCGCTAAATTCCAATCACAAGGCTTGTAACTAGTTTTTTATTACTACTAATAATATTCAGTTAGGTATTTGTTTTGATTTAAAGAAAGTTCCATTATTTGCTACACAGTCTTTGATAATTTAGCCACTGCTTTGAAGCTAATCTATGAATAGTATTGGTAACAAAAAAAGTCATACTTAATGCATTCACAGATGCTAACAAAATGATAAAACATGGATTCCTCGTTTAGCAGTTTTTGAGTCTGTAATATAAAAAATAAAATGTTTTCAATGTGTTAGCAGAGATTTCCCCGTTCCCTGTTTTTACCCTGTGTTCTCGATATCATCGATATGGAGCTTAAAAATGGTCAAGCTTACTGAACGGTTTTCGCAAAATGAAAAAAGTTGATTAGATACCTATACAGAAAATAATCAATTACGTTCCACACATCAAATACCGAATCGTTTTATTAATTGCTATATTATTAAAGCAAAAAACTTGACGCAAAGCAAAACAAACTTACGTTTTTATCTTTTTATAATGGCTGGGGTCTTAATACAGGTTAAGTAGGCGGCGAAGATGTTAACAAGCTACGGTTATCAAACGTTTGTGTAGAGGTAGAGTGTGGCATAGCGGCACTATAACCCGTTTATAATGATGTCATAGTCACATAATGCAGATAATTTGTGTTTTGAATAAGATCACTCCAGACGCACTGAATACTTTATAGTTAGCAAAGGATATAGATATGTGATTATTATAGTAAGTATCGTAATCTCGCTGAATGTCGCGCGCCCTATAAATAAGACGTTCGTCATCATATCATCACAATACGTTTCTATGTATATTGATGGGCGGCAAGAGAAGGAAGGCAGGAGGCATCGTGCCTCCCTTTGCCGTCCCATCCATTCATCAGTTTTTTTTATACGCTTGAATGGGGTCACGTTTGACAACATCTCACCTGATGGGAATTGATGACGCGGTCTATGTTGGAGAACGTTTGTCGGAAACAATGAAGCGTTTACGGCTAGATAGCACTAGCGCTGGGTGCAATATCCACACTGATTTATTTATTTATTATCCTTCTGCCCTCTCTTTTTCCTCTTCCCATGAACAGGGTTAGGACGTAATATAATTAACCCGTGCGAAGCCGGGGCGGGTCTGCTAGTCAATCAATAAAATTATTTGAAATGGAAATGCACTAAATAATAACTGTATCCAAATCTCATCGGATCCCCACACAGCAGCACATGTGATCACCATACCCAAACCACTACGCATCTCACGATATTTCTGTCTGCGCCCGCGCAGCGCAGCCGAACAAATTGTAATGCTCGTGTGACAATAAACGTGTCAACGCATCGCTGGCGATATGTCAGTGGACACGACAAAAGGGTAGGTTGAAATTATGTGCCAGTGGGGAGATCGTATTTGTCACCGCTGACTGTTTTGGACTACTGAATACAGAGTTGAAGAATTTTAAAAGAAGTTTATTCCACGAAATTGATAAAAAGCTTATTCTTATTCTTTGGCGTTTTTAGCCCTCTTGGATAACGTAGGGTGGGTTTTTGATCCGTATAGTTTGGTAAATCAATGGTTAAAGTTGTAACAAATTTTGACTTGAATTTTGATTGCTTAGAATTTGTCTATTAGAAAACCCAACCTTAGTCCTAATATCAGACATGTGAGACATGACGGGGGTTTCTAAGTTTTATTTCGACCAACAGAGTCGGTTAGAGTGCTTATCTATTTGTGATAGAGCCACAGAATACATAATAGTACTACGTAGAAATAATTAAAGATAACCCCGTTTAATATTTCTTATAATAAACTTTAATCATAAATTAACAAAGGTTATTTGTTCGCCTCGACTCCGGACGGGTTTCTGCGAACTGATTATCATGTGTTTTAAGTAAACATGTCTATTAAAATAATATTTAATGATGTATAGGTCAACTATTCTTGGTGTATATTATGTATTTAAATATATTATATGGTCGTGACCCTTCGGAAAGATCGTGGCTATAACCGTTGTTCGATTAACAAAATTACGCTGATTGTTTGCGAACGACATAGTTAAAACAAATCGGCCTTAAATATTATAATCACGCCAGTTTATTTAAAAGTTAATAGACGCAACAGGACTCCGCAGGAGGACTAAAGTGAACCGATATAGCTCTTAAAATTAGCAAGTTGGAATGGGCAGGCCACATCGCTCGTAGAACTGACAACCGATGGGTAAGAAAGGTTCTCGAGTGGCGACCACGAATTGGAAGACGCAGCGCAGGCCCTCCACTAGGTGGACCGACGATCTGGTGAAAACCGCGGGGAGCCCATGAATCCAGGAGCCGAGCAGCCACTCGAGGTGGCGCTCTGCGGGGGAGACCTATGTTCAGAAGTGAATGCCTCCAGGCTGTTGATGATGATGATGATTATGAAGCCAGGTCCTTTTCTAAATAGAATAGCTGTTTTCCACCTTAATTTACAGCTTATTTACCCGGCTATATAAGGCGAAAAATGGTAATGCGATCTGTGACAAGGCAGCTAGGTACAGAGGTGTCTCGTGAACAGCATTACTGATTTTATTATGAGCTACTAGTTGGTGTCAGTTTTTCTCGGGAGTCGTTCAGCATCCGGTAAGGCTTTAAGTTAGGGTTGCCACTATAATAAAATAAAACTAAATCTAAACTAAATAAAAATATTTTGAGAAAGTCTACAGAGCAACCAAATCGCGATTAGCAACGCGGGTATATGTATAAATCGACCGAGAATATAGTACTCTATAATACGCACCATTCAATCTGTCACGCGATTTGTTGACTCAATCTGCTGCAAAATTAGCAAACCTGAAAACAATGGGCATTAGGCAAGCCACATCGGCATCTCTCAAAGAACTAACAACCGATGGGAAAGAAAAACCTTTTCAAGAAATAGAATACCAAAAGCTTAGAATAAGTACCTAATTCTATGACCAAAAAAATATTTTTAAATAATTCTTAAGCGAATATAGATTTAAATCTACCTTATTATGTAAAAATATTGTAAGCCTAACCTGGATAATTATTAACTATATTTGAAAAAAAAAGAATGTTCCCTTTTCTATTAATTAAACACTGTCCAGTCAGTGAAAGCTCACTATATCGCTTAAGTATTTGAGGGATCACGTCTAGATATCCTGAACCAACCCTACATGAACATGGAACCAGCCGTTACCGTTTCTTCGTAGCGGAGACGACGCGCATGCGCAGCGGAATGACAATTAGGACCCATCTCGACATGCTAATGTGGCGGAATTACAGACCCCAGCTTACCTACGGAAATGATTAGTAGCTGCTTCGTATAGGTATTTGTAATGATAGATGATGAAGATAAAGATACTACTGACACGTATAGAAAGTAATTTGATACTTTTATTCATGAAAAAACCAATAAAATGTGAGAGGACGATACATGAAGACGAATCATCATCATCATCATCATCAACGGCCTGAAGACCATAGGCCTCCCTCAGAGAGCGCCACCGTGATGCATCCATCGTGTCCCCACGGTCACTTTATTTTTTTGCTTCTAATAGATACTTTTCGTTTTGAAATTACTACAGAACAGGGCACATACCTACCTTTTTCAAGAACACTCCAAAAAGTGGATATTACCCCAGGTAATATAATACCTACAGTACAGATGCCTCAACCCATACAACGGAATAACTCGGGCTATTTTACAAATTTTTTTCTGCAATACGCAAGATTATTAAACGACATTTGTTGGCGAAGTATTGGGCCAAATGAATACACTGGACACTAACTGGTAACGCTTGCGAGACGATCACTACATTTTTTTCACGTTCGGGCTATTTTTCGTTTACACCGGATGAGACCCCACGATATTACTAAAACAATAATTAAAACAAAGGTTTGAAAAGTAGGCAACGAACGAATAAAAAGTAGATCATTTCAAAAAGGGGGCAAAGATCTACAATCTGTATGGATGGCTCGAATAAGGGGCAAAATAAGAAAGGGGCAAACCGCGAACAGACCGTTTAGGTCGTCGGTCCACGTGGTAGCCTGTCTACTCTACGCCTTCCGGTTCGTGGTCGCCACTCAAGAACCTTTCTTCTCCATCGGTTGTCAGTTCTGCGAGCAGGTATTTATCATTTATTAATGCTGAATACCGCGTTTATCACGGTACCGCAAATAATTACCTATAATAGTTAAAATAAATACATTGCTTGCGATCATACATCTCGCAACTCATCCATACAATTACCCACTGTAATATAAGAAAACATACAAGTACCACATCAACAAAGAAACAAATCACGAAGGGGAAAGCCAAGGGAAATCCTCAGATTTTCCCATGGTGGCACGGCCCCGTCATTTCTGCCGAATGATTCAATAAACCTCCCGAACGAGGCACATTTTCATAGGAATCTTCGCCACATACAATATACATACAAATCTAGGTACCTAATGTGTATACCTACGTACATTTTCTTCTCTTGAACTCTCTTACTTTGCGTATAAGTTATAGAATACGCAGCCGAGTTCGAACCCAGCTCGTGAATCAAATGTTTCATTTATAAGTTACTAGCTACTGCCCGCGGCGTTGCCACGCGTGGACTACATTACTTTTCAGGTTTCGGTTTGGGTAATGGCTTTATTTTTAAAAACTGATTTTCTATCAGCCACACAGAGTTTTCTGCTCGTATAATCACTTCCACGAAGTAAAAATGACATGTCTTAATCATGGATGAAATAATTAATTATAATATTTCCCTAAACAGCGTAGGTACGATAATTATTATCCTTGATATTCCTGGACCAATTTTGATGAAATCTCCACTCATGGCTACTTAACTATAGAAAAATTTTCGATGATATTTCGATAAGTATCATCGAACTCATGATTAATTAAAACCTATATTATATTAAAATCTAGGCTTTCAAAACATTTTTACAATAGGGCAAAGTCTGGGGGTCTAGCAAAGATACCAACCGCTAACGCTAACGCCAAACGCTAACTCCAAAATGTACTGAAATGACGTTTCGGAAATCGCTAACTTTTCCGTAGCGAATGTCATTTCGATACATTTTTGGAGTTAGCGTGAGGCGTTAGCGTTAGTGATTGTGATCTTTGCTAGACCCCCAGGGCATTTTACATAACATGTTTCGTACACAGATTAGAGAAAAAATCTACTTCGTATCATTCCAAAGAGTATTATTATACTTCTGTATCATTAAAAGAGTATATAATTTATACGTAACGTAAGAGTATCATTGGCCCACTACATTAGCCTATGGTGGTAATAGTATGCATTGGCCCTCAGACCAAACATAAACGTCATGTAATGCTAAAAATAGGCGTAGCAAGGGTCAAGATTATACTCCCAAGGGTAAAGCTCTAACTATCACGGTTCATGAGATACAGCCTGGTGACAGACGGACAGACAGCCTGACAGACGTCGTCAGTCCGTTTTGGGTACGGAACCCTATTACTAAGGCTTCGCTGTCCGTCTGTCCGTCTGTCACCATCAGGCTGTATCTCATGAACCGTGACAGTTAGACAGCTGAAATCTTCACAGATGATAAATATATTTTTGTTGCCGCTATTACAAAAAATACAGAATAAAATAAATATTTAACCCCTTAAATACTTATTTTATTCTGTATTTTAGTATTTTTTCTCTCTCATACATCAAACGTTTTTTTGCTAGTTTTTATAGATAATGATACGGAACCCTTCGTGCGCGAGCCCAACTCGCACTTGGCCGGTTATTTCTCTAATCTGCGGGCACTAAGTTGTATCTTGAATGCAATCGATTCATACTACTTACATATTATTTGATGGTATATGTATTTTACTCCAAAAACCCCAAACAACCTGCAAGGGCTTAAATAGAAAAACTAATAATGGTTAATCAAATCTAATAAATTATAAAATTTCATTCCACTGTTTAATGCATATTTACTACCGAAATTAACTCCTATTACTCTTTGTTCATGGCCTTACACACTTTTTCTTCTTTAATCTGTGCCTCCAGATGGACTTTACGTGAAACATGTGAAATATTCAATAACAACACGACGAAAAATTACTATACTTAACACTGGCTAAATACACTATGTGTGGAGCCATAATACAACATAAAAAAAATTACTGTGACAAAAACTAACCGTCAGGTAGCCAAAAAAAATTCACTATGAGGCGGCCATGTTGTATAAAATTCCGTCCGGTTTCCTAATGATATTTAATAATTTTGACCAAATTTTTTTAATGGTATTTGTATTTTAATATATCCTATGTTGTGCGCTGGTTATTTCTAAGCATATTAGTGCAACCCGCATGAAAATCAGTTCAGTATCTAGGGATTTGTTCAATAACAAACAAACAAACAAACAAACAGCTACAAATTATTGTCCCTAGATGGCGTTAGATACGATAAATTAGAAAATGTATGGAGAAGGGCAAAAAGCCTTGTAGTCCTGCATCGCGGTTACGATATTTTTTGAACAATATAACCTATGGGATAAATTAGATTTGACATCATTATGTGTGTGTTCCGTAGCGCATCAGAATTACACATTTATTATATGTAGGGATGTAGGGATTGTTTTGTTTATAGGTTCTAATTAAAATTAATTTATGGCAAGATTTTAGAATGTCATACAGGGTATGTAGCGCGTGAATTTTACTAATGCTAAATTTGGCGCCACGTTAGCGTTACTCAAGCCCAAGATAATAATATAATACCTGCAGCAAAGCTAAAGCTATAGTTATGAATTAGTTTCACAGTGGTTTATTTTTTGGGTTTCGGTATAACTGACTGAAACACAACGTAAAGATGTGTTTATTTTTTGTTATTATTTTATTTATTATTTTATTTTTTATTTTATTTTATTTTTTTATTTTTTTCTGCACGTTATCTTTGACGTTGAATTCGGCTTGATAATTAGCTGAGTTTATTATAGCACCCTTAAGGGTTAAATTTAAAAAGATTGTTGAAATTTAAATGGTTATCATGTGTAGGTAATAGCTAGGTATTAGGATACCCGTTGTAATTATTCAAAGAATAAACTTTCGAGTGCTCAATTGTATCTACCTTTAAACAATGACAAACATAACAAAAAATTAAAATTATTAAGCCATATATTGTATATAGGAAGGTATTTCCAGCATTGGCAATATCTCTTCGGTCCCAGCTCCTTGACACATGGTGAGGATATTGCATAGCGCGCGTCTAGACCTAACATATTGCGGGGTAGACTCTAGACTAGACTTAGGATATGTGTTCATTTGTCTAATATATTTACTGCTCTAGCATATTATACCAGTGCGTCACGTATATTTAAATGGTGCATTGAATGACAATAATAATAATAATACATAAATGTGTGGACATTTCACACAATGTCATCAAGCCCCAAACTAAGCACAGCTTGTGCTGTGGGAACCAAATAACAGATAGAATACTTATTTATATCCTTTTTTGTTTTTGTAAATGCATACATGGAATATAATATAACAGCCAGACACAGAACAAGAACCTATTCATCACACTAATGCTTGTCCTGGGAATCGAACCCACAACCTATAGCTCAGAAGGCAGAACTACTACCAACTGAGCCATCGGGCCAGTCACTACCAACTGAGGCATCAGGTCAATCATTAGTCTTTAAAATTTAATTCTCTCAAAATTGAGGATGCAGTGATGCAAAGAGTCAGTACACAACTACACCGAACTCGGGCGAATAAAGTAAAATATATAGATTGGTAAAAGCGATAACGCATGGAAATTATTGCTACTTTAAAATCATAATCATTTCACCATATGATTTATTTTTGTCACTGTGATTTCACCTTCTATTTTTTTTTTAATGATGATGATGATGATGAATGAATTTATGATCCATGGTGATTTGCGGTGCTTTATGAAAAGGAACATAGACGCGATTTATGAGCAACCCAGCGAAGTTGCGGTCTGCTACTAATGGTTACAATGGTTACTAAGAAATGTAACGTAGTTTTTATAAAATTATGCTTTACTAGTCTCAGTTTGTTTTCTGAAGCATAAAAAATTTATATGTTTTGATATTGACCGCTGATGCTACTCTCGTATTATGAAATCCGCAGCCACAATACATCAAGTGTGATTAATCACACTGTGATTAGTAGCAGAATATGTTCCAAAAAGTAGCAGAATGATTTACGGTTTATATGACCGTATGATGTTTCACCTGTTCCTTGTGAAATGATCCATGCCTATAGCTGAACCTGGTCGAGATTAAAACCATTCCCCAAAGTAAGATAAAAAAAATTACAACGATGTAGTTTCCCAAAGTTGTGTTATTAAATCTCACTTTTGTTCATTCTACGTTTTGTCTGTAATCGCGTCAAATGTTTTGACATTTCTAAAAGATTTCCATTCCTGTGACAATGTCAAACGACAATCGGATTGACGTCTCTCTTTTGTTGTCGTACAACAGATTTGACATTCTTTTGTTATTTTACAATAGTCACTTGAGATATGATAATCCCTAGTTTTTGTCGTTCGCTGGAACTATGACGCGAGCGCATTGTTATTTAGGTGTGTGTGTTAACAGATGCTGCACTTATTATTTGTGTACCTACTGATTTCTTGTGACAGATAGAACCAAATGCGAATGGTAACAGAAAGTTTCCCAAAAAAGCCAAGCATGTATTTCCGAAATGATGGTCTTTTCCCAAAAGTTATCGGCAAAACCGTTATCAGTACGTTTCGTGTATTCCATGGAAATGCAAGCCTTTCCTCGAAGTAGGTACGATTCCATAATGTTCACAATTCACTAAACAGCACGAACCGAGCGCTACCACCACGATACCATTCGCTTACTTTTTGTTACAATGTAAAAACAACCAGTATGTACATGCACTAAACCTAATAAAATTAATTATGAAACCAAATAATAATTATCTTAATGGCGGCTGCGGCGAGCGCGATAATTTGTACCAATAAACATCACACCATATTCACACCTTGATTACGGAGTTCACAGATTATCTAATTGTTATTGGTCGAAGAAGAGTCGCTGATGACATCCCGGTCAATTGGATAAACTTGAGTAACCTGTTATAGGTTGGTACCTTGTCACAATTAGGAGAACCGCGTCTTGTATAACGAAAATACCAACGGAAAGCTTCGTTTTATTTATGCCAAAATAATTAATACATATTATCACGTCATTAATAAAATAGCTAATCACTCCTTGATGATTACATTAGCGGGGTGAAGAACAGCCTTTTACCTGCTCTGTGAAGTGAGACAGGAAAACGCTACTGTTTATATACTACTAAATTACTTTTGCGAAAATATAAAAAGTTTGCGTAATAGATATAAAAACAAAAGCTCAAGACGAAACAACTCAATACACGTTGC
This sequence comes from Ennomos erosarius, assembly GCA_963580505.1. Lineage (NCBI taxonomy): Eukaryota > Metazoa > Arthropoda > Insecta > Lepidoptera > Geometridae > Ennomos > Ennomos erosarius. Next base: position 586,696 of record OY756988.1, read on the forward strand.
ATTCTAGTGTTCCAAAAGTTGATAGAGGCAAGGCACTCCAAGTATTTTATACCAAAGATTAGGTGATACAATGAACAGACTCGGCACATAATGATGGGGTATAAAAGTTAATGGTAGAGTGTGAATGGGTGATTATGATCGTGTAAGTAATTTAAGTAGCTTTTTAGTTCTCTTTTTTCTTTTATTGCGATCTATTTGATATTATCAACCTTTGGCCTTTTTTTTTCTTTATAATTTTATAATGCTATAAAATTACATTGTTATTTGGCGTTTTATTTCTACTGTCATGTTTTGCTTTCCAAGCTGTTGCACTTTACATTTTTTATTAATTAGGCTAATCAAGTAAGTAGGTACCTATATTTATTAAATCTCATTTTGATTGTTTCAGATTCATAACTATTTAACTACTAATTGGACAAGTAAGTAGGTACCTACTTTACTACCACCACTCGTTACCGTGTGTTTTTTTTTGTGTTTGTTTTTTTTCTTATAATTTGGCTCCACACATAGTGTATTTAGCCAGTGTCAAGTATAATATTTACATCGTGTTATAAAATATTTCACGCAAAGTCATGTCCTAGTCATAGTCATAGTCCAGTCTAAGTCATGCTCCAGCAAAGTGGTGGCAACTTTACTAGAAGCTTCTATGGAGTTTTGGAAGAAACACGAAAAATCACGTTTCACCACATTATATTACTTGCCCTCACTCATGCTCGTAATTCAGCACTTAATGCGTAAAATGCCACCGTTATTAAAAAAAAACTATTTCATGATAATTAATGTATTCGGAATAGTTTTTAATCTATGTATAGAGTAAAAAAGTTATAATTACAATATGCTTCATCCTTACAATCAGCAGTAATCCTTCCTATTTTTTGAAGTCAGCCAAAATATTCTTCAAAACCGTTGGGTTTTTGGGTTAATTACTTTCGCCGCAAATTCGTGAGATCAAAAGTGTTTAAACACAAAATCCCAAGTTAGCGAAAGGCTGGCTAGTGGGACAAACCGACCGGGACGATAATCCCAGCTGATAACGGAGACCTCAGGCGGCGCGGCGGGGCATAGATTAGAAATTGCAAAGATGGGACAGATAATGATACTTACTTAAGAAATATTTTGGTCAAGTCAAGATGACGAATGTAAGGTCATTTTCTGAGAAAGTTTTGAAAACAGTATTGACGACTCCAAATCCCTTCCGGTCAACTTCAAATGAAATTGTTAAATTTTCCTAATTACTAAGCATCTTGGCAAGGACACCCATGAAATATTAAATAGACTCCAAATAAATAATAGTACATACTATGTAATAGCATATTCTTTATGCGTTATAGCAAAGGACACAAATAAATAATATGTAAATGCATAGAGTAGGCATTGTCGACTTTTTCAGCTACAGAGAGCACTAGAAAACTTTTATTACACTGTATTTTAAAGTAACATATATAAAAGATTATACATAGTCACTAAGTAATGTTTAGATGAGTAAATTATTTTCATCATCATCATCACCAGCCTGAAGACGTCCACTGCTGAACATAGGCCTCCCCCAGGGAGCGCCACTTAGAGCGGCTGCCCGCCTCCTGCATCCATCGGCTCCCCGCGGCTTTCACCAGGTCGTCTGTCCACCTAGTGGGGGGCCGGCCTACGCTGCGTCTTCCAGTTCGTGGTCACCACTCGAGAACCTTTCTTCCCCATCGGTTGTCAGTTCTACGACAACAAGTTCTGGTAGTATCATCAGTTACAAATGCACTTTGCCCCTTTCCATGTTTATTAAATAACAAAACTTTTTTTAAAACTGCGTGTGTACCTACTCTTAGAGGCGATACTACGGTAGGCAAACACTTTCTTTGCTCTGTTTCTCTTCTTGTGCGTGTATTTTCTATGTCCCAAGAGTTGTAGTAGCGCTATCACTGACATCGGGTCACCTCGGGCGCGGCATGAAGATGGAGATAGCAGCCTTTCCTCACTGACCAACTGAGCTGATAATATGTACCCACCAAAGCTATTGACGATTTGTGGCTTCGAAGGACCAGTGCCATACTGTTTTTGAGTCTTTTAGGGTAGGTATGGTTATTACCGTAGTTATAGTTCTTTTGTATTATTAATTGTATTGGTAATTACCCTTATATGGTTTAACTTATTACCACTATTTTATTTTTAAGTTTTGACACTTTTTTTTTTGACACTTTTGATCCTAAGACAGGGGTGACGTTGAGATGCTTGAGATCAGGTAAAATACTAGATTACCACATCGCTTGTTTAAATTTAAAAAAACTTATAATACAGAAAGAAAATCATCGGTTAACAGTCATCATCTGTGACATCGACACTGGAGCAGTTAACCAACACCCCAAAGCCGCTGGGCTGGCTTCGGTAGATGCGGGCGAAATAAAAAACCCAATACACTATAAGCGGGACGGTAGTGCAGGCTTTCATCGTTAGCCCGAAATACGTCCACTGCTGAACATAGCTTATCATAGGGAGACTTTGCCTTCATCACCTTGGCAGGTGGCTTGGTGATCGCAGAAGGATTTTATGTACTGAGGAAAATGTTGCAACATTTTCCTCGGGCGCGGCATGAAGATGGAGATAGCAGCCTTTCCTCACTGACCAACTGAGCTGATAATATGTACCCACCAAAGCTATTGACGATTTGTGGCTTCGAAGGACCAGTGCCATACTGTTTTTGAGTCTTTTAGGGTAGGTATGGTTATTACCGTAGTTATAGTTCTTTTGTATTATTAATTGTATTGGTAATTACCCTTATATGGTTTAACTTATTACCACTATTTTATTTTTAAGTTTTGACACTTTTTTTTTTGACACTTTTGATCCTAAGACAGGGGTGACGTTGAGATGCTTGAGATCAGGTAAAATACTAGATTACCACATCGCTTGTTTAAATTTAAAAAAACTTATAATACAGAAAGAAAATCATCGGTTAACAGTCATCATCTGTGACATCGACACTGGAGCAGTTAACCAACACCCCAAAGCCGCTGGGCTGGCTTCGGTAGATGCGGGCGAAATAAAAAACCCAATACACTATAAGCGGGACGGTAGTGCAGGCTTTCATCGTTAGCCCGAAATACGTCCACTGCTGAACATAGCTTATCATAGGGAGACTTTGCCTTCATCACCTTGGCAGGTGGCTTGGTGATCGCAGAAGGATTTTATGTACTGAGGAAAATGTTGCAACATATTCCCTGTATATTCCCGTAGCCGGTTCTTACGGCAACCACCGGAATAGATGAGATGGTACTATATTCACAAACCGGGACCACGAAGTGTAGTGCAGGACCTATGGTCAAATTGGAATTACTGCACAGACATTCTCTCGTCAAACTTCTTTCGACTCATCCTTAATCAGAAAATTTACTACTTACTCTGAACTTAGTTCAGTGAATCCTATAATCCGACGTTGAAAGGTCAAAGCTAATGGACCGTGATATTAGAAAAGAAAAGTAACGAAAGAAAATTAGAAAAATGAAACCTCACAAAATTGGACCCAATATCCGAAAGGACTCGAAGGTGTTAGAGACCGATCAGATCCTTATTGAAGTTTGAGCGCTTCCATTTTATAACTTAGCTTTGAAGCGTTGAGCGACATTGGTAGTGTAGTTGTCAGTGGAGGACTTAGACAGATTATGCGAGTAGCAAATACACGTCTTGACACCTTTTTAACAAATTTGTGACGGACCCAGCAGCACACCTACCGGCCGCGCACGCACACCAGCATAAACACCGACGCGCGCACGCCCCCCACCCGCCACACTCGTCGACTTGGAAGCTATCAAAGGGTATATAAGGCGACGCGGACCGCAAGCAGATAGGGAAGACTTCATCTGCTGCCAAGCAGCAAACCTCTTCAAAAGAGCAGACGCCTCGGGCTGGTCGCACATCAAAGACATAGCCCCGTATCACCGCAGGCCACCGGACAAGAAAGGCTTCCCACGCGACCTCGTTGCTACTAGTAGCGACGACACGGATGACGGGTCGTCATCGTCATAGGGCCGAGCCTGGTCGCTGGGTCGTTTAGTTGGGCCTCCCCCGGTCTCGCCGGGGGTCTCACCTGACATGGACGACTCGCCCGGCTCACGTGGCCTTGTGGCGATTCCCGCCATCCGTAAGAATAACCACCAACAGAAAAGAAGCCTTTCCTCTTTTACGGGGGAAAAACAAAAAATCAATCAAACAAGGATTACCATCGTCTAAATGGCACCCTAAGGACCCGCGTATAGTTATACGCGGCGAAACTGAAACTCCGGTCAGGGGGCAATGCCCCAATACCGGCTCCCTCACGCCCCTGCGGGGGTAGTGAGAAGAAGACCCGATTCGAAGCAGATAGGCATTCGCTCGGGGCTCCCGTGGCAGACGGACGTGTCACAAGCCGCTCGCAGAGTCTCTAGCGAATCGCCTGCCCCTCTCTCCCTTTGGCGCGTGGCTGTTCCCTGCTTATGCTGCCAACTTCCCCTCTCCCTCCCCCTGGCGCGTGGCTGTTCCCTGCTGATGCTGCCAACCTCCCCGCACTCCCCCTGGCGCGTGGCTGTTCCCTGCTGATGCTGCCAACCTCCCCGCACTCCCCCTGGCGCGTGGCTGTTCCCTGCTGATGCTGCCAACCTCCCCGCACTCCCCCTGGCGCGTGGCTGTTCCCTGCTGATGCTGCCAACCTCCCCGCACTCCCCCTGGCGCGTGGCTGTTCCCTGCTGATGCTGCCAACCTCCCCGCACCCCCCCCTGGCGCGTGGCTGTCCCCTGCTGATGCTGCCAACCTCCCCGCACTCCCCCTGGCGCGTGCTGTTCCCTGCTGATGCTGCCAACATCCCCGCACTCCCCCTGGCGCGTGGCTGTCCCCTGCTTATGCTGCTGATCTCCTAACACCGTGGAGGCCTTCCCCGCTGCAACCACCCCCTCCCGAACTTGACCCGACCATCCGCGCGCGCCGCGTACCGCCCCCTGACCCGAGGACGCCGCCTCCAGGTCCAGGGACGTGCCCTGCCCCGTCACCCCTCGCAGGGTTGCCGTTATCCTGCTCGAGGGCCCGCCGCGATCCCGCGTTTCTGGGTCCCGTCGCCCCCTGCGCACCGCTTCGCGCAATCCTAGATTAAGACCGTACACCCGTAGAGATATAAGAACCGAATGTATGTAGCATAAAGCACACCTGTGTCATCGTAAAACCTGTAAACCTAGATTAAGGCCACGCATCCATAGAGATATAAGACCCGAGCGTATGTAGCATATTTGCGCACCTGTATCATCGTAAAACCTGTAAACCTAGATCTAAATATAAGGATTGTAAATTGTACACCGTGAGTTTCTCTGGACAAGCTCCCCTCATAGATCACCCTTTAGGTAACCCATCCCACGCAGCGACTAGCGCTGCGGTAGGCACGGTCACCAACCATAACGAGGCGTCCAGGCGAGCTGGCCGTAAGGACGCCCCGTTACAAATTGAAAGAGATGCAGGACCAGTTTTTGACCAAGGAATGTGAGGAAGATCCTCATCTTTCCTTTTTAATCCAAGGAGAGTTGAAAGCACGAGATTCGGTGTTCATCTTTGTTATGCAAATTAAAGCATTCGATCCAATGGCATTGCAATTGATTGGTCAAATCAATGACATTCCAGTTTAGTTGGAATGTCATGAACGTTACCTTAAAAAATCACATAGGGTCCTGTGCACCAGCCACAACAACACTGGTTAAATCGTTGTTTTATGGAGGAATTTAGACCCATGAGTCTTAGGTTAAAAACATTGCATGTACCTAGATATAACGCATTTCTTCCCTCCTCTCACATACCGATGGCATAGCGAGTGTGTTGTACCATGAATAGGACACTAATCGGATTACATCGGTCCAAATTTTCCATATAATTGCCTTGAACATAACGTCGAATCATAGAGACTTGTTTACTATACGCGACAGATTTGGTTTTGGAGGGATTTTTTTATCAAGCTTTTTTATATTAATTTAAAAGTTTTGGTGTATGTGTGTGAAATAGGAGCTCATAAGTTATTGCTTTATGTATGGTAACGAGCGATGTTTTTAAATTGTCCGAACATATATTAGTTGATATCGAAAAATCGAATAGGCATGATGACTAAAGTTTTTTTTTGCATAAATTATTAATATTATTCAAAAGATAAACATTTGTGAAAACAAAAATAAACTATCTCAAAAAATTATAAAGTTACAAGCATTTTAAAAACTGGAATAGAAAGAGACAGCTCAAACGGCTAGTGACATCAGAGCAAGGTCGTTCATAGTACCTCATTACTAAGCTGTGGTAGCTTTACATACAATCACTTTGGCATGTGACGTCACAAGTGGATTTTTAATAGTAACTGTGTGAAGGCGCTCTGGTTCACGAGAAAGGGTCAGCAGATGCCCTCTACAGAAACTTATTACTCCGTGATTTATTTACCGATTTTACTTATTTATTCAATTATTGCATTCATTTTTAATCTTCTTTATGGGAATAATATTTACTTGTTCATTTTTAATAGTAGTCATCATGCCTATTTGTTAGTCAATCCTGAAATTATTTATTTAGTACTTTTGTTTTTGCTGGGTTATACCTGAAACATGTATTGAAGAACAAAATAGCTTGCATATTCAGAGTTTTTACATCAATAAAAAATAAACAAGCCTACATTTAAATTACAACAAAAAGCGTGATTGTAAAAATATGTTCCAAGTTAACGGGTACCCGTAAAAAGCCGTTTTGTGTCAAATTTATGTGTTTTTAACTGAAGTAGGTGTACGTTATTTGCCCACTTAATCTTTTTTTAGTGGGCAATATGCCTTTATTACTCAAGCTAACTACTACAATAATAAAATTAATAATTAAACATGACGTAGATAAATATATTTGCACATTACTACTTGGCGGTAGAATATGGGTAGGCCCCAACGGACCTCAGCTTGGATAGAATCTTCCTGAAACGTCCTTGCCATCTGGTCGATGCCGGTGAGAAGGTTTCCTAAATGAGATTGTTTTTCACTATAAGATCGGTAAAACTTCTGCGAACAGTATATCGGCCTTATTAATAAACGTAGAGTAGCTTTGGACTAGTAAAAGTTTAGTTTTTATGAGAATGAATAACGTGACAAGCATGTCGTTCACCTGATGTTAAGCGACACGGCCACCCATAACAGTTACAGTGTCATTCGGAACTTTAAAATAATAAAGTTTCACATGACACTGCACTGCGCACGTCATTCTGAGACATCACACAGTCTAGTAATCAGATCATTAGACTGTGTAATCAGGTCATAAAGTCTCATTTTGCCCAGTAATTTCACTAGGTACAATGCCCTTCAAACTGGAACACAGTAGTGCTTGCACACTACTGCTTGGCGGCAGAATAACTAGCATAGCGGTGGTACCTACCTAGACGAACTTGGCAGAAAAGTCCTACCACCTATAATATTGGTAGGTGGTTTAACTAGTCCAAAGCTACTCGACGTTTATTAATAAGGGCGCATAGTTTTATCCACAGAACAAAAAAAAATTGCTTCGGTGCGATGCGTCATATTTTTCAAAGCTCTATGATTTTATCCAAGAGTTTAAAAATGCTTCTAATTTATAAACATCTCAGTAGAGTATTAGCAAGCCTCTAGGAAAAGCAAAGCTCCTTATCTCGGACACACGTCTCGTTATCGATTTAATAACTCGATTCTGTTCTCGATCGTAATCCGATTAGTGGATTGTCAGCGAGTTCTGATCCGGAGACCGGAGTCGTGACAGTGGGCTTGGCTTTACAATGCCCTGATAAGAAGCATGATGAAAGATTGGACGTAGGTTTAGCAAAGCATTTCGTGAGTCATTTCCTTGTTGGGAGATACCAACTATAGGTGAATTTGGTGATAGAGCCACTCATTTTAAGGAAGTCACAACCACGCCTTTATTGCACCACAGAGTGCAGGGGTTAACATGTAACTTTAAATTGCAATGCAACACGAGAAATATTCGAAAGTTTCCGTAGTAACTATGCACATCAACTAACTTTATGTTTCTATCGATTGCTGTCAAGCTATGCGATCGGCTAGCAGTAGGGTCTGCTGCTTACCGCTACTCATCAATCGATAGTGGGAGATCAGTTTACTACCCCTAATAACTATGACTTTACTACTAACTGAGTCTAGGGCACACCTGGAAGGCGAGTCTGGGTTAGCCGGTTTGACGAGAGAAATCAAAAAATCTGACTAAAACAGTAGATACTAGAATGGACTCTAAAGAAAGATAATGTATATTAATCACTACTGAATAAAAATCTCAAATACCTACTCGAAGGCATAATTTAACTCTGAAAGTGGGCAGTACCTAACTGCAGTTTAAACTGTTGAAAGTTGGTGGCGTTCGGAACTATCTCGAACTGCACTTAGATTCAGTTGGTGCCTTAGCACGAAGTCTGCACTGATCGTAGGAGTTTTATGTTTATAGTTTATGTTTTAATATCTCAGTTATTGTCAACTCTATTAAATATGGTAAGTATCATGTAATTATCTGTAAAAATACTATCATCTTTTAATCTGATGTATTCCAATCCAAGTAGTAGCGGCCGCGCTCTATCAACATTTTCGAGGAACGTTGATGTTATGCAGTCGGCAGTTACATAGGTACTGACAAATGATGATCGTGTTAAGTTCGCGCTTCAGGCAGATGTACTGCCGATAATACGGTCTGTAATTTGATCTTACACGAGGTGTAGTTGTTAACAACAGGAATTTATGGTTCTCTCCCCACATTGTTCTAAAAATATAACGAACAATTTTATCCTAAAAGCGAGTTACTTTTCCTTAGGGCTACCACAAATACAGCGCAGTACCATAATTTCCAATCTAATGCCTAGCTACATCAAAATTTAATGATCCTGGTTTGTCTGTGTTGCCCGTGGATGACAGCAGATACATCTACATTTATTAGTATTAATTTAGGAAGGTAGAGATAAGTAGAAATAATACGTGGTTACTAGCGTTATACTAGCCCTGGCTGGATATTTACTTACGTATTACTAGTTTTGCAGCTGAAATAAAATAATAAATTAAAGCATTTCCTTTTACTTAAGTAAGTAGATATTGCTCTGTTTTCCTGCATTCTTGCCAACATCCAGATACGATCATGTGTGAATCGTTTAATTAACTTCCGTCCAGTTCTCACCAAAACAACGCAAGAACAAAATGGCGGGGCAATATTACAAAATGGTAGACGCAGACAATGAAGCGAATCTGGCGGTATTCCAGCAGGACTTTGAAAGCTTTAGAACAAGGCCGAGCTTTAGCGAGAATGGCCCAGTCTTTTTCGATGTTGTCGTGTCCTAAAAAGCATATTTTAGAAGTTAAGAAAGTTTCGATTTACAATTATTTTCCTATTCTTATAAGGTCAACGAGCTTTTACCAAGAGAGTAATTGACTGATTACATTGTCTTTCTGTATTTTAGGCTATTTAGAAAAATGTCCAATTGAAAGATCAGCTCTAAGTACACGATATTGTTAGCAACAATCTTAAAATTGAGGAAGAAAACATGTCATGTCTGGACAAATATTGTTTCTAAATACCTAGACAAATATGTACCTATGCTGTTGTAAAGACAATAACTAGATAAATCTTCTAAACTCTAATCTCCTCTCCATCGTAACGTCAAACGAGTAAACTTAATGGGCTATTATTATTCATCTTTTTTCTAAAATTATTTAGGTCTAAGTCAATAAAATTTACAAAAGTGGGGCAAAGTGACCTTTCAGCAGACAGCATCTAATAAGCTCAGGCAAAATAGCCCTTCCGAATCCGATTTGCAATTCGCCTCACATCAGAGACTGTGACTACATCAAAGATCGACCTATCGATACCTATCACAGGGAGCGTAGGGGGACATTTCGGCAGAAACCGGCTAATAAGAGGGGGTCGCCAGACGGGTCTCTAATCAGACAACTTTAACAAGCTTCATTTGAATTTGTTCAGGACGTTGCGACGCCGACAAATTCAGGGGACGTTTTATTTTGGCTTTAACACAAGGGTTCTGTGGGCGAAAAGTAACTTATATACCACCGTCGTTTAAGAGTTTGCACTCTCAAATTATAAGTTTCTTCTTAATGAGCTATTTGTAACAATTGCTGTGCCTGGAGTAAGACTAGTATAGGAAGATATAATTATGTTCGCGTAGGCGTGTGTTGAAGAAGTATGCGGGGGGGGAAGCTTTTACTCTCTTTTTTGTGGTTACATGACTGAGTCTTCGTCATAATCATCATCATCATCATCATCAGCCTGAAGACGTCCACTGCTGAACATAGGCCTCCCGCAAAGGGTGCCACTTAGAGCGCTTTGTTCTTGCACCCATCGGCTCCCCACAGTTTTGACCAGATCGTCGGTCCACCTATGTGGGGGCCGGCCTACGCTGGCGTCTGCTGGTTTGTGGTCACCACCCGAGAATCTTTCTTCCACATCGGTTGTCAGTTCTACGAGCGATGTACGCTTACACACAGGTACACTTTACTTTCTTTTATAATTTTAGTGATTCTTGCACATGCCTTCATCAATAAGTTTTCCTGAAAAAAATCTGTCTAAGAGCCAATGCACATCTGTAGTCATACATTATTTTTAAACATTCTTCTAACGAGAGGTGAGAACACGAAATCGAACACTGTAACTGCAGACTTCAGTCCATTAGCCAGCATCTAATGTTCAGTAATTACCAGCCAATGGAATGGAGCTGTTTAAAATGGAAACAGTCAGCCCGCTTTTCTATTGTTGACGTTTGCATTCACGAGCTAATGTGTTCTGCCCGGAATGTCTTAAAAACACATTGGATTAAGTTATTGTGTTGGAATTAAATGTATTTGCCTGCGGTTAACTTAATCACACAGCTGTCTCGTGATCTAAGAAAACTGTGATGGTTAAATTTTAAATTTATAATTATGTATTAGTTTGTCTGAAAGTATTTGTTTTTAAGAATGAGTTTTAAAGTCATAATAATGTTCATGCTATGTTTGTATCTCTTTTATTTTCATATTGTCACTGTACAGTTTTCTGAATCCTACACTCTTACAGTAACTGTTTAGTAAAATGAAAGTGTTACCGCCAATATTACAGTTTTATCAGGCACTGAATTCGTGTTAATAATGAAATATAAACTAGATATTATCTAATCTATACTCCAAACTCTATTAAGCCTCAAATGTCCAAAGACCATACGCCTAATATCAACCAAATTAACTACTGACCGCACGTTTCAACCCTTAATTTAGCCAAACGCAATCAAAGTTGGCATCCCTTGCGGCTACCGTGATTGAGTTACGTCCGTCTGTCTGTCCCGAGTTATTGTTATTAATTACATATTTATTGCTAGATAGGCCGTAACGGGAGCAGATAGGAGGACGACGTGATGTAGGTACAAGCGGAGCGATATAAATTACCTACTTATAGCGTTACTGCCGTGTTTATGATAACCGCATTAACTAGGTTTTGGCATTTATCGAGAAAAACGCGTTTGAAGTTTTAATTTTAATTTTTGTTGTATCTCTGGAACTACTTGAGATATCAACATGGAAGTGGTACCAAAATAAAGATAAAAGTGTCAAGAATATAATAAGTACAAACAGACATACATACACAGCATACTTTACTATATTATTTGAAAAAGGCACTTATCGCTAGCAGCCTCCAATAACTGTTACCCATGATAACTAGTCATAACCGCACCAACTGGCATACTTGATGCACTTATGTTATGTCTATCATTATAATACATTGGGGTGTGTCCCCAATTCTACAATAATAATACATTTGAAAAATGTGCAACTACTTCATAAATATTTTATAATGCACATAAGGTTAAAGACAATGGTTAATTTTAAAATAAATACAAATATTTCCAATTTGTAAACCAATTACCAAGGAAGGTTTGATATACGCAATCACCTAATCAGTGATTTATATTTCTGTAAGACTTTGAATTGAATGAATTTTATCTAAAACAGTATTCATGCATCCCGTTTGTGAATCAAATTTATCCTTTACAGACTAATCTGAAGTTTTCATACTTAAGCAGAGTACCATCTGGCAAAAACATCTGGTGCTTAAGAAATTGAACTAAGTCAAAAATAAACTAAAACTTCAAAATAGTTATTAATATTAGTAGAAAATTAATACAAATATTTTAAAGTAGGATTTTGAAATTCGAAATAAATCAAAATATTTATCTTGCACTAAATAAGTGAAAAATTTCCAATAATATGGTGACAGAGATAAACTTATATACTATTTATCTCAATAAAAACCGAAAAATATTAAGTTTAAAGAGATATAAAATCAAGTTCCTACATTTTTACAAGCCCTTAGAATCACCACAGTTACGGATTTCAAGCAATCCAAAATTATCTTAATGTTACTTATTAATCTTCAGTTGCAGGTTTTTTATAGTTATAGTTTTTTATAGTTGCACTAAGGCATCCAAATTTTGTATATAGCTACTTGACTTTTGTCTACTTCAGTGAAAAGAATTACATAGTACATTGGAAATTGACAACATTTAAATTTTTTAACCCCTATTTTTATTAGTTTTATATTTATAACAAGTATTTTTTTTGTTTTGTTCCTCATGCATTATTTAAATCTAAATGAAGAGCATAGCAGGAATCCGTGGATACCAGAATAACAAAAAATTTGTTTCGGATTTTTTTTGGTAGCCATTGATACAAAATGGGTTTCGCACGTTGATTATCATTTAGAATCCCTTTGTTTTTTGACAAAATATACTAAATATAAAATCTCATGTTTTTGTGTGATAACCACAAAATAATAGTTAACCTTCGGTACTTACCTTTAGAAAAATGAAATTATATCAATTCAGGAGTTATATTCAATTGAATAACTACTGAATTGATATAATTTCAATTTATTTAGGTAGCTTGAAGATAATTTTACGATTATTCAATATCCGTAACTGATGATTTTAAGTGCCTATATTATTAAATTTATTTATTATTAATAAATTCCCGCTTGGTGATGGCGCCATGACCGCGAAACACAAAATAGGAACTCCCACTGTGCCCGGGTTCAGTACCACCTCTTTACTTAACATAAATGTACTATCTTATACATTTTCTGCGAACTAGTCTGTAAAGCAATATTTAACGTGCTATGCTTTCCTTTTACCTCTTAGTTGATGCTACTAACCTAAGCACGCTGCCAATGATGAATATAGAGATTGCTAGATATAAAAGCACTGACTCAAACATAGTGCGCTTATGACTAGTAAGCCATTGAATGCTAGAAAAAAAGTTTGTACTAACTATGGATAGTGCGCTCTTGATAAGTAAAACTGCAAAAATATCTTAGTTGATGCTTTTATGAAAACAAAAAAAAACAGTTAAATGGAGGAATTTGTGAAATGTTACTTTGAGAAAGTTGTAGATCTCGTTTTTCTGATACCAGATCATGTATTAACTCAATTTCACCAAAAACCTTAGTTGATGCGCTTATCGTAAGCGCGGCAGGTTACCTATCTGTGAATCGCTATGTATCGGTTGAAAAATTTGAATCATTAGCCACATAAAATTTAGATATAGCGCGAGTCAACCACAATGGCGGCTGTAAAGTTGGCCCGCAACTCTGCGTTGTACTTAGCAAGAATGAAAGATGTGCGATTGTGCGCAGGCAGAGGTTAACGGTGATAGCGCGTGCTGGGGGCTTGTAGCACACTTCACAGCCGGGTTGTGATTTATTTTGGATGAGAGGGAGAGAAACGGTTACAAATTATACATACAAAAGTTAAAGAGAATGAACTAGTGTTAATAATCTGTGTGCTGCGTGTGCAAAACGTCATACAAATCGGCCCAGCCGTTTTGGCTGGTACTTATTCTGAGGTTGTATTGTATGATACATTTCTTAAACAGTGGTGTTAAAAATACTTAAGTCCAAAACCCGTTACCCGCTACCGCTTGTTCACCATTGACGGACCCAACCAGTATTATTAATATAAATAACATTTTGACAAGGTTCGTGAGTGTCGTGCCTCATAAATAACCTAATGGATTCTAAATTGGCTGCCACGGATTTCACAATCGTCTTTGCTTTTAGAGAACAATAACTACTTCTCCTGACTTTGCCCATGGATATCCCAATTTAAAATTTTCTGACAGTGGTAATAATCACTATGAAAATTATCCAACATCCAACATTGAGATTAATCAAAGATATGGACTATATTTATGTTATTTGTATGAAGAATGCAGTAAATAAATTACAAACCTTACAAGCAAACATTCAACGTGCACTTTTTATAATATTAGGCTTTGTCTGAAGGCTTTGTAGTGGTGTCAGTGAACTATGTATTATTGCTAAGAAGCTTTAAGGAGCTAAAAATAAATAAAATTCGACCCCGACTAGTACCAAATCATTATTGAATACGAACAAGATATTGATTTCATATCGTAAAAACATTAACAAGCTTTTGCATTCGTTTAGATATTATAATAGGTATAATATAGATAATTATCATATTCTGCCCTCGGATGTCGCGAGTGGTCAATAGACTATGACCTTTCAAATCTTCTAAAAGTTTATTGCGTATTATAAGAAGAAATTATTAGCTCTATCCTCGACTAAAATCAATATCTATTGTTTTTCTTGAAGCAAAAGTGTTTACAGAGTAATCAGCGCTAATTGATTGCTATGTTCTGAACTAGTACGAAACTAGTATGTTTTCTGATAGCAAACAGGTATATTAGTATTGAATTAAATATTGAACAGATTACACACAGTTTACCTACATAATCAGCCATCAGAATAATAAGTTAATCCGATTTCTAATAAGAAATAAGAAACAATATGTAAGTAACACCATGGGGTCCCATCAGGCACAAACGAAAAATAGCCCGAACTTAAAAAAATGTAGTAATTGTGTCTAGAGAGTTACTAGTTAGTGTCCAGTGTATTCATTTGGCCCAATACTACGCCAACAGACAACAAATGTCGCTTGATAATCTTTCGTTGTGCAGAAATAAAATGATTCGTAAAATAGGTCGTTGTATGGGATGAGGCATCTGTACTGTAGGTATTATATTATCTGGGGTAATACTTAGATTTTTTTCAGTTGCAAAAGATAATTATTTCGGAAGGGAGGAAGTGGAGATATATCACAAAAAAGCAGTTATATCAGAGGTTGTAGAAGGTCGTGGTTAAAATGCGGTGTAGGAAGCATCAGAACCCGGGTCGATACGGTCCCCTTGGATAGAGGGGTGATGGATTTCCCACGGGAAATGCTGAAATTTTTGTAGAACGGGGTTGCCAAATATGGGGAAATGGCTTTTATATAACTTCCAATATCTTACCATAAAGTGCTCGTAGCTCAGGAACTAAGTAATATGGAGAGCGAGATGAAAAACGAAAGAGTATGTATGGTCCAACTACTAGGTACTACTACCATCATCATCATCATCAATCTATGTTAGTCTACAGTTGTATATGCTATTTCAATAAGTAGTAAAATAAGATTATTTTAAACTATAATGATAATTTCATTTCCATATAGGTACTTATTATATACTTTCCCACAGTACTCTAAGTAAATGCATAATATTTCATCTAATTGCAATTGCATTGTCATCATCAGCCATAAGACGTATGCTCCCACATAGAAAGCCACATTTGGTCGTCTTTTGGTCGTCGTTTTGGTAATTTTGGTCAGCTTGCCTCTTGTCTCCAATGTGTCTCAATAGTTTTGACCGTTTGCAAATTGCATCCAATATAGAAATAGATCTTGGTTTATTACACATTTCAACTAGGTATACCTCCAACCTTGAACCTACCTCATCAACAGCAAGAACCAACTAAACGTTCGGAATAAAGAAAACAATATCCTTAAGGAAAAGTAAAACAATTGTAACTCTTTCGCGTCACACGGGAATCCTGATATTTATACGCATCGATGCTAGAACATACCAGATGTTCACTTGTTCATAAATTGCGTTACATGTACTGAAGGAAAATTTGACCCCACTACCCGATAGTGTAGTGTAGTGTAGGGATAGTGGTCGTATTTTGTTTCTTTACACCTACGCCATCAGCCCAATATGAGCCCACTGCTGGAACACGGGCCTTCTATCATAAAGAGAGAGAGAGTAGGCCACTGTGACCGCTAACCGCTACCGAAAAGGAATTCAATAATACGACATATGAAAATAATCTGAAATGAAGACTCCAAAGTGAATTAGCACATTAGTATGTCTTAGATTTTCGCGATTTGAACACATAGTTTTACGTTTCACACAGGACTTAATCGCGCTAAAAACATTATTTATTTACCTCGAGGTTTCGGCCAAGTTTCATTGGCTGTGGTCTTCTCGTGACCACGGCAATGTTTTTAAAAACTAGGAATATATATATACATTCTGTTATTTGGAGTAGTATTGTTTACCTCAGTTCAGTTTGCATTAACAACTTCTGGATGGTTCTGTATTCTCTGTATATCACTCTGTTTACCCTTTAACTTGCTAACAAGAAACAAATGCTGGAACGCGGAGCGGTCTCGGAATATAAATCAGGATTGCCTCGGGGGATTCAGTGAATCGATTCTT
Organism: Ennomos erosarius; assembly: GCA_963580505.1. Taxonomy (NCBI): domain Eukaryota; kingdom Metazoa; phylum Arthropoda; class Insecta; order Lepidoptera; family Geometridae; genus Ennomos; species Ennomos erosarius. Next base: position 603,273 of record OY756988.1, read on the forward strand.
GGACAAATCGATTCTGCGTAACGAGTTATAGGCTTTGGGGATAAGGATACACCTAGGTATTAAAGGAATAGTTACTGCAAGTTTAGCAGTCTAATAAGTATTAACTATATTCTAAATCATAATATGTTTGTAAACAAAGGTCAGATTCTTACAGGTTTGTGGTAGTAAATACCATTTTTTTGTCTGTAATATAATATGTGAAAGTTTGTGTCTGGAATGTTTTTACCATTAATCTCTGGAACTACTGAACCACGGGCGAAACCGCGGGGCACAACTAGTAGCCAATATTATTATTATAGCAGTATTAGCACGGCCTTTCGTTAAGCTCTACATAAGTAATTCGCTTAACAGCCCGAAGACGTCCACTGTTGAACATAGGCCTCCCCCGGGGAGCACCACTTTGAGTGGCACTCGCTTCCTGCATCGGATCCCCGCGGTCTTCACCAGATCGCCGGTCTACCTAGTGGGGGGCTGGCCTACGCTGCGTCTTCCGGTTCGTGGTCGCCACTCGAGAACATTTCTTCCCCATCGGTTGTCAGTTTTACGAGCGATGTGTTCTGCCCATTGCCATTTCAATTTGTTAATCCTAAGAGCTATATCGGTCACTTTAGTTCTCCTGCGGATCTCCTCATTTCGGATCTTATCTCGCAGAGAAACACCGAGCATTGCTCTCTCCACTCTTTCCTCTCTACACGTTGGCGTAACATTTTTTTTATTTTGTTACGTCTCTAGGTTTTCCTCACTATCTGGCTTGAGCCTTGAGCCAGCATGAAAGTAATCAAAGACAAAGACTGTCGCGACACGACAAATCAACCACAAACAACTATCTCCTTATCTCTGTCGAATAATCTGCAGACAAACAGAACTCACCTGGCATGAGTCAGAGCTCGACTCAGCAGTTGCGTGCGCCCACGCCGCCACCGCAGACAGACCATATCTCAGTCAATATTCTAACTGCAGGGGTGCAGGGCTACCGCCACATCCTTACTGTTAATTGGGTGCCGTCATACAATGGTGCAGTTTTACTACGCTTCTGAAAATATTTGGCAAAACGCTTGCAAGAGAAGCCAAGAACTTTTTAAGTGTCATTTTTGCATCGGATGTGTTTAAGGCAGGGTTGGTAACTTGGTATCTCCCTTTTGTGGGTATAATATGAGTTTGAACAAATCACCTTTAGATTTAGATTTCCACTTTATGTGATTTTGATATAAACGTTCACTTTGGAGCTGCAAATAACGTATTCAACAAACTATTGCGTAGAAACAGTATGTGTACGTAGTATATACTTTTTATTTATGGCCGGAAAGTGTGGGGTCTTTGAAGTCCCCATTTTTAAAGAATGTAATTGTACTATGTACACAGTACCCTATAGCCCTATACATAACTAAACTAACTCCAAGATTTCGTTTTTAATGTTAAAGAATCTTCAGGCTGATGACGATGATGGTGATGATGATGATGTTAAAGACTACACAAACAAGATTAGAGTTTTGGACCGCCTGATGAGAAGTGTGGTCACCTTAGCCTAATGGATAACTTTAACACCGGGCTATTTATCGACTATTCCTTATTTAAAGACTTTTCTTTCAGACAACTATATCCAATCAAAGTGACCCCAAACACTAGACATAACCCATCACCCTTACTAGGTGTATATTTTACGAATGGTGTTAGGTAGAGTATACATCCTTACGAGACCTTGGTTTATATTTCATGTGCGATAACAGGCAGTCCGCTGTTTAATTTGTACAAACCTATCTCAGGATCTAACCGAGCTACCCCAGAAGTATTCCTGCCCCAACTCTGACGTTTATAGCCGAAAGTCACGTCTCATTTGTTGTCGCTGCTCTTAATCTAGAGTCATTAGGAGCGAATTAGGTTTAAACAGACTTCTAGTTGTTTAAGAACTTGTGAGAGAAGGTCTTTACAGACCAAGACAGTAAAGCTGTTAAGCTTTTTTAAAAGTTTTGAGAATTTCCTATTTACAAGAAATAATCGCTAAAATCTGCACCCAAATTCTATATTTATTAGGTAAGTATTGCTTAAATTAAATTCTGGCTAAATATTTTGGAACTTGTTTAATTTGGCTTTGGTTTCCATGTAAGACTAATTCACTTACATAATACCTGTACTTGTAGGTAATCTGAATTCTATCCTTCAAATATTTATGCGCAGTAGATTAGGTAGTATGCGTCTCCATTACTATACAGAACATAAAGACCACACAACCCGTCTGGATTTTAGTATACTTGCCTACCTACTGAATTTTCTATTACTAAATGAAAATTTATCTTTTTCAACTTTTTTGAGTAATGAGCATTCGTTTACGACCTTTTCATTGCATTTAAGTCTGCAAAGCTTATTCAGACTGGAACCAGCTAAATTTATATAAATAGAGCATTCCACCATTCCAGTGCCATGTTTAGATAAACTACGGTATGTACTGCCTGGCACTTTGTGAACAACGCTAGGTTATACAGTCTAACCTCCAGTCGTTCCAGCGATTATGTCTCGGCTTACTGAACCTAAATATGTTTCTCAACTTTGAGGAATATTTCTACGTTTCTCTGAATAACTTTACACTAATCAATTTGATCTTTGTTGTTGTAATATTCATCATTCTACTTGTTTGGAGAATCGGGGATGATATTACGTCACACGCTTAATAAATGTTATATAACATTTGACATTTTGTGTTGACATTTTTAATCAATGAAAAGTTAGCATAATGGATTAGTCTGTAGTCTGTAACTATGTGTATAAATCATTTAATTAATTGAAATACTACAATTGAACTTAACTAATATTACAACTGAGCGATAATAGAATTTTGAAGAGTTATATCAGACTAGCTACTGCCCGCGGCGTTGCCACGCGTGGACTACATTACTTTTCAGGTTTCGGTTTGGGTAATGGCTTTATTTTTAAAAACTGATTTTCTATAAGCCACACTGAGTTTTCTGCTCGTATAATCACTTCCACGAAGTAAAAATGACATGTCTTAATCATGGATGAAATAAATAATTATAATATTTCCCAAAACAACGTAGGTACGTTAATTATTATCCTTGATATTCCTTTTAACTATAGCAAAATTTTCGATGGTATTTCGATAAGTATCATCGAACTCATGATTAATTAAAACCTATATTATATTAAAATCTAGGCTTTCAAAACATTTTTACAATAGGGCAAAGTCTGGGAGTCTAGCAAAGATACCAACCGCTAACGCTAACGCCAAACGCTAACTCCAAAATGTACTGAAATGACGTTTCGGAAATCGCTAACTTTTCCGTAGCGAATGTCATTTCGATACATTTTTGGAGTTAGCGTTAGTGATTGTGATCTTTGCTAGACCCCCAGGGCATTTTACATAACATGTTTCGTACACAGATTAGAGAAAAAAATCTACTTCGTATCATTCCAAAGAGTATTATTTAAATACTTCTGTATCATTCAAAGAGTATATAATTTATACGTAACGTAAGAGTATCATTGGCCCACTGCATTAGCCTATGGTGGTAATAGTATGCATTGGCCCTCAGACCTGTGCGCCAAACATAAACGTCATGTAATGCCAAAAATAGGCGTAGCAAGGGTCAAGATTATACTCCCAAGGGTAAAGCTCTAACTATCACGGTTCATGAGATACAGCCTGGTGACAGACGGACAGACAGCCTGACAGACGTCGTCAGTCCGTTTTGGGTACGGAACCCTATTACTAAGGCTTCGCTGTCCGTCTGTCCGTCTGTCACCATCTGGCTGTATCTCATGAACCGTGACAGTTAGACAGCTGAAATCTTCACAGATGATAAATATATTTTTGTTGCTGCCGCTATTACAAAAAATACAGAATAAAATAAGTATTTAACCCTTTAAATACTTATTGTATTCTGTATTTTAGTATTTTTTCTCTCTCATACATCAAACGTTTTTTTGCTACTTTTTATAGATAATGATACGGAACCCTTCGTGCGCGAGCCCAACTCGCACTTGGCCGGTTATTTCTGTAATCTGCGGGCACTTAAGTATAATTAACATGTTTGTATCTTGAATGCAATCGATTCATACTACTTACATATTATTTGATGGTATATCTATTTTACTCCAAAACCCCCAAACAACCTGCAAGGGCTTAAATAGAAAAACTAATAATGGTTAATCAAATCTAATTAATTGTAAAATTTCATTCCACTGTTTAATGCATATTTACTACCGAAATTAACTCCTATTACTCTTTGTTCATGGCCTTACACACGTTTTTTTTCTTTAATCTGTGCCTCCAGATGGACTTTACGTGAAACATGTGAAATATTCAATAACAACACGACGAAAAATTACTACACTTAACACTGGCTAAATACACTATGTGTGGAGCCATAATACAACATAAAAAAATTACTTAGACACAAACTAACTACAGTAGCCAAAAAAAATTCACCATGAAGCGGCCATGTTGTATAAAATTCCGTCCGGTTTCGTAATGATATTTAATAATTTTGACCAAACATTTTTAATGATATTTGTATTTTAATATATCCTATGTTGTGCGCTGGTTATTTCTAAGCATATTAGTGCAACCCGCATGAAAATCAGTTCAGTATCTAGGGATTTGTTCAATAACAAACAAACAAACAAACAAACAAACAAACAAACAAACAGCTACAAATTATCGTCCCTAGATGGCGTTAGATACGATAAATTAGAAAATGTAGGAGAAGGGCAAAAAGCCTTGTAGTCCTGCATCGCGGTTACGATATTTTTGAACAATAGAACCTATGGGATAAATTAGATTTGACATCATTATGTGTGTGTTCCGTAGCGCATCAGAATTACACATTTATTATATGTAGGGAGGGATAACCCAAGCTGACTCACATGTCACAACAGTTGCTACAAAAACAACGTACCTATTCATAAAACAATATTAACGTTTATGGTCACTACCAACTCATCAGTACTTTGATACAATCGGTTATGAACACGTAACTAAATTAAAAACTTCAAAAACGATCGTGTGTCGATTTTATCAAAAGATCGATGCTCATACTACTGAACAACATTTTGTGGTGTCATATTTCTTACCAGAGAAACCTGAATCTATCGAGAATGTATCCAACTTTCGGATACAATTCCGCTTTTCTTTAAACGTCTGGCTGAAAGCCCAATGTTAAACCAGTAATGGTTTTAGATACTTTTTACGGAATATGTTTAAAGGAAGTTTTGTTGTTGTGTAGGTTGTTTTTTTACAGTATCCAGCAACATTAGTTAGTAGGGAACGTTAATAAATCTTGCGATAGCATCTGCGTGTGGGTACGAGGCACACTGCCTTTGTTTATTAATATTTTGTATGAGAGAGGTGACATTTCCAAAGGTCGTTGAGCGATGGAGGTGGCGTCGGTGGGATAGGAATGGGTTGAATTCCTGGAGTTTTAGAAGTTTGAAGTCGGATTGGAATGAACTTTCTCATGTCTGAGAGAATACTTAGAAAGCTTAAGCAGTTCAAATAAGTTAGTAATAGTTTGGAAGTTATTCGAGCTAATTTATCGAAGCATAAAGTGTAATGTCTTGTATCTATAGTTGACGTCTTTATAGGAGCCCAACCTCATTCAAGATCAACCATGACATTCTATGGCAAAGAATGATTATGTCAAGTTAATTTTCCGCCGGCCTCCTTGAAATGTTTTCACATGTACGTATTTTTGATGTTTTTTACTTACAAGTATCTGAAGAGCATTTGGAATTGATGAACTTTTTCGTAGTTTGCCGTATATGGTTTGTAGGTAAAATATATCCTACTTTTTAGGTGGTCCCTAATAATTTAATTATACTTGCATGGTTGAGATTCACTATTTATAAAGAATCTCAATTATGCAAGTGTAATTAAATTATTAGGGACCTTAGATCAATTTGTCTTTTTAAGATTACGCTGAGCAGGCGATACTGCTATAAAAATCATAAATATTAGGGACCTTCTTCTACATGTAGAAGAAGTACGCCAAATAGTAGATTTCGTGCATTACCTAATACCAATTAAATAAAGTCCACGTGGCTCTTGAGACACCGCTCAAAGCACTTCAATAATTGGAGATTGCTAGTTGCTCATTAAGTTATTACGCTCGTTAATGCTGACTAGGACGAGTTAGATTCCTAATTTCTGGTGTGCCAGTTTATCAAAACTGGAGAATTACAGAGGTTAATTGAATACCACGAACTGGAAGACGCAGCGTAGGCCAGCCCCCCACTAGGTGGACCGACGACCTGGTGAAAGCCCCGGGGAGCCGATGGATGCAGGAGGCGAGCAGCCGCTCTAAGTGGCGCTCCCGGGGGGAGGCCTATGTTCAGCAGTGGACGTCTTCAGGCTGTCAATGATGATGATGATGATGAATTAAATAAATTTGAAATTTGTGTACTTTGTGTTTCTCTATTTATATTTTGACGAAACTAATTAATTGCGATCATCATCATTATCAGTCGCCTGACAACGGCCACTGCTGAACGTAGGCCTACCCCGGTGAGCGCTACTTTGAGTGTCTGGTAGCCTCCTGCATCCATCGTAGAAAATCCTATATTGTCAATAACGTTACGTAGATTTTTTTAATGCTTTCTATGACTCTACCCGACTTAAGTTACATTTTATGCATATTATTATCCTAGATTTCGTACGACATTTCCTAGTTTTCTCTCAATCAAAAACTGACCTTAGCGTCTTGAAATTTAAGTTTCCAGATAATTCTATTCAGACACCAGTAAGCTTTCTCTGAAATCTGAAGCTTAACTATGGTAAGATAGAGTTTGAATTCGTGTGGTTGTTTCCCGATGTTCATGCAGAGCATGCAGAGGTGTACTAATCAGTTGATTTAATCGCAGGTTAGATCAGTGCTTGACCCGATTATGTAACAAGATTGTTAATTACAAGATTGGGCCGTCACAGCATAAGTCTGGGCTGTCAAAATGTTTAAGAATATTAGGTATGAATCATTAATATTTTGTAATTCTGCCGTAACTCTGTTCGCTTCTTTTATCACCTATCGCTAGTTCTGTCTAGTGTTTTTTGCTTTTTAAACATTCATCACGTAGCCATAGGCTACTCTTATTTTTACTCGCACTCCAAAATTACATGTTACCTGTTAATATGTTTTGAAACCATTCAAATTAGCTATGGCATGCTATAACCGCCAAAAAGGCTCAAAACGTACAAATGAGTACTGTGCACTAACTGCGACATGGCTTTTTTGGAGGTAAGTTATCTTTGCCTATATGTATAGAAGACTATAAATAAATAAATAAATAATTAAATAAATATATGTGGACATTTCACACAGCGCCATCTAGCCCCAAACTAAGCATAGCTTGTACTATGGGAACCAGATAACTGATACAATAGTTATATACTATTTTTTTTGTTTTTAAATACATACATAGAATACAATATAACACCTAAACGCAGAACAAACATCTACGTTCATCACACAAATTTTTGTCGTGGGTAGCAATCGAACCCACAGCCCTCAGTTCAGAAGGCAGGGATACTACCAACTGAGCTATCGGGCCCGTCAACTCTCAACATAGAATCGAATCTTAATTTTCACATCTACCATCGTACCTTTCTGCATAGCTATTTTCGTACCGGAGAAAACTCTCATATACATTATAAATAAATCTTAAATCAAAACAGCGTTATCTCTTGGAGCCTCGGCGCCGTCTGTCCTCCGATAGCGAGTTTACGTCACCACCGCAAATATAGGATACCTAACCGGTGTAATAATCTAGAAATATGGCTTTCTGATAAACTAACAGGTCAGAAAACTCAGGAATAAAATTGCTGCATAGTGGATACAAATTAAAGTAAGTATTATTTACAATGCGTACAGTTCAAAATAGAAATCGTCCGCAAATTTTTTAACATGCCATTAATTTTATAAAACCTTTGATCAGTCGTTGAACCTACATCTACACTCCAAGTGCTGCGTGCGAACTATTCAATTCTATTTTAACCCTATTATTCCAGCAATTACTTACCATTCGACGGCTGTTCAACCGTTAAACTTTAACTATTAAGTCATTAATATCAGAATTTCTCCGAACTTCCGGTCATGGCCGCCATTTCGCATTTCCCGCCATTTCAACGATGCCAAGATGGCGGCTGGCGGATGGCGGGAAAACAAATCATTACGATGCACGTGGCCAGTTAAATGCGGAGTTACTGTTTATGTTTACAGACATAACCAGGTTTGTAAAGCAAGCTAAACAACATTAACGTACGCGCAGCTCTGTGGTCGCTAACAGGTAGGACGCCTTTGATATCGTGTGGATATTTGCCCAATATTTCCATTAAGAAACGCTTTGATAGATGACGTTAAAATGATCGAGTGACCGTTCGTTACATCAATTTATGGTATAGAAAGGCACGTTTCTCTGAAATGTAGAGGTACATAATTACACTTTCTCCGAAAATAAGCATGAATTACATATTGCAACACAACACCCTCATTAACATTCAATACGGGCCAGTCCTTATAATATTTTGACATTATAAAGGTAAAATAAATTGGGGACAAGCAATACAATAAATCTCGCCATTATTACTCATTCACAAAGACGTTACAATAGAATTTTGCAAAAGGAAAAGGAAGTGTCCCAGGAGAGTGCCCTGTGATACGCCACAAGTCGAAACGCCTAAATAAATACAAATGCGTGTGCTGGATTGTGAGAATTGATATTTATGGTCGAAAAAACGGTACCCCGCTGTGAAGCAGCTGCCTACACTGCGGGAAAAAATGGAGGACTTTTTTAAAAATTATGCTCTCTGTTGAAGGCCAGAGTCGGAACTATAATTGATGAATACGCGTTTAGGAAGATGATTTTTTTTTTTTTGTAATAGTATTTTTTATGATTAGGTACTTTATTTATCTCCTACTTTACTAACAGATTAATTTAACAGTGCTTGCTTTTTACAGATTCACACCGAGCCAGTTGCCTTCGCGTCTTCAAACAAAACGTAGGTAAGCATAACATTAATTTAAGCGAATTGATGTTTTGTCATTACGAACATATTTCAATTAGATAGTTCAACTTGATTAATTCGCTTTCATATTAAAACCTTCATGAGATTCCTCGGTTTTCGGTAAAATTTTACCGATGCAATGGTGTAAATCACGAAATACCTCTCGAATGAAGCAATCAAAACCGTTAATCCCGTCTTCGTTAGCGTCGAGAGCTCGCAGGTTGTGTAGTTGTATACAAATTAATAACAACTCGTTAATATTGCGTGCCACTCCTATTTGCATACAAATTAAATCCTGCAAAACTAATAGAGAGACGGTGACTACTGGGAGTTTGCGAATAACATTAGTTTTGTTGCTTTTGATACAAAACTTAAATAGTTTTGTGCAAGAATTACTTTGTTGACTGTTTAACAATAAATATTACCGGCGCTGAGATTCTATGTTCTATATTATTTTGGAGTCATAGTCATTTATTAGCAACATTCATAGTAACTACTATCATGTTATACTATCATGTGTACCTACTGCCATAAATAATGTAAACCTGCAATATTCATAATTTTTAATTGGTTATGTTTTATAGTTTCAATAGCGAGTTTCCTTGGTAGGTCCTGTGAACCGCCATCCATCAATACCCTCTCGAATTATAGGTATTATTATAGTGTTTTATAACGACCGCTTTGCAACAGCCAAAATTTACGACGACGAGCTTCGTTTACTTAGAATCCAAAATTATTTGCATAGACCTGATTCAAATTCAATTTTATGCTTGTTTTCGGATCATAAAATTCAATATTGAAATAATTTCTTGGAAAATCTCGATTATGTAGCAGACGATGAGCGATGAGATTGACAAAGCCGTTGATATTTTATATTAATGAGGTTTTAATGGGTTTTACAGGATGATCAAGAGGTCTGAATCTGAAGAACCGCATTTTTGAACATCAACTGTAAATTATCAGTACTAAATTAATAGTTTTTCTTTGAAGAAATGCCATATACAGTTTACGTTCGAAAATAGCCTTAGTGCAACTGGGTGGTTGAACTTCGTCCTTGACCGAGTGTACATAAATGAGTTTGACGACCTGTGTTTAGAAATAATTTATCTTGTAACTCAGCGCATGTGCAATTTAGCGAGCGGATTTATTTTTTACCATGTAGGTTTGGAAACACCCAGTTTCAAGTAAGCCCCCCCCCCCCCCCCCATTCATACCAATTCAAGGTCACCTTGTATTTATTTATGAAAAAGCGATGTGGATGGCGTGATTTTAATTTTGACAGATGGAAATAGAAAATATATTTGTAACATATAATAAACGACCATAAAACTTTTCTCAAAATTCGGTTACCGTTTTGAACCGACAACAACGTATTTTCTTTCTATAAATGTATGAAATCAATTGTCTCGGTTGATTACACAAACCCCTTGCATTAACGACAAGTAAACACGTCTGTCCAATGTTGTTCACTGGAGTTTAACAGTGAACACCATGACGAATGTGTTTCAAGACAACCAAAACAAACAGTTGTGGTCGCGGACATTTTGGGCCGTCCGTTTTGGGGTAAGGGGATGCGGGCTGAGCTGGGATATCATAAAAATTTAAATGTTACAAACGTATGCAGGTACTATTTGTCTGTGTGACATATTTGCTTTATTCCATTTTATCTGAGTTTATACAAAAAATACTTATCATTGGCTTATGCAGCTATAAATTGTATTTACGATGATCTCTAATAAATCTGGCTTGAAATAAAATCTTATTCAATAATTGCTCTATTCAAGTTTATGGATAGACTTCTCTTTTCAGTCAGGTTTTAATGCAATCCTATAGTTAGAGGAAAAATGTTTAGTAGTTACCTATACTGACATGTGGTTCACAATAGTGAGTTCGAGATGAGTTCCCAAAAGCTATACAATGGTTGCATCCTCATACATCAACAATGACAATCGATTTCTGGAGGGGGCGTGTGAAGGAGACATTTCAAGATGTTTTACTTTTAAAAAATAGTTTATAGGTGCGCCACCCACCTCTCGGCCACAGAATAAATAACACTAGGCAGTTACTTACGTATTCGTGCACTCAATGAGCTAGAAGACTCATTGAATATATCCAATATTTATTTATTCAACTTCGTAAGCTTGTAAGATTTATCTTTTCGAATGATCATAAATACATCGAGATAAATTTGGAATTCATGAGACACCTAAATAACGCTGTATGGTTACGTTATGTTATGACGCTGCCCACACGCGGAAACCGGGAGCTGTTATTAATTAGAAATTATTATAATTACTAAGCTAGCGCCTCAGAGCCCAGCGAGGCGTTTTAACGATGTTTTATATCTAAAATTATAATCTGTATTGAAATCTGCGTGCGTGATGTAAAGTATAGTCAACAGCATAATAAGTCTGTTTTAATAATAAATACGAATAACACTTTTTCAAATGACACAGACAATATTTAAGTGCTGTCCTTCACCCATCATCATCAACAGCCCGATCCGGATTCGGCTACTGCTGCTGCTGCTAAAAGATGAGCAAAACAAACAAAAACTCGTCATAAAATCCAGGAGTTCTTTAATCCAAAATGAGTCATTTATTGTGGACTCTAGAACTCGACATATTCTGGCATTTTTTTGACTTTCAGTAGTGAGCGCATTTAAGACTCCTACCTACTATTTTAAAACTGTGTAGCCAACAATCCTGCGTCATAATAACAGCAAAGTACAAGCAAGTGGAGGCTGCGCCCCCGCATGGGCCTACGCGTACAATAATAATTGTACTCCCACACTTACCACCAGCTGAGTCCTGCCTCTCCAAATACCCAAGAAAAAGTTCTACTGTAAGATTGCTCGGGAAAATGTACTTATTCTTTCTAGAATCAGCACTATCATTATAAGTCCAAAGAACTAAGGGTGGCGTAAAAATTCTAAGAAGCATGGCAACCTTTAAGAGTTAACTTAAGTATGTAACTAAATTCCACCGTCAGTTTTTTAAATGAAGACCAATTAAACCTATCACTGAAGAACAGAAAAGGTCACCCTAGATAGATAGATAATGCTTTATTGCACAAGCGTAAACCAAGTACATAGGCGAACTTAATGCTAAGTAGAATTTAGCCGTTGTCGATAACATGTAGGATGATCATCATCATCAGTAGGGTAGATATTTGTTCCTCAACAGTAACATTGTTTTTATACAAAAAAAATAACAAAAAACAGTAACATTAACCTTCACTCTTACCTACTCTTGTCATCAACCCAATGCATTCCTACTGCTGAAACTCGCAGCTTCTCTCACACGATGGTAAGTGCAGGTTGGCAGGTGACACTATATGTCCTGGATGTTTACTTTCACCGTTGTAGGGCAAGGGTAAATTCCGCACATAACTTGGAAACCGGACCGAGTGGGATTCGAACCTGATTCGAGTCCGTTAGTAAAGTCACACGATATACCGCTGAGCCACACTCACTCTTGTTCCTTGGATATGTCCTTAACAGGGCAGGAAGCGATCTTGAACATATTATCCAGCATAATAAGCGTTAGCGGCGACCCCTAGCTGACAATATTGTGGTTCCAGTGCATACCATTTCCTTACGATATATTCCATCACAAGCAACTCCAAGCATAAGTCGGTTAAGTTAAACCTCAACAAACTTAATCATACCAGTAACGCACTCAATTTTAAACTCTGTTCAATTGAGTTAAGAGGTTAACTGAATGACCAATAACGTTGAAGGTAATGTAAACTAAAACGAGCAGACGCCATCCACGTCCTGTCGTAGTGTTGGTTGGAACATAAACATTGTGTTAAATAAATCATCAGAGACATGGGTCGTGATATTTTTAGCTTTTTCTCCCGATTGTGAATTGTCAGTGTTTGTTTTATGGATGCTAAATTTGAAAATAGTGTCGTGTAGGCTGCTTTCTCCTAGTGAATAGTTTTGTTTTGGTTTTAAATGATGATAAAATATTAATATGCTATTCTTATCGAGCCAGGAACATTACAATATTCATGTGTTTATACACATGAATATTGTAATGTTCCTGATTCCAGGCGATGATGATGAATTTACTAGAAGATAACTAGATACTTAATTTTATTTCCTAAAGGTATGGGGTAAGATGTGGGTTAAAATCTACTCCAAACGTAGATCGTAGGAGTACTAATCGTTAAATTTTGTTTGAAAGGAAATGTCTTGGAACTGATACGTCGTTTGATATAATGGCATGCCTCGGGCCTGTTCTAAAGGTTACAACCCATAAAAGATTAGAAAAGCGATACAAACGATTTCTCATTCGAGTCGAGTGAATAAATCACCGGCAGCCATTGTCAAATGTCGCAGCCCGAACCGCAAATCATACGCATTTATAATTCAAATTACCGCACATAAAACTAGCGTATAATACAGATCCGCCTACGATCGTCGTAAACTGAGCCGTACCGAGCCCACCGCTTGCCATACGGCACAAGGTTTTTTAAGCAGTATCCAGACTTCCCTATTTTTTATGCCTTTTTCTCGGATGGCAACTCTGTCTTTTTGGCGCGTTCTACACGACGCTGCCGAGTTGAAATGGCGCGCGATGGAGACATCCGATAGTGGATGCAAAACAGGATTGATAGCGCTAGGTGGCGCGTCTCTGGTGACGTTTATTGCCAGGTCCAGAGTTATAGGCGAAGCTTGCAGAAAGTTTCCCTTAAAACTGCCTACTTTACTGGCACCATTCCAGAGAAGTAAGGGAAACGATGTCGACTCCTCCGGACCGCCCCCGGTTAATTCATACATTGCTCAGCTGGAAAACTGAAAACATTATATTTTTCTGATAATGGCATATGATGCTGCCAGAGACGGGTAATAAATTACAAATATTAGCAGGCTAGACATAAAAAGTTCATGGTGTGTAGAGATGTTTTTGAATCTAACATGGCAACAACTGAACTGATCCAGAAATGAACAAGCTACTGTATTTGAATAAGCCAATCACTGTAGAGTCAGTTTCATCGACAGGCAAAAATCAGGCAAGTCAGTTCATCATTTTATTGACAGACAATATAATTCGAGTTTCAGCTTTAAACAATAGGTACTTACGTTTCTTTTCTACCCAAACCAAAGTTTTGACAACTTCATCCTAACCTCCCAAACAACATAATTTTCAAATACTAGTAACTTTATGAAAACAATAAACCAGTACAAAAACGCGCCAATCCCTCAACATTTCTAAAGAAATTTGCAAAAAGTGAGTCATTATAACCAACGCGTCGCTTGTTGTGTAAACATCCGTTCAATCCAAAGAACGCATTCGTGGGATGCCGTATCGTGCCTAGTTCTTTTTTTTGGCATTTTGGCGGGAAGATTTATGGCCAGTGACAAAGTCAAGTTCATGGGACGACGACGGGACGAAGATAAGGCACGATCGACACTACCCGCGCTTTTATGGAGGAACTCGGCATGGGCTTTTAGCTCAAATTGTCCTTGAGTAAACATTTACCTGCCAATTGTGATGGATCGCTTCCGCCATTGTTGGAGCAATGCGTTGTCCACTTCAACAATTCAATTTCTGTGGAAAGGTGGGATGAATGAAGAAAAAGTGTGCAAAATGCTGTAAATATTTTTAAATGGTTGTTAAGAGGACGATTCCAAAAATACATAGAATAAATGTTGAAGAAAACCTTAGGTAAATGATAGGAAAAAAGTTGGTTGGGTACATTAGATAGAGATACCCATATAGGTACCTAACCTGCCTACTTACATTATCTGAGGAAGGTTCTTTCTTACCACCAAAGATTGCCCCCAATCTGTGCTTACCACGGACTATCTTCAAATCTGTCTGTGAACTCTGTCTTTGAACCTAAGTACATACTTTCGTTATTCGTTCTCATTGGCTTGCTTGTAGCTAACTACCTACACACAATTAGGAAACACACTCGATAGATGTTCGGTATTCAAGTAGGTATTAATATTCATGTTTCAATATGCTGCAGTGATACAACGCATTCCAGCCAATTTCCTTGTAGATTTATAACTAAGACCATCTTTATTATAGCCCTGAGAGTTTTATAGCATTGAGTTACGCAAACACTTATATGTAGAATTTAATTCAAATTTGAAAAACATCAAACAGATTCCGATCACGGCGCGTATCTTTAGCAATATTAGAAGCTCGTTCGTGATCTAAATACGTAGGTTGGAAGGATATCTCTGTCTATTAGTAATTAATATGTCACCGACGAGGTTAGCTCCTAGAAGCGACGATTCAGGGAATGCCACCAAACCAACAGAACTAATATTATCTCTACAAATATCTCACGTCCTCGCGACTGCAGCTTCTAAGAAACCTGAATCTTTTTTGTCACCACCTATCCTGTTATTTAATCCCAGCATTTTTCATCTGGCTTATTACGTACCCAAATATCGTGTTACGCGTGCACCTGTTGAGCCAGGCCTTCCACAGGTTTGATATCACTCGATAAGAGTATCATTTTGACGTTATTTTTGGCGCGAACGGGTGGTGTTGCCCGCTCGCACGGTGTTCCCCATCAATCGGGCGCGTAATGAGGAGATGCGTTGATAGTGACAGGTCCGCGAGGCGCCTGACACGAGGCGGGGCGCCTTAACGAGCCATGTCTGAAAAAAGTAACAAAAGGGGACACACGTCCGCGCATCTTATTCAAGATATTTGTCGAGTGCACTGTTTCGATTCCAATTACTGAATCGGGGGCGCACGACAGAGCGTAATCGATTACGAATCTGTCACGAACTCATACAACACGTTTCATTCAAACGAGTAATCGATAGAGAATTAACTGGTTTAATAAATGCTCTCGTTAGCGTTTCAGACTTTTGCAATTACATTCACTTTTTCTTATTTTACATGTGGAATAGGTTAAACAATTTATTTTGGTTGTTGTTGTTTAATCAGAATGCAATCACCTATATTCGTTTAGGGTTTAAAAGGATGCCTTTACATCGAGCTTTTTACACATGCGTTTGAAATCAAGTCTAATTAAACATCTATAATTCTTGCCTGAGATAGTATATTAGGTACTAAACAGTATACACCTACACTCTACACAAGCTATTCCATTGTAAATATGTATTTTCAATATTCATTGCTGTATCACAAAAATAACGCATCGTTCGATCATAATGCTCGACCATTCCACTCCATCTTGTCGATTTGATCTTGCTCGTTATTCCTCACTAGATATACTGCAGCGCCATTATTTCCGTCCCGACAGTCAGCCACTTTATACAGTCGCCAAGCGTAGGTGGTCCATATCTGGCCGAGGGGTTTGAGCCATCTCGGAGACACTTCCCAAAGTCAACATCTCTCGCTGCGCTTTTGTCGTAACTACACTATTGTCAAGAAACAAATGAAAAATAATAAAAGACCGATTTCGAAATATTTGTTGTGTTGTGTGACGTTGTAATAATAAAACCTCCGCATACGTATTTTAAATTAAGAACACTCGTAAAACACGGTAAACCTCTGTTTTCACAAACATTAGCCCAACGTATATTCTTCGTCTTTTATGACTCCATTATCATACAGATGTCGTATGATTCGAAAAATATATTACGAGTTGGCAACACTGGCCCCTCAGAAACGCCATTTTCACAATCTTTGGGTTTAAAATAGTTTTGTTCGTATGAAAGCTCTTTCGCGCCGTATTTGATTTTGTCGTTTTATTAGTGGACTTAAATAGAAACCTTTGTTTGAGTATAATGTTTTTATTACACGAATTTATGAGGCTATAAAGATTTTACTCATGTTCAGCTACATTTATTACTGAGAACTACAAAATGCAATTTTTTAATTTTCACTCCTAAGTCTACGTGCATACGATGTTCAAGGTGTGAGAGTGTAATTTTAGTGTGTCAAAACCATGGCGCATTAGCAACAATAATTTAATTTGTACCTACAGTAATTTCCACTGCTAGTCCAAATACTGAATATTACGGTATAGGGGGTTACGGGACAGAAGCTCGGTACTTATAGAACCAAAATAAAAATACACCCCTACAACATTAAATTGATGCTCTTTAATTTGTTTCACGTTCACATCTCAAGCAGTACCTTAACTCAACTTATAGGTAGGTTCTCGTTTACGAATCGTATGCATAGCATAATAATTCACTTCATAGTAGAAGCTATTTAAGTACAGCCCGTGTCGTCATTGCCTCAGCATTTTTTGTTTTTGCGAACATAATTTTAAAGGTCCGAACGCAGCAATAACAATTATTCATGCGGACGGACAACCATTAATTCACTTTACGCTTAAACCAAACTCATTGAATCTTAGCACCCTATTAACCAGCGTAACTTAACCCTCCATATATGTGAGACCTCGATACAAAGTGAACGAGAGGAATTCAGCTGAAGGGTCTCGATGTTGTGGTCGATAGTCGCGTTGAATGAGTAATGCTGCGTTCGCACGATGACAATTACTGGCTGGACAGTGTAAGCGATCAGTTAATTGTGTACCAATATCTGCTTTGTCTTTTATAATCAGTGGTTCATTATAATTATGCGCGAATAAGTCGCAAAGCATTGCGAATAAATTTAATTGAATATAAGTCAATTAGAATACATACTTGGTCCAGACTGATATGCAAGTTTTCTTAGAAATCATTTTATTGTGGGACCACGGCCAATGCTATCCTAGTTCCTGAGACCCTAGATACAGGTACAAGGGATCCTAGTTAGGATCTCCTAGGTATGCATGGACGTAGCATCGTCACGTCCATGTAATTTAGGTGATCGTTGGGCGTTCTAGCCGGGCAAGTATGTGAATGTGGATGTGGTTGACAACTTGTGCCAGTACTATCCTGCATGCCGGAATACCAAAGATTAGTATTCGAAGCGTCACGCGTGATCTGTAGACGCGGATTCAACGACAACCTCCACTGTCTAGTACACTGGATGATTCAAGTTGCTGGATTGATAGATTCATTGTTTTTTGTTTTTCTTTTTAGCTTAGTAACTATAATATAATTAATTATTAGTATTATGCAAGTCTCGTTTAGGACATAACATCTGATATTGAATTAGTTCTTCTTCTTTACGTGATGAAAGTGATGCTCCTAATGACGCTCTTTGGGGGAGGCCTATGTTTAGCTGTGCACGTCTTCAGGCTGATGATGATGATGATGATGATTTTTTTTTTTTATGAGAATGAATGGCTTGACGGGCTGGTCGTTCACCTGATGTTAAGCAATACGGCCGCCCATAACAATTGCAGTGTCACTCGGAACTTTAAAATAATAAAGTTTCGCGTGACACTGCACTGCGCACGTCATCCTGAGACATCACACAGTCTAGTAATCAGATTACTACACTGTGTAATCAGGTCATAAAGTCTCATTTGCCCAGTAATTTCACTAGCTACAATGCCCTTCAAACCGGAACACAGTAGTGCTTGCACACTACTGCTTGGCGGCAGAATAACTGGCAAAGCGGTGGTACCTACCTAGACGAAAACAGACTTTGCAGAAAAGTCCTACCACCTAGTTGATACCTAGATGACGTTAAAAGAACCCTGGCCGTTGACCTGCAATTTTTAATAGGTACCTGCTTATTTCAATGTACTTCATTGTTTGAGTTTAACTTAAATTTCTAAAACCTTATTTTCTAAGACTGTGTCCATTAACACTAATCTTATTGTCTCTATCAAGGTGAAGACACTTTATTCATGTGTTCTTTGTAGCACTTGCACTGAACTGCACTTATATCTATTATTTAACACTATAACACTACACTAACTCGAACGGTTTTGTTCTTTTAAGTCTTCTTACTATATTCGTGTGGTCGAGGAGCTGGATTGCCTCGACGTTCACGTGATGGTGAAGTCTATGTTGGTGACTTTCTGCATATTTTTTAACAACTTTGTCAACGAACTCTATTTTAAGGTCCCGGTGGAGGTCGTCATTGCGTATCTACCAAGGTGCGTTAACTATTTCCCTCAGTACTTTATTCTGGAAGCGTTGGATGATGAGTGTGTTGCTCTATTTGGTACAGCCCCAGAGCTGTATGCCATAAGTCCACACGGGCATTAGGACTTGTTTGTATAGTAATAATTTATTGTGCACAGACAGCGAAGAGTTTCGTCCAAGCAGCCAGTACATTTTATGGAATCGAAATTCTAGCTTTTCCTTTTTCTTCTTGACATGAGCTTTCCAGCGCAGCTTTGTGTCCAGAGTCATACCCAGGTATTTTGCTGTATTCTCATATGGGATTAAATTATTATTAATATAAACCGCAGAATACTGTTGCCTCTTATTGCTAAAGTCAATATGAATAGATTTGGATTCATTTAGTTTAATCCTCCATTTTTTCGTCCAATCATATACTTGATTAACAGCTGTTTGTACCTTTTCCGCTGCTTCTGCGTGGGTACCTCCCAGTGCCATTATAGCAGTGTCATCGGCAAAGGTAGCGATGGTACTATTTTCTAATTTAGGTATATCACAGGTGTACAGAAGATACAGGACCGGACCTAAAACACTACCTTGTGGTACACCAGCTTTTATTTCCTTAAGTTCTGAGTAGGTATCTTCTTGCCTTATTCTAAATACTCTATCAGTAATATATGATTGTAAAATATCGGCGAACTGTTTAGGTATCAGCTTTCTTAGCTTATGTATAAGGCCTTCGTGCCACACCTTATCGAAAGCTTGTGCTACATCTAGGAATATTGTTGTGCACACTTTTTCCTCTTCCAAAGTTTTCTCTATTATGTCTGTTATTCTATGAACTTGGTCTATAGTAGAGTGCTTTTCTCGAAAGCCAAATTGATGCTCTGGTATTATATTTAAACTATCTATTATTGGTTTTAGCCGTCTGAGCAACAGCTTTTCCATCAATTTAGACATAATGGGTAGCAGAGAAATCGGTCCATATGATGTTATTACATGTGGCGGTTTTCCTGCTTTTGCTATCATGATAACTTCAGCAAATTTCCATAGGTTAGGTACATATTTTAATCTTATTACAGCATTAATAAGAGTTGTTAGTTTCACGACAGCCTTTCTTGGCAGATTATGGAGTATTTCTCCTGATACTAAATCATAACCAGGAGATTTTCGTTTGCTAATATTGTGTTTGATTTCACGTACTACTTCCCTTGGTGTAACAAGTTTGATATCGTCATTTGGATGTGACATCAAATTGTCATTTACGGAAGATAGTGTTTCATCTGTTTCACTATCGTTAGGCTTAAATATAACCTCTAAGTGTTCTGCAAACCTCTTAGCTTTTTGTTCATTGTTAATTGCCCATTTCCCATTCTCATCTTTGATTGGGGGAATATGAGCAATTGGCCTTTTAAGATTCTTAGTGGCTTTCCATAACGAGTAATCAGTACTGCGATCACTGGTCAGCTGCTGAAGATGCTTATTGGTGGCCTCGTCATTGAGGTTTTGTATTTTCCTCTTTAGTTTTTTTGTAATGTTATTCAGCTTTCTTTTTTCTTCTGGGTCCCTGGATTGATGCCATATTTTTCGTTGTCTCTTTTTTCATGAACAAGCTGTATGATGCTATGTGGATATGTATGACCCTTAGATCTCTTGTTAATAATTGGTGTGTTTTCCCACGCTGCTTGTTGGATTTGTCGCATAAAATTTTCTATTTCTGTATTTAAGTGTTCCCGAGTTTTCAGCGGAACTCTTAAGTCTATATTGTCATGTAAATTAATTTTAAAGCCATCCCAGTCTGTATATTTATTGACTAGGGTGGGAGTTTTATCTTTGTATAAGACTTTATCACCTATTTCTAGGAATATTGCAGAGTGATCAGAGTTCATATCATAGTTCTGCTTAGTTTCTAGGTAGCTTGATGATAAATTTTTGTAAATGAAGAAATCGATAAGGTCAGGTATTTTATTGGGATCTGTTGGCCAATATGTCGGCGTTCCAGTAGATATAACATCACTTTTAGTCTCTTTTATGGCATATAGCAATTCTTTCCCCTTAGCTGTAGATAATCTGGAGCCCCAGTATGTATTCTTTGCATTAAAATCACCTCCCAGGACAAATCTATCACCAAGGGTCTTTAAAAAGCTTGTATATTCTTCTTTTTTTATCAAGTACCGAGGTGGACTGTATATGGCTGACACTGTTAAAGGGTATCTTTTAGTTTTCAGACATACCGCCACAGCTTGGATATCTCTCTTCTCATGTTTAGTCTCTTCATGATGTTGCAAATTTTCTTTTATAATGACTGCACTGCCCCCTCTTGCAGTATTGTCAGGGTGAAGTGCATGATAAACTTTGTAGCCTTTAAATTTAATGTGCATTTGTTTAGTGAAGTGCGTCTCAGATACGAGACACACATCCACATTTTCTATGTCCAGGACTACTTGAAGCTCATTTTGGTGTTTTTGCAGTCCATTTGAGTTCCATGCCATTATCTTAATTGTGGTATTCATTTTTTAGGCTTAGATGTAGCTGTTTTGGCGCTATTTTCAATCTTTTTTAATCTGTCATCAAATGACGTCATTAGTTTTAATATGTCATCTAACTTTTTGTCGGTAGTTACAACTGCCTGGGAAACCTGAGATACCCTTTCAGTGTCCTTTGCAGTCACTTGAGCGTAAGATACGCCTTTACTCGTAATGTTGGCAGCTGTGTGTTTTAAGCTTGATTTATTTTGGCTATGGCTATCATGCTTCACACTAGGTGTGTTATGCTGATGTGTTACTGTCATTTTTTTAGAGCGGTTGTTTCGAATCTGCTGTATTTCTTTAGCTATAGCACATCCTCTGTAGTTGGCAGGATGTGGGTCCCCACAGTGAATGCACTTGGGCTTTTCTTCTGATGTTTTTCTACAGTCCTTGGTGAGATGTTTTCCGGTGCATTTAACGCATCTCGGCTCTTTAGAACAGTACCTTTGCGTGTGTCTATACGCTTGACACCTTTTGCATTGAGGTATCAGTTTGGTGGTCCTTAATGACTGCATTTCGACCTGACAGCCTAATACAGTTTTTATATCAAAGATTTTATTTATGTCTTCATCGTTTTCAAATGTCAGCATAAACATATTGAGCGGTTCTTTTGTTCTCCAGCTCAATTTGTTTACTGCTTCAATGATCTTGTATCCTTTCTTTTTCAGATCCTCTACAATTCTATCTGGCTTGCAAGTGAAGGGCAGTTTTTTCACCATTACTCGTACTGGCCTCTCTTGCTTATTTTCATAAGAGTGCCAGAGGCAATTATTGGTGGTCAGGGCTTTTGTCAAAGCTCTGTACGCATCCTCATTTGTAGTATTGACTTTCACTGTTTCCCCGTTCATAATTTTAATAGTAAACGTATCAGCCGCGTGGTACTTTACTAGGAAGTCAAAGAAACTCTGCAATTAAGTAAAATCAAAAGGGATTTTTATTACTATCTGTTTCTTTGTTCTCCGCGATTTTAAATTCATATCGGAATTTCCTTCGTGTGAATATGGCGGGAATAGAAAGCAGGAACGACATTACTTTAAGGGTCTTACTTATAAATCCGCTTAAAGTTAGTCAGTGTTTTCCCGCGTGACATTTCAAATCAGTCAAAAGTTGACAGAAGGTTTTAAGCAATGGCTAACTTTAAGCGGCGTTTATAAGTGAGGCCCTAAATGTAGAAGGTTATATTGGCATAGCTACTGACCGCATGTTGAAACTTGGCAACAGGCAACTTGAAAATGACGATGCGATCGAAGGAGTAGCATGCTAGCTATAGCTTATATTTTATGCTGGATACTGGAACACATAGGATACTGATTACCTCTTTTATTTAAGCCGCAGCAAATAATCTCGCGGGCAGTATTCGAAGAGATATATAGAACCTACTAGTTGCGCACAGCGTTTAGCACACAGCCTTGAAATATAGTGCAGTTCTATATATTAATGTATGGTTAGCAACCCTACGCGCGTACTACTGTCAAACGTTTGAATACATCACAAACAGCTTTGTCGTTCGACAAACGTATTTGTCAAATCCTTAGAACTATGCACAATTCCGACACAGATACCGATCAATGGTGTTTGCCAGTGATACATGTGTGTTTGCAAACAGGCAAACACCAAAATAAAAATACACACACCCATCCTCAAGTTCGTGTTTGCTATTTGATGTTCGCTGTTTGCCAAGTATGTAAAAGCCGCTTAAGGATCAACATGTCAAATTACCCCCGGGTTAAATATATAACGGGATAAGTGGTCAATTTTCTAACGTGCAAGATAAAATACAGAAATAATCCGAGTTAGGCATTTATTCAGGTAACACGAGGTTAGAGTGAACGCGCAAGTCGGCCTAAGGTGCTACAATATGATAATTCTATTATAAATTAATAACACAAAAATGTATAGTGAAAATAGTATACTTAGCTTATTATTCATTAATGAATACTGTTCGGCGCCAGCTTGTTCAGCAATCGCAAGACACCAAAATCAAAACAAATAAACACCACTTACTAAAACTAGCTGGAATCTGTGATAAGTACCTATTATAATTTATTGCCAATGAATTATTTATTTATTGAATTACATAAACTGGTCACGCCATAACCCATACATTATAAGTTAATAAAATAATAATGAAGTTGTAAATCCTTCTCGTTATGCGTGAAAATAATGTGTTCATTTGACCTTCAAGAATTTATTATAGTTATATACGGTCTCCTTCTCCTTTAGTTGTTTCTATAATTATAAATATTTACTTGTGTTTGGCTAACTAGATACGAGCTTAACTGCTGTTTTTAATGTTTAGAACTCTATAAAATAAACATTGTAATGTTACCTAATATCTATGTTTTGCATTGAGTATAAATAAATAAATAAA
This sequence comes from Ennomos erosarius, assembly GCA_963580505.1. Taxonomy (NCBI): domain Eukaryota; kingdom Metazoa; phylum Arthropoda; class Insecta; order Lepidoptera; family Geometridae; genus Ennomos; species Ennomos erosarius. Next base: position 627,095 of record OY756988.1, read on the forward strand.
TAATGCCCAACGATCACATAGGTTGTGAACCCTATACACCCAATACCTATAAAGGGAATCCAGGGGGGTCACCACAAGGTCTTATAGCATTATTACTTCAATATTACTTCAATCATACATTGACAAATGACATTGAAGTAAGAATACTTTAATGTTGCAGAGCCAGAGCAGTTTTGATGACGTCACGTTAAATCGTTCACTCAAATACAACTGTCATGTCAACATCATGTTGACAGCGACGTGCGACAGTGATAACGCTATATAATATGTAGACGTCTCGTTCTCGAGTCACGTCACTGATTCTCAAATATCATGCTAGTGTGGCCGCAGAGTCAGAGGGTTATACCCAGAGTACTCCACCGATTAGAGAAAAAAAGTAAGTAAGTACTTTACTTACCCATATTGACGTCGCAAGATAGTGGCGGTCGAAAACTAGTGGCTCTAATAAGAGGCGCATATTTGTTGAATCAGTTGATGCGACTCGCGACTGCGCACACAAAGCGAGCAAACACACAGACAGTCAAACAGCGGGGTAAACATGTATTGTAACTGGCCGGTTATGTTACGTTTGTACAGCGCATAGTTCTGGGTATTGTTTACTGACAAATGTAGTAACAGTAGTGTTTTTAGTGATTTAGGAATGTTTGAATGGAACGCTCGTAAATTATAAAACGTACCTAGGTATAGTGCAATTCACACTTAATGGCGGCTGGGAAGTGATAAATGCGGATCTTTATAAGCCCCGAGCTCCTGATGATGATAAATCAGGACCAATTCCCACCCCGAAATACCGGTTACAAATTGTGGAGCACCTGGCTACGTCATGCAATAATTTATACCGTAATTATACCCCTTATTACCAGTTATTCATTGAACAGGGCCCTTACTCCGTATGACCATTCACGCACGTAACGCGGCGCGTTACGATATCTTCGTGGAATGGTTTTGAGTTTAAAATGCTATTCTGTATGCCGTTGTCAAATTTGACAAACACGACAGCACACGTTACACGCACGTCAAAAAACAGAAAACACTGGGCACAAACAATCTAACGCGTGGCATACAGAATACAATTTTTTGATTCCATGTTAATTCCATGTCGTGGCGCGTTAAAGCCCGCGTTTACGTTTGGAGCATGTTACACGTCACGCGTTATTGGCAAGGAATCTCATGTGTCATAGCGAATAACCCTGCAGCTAGCCGCAGAGTCTGTTGCGAGAGACACTACAAAAGAATGAAACTCTCTTAATTTTTATTTAGAAGGTAGGAAATATTTGTGGAATCGGGCAATGGATTTATAAATGAAAATTGTATACAACTTTTGTTTTTCAAATATTGTACAAAACTAAAAATGTGTGAACTTGTTGCTTTTGATATCGGCTACGTCTGTGGTATTAATCATAGAGTATACGTAATTTAAATTAATATTAATAAAATAAAAAAAGAAAGGAAAGAAATATGTTTAAATTGAAATCAAATCATAAAATTTCACACAGCGTACAGTTCAGACAAATATTTTTTCTTTATTCTTTGGCTGCGTGCTGAATGCAATCACGCGTATAAAGCCTCCACCACACGATGCGAAATAGATCGTGCGACAAACGCATGCATGAACACGCGACAGGCGGCCACGCGTCCCTCCTGGTAGTCCCGGTTTAGACTTTTAGCCGATTGGCACCGCACCGCACATTCCTGGGTTTGAGTTTTGTCCTATCAGCTGTAGAGCCTTTATTGGAATCGTTTTTTGTCTACCTGTTTTCGTGGCGAAGGGGAACTTAGAAAGAAATCAGTCGATCTACTTCTATAACGTTGCGAACTGGGGATCTCGGTTTAGTTCGTAATTTTTTAGGGTTCGCATCGCACTTGTCCGATTACTAATTATTAATTCAGTAAACCAAATAAAATTGCTTTCGAACTTTAACAACAATATGAGGCATTATAACAGTTTAATATCCTATTGACGTTATTTCTAAAAGATATTAAAATTTAAAATAAATGCGGCTATTTGTTATGTTATTTATATGAATATGCGCATTGTTATTCGTTGAAGTTCAATAATGTAATTTTCAAATTGTATTTAGGCAAATTATGTTTTGATAAGCGAGGAGTCGATGGATGCAGGAGGCGAGCCGCCTCTCAAAGTGGTGCTCTCTGGGGGAGGTCTATGTTCAGGTTGATGATGAAGAATATCTTAACTTCTAACATCTAGTTAAATATGACTCCGATCAAAATGGTAGGTATTATCAAAGTGGCTTTATACAAATCTAACTAAAACAAACTGCCAAACACTACTAACTACCTAATAATAATATATGGCAATCCATCGTTATGTATTCGCGCGTACACTCCGATAAATAAAATAAATACAGTCTTGTATAAAATGTCAAGCGCTTGAACAACGGTGCATGTTTTATTCATGACTCGGTCAAATGTGATCCAACTTTAATGCTTATTGGTATTGAGTCTGAATTCTTGAGACAAGTGAATTGAACATATTAATTTAAATAAAAGAAAAAATTAGAACCACGAGCGCGCGCGGTTTTTTTTGCCAAGTCTGTATAGCATTTACTGTACTGTAGATATACTGTAGATATAATAGCGCCAACGGTTTTTTTTGGCGGGAATGCGGAAAAATTCACGTCGTTGTTGCATTGTATTAATTCTCAAAACTTTTGCTTTTTCCAGTGTTAATGTTTAAAATTGGTGGCGTTTTACGCATTCTGAATTACGAGCATGAGTGAGGGCAAGTGATATAATGTGGTGAAACGTGATTTTTCGTGTTGCTTCCAAAACTCCATAGAAGCTTCTAGTAAAGTTGCAACCACTTTGCTGGAGCATGACTTAGACTGGACTATGACTATGACTAGGACATGACTTTGCGTGAAATATTTTATAAGACGATGAAAATATAATACTAGACACTGGCTAAATACACTATGTGTGAAGCCAAAATGTAAGAAAAAAAAATAGCGCCAACATTGAAATAAGGTGAACATAATTTGATGGGTCTTTGAAGAAACTCTGACAAAGGCGGTTGCGAATTTTGAATTTATTTTCAAAACCTGTGTATTCTGAATTTTAATGTGTAATAAGGGTGGATTATTATCCGTTAAGTGTTCGAGAACGTGCACGAGTGGTTGGCAAATAATTTCAAGATTATAGAAACATGCATTTTCATTGTATTTTTGCTTCAACGGCCTTTTTTAGAGCCTTCAGTAAAATAGCCACCATTTTACTGTTGGCGTTTTGACTGACAAAATATGACTTTGACTTGACATAACCGTACAAATTTTACTCACTTGACATTGGCAGAATTATTGCAAAAAAGCGATAGAAAGCCATTAAAGAAGAAGAAGAAGACCATAATTTATTATTTTCTCACTATTTAGTCATTACGTAAAGCGACATGTAAGGAAATCGGGTATTATTGCGATGCTTTAACCATAGTTATATTTTCTTTTCTATATAATAAATAGGTGTAAGACAAAGTCGTTGCCAAAATGTCATGTTCTAACCTAACACACCGGGGTGGTTGTCGTTAAAAATACCTACACCTAAAGGAAAAAGCCGACGTGACAATGCCTGTGTGACGAAAACTTCAGCTGTGCCTGTGTGCTGTGCTACAAAACCTTATTAGTTATAACAGTATCGCCTATAGTGTTATTACGATAGGCTCTATAATAATCCACAGATGAAAAAATTTGAATCACACCTTCGAAATTTAAAAAAAAATTAATTTAAAAAATTAATTATCCATGTATCCATACTTATTCTAGCTTTCCCCATAAACGTTATAAGTACCGAGGCTAGTCATAGAATACTTATAACCTGACAGGAGTACAGGTAGTCGCGTGGCCATTAGTTAGAGGGTATTCTAACTAATTGGCGACGCCTACTACGGCTAAATAAGTGTTTAGTATGCGGCCGACGGTTATATTGTGCGATAAATCGCGCCTATGATGTGCTCGGTTGTAAATCTGTCTATGAAAATAAAGAATTGGCGTGTCTGTCTGTACAAAAGACTTTTATATGAGTCCTTTTTTTGCGAAAGTACTCTGTCTGTTCATTGATAGACCACATGATCGATCAACTCGTATATGTACTTTATGAATTTGAAATTAACTCAACTTAAATATTGCAAAGGTACCTACATAAATTTTTCAAAGACATTTTCACTATAATTTATCATGACATCCATAGAACTCTAGAGAAAGCCCTTAAAATTAAATTTCGACAAAAGACACCAAAAAAACTAAGTATCAATCAATCATCACGCCACAATCGAAAGTACAACAATAAAAATACAATAGCAATTTTATTTCGCATACAAATCTATCTCTACAATTTCATAAATATACCTACTTATGTGTATTTAATAAATACTCGTAGTTACGATTTCGTCACGCACGTTAAAACATCTCAAGTTAGTAAGAAACGAATAATATCAAATTTTACATTGTAAATATTTTATGACATCAAAAACCACCCAATCGCGAAACCACGTAAAAAGTGGTCACGGCATTGTTCGCTTGATTAAATTACTTTCAAACAGGCGTAGTCGAGGGTAGACACTAACTTGAAATAAATCTATAAATACACAACCTTAAGATACGCGGTTCTCTGTAACTAATTTGCAAATAGATGTCTAACGGATATTCTAATTCAGCATATTAAATGCAATATGTTAGCGTAACTATTGACATATTCCGCATATTTTACTGGCATTACTTTATTATGTCAACACTGGATGTATCATACCATGATCATACCATAATATATTTGTTATTTTGAATATAATTATTTAGGTACATACAAATTATATATCATCACTATTTTCCTGGTATATGTGCTTTATAAACATTAATAATTAATTTGCGGTTATCATAATAAATGAGTAATGCAGTTTTCTTATTCTATAAATTAAATGACATATTATTTGGTGTCTGATACAAAAACACCAAATACCGGTGCTCTTAAAATTCCACTCAGACATTTATATACATCACATAGATATTTTACGTAAAATATATTCCCGCTTATACCTTCGGATAGCTATAATGAAGTAGCCTCAACTCACACTGCGTAATAACAATTAATTAACAAGAAAAATATTCAATTTCTTCCAACACTTTACAAATTGAAATTTCAATTTAATAGACGCGATAAAATTTCAAAGTTATCGTTAAAGTATCGACAGAAGAACGGCTAGCATTACTTATTCGTATATTAATCAGATGATATCCCGATTCCCGATTCTGTAACGATCCGGCGCCGGTCCGACGCCGGCTCGATCGTAAATACATAAAGGTGTGAATGTTTACTATTCAATTTACATATAAATATAATATTGATCGAGCGTTCACCTCTCTAAACGTGTGAGTTATGATAATTCTGCTAATAGATTGTGGATTTGTGTATTAAACTATTTATGTACATTTTAATATCTGTTTAGTTTAATTGTGCACGTACAAATATTATATAAAAATTAAATTTCGTAATAACATGCAGTTTCTCAACTTACAATACTTGCTGAGTCAAATAGATCTGAAACTTATAATAGCGCTGAAAATGTCTGTCAAATATTAGATATGCTATACTTATGTACTTACTTATTATTTCAGGGTTTGAATATTTAAAAAAAATTCTATGTATTATTATTTTTTCTCCCAATTTATCGTTTGTCATTTATTTCTCCATTTTTTATCCACCTGCAAAACGTCTCCATAAAGACGCTATAGATACTTACAGCACAATTGCATTCTTCTTCGAAAGTACCTAGTTACGTTAAAGTACTTTGACGCAATAATAATTTCAATACTCCACGATCATTTGAAGAAAATTCAAGTTATATTATTGTGATAGAGTACTAAAGTGTATCAGTTGACAAGATAGGACAGCGTAGGTAGCGCAAATAAAAGATGAACATATCGCCTTTGGTTGGCGCGTCGTAAATTATCAAGTATCGATTGCAAGACGCCTCGGTCGACCTCCTGCGGTGTGCTGCGGCTCTGGTACCTGTCGCTTGTACCGACGTTTTATTTTAAAATAATTATGAGTGACAAACAAACCTGCTTGATGGTAAGCGGTAAAAGACCTGCATCCCTATTGTTATTGCCGATACGTTGCCTTATCCTTTCCTTTACCAATCATCATCTTTATTAATACCTTATTCTATGTTTCTAGGACTAATTTTACAATACGTTTTTTATTTTTTTGGGTAATTACCAAAAGTCGAACATTTGAACCTGTAGGAGCCTTTAGAATTATGTAATAGAACACTTTGAGCCCGAAAATTTCTTCAGCTATTTTAATAAATTTTAAAAATAAATATAAAAAGCTGAGTGTCACATTCATGATGGAGCATAATTTTTAACAAGATCATGTTTCTCTAACATGCTACAAATAGAATATCTTATATCGTAAGACAAAATCCTAATAATTTACACAAAAATTACCTAAATAAATTAAATAACACATACCGTGTTGCCAGCCGTGAGCCGTTCCATCGTTAAATAATTCAATTTGAAAATGATATTTCGGTATTGCTTTACTGTCCAATAAAATAGTTGTTATTCATGTTCAGCCACCTGCGCGGGCGCATCGAGTGAGAACTTTTCTCGCCAAATACTTATATTTGATTATTTTTAAAGACCGCCTGCCGGTTTTTTATTGGTACAAGCTTATTTGAAATTTAAAATTGAATTATTTGAATTGTATTACGGTTATGTTCCTCGCCATGCAATGCATAATATTTTTCTTGAAGTTATTGGAATGATATTTCAAAGTAAATGTCTTGGTCGACGTTCAAATTGAATGATACATAATATTAAATTTACTATTGTTAAATTAAGTAAAACAAAAATATTCCTACTACTTTATTGGACAAAACCAAACTAATTGCTTAATAGTACAGCGCACTTTAGATTGTCAAGATTACGTTTCTAGCACTTGGAGATATTTTTAACTTTCCATAGTAGGTAATACTGAGAAAGTTATTTAAATTACAAGTTAGGTGTCAATCATTCATATTGTAAATAAGATCCATACTTAATCTTCAACAGCTCTCGCAAGTCACAAACAAAATGTAGAGTCCACAATCCACATTAAAACATGCACCTTGTTGAAAGTCGTTTTAAATCAAACCTAGTAATTTAACTTATCGTTTCATTATCACTAGCTGCAATCCGCTTATAAACAACGAGCTAGCGATTTAGTATCTCAATAAACAAGCACCCACGTACTGGCTATCGGTAATCTGTAGTTATGTTTACAATTTATAATCAGGTACTTATTTGGTACTCTACTCCTGAGTTATGTGATCTATGTGACTGTTCTAGTTTGTTGAATAGGCATGATGAGTAATTTTTTTTTTGCATAAATTAAGAATATTCCTCAATAGATAAAATTTGTAAAAACATAAATAAAATATCTCACAAACCGACAAAGTTACAAGCATTTTAAAAACCGGAATAGAAAGAGATAGCTCAAACGGCCAGTGACGTCAGAGCAATGTCGTCGCAGTACCTCATTACTAAGCTGTGGTATAGTCCATTGAAATGTTACATGAGCTCTGCATTTTTTAGAGGACGCAATTTTATTTTTGGGACATGTTTGGGGCCTCAATAGAAGCTTAACCTCAAGTTTGTGGGGTCGACCCTTGTGGCCGCCATCATGGAAAAAAGGGTGAAAACACTTTTTTCGCGATACCTCGGAAACTATATGTCTTACAAAAAATTTGCTAATTCATAATTTGTAACAAATTAATTCGCCTACAAATATGTTTATATAACTTTTTGCCCTAAATTAAAAATTAAAGAAGTTATAAGCAAAAAAGTGAGAAAATTTTGATAAAAATTTCCTTTTTTTTCTCTATAACTTTTCTGAGGTAATTTTTTTGTAAAATGTATACATTTTACAAAAAACCAATCTTTTGAGGACAATTTTCCCTTTAATTTTTTTATTTTTGTTAATATCATTCATTTAAAACAAAGTTACAGCGCTCCAAAGTTGACCGGTTTCGTCAATGCTCATGAGAATACGGTCGAAATGAAATGATATACAGGATGTAATTTAATTCATTAGCATAAATTCAGCCAATGATAGTACATCATTTACAGATGATTATTAAAGAGTAAATAGTCTAAATGAAAATATCTTTATTGAAAATTATGAAGATTGCCGCGGCGCCTAACGCAGTCGGCACGAATGATTTTGATACATTTAAACGTTTTTATACCTTGTATGTACTAATTAAAAACAGTACTCCATTATTCCAATTAAATTTTGTAGCATTGGATTAAGTAAGTTATTAAATTTTTTGGAGTTATTATTATTACCAAACCAATGTGTTAGAATTCAAAAATTTTGGTCCACACGCGACCGGTATCAGGAGTAGGTACCTAGTTTCAAAGGATGCTAATTAATTCAATTACACCCAGTATATATTTTTACAAAATTTTTGTTAAACTCTTTTCTTTACCAAAGAACTTACCAAATTTAACTTATCGAATGGGCGTTTTGGCGAGAACGCGGAAAAGCTCACGTCGCGCGTCGGTGCAATGTATTATTTTTCGAAAATTGCGTCCTCTAAAAAATGCAATATTCGGTCCTTAAATTGTAAAATTTCAATGGACTAGTAGCTTTACATACAACATCATTGGCATGTGACGTCACAGGTGGATTTTTCATAGTAACTGTGGAGGCACTCTGTTTCGCGAGAAAGGACAGGAGATGAAAGAAAGAAAGAAAGATATTTATTTGTGCCAAACACTTACACTTAACTAATACTTACAACAGTTTATACAAACAACATATTATTATAGTGTTTGCCACAACCCAGCTCCAACTCAGCAAAATGCTAGCTGCAAGCAACTAGCGCTGGTCTTCCGTTGGCACCGGCAAGTGACATCACGCACGCTTACAACGAAAGGGCAGCGTACGCACAATATTATAAAAAATAAACATACACAAATATACCTATACCTTAAACAGAACTAATCTAACAGGGAATGAATTTCCAAACATCCAACAAGAATAAAAACTAGATAAGCAAATTAATAACAATATAATATAATAAAATATGAATGTAAATGTGGGTTTGCAACAATGTGCGTTAATTATATAGCACTGGTGTCATGTACGAGGAGTTCCTCCCTTTTTTGGTGTGCATAAATGTATTCTTTTATTTTAATTCTAAAGCTGTACAAACTATGCAGGCTCCTTATCGGTGGGGGAATATTGTTCCAACATTTCGATGCAGCATATCGGAAACTACCTCTAAAGGCGGCGGAGAAGTGCCGCTCCGTCGCAAGCTGCATCGAACATTGGCGGGACCCTTGGTGCTTACGTCTCGCCAACCATGTCAGCTTATCGCTAAGATATGACGGCGTTTGATGCTTTATGATGCCGAACAAGAGACATGCCAAATGTAGCTTACGGCGGTGTCGGTTCTCAGATGCGTCCTATAGAAACTTTAAAAGCTTATTACTCCGTGATTTATTTACCGATTTTACTTATTTTTTCAATTATTGCATTCATTTTTAATCTTCTTTATGAAAGTATTATTTACTTGTTCATTTTTAATAGTAGGCATCATGCCTATTAACAGGAACGCTCAATGATCACATACGTAGATCCTGAACCCCAACTAGGAAACCATGTATCTAGGAACCCTGATAGAATTACGAGGAACGTGGTCTTACAACACCCAGACATAAAATAAGTACATTTTCCCCTGTGCACAAATTTCCACTTGTCATCTCATGGGACTCAAACCAGCCGCTCTGGACTACGAGCCGATGCAAAACCACCCTATCAGAGGTGTGAGGTGGGGTGTGATCATTTTTATTAAGTTGCTACTACTAAAAAATATAATAGATAAGTAGGTACCATAGTTAACAAACTAGTATATCCATCTCGTTTGCATACCAATCCGATGTGAGGTCAGCGCATTGCAGCGCACGCGCAGGATCAGATTACACGTGCTCTGCAGTAATGTGCATCGCTGGGTTTAGCTGACGGATGATCTGTACTTCCGGGGCATAGATAAATAATGGTAATGGGGCATCTTTTGTGTGTTGTCGTGGTGTGGGAGTGCTTTCTGATTCAAAATCGTATATCGAAATCAACTAGTACATGGACTGCAAACCTCCCCTCTTTTTAGAGGAAGAACTTCCACGAAAATCACCAACGAGTCAAAATTGTATGACATAATAATATGGTAGCCAGCGCACTAAATATTATGCCATTAGTTTCAAAATACGACCTGTACGCGAGTACCAACGTCTAGATAGATAAAAGCCAATTTTGCGTTTCGCTCACTTCGTTTGCTTGGTCAACGAGGTTCAATATAATTTCTAAATACAAACCCTTGTTATCCATCTGTTTGTGTATCAAACAAGCAGTACCGACCGATATTATCGAGACCGGCTTCCGGCAACAGCATTACGTGAGATATTGCAACCCGCACTCATTAGCCAAGGAATAAAACTATGTCCCTATGTCCACATCTCGAGCCTACGTCTATATAAGTCCGATCTGGTTGTATTTTATATATCGTACGATTCGTTAACATATCGATTAACATACATGTCTATAAGAAAATACTGTAGCTACTGTAGCTGCGGTAGTGGAATGAATCATCATTAAAGTTTAAGTTGTTTTAATGTTGTATAATCAATACGAAGTCGTTTGGCCAGCAACCACTTCGACCAAGTTATGACAACATTATAACGATATAAGTTCGCTGAAACGCTATTTAACTAATCGAACCATATCCTATAAGTGCAGCCTATATAAACCAGAGCACTACCAGTGGGCCTAGCACGAATATTTACGCGCGCGTAAGTGTAACGTTAACGTAAGCCAGTTGTATGGCGTTTGATCTGCCCCCCTATTACGATTGAGCTAGCAGCGCTGCTGACGCGTGTCTGCCGCTCAACTCCTGTCAAAATTGTATGAACTTTGACAGCAGTTGAGCGGCAGACGCAATCGTAATAGGGGGGTTTTACGTTAACGTTACACTTACGCGCGCGTAAATATTCGTGCTAGGCCTACAGCACTATAAATTGGTCACTACTACTTGTAGTACGTTACGAAAGGCCACCGTGGCGGGCTGCTACAACGTGCTCGATTACTGCCCATATAAGTCCACTCACTAGGGTTGTCAGTTTCTCTGATGCTCACCAAAATGCAAAGTCACCCCTGACTGGGATGCGACGTACTTGCTCCAGTCATCCACAAGGTCACAACTGAATATAAAACTTTTGCATTTTAATCACCACAGTAATATCTGTGGTATAGCATACATTCTGATAGAAAAACGGGAACTATCATAAATCGACCGAACCTCCAAAAAAATGTCAAGCAAAATTAGCGCTTCTACATGCATGAGACAAAGTCAAAACTTGACTTATACTCTTAATGTAAGCCTGATATGAAAGTGATCCAAAATTGTGGCGTAACATTTTACCAACCTCAATCCCACTAAAAACCATATTGTTAAAATCTATCACCTTTATTTAGTTCTATTAGCAATTTTTTGCGAATTAAGGAGCTCATCTAAAACATTGTAAAAAAACAGCTATTCTATTCAGCAGCAATCCATAACATGTCTATTGTCTAGTTAAGTGAATGCATTATTTTAAACTCCTGAGAGGCAACGTGCGTGTAGACACTGCGTAACTACGCTAGTTTATATAACGGTGTGCGGCGTGCGTTTACACGCGCGGTGTGTTGTACGTGTCTACTTCGTCCCTCGTAGAAAATGGCAGAAAAAAGGTGCTTGCGGATTATAACGTTAACATCTCCATTTATAGATGCTCTAAGATTATACCCCTAAAAGTTCAAAAGTTTCATGTCATTTCTTTTAACTGAGTTAAGTAAGTAGGTCATCATCTTCATCAGCCCGTAGATGTCCACTGCTGAACATAGGCCTCCCCCAGAGAGCGCCACTTTGAGCGGCTGCTCGCCTCCTGCATCCATCGGGTCCCGCGGTTTCCACCAGGTCGTCGGTCCACCTAGTGGGGGGCCGGCCTACGCTGCGTCTTCCAGTTCGTGGTCGCCACTCGAGAACCTTTCTTCCCCATCTGTTGTCAGTTCTACGAGCGATGTGGCCTGCCCATTGCCATTTCAACTTGCTAATCCTAAGAGCTACATCGGTCACTTTAGTTCTCCTGCGGATCTCCTCATTTCGGATCTTATCCTGCAGGGAAACACCGAGCATTGCTCTCTCCATAGCTCGTTGCGCGACTTTGAGCTTAGTAATGAGGCCAACAGTTAGAGACCACGTCTCAGTTCCATAAGTCATCACTAACAACACACATTGATTGAAAACTTTTGTTTTCAGGCTTTGTGGTATTTTGGACGAAAAAATATTTAACTATTTATAATTTATTTTTATTTTATATATATTTTTATTTCAAACCACACTTGGCTTTTTGCTCTGCACCAATGACTTGAAGTTATATTATGCGGAATTTTCGGTGATGTTTAAGCAATCCAAAATTCAAAATATTTCACTAATATTTATTCAAAATTTAAATCCAAAATTCTTCCTTCCTGACAAATCGATAAACAAGTATCGTTGTGTTAGTTGCGACCTCCCAAGTTTGGAGGCGTCAAACCGCGTAACCGCATGGGTTCAGTTCCCGGCGATCTCTCAGGAGTATTGTAATTACAGTAATGTGATATCTGTGTTTTTGTCCGTGTGTCATTTTTTAGAGAAGACAGGCGACTGTCGCTATCTGAGATTTGTACAGTTTATGACATTGATCTTTTTGTAATTAATATTTATAACCGAAGAGAAAATATAACGTCTGTATTGTTTTGAGCTTGGGCGAGGCGCCACGTGACCAAAGCAGTAGTAAATTTTTTTAAGATTTTAATATTTCGTAGACAAAGTTATTTATAAGTATGGGAGTGCGTTAAACTCTTTTACTGGAAACCTTGCTATTGAGTTAGGTGATCTAAACAATGTTATGTTAGCTTTCATATTTTTCTACGATTGTAATTTGCGGTGCTAAAAATATAACTTTCATTTAAATGCCCACTTAAATCTGCCTAAGCTTACTTCCCAGAATCTTATCGGTTTCACATCAACCTCCTGGGTCTAATGGATTTATGGAGGTAATGCCGCGTCACACTGTGACAGTATTGTCATCCCGTCAGCTCCGTGTGACGGTGGCTTTAGGGATTACTGGCAGGCACTTAACATAAGTTTGACAAGTAAAACAAAGGGTTGTCAAAATAAAGATGTTTTTTCCAGTTGCTCGTTTTTTTAAATTTCTCGGAAAAGAGATGGAGTCATCGTTACAAAATAATGTTCAAAAACTCAAGACTCAAAAAACCCAATAGAATATTAAACCAATGAATCTTTTAATACGAAGCTTTGCCCTAATACGGTAGGCTGGGTCACAAATACTAATAATAACCAGCTAAGTAGACTAACCCACGAGCAAAAAATTACGTTTATTGTACGGGAGCCCCCTTAAATATTTATTTTACTCTGGTTTTTAGTGTTTGTTGTTATAGTGGCAATAAAAATGCATCATCTGTGAAAATTTCAGCTGTCTAACTACCACGGTTCATGAGATACGGCCTGGTGACAGACGGACAGCGGAGCCTTTGTAATATAGGGTTCACTTTACCCTTTGGGTACGGAACCCTAAAAATGGATTGATGTATAAAAAGCTACGCCTAATTAATGGCACATTAATTTTATATTGATTAATTTGTAAAAGAAAAAAACAATATAATAACAAAATAAAAAGCAATAACGCGCGAATTATAATTAATTTGTAGATCACGCTGAGCAGGCGATACTGCTATAAAAATGATAAATATTAATTTTATATTATTAAGTAGCTACTGTAAGTACTTTATTCTCTGTTAGTGAATTTTGTAGTTCTTACCGGAAATAAATAACAAATCCGGAGTTCGTCAAATTACATCTAGGTAATCATTTCTCGCCGATTGACGGCGGAATAACCTCATTTTTATGACCTTAAATTAGGGATTCAGCATTCAGCATTATAATACTAAAATCGCAACCGTGACGGAAGCTTTTAAATTTTTTTAAATCGTTTTGGAATATATAATAGATAGAGCGGAGAGCGGAAAGATTTATTCCTTTTAATTATTTTTTCATTTTCCCTTCTTGCATACTTTACCTAGAATATTGTACTGTATGCTTTATTAACTATACAGTCAACACACTCAAAGCCCCATTGTAACAAAAATACCCATAAGACTCCCAATTATAAGCGATTAGATGTATCACAAATCACGGTTAACAATCAAAATCCGTTATAATTATAACCGCTTATTATAATTTTAAATCACTGCTAACTGCTAACTACCACAATGTCAACAACAGAATTTAACTCGTTATTTCTATAACGGATTGTTATAACTGCTATAACTTATACAAAGAACGTCATTATCGTTATTGGAACCACATTGTGTATGAATATTGTGATCTGTTAGTGCGGCTCGCTCTAATCCGACCGCACGGCATCTGCTGCTAATCCTTTAAGGTTCGTTTGGTTTGGAAAGTAGCTGTAGGCCTAGCACGAATATTTACGCGCGCGTAAGTGTAACGTTAACGTAAAAACCCCCTATTACGACTGCGTCTGCCGCTCAACTGCTGTCAAAGTTCATACAATTTTGACAGTAGTTAAGCGGCAGACGCGCGCCAGCAGCGCTGCTAGCTTAATCGTAATAGGGGGGCAGATCAAATGCCATACAACTGGCTTACGTTAACGTTACACTTACGCGCGCGTAAATATTCGTGCTAGGCCTACTGTAATCAGTAACCACAGACCTAGAATACTTTCGTTACGGCTGTAATAGAACAATGAAAATAGAACTACCTAATAGCAGATCTTTTAATTATTACTTATTTATTTATATTTATATTTATATAGAAACACCAACAGTACATGTATTAAATGAAATTACTGGGCAAATGAGACTTTATGACCTGATTACACAGTGTAGTAATCTGATTACTAGACTGTGTGATGTCTCAGGATGACGTGCGCAGTGCAGTGTCACGTGAAACTTTATTATTTTAAAGTTCCGAGTGACACTGCAACTGTTATGGTCGGCCGTACGTATTGCTTAACATCAGGTGAACGACTAGCTCGACACATCATTTTTTTTATAATGGACCGTCACTGAAAATGTACCACGGCTGATGGTGTCGTACTTTGCATTAAATAACTTTCAGCAGATGCCTCAACGCAATAAGAAAAAAGTCACTAACCTAAGTATGTATCAATAATATCACAGTCACGACATGTCTTTGCTTTTCTTAAATCTCAGGAAAAAAAGAAGTTGAAGTTTTTTTTTGTTCAATGGCTCTAGCATTTCTTTTTTTCAGGGCTGCGTCACGTCATTATAAGCTCAAATGAAGGTTCAATGTTCAATGAAAGCCTAATATATGATTTATATATTTATTTATTTATAATAATTAGAACGGCATTGTCTACTAATTACCAATATGATGAATATGATTGTTCAAGAGATCGGTTAGCCTAGTCCTCGAAATAGTTTTGTTTACAACAATTAAAATTCCTGTTTGAAGGAGTGCAAAAATAAAGCTCGAGACATTCAAAAACAATCAGTAAAAGTAATTGTCACATCATTATCCTCAGTCATTCACCGTTTAATCAAATAGCGTGTCATTCGACCGGCGCGGGCGGTGTACCGACCGGTAAGACCACCTTCCCAGTGTGTACTACACACGTATATACACAACGCGTGTTTTGTTTGCGAGTGTGTACACTGTACGTACACGTACGTCGTGCTGCGGCTACTGTGCGTCTCGGCTTCGATGCGAGCTGCGAGCTACTTGCGTTCATGACCGCCTGGTACTTTTGTCTAGGCGACTATCTAGGATTTCGATTTTGTACGCTTATTTTATTATATATATATATTTATATTTAGATAGAGAGGCATGATAGGTCTTTTTTAACAGTTTATCTTGAGTTTTATGTTTTTTATCCAGGGTTCTAAGGGTTCCCGATAGCAGTTGTTTTATGACCTATAGCTACATTTTTCTCTTAGAATATCGTGCGTGGCGCAGACCAAATAAGAAGACGGAAAGGTCGTTCTCTAAATCTATTCTATGTGACATGGCATAAACTAAACTAAGTAAGTACCTACATAATTATACTCTACATATTCAAAAAACACTCTACTGAGTCGTCTACTAATTAATAGATCCAATGATCATTTATTTTAATACTGAGCTTTTTATTCATTTCCATTTTTAATTGCATTGGTTGTATTCAGGATTGACAAATCGGGGGGAAACAATATTCAAGGTGCTACAAAATCACTGCTGCATTATGGTATTCCTATGAATAGCACTTATTAGACACCAATACAAGAGGTAAAATAATCGTTACTATTACTATCATAAAGAATAATGGGTAAATAATATAACAATAAAACCCCGCGATAGCGCGCTAATGAGTCCGTTGTCAGTCATTCTCGAAGTACAACAATACTCACTATCGAAGCGAATAAATTGATATAATTGACGATTTGAACGACTTTATTGATCTTTTAATGGTTTTATTTATTGTCTCCTAGTACATGTCACTATCTATATGAGTTGTTTTTATTTACAACTGCAGTGGTAATGTAAACTTTATCGGAATGCTTTCATAGTTCTGGCAATTCTCCGATCAGTTTTATGAGCATCGAGTGCGAACAAACTAATAAAAAACATTTTGTTCCATGGTAGGTAGTTACGTATTCCACAGTATCCTAACTAATTTCCAATTTAAAATAGTATTACATAGAATTAGGTAATAAAAGTTACTCAATACTCAATACTCAATTATTTATTGCAACATATGTACATATTTAGTTAATAAAATAGGTGTGGCTAGCTGAGACTTTTACGTATCAAAATGGCAATATTTTTAATGTTTTGTGAGATGAAACGTCTAATGAATAAACTTAGTAAATAATGATACCATTCTAAATATAAAAACGGACAATCATAGTTATAACCTGTTTTATGACATTAACCCTTATATCAAGCGTAAATTGATTATGAAGGCGAGCATAATATCATAAATCAACGTTATCATTGCATCGGGAACGGGGCGGGACAAAATCGTCAATAGGCACTTCATCTATTCCGGAGTCTAAACAAAACAAGCGTGCTGTGCAGTCATAGAAAAGTGATGTTGACTTTATAAATAAGCCTACTTTAGTAGATTAAATATAAATATTTTATATTAATTATGACTTTTCGAGTGCATTAGGCGTAGCCTAGTATTATAGTACCTAGTTAACCTAGTTCCTACCGTGGATTTCAATATGCCACCTACCACGGATATTCCCCTAGATAACTTGCGCCTATAATCTAGCCGTCATCAGCCGAAATACGTCCACTGGTGAACATAGGCCTCCCCCATAAAACATAATTGATCTGTGATTACATAAGTGTGATAAGCGCCCAAACTAGTATTACCGGTGTATACCAATACCAAAGACTTTGTATCTACCTATGTACTACCTACCTATGACCTATGTAATAGGGGGAATTCTGTGACCAATACGTTTAAATTTCGTATTTTATACTAAAGAAGCCAACAAACTAATAAGGATTATTTATTGTGCTTTATCGTAGCATTTGTATTTATTACGTGTCCTCAATCACAATCAGTATTTAATTAAGGTTGATATAGATGTAGTTTGAAAGGGGTCCTATTCTATACAGTCGTGTATCTCTAGCTACATTATGCTATTTATTTAAATTGTAAACAAACTACTTATAATTTTCTTCCTTCTTTCGCAAATGGTTGAAACTCAATCTGTCTGCGCGAATTAAAAAACTTTTCAATTCCGTAAATCGGCTCGCTGATATTTTCATTTGTTTTCATCCTTAGTAAGAATGAGAGATCAAAAATGAATTCATCTATCGATATATTATATTATCTTCTTCACCGTCACACGCTACGCAAGCCGTAGAACGCGCCAACTAAGTATGTCGTTTTTCACGCTTCGTTTTATAAATCAAACAATTTTCTAAACAGGAATTACCAAAGAAACGCAATGCACACATTAAGTAATTTCCGTCACGTAGCGTCGCGTCGTCGCCCGCCGGGCAAATAGACGTGGAAATTCAAAATGCTAAAAGTGGATTCGCGCAAATTGATTCCGGACATCGAAAGAGACACGAATGCGATTCGCTGTGTAAATGTTTCACAGAAAATAATTTGTAAACGTTTTCCTAATTTATAAAGAGGCGGGTTTCCTCTCTAAGTCGCCCACATAATTATTTCGACTCGTCGTCTTGGGAAAAATGGTTTGGCACGCGCCGCGCGCCGTCTAGCGCCATCTAGTGAGCTGCGAGAAAAACGGCCTGCGCCCCTCACCGCTGGCGCTTACTTCGTGTCGCGCCCTCCGCTTGCTTCACCCACCTCCTCACTCAGTCCGTCTCCGTTCCGTTCCGTTCATTCACTCTCGCAGTCTCGTTCCGCATCTCGCGGTGGTAGTACACGTTGTTTCGGCGTAACGTTTACGTAAATTGTTATTATTGTTTCCAACATTCGCACAGCTGATCAGTGGCAATAATTTTAAATTGACTAATAATATACAAAGTGATTTTGATGAGGTTGTGAACTCGCGAGTATGTGTTAAAACCGGACGGCTATCGAAAATACCTCATCGGTCGAATGTAAAAATATACCGCGTCGTCGAGAGCCGTCGCACCGCGTGTGACTGATCGATATTTTAAATGATAACATGGATTCAATTATGTGTCTAAGACGGTGAGGTGAAGTGCAAGTATTGTTGTTTCGCTGCTGGCGTCGGCCGCGTACTTTACGGTAGGTACCTACACTAACCTATCTCGTATTGATTCAATGCCGTCGGATTTACCTACGTATTCCGTATCGTAGATAAGGCATAGGGATTTGTTTTGAGGTGATAAGTGTTCGTTTACCGATACTGTGACATTTAAAAACTTTAGTGTATGCGCTATGCAGTATGCAATTATGCCTGTCGATCTCTTAATTTCCTCTCCTAGTACCTACTCATGTAGGTAGTCATGTACCGCTTAAAATAATCTCCCTATTCGATAAAATTATAATTTAATAACTACCTACAGAATTAGGTATGTTTCCTTTAGTGTATATTGAAGAATTGAAGTTTACATTTACTACCTATAAGTTTTGACGATATTAAGTTTTAAAGGTAGGTAATTAATTATAAATAGGAATTGTTGCTGGAGTTGAGAAGTACCTACTTCAACATTTCAGCTTGCCTATAATGAAATAGGTAGAAAGAGAGACTAAGAATAAATTATTTCCACGACAACGGACGAGACGACGATGCGATGCTATCCAAACGGGCAAACCAAAACTGCAAAAAAGGACAGACGCGCACGAATGTGTTCAAGTATTATTTTTATTTGTGAGCAAAAGATTCGACTGTTTAATATCTGAATAAAAACTTAAATAACATAAAATATATACTTAACTAAACTACACCTTAAATCTGAGCAAAAGATAAAAGTTTTATTATATATTATGCACGTTATTGTAATAAAAAGCTTATCATTCTACCTAGTTACAATAATAAATTCCTTATGGACTCTAAAGCTTAATTTGATTCTTAAATATCATAACTATTAATAAATATGTAGGTACTCGGTACCTAATAATTAGCTATGTTAGCATCACAGAATTCCCCCTATTACATAGGTCCAGAACCGAAGTCTCCATACTTAACCTTGTTTGAACATGAATCAAACCATAGAGCACATTTTTTCTTCTTCTAATGTCAGTTCCTCTTTCAACATACCATATAAATAGTATTACCCGATTTAGTCGGGTACTTAAATAAAAATCTAGCTAGATGTAAAATGTAAATTTATAATAAAAATTATATAACGCCTACATTAAAAAAATATAAAATAATAAAATTTACCATCATAATACTATCTATAGACAAGAAAAAGGTCTATAGATAGCTCATGCAATCTTTTAATAAAAAGGATTCAAATTAAGTAAAACCAGCCGTTTATCCAACATTTCTTTTAATAACTCACGAGCTTTTCAATATTACCAAGTTAAAGGGATTAAAGAACAAAAGTTATGTAGGTACAGGGGGTCTAGCAAAGATACCAACCACTAACGCTAACGCCAAACGCCAACTCCAAAATGTACTGAAATGACATTTCGGAAATCGCTAACTTTTCCGTAGCGAATGTCATTTCGATACATTTTTGGAGTTAGCATGAGGCGTAAGCGTTAGCGATTGTGATCTTTGCTAGACCCCCTGGGCCTCAACCAAAATAATGTTTCATATTTTAGTATTTTAGGATAAAAAAAAATAAACTTAAAAATGAAAAAACAGTGGGCGCGTAATAACGTTTATAGTTGACAATAAAACTAATATCAGTAATTGCACTTCTGTGTTCTGTGTGTTCTTTACTATAGAAATGCGCTGAACATATTGTTGAGCGAGTATTAGGTTTCCACCAATCTTCATTTCGACTTTTTCGAACTACTTTTATCCAACGATCAGCTAGACATGGATCTGTTGGAAATCCATACAAAAGAAATTGGGTAATTATTCAGATGTCGTGTGGCAATACTGATTTTGACATGTCAACTTTTTATTGTGATATGGTTCTAACTTTTCGTCAAATAGAAATAATTAAAATAATCTTATAAAAATACATGATTAAGGCCACTTACAAGTGAAATGTGATCGTGTGCTTCTGTGATTCGTGCCTCGAGTGATTTCGGCACAGTTTATCACGTAAGACGGCATTTTTTTGGTATGTATTCAAAAGCACACCCAAGTAACGACTGATTTTGATTTTGACAGCTGAGAATCAATCACACCCAAAGTGGTGTGTACGGTTTTGCCCTGCTTTAATTTCGTATTGGTGGTCTGGATAAAAAGTCTTTGGTTAGCATTAGGTACCTATTTAATGATGTTTTTTTTTAAATTATTTGGTCACAAAACTGACTTTCTTGCTTTATAAACAATATAATAAGTAAAAATAGCACTGGCAAAACTTCTCGTTGTGAAGTGAAGACAACATGCATTTGATTTTGTATTAAAACCCTCAACTAAAAAAAAAAAACAAAATTTACACATAATATTTACCTACCTACTACAGTCTGCAGCCTACTACCTACCTGTATATAATTAATTAATTTTATAAAGTTAATGAACGATGAAAAACGAGCACCTAGCAAAAGCTAACGTAGGTTAGGTACACTAGGTACCTATCTAGGTACCTAATTTTAATCCTTACCAAACACAGTTTTATTCTATTTAGAATCTTTTACTGTCAAGTTATAGGTAGGTACTATAAATTATAAACATTAACAAAATGTAAAACTTGCAAATTTTTGCATGCATTGATTTCGAGACGTATAGGGTGGTGCATTGCGTACTTGCATAGTCTTCATTCATTTCATAGGTACCTACCATAGGTAAGTCATAATTATGCAGCTTGCCGATGATCTCGCAGCTTCATATTATAAATGTCTACAGTCTACACGATTATTGTATCTAAATAAAACCGACAGGCAGTCAACCTCCATTCGTTACTGCCGATTGCCGATGCACTTTCTTATTCGCAACTCGAAAATAACTCGTGTTGCAGTGGTCGACTGAGTCACACCTTTATTTACGACCACTACCACTTTCCTCATCTTCCGGCTGAAGGTATTAACAGCTCGATAACTGTCCGCGAATCTATAAGAAGCTGAACATGTGTGTGCTATAAAATTATATTTATTGTTATCTTAAATGCAACACATTTTTACAGGCCGTTTATTGTCCTACAGCCGGGATATATTACAGCAAATCCATACAATACAACAAGTACCGATCGGTCACACTTTCGAACTAAATACATAATTTTTCTATTTTTTTACATATTCATCGGTCACGCTTTTTTACAAACTCGTTTAAAAGTACAGTTAGCTGAAAAAATCCTTAAATCACATAAGTCTTTATCCTTTTTATTAAAAGTGTATTTGCATTGAGGTGAAATATTATAAAGTTTATTACAATAAATTTCATATGGATTGACTCTCTAATACCTAACCTATAATGTCTGGCGAAAAAGCTCATTGTAGATACAACTAGGTACATTTAAAAGTGTTTAAAATCCGTGTTGTTTACTCGGATCATTATATCGGCCATCGCATCCGTGGTGTTTGTATTCGCGATGTAGGTAGCGTGGGCGCGATGGTAAAAGCACCTCATAAAGCAGTCTAATCGTATACGTAACCGTGTAAACAATCCTAAAAATCTCTGTCGAAACCGTTAAACACTGTTTCACATTCTCTAACACCTTCTAATTACAGGTAAAGCGCATTAAATATAATTAGTGCTTATTTGAACGGATATAAAGGTGGGGTTCGATGGCCGGCAGGCGCGGGGCTACGGGCAAACAGCGGGATCACACGCACGATTCACGCGTCCTACAATGCATTGTTTGTTTCCGAGCTATGAGCACCAACAAATATGGGCGAGCATAAATTAGTATCGCTTACACAACAGGCAGCATTAACGGATATAAAATCATGACTTATCACTTGATCAGTTTCAGTAAAGTAATAAAATCATATTACATGTTGAGATTTAACAATAACAGCGTGTCTCGATCGCTGGTACCCAAACCGTCTGTTAATGAAAACTTCCCATCTCAGGCTTAAAACTGAGGATAAGTAGATTGAAGATGTAGGTTTACGTCATTGCGACATTGTAAGTTGGATAGCTGCCACAAATGCCTCAATCCACAGAGTTACTTATAAATTACGTACTACCTAAGTACCTATGTCTATGATAATATGACTCCTTGAAGATACGCGTGGCTAGGATCCCCTAACCATCAAGGGACGACCAACTATTAACGATATTAACGAGCGGCTCGCTGCACGCCCGCTGGGCTACCGTCCTGGCCGTCATTTATCAAATTATTTATACATACGATACATCCAGGCCACCCATCGTTTTACACGGTCCCTCAAAATACTGAAATATAAGTTTTTGTACGTACCTCTAAACCCAAGATCACACGATAAGTCCAGTTCCAAGCTGCAACGTCTACTCACTCAGTAAAGTTTTTGAGGAGCTCGGGGAACATTAATAAACAAAAACAGCTACTGATGGCTCCACAATATGAAAATTTGTGCAAACTGGTAGACTTTGTCAATTAGCAGTTATGAAGAAAAAGCACAAGATTCTGAATATCAAATAAGTTTATTGCTCATTTATACCTAACCTAGGTACCTTATAAGTCAAATGTAACTTATTTTAAAGTTCCCTGTGACACTGCAACTGCTATGGGCGGCCGTGTCGCCTAACATTACAGTGAACGACTAGCTAGTCATGTCTTTCATTCTTTTATATAAAAAAAAGTAAGGAAGTAGCATTTTGAAAATATGTACATACATTCAAAACGAATTGTAAGTACATATTTTCATGTAAGCTGGACTTGTCACTTGGAGTATCTTGTGCACTTCAGTAGCAAAGTGAATCAACAGACTGTCTATTCATAACAACGATAACATTTGTTGTTATTGAAGACAAGTGCCCGTTAAACCATCACCACACGTGTTCTCCGTTACACAATGAGTGTTTATAAAATATTTTACTTGTTAATTTGCTACAACCACAACTATAACTGTTATTAGTTTACAAGGCCCGCTATCGGATTCCAAGCTAATAAAAACTAATCTTCGGAGAACGGTTTTCGGCTCGTCGCTTTATCGCTTAGTTAGATGATGTTTATTTAATTTATTTGTTTGTATAGGTCTGTGCTACGGTATCTGCGGATTGGGCTTACATTATAGTCTGTCATTATTGAAATGCAACTAAAATAATTCAAAATTGTCACATTGATATCAAAATCCAAACTTATCTGGACAAGTATGGATGCGTTTGCGTAAGTGGATTAATAGTAATTAATCACAAGATTAATTTCAAGGATATCGTGATAATTGTTAACAGTGAGCACTTTTTCTTTTTTTATCTGCTTTGTCTTATTTGTCAGCAAAACAAATATTTACTAACAAAATAAATGCGTATTATTGCGTATACACTAGACATTAAAAAAACAGAGGGACATAAATATTCACCAAATAATTGATATCACCTACCTACTATCTAATCTATTCATACTGTATGTATTTAGGATAGTATACCGTACAGTTAAACATTCCGATCGTGTCTACTTAAAACACACTTAAATTCTCAGCTATCCAAACATTGCCAACGAAAACGAATAACGTCCAAACATAACGCAACTAGAACGATCCAACTGGTAAAATCAGACTTTATATGTCACTTGCTATCGGTAGATACGAGCAATATCAATAAATCATCCGAGTCGATAGCGACTCGGTACGTAATTAAACAGTGCATTTGATCGATCATCCATACCTTACAAACTATATCGACCGCGTCGACTATCGCTCAGCGTATGAACAGTCAGTGTCCTCATGTCCTGTGTTTATAAATTGTTGAAAATCTAAATGGAAAATGAAAAAGATTAATAACGTCAATTGATTTTATGCCAAAAAGAAATTTGGAATAACAACTTGAATAAGTGAAATATTATTAAATATTAAGGTGAAGAGAGATTAAATCGTCATTTCATATTTGGTAGGTAGGTACTACATACTCTACATAAAAGTCTTTGTATTACCTATAGTGGGTAACAAATTACTAACATAACAACCATGACATCAAATCAAATATTATTGGAAAACTTCAATACTAAAGCTATAATACAAATTAATACAGATCTTGAATTTTATATTACATCTTCCCTTATTATAAAAAGTAATTCAATTCAATTCATTTATTTGCTAGACCAACTAGGATGACAATTACATTAATACATACACTTGATACGTAATAAGTATGACATAAAATAAAAATGAAAACCCCTAAATCACTGCTGCTGACAACTTTACTGAAAGAAATGTGAACACTTCTCACCCGGAACGATAATGAAAACCTATTTTTCGTATGATTCGATATTGCACAAATACCTATTTTTGTTATCAGCTTATCTTGCAATCTGAGTACACAGTATTCCGTGTAACGACAATTCGATACAACTGTACGACATGTTTTATGACAAAACTACTTGCTTGTAATTTTACTTATTGTTTTATAGGTAGTAGTATCTAGGTAGTAGGTACCTTCTTTGTCAAGTTTGTAAAGTAGGTACTTTGGTAACTTTGTTTTTATGCTTGTCTCTTAAGGTATTAGTATTGATTGTGTTAGTAGTTTTTGGCGTACTAAATAGACACAGACCCATAGAATAGAATCACAGAATATTTTATTCTAATCATTCTTTATATCTATAAACAGTAACCATGTAACATTCTGACTGACGATTCATTGTGTGTAATTATACTTAGAGCATTAAATGCTCTAAGATAATTAAAACGTCATCTCGTGGAAAGTTAAGTGTTTTATTATAAACAATATGTTGGACGGCGCGATGAGTCCTCAATTTAGTACTGCAATAAATTCACATGGAAATTCAGCAAGCACGCTCGTTCGTTTTGTCCAAATATTACCGCGAGCCTACACTGCACGCAGGGTATTTTCGTTTTAGAGCCATTAAATCGAGATGCGTGAATCCCCTTTCACATGAAAATCGACCGTACCTTCTTTCATTTACGACTTATTTTGGGGTAAAAAGCAAATTTCGCCGGGGGATCGATTATTTGAACAAACAAGCCGAGCAATAAATCATCCGCTCCCAGTTACCTGCTGCAAGGGATCGATACGAAAAAAGCCCTTTTGAAACAAAAGGGAGTGACATTTCTAACGTTGACGACGCTGTTGGCTGGAGCGTCGCGCGCGTCGCTCCGGTATTTGAATTCCACTTCAATTGATCAAAGATTGGATTGAGTTATGAGTTCCGACTGCGAATTTTGTCACTCGGAAATTAACGTCCATTTTTCTGATTAGATCGCTTGATGCCCTTCAAATCTCATTATTCTTTATCCTTTTCATCTGTTCATTCCTATGTATGAGTACCGAGTAATCTCTTATTAGACACTAGTCCTTACGCTATCTGTATGTCTTGTGCCTTCTAGAGTTGAGCAACATTAGTTAGGTATTTAGGTGCACACAAAAAACTAAAAACATTAAGACATCATGAAATAAATGTTATGCACATAATAAGCTTTTTGGCGTTGTAGGTGTACCTGTGTTTAGTAAATATGTAGAGACTAAACGACGCGGTGTATTTATAAATTGGAGAGAGCTACAAATTTATTCCGTGACACCAGATTCCATTGTCTCGACGCTCTAGAGCTAAGCACCGTTAGCCGTATTGTCGCAGACGAGACGTCCTTGTTTCTTTTTGTCGCAAACAGATTATAATAAAGTAAAAAGTTTGCGAACTTAGAAACATTAATTTTTGTCAGGTACTTGACTATTGTTGCTATCATAACTGTCCCTGAGAGTTTTTATTGACCCGAATTGCTCTAGTTATTCAAATGGTAGTAAATGAGGATATTACGTTCATTAGTCGCTCACGTTCTCCGAATAAATTGTTTCATGACACTCACTTTGCCTTTTTTTAGGAAAAATAACAGTGCGGACATCTTTGTAGTATATTATTATGTGTACGAAATATGAAATTAAATTATGTTCGTCGAAATGGTAACTAAAACGCCGTGTTCATGGCTCGGAGTTTGTAAAGCATAAGTTACACAAGCATCGCTTCCAAAGTTCTGATGCACATAAACAACGCTGAAGCTGAAGTTGTTCGCCGCACCGGACGTCCGGGGATGTCCGGGGTCTGGCCGAGACGCGCCCGGACAGTCGGACGGCCGGATTGCCTGAACGATGACAATGTGACAACACGATTCAATAAACAATAAAATGATTGTCGACTGTTATTTTTATTGCCATTAATAAAAACAAGTCGTCAAATTAATAACGCGTTTTTAGTCATTATAAATAAATCGACTAAGTACTATTCTTTACGAATATACAATAGGTACCTACTATTTAAGTGTAACAGGTTGTATTACTGAAAGGTCTGAAAGTTATCTACACTCTTACTACCGAACATATTCGTGAGTGATTTGTACTATTTACCTTACATTATTTCGTGTTCAATAAATATTTTTTAGTTTTATAGTTTATATTGAATTAGCTAAAAAATTGTCGAGCATGACTGCCAGTTGCCACCTAGTGTCGAAACGTAGCAACTAGAATCTGAAATAAATTATAGGTTAAGTACCTATAATTTATTTAAGATTCTAGTTGTGCGCGTCTGTACCTGTAGGTAGCATGACAAGTATATTGAAGGTTCTCAGTCTGAACTGAACTTATTTCCCATCCAAGGGACCGTTTCCAAACATAAATTTGAGTAGTGTAGCGTCAAATTGCGAATAGCGAAAGACGTTGACCCCTTGATTGCGTTAGTACCTCGATACTAAGTATTTACCTCCACAGATTCGTAAATTAAAGCAGGAGGTGGACGACCTTGCACTATTTAGCATTCTGTGTCATTGACAAAGTATAATCTCAGATCAAATGTGATCTTGGAAAAGAAATCTTGACTTGAACACCGATCGACGACTGCGAAATTCTGAAATAGGTACGATTTTTTTTATGCAACCGAATGGCGTGGCCATGACGAGCTAGTCATTCGACTGGTGTTATGCGTCACGGTCGCCCGTAAGGTGGAGTGTCACTCGGTTCACGCGCACGTCTCATCGAGACATCACACAGTCTCAGTATACGTATAATAGTATAATAAAATTCCTAGACTAAGGGATCAGATTATATAAAGTCTCATTTCCCCAGTAGTTTCACTAGCTACAATGCCCTTCAAACCGGAACCACAGAATAGATATAAATAGTACCGTAAGTAACCAGTAACAATAGTGCTTGCATACTGCATGGCGACAGAATACTGCCAAAGCGGACTTACCTAGACCACAGACGAACTTTGCAGAAAAGTCCACCACCTAGTAAAGTAGTACATGCTTCAGCTTTCCCTGTACCTATGACTTAAAAAAAACTAAAAAAATATATATTATATGTATACAATAATTTATTAAAATTGTGGTGAAATATCAAATTCTATGTAGTGTAATTAGATGCTTGTGATACTGGAAAAGAGGCTTTATTATTATTATTTATTTATTATATGTCTCTTATCATGCAACGCATGGAAGTACGGTAGGCCTAGCACGAACATTTACGCGGGAGGAGATAAGTGTGTGTAACGTTAACGTAAGCCAGTTGTATGGCATTTGATCAGCGCCCCATACAACTGCCTTACGTTAACGCTACACTTACGCGCGCGTAAATATTCGTGCTAGGCCTACAGCACCCGACTCACGTAGTCGTAAACGTAATTAGCATGCGACCGGCACCGGGTGACTCACCTAGTGATAATGGACAATGGCGATCGTTGTGCGGCTGCTGCATGAATGGATTATTATATTGTCTATGTTAAATCCACTTCATCAGATACGTTTAAAAGAAACAATGCATTACTGTATTAAACAATATTAATTACGGTTGTAGTAATTAAAGAATCAGTCTCAATGTCTAAAGATAAGTTCGTTAGCATACGCTGACCCAATCATTCCCATTATCTTCTGGGTGGTAACTGGTATCCTACCGACTACGCAGATATCGATTAAATAAAAAAACATCACAACCATAGATTTATATATCAGGATATGCCCGAAGGAACATTTTATTTTGTCAAAATGGCGTGGGAAAAGTCAGCGCCATCTATTAGATTTCGCGTGAACTACGGCAAGTTGAGAAAATTAGGTGCCTATCGCTGCCATTATGTCCGTCAATGTTTATGTTTACAATGATTATTCCAAATATAAATTCGATTATTTTGTTACAAAACAGAGTGTAATATTGAAAATATTGAATTACTTGAGGTAAGAAACTTGGTCTTTCTTTTTACTGCACTTTTGAGTATAGATTGTGCAACCCTTCACAATACAACTTGGCATATTTTGTTTGTGACATTCGACCGATGCCTTCTAACTTCCATCACAGACTGAGCGCTAGTGGATGCCAATCTGTGAAATTGGCTCCCACTTTGAAGCGACGTTTTAACCTGTCATTAGGCCTGTCCTTAATATATACATATATGTCTATGATCACAACATAGATAATTACTAATTAGGTGTAAGTAAAAAAAGAGAATTTGATGAAACGAGAGCTTATGGCAATACCACAGTGTTAGACAAATTTAATGCCATAATAAATCAGATCATCCTAGATGCCCTGCAGTGCACACTGCCCATTTGACCTCGCGTCTATTTACATAATAAATAAATATGTGTGGACATTTCACACAGCGCCATCTAGCCCCAAACTAAGCATAGCTTGTACTATGGGACCCAGATAACGGATAGGTACTTTTTTGTTTGTAAAATATACAGTATATAACACCCAGACACAGAACAACATCTATGTTCATGTTCACACCAATGTTTGTCCCGGGTGGGAATCGAACCCACAGCCCTCAGTTCAGAAGGCAGGGTTACCAACTGAGCTATCAGGCCCGCCACATACATAGGTAATTAACTAATAATTAGGTATAGACACAGAGCTATGAAACAAATTACGCTTTGCCTGTAGAGAAGCGTTTTTTTATGCTCTGTGGGTATAGAATATACAAGCAAAACTGGGATATTTCTCGTAGGTAGTTATGCCTACTTGCGTTATCAGCATATGTATTAGTACCTAATATTAGTAATATTATATTGTAAATGTTTTTATTATTTCGTAATACAAACTAATAATTTATTATTATTAACTTATTATTATTATCGTATAATAATACTAATAATATTCCAAAAAGAACATTACTATCTTCTATACATTCTTTCTGACTTTCTGAACAGGGTTAGGGCATAAAAGTACTTAGCCCGAGTGAAGCCGGGACGGGTCAGCTAGTTATACCTAACTATTATTAACGTATGTTCATGTTTACATTGCACAGCGATAACATGTCAGAGGTCCTGGCATGATTCTCAGAAATCTAATCAAGTTGTATTAATTAGGTAACTTGGATACACAGGGGCTCTCAAACTTTATTCCTTATGTACCTAATGAATAAATAGGACTAATTCCGTAATTGTTATCAAAAAACTGACAAAAAGTATAAAAATACAGTTTCTACTCGTATTATCGGGCTACTCCGTGAAGTGAGAGCCCAGATTCCCGAGGCTTCCGTCCCGGAGGAACCCGAATACGATTTTGAAAACAATCTTTTTTTTCTATGGCTTTCGACTTTTACGGGTAACACTGGTTACTAACCCAAATAATAAATTACGATTATTAAAAAGAAGTGTTGAATACTTTTTTTAATCTCATTCTTTTTGGGTCATCCAACGACTATGCCAGCCCCATAGCTAACAGTTTTACAAACAAGTTGTGGAAAACCCAGGTCTGTCGCGTTACTCCCGCACCGTATCGAATTGGTTAAATTAACGTTCATTAAAGCACATGATGCAGGCATGTAACCTAGTTTATACTCTACATGTAAATCATTATGCATACAATGCATTCTTGAAGGCTAGGTACTAATTACGTGGCGAGAGGCATAGTAAAAGTAATCCTTGCGCAAGCCTGCCGAATAAATAATCCAATCAATTTATTTATGAAGAGCTGTCATGTAAGTAGCTACCTAGTCGAAATCGCTGATTAGAGCCAAAAATTTCCCACCTTTCTCGTGATGCAATTATATGACGCCTATATTCAGTACCTACCTAGTCTGATTCAGTGCATAAACCGCAAGCAAATCGCAATGAAACGTTACAAGCTATTCATACAGAACTAATGAAATAACTACATTAGATCCCTGTATTATAGGTACGATAAGCCACTATAAGGGGAATGACTGCAATGTCTGTTTACGTATTCCAAGAACAAAACACACAGGCATCTCGTAAAACAACTGAAACTTAATTCATATTCACAAACGACGCATATCATTCCATCAACAGGCGAGCATCAATCATCGCCAACAAGAAAAAAAAAGCGCAAAGCATGACGTCTTAACGAGCCGTGGCCACAGACTACAGCGGCTAATCTCGTGCTATGGAGCTTTTAGATTTTTTCTGTAAAAACGGTGATAAATATATTAATTTAATTTGCAAATTAATGTTAACATAACTGCTTCATTGCAAATTGAAATATATTATTATTAGCTTATTACTTATTAGTAAGTACTTCGGTACTATACTTAATTTTTAATGGCCTTACCAATAAACAGTGCATAACAGTGTAATAGTTGCTCAGTGTTTTCTTTTGCTTTATCTTTGCCCATTTCAAACTAAACAGAGAAAGACAAAACACTAAATAACTATTTATTGACCAATGTTATTGACTTTATTGACTACACACATAGATTTATACGAAGTAATATATATGTCTATGACTACACAACACAATGATAAGGGGGATATAGGGGTAAGTTAAGTGTGTAGGATTGTTAATTAATTAGTCTTTCTTTTATTTTTATTTATAATCTTGCCATCAAGATGATATTACAATAATACAAACGGTACAAAGAGCTTGGTTCAATTCTCTGCCACGTAGAACTAGATGGTGGTAAATTTTTTAGTCATTCGGAATTTCGGAATGTTTTCATCGCCACCGTTCCATTACTGAAGTTTGTTTTTTATACAAACTGAGCAGCTGTCACAGAACACAAAGTATGACTTCGCATTCGCCATCGCAATCAAAAAAGACAAGAGCCCGCGTTGGCGTCAGTAAACACAAGTGACCACGCGAGCCCAGTCGTTTGCATGACAACTGGTTGTTTGCTTTCAGCCTACGGTCGACCGAACGGTGGACTGTAAATATCGACCGTTTATAGTCGATACCCGCGCCCCGCCCCCGTCTCGTCCGTCAATCGTAAATTACGATTTTACACGTTTTTTACTGCTGCAGTTTCTGATGGCATATATGTATGTACATTTTCATATTCTCGATTCCTAGCATGTAAATTCTGCAATAAAATGGATGTAAGCTCGTATCGTTGAACGCAGGATCTATTTTTATAGTTTTTTGTCATGAAACATTCCTAGACGTTGCTCATAAAATTCATAACGTTGTAATCTAGAAACTATGTCAATTCGATTCTGTAAACCTGAAAAAGGTCACGTTCAGGTCGCGAAGTGAAAACGCGTTCAACGCACTCTGCAATATTCTTAGCTCACAGGAATCGGTCGTAAAATAGCGTTCGACGAGCGACACTGCGACTGCGACGACGGCTCGTGCGTTTTTACGAGGCGCTGCGGCTGCGGCCGGTCGCCGTGCGGTCGCCTCGGCCGGGCGTGCGGCTGCGTGGGCGCATTGTGCAACTCTCGTAAATAAATAGCGCACTAAAATAAAAGCAATAATAGTTTTATTATGCGGGCCTGTGGGAAACGCAACGATTGTTATGGGTTCGTTTCCACATTGAATTACGAAATTAAATAGTAGTATAAATTGCAGTAGTTAGTATGATTAAATAAATATCTTTTGTTTATTGCCTACTTAATTAAAAAAGCCTTTTACAACTGCCAAATTAAGGTCAATTCGTTTTCTAATTTACACCACCACGCAGCTAGAACACTGCAATCATGTTAATTACACATTGTGCACCGCTTCCCTGTTATTAACCATTACTATACAGTTTTAATGACATGTCACATTCCTGCAACCGCTGCAATAAACTTCAAATATAATAATCTAAGTTAGCACACCTAGTATTGCTCGTCGCATGCACATGCAGTCGCCGCAGCTATAACTAGCCTGGCCACCACTAGCACTTAGCACTTACATGACGCCATCTAGCCGGTACTTTACGAGCACTTAGTTAGGAATCGGCTAATTTTATTCATGGCTCCCTAATTCTACGCCGTTACATGCCCGTCTCATTTTCATATCCTATTCGTTTTATAAGCCTGTGGCACTCAAAGTTTTACTGCGCCCCTTCATTAAGTCGAGATGTGCTCCACGAAAACTGCCACTCTGAAGCAGCTCGCATTTTCCCATTATTGTAGTTCTATATTTTGCGTCCATGAATTAATTTTGACATACAAATTGTTTGTTTGTGAGAGCAATGACCCTAATTATCTCTTGGCACTCCTCAGTTTCATCTAACTCCTTTAACCCATCAGTTCGCGTCCCAAATCTCTGAAAGCTGTCTCACTCAAGATGATTTCCAACCAGTGCCAAACCTTTGACGGAAAATGCTTTAAACCTTAAGTGGCTTTCTACCTAAGTCAAGTAATGCGTACTAGTATGTTGCTTGGGCTACAAATAGTCGATTACCGGATACTGCTGTTCTCTGAGCGATGGTGTCCGTGTTTTCGTTGTGCGCTGTGGCTAATGGCAATAACTGACGCGCGAATACCTTTTATGCAATTGACTGCGAACATTCAGCCACATGAGGCGTGCGGTTGCGGCACTCGTCGGATCGTTTATTATATGCGTTTTCGTTATCGGTGTGGTTGTCTTGATAGAGAACAAAAAGCGGTTACTTAGAAAAAAATCGTGGTTTACATTGTGTGTCATGCAGTAAACTCCAGTCTAACCCCGGACCACTTTGTTGATGAACATAAGTTGAATTAGTTTTGGTTCATGAAGAAATGGACATTGTCTAGTTGCAACTGCTTGTACAGTTTATAAATATATAAATAATACTTTAATCCTAAGCTTACCTCTACCCGCTTTATCTCATCACCTGGCCCTCGGGATTAGCGTATAAGCTTTTAAACAGTTTGGCCCAGAGCCAGCCGCACCGGGCGTCAACCCCCGCTAACAAACAGACACGGATGGGACGGCGACCGATTCCAAAATCCCACACTCGACAGACGATATTGACTGTTCCACTAATTATTCAAAATCCACTAAAAAAATATCGCCGAACAAATACAAATAGTAGTTAGCTAGGTAGTCCTACTTGTTAAAATGCACTGGAAACAGTGATGTTGTCATGGATAAATTCAAATTGAATTTATTTTATGCTGATGGATGATTTTGGTAAAAGATTTTTGCAGTGGATGTACAGCATAGTCATGTCGTATTTGCAGTGGATGTACAGCATAGTCATGTCGTATTTGCAGTGGATGTACAGCATAGTCATGTCGTATTTGCAGTGGATGTACAGCATAGTCATGTCGTATTTGCATTACGCTCCAGTCAACAAAACGACACAGACATGATGACAATCATAGCGCAAAAATACGAGCACCAGAAATACATTTCATATTTCCCAGCCAATGCCTTTATTCAAATTTCACAAACCATAACCACGCCGTTTTATTGGCAAACGTGCTCAGTAAAGGCAGTAAAAGGAAATGGTATAGTTTCTCAAACTATTATGCCATAAAATGGAACAGTTCGCGATAAGTCAATGCTGCCGGGTCCGCAGGAAGGCAGCACTCGCTGTGGTGATGGCGCGAGAGCGCAACGCAACACGTTCGGGCAATAAGGTGTTGGGTACTATTACTACTTCCAGTGAACCGGAATAAACGTGCGACTGGAATAAAGGTAAAGGGTTGTGGTGCAAGCTAGCGCAGCATTACAAGGTTCAAACCCCATTTTACTCATGATAAGGGCATCCAAAGAAAATCTGTGACACAACAACGATAATGTCATAACTAGGTAAAATTTTACTTAATATCAAAGAATCTGAGCTAGATAAAACGCATAACCTCACCCACCATTTCGACCCAGAATTTCAGTTGTTTCTGTTATTTACCTGGTCAATGTCGACCAACGATGAAAGACAATCCGTCATGGAGAAAAATTTGGCAGTTTGCTAGCCGCTTGTTCCTGGCACTGAGACGCCATTCCTAGCCTAATGTACACCCCAGCCAGTACCGGGAAGCCGGGAACACGGCGCCGATTGCGCCGGCGCAGCCATTAAACGCGTTTGTTTATAAATGTCCAGTCACCAGCGGACCAGCACCACGACTAGAGGGAATCAAACTCAATTGGAATACAGAGCTACTAAAATGATTAGTTTATGAGTTTCACGATTCAAATTACTGGTTAGTTTCGAGAATAGCATTTTGCATTTAGATAACTTATCTGTTTGAATTTACATCTTCAGTTATTTTGTACTTAAATACTAATTTAAGGCTGAGTTGCACCATAATCACGGTTAAAGTTACGGTCAAATTTTGACATTAGCCCGCCCCGCGAAGCGTGGAGCGGTTATAGTTAGGGTTAAAGTTAGCGTTAAAGTAAGCTGGTGCAACTCAGCCTTAGTGTCCCCTGTTCAGGGTTTTAATATGTGCAATAAAGAAATAGTTCATTAGCTATTATAGCTATCAGTTAGTAATCTGAATTTCATACTGGAATCAGCCTCTTTCTGATTCACAGTTATACATACATAGTAACGTAGATCTCGTGATATACCTTCTCAGTACAGATCACACAGCTTTAATGGGTCTGCCTAAATATTAATTTAATTTTAACCATTACCGAATCAGTGTGTTACGTCGCATCCCACGTGTGTCGATGTCTCGCCTCGTTAAAAGCGCATTAACTGACTGACAGTATCTCAGCCGATGTAGATGGAGTCAGTGCGAGGATTATCTGGGGAGCAGATGAGGTGACACATTACACCAGCGTCAGCGCATTAGACGATTGACACATTTCCTGCCTTAGTAGGAATGGTGCCTGTTGTGCAATTGGGCCACATTTGGAGAATATTATGGGATTAGTTTTAAGACTAATGGCTATGGTTGAGTTGAGCAACATTTTGTGGGGGGGTTATACAGAGCTGCGAGAAAATCGAATACTAATACTCTTGAAAACTGCTTTGTGAATTAAACTTGTCAATTCGGCGCTTTAAAAACTATTTGCTAATTAATAATGATAATGGGTTACCAAATGAGACTGACAATGTTTGGTTCATTTTGGCTAGATCCGTGGTCCATGCTATGAAACTCGTTATCCGTTTCATTTCGGTTGGGCGCCAACGAATCTATTTGTGCCGTCTGGTGCATTAACAGATCTCACTATCGATGCACATGCACATGGTGTTGCGTTACGCCAGAAATAAAATTCAACTATTTATTTTACTTTCTCAACTAATTCCAACTTACCGTCACCGTTCAACGAACCGCTCGGAGTTTTAGTTTGGGAAGTTTTCACCTGATTTGTGTTGTTCTTCAAAGCTTTTTATTGAGTTTGGGGGAAATGAACGATGCTGTAGGAATGAGATACAAATTGTGCGTCGAAAGTAAATCGTTGGCAAAACGTCTCTATCTTAGAGCGCTCTAAAAAATTTATGTGAAAAAACATTTTTATGAATAAAATATGTTATTGATAACATAATTGTATGCATTTTATGGTCGCATCAAACCTGTATGCGTAACATCATTCTAGCAGCCTTCATTACTCATCATCATCATCATCAGCCTGAAGACGTCCACTGTTTAACATAGGCCTCCACCAAATAGCGCCACTTTGAGAGCCACTTTGCCTCCTGCATCCATCGGCTTCCCGTGCTTATCCCCGTGGGTACCCCTATTACGATTGAGCTAGCATCGCTGCTACGCGCGTCTGCCGCTCAACTGCTGTTAAACTTCATACAATAAAATTTTGACAGCAGATGAGCGGCAGACGCGCATCAGCAGCGCTGCTAGCTCATTCGTAAAAGAGGGCCAGGTCGTCGGTCCACCTAGTTGGTAGGCCTCCCTGCGTCTTCCGGTTCGTGGTCGCCACTCGAAAACCTTTCTTCCCCATCGGCCATCATTACTCATTTAAAACTAAAATTAGTAACGTGTTCCCCAACTATCGACCATCGATATCAGCGCCAGCAACTGAAGCCAGTAGCCGAGCCGCAATCGTTATCGCGCCGCTGATAGCTCCCAGATTGCACGCCGATAATGTATACTAGTCTACGCGATAACAAATTATGTAGTTTTATAACTCGCCGATCGTTCAGATTTGTTTATTGCTCTCACTAGATTCAGGGGTGTGATTCAATATTTGTATTGGCTAGATAGTATGGTAATAAATTGTTGCTTTATTTGTATTTAACAGAACTTTACTACGTAATTACATATTTGCATAATGTCGATGAATTTACAAATAAATACAAGAGTTAAACAGCATCATGAATGTTGTTGGTGGTGATGTTATTGCTGAATTTGGGTGTATGTTATTATCGCAACGGTAAAACAGTTTGCGCGTGCCCTATGTATTATTCTAAGTAAAAAAGCTAATGTTTACTAACTATTACGAATGTTACGTCTCTTCAAATTCTATAATCTATTTTATTGTTATGGCTTTCGACACCAAATGACGAACACTGGCAAAATTATCTAAGATACTTACATCTAAATCAACAAACTCGGGGCAAACACGTTTTCATTACTGAATATCCTTATTTAGTCAGCGATCTCGTATAAAAGAGGGTCCTTCCGCTGTGCCTCCAACTCTCCAGTGATGTCCCAGGGAACCCGATAAAGGCACCTACTATTCTGCTTTGTCGTTGTCCTTCCACAAATCACTTCCTTCTCGTGAAGACAAGGGTTTCCCTGGTGGCAGAATCTTTAAGCCGCTGGAAGGCTTATGGACAAAGCACGATAGGGTAATGACAACTAAACACAACTTTTAGAAGCAGCCCCACTCAAGCTCTGACTTCAATGCCTTTGCCGATTACTGGTACAATACAAGTCTTGTTAGTGGATAAGGAAATTAGTTAATTTTGTCGCGGTTCGGATGCTAGCGGGTTGATGATTATTAGATCGGTTAAGTCAGTCATAACAGCGTGTTTGAAAAGCGGCAGCGCTAACAATGCGAAACTGCGATATCCATTGCTGCCCGCGGTGATTGTGTGCGGTTGTTTACAAATACGGGCAGCGATGGGTTCCAAACGACTGACGCTGACGTAACTTGCCATCCGTCGAGTTGTACTATGAGTAGGTACTAGAAGATAACCATGAGTAAAGGTTGTTCTCGTAATTCCAGATGCGGTGATAGCGGCGCGGGCATGATGTGGCGGGTGGCGGCGGCGCTGTGCGCGCTGTCGGCGGCGCGCGCGCTGCAGCCGCGCTGCCAGGAGATCACCATCCCGATGTGCCGCGGGATCGGGTACAACCTCACCTCCTTCCCTAACGCGCTCGACCACGACACGCAGGAGGAGGCTGGCTTAGAGGTTCGTACACCATGCACACCTTCAAGGCATACTTTACCCGTTGCATGCCTTTATTTGTTAAACAATAGATGAACAATAAAAATGTAATGTAATGACTGTCGTACAAGTGATATTCGAGAGCTTAATCAATAAATCCGGCAACCGCTGGAGTGGGCGACGATCGGGTGAAAACTGCGAGGAGGCAAGCAGCTGCTCAAAGTGGCACTCTGACGCCTCCCCCACAGAGCACCACTTCGAGCAGGCTGAATATGTCCACTGCTGAACATGGGCTTCCGCCAAGTCTACATATTTAGGCTTCGTGTTGATGTTCATGACGAATTCCGAAAATCCCCATGGTCGTTTTATCCTAAAAGCAATGTCTGTAATTTTAGTTCTGCAGTTCAATTTTGTTTTTGATGTGTGGAGTTTAACAAATCGGTGTTGGTGTTCCAGGTGCACCAGTTCTGGCCGCTGGTGGAGATCAAGTGCTCGGCGGACCTGAAGTTCTTCCTGTGCTCGATGTACACGCCCATCTGCATCGAGGACTACCAGCGGCCGCTGCCCGCGTGCCGCAGCGTGTGCGAGCGAGCGCGCGCCGGCTGCGCTCCTCTCATGCAGAAGTACAGCTTCAAGTGGCCGGAGGGCATGGCGTGCGAGAAGCTGCCGCGGTTCGGCGACCCCGAGCACCTGTGCATGGAGGAGTCGGAGCGCGCCGCCGAGCCGGAGCCGCCGCGGCCGCCGCCCCGCAACAAGCACCGCAACTGCAAGGATCCAAAAAACTGTCCCGGCGCGGCTGCCGGCGGCGCGGGCGAGTGCGCGTGCGCGTGCCGGCCGCCGCTGGCGCCCGCGCGCGCCAACCGCTCCGTGGCCGGCGTGGCCGCCTGCGCCCCGCCCTGCGC
This sequence comes from Ennomos erosarius, assembly GCA_963580505.1. Classification (NCBI taxonomy): domain Eukaryota; kingdom Metazoa; phylum Arthropoda; class Insecta; order Lepidoptera; family Geometridae; genus Ennomos; species Ennomos erosarius. The sequence goes on from OY756988.1 coordinate 666,158, forward strand.
CGGCGCCTTCTTCACGCGCGAGGAGAAGGAGTTCGCCGGCGTGTGGGTCGCGCTGTGGTCCGGCCTCTGCGCCGCCTCCACGCTCATGACGCTCACCACCTTCCTGATCGACTCGCAGCGGTTCAAGTACCCGGAGCGGCCCATCGTCTACCTCTCCGCCTGCTACTTCATGGTCTCGCTCGGCTACCTGGCGCGGCTGGCGCTCGGCCGCGACGAGGTGGCGTGTGACGGCGCCCTGCTGCGCACCGGCGCCTCGGGGCCCAGCGCCTGCACGCTCGTCTTCATCCTCGTCTACTTCTTCGGCATGGCCTCCTCCATCTGGTGGGTGGTGCTCTCGTTCGCGTGGTTCCTCGCCGCCGGCCTCAAGTGGGGGAACGAGGCGATCGCGGGCCACGCCCAGTACTACCACCTGGCGGCGTGGCTCGTGCCGGCCGGCAAGACGGTCGCCGTGCTGCTCGCCGGCGCGGTGGACGGCGACCCGGTGGCCGGCATCTGCTACGTGGGCAACGCGTCCCCGGCCAACCTGCAGCGGTACGTGCTGGCTCCGCTCGCGGTGTACTTCGCGCTCGGCGCCACCTTCCTGCTGGCGGGGTTCGTCTCGCTGTTCCGCATCCGGTCGGTGATCAAGCGGCAGGGCGGGCTGGGCGCGGGCGGGAAGGCGGACAAGCTGGAGAAGCTGATGATCCGGATCGGCGTGTTCAGCGTGCTGTACGCGGTGCCGGCGGGCGCGGTGCTCGGGTGCCTCGCGTACGAGGCCGCGGGGTACGAGGGCTGGCTGCGGCGCGCCGCCTGCGGGCCCGCCTGCGGACCGCAGCCGCTCTACTCCGCGCTCATGCTCAAGTACTTCATGGCGCTCGCGGTGGGCATCACGTCCGGCGTGTGGATCTGGTCCGGCAAGACGCTGGAGTCCTGGCGGCGCGTGTGGCGCGGCGCGGGGGCCGGGGGGGCGCGCCGCGCGGACCCCGCGCCGCACCGCGCGCTCGTCAAGCCGCCCGTGTGACCCGCGCCCCCCGCGCCCCCCGCGCCTCCCGCGCCCCCCGCGCCCTCCGCGCCGCGCTCCGTGCAGCCCCTCTCTGACTACGGACCTGTGTAATCCTGTCCGACCCGAGTGAAATTACAGAGTTGCTTCAGCGGACAATACTCTAGACAGATTTCTTGTTCTTAACTTCGAGTTGTGACGAACTGTGCGCGTATTACGAGGTAATCGAAATAATACCTATACTTGGAGGGGTGACGGACTTTCAAAGTTTTAGTTTGTGACTGATGTGCGGCCGCCCGCTGTGATTGAATTCTCGTGCCATTGGACGGTGACGGCGGCCACGAGTGACTTGTGTGGACTGTAAACGTGAAGGGCGCGATGGCCCGTAGCCGTGCGTTGTCTAGTCCTACTGTATAACGAACGTGCGGCGCGAATATATACGTAACTAGCATGTAAGGACTAAACGATAAGAATCACTCTATTGTAATGTAAAACTGACGGCCGTGGCGTCCGAACCGCAGTCGTTTTACAAAATATAAAAACCAGATGCCGAACAACTCATTTTAGCATATGAATCAGTAAAATATTTCATTGTACTGATGTTATTGCCTACCTCAAAATCCACTGCCCTTTTGTATGTATTTTAGCGAACAATAGAACGGTTTACTGATTTATATTGATACTTAAACCATGTCGGTACTACTTGCAACTCAAATTACTTTGACTTATCATAATTTAAATAACTCTATTAATTAAATCTACCTAAACATTTCACTCATGTATTAAAATTTTGTTTAGTCAAAGTAGTTTGTAGTTTACGTCTTGATGTGTTTGACATAACAATGTGAAATCTATTCTTATGATCTCCCTAGGACCCTTTTTGTAAATAATTACATAAAATTAAGCGATGATATTCGTTTCTTATTTACGTGTATGGCGTATTCTGCTAAGATTATTATAATTTAATCTAAGTACTATTATTAAAACCAACGTCGTGTACGTGAGGAAGTAACGAATTTCTTAATACTTTGCTTGTTAAAACTTTCATGTAGTAAGTTAGAAAATTTATTGACCTTCCATTGTGGAACGTTTGTAAATAGATTGTATTTATTAAAATTGACGGCAGATAGCGCTGTAGTGTATACGAGTGTTTGTGTTTAACGCCACCTGTTGGCGGTTAAGGATATTATAATTGAGGCGCCATCTAGGATAAAGTAGTTGCTATTTAACAGTTATTCTACTCAACGGTAGATGGCGGTGTGTGTTCAGTAATTGGTATGTCTGCAAAAATTTTCTACTTGTATTTGTATATTGCCTACAAACGCTCAAATAGTAAAAAATATAATAATTTTGTTCACTTTGTATTTTAATATTTTGTGTAATCAACTAGCGTATTTTCGTGGTTATGAAAAAGTTGTAAACTGATAACGGACGCCGCAGCCGAATGGCGAAAATCATTATTGTAATTTATTTTATATCTAACTGTAGATAAAAACCAATAAATAAAGCGACTTTTTTATGTACAACTGCATGGGTTTTTTTTTTCATTGTGACCAAAACCAGTTTCCAACCACTGCGTGCGACAGGAGAAACAGAAAAACACCTAAAAAGTCCAAAGGACAATTTAGGTGGGTACTCACCTAAAATTAAACTTCACAGTTCAGTCTATCAAGTTTATTATTCAAGAATTGAAATAATTATATCAACTCTACGTTTTATTGCTAATTTGGACATACGACTTCATCAATGTTACAGTCGCTAGACACAACTAGTAAGTAGGCACCTAGTACTAAATTGATAATTTCTTGTGCTGAATTGAAGCGCTACTGCGAGTATCCGGAGAACTTTATTAACTATTAATTTTAAAATCAATCGCGTTGATTGGTTACTTTGAAAGTGTGAATTCTGTGGTTGGTTGGTTAAATTAGTTCCAAAGACTCTCACGTCACTGTTATTAGCAAGCAATCACCGCCAAAAAGGCGAAAATCAAATGCCTTCAGTTCAGTCAGTATTGGTCTAGTATGTAGTCCACCCGCGTACTAGTAGAGTTATAAATTTATAATAGAGGTCAGTGCTAGTAGTAGACGTATGCGTAGAACTCATTCATCTAGAAATTCCAGAATGTTCATTCAATATAATTAACCTTTCAGCGGCCGTTGGCCATAAACAAGCCTGCAACTGCATTCTATCACATTTGAAATTACGTATTTCGTTTAGACTAATACTAATCATTATAGGTATTAATAATAGTTAAGCAAGAAAACTAATAATAGTACAATGTAAACATTCATCAATATTTACATTCTTGGGTTTACTAAATAGCTAGGTATTTACTTATGTAAAGTCGGTACCATCTATTTACGTTCCCTATTAAATAGATTAACAATAACATGCACCTTACGTTTAATCAACTTAGTTTTTTTTCGTATAAAGGGGGCACATTTTATTTACCATATTATTATTAAAATATAGCAATTTCTAAACTAGCGTTACTACTTGCAAATAATCATAAATAATTAACCAGAGCAGAATCTAGGATACAAGGATGGGGGGAGACAAAAATTCAGTACCTACTACTACACTACAACCCACTGTTGCCAGCTAGGTTTGGTCAAAAGGCACCTCAAGGAGGTAAAAAAGTAACCTTTTAGAGTGAAATATAACCTTTTAAAGTTTTTCTTCAGTATTTACGAATTAAAGATAGATGTGAGTTGTATTAACATACAAAAACATGGATAATTTACAAGTGATTTTGAGATTTAGTTGCATCGCACTTTACCTTTGATGTCAATGTGAAACTTTTACTGATGCGCCTTAGGACTTAGGGAGTATGGGCGTACAATTTTGCTCAAAACAGGGAGCAGGCGAACGAACACTAGCTGGGGAGGCTTGGCCCCATCAATGGAATCATTTATACCACCCTTGGGCTAATAGAGGATAGCATGTCACCCATCTGCGAGAAATTCAGTAGCTTTTTTTTACTGAATACTAAGCTCTTTTTTAAGCGTCAATTAAAAATAGGCTAGATGCGTTACTAGTTCTGATGATAGATTATCTAGGTGCCTAAGCATCTTAATCCTTACTTGAGGCCCGTGGATACTTTCTTACCGACAAACAGCAAAATAGGTAGGTATAAGGTATAAACAGATCTAACCTTTTCTTTTGAAATAGTATGAGTACGTTTTTGTATGAGCTTATAGTTATCTAGACCCTTTTGTTTGTGAATTTGGTTTCATTTATCAAACTAATAATTAAATTTTCACATTCCAAAAAATCACCTAAAGTAACCTTTTGAGTCATGTAACCTCGAAGTAACCTGAAGATGCAAAAAGTCACCTAAAAGCTTACAAAAGTAACCTTCTGGCAACGCTGCTACAACCACAACCAACCCAAAAAAGAAAAAGATGACCAAAATGACTAGGTAGGTCTGTGACATGCATGACACATCAATAATGATTGGCTTGGCGTGTCCAGCGTTATTTGTGTTGTGGTTGTAACAACCAGTTGGTGGTACAGCGCCAAAAAGGTTAAATTCTCAACAGCGCCATCTATGACAGTTGAGAAGTACTAACCAAAAGAATGATATTTTTTGTTTTTAGCCTAAAATGTACCCAATTAAGGTAAAGTCATCTGAAGAAATATAATAACTTGACCAATTCTTTTGATTGGTTATAGGTAGGTAGGTACTGGCAGAATCGTTGGATTTATCCAAGAAAATTTGTTGATATTACAACATAACCACGATAAAAACTTTTGGTGTTAAATTTTATCAATGTGACATTTAGAGGTATGTAGATATGGATATTTGGTAGTTTAATAATGTTTATAATTAATTATGATAGTATCACCAGTTACGTACAAAGATTAACACTACTTCACGAACCATAATTATTTTTATTTCATTAGTTACAGTCTTTGTAAAAAGTTTGTACCTAGCTGATTTTGTAAAAAAATACACCTAAATATTTTTTTTGCAAAAATATTAGAATACCTACCCGATCAAACGATCGGGTAGGTATTCTACTACACTTTTATAATTGCCTTTAGTACGTATATTATAATCATTACGTATAATTGTTTTACACTGGACGACATAAAATATAGTATTACAATTACAAGTAATATAATTTATTGTGTAGTATAAATTTTGCTACGTTTATGTTTGCAAGATTTCATTGACACGTTTCATCATTTTGCACTTCAGAGTTCATAACAATCACTCTCAATTGTATCAATAAGAGCCCTCACGGTTAGAGGAGTCAACGTCTCAGCTGGTAGCGATACTGTTAAAGCTTTGGTTGTAATATATAGTTTGTCCGACGTACGTGTCTTGTACGTTAGTATGGCTTGGATTCTGAACATACTCCTGTGTGTATTGGTTTTGGGTGACATCAATGGTACGTTCTGGTTCAGGATGCATGTGTGACTGGTGTGACATGTGGTTGGGATGGTTATAGTAGGTTAGCTCTTGTCGCTGATTAGTCGCCACTTCTTGATTATTTCCTAGTTCTTGCGGTAGCGTTTGCTGAGGCTGAAAAAATGAGTAAAGTATAAAGTAGGTGCCTAAGTAATCGTTTTTTTTTTCTATTTAAGTCATACTGCTCTAGTCAGTACCTAGTGCCTACCTAATAATGTAGAAATAGTAGTTTTTCAAAGTTTGTAATTTACCTGGGCTAAATATTTGCATCTCTTAAATCTTCCGTAAAGGGATGAGTAAGGCAGGTTGTAATGGATAGCTGCTTGATTTATCGACATCTGGCCAACTCTGAAAACATAATATCTACGCGTTTTTCGGCTGTATTGTACCACAGAACAGATGTGGTTGTACTGTTAGGAAAAAATATAGTACGTATTTAAAACGTGCACAAATATATATATTTATTGTGTGTCTATTACTGAATTATTTAGAAAAAAGTGTGGCATCTTTTTCATTCATAATAATGTCTAATAATGTGTTCTGTGGCACTTTACAGTAGTAAGTATATTTATTGTAATTCGATTATTACGCAATATGTATTATAAAAGCCCAATAAAATTAAAAGTAATATTACTTAATTGTTCAAACAATAGTATCTTCTAGAAGCAATGATGCGTTGTTTTGATACCTGACTGCTTCTAAAGCTTCTCCCATGGCATCTTCAGACCAAGGCGTGGGGTTGGAACGAGACAGTTCTATGCCTTCTCGTTTACATCTTCCGTAGAGAGTCCCTGGAAATGAAAGTGTTGCACTTACTATTACTTACTTATACCTATTTTGTCAAATAAGGCTAATGCTCTAAAAGTGATAGATGAAGTTTTCTATATTATGTTAGTAAAAAACATAAGCATCAGGCAGTGAAATTCGGTGAAGTATTCATTTTATGCGTTGAAATCTCTGTGAACATGCTTTCCATGCTAAGTTTCAGTTAATTTTCTGACGATCCAAAGCGTCGCTTTCTACTGAGCGTCTCTGGAACTGATTGTATCCAAGTAAATATTTAGTTCCATAGGTGCTCAGTGTGTTTCACTACCGTTCTCGCCAAGAAACAAATGGCTGTATTGTGTCAAGGTCTGCACTGCAGTCCATGTTTGGTCTCATAGAGTTCAACAAGTCGAAGTCTAAAGACGACATTTACCAGCCTACTGGTGATTTCCACAATCACGTCTGCTGTCAGCGTCCCTATCGTCTGCCTATTTATTAGCGTCGTCCACCAACTCTCTCCACCCAGCACGGAGTAGGTACCTACCTACCTACACGAGGTGGAGATTTTTTTCTTCATTATTAATCGTTCGCTAGGCTCGAGTCCTTAGCCTACATTTTTGTCATGTATACATGGCCGGTGTCATACATGACAACTGTACGGTCTGCGCTAAGCTTACTTCTTCCCGCGCGCATCTTATTTTGCTACTGCGCAGTGTATCGCGGCGACTTGACAGCCGCCATAAAGCTTGTCCGAATGCACCGTACCGGTGGGTATCCCGTACTGCGCGGCGGCGCGCTGCACGGAGGCGGCGCCGGCGCGGATGGCGGCGAGCGCGCGCGCCAGGTCGCCGCGCCGCCACGACACGGGCGCGGCGTTGAACGGCGCCGCCAGCCGGATGCCCTCGCGCCGCGCTATCTTGTACAGCGTGCTGCTCGGGATGCCTGGAGTCGGACGCACACGGTGAAGGTGAACCCATCTCAGGTGGCAATTGGCATACTCACTGGTCTTGTTACCTCATAGTCTTTATATAGGTACCTACTCAACCAAGAAAGCAGATTTCCACTACCTAGCCTAGCAAGATGATAAATGAGCAGTATATAAGAGGAAATCTATTATATAGGAACTGGAATTTAAGACGTACTAAGTAGAGTTGCCGCGAATAGTGTTTATAGCGAATAGTCGAATACCGATTAATCGCCATTCACTTCGGCGAATAGTCGAATAACTCGACATTACTATTCGACATAAAAAAAAACATTAAACACATTAAAAATATTTCTAATTTCTTCTAAGATTGTGAGAAAAGAAAACAATAAAGACAAACAGTAAATGTCAGAAAAATAAACCCATATGAATGGTGGGCTTTGAGTACCAATAAGAATAGATTTCCTATTTTAAGTAAGCTTGCTAAACGATTCTTAATCACACCAGCAAGCTCTGTTTATTCAGAAAGACTATTTTCCGAGGCAGGTTTAATTTACGAGGAAAAACGAAACCGACTTGCTCCAGAACGTGCAGAAAAAATTGTTTTTTTGCACCACAATCTGCCTCTGTTGGATTTTAAATATTAATTAAAAAGCCTTACTAATTGAATATGATAGGCACAGGCACATATTACAGATAATAATTATATTGTGTGTCTACGCCGGGAGACACTGCGAGTTCTATTGCTTGGCGAAATAAAACCCGAAATATAGATTGTGTTGCTGTTTTACTTGATTTTCAATATAAAATGCAGAGTACAAAGTTATCTGGTTGAATTTTGGAATCGTAGTCTAAAAGTATACAAAATTAAGGTAGTTTGGCAAATTAAAAATATGTATGGAGTTTTGACGGTGGTTGAAAAAGAAATAAATCGGTTGCTCTTGAGTTCTGGTAGGCGTTAGCAGTAAATGGATAAAATATTTGGATTCTTGAAGCGGTCAAATGCTAGGCCGCGACATATTCCGCCCCGTTGAAAGGCTTGTCTTTCAACATGAGATGTCTTCTGGCTTCGGAAGGGGACTCAGACGAACAAGTGAGCGCCGAATGCAGCCTCTGATTGTATTAATGTCCGCCACACGATGAATATTGTCAGGTCCTGGGTATAGGTTCATGATTCTTCCGAGGCTCCAGCATAGGGGAGCCAGGTTGTCTTCTTTTATAAGTACGAGATCTCCCACATTCAGGTTCGCAGAATGTTTAGTCCATTTTTGACGCTGCTGCAGCTCTGAGATGTACTCCTTCTGCCAACGGAGCCAAAAATGCTGGCGAATTTGTTCCAGTCTTTGATATCGTTGAAGTCTGTTTGGATCGACATCTTGTAGTGCAGGCGAAGGAAACGTCGTTAGCGGCCTTCCGATAAGAAAGTGTCCTGGTGAGAGGGGGAGAAGATCGTCAGGATTGGAAGACATGGGACATAAGGGTCGGCTATTGAGTATCGCCTCCACTTGTGTGAATAAAGTTTGAATTTCCTCAAAGGTTAAATGGCTGTTGCCTATGACTCTAGTGATGTGGTGTTTGGCACTTTTGATCCCGGATTCCCAGATCCCCCCAAAGTGAGGAGAATAAGCTGGGATGAATGAGAATTTTATACCTTCCTGTGTAGCAAAGTCAGAAAGAGAATGATTGTGTGCCTTTAAAAACGCTCCTAATTCATTGGCCGCCGCGACAAAGTTTCGACCGTTGTCTGAGAAAATCTCTGAAGGCCTTCCGCGACGCGAAATGAATCTGCGAAGTGCCAATATGAAATCTTCCTTAGACAGACTGCTCACTGCTTCCAAATGAACACACTTATAGCGCATACAAATGAATAAACAAAGATAGCACTTAATTAATTTAGATCCACGCCCTTTACGGTTGAGAATGAAGAACGGACCTGCCATGTCTATGCCAACCGAAACGAACGGGAAGTCTGGTGTAATGCGTTGTGCTGGGAGGTTTCCCATTTTTGGGGTGAGTGTCTTGCCTTGAAAGCGTCTGCACTTTACACAGTTGTGCACTGTATTGCGCGCGAGACGTCGGCCGTTAATGGGCCAAATTGTTTGTCTGACTGTAGCTAATAGCAACTGTGGGCCTGCATGCAATTGGCGAAGGTGTTCACGTGCAAAGAATATCTTGGTTAAATGATGAGATGCATCGAGAACTATGGGATGTTTTTGTGAGTATGGACAGTTAGAAGCATCTATCCTGCCACCCACTCTGATTAAATCGTCATTGTCCAAGAAGGGTGACAATGAGATTAGTTTGGATTTGCTGTTCAATGGTAAGTTTTGTTTTAATGTTTTGTGTTCGTTTGAAAAGGATTGTAACTGAGCCATAGCGCAAAGATGTTTGAATGAGTCTTGTAGTTCGTCAGTAGTTAAAATACCGGATTGCTTGTTTTTTGGATTTTTTACATTGTGTATGAATCGTTTTACGTATGCAAATAGTCGTTGTAGTTTAGTAAAATTTGAATAATTCTCAATATTTATTACAGGTGCTGATACGACAGCGGGATGTACTTGGATGGACCTTAGTTCAGGTAAGTCATTTTGAATTTTATTAAGTTTTAGAATAGGCCATTCATTTTCATTTTTAGTGAGAAATGCTGGACCATTCCACCAGAGATTTGATTTAATTAGCTGACTAGCACTGACGCCTCTAGAAATCAAATCTGCTGGGTTTTCCGCAGTAGGTACGTGTCGCCAAGAGGATGGATGGGTAAGTTCCACGATTTCGCCTACACGGTTGGCTACGAATGTTTTTAGGTTTCTAGGAGGACTGTGTAACCACGAGAGGACTACGCTAGAGTCACACCAGTATAATATACGCGCAGGTTTGTAGTTTAATGATTTAGTCACACTTTTAGTTAGCCTAGCGGATAAAAGGGCGGCGCAGAGCTCCAGCCGAGGAATTGTAGTGGGCTTTAAAGGTGAGACTTTCGATTTTGCACATAATAGGTTGATAGTGACTTCATTATTTGTGTTTGTTGATTTTAGATACACGCATGCACCGTAGGCACCCTGTGCGGCATCGCTAAATGAATGAATTTCTATGGTTGATGGCTGGTCGCACAGAATAGTTCTGGGTATTTTTAAATTAGCAAGATGATTTACATTACTAGAAAATTCGTCCCAAGATTTTTTGATATCTTGAGGAACGGGCTCGTCCCAATCGATTTTGAGGAGCCATAACTTCTGAAGAAGCATTTTTGGTTGGATAATGCAAGGACTTAGTAATCCGAGCGGGTCGAAAATTTTGAATGCATTAGACATGATGGATCGCTTTGTAATATCTGAATCATTAATAGGGGTTAGCTTTATTGGAAAATGTAGATAATCTTCGGAAGGATTCCATCCTAGACCGAGAGTACTCGAAGCTTCACTCAAAATTAATTTGTCTTTGGTTGAGCTATGCTCAATGTTTTCTAAGAGATTTGGTGAGTTAGTTTTATACTTTCGTAGCGGAAAGCAAGCTGAATTTAAAGCGTCAGAAACAGCCTTTTGTATATAAAGTAATTCGTCTCCTGTATTCGAACCAGTTATTAAATCATCGACATAGAAGTCGTTTTGTATTATTGACTTGATCCGACTATCCCCACACTCCTCTCCAGCTTGCCACAAACATCTTGTGCTCAAATGGGCCGCGCTTGCTGTGCCGTAAGTGAGGACATTTAAACACAAAGTTTGTATAGGGTGTGACTCGTCTTCTCTCCACAGGATCAGCTGCAAATTTCTATCATTGGGATGTACTTCGACTTGGCGGTACATCTTCTCGATGTCACCGGTAAGTAGAAATTTGTACTGCCTTGCTCTGATCAAAATGGAAAATAGGGAGTTTTGCACGTTTGGGCCTACCATGAGTATGTCGTTGAGGGAGAACCCGGAAGAGGTGGGAGCAGAACCGTCGAAGACTACTCTTATTTTGGTTGATTCACTGCCATCTCGAAAAACAGCATGATGACACAGAAAATATCCTGGATGAGGATTAGGCTCGGAGGACACGGACAAGTGCCCCAGTTCTGCATACTCGCGAATGAATTCTGTATATTGTGATTTTAGCTTAGGATTTTTACGAAATCGTTTTTCTAAATTAATTAGGCGTTTCTTTGCCATGCTGTAGGACTCACCTAGGCAATTAGGATCTTTAAGTAATGGAAGTTTGACACAAAATCTACCTGTGCTTAGTCGACTAGCGTTGGTGAGAAAATGTTGTTCGCATATTTTTTCTTCATTACTTAGGATGGATGCTTCTGGGAGCTCTTCAAGTTCCCAGAATTTGATTAGGATCTTGTTTATGTCTGCTTGAGTATTGAGTGAAGGATTGAATGATTGATCTTTTGAATGATTAATGGAGCAGTTTGGTGCATTATTGTATGAATGGATCTCTGATTGATCAATAGAATGGCTGATTGAGGGTTTGGATATATTGTTGTATGGATGATTGACTGATTGATCAATAGAGTGATTGATTGAACACTGATTGTGTGCATTATTGTATGGATGGTTGGCTGGTTGATTGATAGAGCATTTGGATGCATTATTGAATGGATAGTTGGCTGATAGATTGAATGTATTTTTTGATATTTGATTGGATGCTTGATTGTATGAGTGATTGGATGAATGGTTGCAATGGATATGCTTAGCAGAGCTTGCATGGATGGGTCCAGCTATCAGCCAGCCGAGCTTTGAATTAATGAGTTTTGGGTTCTTCGGCCCCAATGAACGCTGTTCAGGACATATGACGTCCCAGAACACGTCCGCCCCGAGAAGGACATCGACCCTTGCCGGGAGGTCAAAGTTAGGATCAGCCAACTTAATATTGCTGGGTAAGTTTATGTTTTGTATGTTTATAGGAGCCTTTGGTAACTCACCTGTCAGTTCTTTGAGCACTAAACAAGGTAAGGAAGCTTTGTATGGATTGTTTTTCGATTGTATGGATATAGTAGAACTTTCGACTACTTCGCTGCATGAATTATTACCTATTCCGATAACGTTTATTGCATCTATTGTTTGTGTTTTTAATTTTAACTTCTGTTTCAGGTTCTCTGTGATGAAGGAAGATTGGCTGCCGCAGTCTAGGAGTGCGCGCACCCTCTCCGTCACGTGAGTCAGCGGGTTGGAGACCTCGATGATAGCTGTGGATAAGATCACTTCGCTCGGACCCTCCTTGGAGAAAGCTACTACGGACTCCACCGGTGTGGCAGAAATCGGAACTGAATCTGAATGAACCATTGTGTTGTGTTTCTTAGGGCACATTCGGCACGGCCCTAAGCGACAGTCAGAAACTTGGTGTCCCTGTCGTAAACAATTAATGCATAAATTATGTTTTTTAACCTCTTCTAGCCTTTCATTTATGTTTTTATTTTTAAATATAGAACAATCATAAATGCGGTGTGCATCTTTGCAAATGATGCATGTTATTTTCTTTTGTGTATGTTGGCTTGTACTTGTGAAAGTTTTAACAAATGGAGATTTTTCTGATTTATTATTAAAGTTCATATTATGTTTATTAAAGTTCTGATTGTTCTGTGTGTTTGTGTGTTGTCTATGAAAATTCTGGTTAGGTCGTGAAGTGATTTGTTGCATTGTATTAGCCTTATCTTGCTTACTACTGTTCAATGCTTCCAATACGTCAGCACGATCAGTTAAAAACTTATTAAACTGGTTAAGGGTGGGAACATCCTTGAAAGTATTGCGGAGCTCCTCCCACTTCATTAGCGTGTGACTGTCTAGCTTAGATGATAACATGAAAATAAGCAGAATATCCCACTTGTCCGTCGGTTGACCCAGACTAGACAATGCGCGTAAGTTCTTCGTTACGTGATCCACTAAGAACCGTAAAGAACGTTCTGATTCACGCACGATTGATTGTATGTTGAACAGTGCGGTAAGATGATAGTTGATAAGGACTCGTTTGTTATCGTAGCGTTCACAAAGCAGTGACCATGCATGCGCATAGTTCGACGATGACACTTCGAGATTCGATATAATTCGCGCCGCGTCTCCTAAGTAAGAGACTAAATAATGGAATTTATGTATGTCAGATATACTCTGGTTTCTATCTATCATTGTAATAAAAGCATCGCGAAACTTGCACCAATTAAATATCGAACCATCGAATTTTGCAATTTCAATTTTCGGCAACTTGAAATTGAAACTTGAATTTAGGTCGTGATTGTGAGAGTGATGGCATGGGGACTCTGTGGCCATTGACTTGCGACGAGATTCAATTAGCATATTTGCATCTTCTAATAAAACTTTAGCCTGCGCCATACAAATAATGATGTCGCTCTCAATGCTTTCCCTCTCATCAATCTCGAAGTCCAAACATTTAGAATTTAAAACTTCAATTTCGCTCTGAAGAGTATCAAACTTGTTAGATAGTACCTCGAATCTACCTAATTTTAGAGTTAACTCGGCCAATTCGATGTTAGAAAGTACTGATGATTCTTTTGTGGAAAGATAGTTTTTAAATTTGGTGATTTGACCTTTGACTGAACTACGCTTAGTAATTAAATCTTTTAATGTGGTACTGGAGTTTACTGAAACTGTTTCGGTGGCCATGATTTTAGCTATTTATTGTATGAATTAATTTTAAAACTAATATTGTATTATCTGTATGTATTTAAAACGTATTACTTTGGTAATTTAATTGAAATGTTAGCCAAAATCACAACACTCGTTTTGACTTAGCTGCACTTAGGTATTTCTCACTCTCCCCGCCCGGCGGAGTCCAGGAATCCAGGTCCAGAAGGCGCCAGCCAGCCACAAGCGCGATCAGCTGTTCGCTTGAAGTTCGGATAAAATCTTGATACCGGGGCGCCCGGTTCGGTCTGGAAATGTCGGCAATTCGGGTGAATAGCAAGAAATAACAATGATGAAACTGAGGGGGGCCGCTTTGTTTTTGAATTTTATGTTGTTTACTCCAGATAAAATAACTTAATTTTGTTCATAAGGCTTAGGATACATGTTTACAAATCAATTTAATTATAATGAAATTACTCATTGATTTGGAGTGAAAATGTTTGAATTTTTAACTAATTAAATTGTTGCAATCAATGAATGTTACTTGAAATTGATGAATATACCACTGAAGCAGTAATATTTCCATGGATTGGATGAATTTATTGGTGTGAAAATGTATTTATAGTAACATAACCTTTGTACTCAAGGCCTTATATTGAATGTATTATGAAGTGATCGGTTTTGCATTTTACATTGAAAGTAATGAATGAAATGGATAGATGTTGCGTTTGTGCAACTAATTGAAACCTGTTGGACACTGTGGAGACAATTACCCAAGGATTTTGGATGACTGAAGTTTGGATACGTGTGAAGGACAAAGGACGGACACTTATCTTTTTCGATTGTTCCTGCCGTGGTCGTGGCGAAGTTTCACCACTAGTGCTTCGCTGCCGGACCTGCCGTTGCCCAGTAGAGGGATTCCTTTGCTTCTTGGAACTTCTGGATGAGTATTGTATAGGCTTCGATGCGACGTCGTTGGCTTGATGCGAACTTGGCACGTCGTCGATTTTCGTCTTGGTTATGGTTGCCAAAAAAAACTATGTCTACGCGGGGAGACACTGCGAGTTCTATTGCTTGGCGAAATAAAACCCGAAATATAGATTGTGTTGCTGTTTTACTTGATTTTCAATATAAAATGCAGAGCACAAAGTTATCTGGTTGAATTTTGGAATCGTAGTCTAAAAGTATACAAAATTAAGGTAGTTTGGCAAATTAAAAATATGTATGGAGTTTCGACGGTGGTTGAAAAAGAAATAAATCGGTTGCTCTTGAGTTCTGGTAGGCGTTAGCAGTAAATGGATAAAATATTTGGATTCTTGAAGCGGTCAAATGCTAGGCCGCGACATTGTGTATTGTTTTATTAAGGAAAATAATTAAAATAATTATTATTTTTAACTCATTAGTTCTTTTGTTCGTTAAAAGTTTATTTTCGACGACTATTCGCCGAATGCCAAATAATACTAGCTATTATTCGGTATTCGACGAATATAAAAAAAATGACGAGTAATGCCGAATACCGAATAATAGCGAGTATTCGCGGCAACTCTAGTACTAAGGGTCATTCTCATAATTCATTCAACTAAGGTCGCACAGGAGGTTTTGGCGGGAACGCGGAAAAGTTCACGTCGTTGCATTGTATTATTTTTAAAAACTTGTGCTTTTCCAGTGTTAATGTTTAAAATTGGTGGCGTTTTATGCATTAAGTGCTGAATTACGAGCATGAGTGAGGGCAAGTGATATAATGTGGTGAAACGTGACTTTTCGTGTTGTTTCCAAAACTCCATAGACGCTTCTAGTAAAGTTGCCACCACTTTGCTGGAGCATGACTTAGACTGGACTATGACTACCTGACTTAGACTGGACTTATGACTATGACTAGGACATGACTTTGCGTGAAATATTTTATAACACGATGAAAATATAATACTTGACACTGGCTAAATACACTATGTGTGGAGCCAAAATATAAGAAAAAAAAAAAAAAAAAGGTCGCACAGGTTTTTTTTTGTTATCTTTGGAAGGCTTGCATTTGACCACTGTTCTGTTTGACCTGGTAAATATGACGCGCTCAACAATGCTCGTTTCTGCATTGAATTGCTTCCAATGAGATTGCTTGACCTAGTCCAATTTACACGGAGTTTCTCACCGTAAGCCTTGCTAGCCTTGTTGGCGGAGATGGCGCCGGCGCGCAGCGCGTGCAGCGCGGCGCGCAGGGCGTGCTCGGACCAGGACTTGGGCGCGCCCTCCTTCTTCGGCGTGTCGATGCCGAGCCGGTGCGCGCGCTGCCACAGCGTCGTCGACGGGATGCCGTATGTCGCGGATGCCTGGATAAATACATCAGCTGAGCACTATAGTGGTTACGTCTGCTGTTATACCTACAACGGTTATAGAAATAGTAAAATAAAAGAATAAGTCTCATGATTAGCCGTGGTCGTGTGTATCTTGTACGATATGTTCAAGATGTTAGCCTAATAGTGTGAAACAGATTAAAAACCCGCTCCGCTTTAGCTGCTAATAAGCCACTATGAAGCTCATGGATATACCTTCGTCAAGCTCATGTGGTGGTTCCGCAAGGCATCGAGTGCGTTATCCATATCACGCTGGCTCCAACTCTTGGGGCTGCCGCGTGCGGCTGGCTCGCCCTCACGACAGTCGCTCGTCTCATCACTGCTCAGCTGTTGCAGCTCTATATTGGTCAGCACAGTTAGCACTTGCAGTTGTGAATAGTATAATGTATACTTACCCATGTTAACCATGAAGTATGCGATACGTATGTGTTAACAATATGTGTGGAGGAACATTAATTATGGAAATTAGTAAAAAATAAGTTTACAGTTGAGTGAGTAATGTTGTAAAATAATAATGTCCTACTCACCTCCTTCCGATGAAGGTTCGTCCTTGACTAGAAGAGTTGTAAAATTTGCAGAATCTAGCCCTTCACTAGAATTTAGCATAGCCATGTGTCTCTCCAATAGTGAACAGCCCTGAATGTGAAATTCAATATCATCAACAGTGGTCATGGATCGAATAGTGGCTCTAGCTCTACCAAACGCTCAGGCTATAGCTCAGGTATGGGTTTCTAAATTGATTGAAACTTTTTAAGGAAAACAATAGCCAGTTCTAGGCCATCAATTATAGATGGATGCCACTCTTTGGAAACACACCCGTTTTTGTCTTCTTATAAGTACTTACCGTGGCATGTGGAGTGGGCTCCAGAGTCTCAAGTGTAAGGGCTGGGGTCTCTGCGGGCTCTTGCTTCACACAAACTGGTGTGGCGGCCGGTCCAGGTGGTGCCAGCGGTGCCAATTCCTCCAGACTATCAGGGGACTGAGAATAAACTTTTAAATATTTCGTCTTTGGCTGTATACATAATTACTGTATAAAAAGTATTTTTCTGTCAGAATAGTCTTGCCTTGCGGACTCAATAACAGAATTGGAAAACGAAATAAACAACATACCCTACTACTTTTCAAGAAGTCATTCATAATGAGCACTACACCTGTACAGGTACAGCAAGTACAAAATTCGTATATTATCAATCAATCATCAATTAAAAATTTAATAAAACTGTAACTGAGCTAAATCTGTACATTGAATGTTTTTTGAATACGTGGATATAAAAATTTAAACATTTTATTTTAAATTTTATGTCTGTCTGTTTGTCTGTCTGCTGTCCCTTTGAACACATTTTTTTTCCCCAGCCGACAAAAGTGGCGGGCAACTAGCTCAAGGGCACCCCTGGGCTGCGAGCCTCGGCTTGGGCTGTTGCCGGGATAAGAAGATCAAGAAGGCTACGTCCGCTGGAGGAGTGGACCCTATGGAAAGTCGCGACCGTCCTAGCTAACCTACGAGGGGTACGTTGACCTCGCCGGTGGGGTCGGTGTCGGATTGTGTTACGCTGGTATCCTATAACGGTGCTGAAATCAGTATCTGAGTTAGAAGGGCTAGACCGGTCCGGTGATCCTAGCACAGCCGAAACAATGGCTGCTATAGGATCTTCCGGGTCGCTCAAGACGTGTCTTGGGCGGCGACGACGGGGTGGTGGGTCTGTCATGTCTGTAGAGTAGCTTGATGCTTGGACTACGTGAGGGTTGGGGTGATGGGGGGTTGCGTCCAAATAGCGGCGGGATGCATCCTTCATAAACTGACGGATAGATGGGAGTTCAAGATGTGTCATGGGCGGTGACGACGGGGTGCTCCTTTTGAACACGCATCACGCTGTAACTACTGCACGGATTTGGCTGAAATTTGGTATGGTTATAGCTGATTATGCAGTACTTTTTGTTTTCTAAAACGGCCAAGTGCGGGTTGCCCAAGTAATAAGGATGTAATATTTATTCAAGATTTTTTTGTTGGTGTATTATTTATTATATTATTATAACAATTTTAATTTCAATAAAAAAAATTATACTCACCTTGTCGAAGGGAAGATAGAGGAAAGGAAGGAAGAGAAGGAATAGAAAGAAATCCTTTTCCCCGATTAATTTTACTTTCTCTCTCTTACCCATAAACAGAGATAAGACTTAAAACTAATTAACCCGTGCGAAGCCGGGGCGGAAAAGCTAGTTATTTTATAAAATTGGGTTAAATCGTGAGCCAAATAAAACTGTACAAGCTTTTTTTTATGTTAAAAGGAGCAAACAAGCATACGGCTCACCTGATGGGAAGCGGTTACCATAGCCTATAGACAAGCTTAATTTTAGTGCCTAAACATAGTCTAAAATACCAAAAAGTAGGCGGGTAGATACCTAAGTAGGTTAGGTAACTATATAATACTCTCAATATTACATTTACGATTATCATCACCAAAATTCCCGAGAGCCCTCTAATCTGTATATACTGTCTCAGAATTCGATTTGGTGCCATAACCTCCAAAATGATCCTGATTACGGTCCTGGCGACATGTTGGCTTGGCACGGAATGAAATTAAAGATAACCCAACGTAAATGTTGATAATTATATTTACGTGCGTTATTTTATAGAACCTTTTAAAAATAAACCAACCTGTAAATGCTGCAATAAATTCGATGATGCAGGACTTTCCACATTTTGGCCAATAGTTTCTATTTTCACACAATGGTATATCGCGGGAAGCTAAAACAACAAACGGTATGACTATGAGGCTATCTATGTGCTTAATGTAAGTATACCTACCTACCTACCTATCTTAGTAGGCACGTAAACTTTTAGGAATAAATTGATTACTTAGCAAGCACTCATTAAGGCGAAGCGGAGAAAAACTGACTTGTTAGATTAAAATCATCAAATGTTTTAGGTATTTACTATTGAATAACGGTTCTACAAATTATACGACACATATTGTCTAAAGAATGTGCTTACTTGCTACACGATAAATTAATGTACTTTCGAATTGAAGTGACGGGCCCCTAAAGTCATGCCATCTGGGCCCCTTAGGTCTAGGCCAACGCTGGTGGTGGGTAGTGGGTACCTATGCAACTTACCTTGCTGCTATGAATAGGAAATATTTCAGATAATTGCGGACTGTTATCTTCCTCGTCCGAAGGCGGCTCGCATTTCACATGAAACGGTCCGTTCCCGGGCATTTCCTATAAAACAATTTTACTTATATTTCATAGTAAACCATAGTATTTGCCCTCTTTACATAGGCCATAAACATACTATGCATTTTCTTTTAAATTAAAAATAATCTTTACTAATTTACTTTTACTTAAGGAGCGTTGCTTACTTGCTGGTACCTACTACATAGGTACTAATATTTATTCTGTAGTGTAAGCATAATATGTGTAATAAATACTTTTACACATATTATGGCTATTATAAATAACTGCTGTAAAAGCAACATTTGAATGCAACTCCGAATGTCGCAGAAATCGAACAAACGGCATGTTATAGGTAGGTTTACATAAGCAATTAGACAAAAGGAAGCGAGCTTTATTGAATTTTTCTCCATTCGTGCACAAATGAAGAGTACAAAATTTGATTCTCTCTCTTTCTATCGTCCACAGAGCCAGACTGTCTCTACAGATATTTTTTTACTTATTTGCTTGATGGCTAGGTAGTTAGGTAGGTAGGCAGGCACGCGTTTTAGAACCCTGCAAGTAGCGCTGTGAAAACTTTGCTGCCTACATCAACTACTGAGTCACAGAATAAAATTAATGTAAACGAGTGTAATGATAATATGTTACCTACAAAGTTTGCGCGGGAATAAACTTGAGAAATAATTTAATATTGTGGAATAATCGACTTTATGAAAATCACCATAGCGTGTAGACTCGCCATTCGCGCAATATCACCTTTCAGAGGTGGAGGAGTACCTAGTGAATGTAAAATTGCGCGGCTAACCCTCTCCTTGCTTCTTATGTCTCTATCCGAGGAGACGCCGGCCGCAGCGCACGTCTGCGCGGCCCACACATACCGCGAGATAACGAACACTTTCACTCATCTCGCCGTCTTCCCAACCGCGGCGAAGGACGGTGTAAAAAGGAAGCCGATAAACGTGAGGGAAACGGATCGACCAAGATGAAAACGGCGCGAAATTCACTGAACTCACCTAGTCGGCCAGCGGTGCCCGCCGCAAACACCCGCCCTCGTCACATATGCACCGCAAACTTTATCAAAACACCAACGACTGCACGTGACCTTCGGGAAACGATGAGATGTCGCAAATGAAAGTGAATTCGGCACACACCCGCGCGAGTCTGCGTCGCTGCGTGGCGCATGTTTAGGAGGTGCAGGGCGGGCGCGTGCTGATTTTTTTCCCGAGCCAAGGAAATAAAAACAAACGCCTTTTTGCCGGAAACCGGCCGCGCGCCCTCTCGGTTCCATAGCTCTCTTCTATCCCGTTCGATCGCTTCGTCTCTTTATTCATATTTACATATACAACTTTTTCATTTAGTTTATAACACCACATTATAAAACTTTTAAAAGTAAATATCGTAGCTTACAGACAACTCAAAAATGAAGCTGAAGACAAAACAGCGGCAAAGAGAGGGTAGTTGCAGTATTATAGCACGTGTAGGTATGCAGGATGGGGACGAGGGAGGCACCCCACTCGGCTCCCGACCAGTCGGCGCGCCACTCGCGGCGCCTTCTCTCCGCTCCGATTGATTTTTATTACAAGAATTTTGCTCGCGGTTTTTTTGTTTTTCCGCACACCGAGAACTTGGTGACGCACACAAAGAGATTCGCATAATTCGTTTGTGCTCGCGAAGTTACTAATGCTATTGATTTTTATAACGAAGCTACAAGCTTACATAAGAGGGAACAGCTAGAGAAAGGAAGTTAGATCGGTTGGGTGATTCATATTAGTACCTATCTACATTACAATGAATACTTAATTAATTGATTATAGACATACCATAAGAAAGGCACCTCTGCCTTTCTTATTAGATTTCAAAAGGTGCTATCGCAATTTCATAGATAAGTGGAAGTCTCTGTGAGACTTCGGGCGGTTTCACGGTCAGAATCCGGGGCATGGCTGCATGCACTGCCATCACCTTACCCTGGGCACTGTATTAGACGATGACTCTCTACGCGTGGCGGTTGCCCTCCGTCTTAGCTCCCAGGTGTGTGAGCCTCACAGATGCACCTGTGGTTCCATGGTGGAGGCCAATGGCCATCATACGTTGAGTTGTCGTCGGTGCACGGGAAGGTTTCCACGTCACCATGCCCTCAACGACATAGTTCGTAGAGCTTTTGTCTCAGTAAATGTGCCCTGTGCACTGTAACCTCCGGGACTTAGTAGGTTCGACGGCAAGAGACCGGATGGCTTGACGTTAGTACCGTGGAAAGGTGGCAAATGCCTTGTATGGGATGCCACCTGCGTCAACAACACGGTTGCTGCTAGCCATCTGGGTCGTACTGCCCGCACTCTGGCAGCGACAGCGGAAGAGGCCGCTTGTAAAAAGCGAATGAAATACGCAGCGATGGAGCCCTACTATTATTTTGTGCCCATCGCTGTGGAGACGGGCCCGATAGCTCAGTTGGTAGTATCCCTGCCTTTTGAACTGAGGGCTGTGGGTTCGATTCCTACCCAGGACAAACATTTTGTGTGATGAACATAGATGTTTGTTCTGTGTCTGGGTGTTATATTGTATTCTAAGTATGTATTTACTTTACAAACAAAAAAGTATATAAGTATTGTATCAGTTATTTGGGTCTCAACAAGCTATGCTTAGCTTGGGGCTAGATGGCGCTGTGTGAAATGTCCACACATATTTATTTATATTTATATTTACCATGGGCAGTTGGGGGGCCAATGAGAAGAACTTGGTGGCCGATCTAAGGCGTAGGATGACCGAAAGGTCGTGCGACTCTCGCTCCGGTGCGTTTCTGGTGCAAAGGTTGGCCATTGCCATCCAGCGTGCCAATGCAGCAAGCGTTACGGGTATAGTACGGGATAAGTATTTGTCAATTATAATAATTTTAGTTATAATTATTTAACTTTTTGATATGTTATTTGATATGTTTGTAATGAGGATTAAAAATAAACTGTAATATTACAAAGACTCGATAGATGGCGTTAAAATGGCGGTTTTACGTTGTCATTGTTAAGATAATTATGTATCGAGTTTAGTACTCTATCCTTATTTTATGGAAGGCATATAACTCTAATGGCTTTCTAACTTTCTATCGACAAATCGACAACGTACTCTGTGATCCACTCAACTGAATTTGACTTTTCCTTGTACTCTGTTGTTTGAAACTACGACCATGTCTGAAATACGTCGTTACTACGCTATCTAGTAACGGAAGCGGAACTACTTTTTTTTAAATAAAACGTCTCACTAATTGTTTACTTAAATAAACAACACACACACTTAAACAAATTCGCAGGGATTATTTTGATATTTAGATAATCTAGGTGTTTTTTTTTTTTTTTTTTTTTTTCATTTTCACATAACTGAGGTTAGCTGCCTATATCAAACTGAAGGTCCGGTACCGTATAGATAGAGTATAATATTACCTACCCCAAAACATCGCTTTTAACTGCGAACCTGGCGAGAAAAAAAAATACCTGCAGTCCTACACTTACACCCATAGACATACTTACACCGCACAGCGCACACCTACCATGGAAATAAAATTTGTACTCTTCTCAAATGTCAACATCTGTTTCTATAGGCATCTGAAGCAGCTAATTAATATTTTTTTAACTCAATCACGTCAATTGATTTTTTATTTTAAGTAAGTAGGTATATGAATATAAAATTATATTAATGAACAATTTTAAAGTACCTACATAAATAATTGGTGTCAATAAACATTAAAAAAAGAGTTTTCGTAGGAGAAACATACTATAGGTAACTATTATATACCTACCTACGATACTAACTAGTCAAACCCCCATATTCTAAGTTGTTACCACGAGTTTACTCCACTCAACTCAATCTCGACTTAACCTCATTTTTGTGTGTTTGGTATTTTTAATTGACAATATATAATCAACTTGACATTTCTGCGTCAATTTTTTTTTAAACGAGAGAAGCGAAATAACTGTAAATACAACGTACGTCGCGATGTACTTTGAGTTTCCCTCAAAGTTAAGTGGAAGTCGAGTGAAGGATTTATGGTGAAATGTTTTAGAATACAGGGGACAGTCAGTCAGTCTCCGATATAGGGTGGATATCGGTATAGTTAGGTGTAGGAAAGACAGTCTACCTACCTACTTCCTTAGATATCAAAAAGCGGTTAACTTGGCAGGCAGAGTAGCCAAACGCTAATTTCTGTTACGCGCGCGGCCGCTCGCTAGGCTCATCAATCTCATCATATCAAAAAGCGCTAGCTCCATTGCCGAACGAAAGTGCTAAGATGGCAGCACTAATACCTACTATGGAGAAACTCCCTTGGGCTGGGCAAGAGGGGTCATGAGGTGGGCACTGGGCAGCACTGGTCACTTGATTGAGCAGCCTTGACTAAGTAGTGAATGAGTGACTAGAGTCCACCTAGCCTAGAGTCTGGCTCACAGAACACTATACTCCTAGGTTCTACAACCACAGATCGGAGAAAAAAAATCTGCGCTACATCCAGGTACATCATCTAACACTGGTATTCATAGTTAAGATGGGGGCTCTTCTAAGGAATGATTCAGGCGCTGTGCGGCGAATTCTAGCTTTATGCAAGACTACATCGCTAACGCTAGGCCAGGCCATGCATCGATTCGAAATCTCGTGTCGAAATTCGACAATGTAAACTAAAAGTATCGAGAGTAATCGCTAGATGGCATTGTTATCAATTACATGAAATCAATTTTCAACTATTGTCTGATCTCAGGTTTGTTTATTTTCTCTATATTATATTAGAACTATATTTTATTACTGTCAAATTCAAAGCACCAAGTTAAAACTAACGTAAATCAAAAAGTATTTGGCAGCCTTCAAGGAATTAACAGCAATCACGAGATGTTGTTCTAATCGCAAATTAGGTCAAGGGCAAGTTGTTCTAAACTTATCTCAAACAAAATACTTATCTGAAAATCATTGTGGGACATGAGACTAATTATTGCAAATCATTTTTTTATGTTTAATTTATCATTGAGGTGTTTAAATTAATAGATATTTAACCATAAATCGTCGTATTTATTAATTTTAAGCTCATTAAAATATTTCCTAATGGCAACATTTTCAAAGCTTTATTTTGGGTCATTCGCGTCGTCTCGGTCCTCGACTCCTCGGTCGCTCGCTTCCAACTTGTACTTCGTTTCGTTTGTTGGATTTTTGTAGAGGTGCCTTTCTCTAAACTTGCAACATAGCATAGTTGTTTTCAATTTCATTCAAGAAAGCTGGCGGGTGTGCAAATGTGGTAATTCTAAGTGGCAAATATAATAGAATACTAAAAGTTGTGATACTAAATTGATAAACAGTTAATGCAATAGTCGAGGTAAGCATTTTTACAATAGTGTTTTTACGACTACGCATCGGCCTTACTTATTGGCAGGACTTTTCATCTTGAAAATTTCCACTCGAGAACTTTCAAAGTAAAGTTTAACTGAAGTTTCTTTGTTGTTTTGAAACTTCATCAATGTTCTGGATTCGTACTCATGTGACTTACTTCCAAAGCGTTAATGTACCAAGAAAAGTTTGTTCAGAAAATAGTAAAACTTAGAATTTTCGTCGCCATTTTATTTTTTGTCGCGCTGGAAAAGCGGCCATTTTCTTTGTGCCGCGTCGCTTACGACGGCTCATTTATGTGGTCCATAAAGTTAATTTAGATAAGTTGGGGCGTGATCTCATCCTGCAAGTGAATCGGTGAGATAATTTTTGCGTCGTATCTTAAAACGGTGCTTGGCCCTTATGTTTGTATAATCGTAAAGTTTTCCTAAATGGCCTAGTTATTGCGTGGTCTTTATAAGTGATTTAGACGTAGTGTGCGTTGGGTGGTTCTAGGAGCTAGGGCGCGACGAGTGGCAAGAAGGCAACATGGACGACGACCAGCAGTTCTGCCTGCGGTGGAACAACCACCAGTCGACACTGGTGGCGGTGTTCGACACCCTGCTGGAGAAAGGGATGCACGTGGACTGCACCCTGGCGGCTGAAGGACAGACCCTCAGAGCACACAAGGTCGTCCTCTCGGCGTGCAGTCCCTACTTCGAGGTTGGTACACACTCCTCCAAATCTAGGTCAATTGCTATCGTGTTTAAAGTTGCCTATGAACATTGGCCAGCTCAGTTTTGCTCTAATAAACATACCTACCTACCACTTGTTTCATGCCAGCTTTCGTGTGTTAGTTATTTAGTGCATAGATGAGTTGGCAACTGAAAGTTGTCTCTACTACTTTTTCTAACTGCTGGCAATTAGAAATTACCCAATAGTGCTTAGCTTTTTAAATTACCGTCATTTGTTTATAGAACATTAGAAAACTAATTTGAACACTCATAATGAATAGTGTTATGGTTGCTTTGAGAAGGAATTTTAACTTGACATACCTCCCATTCAAAACAGTTCATTGTTATTGATAAAAACAATTGCATAAAGTTGAATCAACATACAATCATGAAGGTAAACAAAACATTGTCTGTAGACATATTTCTATGAAAACAAAATAGGCAAGTACCTAAATAAATTTCTTGGTTTTTGAATATTAATTTTCAAAGATAATAATATACATAATGTTCTAATCAAAGCCTCAGAACTAACACAACAAATGGAACGATGTTCCACTTACAAATACTTATCATTGAGTACTATTTCTCAAAATGAGAAATCATAAAGAAATAAAAAAATTACCCAGTTATTTATAAACATTAAATAAGCAATAGGTACTACCTATAATAGACATTTATGTCTCATTTTGATGTGATTTCTCATTAGCGAGAAGTTCTCCAACAACTATTTCATGACAAAGATGTGTTATCAAGTGTTAATTAATAACAAAATTAGTTTCTAACTCAATGACTAGCTGTAGTGAGTTCATTTGTGTTTTCTTTTGTTGCCACATAATTTCCTTTTAAATTAGTACAACAAGGATACATACCACTTATTTTCTTGTTTTGGTAATAGCCCGCTGGATGTGGACGGACTTCCATAAACCTATGGAGTTTCTTTTCCCTGCTTGCCAGTGTTTACTCAACCAAGCCACTCCTGTAGAAGGGAATGGGTTACATAATGGCATAATTATTTTATTTAGATGTTTATTGGTGGTGGAGTCTGACCGGATCACTGTACAGTGCCTTCCTAGTCTTATCATAGCAGCAGGATTACAGAATTCAATCATTTTAAACACATTTTCTTAAATATTTAACTTTCTTTGTTAGTTCAAAACAGTGAAGTAAAGTAACACTACTAAGCCAAGATCTCTCTTGTTACAGAGTGTATTATCACAACAGTATGACAAGCATCCAATTATAATTCTGAAAGATGTAAAGTATGCTGAGCTGCGGGCCATGATGGATTACATGTACCGCGGAGAAGTGAACATATCTCAGGACCAGCTGGCCGCACTGCTAAAGGCAGCTGAGTCGCTGCAGATCAAGGGCCTCTCAGACAACAAGCCTTCAAGGCCCCCGTCGCGCCCCGCACAACCGATCGCTGCACACCCGCCCAGAGCGCCATCGCCGCCGCCACAGGTAACTATCACTCTAGAAACACCAACAAATCTCTTTATGCAGTACAGCTTTAAACTTAAATTAGATAAATATTTTGAAATGGGATATTCAACTTTTAATTTGATTGTTTTGTGTTCTCCATGGTGTGAGTGATGTTTTGGCACTGTGTTACAATATGGTATGATATACATTCCATTTCAAAACATTTTTCTAATGTTTTCTATAGGTCCATTTAACTTGTAGATGAGGCAAGCTAAGGTTTTCCTGGTTACCCAACTTGAAATGAGCTGAGATATCATTTAGTTTGATTATGGAATTCTAACTAACTAAAGAAGACTTCTATCAGGCAAAAGCCTTTGATCCTCCAAGTCGTAAAAAACATGCTGTGTTTCTATACTATTGCGCTTCGGTGCCACAATTTGCATGCTGTCCAAAGGTTTCTGAAATGGCATAACAACCTGTTAACTTAGGAATTATGACAATAACATCAGACCAATGGCATATAATTATGTTCTCTGTACCACATAGCGGTCAGCAAGTACTGTCTGCTGTTAATAGTTTGTTAGGCTATGCTATGAGAGCTACCATTATTATCAATCTATGCTCACCTGCACTTTAGACACTTCAAGGTTAGGGTCATGTTTAAAATGTATTCGCAGATAGCCTTTGGGTTGACCTTTTTGCCTTCCAGTGACTAAATTCTCTAATCCTATAGTGCTGATTTTATAAAGAGGTAAAGTTTGCGACTTCATAATGTAATCACTAATCAGTGGAACTTCTGATATGAATTGAATAAACTCTTGTTGATAGAAAACTGCACTATCCTTGAGTTATATAGGTATTATGCTTTATTGTGATACAAGTACATGCTTCCATCTACAACTATCTTGGCCTAAAATTAATGAACCCACGTGAGGCAAGGTCAGCTAGTATGTAAACATGATAGGTTCATAAATGAACCTTAGTAAAAATAAAGCAAATGAAGTTTGCTTTATTGTTGTGTCAGATTAGTTGAAGGGGGGCTTTCAAATTTTCATCTCCATACTGATAAACTTATACAAAGTTTATTATGTACAGTAACATTTCATAAATGGTGCCAAAACCAAGTCATAAAATACATGATCACAACACAAAGTTTGGCACTATATCCTCATGCAAACTTGGCAGATTATATCAACAGATAAAATAACTGAATAAGACGACCTAGTTAAAGTAACAAAGGGGCTTTATCTGGTGATGTGTTGCATAATGTTATATGTATAAATAAAGTACCTATATAGCTTATCTACCTATTGTAACCAACTACCTAATAATTATTGCTTAATGTCTCTTTCACTTAAGACAGTTTCTCAGTTGAACTAACTTAATTTGGTGGTAGAGGTAGTTGAGATTTGAACCCTGAGGAATGACATAGGATTCTCTTTATCGCCAAACTAATTTATTTATAAACTTTAGTCAAAACTGCTCTAAGCCGCGAAGCCATAAAGTCGCGTGTACTGGTTTACATTACAAAAGTATGGAATTGTATAATAATGGGCGACCATCTTAAGCATTGGCTGGAAACCATGTGATCTGCGCAGTAGGAAAACCGCATAGTAATAGCTAGGCAGGTCACGCATGTGGTGCCTCACTAGGGCTGAAAGGGTTTTATCCCCGGATATACGATTGTTGTGGGGGGTGTAATCTGCATTTCTCCTTGCCAACATCTACCAATGGCAGTCCAACAACTGCAAGCGTTTGTTTGTGTGGATTCTCTTATCTCTTTGATGCGGTACGCATGTGGATGAGATGATGAGACTTCATGAGACTATCGGCGCGGGACTTTGCACCAGAGCATAGAATTATGATATTTAATACTAGCTAAAACGTGGATCTACACTACAACGACTAAAAGTATGTCGCATATTCCGGCGGCACCAGCGAGTGCCACCGGAGGGGTCGTGATAGGGGCGCCCATTGATCACGTGATGTGTTTTCAGTAACGGACAAAATCGCGCACCACCACGTGTATAGAAATCGCGCGTTCAACGACCAAATAAAATACACTTGATATTACCCCTCCTTTTCTGGGTTATCACAGACGGTAGGCAAAATCATCTTTCCCCTGTTTTACTCCTCTTGACAAGCAAGCAAGTATGAAGTAAGTGACATAAAACGGGGAAAAACAATTTTGTCTACAATCCATGCTAGTTAGGTGAAGTTTGGTGATTTGTTAGAACCTCACATGATTTACGGACGATCCCATATTCGCATTCCGTCACAGGCAGCACATGGCATAGCCCGTGGTGTAAGAGGTTGTGCCTCCGGTCCGCAGGTGCGAGACGGCAGCATAGACAGCCGGTCGGGGTCGGTGAGCCCGAGCCGGCGCCGCAAGAAAGCGCGGCGCGGGTCGCTGTCGCCGGGCGCGCCGCCGCCGGCCGAGCCGCCGGCGCAGGGGAACGGCGAGGACGCGCTCTGCAAGGAGGAGGCTCCCCGGGACGGGGTCGAGGACCTCACGCTGGACGAGGACCCGGACGACCACCATCCGCACGCACACAACGACGTCGTACGCAGTCAGTATCCCATCATCTTGCCTTTGTTTGATCGAGCTGGTTTTTTTGTGTTCAGCTGTTTACTGCGGCGGACTTCAAGAAACCGGGATGAGTTGTTAAAACCTATGTTTACACACCCTGATAGGAGTGCTGCTGACTGCTGGAGGACTGCTGAAGTTCTCTTTAATTTAAGAATTCATAGCAGCTAATCAGTAAGCATAAAAAAAGGCATTTTTCAACCAAATTCTTGTTTTCCTTTAAACTTCTCACAAAAATTAATAAGTTACTGGCGCTAATAGGCCGCCCAAACTAGCTAAACCGACGATCTGGTGAAAGTCGCGGGGAGCCGATGGATGCAGGAGGCGAGCAGCCGCTCTAAGTGACGTTCTCTGGGGATTATAAGGGTAGTTCCCATACAAACAGGCAATGATAACATAATTTTTTATTTTTGTTCATGTCTTTATGGAAAGTTCACTATCTTAGAAGTACAACGGTAGTGTGAGTTGTAGTATTAGCCTTGTATAGCTTAAAACTGACAAACGACGTTTCCAAACACCTTGGCTTTTCCATTTTGAAAGGTCCCAAAAAACTGAACCGTTGTTTTAACCAATAGTTATCGAACCTGCTGCTCACAAAATTTCATGAGAATCGTTTGAGAAGTGCGACTGTAGAGAACAGCCGCGCTTCCGCCGGACATACGAAATATATTTTGCTAAAGACGCTACGCGCTCGCTCAGGCGATAAAACATAATTTTATATTTAAGAGGTGGCTGCCTATACATGTAAAGTGGGGATCTAAAAACTGCTCTAGACCCCTACTGCACCTTGGTTGGTTCTCTCCTACACCAATTTCATCAGATGTACCGCTTGCGAAACGCAATGACTGCAAGTGTCCCTTTTGGCAGTGTTGATTATTCAATTCAATTTCTATTTTCCACTAACGAAACCTCATATTTCATAAGAAGAATAAGACTGAGCTATCACAATGGTCAAAGAGGCGCTGCTTAACGTGGTAGGGCATAAAATGGTCGGTAATACAAACTATGTCCTACTGCTCAACTGCTCAACTGGTTGAGCAATTTAGTTGAGCAGTGGGGAAGTAATGGTGGCAGCACCACAGAATATAATTATGTTACCATAGTAATACGTGGTAACGAACTATGTATACCCGCTTTATGGTCATACCCACAGGTAGCACGTGTAGTAGGCTCACAACTATCATACCTATAGAGGCAGCAAGCAAACTTACGGACGATCGTAGTACAATAGCAGCCAGGATTTTAGTCCCTTTCAATAACCGGATTGACCCAACTCATTAGATACCCAGTGCCCCAAGTACTTGCACAAGTTGCTTCCGGTGCACGGGAGTTGGTTTTGTTTCGCTATAAATAAAAGAAGCTCACTCTCCTTAGTATTGTACTAGACTTACTAGTACAATACTAAAAAAAAAGTCTTATATTGTTGTCTTGCTGCATATAGATGCAGCAAAACAACAATATAAGACTCACAGATTGTTAAGAGCCCTTTTCAGGCAATAATTGATAGACTGGGAAGCACCATGTCATCTGCATAACATGTTACACAAATATCATCATTATGACTTCTCATACCTCACCTGAGTTCCCCAATCAGGTTATCATTCATATATTAAAACTTAATTACTTTAAGAATGTTGATCCTTAACAGAACGCGGGGAGCCGATGGATGCAGGAGGCGAGCAGCCGTTCAAAGTGGCGCTCTCTGGGGAGGCCTATGTTCAGCAGTGGACGTCTTCAGCCTGTTGATGATGGTGAATCCTGAACACCAGTGATTCCACATTCTAATTTTACAAAATGCTCCACATTCTAATTATTAATTCATAAAAATGACATGAGATTTCTTTTACAGATTTTCAATGGCACATGGAAAGATCTCAAGACGAAATTATGAATTCGAGTGATAGTGTTCGAGACTCGCAAGGTAAGCACTTTACATTGTCACATGCAGCACTATTGCAGGCGTTGTTGCACCGATACCTGCAACAGTGCAACTTACCGAAACATGTTGCGTTGGTCTTGCCACCTTTTCGAAGTCTTAATATTATGAAACAACGCAACTTGTTCAATGGGATTCAGATCGATCCTGGAACAGTTCACTTTTTATAATACTCTTTTTGCGGAAATTAACAGTAATTTTTAGAGTTATTTAGAAAGAAAAAGTGAATTGTTCCAAGCATACAAGGAACGGATGAAATGCGCAATGTCTTCCCATAATTTGAAATTAGAAAAACAGTCATTGCTTAAAGTAATCTATATTTTATAATGTTATATATAAATATTATATTACACGACAGCGGAAACAAGAGTGCTAGTGTTTTCACATGTGAAACTTCAACCCTATATTAATTTTACTATCTAATATTAATATTATAAACTACTAATACTATTACAATTTTTATATTTTGTGTATCACTATGAGATGTAAGGATATTTCAGTGCAACAGGTAACGGTATTGGTAAACAAGGTTTTTGCAATGTAGCCTTTTAAAAGGTGAGGTAATATTACAAGGTAAGTATAAAATTTGAATTTTTACAATGAATGTTCACAGTTGGTTAGCTTTTGTTTGTGATATGGGGTCTTAGAGGACACGTAGTACATTGCATGCTTGATTAGAACTATAGTATGTTGTAGAGGCACAAGGCAGTAACAATTAACGCGTAACTTAGTGCTAAAACCTTCAAAAAATAAGTACATACACACTTTAACAAATGTGGAAAGAAATGACAATGTTTCGGTGAGTAAAGTTTTACATAATATTAATATACATTATTATAATTATTTTATTTATTGTTGACATTTATTTTATGTAATCGTAGAGAATCATTTAAGTGCACCACACCTCACTTCACCCATTTTAGGGTAATCGTTTAAAATATAATATTTATCATCACCGTGGTTTCTTATCGTACAATAGAAAAATTATGCACAAGTGTGATCCCATGTCGTTGAAGAGTTGGGGATGTTTCCGCACCGCAGCTGACAAACAAAGGTAAACTGGTTTTTGTTATAAATTTATCAATGTAGTGGTTATGTGGCTTATTTATCTATTATTTATTATTTTTCTATATTTTTTTGCATTCACATGTGATTTCACTGCAGATGTTCTTTTTCTTAGCAATTCATGTTTTAAATAATGACGCGATATTTTATTTTCTTTCTAAGTATGCATGTTCACTAGGTACAAACGTGGAATTCTGTAAGTAAAATTATCGGAAGCATGTGATTCTAATAGAATCATACGATACCAATTCCTAGTGAATGCGCATTTCATTTATCGAACGACATACATGATACTAAAATCAAACACAGCTAAGACTCTACTGATGGTGTAACCGAGGAAATGATGACAGAAATACATCTCCACAAACAATGAAGTAAAAAGTAAAAGTGATTTCCTCTGCGGTCCTGGAGCGAGAGCTAACGTCGGCTTGGTCCCCATATACATTATCCGTTGTCGCTTTTTCTTTTCTTCATCTCGCATTTCAATCATTAAAATACACTAAATTAACAAGAACACTTCAACATTATTTAACCCTTTGGTAATATAAAGCATTCACTTGCTTTTCATCCAATAATTACGCACCCACACTGTTACTAATCAGTCTATGCTTTATATATAATTTATTTTCGCTGTTCATTGTTTTGCCCTTCCAGACGCACCCAAAGAACTAACCTTCGACAAAACCCCTTTTCCATTAACACGAGGATTTCTTAAGATCGCTTCCGTTAAATCCGAGGCAAACGAAAACGATGATGCTTTAGATAGTAAAGTCAAAATCTCCTTGAGGAAGAAAACAAAAAAAGCCAAGAGGAAATTGAAAAAGAGGCTCGGTCTCAAGTCTGCCAGGGGCCAAAGTTGTAGCCGTCTGAATGAAAGAGAGAAACGATACATATGTTCCATTTGTAACAAGAAAAAATATAAATACAGGAGGAACAAAATGCGTCACGAGAAATATGAATGTGTCAGCGGGCCCCAGTTCGTTTGCGACAAATGTGGAAAGAGATACTCTCAGAAAAAATCGCTCACTGCTCACATCGCCCAAAAACATCCGAATCAGCTGTGCTCGAATGCCAAAAAATAGATATCGCTCAATATTTACACTCCTACTTAATATTACTTTTTAGTTTTTTCTACTTATTTTTTGTTGATTTTTAAAACTTTAATCATGTTTACGTTGCTCATTATAAAACATGAATTGTTAAAACTACAGATCTGTAAGGTCGACTCTCTAAGCTTGTTGATTTTTGAGAAATTTATGTTTTTGTTTGCATTATTAAGTTTTGTTGTTTTTGAAAGACGAATCGTCGTTCTTAGCATAAGCTTTGTTCTTTTACGTATCACTTTTTTTACTATACTGTTTTTGCTTTTATAATTCGATCTCAAAAGATCTCGAAAACAAAACGTTGACTCCGCATCAACTTTGTTATTATTTTTGTTTACTTTTTTTGAATATAGTCGATTACGTCATTACATTTTGTTTTTATTTTTGCATGGGGATCACGTACACGAAACGATCGACCCACAAGAAGAATCGAAAGACCGAACGCTCTCCATTTTCTATTGCAGGTCGGAAAACGTCGCCGCGGAACAGTATCATGACGCGGAGTAAAAAGAACTCGGAGGAGTTGCAGAACACGACGACGACGACGACGCTGGCGATACTGAAGACGGTGAAGTCTCCGCCGTCCGAGAGCAAGGAGAACAAGCAGGCGCCGCCGGCCGCCGCCGCGCGGGCCCGGCCGGCCGGCAAGCCCGACTCGCCGTACCACATCCTGCCGTACAGCGAGCGCCTCGCGCTGCCCTGCGCGCAGTACAAGACTGACAAGGGCTACAAGTGCCCCAACTGCCAGCGCTGCTACAACGCGCGCAAGAACCTCGTGCGCCACGTGACGCTCGAGTGCGGCCGCGACCCGCAGTACAAGTGCCCCTACTGCTCCTACAGCAAGCATCGCCGGAACGAACTCAAGAAGCACATCGAGAAGAAGCACCCGAGCCACCACCAGAGCGGCGGGCCGCCCTGCCACGCGGGCCCCGGCGCGGTCAAGTCGCCCTACCCGAGCCCCGAGTCGGCCGCCTCGCCCTAGCGGGTCGAACCCGCGCGCGAACTCTAGTGCTTTATGCTAGTGCCTTATGCTATGAGAAACGAATCGATCTTCCTCCTAGTTGATATTACGTAATTTTAAAAATACATATACGTTTTATATGAGCCTTGTTTACCTAAGTATTGATTTGTAACTTGATGATATTCGATATTTTTGAACGATTAAACCACTTGGAAAAGTTAACGGGCTTTTCATTTCCGAGGAGAGGACCCGGCCCGGTATCGATCTTTATGGGAAGATAAGTTTACGAGACGTTCCTACTCGGACTGTGCATGTTTGCATGAACTTAGAAGCTTCGCCTTTTATGATTTCTAACAGAGATTATTTTTATATTTTTTATATTGTAACGCATTTCTTTGGTTCCTTAATTTTATTTTAGCCTGGTAGCATTAACAAGACTCCGTACGTAGTAGTTTTGCGCTTTACTTATCGTTTGCAATATCGTTAACGTGTTGTATTGCAGAGTTACACAAGGATAGCCTGCCGTCGGCGCTGCTGTCGCTGCTGTCGATGCAAGCGCAGTCGCAGGCGCTGCTGGTGCCGGCCTGCATCCAGGTGGGCGCGGTGCCGGCCGCCGAGCCGCCCTTCGCGCCCGACAAGCTGCGGCTGCTGCACCGCGCCTTCGGGAACAACGCCGACAAGCCGGACGAGCCCGACTCGGACGGGGAGTACGACGACACGGACGACATCGTGCTGCCCGAGGAGCCGGACGCGTACTACGAGGGAGCGGGACACGCGACCCCCGCCGACAAGGCGTACAAGAGAGACGGCAGCGGGTCGGACGACCCCAGCCGGCAGTTCGAGTGCCGACACTGCGGCAAGAAGTACCGGTGGAAGTCGACGCTGCGGCGGCACGAGAACGTGGAGTGCGGCGGCAAGGCGCCGGCGCACCAGTGCCCGTACTGCACGTACAAGGCCAAGCAGCGCGGGAACCTCGGCGTGCACATCCGCAAGCACCACAACAACGAGTGGTACATGTACGCCAACAACAAAGTCAGGCGGAACAAGAAGACGCCCGCTTAGTTTTATTCCAAAATCGTTAGACCAAAGTAGATACCCAACCAAATCGGTACTGCAATAATTTTATTTATGTTTGCGTTATCTTTTTTTTGTTGAAGACGTTTTAATATATACTAGAGAAATAGTTTTAATGTGCACATTCCCTAACGGCATTAGTTATAATTTTGTTGTTTTTTGTTTTAGAGTTTATCTACGGTAGTTAAGACTGACCCTAAGTATTTTATTCGGAGGATAATGGCCTAAGGTCGTATTCGCGTCTGATGTATACAACGTAATAATTCGCAATATCCAAAACTTAAAATTTTACACAAACGGTTAAATTCAATAAGGTTTTGCCAAATTATGATGCTATTTGAATCCAAAAATTTAAAAGTAGTGTAAGTTTTTCCATACACATCTCGAATTTTTATTTAGTTATAATGACCTATCATTCCTCAAAGGGAGTAATTCCAAATTTGGTAATTTAGTGCAATGATAAGAATATTAGTTGATATTTTATAATAATGATAATTACCTGCTTTTCAACAGGTTATGTTTAATTACCATAGTTTACTTTCCACCACGGGTAGATTAATTTATTAACTTGCTAAAGGACATACTAATTGTATTAGTCTTGTGTGGACCTAGTTAATGTTTTTAATTTATTGAAATTGTTTCCTTCCATTTTAGTGGGACCACATCCTCGTCTTCCTAACATTCTTTGTAGCAACCCAAAGTTATATTATTTTAATGTTGATTATTTATTAGGTTAATTATTTGGACAGAATGTCCCTTGAAAGACGTTGCTTACAGACCCGCCTAATGGAACCGGTTGCCTTACAGAGGCGCCGCGGCGCGGATCATTCGATGCGTCTGTAAGCTGTTTAGTAATTAAAAGCTCATCAATTATGTGCCTACAATGTTACCTGTAGTTTTACGACATATTTATATACTTCATGTTATTTTTGGATTTTATATTTCGGTGAACTGGGAAAAAAAATGTGTTCAAAATTATATAAAAGTTTGTATTGATATTAATGGAAACTGATATTTAAAACATGCAATAATATATTTCAAGTTGTTTAGCATATTGACTGTTGATATTTTTGTTAAACTAGGATAAACAAAGCTATTTGACCAAAGTCAGTATTAGTTTTTTAAAGTGATGATAAGAAGTAAAAGAATGTTATATATTTGTTGAGACATTCGAGTCATTGCTAAGCATAGAAAATGGTTAATATGCAATATTTCCACCATATCATGGTATGAGGTACTGATGTTTGAAAATATTAAAATTTTGGATGTTATAAACTTTACATTGTTTGTTAATGTTATTGGAAAATTAGTTTATCATTTAGTGTGATTTTTATATGAATATATTGGGGTTTACTTGGTAGAAAGATTAATCAAATATAGTTATAGTGTACAATATATTTTGTTTTTATTTGTTTAAATTATACTTTACTTTAGGTCCGTCCCCATGGTAGTTAAAATTTATTACAATGTTAGTATTTCAGTTTTATACATTAGGTGAGTTGTTTTATTACTTGAACAAACATTAACCGACGCATGCGCGCATGACTTGTGGAGACGAACACTGCTTGCATCTTCAACTTGTGCATGTTGCATATTCCTTTTTCTTTTCGTTCATACTAATCTAATTAATAATTTCAGGTAGACAAGAAAACCCATGGGTCGGGAGACTACATTTCATTAATTAAACGTTTAATGTTAGAACACAAAACCCTGTGTGACTAAAAACGGTCCAGTAACACGAGATTTCCTTACATACATAATTAGAGCCTTTCTAAAGATATCACAAACAAAAAACATTGTCAACAAGGAAAAATATAATAACTCAAACAGCGTCGGAAAACTTCGTGCGATGTTTTCTAAATAAAATAAACGTTATACGATTTCTTTTTGTTCTTTTTTTTTACTTTTCCTTTTTGCAAAGCTTTCATCACAGCACTCGGTGACACTCACAGTAGAACATTATTTGTGTAGTATATTTTATGTATATATATTTTATTTACGTATCTTATGGTATGTACTCGTATGTATTTAACATGTATTATGTTTTGCTTGTATCCGTGTTTAACCACACCTGAATGTTGAATGTTGCGTTAGTGGCTCGCGGCCGTGTCCCATATTATGTGTTGTCCGCGGTTGCAGGCGGCGGCGGGTGCGGGGTTCCGGAAGACGTGTCGTTCACTAGGATCGGCGGGCTCTCGTGGGAGCAGTGGTCGGCGCGGCTGGCCCTGCCCCTCGTGGCCGGCCTGCGCCCGCCCCTGCCCGCGCCCGCGCCCGGCGAGCCCAGCTTCACGTGCCCCGACTGCGGCCGCGTCTACAAGCTCAAGTCCTCGCTCCGGAACCACCAGAAGTGGGAGTGCGGCAAGGAACCCCAGTTCCAGTGCCCGTACTGCGTCTACCGCGCCAAGCAGAAGATGCACATCGCGCGCCACATGGAGCGCATGCACCGCGAGGTGCACATGAAGCCCGACCACTACATCAAGCAGGACAACGTCGACGCGTGCACTTAGCACTCCCCGGTACCGGTACCGCAGCGAACGTTACTCGCTATACGTAAATACTCCGTATTTTTATTAGGAAATCATTTTAAGATTTTACAAATTGATCGTTTTTAAAGACTCTATTGGCATCAGTGGAACCAGTTATCGTTTATTCCTGTTTTTTAATGTTACGTTCGGTTGAACGTGACGATATTGACAATGTTGAGTGAAAATTCACCTCATATTCCCGAGTTATCCCGATTGTGATAAATGTGATGTAATCTCTTTTGTGATAGTGGCGTCAGACGGTCACGTTAGATGTAAACATTTGTAAGGCCACGAGTAGTGCCTTCGATCGTTACCCGCTCGACACTAACGGAAAGTAATGACGGTACGACAGATAGCGTAACACTCATTAATATTGACGAATTACGGATAGTATTCACACTTGTTACACTTCAAACTGTAGCAGTGTAAGGAACTGTTGCATTTATTCAGTACGTTAAGTCAATGTGATTTGTATAGTTACGCTTTTATATATATTTTATGTACAGCATTAATTATGTAACTATCATTCCTTGATTTTGGTTTTAATCTGTAGGTATAAAAGATGGTGGTTAGAAGTACAAGTTGATTTTGGATTAAGATTTGTTACCAGTTGCAGTTACTATCTCAATGAATCAGAATTTAGTTTACTCTGAAGAATATTATGATTAATGACAATAAGACATTCATCATTACTCTTGTAGTTAAACCGTTTGTATGAAGTAAGATAATATCCTGTGCATCCTAGTGATGATAAAATGAAGCTATTTTCGCTTAGTTAGCCCGCTGTAGTTCTTTGCCATAAATGCATGTTCCATAATTGTAATACTCATAAGTTAATTTTTTATATCAATTATTTTTAGATCTCTTTACATCTAATGCATTTATTATATCGTAATTTAAGCTAATTTACTGCCGCGAAAACTGCGTGTAAACAGATTATCTAATTCTGTATGTTCCTCGATGTGTCTGTTAGTACTTTTGGGGGTTATGTATGGGGCCAATTTAGTGAACTTTAGGTGACATGAGTGCCTTATGATTGTTGTTGAAGTTAAATTTGAAACCATGAATATTTTACGAAATGCCGTAATTTTAAGGAGTAAACGTACACTATTTGAAGAAATATGAATCTTCCATATATAGGTTTAAGTATTTTTATACACATTACCATTTAGAAATTACGTATATTATTAATGTTAGGAGGTAGCGCGTCCGTAAACTTACTCCGTCGTAGCTTCTGCGACCGCGACCACCGTTCGTTGAACAACTGTTACCGTACCGTTGCTAGTGACCGTTTTATTATTTCAAGTTATAATGGAGTGATTTTGCTAACACTCTACCAGTATTAGGTTATGATCCGGAGTTACCATCATACAATCAAAATGTAAGCTTCATCGAGTACAACCATACAAATCTTGTCAGTATAAAACTAAGTGCCTTCAAAAATTTAGTCATTAGGATTTAAAATATATCATTTTTGAAAGTTAGATGCAAACCGATAATAGTTTTGTAATTTATTATTGCAGAATATCTAGGTTGTGATATTGTGACAAAATCGTCTCTCTTTTATTAAACTTATGTTCATTAATTATCAACTTATAGTTGTGGACAAAGTTTACGTATTTTAATTACAAAAGACGAATCTTTTTAGAAGGTTTTATATCGCATAGCTGTGATAAATAAATAAACAATAATCTAATGCAATGTCTCTACGATATTGCAGTTTACTGTTCAGAGTAAATGTACTTGACAGAACAATATACATGATTATCGCTACCCAAGTGATGTAAATGAACAAACCTAGTAAATATAGTAACGAATTACTGCCTAATATTTTGTAGTTATTTTATATTTATAGTTACATTTTACTGTCATTAAGAAGTTACAGTGATTTAATATGCATTTGATTGTATTTTTATAACCTTTTTGTATTTTAATAAAGTTGCTATTCTTGGTACCAATTGTTTTTATTAGATTTACAGAAAAAACTGGTTTTGTTAAATACGAGACAAGGTGTAGTGTTATTTTTGACTTATTTGACAAGGTATTTGTATGCATGCTAATATTAATATAAGAGGGTTCTGTATGTATTGTAAATATCAATTCAAAATTAACTTTTAATTAATATTGGTATGCATTATTCTGGTTGCATGCTATTGGAAGGAGTTACAGGCGCTAGACAATAGTAGTAATCAAATAAAATGGGAGACATGGTGCATTATCCTTAGCTTTCACAGTTGGTAGCACATTATTTGATTAGAAACGGTGGCTTGGCTTTACACGGTGGTAGCTGTAGAACATGCACGTATTTATTTTTATTTGCGTTTTAATTTCAGTTGCACAGTTTTACACTCCTTATATATTGGGTTATGGTACGTCGGGCGTGAGCGGCGGTAAGGCGGGTTGGACGCTCTATGAATGCGTGGACTGCGGGAATAAATACAAGCACAAGGGCTCGTTGCAGCGGCATATAAAGTACGAATGTAGGAAACAGCCGAGTTTCAAGTGCCCTTACTGTGTGTACCGGGCGTATCAGAAGCACAATCTGTTGCTGCACGAGCGGCACCTACACAAAGATATGCCGGAGAAGGTGGATTTCGTGTCGGAATGACCGCCGCCAAAGGCTTCCAATGTCAGTAATGGTTGGATTCTAATTTTATTAACACTAGCCATTTTGCTTACTATCTAACTAGATTAATGACTAATTAACCGTTGTTTCTTGCCTGTTTATCCAAAAAGTTCAGTCTAGGTATGAATGGCAAATTCATGGGCTACCTGTTGCGTTAAAAATATGCATTGCAATGGGATGCCACAAAATAATAACTAAAAATACTAACAATTTGTGAATTTTTGGTTCATCATAATTCAGTAATCTATTCGTTATAACAAATTAACATAACGGCTATTTACTGCATTTGGTTCACTCTATATTTTCGCTATGTTGGCATGCTAAACTAAAAATGTAGGTACCTAATTAGTAATTACTAACTTAACGCGAATGTGGTCAAAAGTATACAATTATTCATTCGTTAGAAATAAGTAAGTAGAAACTCGATTCAATCCGGACACTGCGAGTTCAAAAACAGCTAAAGTTGACTGAGATGCTCATTCACTGGACTGATCTATTTGAAATCCGTTTTAGTAAGTATAGTTTTGACCACACGCGAGTCTATTTAGAAATTAAGTACCCAGCAATAAAATAAGCAATTATGATTTCGTATGTTACAGCTGATAATGAGTTACCAGTGGAAATCCATTGACCTTCCACACCTACCTACTCTACAGAAGACCACCAGTAATAAAAAGAAGATGGGGTAGTTTCCTGAGAACTGAAGTTTGACCATTATAAAACCAAAGATAAGCTAGAGAGAAGCTTTACAAATAAAATAAATGTATAATGTTACGATCACGAATACGAACAAAGTATTATAAATTGGCGCATGATCCCAGGATTCGTTGTAATTGAACATTGTAATGCTAGTGTCTGTTAATGTAAACAAAATTATAAACGTCAACTTCGTAACTTTGTAACAAAAATATAATTGGGAACTGCAATTTTTTAAACTTTAATCATATTGAAAGAAAATACAATACAATACAATGTTAGCCCATTGTTAACTAGTTTTGTAGGTACCAAAAGGTAAGCTAATAAGCCAGGTATCTACTACTACTGTACGTAGAGTTGTGCCTTTTCAAAATTAAGTGCCAAAGTAAGCTGTATATTGTTATTTAAATATTAAGAATAAGTATACATTGAGACCTTGAGTAGTTAAGCACACTCCAGAAAAATCTATGTTTGATGTTTTTTTTATAATTAAGATAATAACATGCAGGACTGCATTCTGCGTTCAAATTGTGTTGTGCGAGACTTGCAATACGCATTCTACACGTGATCGTTCAAGCAA
Source organism: Ennomos erosarius (assembly GCA_963580505.1). NCBI lineage: Eukaryota > Metazoa > Arthropoda > Insecta > Lepidoptera > Geometridae > Ennomos > Ennomos erosarius. The sequence continues at coordinate 707,966 of OY756988.1, forward strand.
CTGTATTATCTACATTTTTTATGCTAAGGATATTTATAACGTTTTTAGTCATAGAGGCAAACTTTTGAAATTAATGGCAGCTATTGTTCTCAAGCAAAATAAAAGTTGACAAAGATTTACAATACGTAAGACACTAAGTAATTTTTTTATACACTAGATACTTATACATTGTTATTTTTGTTCTTGTTGATTGTTTTTGTATAAATAGTGTGTTCCTTGTTACCAAAGAATTCGTTGCAAACCGAAGCAAACAATATGTAAAATATTTAAGTAAGTACCTAAGTATACTTGTTAAAAATGTTATACTTATATTTTTTGCATTTGTTACTGTTAAATAAGTTACCTTCAAAGTTCAAATTTTGAAAGATACATTATTTTATTGAAACCAAAGAATCTTCCAGTCGATTCTTAGCCATGATAAAATATTAGTGCCTTGTAATAATAATATGCTACCTGTTAAGTAAATTATTATGGTTATTAAGTTTTAAGTTAACTTTTAGCATAATATCATTAGGTGTGAAGTTACTGTTTTTTCTAATATGTAGCAACTTAAAAATTGTGTTGAGTGTCCATTGCGTAAGTTATCTTTAAAATGTAATTACTTATAGATTTTATTTTTGTTAAAATTAAAAGAAATTAACCATTAGACCCACCAAGAAACTTAGTATTAGAACGAAGTCATATTCAGTCACAGTTTATTCCTCCCTACCATGGTTATTGTATTGTGATGAAAGATAAATTAATTTTCAGAAGAGAAATTAGTTTACAGAGTTTTTCATAAACTACCCACAATAATGTGTGTCACACAAAAGTATACTGTTATAAAATCATTTTACAGTTATCATAGAGAGAAGTGTATTTTTGCATCAGCGGCAGCGCCAGTATTATCGATCGACTAGTTACCAGTAGTAGGTAGGTATGTAGTATGCTATGTACCACTGTATAACTACTTTTACCAAATTCGATACATCCATATTTGACGTGGCGACAACACAATTCAGAATAGTAATAAAATATAACGTGACGTGATGCGTCATAGAGAGTTATGTAGTGCAAACTAGGTACTGTAACATTAGTACAGATGGGCAGAAGTCTTGCACAAATTAAATGTTATAAGTATCCAACATCCATCAGGAACTTGTATCAGAAACAAAAAAATGTTAATTCAAAATTCAGTATCGAATTTGGCCTATTTAATTATACAGCACAGCAACCTCTAAGCCTTAACAATTTCATTAATCGTCAAAAGAATTAGTTAATATTATCATTGGGTAATTAATCATTAATTATGCTCTATAACTGTTACCATGTTGAACCAATAAGTTTAAAGTATTTTATTATAGAAACTTCATGTTCTTGAGATAAAAAGAATACCATTATTATTGTTTAATATATTCTGTTAAAATGTGTGTTATAAAGACGATCGCGCAACACAAATTAATGTTAATGTTTGATTTTTAATTTTCAGTGATGTCTAGTGTGTTTGGTGAAGTTTGGTTTGTTCTTTTTTAATTGGATCATGCATGTGAATAAATATTTCTTCATTGAACAAATTCTTTGTTTTTTTTTGAAACAATGGACTTCATTTTTATTCTCTTATCAAGAGCACTGAGCATCTGAAGGTGATCAGAAGATTGCCATTCATTGAGTCACTTACTGTGACTGACTGTGGTGGAGATCTGGCGACGACATGAATCTTTATTTGAGTTAGGGTACCACCTACCTACATTATTATTCCGCCGCCGTGTCAACTTGGTTTCAAAGTGTTTATAGGGCTGATGTGAGGTACCTAGGTTTTCTAAATAATAGCCCGACTGCAAATTTGCAATTTTTCCATCACAGACATTTCATTGTTGCAGGTGATGTGGACTTCTTTAAAACAATGATGCAGAAAATGCTGCCCATAGTGCCAATGAAGACAAAAAACTATTGGTCGCAGTACGACATGTCGTATGAGTGTGAAAATTGCAAGAGGAAATACAGACATAAAAGTACCTATAGGAGACACGTAACTTACGAATGTGGCAAAGAACCAATGTTTAGGTGTCCCTTTCTAGACTGCACATATAAAGCGTACCAAAAAACCCACACAGATGCCCATATCAAAACAAAACACAAACTAACCGCGCTAGAATATAAACGGTGATGCTGAAGGAAAATACATCTTGCTGATCTTGCCTAGGTACTTCTCTAGGTATTAACAATGTGATATTAAAGTTAATTGTATACTTAAATATAACTGTTTTCATTTTACGAATTCGTACTTACATAGACAGCCTGCCTGAATTTATAAGTTTAGTACACAATATGAACAACGCAACTTTTGATTTTTCGCGCGTGTACAGAAGGATGGATTTGAACCACAGACTACGCTTCTTTTAACCTTAGCTTTGCTAAAAAAAAAGTTGAACTTATACCGGAAGACTGCTAATCTGTGGCTATTAATCTATTTCTTCTTTGTTTCGGATAATTTCCGATTTTTGTTTTTGTGTTGTAACTGCATCATCGAAGTAAATTATATACTCTTTGGTTATTACAAAAAATTAAAAAAAAAAGCTATCACAGTGTTGCCATTCGTACGATTTAAATCGTATTTGTACGATCTTTGTGGTCCTGATACGATGTACGATCGTGAATCCGAAAACATACTACCTTTTCAAGGCTTGTAATCTTCATAACGAAATATTTTTTTTAATAATTTTTCGAAAAGTTGATAGAGCCATTTTCTAACCGTCTTACAGTCTAAACTAGGTAAACTAACAAAATGAGGGATGATTTTGCTAGTTTACGTAGTTTTGCTATCCAAAGAATTTAACACGTATACGTAATTCTACAATCTCCGTCGTTTTTGTTTGAGTTTTTTAATTTAAATACGTTCTTTTTTCGTTTCGTGTGGATCATTATGAAATATGTCGGGAGTCTGGGGGTCTAGCAAAGATCCAAACGCTAACGCTATCGCCAAACGCTAACTCCAAAAATGTATTGAAATTACATTTTGGAAAATGCTATTTTTTCTGCAGCGAATGTCGTTTCAATACAATTTACAGTTAGTGTTTGGCGTTAGCGTTAGTGGTTGGTATCTTTGCTAGACCCCCAGTTGGTCACCAGACTCCCTCAGACTCCCGAGTTCCAGAATATCACTCAATGGGTGTATCTAAGATGCTAACGGATAAATTTTGCCCGTTATAAAATATATATATTAATTAAGAAATGCAAAATATTAAATATGGTGTACCCTAAAATATTTAATCAAACTCGTATATATTAATTATTTAAATAATTTTGTATTGTTTCAATGAAATTTCTACGCGTACTATTTTTTTTCGGAAATTGTAGCAAAATACCTTTTCTCGTCAAAGGCAAAGAGGATATAATCACTTCGTTTTAGTCAAAGGCACAGAGTACATTGGTAAAGGTCAAAGGTACGATTCCCCAAAAATTAAGTTGGCAACACTGGCTATCAAGCAAGGACAAGAACAAGAAGAATATTTATGATTTAGAATATAAAATGAAATAGTTATTAATTTTATACCATTTTTAATTATAAATAACCAAAACTAGTTCAAGCAAAAACCATCATGAATCGCCTAATCTCTCTGAACAGATGTCACATCAACACATTTCGATATAATGTTAATATGTTTCCGTTGTTATTTCCCAAAAGAGCTTTTCCGCTATTATCACGGGGAGTACATGACCAGAAAAGCAAAATTCGGTCAACACTGAACTACATGGTGGCAATGGGCGTAATGACCGTCGGTTTAAGTTATGCAGCAGTCCCACTTTATAGGATTTTTTGTCAGGTAAAAGCATAACCTATCTGTTAGAGCAATATTTATATAGTGGATTATTGAATATGGTAGTCATTCAGTCAGTCAATAAATTTCCTAATGTTATGATACTTAATCATTGTAAGTTTTCACTAGCCCTTGTCTATTCTGTTTGACTGTTTCAGGCATATAGTTATGGCGGTACAACAGGCATAGTGGAGGCGGATAACACAGTAAGCAGTATGACAGCTATAAAAAGTCGCCCTCTCAAGATTCGGTTCAATGCCGACACAGCTTCCTCTATGCAGTGGAACTTCAAACCACAGCAGCTGGACATCACAGTAAGTTATCACAGATTCTTATGTTATCAGTGATGTAGCTTCTAGTCTAGAATTTATAATATATTGATGGGAAGTAATGAAAATTAATTTCATTGAGTGAATTATTGTTAAAAACAATATTAAATCAATTTTTAATTAGGTACTAGATGCAAAACTGTACAGGCTGTCCAGTAAATATAAATAGCACAACTCACTCAGGTGTTAGAAGTTAGAAGTGTCATAAATAAAACACAAAAATATTTGCTTATTTCTAACAATTTGTGTTGAATATTGGAGATTAAATTTCTCTCTTTACCTTTCTACAAATTCTTATCATTGTAAGACTTCTATTATATATTATAAGACATATCTCTCCTGTATTTCCCTTACCATAATTTTTAAGTAGACTTTATTTACTCTGTAGGTTGTGCCTGGAGAGACTGCCCTGGCATTCTACACAGCACGGAACCCAACAGACAAAGCTGTTACCGGTATCAGCACATATAATGTTATACCCTTTGAAGCAGGCCAATACTTTAACAAGATACAGTGCTTCTGCTTTGAGGAACAGCAGCTCAATCCACATGAACAGGTTTGTTAAGTTTCCCTATGGTCTTTTGAAGAGGCCTATATTCAGCAGTGAATATGTTCATTATTAGGTTGCTCATGAATGATAAATAAGAGGTGCCACCAGCAAAACCACGAGACCTAAGACTACACCTGAGACTTGAAATAAAGGGTGTATTTCCTTTTATGGCATGTGAATGCACTAACAAAGAGATTTTGATAATACAACTCCTTGGGGGAAATCAGAATAAAGAAAGCGCAGGTTGCCTCCAGTAGTCACCTAATGAACGACTCAAATAAATTGAAGAAACTTACTCAAAATGATATGTTAGGTTAAAGGTCCTCAATGAAATGTTTCCATTTCAGGTGGACATGCCAGTATTTTTCTACATAGACCCCGAGTTCACTGATGACCCTAAAATGGAGTATGTGGATGAAATAGTACTATCCTACACATTCTTTGAAGCAAAAGAAGGCATGAAGCTGCCAGTTCCTTCATATGTGAGACAGTGAGATTTATCAAAAATATCTCAGCAATTGGAGACAAATAGTTCAGAGACAAATTAGGTAACTGAGGAGGATGTGTATATGTTGTGTAAAAAGTATTGTTTTCATTGTTTTCCAGCAATGATTTTATTAAGTTTTGTACAAATAAATAGATAATTAAGTGTTAGTAATTTGGTTGGTTCATTTATTGATTGCCGGTGGTTCTACTATGCTAGTACTATTAGTTTTCTGTGGTGTTACTGGTAGATAACAGAGCTAGACTTCGTTAACTAACTGCAAACCTAAAAAAATATTATAAAAACCACAGGGTCCCACCAGGTAGAAACGAAAAATAGCCCGAATGTGAAAAAATGTAGTGATTGTGTCGTGAGCATTACTAGTTAGTGTCCAGTGCATTAATTTGGCCCAATACTTCGCCAACACGCAATAAAAGTCGCTTGATAATGTTGTGTTATGCAGAAATAAAATAATTTGTAAAATAGCCTGCGTTATTCCGTTGTATGGGATGAGGTATCTGTTTTGTCGGTATTATACAGGGTGTTTTGCACATGGACCGACATGATTTTTTGGGGGGTGGGGGGGGTCATGTGCTATTTTCCCCAGTGAGACCCAATATCCTAAGTCTCACGGTAGTCTAGATTAGAGTTGCCGCGAATAGTGTTTATAGCGAATAGTCGAATATCGATTAATCGCCATTCACTTTGGCGAATAGTCGAATAACTCGACATTACTATTCGACATAAAAAAAACATTAAACACTTTAAAAATATTTCTAATTTCTTCTAAGGCTGTGAGAAAAGAAAACAAGAAAGTTAAAGAAATCTGTTTCATGTTATACATACCTACATATAAGACTATTTTCCGAGGCAGGTTTAATTTACGAGGAAAAACGAAACCGACTTGCTCCAGAACGTGCAGAAAAAAATGTTTTTTTGCACCACAATCTGCCTCTGTTGGATTTTAAATATTAATTAAAAAGCCTTACTAATTTAAATTCATGAATATGATAGGCACAGGCTACAACTAATGAGTCAAAAATATTATTTTTGACTCATTAGTTCTTTTGTTCGTTAAAAGTTTATTTTCGACGACTATTCGCCGAATGCCGAATAATACTAGGTATTATTCGGTATTCGACGAATATAAAAAAATGACGAGTAATGCCGAATACCGAATAATAGCGAGTATTCGCGGCAACTCTAGTCTAAATATGTTTTTTTTTATTTTTTTTTAAATCTACCCGAAATCTTGCCTTTAAATCGTCCTAACCTTTTTGTTTGTGGTTATAATACCACAAAACAAAGTATAATAAATCATTACTTGTTACAATTGATATCCACAAAAAAACTTCTGAGCTTTCAAAGTGGTAAATCGGTGTAAATGTTATGAAAAGTGACAACTTATCAATTCATTTAAAAAAAAACTAAAGTTCATTTTGAATTTAGCTTTTTTTAAAAAAGTTCTTTACTTATTACCCTTTCTAACGATATGCTACATGACATAAGAAACCGTTCTTAAAGTGGTCAAATTAAGATTCGTTTGCCTGAACATGCACTCTAACAATGTAACTGGTTTGAACAATGTAACCAGTCAACGCGGATTAACAAGCAGCAGGTAAAAAGTTAGTCCCTTTCTTACTAGTAGTACAGTTATTGTTGTCTTTGTCTATCGAGTTGAAAGTGAGTGAAGGTCACTTGCCGGGAATCAGTCGAGATTACTCTGCTATTCGAAGTGCCCGTACGTTTCCCGTTGTTCTATCGTAGTCAAATTAAAGTCTTGTTATTGTTTTTTGTTAAATCTGTTGTTGAACTGTTACGTTTTTGTTGTGTTTATCTTTGCGTATTCGTTAAAATGGCGAACTTCAGTAACGAGGAGTATGCTGATGTTGGCGTATGGTAAAGCTGATTGCAATTCGCATGAAGCGCGAAGAATTTATCAAGAACGATACCCTGATCGACGGTTACCTCACCAGGAGACCTTCTCAACTACCTATCGACGTCTGAGGGAGACCGGAAACTTGAAACTTTCGAAAGCCCCGAGTGAATGTGAGGCAACATAATGTTGAAGTTGATGAGAGAATCCTTCAAGCTTTTGATGACGATCCTACAACAAGCATACGAGTTGTTGCTGACGGACTTAACGTATCAGTTTGGAAAGTCTGGTCCGTTCTTCGGGCAGATGGAAGGCACGCATTTCATTACACTCCTGTTCAAGGTAACAACTTACAGTACTTACTACTTATTTAAAATGTGACATTAAAACATTTTACTTGATTTCAAATCTTAATGTGTTTACTCTCTTATTATTTTTTATTTTTTATTGTTGTAATTGTTTCGTTGAATTCCTTTCTTGCTATGTTTCTCGGACAACTGAAAAAGTTCGTTGCGTGAGCTCAATTAAAAGAAAGAAATATCGCGTTTATGCATTTATTACCACAAACTCACGGATTTCATTCATTGTTCCAGGTTTCGAAGAGGGTGACAATGCAAGACGGTTAGAGTTCTGCCGATTTTTATTGCACACAGATGTTGAAGATGGCGACTTTTTGAAAAGAATTTTATGGACTGACGAGTCAAATTTTAGCCATGAAGGCATAGCAAATCTGCACAATTTGCATCACTGGGAGAAAAGGGGCCAAAATCCGCACAAAAAAAGGCAGACTTCCTTTCAGCGAAAATTCAGCGTAAATGTTTGGGCTGATGTTATTGGGCGAAATCTTGTCGGCCCATATTTTTTGCCAGAACGACTCAATGGAAACAATTATTTAGAGTTTCTTCAAAATGATTTACCAGAACTGGTACTACCAGCACATGGCCAGCACGGTCCCCAGATTTGACACCCCTGGATTTCTACGTATGGGGACGTGCAAAAGAGTTTGTGTATGCAACAGAGGTGCCCACAAAAGAAATTTTAGTGGAACGAATAAACACAGCATTCGTAAAAATGCAAGAGGAAATGCGGCTTTTAACTACAACCTCGGAAATAAGAAAAAGGTGTCGTGCATGCATAAGGTGTGGAGGCGGCCAATTCGAGGAAACTTTGTAATTTTAATTTAATAAAAACAACTTAACATAAAAAACGTATTTTCATTATCTTGACCCTAGCAACAATATATCTCTTAGGTCGACCCCTGATGTATTATTTCTGTCATGTAGCATATCGTTAGAAAGGGTAATAAGTAAAGAACTTTTTTAAAAAAAGCTAAATTCAAAATTAACTTTAGTTTTTTTTTAAATGAATTGATAAGTTGTCACTTTTCATAACATTTACACCGATTTACCACTTTGAAAGCTCAGAAGTTTTTTTGTGGATATCAATTGTAACAAGTAATGATTTATTTAGAATAAGAAAACATTGTAGAATACAAGCATACTTTGTTTTGTGGTATTATAACCACAAACAAAAAGGTTAGGACGATTTAAAGGCAAGATTTCGGGTAGATTTAAAAAAAAATAAAAAAAACATATCTAGACTACCGTGAGACTTAGGATATTGGGTCTCACGGGGGAAAATAGCACATGACCCCCCCCCCCCCACCCCCCAAAAAATCATGTCGGTCCATGTGCAAAACACCCTGTATATTATCTGGGATTAAAACTGAAAATAATAACATTCATCAGATGATTTTGTTTACTTTAGATGTTTCGATCCTACATCCAAAGACTTTTTATCCAGACCACTAATACGAAATTAAAGCAGGGCAAAACCGTACACACCACTTTGGGTGTGATTGATTCTCAGCTGTCAAAATCAAAATCAGTCGTTACTTGGGTGTGCTTTTGAATACATACCAAAAAAATGCCGTCTTGCGTGATAAAACTGTGCCGAAATCACTCGAGGCATAGCTCACAGAAGCACACGATCACAATTCACTTGTAAGTGGCCTTAATCATGTATTTTTATAAGATTATTTTAATTATTTCTATTTGAAGAAGAGTATTTCACATTTCACAATAAAAAGTTGACATGTCAAAATCAGTATTGCCACACGACATCTGAATAATTACCCGATTTCTTTTTGTATAGATTTCCAACAGATCCACCCATGTCTAGCTGGGCCCTTATTCCGTATCGATTCCTTACTTCGAAACCACGCGAATTCCTTGTCTTACAAAAGAAATCTGCAAAACTCTACTCTCTATGAAACGAAAACAAAACCGCGCGAAATGAATTTGGAATTGGCGCGATTAGAACTGTCAAAAATCATATGTTTTACCGAGACGCGTTCCGAAACATCAACACATCAAAAGATTATGACCACTTATGTCAATATATTTTATTCAAAATAAAGATAACTTTAATGTAAAGCGAAGGTACATCTAACGCTGAGACACGATTTGAACAAGACACGATAACGACGTGGTTTCATATCGTGTGGAATCTATGTTTCCATAGAGAATAACGCCCCTGATCGTTGGATAAAAGTAGTTCGAAAAAGTCGAAATGAAGATTGGTGGAAACCTAATACTCGCTCAATAATATGTTTAGCGCATTTCTATAGTAAAGAACACACAGAACACAGAAGTGCAATTACTGATAATAGTTTTATTGTTAGGCGTTCCACGCGCCCACTGTTTACCCATTTATAACCGCTCAGGCGCTTCAACCACATGTGCGGCCGGCATCGCGCAACGTGGACCGCTCCCCACCACATTTGTAGCTTACAGCTGATTGCGCTACTAGGGATGACAATCAATTTTTAGAGGTATCACTCGTTATAAATTGACTAAAATTGAAACTAGTTGAACGTCACTATCGAATAAAGTAAAAGTATCTATAGTTCAGGAGAAAAAAAACGCCTCAGTCTACATTGCATCTCACGCCGAGCCGGCGCGCACCGGCGATTTCCTTTAGGTACGGTGGAGCGTCAATATGTTATTGTGTGTGTGTTTTATACTACAACACACGTAAAAATGAATTTGTTTAGAAAGCCAAGTAATGCTACTTATCAAAACTAGTTTTGAGATTTTAAAACGCTGCTTAGTTTATTCGTATAAACCGTAAATATGCAAAACCATACCACGCTATTTGAGGAGCGCTTTGGGACCTACCTACGCCCGCCCCGCAACGCGCCTGAATGGTTAAGGTTATTTTTTTTATCCTAAAATATGAAACATTATTTTGGTTGAGGCCCAGGGGGTCTAGCAAAGATCACAATCGCTAACGCTAACGCCACACGCTAACTCCAAAAATGTATCGAAATAACATTCGCTACGGAAAAGTTAGCGATTTCCGAAATGTCATTTCAGTACATTTGAGTTAGCGTTAGTGGTTGGTATCTTTGCTAGACCCCCTGTACCTACATAACTGTTGTTTTTTAATCCCTTTAACTTGGTAATATTGAAAAACTCGTGAGTTATTAAAAGAAATGTTGAATAAACTGCTGGTTATACTTAATTTGAATCCATTTTATTAAAAGATTGCATGAGCTATCTATAGACCTTTTTCTTGTCTATAGATAGTAGTATGATGGTAATTAATTTTATTATTTTATATTTTTTTAATGTAGGCGTTATATAATTTTTATTATTTACATTTTACATCTAGCTAGATTTGTATTTAGGTACCCGACTAAATCGGGTAATACTATTTATATGGTATGTTGAAAGAGGAACTGACATTAGAAGAAAAAAAAAAGTGCTCTATGGTTTGATTCATGTTCAAACAAGGTTAAGTATAGAGACTTCGATTCTGGACCTATGTAATAGGGGGAATTCTGTGCCTACATCTGATCCTCATCAAGTGTACATAAACATTGTGCCCATGTTGGCATGTTGCTATAAACAACCACTTTCTTTTGTTTTTGTGGTGATAAGTAAAATATCCAAATTAAAGCCAAAGAATTTATTAATGATTAACAAAATAATCAACAATTTGTACAAATCTTACAATTTCAGTGATAGTGAAAAAGGGTAACTAATCCCAAGACCTACTAAACAATTTCTTCTATATGGTTACACAGTGCATAGGACAAGGATTTACACAAGATTTTTTTAGATTTTGAAAAAAAAAATTCCCAATATGAAAAGACATTACTTTCATATAGGATTATTTCAGGAATGCCGGACACTTGTTTCACAAGGTTTCAATTGGCACAACCATACACATATTCCTATTAAGCCTTGATAGCAGCAGTGATGGGGTATCCCCTTCGGAGCCCCATGCACTGGTCTCTGTCAATGAACAGAGTGGTGGACTTGTTCCTCAGGTCAGCCTCCAAGCCAGCTCGCACTCCGAGTAAGGTCTGGTGTGTACCTTCAGCGGTGGCTATCTTGGAGCGGAGGGTCTCCATTGTCTCTTGCAGGTCGCATACTTCCTTAACCAGCCTGGGAAGAATAATAGGCTAGTGTCCCAGTTTTCTTTCAGCACAAATTAAAATAAATAATTAACAGTTGTGACAACAACAATCCAAACTTCAAAAAAATACAAAGTTACAAGCATTTCAAAATAAGGAATAGAAAGAGACACTTCAAACATGTAGTCACGTCAGTTCTTGCTCCTTTATAGTACCTCGTTACTAAGCTGTGGTAGCTTATGTGATACAAGCAACATGTGTTTTCATAGTAACTGTGGGGAAGTTCTGTTTTGCGCTTAGAGCATTTAACCAAGCTCTAATGTTTTGTGAGTTATGAAAATAATATGATATTGTTAATTATTAAAATCAGGCAACAAGCCCATTTGTAAGTAAAGTTTTTGATTGTCTGATAAGGATTTGATTCATTATTCGAAAAATAACGCTACAAGTGGCCAACTATGCTATATATTCGTATAATTTTTGCTATTGCAGGTATAAGAGAACACTAATTATAAAAACGATAATCTGTCCTGTGTGTGAGTAGTGTGACGTTACCGGTCCTGCAATGTGTATAGTGTGACGTCACCTGTCCTGCAGTGTGTATAGTGTGACGTCACCTGTCCTGCTGTGTGCATGGTGTGACGTCACCTGTCCTGCAGTGTGTATAGTGTGACGTCACCTGTCCTGCAGTGAGTACAGTGCGACGTCACCTGTCCTGCGGCGTGTATAGTGTGAGGTCACCTCTCCTGTGCAGTGTCCCGGCACTTCTCTAGATGCGGTCGGTTGGTGCGCGCCTGCAGCCGCGTGTGAGCCACCTTCATCGGCTGCAGCTTGTCCTCGATGGCCTTGTTCAGCAGCTCCAGTGTCTTCTCCACGTCGAAGATCTCCTGCTGGATCTAAGAACAGAATGCAAGTTTATTAGTTGCTATATTGTAAGTTACAGGACAGGCCGCATCGCTCGTAGAACTGACAATCGAAGGGGAAAAAAGGTTTTCTAGTGGCGACCACGAACCGAATGGCGTAGCGTAGCTCGACCGCCCACTAGATGGACTGCCGATCTGGTGAAAACCGCGTGGAGCCGATGGTTGCAGGAGGCGAGTAGCCGCATAAAGTGGTGCTCTGTGGGGGAGGCCTATGTTCAGCAGTAAACGTCTTCAGGCCGTATGTATGCTGCTGTTCGGACAAAGGATCTTGTGGTTAGTGAGAACCCGTGAAAACCGGAGTAGAATATGAGCGTCACTTTTAGGCAGCTACCTCACCGATGCCCGCGAGATAGCGACTATTCGACTATTTTCTCGCTAAAGAAATGTTCAAAAGATGTACGTCCCGTGTGAGTGAGAGATACCTACATAAAGTAATAGTTGATCGCTGACTGTTCACACAGACACCGAGATCTCTCTATGCACTAGTTTGTCGCAGTGACAAGAGTTATCATTATTAAGCTGAGCGACATTCGCTTTTCAGTAAAAAAAAGTTATCATAACAGACGATGTCCGTGTCACAGAAAAATAGAGCTTGCAGTGATAGCAGCAAGGTGAACATTGGCACACCTTGTGCAGATGAAGTTGTAATTTGTTCTTGATCTCGATAGTCTCCGCGATGCGTCGCGTGAAGGCGCTGTTCGTGTTGCTCCACTGGTCCCAGATCTGCGTAGCTGATACGTTGATCAGGTTTTCCGTGTCTGGAAGTTTTAATCAATGTTTATGAGCTCATTCATACTTTTGATTTAGTTCTCAGTTAACTTACCTGTGGCGCCATCAGTGTAACTGAAAGTATAACTAGGAAACTGACGATGGTAAAGATTTAGGCTCTCACCGAGAATTCAAACCTTTTTTCTTTTAGCCTTAGCTTCATCATCAAAAGCTTGAAGACTGTCCGCTATCTTGTTTTTATCATCTATCGCGGCCCTCGTCTCATCACTTGTATTATTTTATATACCGAAATATCCAAAGTACTTCAGTTCGGGAATACCTACTTTGACCGATCATGTTGTTTCATGTTGTTGTTTATCTGGTTAGCTAGTGGCTACTTCCACAATAAGATGGCTAGGCAGACATAGAGTCGCCGACTAGGCACGTCGGCGTCACGAGGCATGGAAGCGATTTTTTTTAACGGGCTAATGTTGCTGTTCTCTACCGACCTTTACAGCGTCACCGGGTGGGAGGGCAGGCGCTTAAGGCGCTCAGCCGACAAAAGTGGGGGGCAACTAGCTCAAGGGCACCCCTGGGGTGCGAGCCTCGGTAGAGCAGAAGCGAGCAAGCCGGGTGGTGTGTAGTGTAGTGTAGTGTAGAGGTTACCGGAGAGCATCTGCACGGCCTTGGCCCGCTCGGACTGGCTGCGCTGCAGGGTGTAGTGTAGTGTAGTGTAGTGTAGTGTAGAGGTTACCGGAGAGCATCTGCACGGCCTTGGCCCGCTCGGACTGGCTGCGCTGCAGGGTGTAGTGTAGTGTAGTGTAGTGTAGAGGTTACCGGAGAGCATCTGCACGGCCTTGGCCCGCTCGGACTGGCTGCGCTGCAGGGTGTAGTGTAGTGTAGTGTAGTGTAGAGGTTACCGGAGAGCATCTGCACGGCCTTGGCCCGCTCGGACTGGCTGCGCTGCAGGGTGTAGTGTAGTGTAGTGTAGAGGTTACCGGAGAGCATCTGCACGGCCTTGGCCCGCTCGGACTGGCTGCGCTGCAGGGTGTAGTGTAGTGTAGTGTAGTGTAGAGGTTACCGGAGAGCATCTGCACGGCCTTGGCCCGCTCGGACTGGCTGCGCTGCAGGGTGTAGTGTAGTGTAGTGTAGTGTAGTGTAGTGTAGAGGTTACCGGAGAGCATCTGCACGGCCTTGGCCCGCTCGGATTGGCTGCGCTGCAGGGTGTAGTGTAGTGTAGTGTAGTGTAGAGGTTACCGGAGAGCATCTGCACGGCCTTGGCCCGCTCGGACTGGCTGCGCTGCAGGGTGTAGTGTAGTGTAGTGTAGTGTAGAGGTTACCGGAGAGCATCTGCACGGCCTTGGCCCGCTCGGACTGGCTGCGCTGCAGGGTGTAGTGTAGTGTAGTGTAGTGTAGAGGTTACCGGAGAGCATCTGCACGGCCTTGGCCCGCTCGGACTGGCTGCGCTGCAGGGTGTAGTGTAGTGTAGTGTAGAGGTTACCGGAGAGCATCTGCACGGCCTTGGCCCGCTCGGACTGGCTGCGCTGCAGGGTGTAGTGTAGTGTAGTGTAGAGGTTACCGGAGAGCATCTGCACGGCCTTGGCCCGCTCGGACTGGCTGCGCTGCAGGGTGTAGTGTAGTGTAGTGTAGTGTAGAGGTTACCGGAGAGCATCTGCACGGCCTTGGCCCGCTCGGACTGGCTGCGCTGCAGGGTGTAGTGTAGTGTAGTGTAGAGGTTACCGGAGAGCATCTGCACGGCCTTGGCCCGCTCGGACTGGCTGCGCTGCAGGGTGTAGTGTAGTGTAGTGTAGTGTAGAGGTTACCGGAGAGCATCTGCACGGCCTTGGCCCGCTCGGACTGGCTGCGCTGCAGGGTGTAGTGTAGTGTAGTGTAGAGGTTACCGGAGAGCATCTGCACGGCCTTGGCCCGCTCGGACTGGCTGCGCTGCAGGGTGTAGTGTAGTGTAGTGTAGAGGTTACCGGAGAGCATCTGCACGGCCTTGGCCCGCTCGGACTGGCTGCGCTGCAGGGTGTAGTGTAGTGTAGTGTAGAGGTTACCGGAGAGCATCTGCACGGCCTTGGCCCGCTCGGACTGGCTGCGCTGCAGGGTGTAGTGTAGTGTAGTGTAGAGGTTACCGGAGAGCATCTGCACGGCCTTGGCCCGCTCGGACTGGCTGCGCTGCAGGGTGTAGTGTAGTGTAGTGTAGAGGTTACCGGAGAGCATCTGCACGGCCTTGGCCCGCTCGGACTGGCTGCGCTGCAGGGTGCGGGCGGAGGCGGCCGCCCAGCGCGGGCCGTCGCACACGGTGGGGTCGTACCGCTCGATGCCCGCGTAGTACTGCAGGCCCTGCCATATGCCACCGCACATTGTCTTACTCGCAGCATGCGTGCTACACCAGTACGTCGGACATCACTGGCAGAGCGGAAACCCATCGAGCGCTAGACCACAGTCTGTCAGACGATCGATGTACTAAATAGTGCATTGTCATGCTTCCATCTATTGCTGTTCTGTGGCGGTCAAAAACCAAAGTTCATTCATGTGCAAACGTTTACAAAGAAAACGAAATGAAATACCTAAATGTAAACAATGGTAAAGTTACCCACGTAATTACTATTAAGAAGTGTTAAATAAATGCTTCATTTTCTTCACTTTATTAGTGATAATAAAAAGGAGTGGATAATAAATAATAATAAAGCCCCTTTATTCAGACAGTTTTACATTGCTTACTCACTACGGAGTGGATACTACAGTATATATACCTTGGAGTAGTTGTTGAGCTGATGGCACATGGAGTCTATGCCGAGCGCATACTCCTTGTTCCGTAGGTCCGACTCCAGCTCGTGTTGTGTGGCGCGGCAGTTCTTCGACTGCGCACGCACCTATAATGTTTTACACTTTATTAAACAATAGTAAGCTTAAGGACGTTTACTACGCGCATGATTAGGTATTTAGCCGCACTACTACACGCGCACGGCATTACGCACACAGCGACGGGATAACGGCGGGCGAAGTTGACTAAACCAAAATAATTTGGTCCTTTTATTTTTTTAATTTTATTTTTACCTGATATGTGTATTTCCTTTATATTGTTTTTTTGGAATATGTTATCGTAGGTTTGTAGGTATATTGTATGTATCTAATTATAGGTGGGTAAAAATGAAAACCGTTGTCGATGCAAGGCACCGATGGATGCAGCAGCCGCTCAAAGTGGAGCTCTCTGGGGGAGGGTTATGTTCAGCAGTGGACGTCTTCAGGCTGTTGATGATGATGAAGAATTAAAAAGATCATCATCATCATTATCAACAGCCCGTAAACGTCTACTGCTGAACATAGCCCTCCCCCAGAGAGCGCCACATTGAGCGGCTGCTCGTCTCCCGCATCCATCAGCTCCCCGCGGTTTTCACCTGGTTGTCGGCCTACCTAGTAGGGCCTACGCTGCGCGCTCCGGTTCGTTTTCGCCACTCGAGAGCCTTTCTTCCCCATCGGTTGTCAGTTCTGCGCGCGATGTGGCCTGCCCATTGCCATTTCAACTTGCTAATCCTAAGAGCTATATCGGTCACTTTAGTCCTTGCGGATTTCCTCGTTCCGGATCATACCTCGCAGGGAAACACCGAGCATAGCTCTCTCGTTGCGTGACTTTGAGCTTACTAATGAGGCCAACAGTGAGACCACGTTTCAGTTCCATATGTTGTCATCACTGGCAACACACACTGATTGAAATTCTTATTAAAAAAATATAAATTTATTTCCATATTTTTAGAATAATCTTCCCGACAATGTTATGTTATGAATGTCCTCATGAAAGACTGAGGACTTCATCTAGAAATCATAGAGAGGTAGAGCTAGGTGAACCGACCTTGGGCTCTTTTTGTTAGTGATGAAGAGATCTTTCTACCGAAGTTATTGGACTGACCTCATGGTAGACTTTGAATATTTAATTTTTTTTATCAATGGTAGGCTATAGGGAAAATAGATGTACCGAGTTTTGATTGGGTAAGGGGTTATTCATGAAAATGGTAAAAATGGTAAAAACTTTGTATAGAACCTATGTTTTTTTCAACATTTCTTGAAGAATCCTGGTTAGTGCTACAACTTGCCTGAAGGTTGTATACCAATCAGACCTATGGTTTACGAGTTCCTTCGAAAATGAGAGTTTTGTAAGGGCACCAGGTATTTTCTTTTTACATTATAATTTTGAATGTTTATTACTACAATGTTTCGAAAACATTACACTGATCCGTATTATAGTTTCTGAAATCTATGAGGGTACTTTTTTTGGAGTCACCATTATGATGAGTCACTTTGTATTGGTAATTATGTGACCTATTTCTATACTTTTGTAGTACATTGTCAGGTTGTCAGGCAGTTCCTTCTTAGATATATACATCTTCATTTTGGTTTTGATAATAAGTCATATTTTTTGTATAAGTAATGTATAAGATTTTTATGTCCCTAAGATCGTCTCAGTTAGTTCTACAAGTTACCTAAACATAGTATATCAAACGGACTTATAGTTTACGAGTTCCCACAGAAGATATGTTTTCGTATAGGTACCTGGTTTTTTTTCTGTTTTCAAATAACTACCTTATCCGTTGTTTAAATTTCCGAAAACTGTATAATGATCCGAGGTATAGTTTCCGAGCAGTAGGTAAATATCAAAAATAACGTTGTAATAATAACAGCTTATTCAAAAGGGCCTCTTGGTGTTAGCTTCGGCATCAGCAATGCCTTCCAAATGTCCGGGCTAGACCCGAGAGTCTCTATGAAGAAGGTGACGATGATGAAGAACATGAAAAGAATAACAAAAATTATAATCATTTTGAATTTTTGTATAGGACCTATGGGGTTTTTAACATTTCTTGAAGGATCCTGGTTAGTGCTACAACTTGCCTGAAGGTTGTATACCAATCAGACCTATGGTTTACGAGTTCCTTCGAAAATGAGGGTTTTTGTATGGGCACCAGATATTTTTTTTTTACATTATAATTTTGAATGTTTATTACTACAATGTTTCGAAAACATTACACTGATCCGTATTATAGTTTCTGAAATCTATGAGGGTACTTTTTTTGGAGTCACCATTATGATGAGTCACTTTGTATTGGTAATTATGTGACCTATTTCTATACTTTTGTAGTACATTGTCAGGTTGTCAAGCAGTTCCTTCTTAGATATATACATCTTCATTTTGGTTTTGATAATAAGTCATATTTTTTGTATTAGTGATGTATAAGATTTTTATGTCCCTAAGATCGTCTCAGTTAGTTCTACAAGTTACCTAAACATAGTATACTAACCGGACTTATAGTTTACGAGTTCCCACAGAAGTCATGTTTTTGTAAAGGTACCTGATGATGAATACGGTGATGACCATGAACATGATAATGACGACAATAATTGAAAAGATGAAGATGATGAACACGGTGATAATCATGACCACAATGATGACGACAGTAGTAGTCGATGATGATGATGATGATGATTTATTAATAAAAAGAGAAATACTTTTCAGAAAACCAAACCGCCTAAATTCTTCATGACAAGTAAGTATGTAGGTAGGTACCTAAGATTATGTAGGTCAGACAAATCCCAGTAAAAAAGATCAAGAAACAAGAAGATCTGATTACCACTAATGAATCGAGCCCAAAGATGGCATGTCTAGCTCTACACGTCTTGGAGTTCCAGGTGAAGTCTTCGAAGTCTACCATCAGGTCAGCCAGTTCAATTTGCGCGCCCCGGTATCAACCGGAAATATCGTATCACAACTAATCAAATGAGCTCAAAGTCGGCACCTGAAGTTCTACCCGTCATCACCACCATCCACCATCACCACCACCCATCATCAGCATTCGAAATCTAACATCAAATTGGTCATTACGATTTACGTCTATTTCGAGAAAGAATATATACTACCTAATTATTCAAATAGGTAGAAATAGGTACTTCGTTGTCGACGATCTTATTTGGAAATTATTTCCAATGCCTAATATTCGTGTTCGTACAGCGATGTTTTTCACCAGGAGCTGCTGATGTCAAACGGCACAGTGTCTGCTCTCGATGGCGCCCAAGCGCAGACTGAGAATTCGTTTCAAGTGTTCTTTGATTTATATCAAAAACGAGACACATTGAGCAAAGCAAAACCAACCTTATCTTCATACAGTTAAGATATTGAAATTTGGCAAAATATAAGGAAATCGTATGGAATAGTGAAATAAACTGTTCTTTTTTTCTTGAGTGTCTATCACATTTTTTTAAATATTTCATCATCATCATCATCAATAGCCTGAAGACGTCCACTGCTGAACATAGGCCTCCCCCAGGGAACGCCACTTAGAGCGGCTGCTCGCCTCCTGCATCCATCGGCTACCCGCGGCTTTCACCAGGTCGTCGGTCCACCTTGTGGGGGGCCGGCCTACGCTGCGTCTTCCAGTTCGTGGTCGCCACTCGAGAACCTTTCTTCCCCATCGGTTGTCAGTTCTACGAGCGATGTGACCTGCCCATTGCCATTTCAACTTGCTAATCCTAAGAGCTACGTCGGTCACTTTAGTTCTCCTGCGGATCTCCTCATTTCGGATCCTATCTCGCAGGGAAACACCGAGCATTGCTCTCTCCATAGCTCGTTGCGCGACTTTGAGCTTAATAATGAGGCCAACAGTTAGAGACCACGTCTCAGTTCCATAAGTCATCACTGGCAACACACATTGATTGAAAACTTTTGTTTTCAGGCTTTGTGGTATTTTGGACAAAAAGATAGGTCGAAGCCTCCCGAACGCTGCCCAGCCGAGTTGGATTCTTCGGACGACCTCTTTGTCGAAGTTGGACCTACCCAATTGGACAGTCTGCCCTAGATAGACGTATTTGTCGACAACTTCGAGAGTATCGTTCCCAACAATTACCGGTATAGGTGGAACATGGGCATTTGACATGATTTTCGTCTTGTCCATGTTCATCTTAAGACCAACCTGTCGGGAGACTCTACTGAGGTCGTTGAGCATGGTGCTGAGATCATCGAGCGACTCCGCCATTATGACTATATCATCGGCAAAACGAAGGTTAGTGATATTCTCGCCATTTATGTTGATGCCAAATCTTTTCCACTCCAAGAGCTTGAAAACATCCTCCAATACGTTCGTGAACAGTTTCGGAGGAATAACGTCTCCCTGTCTCACGCCTCTCTGCAATGGGATCAGTTCCGTACTCTGGTCCTGTAGTCGGACTGACATAGTGGCCTTACTGTACAAACACTTCAACACTTCGATATACCTATAGTCAATTTGGCATCGCTGTAAGGACTGCAGCACCGCCCAAGTCTCGATTGAATCGAAGGCTTTTTCATAGTCCACAAACGCTAGGCATAGCGGCCGATTATACTCTTCGGTCTTCTGTATAATCTGGCGTAGCGTATGGATGTGGTCTATGGTGCTAAAGCCTTTTCGGAAACCGGCTTGTTCGGGAGGCTGGAATTCATCAAACCTGCGTGCGAGACGATTCGTAATGACCCTCGAAAACAGCTTGTACACATGACTCAAGAGCGAGATGGGCCTATAGTTCTTCAATAAGGTGATATCACCTTTTTTGAAGAAGAGCACCACCACGCTCTTGTGCCACGCCTCCGGCGTTGTACCTTCAAGGATGACAGAATTAAATAACTTCTGGAGGACTATAAGTACTGGTCTACCACCCGCTCTCAGAAGTTCGGTCGTAATTCCATCCTCACCTGGCGCCTTGTTGTTTTTAAGCTGTTTGAGGGCCATTCTAATCTCGTACAGGCTGACGTCCGGGATATCTTCGGTATAGTGTCGGACTAACTTGGCTCTGGTGTCCTGAGCTGTGTTAGTAGCGGGCTCACGTGTCGAGGTGTATAACTGTCCATATAAGTTCTCAATCTCTCTCAGAATCTCAGGCTTGGATGAAATGACACTACCATTCTCGGTCTTCAGTTTTGTCATTTGGCTTTGCCCAATAGACGAATCTTTTGCGAACACCTTTGAGCCTTGGTTCCGCTCAATTGCGGCCTCAATACGTGAAGTACTAAAAGCACGCAAGTCGTGTCGCATGGAACTCCAGGGGGTCTAGCAAAGATACTAACCACTAACGCTAACGGCTCACGCTAACTCCAAAACTGTATTGAAATGACATTTGGTGTGGAAAACTTAGCGATTTCCTAAATGTCATCGTAGTACATTTTTGAGTTAGCGTTTGGCGTTAGCGTTAGTGGTTGGTATCTTTGCTAGACCCCCAGATACGTCTATTGAGTTCACCGTAGGCTGACATATCAACTGAAGACTGTAGTTTCATTTCGCTCCGGTCTGCCATTAATTTAAGAGTGTTTCCTGAGAGTTTCTGAGTCCTCTTTCGGCGTTGGGTCTTGAAGAACTCAGCTCCAACAGCTTGGACAGTTAGCGATTATATCAGCTAATTTAAGGTATTTTTTTTAATAAGTAAAATACTACAGTTGTTTAGATAAATGACAGAGAACTAGACCCTTTTTCGTCATTTTCATAGGAGGACGCTGCGGAAAATGAATTTTATGAATTATTGGTTAAAGCCAATGAAAAACTTTCATCATATAATTAACGGCATTGGATTACCCTATCTATAGATAATAATAACATTTCACTCATTATCACAGATAAATGGAACATGGCTTTAAAATGTGACATATTTGCCCATCCTCGTAATCGCACCCCCAACCCACACCAAATTACCGATGTCATAGAATTTACAGGATTTCGCGAAATCCCTAACCAATAGGCCAAATTAGCTGGATTAGTTTTAGTTTTTACGCAATAGTTACCTTTTCAAGCATCATCCGGAACTTGTCCTGACACTCGCGCAATATCGCGACTTCCCTCAGCAGCGACTGTTCTACTGCGTCGTGGACTTGCTCCAGGCCTATAGAATAGAAAATAGTAGGTATGCTGAGTTGTTTCCTTGCTAAGTTATATCTGAATATGGCACAGGTTTCATCTGATTAGGTAATCTAGTCTTATTAAGGTTTGCTAGCTATGGACAGTCCACATCGCTCGCAGAACTGACAACCGATGGGGAAGAAAGGTTCTAGAGTGGCGATGCGAACCAGAAAACGAAGGTGGATCACGAACTGGTCAAAACCGCGGGAGACGAGGGATGCAGGAGGCCAGCAGCGGCTCAAAGTGGCGGTTCTCTGACGTGGCCTATGTTCAGCAGTCTTAGAGCGTTTACAAATGCTCTAAGGCAGCAGTGGAATTAGGTCGTTTACCATCTAAAAAATTTTGGTGCCTCTTGGAATATATCTACCACCTCAAACATGTTGGCACAATACGCAGAATACACAATTTTGCAGGTCCTTGTACCCTTCACAATGATCACAATCTCGAAGGTTTTGTATCTTCAAACATTCCACACTTTGCTATATACCCGACACACCTCAACCTTCAAGAACCCCCCACAACCTGCAGAGACCGTGGAACATTGCGGAAGCTAGTGCCGCCCCGAGCCGTATCCTGGCACACCTCAACCTTCCAGAACGCCCCACAGCCCGCAGTGACAGTGGAACATTCCAGTGAGTGAGCAGTGAGTACCCTGCCGTTTCTCCCGATGGTAGAGGCACTCCTGCACGATGTGTAGCGGCCCCTCCACGCCGGCCACGGCCCGCTCGAGCTGCCGCCGCGTGTCGTTCAGCTTCTCGCATGTCGACACCAGCCGCTCCATCTCGATCGATACCTGTACACATAGGGCGAGGAAACCCTCTGCTAAATGAACCACGGAAGGGTTGTGAACTTCTGACACTTGCAAAGTGCTTCGTGTAAAACCGATGCTTCTTAAATTAAGCAGCATTGATTTTCCTATGACAACCGATGGGGAAGAAAGGTTCTCGAGTGGCGACCACGAACCGGAAGACGCTGCGTAGTACCCCCACTACGTAGACCGACGATCTGGTGAAAGCCGTGGGGAGCCGATGGATGCAGGAGGCGCAGTCGCTCAAAGTGGCGCTCTCTGGGGAGGCCTATGTTCAGCAGTGGACGTCTTCAGGCTGTGAATGATGATGATGATGGTAATTTTTCTATTGCAGGCAGAGCAGAGACCTTTAAAGTAGTTAGGTAGGGGGAGGTAGAAGTGACGTATGTTTCTTTATACCTCATTCCGCCAGAAAGTGGTGTCGGTGATGCGTTCACCGATCCTTCTACCGGAGTCTCTTTGTCCTTGGGTGCCTATCTCATCAGTTTCCCTGAATAATAAAAACAATTTACATAATAGATAACTCAACTAAAGATAAATAAAGCAGAAGGGTCTCTTTGGCTGCAACTGCTGTATTTTATGGCGCTTAAAATTGACAAAGAGGAGCCACGTGATCCATTTAACTATTCGAGATATTAAATCTGGGACAATAGTAACAAAAAAATTCATCGATTTGAGGACAGTAAGAAAAGAAACACTGAAAAGGTGAAAGTTAATAAATGCCTATCAACAGAGGTACCCAATATCCAACTCCACTGGGTGCAGAGTATAAAACTACACAACACACAACATCACACCTAAATAAAAAGTTATTGATTTATATCACACCCAGATATTATAAAGAAAAATTGATTGATTTAAGGGTAATAAATAAAAAATGATAACTTAATGTCACCAACAGATGGCGCTAACCGACTCACCGGAGCATCCTCATGATATCACTCCGGACTCGCTCCGAGAAGTTCCGCTTGGCGTCCGACTCGTTGTAATTCTTGATGCTGTTCTGGTTCCACTCGTACTGCGTGTACCGCGTGTAGAGCGCCGCGCGCGCCGCGTGCTCGGGGCTGCGGTCGAACCCCGTCACCAGGTTCGGGAACCGCAGGGGCTCCGCCGCCATGCCCGCCGGCGTGTAGCACGGGTCCACCATCGTGTTCGTTATCGGTTGGGATGGCCTGCCATCAACACAACCTATCATTCAAAATTTAAGCTACCAGCATGCGTAGCGTCTAAGTATTTTATTATTATCAGTAAAAAATGAATACAGTCAGCATTTTTCAATAAATTTTAAGTGAACAAATTGAGTAAGTATTCTTGCATTAATTTATGTATCTACTTTTGTACCTGACCTGCCTACCTAATAAGTATATGGTTTTAAATCTACCTAAAAATAAAATACTAATAACAAAATCGTGTTCTGCTTACATAGGAGTTACTTCTATTTCCTCGTAACCCATGATAGGTCTCCAAGGATGCTTTTTTGGAGAGTGGAAGCAGTATCCAACCTGCGGAGGAGCGCTTGGAGCCCCCGCTGTTTCCTTCGCGGGGCTCCATTGTTGAAGTTGCTACGAGAAATAAAAAAATGATAACTTTATCACCTTTATCAATGCTTCGTAACATTGATAAAAAAATAACTAAATTATATTTTACCGTGCACATCGTAACTTCCTTTGCCATTTTGATCAGATTTTGTAATAGATAATTTTG
Source organism: Ennomos erosarius (assembly GCA_963580505.1). NCBI lineage: Eukaryota > Metazoa > Arthropoda > Insecta > Lepidoptera > Geometridae > Ennomos > Ennomos erosarius. Next base: position 732,480 of record OY756988.1, read on the forward strand.
AAAAACTAACACTAATAAAATCGCTGGCAAAAATATTTCAAAATTGACGCCATTTTATTATCAACCAAAGAGAATTTAATTTAACCACCACTTTTACAAGTTGGCCAATACTACTTTTTTCTATACTCTGTAAGACTTGACTTCTTGATTATGGCCTCTGCGACGGAGTAATGTCGCAATTTTGCCAGTGTCACGTACTATACTAGGAAGAAGACAAGTGAGGGAGAATAATCTGTCTGCACAGCTTGTAGGTACGGTGTAAAATAGGGGGAGAATCAAACTCCGGCTTCCAGGTTCAAGGGATTCTGATCTACGACAAAACAAATAAAACAATCACATAAGCACATATAAATAAATATATATAGTATATATTATAATTATTTAATATACAAGGTATAACACACCATAATATTAGTTATATTGTGTTTATAACTTAATTTTATTACTAGAAATAAATTTACAAAGAAAATAAACAAAAGGAGAATGGGCAAGTGAAAGGAGAGATTTCATGGAAGTGGGGCGGGGGATCTTAGAGGGGAGGATATCATACAGAGACAACCGCAGCTTCTGACATTCGAAAAAGAGATGGTCCATGTTTCCCTCGTCTAAACCACACTCACACAGGGAGTGATCCCTAACCCGAATTTTGGCCAAATGGACAGGGGTACATGCGTGTCCGAGTCGAAGTCGACATACTACTGACGTAGGGATTTTATCAGCCTTTTTAAATTTGAAAAGCCATGGTTTAGCTGAGATTCCGTCTGTATTTCACTGTAAAATCGACCCTTAAAAGTTTTAGAAATTTGCCATTCCCTAGTCCACGCATCTTTCATTTGAGGCATACTTAACAGATGCACTTAGGTCGTGGAGATAAATTTTATAATGATCTGAAGTACCCACGCGGATAGCCTGTCTAGCGCCCGCGTCAGCAGATTCATTGCCCGCAATTCCTTTATGTCCTGGTATCCACGCTATTATAATATTAATTCCTAATTGGCTACAGCTAAATAGTTCTTCTCTAATTTTTAAAATTTATGGGAACCTAGTCTTTGATCGAAAAGGATTTGTAAGAATAGCTTGAAGACAAGATTTTGAGTCGGAGAAAATTATTATATTGTTTAAGTGATGACTTTTAGGCCTTCGTTCTCTATATCCGAGTAAAGTTCCGAGTTTGCTGGCCAGTGAGTAATACTGATCGGGACGTAAAGGCGTCGAGTAGTTCTTTTCAGTTTCACGAACGAAAACAGAGTTTCGATCAGCTACTCAGTGAGTAAAAATTTAGGATGATCTGTAGCAACGTCAATTGTTCATTATGTTCATTCAATAGTCACTTCAACTGCTGTCAGTGACGTCATTTTAGGTACGTTTTTTATTTTTTTTTATATTTCTACGTGCCAGCTATATGCTGCGGTGCGGTAGGTGCCCTTCAAAGAGTATTTTACCTACTTAAAAACAGTAAGGAAGGAGTTACCTTTACAAAATAGGGTATCAACTTATTAAATTAATGTAATGAGGAATGTAATACGAATTTAGATTACATACCTATAGGTACCTGACATGTGGTTTTGTCTTGACGCAATAATAAAAATTAAAACAATACAAAACAAAAACATCATAATATTATATAAGTATTTAAACATATTATAATTGAACAAAAACTTTTTTAGTAGTCATCATCATAATCATCAGCCTTTAGACGTCTACTGCTGAACATAGGCCTCCTCCAAAGAGCACCACTTTGAGCGGCTGCTAGCTTCCAGTATCCATCGGCTTTCCACGGTTCTGAGCGGACTGTTTTAGTAAATAAATACAATAATTTCTATATTCATAAGTATCTGATCTCGAAATAGAAACAGGAATATGTTGATGATGAGTCGATGTTTTTATAGCAGTAGCATAATCAACAGGGTTGGTAGTTTTCAGTTCCGCAGATATCAGTCCTCAGTATTTGTGGCATGCAAACTATAATAATAAATTACAAACACATGCGAGCTTGCAACAAGTTTTGCTATAGCCGTCGGTTAACCGTACTAATCGGCGGCTGATGTGTCCTGTAAGTAGCAGCCTGGTTTACAGGTCGGCTAGCGCTACTCGAACATTCTGAAATTCGTTACTGCAGTTAAAAGTGACATTACGTGGTGGCTAGCCAACTCGGAACTTTACTCGAATATAGAGTACGAAGGCCTTAATGAAAATAATGGCTTCAAGGATAACTATGGATTATGCTCTGTAAGAAAAACGTATGTATGTCAATGTCATTATTGGTGTGACAGTGACATATGAAAATGAAATAAATGCCAAAAAGCGATAGAAAGCCACAAAGAAGAAGAAGAAGACTTGATTTGTGTTTTGGAGTGTTTTCTTCATTCCAATTTTTATTTCATTTATAAACATTTCAGCAAGAAATAGTGACTCTCGTAGCCGTATAGATTTAACTTGCTATGTTTTAAAAATCAACATGAGTAATGTACCGGAAAACGCGCCTCAACGTAAGTTAATTACAGCTCTACAATATGCGGAATTTTGTAACATTTCTAAGGTTATTGAGTTTATTTTAAAACTACAGACTGCCCTGGGACTCAAAGTGAGGATGCCGGCAAGGTTTCGGCTTGCGCTGGGTGTCCGAATCAAAATATCTGCGCTTCTGGTGAGTGTTTATATACATACTATGATCACAGTCACAGGCAAGTGTGTCTGATGTTTCTGATCAGATTCAATTTTATGTTAGTTTTTACACTGTGATGTTTATCCCATTACTTGTTTAGAATTAGATACATAATCTTCTAGTTATAATAATTTTTGTCAAGGAGGTTGAATGGTTAGTGCTGTTAGAAATTTTAGACCACCTGAGAAGTCATCTGCCTTGGCTCAACGGCTGTAGTCTTACGAAAACAGTCCTATGCCCAGAAAACTGCATTGTTATTGATACCATATACTACTTAACAATCGATAAGTTCTTGCATCTCTTTGTGCTAGTTTCATAAGTTTTCATACAGTATTGGTGTAAGTCACACATTGAACTATTTGGAAAATATACTTATGTTTTGCTGACCTTTGCAAGATGGTAAGATAATAACATTTTATGATCTTGTAAATAAAATGTGATATCTTGTAAATTCCTGTGAGAAGAAAATCTTAAACCTAGTTATTATCTCTTATTATGCTCTTATTCTTTGTAATATCTTTTGAGTGTAGTGGTAAACTAAAGATTATTGTAAAGTTAACTTCATTACTTTATTTATACATTATCAAGAACCTAAGATGTGTCACATTAATGTTTTGTGACTCATATGAGATTGAATAGATAGATCTATATGTGTGTATATTCCCCGGTTTCTTATATTTGTCAAACTCATGATAGCTTAACAAGTCAAATACCACTTTACACCCATTCGTTGAAGACAGCCGAAGGTAAACAGACAACCAATGAGGATTCAGTATTTTAAGTTGATAAGCGTTCTAGACCAATTATGGGAAGACCCTGCCTTTTGCAACACAGTTTAATAACTAAAGCAAAAGGCAGGCTCACTTTTATTATGTAACATAATTACTGTTTTACAATAAACTATTTGTATTTGTTTAACTTTAACAAATGTATGAGGAACCGGGGGCTGGTCAAATACAATTTAATTTTTTTTTTCTAGGAGCTCCAGCCGCTCCAGACCCCGCAATAGAAATAATAAAGAATCGGCTGGCCAATGTGAAGCACAAAATACTGATCTTGTCGGGGAAGGGTGGTGTTGGCAAGAGCACAGTCACTTCACTGCTTGGGCACGCCCTGGCTGCTTCCAGCCCTGATATCAATGTAAGTAAAGTTATATTTAATTTGCAAAGATAATACTTCTATGGTTATGAATATTATAGTGAGCAGGATAGATTATGCATTTATACTGTAAGTTTGCTGTTAACAAACCTTTGCAATGCAATGGAACCGCATAACCAAGTGGTTTAATTTTAATTGATGATTGAACATATCATATTGATAATATGGTTGTTTTGATTATTCTGAGTATTTTTCCTCAAGTACCAAGGAGTAAACAAAGAAGGCCCACAAGTGCAGAGCGTGTGCACATTGATTACACTGAACTTATGTGGCCTCATTCATTAACTCTTGTGAGTGGGTTCTTCTCTCAGTATAAAGCTTTATTTATCTGTGTTTATTCTTTGTCCAACAAATACATTCTACTAGCTACACATCAGTGAAGATCTAATGTTGCATTTGGGTTTTGTTTTACGCACTTATAGCTATCTATGCTAATGCTAATGTTCTAATTGAAAATTTTAAATAGGAACAAATTATTTATTTTTAAACTTAAATAACATAATATACTAAACTAAACCAGAAATAAAAAAATAAAAAAAAACTAAAATATAAAACTTAAAATAAACCATTGGTGGAGAGAACAGTGCCCAGAACGCTGGCAGCATTGCCATGTTGAATGGCAATGCTTATCTTTTGTGCAAAATAAAAGCCAGCATTCTGGTCACCTGATGCTGGAGGACATCCGTGGCAGCGGGCCCCCAAGGACCCATTGTCTCCACCCCAATCGGCACAAATATGTAGGCCCTATCAATGAGTGCACAATTGGAATTGAATTGAAATTAGTTTTATTTATATTAGGATTATTTTATTTTAACGAAACAATTAAATTGGTTTCAGGCTACTTTTTTTACTTTACCATGCTTAAGCATTTGCAAAGACAGTTAACAAGATTATATTTGACTTAAATGACCGTGTTTGTATACTGTACAAACAAACCCTGTTGTATTTGTATGTACAATAATACATATTATATTTACAGTAGATATTGCAGGAACATAATCTGTATGATAACATTGATAACTTATGTGGGATTAAGGTTAAGGGCACTCTCTACAGTGGGTTGATATTATATTATTTCAGAACTATCGTTTAATTCTTTGATTAAAGCTAATTTCTTGTAATAGAAAACATTATTAAGCCGGTAAATAATGTACTTAATCTATTATTTATTATAACTTATAATATAACCCACGTTAAAATAATAAACCAATGTCGTGTCGTCGTTATTAAATGTTTAGCAACATAACATAATGTTGATTATGATCACTCAGTCAGTAAAATCATACCATTATAATTTATCTTTAATTGCTTCCCGCGACTTTGTATGCATCGATTGCAGTTTACCGCGATTCTATAATTTTTGCACAGCAAAACATGTCGAGCATATGATAACGTCACTGTTGATGGACTACCAGTCTCCCATATTATCGAGATTTCAAATTCGTCTTGAAAATGAGAAGACGTGTGATGGCACTAGCTTAATAGATCCAGGGATATCTTAATCCTTAGATAAATTAGTAATAACATTTTAGACTTTCGCTTAGGATTAACGTTGAATTTCAATAAATGTGAAATATTCATTCCGGATCATATTCCAGATTAAACTCGCGCATCTATCATTGGCAAATTCAACTCCTTATGCCCTAACATTTTGGTTCAAACAAAATCATCGCTGACCTTACTTGGTGCCCCAATATTTTTGGAAGCAATATAGCCTTTAGTGACGTCAAAAATTGAAAATTTTAATGACGTTTCCGATCGCCTGTTTCGCATTAAACCTCATATGGCCATTTATATTCTTCGGCTTTGTCTTTTTACCCCAAAATTTATGTATTTATTGCGCAGTTGCCCCGTGTGGTATTTTCAGGCAATTGTTGATTTAGTCGATTCGACTCTAAAAGACACTGTCACCAAAATTCTAAATCTTAATTTCGATAGTCGCGCTTGGGCACAAGCAACTCTCCCCATTTCTTTCGGTGGCCTAGGCATCCGACGTTCTGCTACCGTGGCGCTCCCGGCTTTCTTGGCTCATCGGCATGATTTTAAAATCCCCTATTGCCGATGTTCGGGTGGCTGGTCAGGCAGAGGCCTTGTCGGCCTGGTGCGCTACATGCCAAGGCGTCAGTGTTCCCACGGAAATGGGGAGACAGAGTGCGTGGGACATCCCACTAATAAAATTAATCCATTCGGCCTTATTGGACCAAGTGACAGATGACGCGGACCGAGCGCGTCTCCTAGCATCTTCGGAGGCGGAGTCAGGTCACTGGCTCCATGCCCTCCCCTCCGACAACTTGGCAACCGTCCTAGACCCCAGCAGCCTACGTGTAGCGGTGGGTTTACGTTTGGGGGTTGAACTGTGCGAGCCTCATCGCTGCCAGTGTGGACAAGGCGTGGACCAACTCGGACGACACGGGCTCTCATGTGTGAAGAGTGCCGGTCGGCTATTTCGTCATTGGGCTATCAATGATTTAGTCCAACGGGCACTATCCACAGCATCCGTGCCCTCGACGCTGGAGCCGACTGGATTGCTGCGAGACGACGGCAAAAGACCAGATGGTGCCACCTTAGTCCCGTGGTGTCTCGGACGCACACTTGTCTGGGACGCCACCTGTGTGGATACCTTGGCACCATCTCACGTCTCCAGCACGGCTCGTAGCGTCGGGGCCGCGGCAGAACAGGCGCAGCTACAGAAACGGCGCAAATATGCGCAGATCAGCTCAAACCACGAATTCCTTGCGCTGGCTGTAGAAACGCTTGGCCCGTGGTCGTCCGACACGAGAACTTTCTGCAAAGAAATTTCTACCAGATTGGTCCTCGCCTCGGGGGATCCCAGAGCTGGCACTTACTTCGCTCAGAAGCTCAGCCTTCTGATTCAGCGAGGTAATGCTGCCAGTATTCTGGGAACCTTGCCACGCGGTGGTGAGTTGGATGGCGTGTTTATATTGTAAATTTAGCCGTAGTTTTTTTTTTTATATGTTTTGTTTTTGTCATGTGTTAAATTATGGTTTTTAATGTTATGTTTTAACATTAAAAAAAAAAATGTTAGACTTACTATAACATGCTCAATTTTATAAATGCTCTAAGCCGATTACCCATCATATGCCAGAGGTACGGTACGTCCGGCTAGGGGTAGGTACCTACAGTACAGCGGGTCTGAAATGACTATTAAGATGGCGTTGTCAACATACCCTTATGATGATTAGGCACAAGAGAAATAAATTCAGCCATGAATTTCGACTTCAGATGTCTTTTTAAAATAACAGCCATTAGGGCCTCTGTTATCAAATAATTTCATCCCAGCAACTTATCACCTTCATGAAAAACACATCCCCAAAAACCTCAAAAAATTCGTGCTAGTTGACATCTTGCTGTAACTAAAATATTCACCCTGTTATATCTGGACCTCCTCTCGTACGAGCTGCCAAACTCCATGCTCACTGAGATATGGAACTAAAGTCAACACTACCAAGGGCACCAGACACGTGATTCCTAAACTTAGACTAGGTTTAGTAATAAGCCTACAGTCTACTTAGTAACACGTGTATCGATTCCGGTAACATCGGTTGGAAGAATTCGCAATACTAAGTCACGATTTTGCTTTCAGCTGTTCTGTACAAACCGTGCAAGGGTACCCCTGGTACGGGGATTCGAATATTTCGGCACGACGGTGACATGCTTGGTGGAAGCATCAAGTATGTCGCGTATGTAGGTCAGGTTTTATAGGGTATTGTCTTGCGGAGCTATCGTGTTTGTATGGTTACAGGAATGAGACATGGTTTTCTCTATGACCTTTGTCTTGTAAGCGACTAACTTCTAATAAAATTGAGTCAAACTTGAATTTGAATAGATGAGCTTCTCTCCGCTGTCCGTCTGTCTGTCCGTCCGTCTGTCAGCGTGCTGTATCTCTAGAACCGAGATAGTTAGATAGTTGAAATGTTCACAGATGATGTATTTCTGTTGCAGCTTCAACATCAAATACTTGTAAAACAGGATAAAGTAAATATTTAAAGGGCTCCCGTACAACAAACGTGATTTTTTGCTCGGTTTTGTAGATAATGGTACGGAACCCTTGCGCGAGTCCAACTCGTACTTAGCCGGTTGTTTTGTAATTTTATAACAATATTGAAATAGCATACATAACACAATCACGTTACCAGGTGGGCATCCTGGACGCGGACATCTGCGGGCCGAGCCAGCCGCGCGTGCTCGGCGTGCGCGGGGAGCAGGTGCACAACTCCGGCTCCGGCTGGTCGCCCGTCGTCAGTATACTCTACTCTACTACACAACAGTCACCTGACATACCAGACCCATCCAACACAACTTAAACTACAGACATATTTTTTACAAACAATTTTTTAAATATTCGTTTACTTATAATATGCGATTCCTACACGTATAATTTTTATACATTGAGTCTCTCCCTGATCCTATGATTTAAATACTTATAACCCGGTTCATCAAATATTCGCGAAATATACGTTTCCCCACTTTTGTTTTTTATATTACCACCTACTAAAATAAAAGCAACGCAATATCTCATTCTATGAATCCACAAGAGTTTGAAAGCGCACACAAGACCATGAAAACGCTAGACGTTACAATGAAGAATCATGAACATGATGCTGGCAAATGCACAAGACGTGCGGCGCCATCTTTTCCTCGGCTGAGGAAAGAAGAGAAAAAAAAACTACAGACATCTAATACTATTAAATGTCTGTGACTCAAACACCGAATACACAACAAAGAAGAGAACAAGGACTAATGCCCGTTTTCACCAAAGATCCCTAACTTACCTCCTAATTAGGAATCCCTTTGGCTAAAGCCCCCTTAAATTTGGTCCTTACCTAAATTCGTTTTACAACGTTGAGTGGACGCCTAAATAAAGGACACCTAGTAAAGCGTCAGTTTGTAAAAAAAACAGCATAGAATAACACGATAATTGAAACCGCCACTTAAACGCTAAGGGGTCGAGCATCGGCCCCGTAAACATAGGAGATCCCTTAAAGCATTAGGTGTCCCTTAACCGCTGGTGAAAACGAAATTACTGGCAGGTGTCACCCTTAAAATTTAGGGATCTTTGGTGAAAACGGACATAAGTAGAGTAGAGAAAGGAGAAGGCGAAGAAACACATTGGGAACATAAATACCTATTTTCGTGAAGGCTACGGGAGGAGGTATTAAAACCGACGTAAAGTCGAGAATTGTGTTAACACAAACAACTATGACACAGTACTATACCAGTAGTTATGAAAAGTAGAACTCGCGAGCACAAGCATTATTGCAATGACACTCCATAATATAGTCTGGCAAAACTAACTCTGCAGTGATGTAAAATTGATGAAATATAAAATTTTGTACATGGTAGCACAGTGCATACTTCAAAAAACTTTTCACACTTTTAATTGGTTGAACCATAGGAATGATTTTTTAAAGTGTAAACCACACTAGGTATATCCATAAAGATAGAGAGATTCTCGCAGCTAGCGGTCGAGTGACCATAGCTTAGTTGGTAGAGCGTCCAAACCGGTGAGTTGGAGGGCGCGGGTTCAAATCCCGCTGGTTGCTAAAATTTTGAGGACTATAATAATATCTTCTTGGTTAAACCATGGTTGAACTTTTTGAAAACATAACCAATCAGAAAATTCAAATTGCTTAATACCCTGACATGTTATGAAATTCACAGGTAATGACGTAAAAACTGATTGCTATATAGACGGGCCCGATTGCTCAGTTGGTAGTATCCCTGCCTTCTGAACTGAGGGCTGTGGGTTCGATTCCTACCTAGGACAAACATTTGTGTGATGAACATAGATGTTTGTTCTGCGTCTGGGTGTTATATTGTATTCTATGTATGTATTTACAAACAAAAAAAAAAGTATATAAGTATTGTATCAGTTATCTGGGTCATTTCGCTTGCTCAGTTTATTAAAGTTGTTGCTTGCTCGCCATAAGTAAGAGTTCTGCCTATAATTAGTTGAAACTAATGGAACGTGTAGTGGTGCATTAAATCTGGTCAATCTAAGTGGAACGTTTAGTTTAATTTTACTTGCAAGGCCTGGGCAATCAACGATATTGCTCGTAATATTCAGAAGATATACAAGGTCTGCGATTTCGCAGTTGTTTGTCTATACTGTAGGTCTATTTTGACAGGCCTGATAGCTCAGTTGGTAGTAGCTCTGCCTTCTGAACTGCAGGTTGTGGGTTCGATTCCCACCCGGGACAAAAAATTGTGTGATGAACATAGGTGTTTGTTCTGTGTTTGGGTGTTATATTGTATTCTATGTATGTATTTACAAACAAAAAAAAAAGTATATAAGTATTGTATCAGTTATCTGGTTCCCATAGTACAAGCTATGCTTAGTTTGGGGCTAGGTGGCGCTGTGTGAAATGTCCACACATATTTATTTATTTATATGAAAAAGTTTTTGGGGTTCCATACTACTCCAATGCAGAGTTTGCTTTGCCAGAGTCTACTTATCGGGACGTCCCGAACTCGGGCCTCCCTTATATCATTGTATTATTGTAATCTATCACCTCAACCGTGAAAGAAACAGTGATCAAACCTTATTTGTTTATTTTCAGTATGTAACGGACAACCTATCGCTGATGTCCATCGGTTTTCTATTGAGCAGCCCGGATGACGCCGTCATATGGAGGGGGCCGAAGAAGAACGGTACGACTATATATTTACTCAACAATTCCCCTGTTGGAGATTTATTATTTTTACACGCCATGCCTGTTATCCAGTATTTTTTTTTTACAAAAAAGCAGCTTAATTTTGACACTAAACGTGTTAGTTGTCTATTTTCACACAGGGCTTAATCGCGCTAAAAACAGTTACTGTTACTTACTGGAACTGTTAGGTAGTTGTAATATATGAAAAAGAATCTTGTCTAAATGGTTTTTACGTTAAAATGGAACTGAGTTGGGTCTCGTCAGTCTTAAGATATGGTTTGTTGGTCTGGGGTAACTCAACGGATATAAATAAGGCATTTATAGCTCGAAAAAATGTGTGCGTGCTATGTGTGGAGTACCGCCATATGAGTCATGCAAGCCATTATTTAAAAAATCAAACATATTACCCCTTCCATGCATGTACATATTTGAATTAGCAGTATTCGCAAAGACTACCCACACTATTTTAAAAGGGCGTGTGATATGTTTCCTAGAGGTACTTGTAACCGTGACAGACTGGTCTTTGATACACATCCAAAAACAACATTGTATCATAAGCAGTGTCATGCCATGTCTGTAAAAGTTGACAATGCTCTACCTAAATATATAAAAGCGTTAAATTTAAAGCCATTCAAAGCGGAGTTATTAAATTGGTTACGACATAAGAATTTTTATACAATGAATGATTTCTTAAATTTTAAAAACTAATATTGTAATAATAATATAGTAATAGATAAGTACCGAATATAATAAATTATGACTATTGTATGCTTATTCAAGCCAAATGTGACGAAACGAACATTTTATATTAACACCGCATTGTACCACATTGACTGCAATAGAGATATTTGTATTTACAATTTACATCAATAGGTATTGCTTATTCTACTAAAATCAACATAGATTACTTTTGCCTGGAAAATTGTTTCCGTGAAAACAGGAAAATGAAGCCGCGGGTGCCTATAGTAATATGATGTGTCGTGTTACAGGCATGATCAAGCAGTTCCTGAGCGAAGTGGACTGGGGGGACTTGGACTACCTGCTCATTGATACACCACCAGGTAAATAATAACTACGAACATTCATTTCAAAAAAGCAAATTAGTTTATCGAGCGCTTGGTTGATGCGATGCGTGACCAACATTTTGGCATTTATTTGACACAACAAATCAGCCGTGAGGTTAGAGGCCAATTTTGATCACTGTCGCTAGAACATTCGGTAGGTAGACGACATGTAGACGTCATGACGACGAGAAAAAATGGCAAAAAGCTGCTTTATATTGGCTATGTATCGAAATGGCGTATTGAATAATTAGTTAAGTACATCCTTACATTTTTAAATGACAAAATAGTTTATTTATTTATTTATTGGAAAACCAACAGCTTATTTTAATAAAATAATGCAATAGATTAGCTATAGAAAGCCAATTACAGGTTCTCAGGAATAGATCTAATTTAAGGTAATTAAACATGCGTAAACACTGGAACCTACTTAACTTACATATTATTGTCAACATATTACAACTGAAGTTAAACGTCCGCTAAGAAGAATTCACTGCTCAGCCGTCGCCTGGCCGAGGAAGCGCTGGTGCAAAATAGGTCAAGGTCATTTCGCTTGCTCAGTTTATTAAAGTTGTTGCTTGCTCGCCATAAGTAAGAGTTCTGCCTATAATTAGTTGAAACTAATGGAACGTGTAGTGGTGCATTAAATCTGGTCAATCTAAGTGGAACGTTTAGTTTAATTTTACTTGCAAGGCCTGGGCAATCAACGATATTGCTCGTAATATTCAGAAGATATACAAGGTCTGCGATTTCGCAGTTGTTTGTCTATACTGTAGGTCTATTTTGACAGGCCTGATAGCTCAGTTGGTAGTAGCTCTGCCTTCTGAACTGCAGGTTGTGGGTTCGATTCCCACCCGGGACAAAAAATTGTGTGATGAACATAGGTGTTTGTTCTGTGTTTGGGTGTTATATTGTATTCTATGTATGTATTTACAAACAAAAGTATATAAGTATTGTATCAGTTATCTGGTTCCCATAGTACAAGCTATGCTTAGTTTGGGGCTAGATGGCGCTGTGTGAAATGTCCACACATATTTATTTATTTTATTTTTTATACTGTACGTAGAACTATTAGTATGAGTCTCTGAATTATCACCCCCATGTAGAATAAATTAATCATACCAGTCTCTGCCCTCCAGGGACCTCCGACGAGCACCTCTCCGCGGTCCAGTACTTAACAGGATGTGGCCTCTCCGGGGCGGTGGTGGTGACCACTCCGCAGGAGGTGGCCTTGCTGGACGTGCGGAAGGAACTCTCCTTCTGCGCCAAGGTGCAGGTGCCGGTGCTAGGCGTGCTCGAGAATATGGCGCACTTCGTCTGCCCCAACTGTAAGGTAAGCCTTATTTATACGATAGGTGGACCGACGATCCGGTGAAAACCGCAGGGAGCCGATAGATGCAGGACGCGAGCAGCCGCTCAAAGTAGCGCTCTCTGATGATGATAATTATTCAAAACACAAGCAATCGTGAAAACATAAATAAACCTCTATGGTGTACCGGCTACAAAACGCATTTGAGTACGTCATCAAATGCGAACTCATCATTGTTATCATTTTATTAGGTTTTATTAGGGTCATTTTTGCAAAGTTCGTCTAGATAGGTACCACCGCTTTGCCAGTTATTCTGCCGCCAAGCAGTAGTGTGAAGCACTACTGTGTTCCGGTTTGAAGGGTATTGTAGCTACTGAAATTACTTAAGAGACTTTATGACCTGATCTCATAGTCTAGTAAAAGTTTCAAGTGATTCTGCAACCGTTATAGGCCGCCGTGTCGCTTAACATTAGATGAACTACTAGCCCGACACGTCATTAATTCTCATAAAAATAAACTTAGGGATATTTTAGAATTTTTTATCATCCACTCTTCTTCTTAGCCATAACACACCCTAAACTTTCTTAAGTAACCTTGTGAACTTCCAGAGCCGCAGCGAGATATTCCTAGCGACGACCGGCGGCGCGAAGCAGATGTGCGCCGACCTGAAGGTTCCCCTCCTCGGCTCCCTCCCCCTCGACCCGGTGCTGGCGCGGTGCTGTGACGACGGACTAGACTTCCCCAACTCACCCGCAGTCGATGCTCTCAACAGTATAGTGCATAGTAAGTACAATCCTACCATCGCAGTGACTACAATCATGTAGTTACAGTGAGTACAATCCTGCAGTCACAGTCAGTACAATACTGCAGGTACAGTGAGGACAATCCTGCAGGTACAGTCAGTTCAATCCTGTAGTCACAGTGATTACAATCCTACAGTCACAGTGAGTACAATTCTCAAGTCACGGTGAGTACAATCCAACAGTTACCGTGGTACAATCCTCAATTCCCAGTGAGTTCAATCGTAGTCACAGTGAGTACAATTTTGGAGTCACAGTCAGTACAATCTTCAAGTCAGAGTGAGTACAATTCTCAAGTCACAGTGAGTACAACCCTGCAGTGACAGTAAGTTAAATCCTGTAGTCACAGTGAGTACAATCTTGAAGTCACAGTGAGTACAATCCTACATTGTTAAAGAAATTACTGCTAGCTGACTAGTGGCCTGTGTGCTATATGAAATTTTATGTAGACCCAATTTTTTTTATAAATAGCTAAAACTGTGTTGTAATACCACATTTACAGAAAACAATCAATAGACACACAAGCATAAAACTAGGTGTCACAATGGGCGGTCTTATCGCTTAAAAAGCGATCTGATTTAATTTACGTGATGTATGAATAACATGGTTTTATTTCGTTGCAGAAATCGTGGCCGCATGCGAAAACCCTTCAAGTTGAAATCAAGATCGACGTTAAATTCATTAGTTATGATAAGTCCTAAGAAAATAAGCAAACTATTATAATTTATTGTTAATTGTAGTCAAATATACTACAACCGCGGGGAGCCGATGGATGTAGGAGCAGCCGCTCAAAGTGGCGCTCTCTGGGAGAGGCCTATGTTTAGCAGTCGACGTCTACTAGCTGTTAATGAAGATGATGATGATGTAGTCAAATATTTTGAATTAAATTTTTGGCATATTTAATACTTATTAAATGAGGTGTAGTATAATAATCATGCTGCTGATAAAACAATGTTTATAAGTGACTTGTGCCTAAGGACAAATAAATGTTTTGTTTTATAATTGGTATTTTCTTTGTGTAAACATAGGGTAAATATTAGATGTGTTTTATGTGGCCCATTAGAGTTATTATTATAACTATTTTTATGTTTGACTCATCAAACTAGAACTTTGTTTCACTTCCCAAGGTTTGGTTAGTACCGTTAGAAGTAGCTTTTTCAAACAGTATTTTAACTGGGGTTAATTAATTAATTTTTTAAATGTAAAACAAGTAATTCACACATGGCGAAATACACCGCACCGGGAGGCCTCGGCCAGGAATTTGCTAACCACCCCGTCATCGCCGCCCAAGACACGTCTTGAGCGACCCGGAAGATCCTATAGCAGCCGTTGTTTCGGCTGCGCTAGGATCACCGGACCGGTCTAGCCCTTCTGGACACAGACACCGACGCTGCCGGCGAGGCCGACTTCCCCCCGTAGGTTAGCTAGAATGTTTGCGACTTTCCACAGGGTCCACTCCTCCAGCGGACGTAGCCTTCTCGATCCACTTATCCCGGCAACAGCCAAAGCCGAGGCTCGCACCCCAGGGGTGCCCTTGAGCTAGTTGCCCCCCCACTTTTGTCGGCTGGGTGCCTTAAGCGCCTGCCCTCCCGCCCGGTGACGCTGTAAAGGTCGGTAGAGACCAACAGCATTAGCTCGTTCAAAATGAAAAGGAATTAGCTTTGGGGTCTAGCATAGGTACCAACCACTAACGCTAACTCCAAAATGTACTGAAATAACATTTCGGAAATCGCTAACTGTTAGCGTTTGGCGTTACCGTTAGCGGTTGCTAGACCTCCTGCCTCCTGGGTACTTTACTTTTGCCAAGAATCAGTTTTTCTTTTCTTTTATTTTGGCTCCACATATAGTGTATTTAGCCAGTGTCAAGTATTGTAATTATTCATCGTTAAAGAATGTATCACGTAAAGTCAAATCTTAGTCATAGTCCAGTCTAAGTCACGTAGTCGTAGTCCAGTCTAAGTTATGCTCCAGTGAAGTGGTGGCAACTTTACTAGAAGCTTCTATGGAATTTTGGAAGCAACAGGAAAACTCACGTTTCACCACATTATATCACTTGCCCACACTCATTCTCGTAATTCAGCACTTAATGCGTAAAACGCCACCAATTTGAAACATTAATACTGGAAAAGGCACAAGTTTTGAGAAATAATACAATGCAACGAACGTTTCCGCGTTCCCGCCAGACTCTCTCCCAAGAATCAGTTTTTCTGCTTTGCAACACAATGTGATCACAGATTAGAGAAAAAACAAATGGGAGTGCGTGCACGTCACGTGCCAAAAGACCAAAACCGGAGTTTTAGCGGGAACGTGAAAAAGTTTTTTTGTTGCATTGTATTATTCCAGTGTTAATGTTTAAAATTGATGGCGTTTTACGCATTAAGTGCTGAATTACGAGCATGAGTGTGGTTAAATGATGTAATGTGGTGTAACGTGGTTTTTCGTGTTGCTTCCAAAATTCCATAGAGGCTTCTAGTAAAGTTGCCACCACTTTACTAGAACATGACTTAGACTGAACTATGACCTGACTTAGACTGGACTATGACTTAACTGCGTAAAATATTCTAAAACTCGATGAGAATATACAATACTTGACACTGGCTAAATACACTATGTGTGGAGCCAAAATATAAGACAAAAAAAAAACACTGCTGAACATAAGCTTCCTCCAAATAGCACCACTTTGAGCGGCTGCTAGCCTCCAGTATCCATCGGCTTCCCACGGTTTTGAGCGGACTGTTTTAGTAATGAAATACAATGATTTCTATATTTATAAGTATCTGATCTCGAAATAGAAACAGGAATAGTCGATGTTTTTATAGCAGTAGCGTAATCAACAGGATTGGTAGTTTTTAGTTCCGTAGATCTCAATATGTGTGGCATGCAAACTATAATAATAAATTAAAAACACATGCGAGCTTGCAACAAGTTTTGCTATAGCCGTCGGTTAACCGTACTAATCGGCAGCTGATGTGTCCTGTAAGTAGCAGCCTGGTTTACTGGTCGGCTAGCGCTACTCGGATATTCTGAAATTCGTTACTGCAGTTACAAGTGACATTACGTGGTGGCTAGCCAACTCGGAACTTTACTCAAATATAGAGAACGAAGGCCTAACAGTAACAAACAGCTTCAGATTTGTTTGACATTGACAGTCAGTTGAGGATCGAGGAAAGTTGCAGTTTTTGAAGAAAAAGAAATGGAAATTAAAAAACTTTGAATATGCGATGCAAATACATTTCAAATTTCACTACATTTTCGTTACTTTGCGAGTAATATAATTAAATGGGCTAGTGCTGCACGCTGCAAGGCTATATTTTTACATCATTTTTGAAGCTCTGAGTTCATGTCATGAGATTGTAAACATTACGCGATTGCACAAGATTGAGATCATTTCATGGGCACAACCTTGATAAGGATCAGCGATAATGCCTGGACACGGCATGGATGAAGACGACAAGCCTTGTCGGGCGTGTTCTGACTTTAAATCTTGGGCTAAAAGTCGGAGCAAAGCTAATCCAGGAAGTTCTAACACACCGGTGGTAAGGTTATAAAATGGTAATTTCTGGAGTGTTCTACCCTTATAAAATTATATCACCCTTATCTTTATTTGACCACAAGATCCCAAAGTTGTGTCTCAAATGGTTTACAAATAATTTAAATATTATAAGAACTTGGTTATTTTAATCCTATCTTTTATTTTAGTTACCAGAGCAACCAAAACCGCTTCCAAAAGATTGTCCACTAGACAAAGAAGAATTGGGCAGATCTACATGGGGTTTCTTACACTCCATGGCGGCATATTTCCCAGAGAAGCCAACACAAAAAGAGTCGACCGAGATGGCAAGGTTCTTCAACATCTTTGCCCAGTTTTACCCATGTGAACCTTGTGCACTTGACTTTCAAGAAGAGTAAGTCATAACGACATTTTTTTACATTGTTATTCATTCATAATGTACATAGATAATCTGATTCACAATGCTTTAACTCCCAACTTTCATTTTTGTATTGCCTGAAGAAACCCCAAACCCAAAAACATGTCACTTGTGTAAGTGTACACAAGTACCATAACTTTATTATTACATTTCAGTATAAAAAAGAACCCACCGAAGACAAAATCAAGAGATGAACTAGCAAAATGGCTTTGTGAGCGCCACAACACCGTCAATATCAAGCTTAACCGACCCGTGTTTGACTGCAGCAAAGTGCAAGAGCGGTGGAGAGATGGCTGGCTAGATGGCTCTTGTGATTAACAATGGGTAGTTTCACAGTCAAATTATTCGCTTTGAATATCTTGAAAGACAATATAGTTGTCTGTTATGTTTCTCTTGGTATTATAATTAGGGATAACATTGGTCATTTATTTTTGCATTACTATTGGTTTTAAATCATCAAATGAATTTGTCATTATGCAGACCGTAACCTAATCATCCCTAGCATTGTAATCTATTTATGTTGTGAGTATTGCATCAGTACACACAAAAATTCCGTTACTGTTATCTGTCTTTATTGAATAGAGCACCTACAGCATTTTGATTGTGCATAGGATATGTCTAAGCCTTGTAAGCAATGTTGTTTTGTATGTTACTGCGGCTTTCAGTGAGATTAGTCCCATTTATTGACTAGTTTTAGAATTATTTTTAGTAAAGCATCATTGTGATTTCTATGACAAGTTAGTGCAAATGTGTTTATAGTTATTTGTATACTGTCTGTAAAAATGTATATTAATGTTTGTTACCTATAATATATGGTACTCTGTTGAGTTTAATGATTTATTTTATTTGAGAACCTCTACCACTGGCTTCTGCTATAAAATGCGGTATTTATACATCAGCACTACCAAAGGATATGGTATGCTTAGTCAGTTTGGTTAGTTAGACACCAGTAATTGCCTAATTGCATACCAAAAGGCATTAAGTGGGTTACGAATTCGCTGACTAATTGCCTACATGAGAAAAGCAAAAATATGATTAAATAAAAAAAGGTTTGAAATTCAACACAAAATTTATTGTAAAATGCACTGTTTTCCATTATTTCATCAGACAACAATCACAACAAGCGGTACATAAATCACTTTCTTAAAATATGATGTCACAGTAGGACCACGAGGACATGTATATCCTCGTGGTCCTACTAGTAGGACAAAATAGTAGGTCCACGAGGAAACACCGTAACTATGCCATAGCTTATACGACAATGGATTATAGACCTTAAAACTATTAAGAGTCTGTTAGCTCTCATCAGTTCTCATTTGGTTGCTCTCATAAGAACTCCATTTCCCTCTCAATGCCAACAAACTTCAGCTGTTCAGTTGGTCCATATCTGTGGAAATATAAGTGTTGTTAACTAAAATTCTCATCATCACATAGATTTTATACAGGTGCCCAATAAATAAGGAATAACTCGGAGGGCACTTGGGGGGATGAAGAAAAAATTTACAGTTAAGTGTAAGCTGAATATGATGGTGTTTTTCTGAATGAAGCCAAAAAAAAAAAGGCCTCCCCCAGAGAGCGCCTCTTTGAGCGGCTGCTTGCCTCCTGCATCCATCGGCTCCCTGCAGTTTTCACCAGATCGTTGGTCCAACTACTTTCGGTTCGTTGTCGCCACTCAAGAACCTTTCTTCCCCATCGGTTGTCAGTTCTACAAGCGATGTGGCCTACCCATTGCCATCTTATACATGTGACATCACCTGTAGTCAAAGAACAGCTCCTCCCCAGGTTGTATGGCTCGCTTGGCGAAGATTCCGATGCGATGGTCACCGTTCACCATCATCACCTTGGCGTAGCAGTTCGGGTTGATCGAATGGTTCGCGAACCGGATCTTGTTCCCTTTACGGGTCGCGTCCACCACGAAGTCTGGGGGAATAGATTAAATTTACATTGGTGTTTTGTGTTGTTGTACAAAAGATTATTCTAACGAAATTGTAACTGTGTCAAATCTGTTAAAACACAAAAAAAATACTAGGATATTAAAATTATTTAAATAAACATTGTCTAAATAAATGAAATTAATATTTTTAATATTGCATAATGCAAGAAATAAATAAATGATCCAAGCAAATAAAATAGCAAACACCAAAGTAAATTCAACTAATGAACAGAAGATGGGTTTTTTGATCCGGTTATGGTTAAAAAACTCTTAACAAATTCTTACCAAGGCATGGTCAGAATCAGAAGTTAAAGTTTTTAACAGCTATTGGTTGCCTTAACTAGTTAAGATAACTAATGGTCAAATAGGATACTCCCGAAAGCTCCTAAATCTGAAACGGGACAAACTCCGGCGAGTCGTCGGTATTGTCACTGGTCACTGTTCCCTAAACAAACACCTGTTTACAATAGGTGTCACAGACAGCCCCTTGTGCAGAAGAAACTGCCGCACATGTGCTGCTAGAGTGCAGCAGTGTGGCCACGCAGCGAACGGAGTTCCTTGGGATTCCTGGAACAACCCAGGAGGCCTGCGCTGACATTCCCGGTCTGCTGGCCTTCCTGGATGACATCGGGTGGCTAGACTGATGTGTGCCACCTCACGCAAAAAGGGCCGCTGTGCGGCCTAGTTGCGGAAAAGGAGCCCGCACACCAAGTACCAATGGTCAAAATTCTAACACAGAATTTTTCACCTTAACTACGGATGAAAAAACCCAGCCTAAGTAATGATAATGACATTGTAATGAAGGCATGTACTTAATAAACAAATAAGGCTGACCGTTGTTGAGGTTGAAGAGGAAGGAGCACATGTACTTGTCGTAGACCTTCCCCCGGCGGTCGGCCTCGTCCTGCGAGATGATCTCCCCGCAGTACTCCGATATGAACTCGTTCTTGTGCGCCGCCTCCTTCAGGAATATGCCCCACCCCGCCACGTCGCTCGGCGCTGCGGACAACACGTGGACTATTGCACAACATTCACTATCAATACAGTTGACCAACGATACAACTTTCCTTACAAAAATTAGTAGTGTATTTCAACTGCTAATCCTACGAGAGGAAGCGGGAAACCCAATGTGTCTTTTGTTCCATCCTGCTCTGTCCTTTGGGCCGGGGGGACAGTCCGCCCCACACTAGCCACGTCCATACCCAGCAAGAGGTGCTTGTGCAGGCCGCGCTGCACGGAGACGTTCCGGCAGGGGGGGGGGCGGGGGGGCGGGGGGACAGTCCGCCCCACACTAGCCACGTCCATACCCAGCAAGAGGTGCTTGTGCAGGCCGCGCTGCACGGAGACGTTCCGGCAGGGGGGGGGGCGGGGGGGGCGGGGGGACAGTCCGCCCCACACTAGCCACGTCCATACCCAGCAAGAGGTGCTTGTGCAGGCCGCGCTGCACGGAGACGTTCCGGCAGGGGGGGGGGCGGGGGGGCGGGGGGACAGTCCGCCCCACACTAGCCACGTCCATACCCAGCAAGAGGTGCTTGTGCAGGCCGCGCTGCACGGAGACGTTCCGGCAGGGCGGGGGCGGGGGGGCGGGGGGGACAGTCCGCCCCACACTAGCCACGTCCATACCCAGCAAGAGGTGCTTGTGCAGGCCGCGCTGCACGGAGACGTTCCGGCAGGGCGGGGGGGGCGGGGGGACAGTCCGCCCCACACTAGCCACGTCCATACCCAGCAAGAGGTGCTTGTGCAGGCCGCGCTGCACGGAGACGTTCCGGCAGGGGGAGGGCGGGGGGGCGGGGGGACAGTCCGCCCCACACTAGCCACGTCCATACCCAGCAAGAGGTGCTTGTGCAGGCCGCGCTGCACGGAGACGTTCCGGCAGGGGGGGGGCGGGGGGGGCGGGGGGACAGTCCGCCCCACACTAGCCACGTCCATACCCAGCAAGAGGTGCTTGTGCAGGCCGCGCTGCACGGAGACGTTCCGGCAGGGGGGGGGGCGGGGGGGCGGGGGGACAGTCCGCCCCACACTAGCCACGTCCATACCCAGCAAGAGGTGCTTGTGCAGGCCGCGCTGCACGGAGACGTTCCGGCAGGGGGGGGGGCGGGGGGGGCGGGGGGACAGTCCGCCCCACACTAGCCACGTCCATACCCAGCAAGAGGTGCTTGTGCAGGCCGCGCTGCACGGAGACGTTCCGGCAGGGCGGGGGGGGCGGGGGGACAGTCCGCCCCACACTAGCCACGTCCATACCCAGCAAGAGGTGCTTGTGCAGGCCGCGCTGCACGGAGACGTTCCGGCAGGGGGGGGGGCGGGGGGGCGGGGGGACAGTCCGCCCCACACTAGCCACGTCCATACCCAGCAAGAGGTGCTTGTGCAGGCCGCGCTGCACGGAGACGTTCCGGCAGGGGGGGGGGCGGGGGGGCGGGGGGGACAGTCCGCCCCACACTAGCCACGTCCATACCCAGCAAGAGGTGCTTGTGCAGGCCGCGCTGCACGGAGACGTTCCGGCAGGGGGGGGGGCGGGGGGGGCGGGGGGGACAGTCCGCCCCACACTAGCCACGTCCATACCCAGCAAGAGGTGCTTGTGCAGGCCGCGCTGCACGGAGACGTTCCGGCAGGGCGGGGGGGGCGGGGGGACAGTCCGCCCCACACTAGCCACGTCCATACCCAGCAAGAGGTGCTTGTGCAGGCCGCGCTGCACGGAGACGTTCCGGCAGGGGGGGGGGCGGGGGGGGCGGGGGGACAGTCCGCCCCACACTAGCCACGTCCATACCCAGCAAGAGGTGCTTGTGCAGGCCGCGCTGCACGGAGACGTTCCGGCAGGGGGGGGGGCGGGGGGGCGGGGGGACAGTCCGCCCCACACTAGCCACGTCCATACCCAGCAAGAGGTGCTTGTGCAGGCCGCGCTGCACGGAGACGTTCCGGCAGGGGGGGGGCGGGGGGGGCGGGGGGACAGTCCGCCCCACACTAGCCACGTCCATACCCAGCAAGAGGTGCTTGTGCAGGCCGCGCTGCACGGAGACGTTCCGGCAGGGCGGGGGGGGCGGGGGGACAGTCCGCCCCACACTAGCCACGTCCATACCCAGCAAGAGGTGCTTGTGCAGGCCGCGCTGCACGGAGACGTTCCGGCAGGGGGGGGGCGGGGGGGCGGGGGGACAGTCCGCCCCACACTAGCCACGTCCATACCCAGCAAGAGGTGCTTGTGCAGGCCGCGCTGCACGGAGACGTTCCGGCAGGGGGGGGGGCGGGGGGGCGGGGGGACAGTCCGCCCCACACTAGCCACGTCCATACCCAGCAAGAGGTGCTTGTGCAGGCCGCGCTGCACGGAGACGTTCCGGCAGGGGGGGGGGCGGGGGGGGCGGGGGGACAGTCCGCCCCACACTAGCCACGTCCATACCCAGCAAGAGGTGCTTGTGCAGGCCGCGCTGCACGGAGACGTTCCGGCAGGGCGGGGGGGCGGGGGGACAGTCCGCCCCACACTAGCCACGTCCATACCCAGCAAGAGGTGCTTGTGCAGGCCGCGCTGCACGGAGACGTTCCGGCAGGGGGGGGGCGGGGGGGCGGGGGGACAGTCCGCCCCACACTAGCCACGTCCATACCCAGCAAGAGGTGCTTGTGCAGGCCGCGCTGCACGGAGACGTTCCGGCAGGGGGGGGGGCGGGGGGGCGGGGGGACAGTCCGCCCCACACTAGCCACGTCCATACCCAGCAAGAGGTGCTTGTGCAGGCCGCGCTGCACGGAGACGTTCCGGCAGGGGGGGGGGCGGGGGGGCGGGGGGACAGTCCGCCCCACACTAGCCACGTCCATACCCAGCAAGAGGTGCTTGTGCAGGCCGCGCTGCACGGAGACGTTCCGGCAGGGGGGGGGGCGGGGGGGGCGGGGGGACAGTCCGCCCCACACTAGCCACGTCCATACCCAGCAAGAGGTGCTTGTGCAGGCCGCGCTGCACGGAGACGTTCCGGCAGGGGGGGGGGCGGGGGGGCGGGGGGACAGTCCGCCCCACACTAGCCACGTCCATACCCAGCAAGAGGTGCTTGTGCAGGCCGCGCTGCACGGAGACGTTCCGGCAGGGGGGGGGCGGGGGGGCGGGGGGACAGTCCGCCCCACACTAGCCACGTCCATACCCAGCAAGAGGTGCTTGTGCAGGCCGCGCTGCACGGAGACGTTCCGGCAGGGCGGGGGCGGCGCGGGCGCGGGGGGCGCGGCGCGGGGCGCGGGGCAGTCGGCGCCGCACCAGGCGCACAGCTCGGGGTCGCACTCGCGCACGCCGAGGTAGCAGGGGCACTGCTTCGTGTTGCACGTCGCCTTGCACCGGCAGCCCGGGAAACGGTTCTGGCCTGAGGGATGATAAGGCGCGATTAATGACGAGACGAGCTAGTCGTTCACCAGGACCCGAAGTCTGCTATTTTATTAATTGTGTCATAATGGTTCATGAATGATACCATCCGGGCTAGCATGCGCACCGTGAGATAATTTTGTCGTCACTTTATGTCGTCATAAATAGATATATCACGTTATGTCTACCTGTGCTAACATGGCAGCGCAAGAAACTCATCTCGTGCTGTCAAATGAAGAGATAACGCGAATGTTTATCTATCTGTGGAACTTTTCTCGATTTTTGTCGACAAACGCTAACATGCACACAATCGTCTCTATTTGACACGGCGCGAGTATTTTCTCGTGGTAGTTTTTGAGGATGAGAGATATCTAGAGAAGGCAAAATGGCATTTTGATATACTTAGGTACGTAAAAAATATAAAAATTTAAAAGATAAAAGATTATAAATATGGCGGCTACTACCGCAAACATAATTGTGTTTCATTTTATACTTACTAATTAACTTGGTTTATTGTTGAATATTTCATACTGTTACATAATTAAAATATGTATAATTTACATTAAAAAGAATCAAGCTCAAGCTAGATGCATGGGTTGAAATTTTCAGGATTTTCATTAATATATAGGTACAAACAGACCTGCTGGTTTCAATATTTAGGCTTAATCGAACTTTACTCACGTTTATATGCCTGCATTGTATATAGGGCGAATTCTGAGCTTGCAACTTCCATTTTCAATGTAAATCCAAATTTTCGAGCAGGATTTGAAATTTTTTTTTTTGTGGCAATTGTCTATTCGACATTTCTGCCAGCTTCACGTCAAGAATAAAAGTAACGGAATTTTGAAGAAAGTATGATCGGAAAGGTACTACTTAACATATGAAATACAAAAATAAATAACTAGAATTTAAGGTCATTTAGCATGAGAAAGTCGATAAGGGCTAAATATACATGAGGGTCAATGGAAGATAAAAGTTCATATATATGAGTAGGGAATGAGATATGTAAAGAGCTAAGAGAATGAAATAAAGATGAATGATCCAAAAGTGGACATGAAAAAAAGATATGATTAAGATCACCTTCATCCAACCCACATTCACAAAGGGAAGAATCTTTGACACGGATTTTTTTAAGGTGAGTTGGAGAGCAACAGTGGCCCAGCCTTAAGCGGATCAACATGGACGTAAAGCGCTTAGGAAAGTGCCACCGTGAGAACCAGGGTTTACAAGGGATGTCAGGTTGAACTTTGGCGAATGCAGAACCCTTAAGTCTACTGGAAGATCTCCAGCCAGAAGACCATGATTTTTTTAAGTACAATTTTGGAAGAGACAGGAGGTCATGCGGGAAATTAACAAACGGAACCTTATCGCCACAAACAACTGCCTCTTTAGCCACACGATCGACTCGTTCATTCCCATAGATACCAACATGGCCAGGGATCCAAACTAGCACGACTTCAAAGCCCTTCAATAGACATTCAGATAGAGATTTTTTAATTTGGAATATCAAAGGATTAGTGGTTTTGAAGAGAAAGGATTAGACAGTAAAGATTCTAAGGAGCTTCGAGAATCAGAGAAAATGATAGAGCGACGTAATTTAAATAATGTAATATATTTTACAGCCTCATAGATAGCTAAACATTCTCCAGTAAAAACTGAAGATTCAGGAGGGCACTTGATTTTCTGAACAATATCATACTGAGCGTGAAACACACCACAGCCAACACAGCCAACAGGAGAAAGCTTTGATGCATCTGTAAATATAGTATGCCAACCGCGCCACTCTCGATGAAGAAGTTCCCTAAAATACTGATTGGCAAACATGTCACCTTTGCAGATGTCAAAATTTAAGATAACTGTAGGTTGTAGTAAGATAATATCGAACTCGAAACTGTAAATCGGAAGCATGGGAGACCTGAGCGTAGGATCCTTTATGGATTTAAAGCGGGTGAAACTTTTGAGAAGCAAGAGAGCTGAGAGCTGTTTACGTGCCCAAAACCGGGAAGTAAAAGCGTATTGCTGAAGAAGCTGGAGTTTAGGCACAAGAGGGTGGTTTGAGAATTTAATACACCGAAAGAAGAAACGATCAGCCAGAAACTGACCGCGAAGATAAAGGGGGGGGGGATCAACGCATTCAACCTGAAGGGCGTTAATTGGAGATGATTTCATAGCACCTGCTATGATTCGGAGAGACTTAGACTGAATTAAGTCCAGTTTCCTTAAACCAGCTTTATTAGCAGGTTCAAGCAAAAAGGTACCATAGTCCAAGACACTCCGAATAAAGGCATTGTAAAAAATCTTTTGGTTGAATGGATGGGCACCCCACCATACTCCGGATAAACACCTTAAGGCGTTTTTATTTTTCAACAGACGGTTTTTTGACTTTATGCTATGAGAATTATATACTCTTTGCTTTTTGGCGAAAGACAGAAACAGCAATATATAACTGTTTCTGTCTTTTAAGGTCACGTTCATGTAAAAAACCACAGAGCAAAAAAAAAACGCTTCCCCTCTACAGCGAAGCGTCATTTGTTTCATAGCTCTGTGTAAAAAACTATGAAAATGAATGAACGAAAGCGATGTTGCCATATTAAAATACAGTAAGAGTTATGAAGGGCAATATTGGTTTGTCTACACGAGATGCAACGACAAACATCTCTATCGCGGTGTGCATGTTAGAGTAAACGAGAAACTTGTCGACTGTGTTAACTTACGATGAGACCTATTCAGTCTTTTTTTTTTTTATTTATAATTTTTTTTTTTTAAAGGACTACAATACACCCTTAGCCAAACAAATCAACCTAAACAGAGGAAACCTTGGGGAGAGGCAATACATATTTGAGATTAATATAATTAGGAAATACTTAAGTATATCTCTCCAGTCATCCAACCCGCCAGCGAGGTGGGCATGAAACCCCGGTTGCATTGCTATGTCTATCAACAGTATTTAAAAAAATTGTCCCCAAGGGACCTTTATCCATGCAACAAAAAAAACATCTTGAGATACGGACAACATGGGAAATCGAAAATCACGAATGTAGATATTGAAGAGTGGACATTATGTAATACTAAGGCCTTCGTTCTCTATATCCGAGTAAAGTTCCAAGTTGGCTAGCCACCACGTAATGTCACTTGTAACTGCAGTAACGAATTTCAGAATGTCCGAGTAGCGCTAGCCGACCCGTAAACCAGGCTGCTACTTACAGGACACATCAGCCGCCGATTAGTACGGTTAACCGACGGCTATAGCAAAACTTGTTGCAAGCTCGCATGTGTTTGTAATTTATTATTAGTTTGCATGCCACAAATACTGAGAACTACGGAACTGAAAACTACCAACCCTGTTGATTACGCTACTGCTATAAAAACATCGACTACTCCTGTTTCTATTTCGAGATCAGATACCAAAAACTTTTTATCCAGACCACTAATACGAAATTAAAGCAGGGCAAAACCGTACACACTACTTTGGGTGTGATTGATTCTCAGCTGTCAAAATCAAAATCAGTCGTTACTTGGGTGTGCTTTTGAATACATACCAAAAAATTCCGTCTTGCGTAATAAAACTGTGCCGAAATCACTCGAGGCACGAATCACAGAAGCACACGATCACATTTCACTTGTAAGTGGCCTTAATCATGTATTTTTATAAGATTATTTTAATTATTTCTATTTGACGAAGAGTTAGAACCATTTTACAATAAAAAGTTGACATGTCAAAATCAGTATTGCCACACGACATCTGAATAATTACCCGATTTCTTTTGTATGGATTTCCAACAGATCCATGTCTAGCTGATCTTTGGATAAAAGTAGTTCGAAAAAGTCGAAATGAAGATTGGTGGAAACCTAATACTCGCTCAACAATATGTTCAACGCATTTCTATAGTAAAGAATACACAGAACACAGAAGTGCAATTACTGATAATAGTTTTATTGTCAACTATAAACGTTCCACGCGCCCACTGATTTTCCATTTTTAAGATTTTTTTTTTTTATCTTAAAATATGAAACATAATTTTTTTTGAGGCCCAGGGGGTCTATCAAAGATCACAATCGCTAACGCTAACGCCTCACGCTAACTCCAAAAATGTATCGAAATGACATTCGCTACGGAAAAGTTAGCGAATTCCGAAATGTCATTTCAGTACATTTTGGAGTTAGCGTGAAGCGTTAGCGTTAGTGGTTGGTATCTTTGCTAGACCCCCTGTGCCTACATAACTATTGTTCTTTAATCCTTTTAACTTGGTATATTGAAAAACTCGTGAGTTATTAAAAGAAATGTTGGATAAACTGCTTTACTTAATTTGAATCCTTTTTATTAAAAGATTGCATGAGCTATCTATAGACCTTTTTCTTGTCTATAGATAGTAGTATGATGGTAATTAATTTTATTATTTTATATTTTTTTAATGTAGGCGTTATATAATTTTTATTATTTACATTTTACATCTAGCTAGATTTTTATTTAGGTACCCGACTAAATCGGGTAATACTATTTATATGGTATGTTGAAAGAGGAACTGACATTAGAAGAAAAAAAAAATGTGCTCTATGGTTTGATTCATGTTCAAACAGGGTTAAGTATGGAGACTTCGATTCTGGACCTATGTAATAGGGGGAATTCTGTGTCAGATACTTATAAATATAGGAATCATTGTATTTAATTACTAAAACAGTCCGCTCAGAACCGTGGGAAGCCGATGGATACTGGAGGCTAGCAGCCGCTCAAAGTGGTGCTCTTTAGAGGAGGCCTATGTTCAGCAGTGGACGTCTTCAGGCTGATGATTATGATGATGTGTGACTACTAAAAAATTTTATGTTCAATTATAATATGTTAAATACTTATGTAATATTATGATATTTTTGTTTTGTGTTGTTTTAATTTTTATTATTACGTCAAGATAAAACCATATTTCAGGCACCTATAGGTATTACTAATTATATTTCCCGTTGAACTAAACAATGTAATCTAAATTCGTATTACATTTCTCATTACATCAATTTAATTAGTTGATACCCCTTTTTGTAAAGGTAAATCCTTACCTACTTACTGTTTTAAGGTAGGGAATAAATACTCTTTGAAGGGCACCTATCGCACCGCAGCATATAACTAGCACATAAAAATGTCAAAAAAAAAACGAACCCAAAATGGCGTCACTGACAGCAGTCAGCGTGACTATTAAACGAACGAAATGAACAGTTGACGTTGCTACAGACCATCCTAAACTTTTACTCACTGAGTAGTTGATCGAAACTCTGTTTTCGTTCGTGAAACTGAAAAGAATTACTCGCCGCCTTTACGTCCCGATCAGTATTACTCACTGGCTAGGTAATCGTAAATTTAATCGCATATAGAGAACGAAGCCCTAATTGTAATGGATACTCACAATCGCTGCTACACTGACAGAACTTCTCACAGAAGTTCTGCGACTGCAAGCACGGACACATGCTGTCACACGGCTGGTTCGGGTGGTCGCACGGGGTGTAGTTGTAGCTGGAACATAAGGACATTGTTACTGAACTAGTGAACAATGTTATTACATACACTCAGTGGACAATAGTATTGTAATAAGTGCGTAATGTTACTGTATTTTTTTGTAGTTAGTGGAGGGCATGTTGCTGTAATTACAGTATCAAGGGCACATTTACTTATGTGTGGACATTTCACACAGCGCCATATTTTGAAACTGAGATTAGAGTGAAGATGAAAACATTGTAACTGTAACCGGACCAATGTAACAAGCAGACATTGTCAATTTAACAAAGGTGTAACGTTATTAGCAAGTATATAACACATATTAATTTAGTAACAAGTTTACAAAAGACAAAGTATTTTATTGCTAATAGGCTATTCATGGCATTTTTACAAGTCAAATTAACTTATTATAGTCTTGTAACTATAAAAAGTTTACTGTAACTGGAACTGTAGAAATTGTACATTTAAATAAGACCGGACCCAAAATACTGAGAGTGGCTTTTTGGATTTTATATGGAAGTAATCACAGAACTTTCTAGTACTTTCTAAATATGTTTATGTAGCATTAGGTTTTACATATGAAATTACAACGGTAGACATTATGTAAAGTGTACATACACGTGATGCGAGGCGGAGTCCTTCTTGAGTTGTATCTTCCTACAGTGCACGGACCAGAGGCGATGCTTCTTCTTCTTCTTCCGCGGTGGTGTCAGCTCTGCTTCTACCCGTCTCTCTTCTTGGCCCGTCTTGATCCAATATGTGTATACCTGAATATAACATTCTTACTGTTAAAAAAAATTGGGAAGAGACAAAAGTCCGTGGTAATTTTACGTTGTGCCGTCTTTAAGCAAAATATGTGCTACAGAGCCAAATAACTGATAGAATACTTACAAACATTTATATTAGCAGACTTAAAATAAAAGGAGAATGTCTGTGTAATTTAGACTGTTTTTGTTACCATGTAATTTTGGCAAAGATCTTCAAAGACCAAAAACAGAACTCCATTATATCTATATTGTGTCTGTGGAAAAACTCACAGCGAAGCTCAAGTAACCATTTCTTAACCTATCGGTTAATTTAAGCAGCTTTCTGTGCAGTCGGCCGATAGGTTAAGAAAGGGCTACTTGAGCTTCGCTATTTAAGTCTGTGGATGGTTTACAACTAAACGCTACCGTGCTTTGGAAGTTTGAACAGCACGTTAAGCCAACATCAGTCCCGGCTGTTGTTCAGCTAAGTAAGCGTAAGTTTAACTGTGCCCATTTTCAACCTTACAGTATAACTGTTATTGTAATTGTGAACGCTATCCCTAAGTGAACAAAGATCATTACCTGCTGACTGCTCATTTTCAACTTTACGTTATGACCAAGTGTACAAGGATTACCTGCTGGCAAGTCTTGGAGAGCATGAGTTGTGCGATTGCGCAGTAGTTGGAAGGGAACACCTTGTGGAGAGCCCTGAACAGGGACTGGTCCGATCCCGTCCACTCCGCGTCTATGTCGCCCACCGACAGACCTGGGGTTGACCTTGTATTATTATATTTTATGCTATGCATACGTTTGACACTGGAAGACGCAGCGTAGGCCGTCTAGGTGGACCGACGACCTGGTGAAAGCCGCGGGGAGCCGATGGATGCAGGAGGCGAGCAGCCGCTCTAAGTGGCGCTCCCGGGGGGAGGCCTATGTTCAGCAGTGGACGTCTTCAGGCTGTTAATGATGATGATAATGATACGTTTGACAACAATTATTCACCTGATGGTATCTAAGGTGGAGCACATTTTCCCACGAGATGCCCATTCACTAGTCTTGAAAAGACCCAGGAGGAAATACTGTTGCTGGAAGAGCATTCCATTGCACGTGTAATCAAGGCTCATTTGCCCAAACGGCCCCAACTGCGGCCGAAACTGCGTGTCACCGACTGACACCGTGTGGTTGAATGAAAGTGATGGCGGTTGGTGTTGGTATGAAAGTAGATTTTGAACTGGACACTTTCCTATAGATTAAGAATCGACATGCTGGAAGGAAGGAAAGTAATACAAAAGTATATAAACAAATTATAATGGATATATCCATTGGATATGTTACCTAGCGCGCTATAAGCGGGTTCGGATGGAGTTTCCGCTCCGTTCTTCAAGTTGGCGCCGTTGGTGCTCCAGTTACTGTTGCTCGAGTTACTGTTACTGCCTGGAAACAAAAATGTATTGCTTATTTCAAATTTTCCTTTTGTTCGAGGAATTAGGGGTTCAGAAGGGGGCGTTTATTAATTAAAAAATGAGGTCATTTTGGCTATTTCTTGACACCCTCTTTGGCGAGTTGTCATGAGATTTGACTTGACCCGTGATCTCATGCGAGATTATTATATAATAATGAAAAATAATGCTTTTCATTAATTTTACCCAGTTTTTTTCGCGTTTGTAGTTTCTTGCGGAAAAAGAAAATTACGTGATATCTGTCGAGACCCTCTTCTGCCCCACGTGAGACTTGGTGAGAATCGGTTAACGGTTAACCCTCTCTCCTCTCACGTAATTAATACATGATCTTATATGTCATATAAGTTTTACTTGGCCCTATAGGCCTCCCCGAGAGAGCACCACCTTGAGCGGCTGTAGCCTCGTACATCCATCGGCTCCCCGCGGCTATCACCAGATCGTCGGTCCGTAGCTTGCCGAAGATACCGGTTTAGGTAATAAAAAAGTGTCGGTTGACCTTTCTGGTAGCGGTTGCTGTCGTTGCTGTCCTCGGAGGAGGCGTCGTTGGGCGAGTCGAGCGCCGCGCCCGCCTCCTCCCCCGCGAGCCGCTCGCGCGCCAGCTTCTCGCGCACTCCCTCCTGCAAGTGTGCACCTTATCTACTCACCGGTAGGGGGGAGAATTGCGCGCACTGTGCCTTGTACATGTACATACGTGACAACCTCCGTGGTGTGGTGGTTGAGCAGGTCGGCTCATAACCTAAAGGTGGCGGGTTCGATTCCCGCGACAGGACAAGTATTTGTGCCCGAAAAAAAAAGCGCAAATACTTGTTCTGTGCCTGAGTGTTGTGGGACCATGGTCCTCGTAGTTCCTGGGTCCCTAGATACAGGGAATCTTAGTTAGGGTCCAGGATCTATGTATGTGATCGTTGGGAGTTATTTATTTATTTACTGGTACTTCGAAAATTCCACAATGTCGAAAAAGACTTTTCTCGCGGACTCCCTTCTGCAAATGTAGATCTCATCTACTCAGCTGTAGGGGGTAGAATCGCGTGCACTGTGCCTTGTATATACGTACTGGTACTTGGAAAGTTCCACTATTTTGATAAAGACTTCGAACAAAGCGTTGCTGAAATACTCTAATCACTAGAACAACAAAATTCATCTATATGAATTTCCTGCTTTCCGGTAGCACTTTATTTAATTTTAATGAATTCAGAGTGAAAAATTAAACCATAGTCAATTACTTCTTCTCATTATAAAGTCTTAGCCTTATTAATAAACGTGGAGTGCCTAGGGTTGGATTAGTTAAACCTGTTTTTGTCTTTTTCGATCGACTTCGATGTTCCAATGAAAGAAAAAGACAAAATTTGAATGTTAAAGTAACTAATCCAAAGCTACTACGCGTTTATTGATAAGGCCGTATAGGAATAGGCCCGTATTTTATAGGAACTACACCGTGTACAAAATTTATTATGTGTTCTACACTGTCGCAGTAGCAGATAGACAATCACTAAGCAGAACAAGCCTAATATGGCTATACAGAAATCAGAGTGATATATAATATTTAGTGGTCCTGTAAAGACTAGCTGCATCTGAATCTATGTTCCCGATGCCATGTACGTCGTACTTCTCTTTTAAGAATTGAAAGTGAGTAAACAATGAAGAAGATCCCTTCACTACTTTTCTTTAAATTATGTAAGTTATATAATACTTACACGAGTTTACATTAACACACCATTAATGAAATAAATGTTAATGATGTGCATGTTAATGTTTTAGAATGTTTGAACTTTCCTTCATCGGTGCAAGTTATAATCAACACTAGCAATAACATTCTGATTGTAATTGTAAAATTGTAATTTTTGAATACTAGCCTTTAGCTCCGAAGAATTCTCGTTTTCTCGGAACGAGAACGAGATAATGTTGAAAGGAGATATTTTAATTTTACTCACCTTCCCAATGGCAGCAGGAAAACATGGTTTTGAATGTTTATAATTTGTTCTAGATATTTCAAACATAATAAATTATTATGGTTATTATGGTGGTGGATTTTCATCAGGTTTAGTTGGTGGTTTAGCACGGGTTGTACCATGCATCAGAAATACTGGAGGCTGACAAGTTTTTACGATTAGAAACTATCTACGGTATTACCAAGTCAAAGATAAAACTGTAGTGATCAGTCGAACAGAAAATTGCAATGATTCTCCAAAGTCTACAATTCAAAACAGTAGTTTGAAATGAGTTTTCTAAGTCTGACAGAAAATGTTTAATATTACAATGAGAACTCATTGTAATTACATTTTCTGTTAGACACGGTAATTTTTTGTTTGGCTTGTGATTATCTCAGTCAAATAGAAAATTACAATGATTTTCTCAGTATTACATAACATTACAATGATTCTCTCAAACAAACAAAAAATGACATTGCATGTGCGTACACATAAAAGCGAATTTACTTTTGTTATTACTCTTTTTTGTTCTCATGTTACTTTTACTTTTGTTGTTACTCTTTTTTGTTCTCATGTTCTATCTGATGACTGTCCTGTATATTTGTATATAGAATGTAAATCCGATTTTGGCCGTAGGTTTAGTGTATAAGATTTAAAAACTTTGTTAATTAAGGGCTGTGGATTTAGAAAAATAAATAAAATAAAATAAAAATAAATAAAATGACTTAAAAATTAATAGGAAATTAAACAGCATCTGTCCAAGTTAAGACTAAAACATAGCCGAATACGAACAAAAATGATTCAAGTAAAGCAGGTATTTGAATACTGAACTCACCAAGAGCATGAAGCAGTTGCTACCGCAGGGCTCCGTCTTGCACTTGAGGTCGGGGCCCTTGCGCTTCGACAGGTTGGGGCCCGGGTGGCACGCTTGCAGCCCTGATCAAACATATACATGCATTATAGAAATAACCCAAAATAGAGTTACTCCGCTCCCTATCACAAAAAGTCATACACAAAAGTATTTATTCCTCTAGTAAATAAAAATTTAGAGCATGGGTGGGGTTTGAATATACCCCTCAAGTCTTTTTAGCAAGGATATTACTTAGCCTCCGTGACATGTAATTTAGTGAGGAGGCGAAACTGCTAAATGAGGAAACCGTGATAAACATTATTTCTTTCATGTGAAATGGCAGGAATGTAATGATCGCAGGACCAAGGTTGTCAAATGGCAGGATTGTGGACAATACCGAAATGTTTAGGCAATTGATAACTAATAATTTAGCGAAATTGTAAGGTCATCTATAAATGATAATGGTAGTTAGAATTATTTTCAGAGAGATGCCAAATATAATAAAATGGGAACAACCTGCCTTTGAACTTCTTGTGGTAAGTATATTATCGTTTACTTTTTTCTAGACGACTTCAAATTCTTACAACTACATAATAATTGAATAAATAGACGAATATGATAAATTAAATGTACATGTAAGTAATAGCAATGTAAACATATAATAATACGCAAACAAGTAAGACGATAGTAGTGATTGATTGAAAAGGAGTCATACATATGATTTGCAATTATTATTAAAAAGTTTTTGTTTTTAGAGTTTTAGAAAAAATTTGTAAAAAGAAAAACGTTCAGGTATTTACCGATGGTTGATTTAATAAAGAATGAAACCACAGTAGAAGGATATTATAATATTTATAAGATAAGATCGAAAATGATCAGCAACTGCATGACAATGTGAGGACAATAATGACATGGTGCACCTTCCACATATTTTTTATAAGAGCAATGATTACATAAAACCGACTGGATAAAATACTACTTATTGTGTATTTAAATTTTTGTAAGTACTATATTGGGAAGACACTGAAAAGCAAAGATTTCTGTGGTTGTAAGTTGTAACGTAGTTATTATCACTGACCCTAGTTTAAAACAATTAAAAAAGAACTGTGGTTTGTATTTGAATTGTTTGAGATGTTTACACAATTATCACACGAAAAGTTATTTTAATGAGTGTCAATCAAGCAGGCTGCCCACTTGATGGTAAGTGGTCGCCGCCACCTATGGACATTCGTAACACCGAGAGCATTGCCGGTGCGTTGCCTGCCATTAGAGGGTATTATAAAGGTATTGTTAGCACATGTTATTGTAAGCATAAAAGTTTATCATTTGCCTTGAGCTTGATGCAAATTAACCAGACTTAAAATTACTAATTTTTAGTAATTATGATGTAAATGTGAATCAGAAATGACAGAAAACAACATGAAATGTTTAAAAACAAGTATGCAGTGAAGACAACAGCAAAACAACAGGCAGATGGAACTTAGGCAGTACGCCTTACCTGTCGCCGGACTTCCTGTCGGCCAAACAGAATAACATATGCTATTATATCCCTAATCATTATTATATTACTAAGTAATTATATATATAATTTAAATATAATTATATTACGTCACATACACAACATAACCCTATATTTTATATAAGTGCTATAAATGCCTATTTCAGCCAAATTCAATCATTAAAACTAGTAAATTAATAAATCAAAAAGTAATATAATCAAATCTTACAGACTTATGACTAAGACTTGATTATGAGATTTGATTTGATTACATTACTTAGAGTTTAAGTTGCAAATTTATTTCTAACATTATTACAGTTAGCAGATTGTTAATTTATTTGATTTGCAAAGATAATCATCCATAGTTTACTATGATATTGATAGTAAACAAAAACATATTTGAATATGAAATAAGAGCATTCAAAGTATTTCTGTCTAAATAAGTTTAACATCAACACATTTGAATATGAAATCAGAGCATCCCAAATTATTTCTACCCAGTTAAGTTTTAAAAGTAAAAAAATTCAGAATATGGTCAAATACAAGGCGACCAAATCACTAAAATAGCTGGACATTGTGTAGCAAAAATCAGTCTTCTCTCAAATCAATATTGCATTGAAAAAACTGCATATCTCTGAATTTTTTTATCCACAATATGCTAACATTTGACCACGGTCTCAAAAAACACCTGTTCTACCGTGGTCGGTGTTTCAGTAGTTTCGACCTGTAAAAGTATGAATGTTAGTGTGTACACTCACTGTGCAGGAAGCAGTCGTACTTGAAGCAGCGGCGACAGAAGAGGGTGTGGAAGGAGTGCATGGTCTGGTCACGTGACACGGACTCGGCGAGCGGGCCGTCGATGTTGGGCGTGCACTCCGGCGGCAGCGCGTGCGGGTCGCGCACCGACGTCAGCTCGATGTATCTGGGGGGGGGGGGGGGCATGCCAACTTGCACACACACTGGCGGCTGGGAAGTCAGCGCGAAACGCGGAGCAGTAACAAAGTTATGATGTTCGCGGGAAGAGGTAAGCGGTGTGCGCAGCGTCTTGCAGCATACTTCACAGCCGCCATTACGTTTGACTCGCACTCTACATTAGTCTGCGCTGAACTCAATGGCGGCTGTGAAGTCCCTGCGAAACGCTACGCAGAAGCAAAATTTAGGTGTGCGCGGGAAGAGGCAATCAGTGTGTTCAGCGGCTTGCAGCGCACTTCACAGTCGATAGCCGTTCTCTCACAGGGAGAGTGTAAACTAGGAGTTGGAGACTGCCTGATCGATCAAAAGGGTTGAACAAGACAGGACCTGCGCCTGATGGTTAGCATAATAACCGGTCACTGTGAATTAAATTATTACCTTCACAAAATTGGAGCAACAGATAGTCCACTGTGCAGGGGCTGCATGCAAGAGCAGGAAACTGTGGAGCATGTGGTGTGGCATTGCGTGGCCACAGAAGATATAAGAATTAAAACGGGCCTACGCAGCGAGTTTTCAAGCTGCGACGTTCTCGAAAATCGCTCATCATCATCATCGTCATTAGCATGCCCTGGCACAATCGCTATAGGTGCACACGCTTTGGCATTGTCATCATCACCATTACCATCCCTACCAACACTGGAGCAGCTTTGCCAACAACCCAGGCCTGTGCTCCGCTATTTTAAGGAGCTGGGTTGGCTAGGGTAGACAGGCTGGCAGGGGGGAATGCACAAAACACCCTTTGCGAGACGTCAGTGCAGGCCATATCGCCCCCAATTAGAATTAGAATTAGGGTTGATCGCGGATAAACAAAATCAGGTGAACGACTGGCTCGTCACGTTATTTATTCTCATAAAAAAGCAAAAAAAGAGTGACACATATCACCTCTGGGCCACACTTTGCTACATAATGTTAGCTTCCAACTTACTTTTCTCTGAGCTCCTGAGCAGTTCCCTTGTCAGGAAACTGTGAGCTGATAGCTTGAAATATTATGAATATGGGGAACTGCTTCTCATACATAACCTTCTTTTCAACCTCCTTGCTGATTTCTTTCTCCTTCTCTTTATCTTTATCCTTTTCTCTATCTTTTTCTTTCTCTTTATCCTTTTCTTTATCTTTCTCTTTTTCCTTTTCCTTTTCTTTATCCTTTTGTTCTTTTAACATTTCTTTCTGCAATCAAATGTACATAAAAATGCATTATTCAAAATCCAACAAAGTTTTTAGGTGAACTTTTTGTTGTTAGAGTACGCAATTTTATTTAAATACTCACCAATTTGAAAACATTTTGTGAAGGTTTCTACGGTTCACAATATTGTGAACATCCAATTTGTCAGTTGAAACAAATGAGAGAAAAAAGGACATGAATATTTACAATATGTGAAGGTATACAAGAATGGTTTGTTCTACAGCCAAATAATTTAATAATTTAAAATAGTAAATATTGTTATTGAGTAAAAGAACAGGTTACAGGGATAGGTGGATAGATAAAGATGCTTTATTGTACAAACAACAAGGTACATAGGCGAATTTAATGCTAATAAACCTGGGTGAAACATGGACATTTTGAACAGGTATTATGCACTCTTTTGAGCATAAATAATTTTCCTGTCACTCCGTCACCTCAACAATACAACCTGCTCTACCAATAACCCGAGAGATTCAAATCAAGGATATACAAGGTGACCTTGAATTGGAATGTTATCACGAAATGGGGGGACTGGGACCATGATACCTTACAAGAGCCTTTAACTGGGTGTTTCAAAACCTCCATGGTAAAAAATAAATCCACTAGCAAAATTGCACGTGCGATCGCTACGAGAGTTAACAAGATACTATACATTAATTTCTAAACACAGGATGTTAAACTCATTTATGTGCACTCGGTCAAGGACAAAGTTCTACCACCCAGCTGCGCTAGGGCTATTTTCGAACGTAAACTTTACATGGCATTTCTTCAATGAAATACTATTAATTTAGTAAAGTTGTAGAAGAAACATTGTCTACCTTGGGGTGTAGATTAACCCCCTTTCGGGATAACATACCAATTCAAGGTCACCTTGTATGTTATCATGGAAATCTTTTATCTACACACTATAAAATCAGTAATCAGGATATTATAATAGCCTGGCCTGTGTTCAGCAGCGGACGTCTTTCGGCTAATGAATTGAAGTAATGGAAATTAATTTAAAAATACGATTTTCTATAAAGAATCTAAAATATACTTTACCTCTTTATCATCTTTGGAAAGCCGCGCCTCTCTATCCTTCTTCTCATCGGCAACTTCCTCCTTGGTCTGGTACGCCATGAGAGCATGGACCAGGTCCACAAACAGCTGGTCGTCTATGAACCCGCCTTCTTTGTCACCTGATAACATTCCATTGTTTTGTAAATAACAAAGCTTTTTCTCAGGGATCTGATAGATGCAGAAGGCTACCAGCCACTCAAAGTGTCTATGGGGAAGGTCTATGTTTAGCAGTGGAAGTCTTCAGGCTGATGATGATGATGACGAAAGCTTATTATAGTTGGACTATTGTAGAAGTCAAGGATCAAGACTGCAATGAGGTTTCCAAATAAGAGTACTAGGATATCTAAAGTTCTAGCTGCCATTTTAGACTACAATAGTAGATAGAGATGGCAATATATCATGCCACATCAGCCCCCTCACTCTTTTGGACAAATATAGCTGTTCAGTCAAAAAAAAAAAGTAAAGAAAGAACAGCTGCAAAAAAGATGCCAAGAGATCTCCTAATAGAGATATATTGACATGAATTAGTTTTTTGTTACTCTATTATTACAGATTGAGTATGTAACCATTATTGATACTTGAACAATAGATTAGTGATTTGCATAGACCAGTATTGAATAATCTGAAGATGTCTTGATTGTTGTGTGAGCATTCCCTACATGCAAACATATTGAAGGTTTATGAGTGAACAGGGAAGGCCCAGAATGGACCCGTGGCAACCCAGGGGTGAACTTGATTCGGACTTGTGACACCCCAAGCCGTCAAATCCATACAATGGCGTACCAAAGGTATCACAGGTTCTATTTACTAGTTCCCATGAATCCACCAATCGAACAGTGATGGGACAAGCTATTCACACACAGAATTCTAATTTGTTCATCTTATTACACATAAGGTTTCTGCAATCAGTTTAATTAATGGATTTGTCCTTTTGAGTTAGCATCATCCTCATCATTATCATTATCATCAGCCTGTACTGTATAAGCTCATCAGACGTAGGCCTGTAATAATGCACACCAGTCATTTTATTGTCTTTGCCTAATTAATTGAAAGCCATTTAGTATATGAGCACTAACAAAAGTAATATAAAATCATCGGCATCAACCTATACATTCCCACAGCTGGGACAAGAACCCTGTCTGACAGGGAGAGAGTGAGGCACCTGGCCAAGTTCAGGTTGGTGTTGGGACATCCTACATTATATAATATTCATTATCTATTTCTGTTCATACAAAGGCTGTCTGGAAGAAATCACTCTTATCAATAAGACCACCTATTGCACTACCTTTTGCCCAGTGTTTCGTAGTCTTTGTGTGTATTTGGTGTGCAATAAAGTATTTTTCTATTCTATATTATTGTGAATATGTGCAGATAACTAGTTTATTGGTTGACAGCATCATAAGCATGATTTGGTTGAACGGCAAAGCTTATGAAGTGCTTTAGAACAGTTTCTATCCAAATCTAAGTTTAGTAATGTGATATAAAAAAGCACCACCACAAGTTCAGAAATTTTGAAAACCCTATTCTAATAAGCAAAGATGTGTATGCCACACACCAATGTATTATTTGATGTTTGTGGAGAAAGTCTTTGAGTACTTTGGCCAGATATGATGCGGAACTTGGAAAAATCTGTTTCCGACACTTGCTCATGTTTTTCAATAGATCATTAATTTTGGCCAACACACATGATAGCTTCTATTTGTATAATTGCTATATTATTATCTGCTACAATTTTATGATAATTTCATTTTGAACTGAATAATTATGTTGTATTACTGAATAGTTAAGTTGTATTATACTGCTTTTATAAACAAAAGTAACTATGTGCAACTATTTTTGGCAAAATAAGCTGTGTGAGCCAGACATGACAAACACTGTAATACTTCAGGAGGTCAGGCATTTAACCCCAACATAGATTAAAAAAAAGACCTGTCTCTATAGCTAGACTTAAAATATGTGTAACAATCATTACAACTTGTTGCAAGTATCCATTGTATATACTTTTCTAAAAATATTAGATACTTGTGATTTGGTAGCATTCTCCACAAACAGTAAAATATAATGAAAAGCAGATGTACCATGCACTTTCCCGTCGTAGTTCTTAATGAGCTCCTCGATGAATGTACCATCCTGGTCGAGCACCTCATCCCCCATGTATGGGATATTGTGGAGCACAGTCTCGTCTTCCACCATGAAGTTCTTCTGAGTTGGCGCCCAAGTATACATAGTGGGGATTGGGTTCACCGAGTTTATTATGCGTATCGGGACTTGCTGAGTTGTCACCACACCTGATGCTGTAATTAAATGAAAGTTTGCATTTATGTCTTAGTTGGAATATAATAGAATAATAATTGGTACATACCTACATGGAATAATGGTGCTAAATGAAGGCGAAAACAAACCATGCACAACACATTAAAATATAATGACAATTCAACAAAACTTGTCAAAATTATCAGGTTGAATTGCTGCAGATAAGGAATGCTTGAGAAGTCATGATGCCCACTAGTGTAAATAAATCAATAGAAATAAATAGTACAACATTGAGCGCTTACAATCAGTGTAAGAGACTTCAGCTCGCTTCATGAGGCTCTCGTGGCTTGGCGCCGGAGCAGGGGGAGGCCAGAAAGGCCGCCCTCGTTCCGAGGTGGTCGACTCCATTGTCTCCACCGCTTCAGACATAATCCGTAAGTTCCGTGCCCATGCTACCTTTACCTCGTCTGCGCGCTTGAATCGCTACAAAACGCAAAATAATTCAAACATTTTCAACAAAAACATATAAAATGCTTGTCCGGTTGCCGCACCTTCACTTGACGCAGCCTCACATATTCCGATTTTACACGCTTCTTCCATTCTGCCGACACTTTAGATTTACTCATGGATAGTTTCTCTATCGAACTGGTTGATTGGAAATTGGATTACAAACACAAAAACCTGTAATAATATAACATCGCAAAGAAAGAAAAGTGAAAACCCGCCACCGCCACTTTTGTTGTGTTCACAGATTATTAGTAGTATGTGAGTTGTGATCAAAGAGTATAATGTTGTGATAAATGAATTTTCCGTTTATAAAAAGGTACTCTGTGGAAAAGAAATAAGATTCCAAAGAGTATATAATTTAACAAACCACAGAATGATGTTCAAGACTAACAGGTATTTTGCTAGATCTGTAAAACATAGAATAGAATAGAATAGAATAAACTTTATTGTATAAAAACTGTGTACATACAAAGGTCTTAAACTATAAAATTTGTCACAACAGTATTATCCATTCCGGACGTACAATAGGCATGGGAAAATTTGCGTCCCTACATAATATGATTGTCTTTTATTGTTCATCATCGAAGAATTCATTTACATTGTAGTGAGCCTTACCTATCAACCACTCTTTGAGATTATGTTTAAATTGGTAAATAATAATAAATAGTTTCGGAAATTGTTCCGGTTTTTAAATCGTTACTTCTATCTATAGTCTCATTCATTCTACTATCCATATGTGTATTTTGTCTGTGTCTTTAATATTGAAATTATAATATATAATATTAATTCTATAATCTATAATTCTATAATATTGTCTATGAGTTTGACGAAGCAAAAGTGCGCTGCCATTTTCTGTTGAGTAAATTCTTTGGAAAACAGCTAAATACCAAAAGGTGAGCATGTTGAACCAGGTATTATTTGTTTATTCTTGTCTAAGTTTAGAAGCTTTATCCGTAACGCATGCTTTGACGTGACATATTTCGCGTACTCCCGTTCGGATTACGTAATTTGTTGTTCCTCGTCACAAAAACTATTTACAACGTTCCCGATTAGTATTTGAAGTTTGAGGGCGTCCACCGACCCGAAGCAGAAGAGTAGAGCTGATGTCTACACCGAAAAGTTATTCTGTTTGTAGGTGTGTGCGCACCTACAAACTGCTGCAGGTTATGCGAGGGACCTAAATAAGTATGTCCTCGTATCGCGGCGCCTGGGACGGCGGGCCGCCGGGCGCGGAGGGCGAGTACGCGCCGCCGCCGCCGGGCCTGCCCGCCACCGACCCGTGGACCGGCGCCAGCTACAGCCAGTACGCAGGCTACGACTACTCGGCGTACGGCGCCGCGGCCTACGGCTACGGTTATGACCCCGCCTACTACCAGCAGCCGCGGCCCGATGGCGGCTACTACCCCGAGCCCGGCGCCGCGTACCCGCCGCCGCCGCCGCCGCCGCCTGCCTTCGACTACCCGCCCGACGACCGCGCCAAGGAACGCCGTCGTTCCTTTACCTCTAAGTCTAGAAGTGCATCTCCCTACGACAGGAGAGAGCGCTGTTTTTCGCGTAAGCGGGATGGCAGCTATGAGTCTAGACGTCGCCGCTCGCGCAGCACCTCTCGCCGCAAGCAGTACTCCTCAAGTGACCGATCGAGCTCTCGCTCTAGATCATATTCCCGTTCTTCCGCAAAGAAAACCAGAAAGAGAAGATCTGCCTCGTCTGGTTCATCTACATCGGATAAATCTTACAAGAAAAAAGCTAGTAATAGTAGACGCTGCAACCGATCCCTGACTCCGCCTCCACCTCCTAAAATTAAAAGCTCTCAATTGCGCAAGCGATCAGAATCTCCAGGCACACCAGACTCCAGATTAAGAAGATCCATTAGCAATAGTAAAAGTATAAAACGTCATTCCAGTAAGGACAGAAAGGGCAAGGAGAAGCGGAGGGATATGATAACGCCTCCCAGAAAGAAAAAGTCTTCTACGCCTCCGAGGGCAAAGAAGTTGGATCGATCATCATTATCACCGCCCCAAAGTTACAAACTGACCGATAGAGATAGCTCTCTCACACCTCCGAGAACATATAAGTATAAGGATCGCGATAGTTGTACTCCCCCTAGAAAAGCTAGAAACAGTTCAATCACTCCTCCTAAAAGTTATGCTAGAAGTAGTTCCGGTAGTTCTAAGTCTGGTTCAGAGTCCGAGGGCCGGAGACGGAAGAAGGCCCGCGGCGGGCGGCGCTCGCCGTCTCGCTCTTCCAGCTCGGGCTCCTCGCGCTCCTCTCGCGCGCAATCAAAATCGAAACGCAAAGCTAAACGCAAATCTGCATCCAAACATCGGTCACTGTCAGGAAGCCGCTCTAGAAGTCGTTCGAATTCGCGGCGCCGTTCCAAGTCAAAGACCAAACGGAGGTCGGCGAGCCCCGGCGGGTCCAAGTCGCGGTCGCACAGCGGCACGCCTAGTGACGAGGAGCTGCGCCGCGGACAGTTTACGGTGACAGATCGGAAACGATTCTGGAAACAGCACAAGCACAGGCAGGAAGAGAGGAGCAAGGAAGCTCGAACTCCGCCCAAGGAAGTGAAGCCTCCGCCGGGAGCCGTGGAGTCGACCAAGGTGGATGACATCCAGTACGGCGACCCGCCCGACGTGGTCGGACCGAACTTCGCCGA
This sequence comes from Ennomos erosarius, assembly GCA_963580505.1. Classification (NCBI taxonomy): domain Eukaryota; kingdom Metazoa; phylum Arthropoda; class Insecta; order Lepidoptera; family Geometridae; genus Ennomos; species Ennomos erosarius. The sequence goes on from OY756988.1 coordinate 776,927, forward strand.
GCTGCTCCCTCCGCCAGACCTCGCCGCGCTCGCAGCCGCCTCCACCTCCAGATCGAGGGCCATTCCTATACCGATAAAGAACGATGGCAGCTTCCTCGAGATGTTTAAGAAAATGCAGGAGGCGACTAAGAAAGTCGAGGAGGAAAAGAAGCCGGAAATCAAGAGGCCTACGTTGCCGTTCATAGGAAAGAGACGCGGAGGCAGAGTCCTCAAGACGGGTCTGGTGAAGAAAGCTAAAGCGATAGACGAACAAACGGTCGATAACACTCCCAAGGACGCGTGGTCCCTCTACATGCAGGAGGTCAAGAAGTACAGAGAGACTTCTTGCGAGGAGGAACGGAAGACCCGCCCTCTCGTCAAATGATTATTGCTTATTATTTTAAGTTAGTTTTAATTTTGCTATTGTGTCCCCCATTGTATTTTACGCGTTAACAATAATTTTCTTTTACTATCATAAATAATTCGAGTTATTGTAATCTTATTTAGACGCGAGTTAGCTATGTTTTCGATGAAACAGGTTTTCATAATAAAGAAGTATGACAATTTGTGTGTTGCGTTCTTTTCAGCAAAATGCCCGAGATGATCAAATCGCAAGCTGATATCAAAACCGCGCCTTTCGACCCGCGCTTCCCTAACACGAATCAGACAAGGTAAGGTAGACTACATGTTGCTAACTACACACTCATGGACAGGAGCTGCCTGCTTCTGACATCCCGAATCTCCTGCTAAACTGAAGAGTTTGTACACTATAATCACTATACACTACACTTGCGGCTTCCCGTGACTTCACACGCGTGGACTACAGTTTATTGTGAGCCCCCAGCCAGGGCCCTAACTTTTATATTCCCATTACAGACTGCATTTCATAATAATGTTAATTGTATTTTGGCTTTCAATCAGTGTGTGTTGCCTTATGACTTATGGAACTAAGACGGTCTCTTATTGTTTTCCTCATTAGTTAGCTCAAAGTCGCGCAACGAGCTATGGAGAGAGCTATGCTCTGTGTTTCCCAGCGGGATGCGCAGGAGCCAAAGCGACCGATATAGCTCTTAGAATTAGCCAGTTGAAATGGCAGTGAGCATTGGGCAGGCCACATTATTGTTCGTAGAACTAAACCGATGGGGATTAAAGTTGGCGACTGGCGACCACGAACCGGAAGATGCAGCGTAGCCAATAAGACCGACGATCGCGTGAAAACCGCGGGGAGCCGATCAGCCGTTCAAAGTAGCGCTCTGGGAGAGCCCTATGTTCAGCGGTGGATGTCTACAGGCTGTCGATGATGATGATTAATAATAATTGATTATTATTGTTTTCCTATTTCCTATCAAATTAGATAGAAAAAGAATAATTATCACGGTCAGGTTATTAAATAGGTCCGATTAGTCTTATCTATTGTATGTAACGCAATAGCCTTTATCTCTATGAACGAATCCTTTGCTGTTATATTTATTGCCTGTTTGTTTGTTTGGAAATCACTTAGTTTAGTGCCTACCTATATAATGTATCTGCCCTTATGTAGTACTGGGGCCAATTGTAAAGGCTGTAGTTGACACAAACTGTTGCTGTTCTTGTCGAATAGACGGCAATGTAAGAGACTGATATATTTTTAGTATTTTAAGGACTGTCAACTAAAGCCTTCAAAATCAGACCCACTATATATCTATTCTGTGCCTAAACCTAAACCAAACAAAGGGCTAGGAGCTAGGTGTTTGATAGCGAAGGCCTAAACAACATCAGGGTAACTCGTGTCGACGTTTCCTCGATCTTACATCAAGCTGGGGCCAAGACGTGGGAGACAACGTAAACAACCCTTTATAAACCACAAGGGAGTGCTTGCTCTAACGCAAGATAATAGTATGGTGTCTTTGAGCCGAGCCTTTTCAACTTTGTTTTAATTCCGGTGCGTCCCAGAAAGTCCATTCAACTTATTGACCATCACCATATACCTAAAGCTAAACAATTTTCATTCGGCTCACTCCCGCGGCAGTGAGCCTGAGCAGGAAAGTTGACCCGCGGCGCTTATATCGTTGAGTTGTATAAATTATTACGTTATGATCACCAACACAATGTACTGTGTGCTACTGTATACTATCCACGAGGACACGGCGGAGTACTACACCCATGTATTTTTTGTATCTCGAAAAGACCGCAGTGTCGCCTGATGGAAAGTGATGTCGCGGTCTACGATGCATGCTTGCCTAGAAGATATCTATTCAATCGCGACTTGAAGAGCTCCATTGACACTTAGCGGGAAATAAAGACGCTGGCAAAATGTTCCTTATACTTCGGCTTCGCTGAGAAATGACTACCACATAATTATACAGATACAAACGCAATTAAAACTCGCGAACGTTACTTCCAGGCACTGCTACCAGAGCTACCTCGACTTCCACCGTTGCCAGAAGGTCCGCGGCGAGAAGTACGAGCCGTGCCATTACTTCAAGAGGGTCTACCGGTCACTCTGCCCCAACGAGTGGGTGGACAAGTGGGACGGGCAGCGCGAAGAGGGCACCTTCCCTGGCAAGATCTAAGCAATTCTTCTTTAAAGTTAATTTATAATTACTTATGTTCTTAGGCATTGTGATTCCCAGCTTGTGGATTTAGTGAAATAAATGTGTTGATTCCATGGTTGGGTTTGATTTGAAATGGATTTGAGGGTCAAGTAACAGGTCGACACTTTTCCTAATGGACACTACCATTTTGATACTTTGGTACAGTCATTGACCATATTATATTGAATACTCATATCGACCATATGAATACGAAGCCGCTTTACTTGATGATGGCTGGCACCCATGTAGGTAATCATAGATAGCATGGCACCCACCTTATTCATTGTCATCCCAAAATCTAATACCTAATGCTGTGCATCTGAACTCACAAAATGCTATGAACCTAATACGTCCGGAAAAAAACGCTGACATCATTTAAAGCAGCGTACCAATGGCGTAGCGTATTTCACAGCCGCCATTGAGTTTGGTGTGGGCTCTACTTAGTACCTACATTTTAACTTGTGATTCTGCTGCTATTATAAATTAAACAACCAAATCGGTCCCAAAGATCTATTCATCAAGTCATATAGGTCCGGGGAACGCTCCCTTCTCCCGAAGGTCGTCCCAGTGCTCGATCCAGAAGTTGGGACAGATGGTCTCGAAGTACCGCTTGAAAATCTTGCAGTCGTCCACCGCGCCCATCAGCCGCGTGCACTTGTAGTAGTCGCAGTAGTTATCGTAGCACGCCCTGAGGACGGTTGGGAGGAAGCTTGGATAACTATACAGACTTATTTTTTTATAACTGAATAGGCCCGTATTTGACCGCAATCTCACGTGATGGAAAGTGACGATGCGCTCTACGGTGGTACAGGTACACGCTGGCCTAGAAGATACCTATTCACTCGCGACTTGTAGAGCTCAAGATTATTTGCTTTTTAGGCAATCTGCATGCAATCCATCGGCTCCCCGCGGCGGAACATTGTTTTTCCCCTTTAAAACTAATAATTTAAAAAACCTCTTAATTATACGTACCAAAAAGTACCTTTTTAGTAGTGGCATAGGCATGATTTGTATAAAATATAAAAACGCAATCGGTGTTGCGTTAACTTTTATTAATTTGAGAACTTAATTTTTGTACGCTGCGCCTTCACTGCCACGTAGGTTTTTATCGGATAAGATAGATACCGTCTATCAGATAAGGGAATAACTCAATACTTTGTTCTAGACTGATATTAGATATAGTTCATAGACCTTATTACGAAGCTAGAGATCGGTCTAAAACTCTAAATCCTAACTCAACTTTTAAATCCTAATAGTTCCACACTCCCACAAATCATTTTAAACTGTGGAGACAAGTATCTGAAAATCTTTATGAACCTACCAAGTGAAACCATCAAGCAGTGGAACACTGTATAATAGTAGAAAGTCACCTAAATAAACAAATATTGCATAAAAATTACATACATAGATCATGGGATGGGTAGGACTCCCTGTATCTAGGGACCCAGGAACTACGAGGACCATGCTCCCACAACACCCAGACACACCAAGTATTTGAGCTTTTTCCTGTACAGACCCGTCGCGGTAATCGAACCTGCCACCTCCGGGTTATGAGCCAGCCTGCTCAACCACTACACCACAGAGGTTGTTTCATGGTTTCATGTTACAGATACAGAAGGATTACATCATGGAGCTAATAAAAAAAAGAAGATCAACTCACTTTGTCTGATTTTGGAAAGGGTAGCGAGGGTCAATACGCATCGTCCTGAATTCTTGGTCGCACATTTTTATAGTTTAGTAAAATACAATAAAATTCAATCGTAAAAGTATATTTCGCAAAACTGACAAGATCAAAGAAAATTATATAATTTGACAAGACTGAAAGGAGGAATAACAAATGATTGTTATTTTTTTAATCTATGAGGCTTTATAACATTCTTTAAAACTCTTTGAAATCTGCATTTTTTTTGGTTTTGATATGATTTCTAATAGGCCAGTTTTAAAATCAATAAGGCTGAGTTGCACCATAATCACAGTTAAAGTTACTGTCAGATTTTGACATTAGCCCGCCCAGCGAAGCATGGACGGTGACAGGTAGCAGTTAAAGTTAGCGTTAAAGTAAGCTGGTGCAACTCAGCCTAAGTAAAGGTTATTTGTTAATTAAATTAATTACCTATACAAAATAACAAGACAAACAAAAACTATCTATTTACAACCATTAAAAAATACTAATGAATAATTTCAGAATTTTATACATAAATTAAACTGAACTTACTACCCATTTCAATAAATGCATGTACCACACCTAGCTATGTAACTTTTTTCACGATTTTTTAAATCATTCCATAAAACATTCCTAAACTTTTTACGTCTATATCTCGTCACTACATCTTTAAGTATAACTTCTACATAAGTGCAGAAACATTTTGATTTCGAATTCAATGAAGTAACAATGTACTGGAACAGGTAGCATTTTAGTGGCTATCACGGCTAGTAGCTACCGCCTTTAAGAAGAGTTTATCACTCAATTGAGAGCCATTTGCCATTGGTATGTGGTCAACACTACCTTGTTTGAATAAATGTATAAACTAATAACAATAAAAATATATAGCCCTAATGGTCAGTATCGGAGTGTTTGCTGGAGATGCTGACGGTTGCATATTGTTGCTGTCGATGCAAGATGCCCAGACATTGGAGGAGGCACTGCATGCTCGCCGCCGAAGTTGCCTGGAAACCATTACCTTATGTATTCTACAGTTGAAATAATAATAATAGTTGTTAAATTTAATAAAAAAAACATCTTTTGATTTAGTATCAGTATGAAGATGTCCACTAAGGAACATAAACATCGTTATTAACTTCCTCACAGATTCTTAATTTTTGTATAAAATAAATAAAACATCGATTTTTTATGTTTAAAAAAACATTGTACGTCAATTAGGTTGGGTTTGGGGTGACAGCAAGACAATCGAACAGGTGTGTTATATATTTTGCTAAGGAGAGGTTAAACTTACTTTAAGTAACAGTAAATCAGGGTCTGTATGTGGGAAGGGTGAGTCTGCTGACTCTATATATCTGGCCAAGGCTGCATCACTGCAAGTGCGAAAATATATTATTATATTAGTCACCAGTAAATAACAATTTTGTCTAGAATAAGAGAGCTGCCCTAAAATATCTGCTTTAGAATAAAATAACACTTGCATTTAAAATGGCTCTCTACAAGAGCTCTAATACCATGGTGTCTAGTCTTGTAACATTTTGGCATAGTGATCGGCGGCCATCTTGATTTTTTTTTCACATGCACGGCAACCTTTCAACCCTATGCCAATATGTAGCGGACATTCATACAAGCAGTAAATGGATTTAATGATCATTACATACCGCAACACTTTACAAGATTACTATCTTGTAAAGTGTTGCGGTATACTTTTTAGAGACAGAGACAAAAATTAATTATTGAAAATATGTTTAATTCTTTACCTCCTAGTTCATGCAAAATAGATCATTTATGTTTACCGTAGAGCACAAAACGATGTAATGATCATTAAATCCATCATCATCATCATCAGTCAGAAGACATTCACTTCTGAATGGACATGGGCTTTCCTCTCCTATTAACGTCCACACTGATCGAAATTATGCCATCTACCTCCACTGGATGCCTGCGATCTTCATATCATTGGTCCATCTACTGGGAGGCCTACCTACCTATATTGTCTTCTAGTTAGTGTTCTCCACTACAGATCCTCTCTTCCCCATCTATTAGAGGTTCAGATTCGAGTTCAATGTGCATTGTCTGCTTTTTTCTTTGATTTTCAATCAATCTCTCTCTATTAATTTGTACATCATTCTTGCTGAGTCCGAGAGAGGCTCAGCAAGAATGATGTTACAATCTCCCAGTTGCAATGGGTGAAAAGCAAATAAACTGTCTCTCTTGTCTTTGTTCCGGACACATTCCATGAGGATATGATACAGGTCGTCGATTGTATTACATTCTACACAGTTTGGGGAGTTACTTTTCCGCATTAAAAATGAAAATTTATTGCATGGGATGTATCCGGTCCGAAGTCTTAGTGCTAAAACTGTATAATGTCTGGCAAAAATACTGTTATCTATCCAAGGGTAGCGCAAGGGTTGTGGCTGAATCGTACGATACCAGATTCCTTTTTCGCGTGACCTGACATCAAAATATTCCTTGAATAAATCGTAACATTGATTTTTAATAGTTGAAATGTGATTTGTATAGTAAGTTAAAGGTTCAATAGGTACTGCTGATGCAGCCATCTTTGCTAAACTGTCAACCTTATCGTTTCCATCTAGGCCAATCTGGGATGCGACCCATTGAAGGATTATTGATATGTCCTTTTCCTGTAGCTTTAAAATAGTATCTAGAATGGAGTAGTATGGAGGTTAATAGGAGAGGACAGCCCATGTTCATTCAGCAGTGAACGTCTTCTGACTGTTGATGATAATGGATTTAATGATCATTACATGGGTTTGTGCTCTACGGTAAACATAAATGATCTATTTTGCATGAACTAGGAGGTAAAGAATTAAACATTTATGCAATAATTAATTTTCGTTTCTGTCTAAAAACAGGATACCGCAACACTTTTCAAAATTACTTCCTTAACATTTATTGCTTGTATAAATGTTCTCTACACATTGGTTTGAAAGGTGACCGCGCAAAAAACTTTTTTTTAAACTTTGCAGCGACTATTATGGCAGTCTTCATACAAAATTGTTACAACTTCTTTAAACGAGTTAGAATTAAAGTTGTTGTCTTCATAAAGATATTTCCATTCTGGCTAAGTATCTATGTAGTTAGTAGATACCTCATTTCTGTGGCTTGGAGTTGTTGTCTAGCTGATGCCATTGCATCATGGACTGCTAGTTGTTCCCGTGGCTGCAATGGAGGATTGGCACCCATTGCCTGAAATGTTGTGATTTATTTTCCTTTAACATGTTAATAATGAATAGGTGAATTCTTAAACTGAGTGTAGATGGCAAAATCCTATAGAATAGCAAAATATGCTTAGATACGACAGGACCAAATTTGATGATTAAAAAAATATTAGTATAAAAAATCTTGTCTTCTATTACTATTGAATCAATTTTGTGTTGTTTGACTATTAAACTATTGATTTACTAAAGTCATATCCCATATTATTACTGCCTTTCTATAATGCTGATAATGATGATGATATTAGTAATCATATTCTGGTAAGAAAATATCTAATTTTTTTAGGAAAAGAACTATTTAGTTCTCTTTTGTTAACAGAACTTTAACTTAATAACCAGACTCAACATCTGAAGGATTATTAATGCATTCTGCATCACCAGACTATTGATTCATCATACCATCATCCTTACTAAAAAATCTTGTAAATAAAATAAAATTGCCTTAGTATGAATCTCAGCAATAGCTCTAAGTCCATTGACCCACTCTTGCCGTGCTCTTGCATCAGTAGCCCTCAGTTTGAGCATATCCCCAGAGGCACAGTTGATGGTAAAGGTGCGCGAGTCTTCATCACTGGGACTAATTACAGCTCCTGCTAAATGGGCCTGGAAAATGACACCGAATATCTGTTACAGAATGCAATAGGGCAGAAAACAATATTTTTCTGGAGCTTCTGGCAGGAATAGCTAGAATATCTCAGCCCCATATTTTTTTTATTTTATTGAAGGATAGGCTTGCGCTTGACCACTATCTCACCTGATGGTAAGTGAAGATGCGGTCTAGGATGTAACGCGCTTGCCTAGAAGATACCTATTCACTCTCGATTTGAAGACTCCAAGATTGTAATTTTCGGGAAATATTAATTGTAATTACAGAACGACACTCAACAGCTGCTCTAGTCTGAGATTACATTACCAAAATGAAATCTTGACTTGGGTTGCGCACCATATTATTCACTATTAAGCATTGTTCTTTAGCGAACACGTTTACCTCTCCCCTAGCGGGCTGGCCTGGCTGTATGGTATCTCCAGGCCCATCAAACAGGTAGTACGATAACACACCAGTCTCAGGGTCTACCGCGAACCACCGCTGCTGCCATCCCTTTACTACGTTGGTGTACTTGTACAGCTGCCCAGACAGTGGCCGGTGTGACCCCAAACTAGTGGTTTTCATCATTTCAACCTATGATGATTATCTCGATTGTAAATATGTATTTTTGCTACTCTCGCATACCCACTAAATTAAAAAAAAGTTTTAAAGTTTCGTTTCATCTTTTTTGCGTTTTCTTTGGTTTTCTTGTTTTTGTCCACAGAGAACTTTTTTTGTCTAAATAAATATCACAGAGAACTTTGCTATAATAAATATAATATAATCTTCCTTTTTTATGCAAAGCCATAGAGAAATATAATATATTTCTTAGACCAAGGAACTTATACGTATACTATATATATAGCAAAGTTCTCTGTGGTTAGTATACTCTTTACGTAGTAAATTATATACTCTGTACTCTTTGAGCAACAGGGAAATGGATGGGATTTTCAGTTCACTCACGGATTTTACCTCCCTGGCTAGAAAGAAAGAAATATCTTTACGTTCCGAGTTTTCCAGTTACAAAGTACTTTAGCCTTTTATTTACACTTAGGCCGACTTGCGCGTTCACTCTAACCTCGTGTTACCTGAATAAATGCCTAACTCGGATTATTTCTGTATTTTATCTTGCACGTTAGAAAATTGACCACTTATCCCGTTATATATTTAACCCGGGGGTAATTTGACATGTTGATCCTTAAGCGGCTTTCACATACTTGGCAAACAGCGAACATCAAATAGCAAACACGAACTTGAGGATGGGTGTGTGTATTTTTATTTTGGTGTTTGCCTGTTTGCAAACACACATGTATCACTGGCAAACACCATTGATCGGTATCAGTGTCGGAATTGTGCATAGTTCTAAGGATTTGACAAATACGTTTGTCGAACGACAAAGCTGTTTGTGATGTATTCAAACGTTTGACAGTAGTACGCGCGTAGGGTTGCTAACCATACATTAATATATAGAACTGCACTATATTTCAAGGCTGTGTGCTAAACGCTGTGCGCAACTAGTAGGTTCTATATATCTCTTCGAATACTGCCGAATATTTAAGCCGCAGCGAATAATTGAGATTATTCGCTGCGGCTTAAATAAAAGAGGTAATCAGTATCCTATGTGTTCCAGTATCCAGCATAAAATATAAGCTATAGCTAGCATGCTACTCCTTCGATCGCATCGTCACTTTCAAGTTGCCTGTTGCCAAGTTTCAACATGCGGTCAGTAGCTATGCCAATATAACCTTCTTCATTTAGGGCCTCACTTATAAACGCCGCTTAAAGTTAGCCATTGCTTAAAACCTTCTGTCAACTTTTGACTGATTTGAAATGTCACGCGGGAAAACACTGATTAACTTTAAGCGGCATTTATAAGTAAGGTACCCTTAAAGTAATGTCGTTCCTGCTTTCTATTCCCGCCATATTCACACGAAGGAAATTCCGATATGAATTTAAAATCGCGGAGAACAAAGAAACAGATAGTAATAAAAATCCCTTTTGATTTTACTTAATGCATATTTTATGATACTTTTAATTTAAAAAAAGACATTAGATAGTGTTTATAAAAATGAATATTTGATAAATAATATATTTGTTTATCTTTTGTTTTTTATTATATTAAAAAGATGCTATATATTTCTCCGAAAAAAAATGTTGGCAGCCCTAACACGCTCGTCGCCTGCCATTTTTGCCCATCCATACCTAGCACTTTTGACTATCCTGTGGATGCAGTGTATGTGTTGAGTAATTTGTGGTCGGTGTTTGGGGTACTAGGTGTTTGTGGCAAACATCAAGCATGTAGAGGCGGCTTTAGGTATGTACGTTTTATAAGTTTTAAATTGACACTGGCTGAAAATGTTCTATTGATACCTCTCTAAGAAGTTCTATAATAGTACTTATATTCCATACTAACTGGAACAAGCACTTCGAACAGAAACGATAAGTTTTTCGAGAAGTTTTTTTTGTGTCTCGAGTTGTGAATGAGTTTAAAATAAAGTAGTAGGCCCGCAGTTTCATCTCTTCAATCACATAAGAACCGTGTGAAGCATAGGATGCTTAAACAGCATGTGCTATACAAACAACAAAGGTACATTACATACATAGACTGCATGCCTAGCTCTTCCTCCGGTAGGTGGTATATTCCCAGTTGCCCCCACATGGATCGCCTCCAGTTTAGTACATACATGCTACAGCTTCTAATTTTACTAAATCTGATAAAATTTAGTTGATTAATTTACGAAGTAACGGTATTATGCTATCCCATAGAAAGTATGATTTCTGTGCGATTGACTACTGTAATGTTTTTTAGTACAGTTTTAGTAAAAGTAAGTAGGTAAGTCAATTTTACCTAATTTCATTATTTTACATTCATCGAGAATTTACGAAGTTGAGTTTATTATGCATGTAGAATCTGGTTGGTGCTCGTGAAAATGAAACGATGGGGGGCTTGAGGCAGCAAAGTCTTCTATATTTTCCGACAAAACTATTTTTCGAAAAAAACTCTCACGTCTTCCATTCACATCTTGCATGTCTCTCTTTCTTCCTTCGTTCATAAACTCTCACACCTTTTTTACATTTAGATTGTCCGTTCATAAACTTTATCAGATTTTCAATCCTACATGTATTCCCATGAAAACAGGTTAACTACCTCCGATAATAAGGCATAAGAAAAAGACAGACTACTCCATGGGTACACAACGTACTATCTTCCTCAGACCACGTTTCTCTCCAAACACGATAGTCTAATGTAAATTTTACGGCATTAAAATTAAAGTTTAGTTTTGTATAATTTACGATGCTATGAGCTTATTCCAGTTAGTATAGAATATGTATACCTTGTACCTTTCAACTTCAAATACATAAGTCAGGTGTAATTTTGTTTTACTCTGTGCATTGAGCCGGAGGTTTACCAACTTAAAGCCCGTCACACACGTAGCTATAATATATATTAATATATTTATAGCTAGACATATTACCTTATGTTTTCTATACAAATTCTCGAGGGACCGCACACGCAGCTATAATATATATTTCTGTGACCAACCTATACCGTAATATATATTATGGTATATTTTTATATTATTGTATATTAATATATATTATGGTATAGCGAGACATATTTTGAATGTACAGTATGTTTCAACATATCCGACGCGCTCCTCGGACGCTTCTCCCCTCTTACCATTCCTGCCGCTTTGCCTGGGGGTCTAGCAAAGATCCCAAATGCTAACGCTATCTCCAAAAATGTATTGAAATGACATTAATCGTTTATTTTTCCACAAAAGTAAGCGATTTCCGAAATGTCATTCCAGTACATTTTGGAGTTAGCCCGAAGCTTTTGGGATCCCGAACGATCCCAAAAGCAAAATTTGGCGATAGCGTTAGCGTTTGGAATCTTAGCTAGACCCCCTGGACCGCCTCCGCCCGACCAGTGTGGTCAATTTAGGCGATATATCGCCATTTAGTCTACTCGGGACTAGGCATCGGCGATGTAAAAGTCTGATTGGCGACTGGTCACTTTTTATACTACCTCAGGTACAAGTCATTTAAATTAGCCAAATATTAATATATATTATTGCTACGTGTGTGACGGGCTTAACCCCTGTCAATATTCCGAACGTGCAAGAGGAAATGTCTGGATATTTCTGTTTACCAACTTAACTCGAATTACTAGCTCTGGGTTAGGTATTCAGTTATAATTTTAAACCGAGAACGTGCAAGAGGGCCTTATAGTTGTTTCAGGTTTCAGTGGTAAGGCGTGTGTAATGTGTATGTTTGTGGTTACACTGTTTACAAGTTTTGTTTGTTTCAATTAGTTGCAATAATCTAAAATGGGTTTTAAATTATTGCGCATCGATGGTAGATTAGATGATACAACAGTGTCTCGCGAAATTGTTCTATCATTTGGTTCCCATAATATTGGCAGAGGATCTGCCCTCCTTAATGTAAGTACCTACCTACTATATTAAGTTATTCGTAAAATATTAAATAATCAGCCAGAAACTTCCAGGAAATCATGTGAAAATTGTAAAACAGAAGTAGGAAGGGTACATTGTTGTATTGTACTTGTACCAAAAACTTTGCTAAATACTTTACCTACTAAAATACATACTCAATATTCAATGTGAACTTCAGTCCTCCTTTAGTGTACAAATAAATTCATCAATTATTGTATCTCATAATATTTTGTTATTTTTTCAGTGCACTGATCACAGGGTATCAAGAAAACATGCTGAAATGATAGTGACATCAAATGAAATTTTATTAAAATCCGTAAGTGTACTTTATTTTAGTTTTTTTTTTGAGGGTTATGACATATTTCTAGCCTTTATCACGGAAGTTCTAAAGACGATGACTTTAATAAACTATATCAAAAAATCTTCACATCATAACAAAGAATTCTAATTCTCGGAGTAACATAAGTAGATAAATTGACTAAAACTAAATTAATCCAAACTAACATAAACTAATTATCTAAATCTAAAGTAAAAAGCTATATAATAAGTAAACTTAATCTAAAAAGCCACTACCAGTGAGCAACGTACCCAAAATGCTGGCGGCATTGCCCCGTTGTATGGCAATGCTTAGCCTTTGTGCCAAATATAGACCAGCATTTTGGTCACGTGTTGTCATCATTATTTTAGTTGTATCCAAAGGTTTTACCAATAAGTAGGTACATAATAATATATTGGTTTAGGTCTAAAATTAGTATTATAGGTTAAATTCAAGTACAAGGATAAGGCTACAAATATTGCGGGTACGAATTTAACCTATAGGTTAAATTCAAGTACCAGCAATGTTTGTAGCCTTGTCAATTAAACAAAATTGTTTAAAAGATTGTGTTTTTTTGTAGCTACATCAGAACCCATGCTTCTTAAAAAAATACTCAACTTCTAATATTGTTATGTTTAGTAAGCCAGACACATTTGTCCTCACTAACGGAGACCAATTTGGCCTCACACCAGAAAACTACTGGTACAAAGTAGTTAACTGCAACGAAGATTCATCAACAGGGCTTTCAGAAAATGAGCCAACCACACAAAACTTAAAGGAAATACCTGTCAAGTTAAAAAATGAACATTTAATTAAGCAAGAAGTATTTGTAGATTTAAATAACACAGATTGTTGCACAATGAATGATCAAAAACAGATTGATGATTTCAATAAATCAGTTGTAAAACAACACTCACAAGAAATAACTATTAAGGTGAAAAAGGAATGTTTGGTAAAGCAAGAAGCATGTTTAGAGGCTGATAACACAGCTTGTTGCAATATGGATGATCAAGAATTGATTAATGAATTCAATGATTCAGTAGTAACCGAGGGATCAGAATCCCAGTTCCCGATAAGTAAGCATTGATCTTATTAAACACTTATACATTTTGAGTACTTTATTTAAACTTTTTATTTATTAGATATACACCTACAAACTTAATGTATTTTCTTATTAATCTATCACCAGGTAAGCAACCATTACCAGTAAATAAAGCTGATGACAGATCAGGAAAAGGTCAATTCAAAGACATGGGTACAATAATAGATAAGCCACAGGAACCAGTACCCCAGAATGATGTACTGATGGAACAGCCAGAAATATTAACGATCCAGTCTGATGTATCAATTTACCAGGCAAATGAATCAATGGATAAGTCAAATGAATCATTGGATCAGGTTGATGTGTTGCATCAACAAAATGTATCAATAGACCAACCCCATACATCAACAGATCAACTCAATGCATCACTAGACCAGCCCAATGCATTATTAGAACAGCCTAATGCATCAAAAGACCAGCCTAATGCATTAATTGATAAGTCACATGAATTAATAGACAAGCTCAATGAATTAATGGATCAGCCTGAAGTACCAGTGGGTCAGGCTGATGTACCACAAGACCAGTCCAATGTATCAATGAACCAGCCTAATACATTATTAGATAAGCCAGATGAATTAATGGACCAGTCTGAAGTACCAGTAGGTCAGCCTGATGTATTGCAAGACCAGTCCAATGCATCATTAGACCAGGCTAATACATCAATAGATAAGCCAGATGAATTAATGGACCAGACTGAAGTACCAATAGAGCAGCCTGCTGAACCAACAGATCAGATTTCACCTGGCAAAAGAAAGCTTTCAGAAGAGAGCAGTTTTTGCGACATAAAAAAGGTTAAGACAGAACCAGAATCACCCACAGACAATGGAAACGTAACTAGTACACACACAAATCAATCTGATGATGATAATGCAGCTTTAGGTCAGCCAGTCAAAGTGGAGCCTGAAAGCCCTCAAGCCACAAATCCACAGGCTGGTCCCAGTAATGCTCAACCGGTAAGTTGGTTACTTTTGAATTTTTATCTATAGCTTAATCTAAATCCATAAAATTAGGCTTTGTTGAGAGAGGTAATCACTGGAACAATAACAGAGATAGTGATATTGTAACAGAGCAGGGGAAAAAGTTACCGTCACGCGCGTAATTCCTTTTGTGGCTCTGTGATTATGGTTTACCTTCCTATGTTGAGCACCAACTATTACATATTTTGATGAAATTTGGCACTACTCATAATACTCTATATGACTACTGACCCTTAGTTCGTATGTTATCAGGAAAGGGGGGAACTGGGACCATGATAGCCCACAAGTTGTGACAGTCTTACTTGAAACTGAGTGTTTCCAAACCTCCATGGTAAAAAACAAATCCACTCACAAAATTGCATGTGCGATCGCTACGAGTGCTAACATGATACTATAAATTCATTTCTGAACACAGGTCGTTAAACTCATTTATGTTCATTCGGTTAAGCAAGGACGAAGTTCAACCACCCAGCTACGCTAGGGCTATTTTCGAACGTAAACTTTACATGGCATTTCTTCAATGAAAAGCTATTAGTTTAGAAAAGTTGTAGAAGAAACATTGTGTACCTTGGGAAGTAGATTTACCCCCTTTCGGGATAATATACCAATTCAAACTCCGATAGTATATTTTTACGTTACATTGGAGTAATAATATAAAATTATTTTTCCTAATTACCTAATATTTTATATTGTTTGCATATTTACAGGGTGCATCAAACGATGGCAACAATAACGCATCCCCTTCGCCTCAAGCTTCTACGGCGCAGAGTAAACAACTTAGAGAGAGATGCATGTACGGAGCTACTTGTTACAGGCAAGTTCACATAATTGTATTTATAGTTGAAAAAATATATTGGGTGGTATGAGGAAAGTGTTCTTGGTGTTAAATAGGGTCAATTGACCAACTTCTTTGAGTATTTTTAATAACTGTGTTGTTAATCTATTAAGATACATTAAAATTAAAGTCCTTAAAATTTTAGCAACCAGTGCCATTTTTTCTCACCTTAGTAGATATACTTTAAGTGTGGTTTACACTTTAAAAATCAATTCCATGTTTTGTATGGGCTGTATTGTGCATTCCCCCCTGTCAGCCTCTACGAGCCAGTCCAGCTCTTTTATGTAGCGGAGCACGGGCTTGGGTTGCGTACAACTGTTCCAGTGATGTTTTATCAGATGTTATGGGTGGTTTGGGGACCGATCGCTGTCGACCCCATGGTTGTTGTTCTTGCTGGGCGGTTATTCTCTATGGAAACACAGATTCCACACGATCCGAAACCACGTCACGTGATATCTTTTGATGTGTTGATGTTTCTGAACGCGTCTCGGTAAAACATATGATTTTTTACAGTTCAAATCGTGCCAATTCCAAATTCATTTCGCGTGGTTTTGGTTTCGTTTCATAGACAATAGACTTTTGCAGATTTCTTATGTAAGACAAGGAATTTGCGTGGTTTCAAAGTAAGGAATCGATACGGAATAAGAGCCCTGGTTGAGTAAACGTGGTGTGTGTGTGGAATATAGTGTGCGTGTTCCAGACGGAACCCCCAGCACAAGGCGACGTTCAGCCACCCGGGGGACGGGGACTGGGGCTCGGGGGCGCGCGCGCCGTGCCCGTGGGGCGCCGCGTGCCGCCGCGCCGACCCGCGCCACCGCCGCGACCACTCGCACCCACCCGGCCACGTACCGCCCCACCGCCGCCCACCAGGTGCGTGCTACTATACCCTACTCACTCGATCAGGTTGATGTAATGCAACAACAAAATGTATCAATAGACCAACCCCTTACATCAACAGATCAACTCAATGCATCACTAGACCAGCCCAACGAATTATTAGAACAGCCTAATGCATCAGCCTAAGTCACATGATTTAATAGACAAGCCCAATGAATTAATGGATCAGCCTGTAGTATAGTACCTATAGGTTAGGCTGATATACTATTATATTCATCACAATTTCGCCGTATGATGTATGTCATTACTTCCCAAATTAGACCCTTTATAGCAACACCATCTAATAGTGTAATATACAGAATGTGTTTTTCCATTTGTCACCGGATACTATTAAATTCACCATAATAGGCATGATGACTACTTACTATTAAAAAGTAAGAACAAATATTTTTTTCATAATCTAGGTTAAAAATGAATGCAATAATTGAAAAAATAAGTAAAATCGGTAAATAAATCAGGGAGTAATAAGCTTTTAAAGTTTCTGGATGGGAACATCGCCTGTCCATTTCTCGCCAAACAGAGCATCACCACAGTTACTAGGAAAACACTGTGTTGTGACGCTTAACAATGAGGTACTTACTATGAAGGACCAAATTCTGACGTCACTGCATGTTAAAGCTGTCTCGTACTATTCCAGTTTTTAAAATGTTTATTAATTTATAATTTTTTGAGATATTTCATCATGGTCATCATGCCTATTTCGCCGTGTCCCGTATCTAATTACCCATCACTACCCAGAATTAGTTCCTTAATTAACGACACTATCTAATAGTGTAATAAATTTTCTTCTCTCTTCCATTGAACAGGGGTAGGGCGTAAAACTAAGTAATTAACTCGCGCGAAGTCGGGGCGGGGCAGCTAATATCATTTAAATAACCTATCGCACACAATATCCGTCTAGTTTTCGAACCTATATTCCTAATATTCCTATATTATGAAAATCAAATATATTAACCAGACAAAAATTATGAAAATAATAGATTTGAGTTCAGTAATCTTTTGGTAGTTAATTTTTAGGGTTCCGTAATCCGTACCCGCTGGACAGTTAAAATTTTTATAGGTGATAATTATTTCAGTTTCGGCTATAACAACAAATAGTACTAAAAAAGTTTTTATACATAATGGTACGGAACCCTCCGTGCACGAGTCCGACTGGTTTAAAGTATTTAAACATTGATTTTAAAAATTCCATCGATCACCATTAAAAAGAAAAACTTAAAAATATGTTTTCCCCAGGTATGCAATTCGTTCGCCGTAACGGAAACAATTTCTTCATAAACGCAAACGCGGTACATTTCTACGACGACCATTTCGAGGCGGAAGATTCCGACGGAGACAGCGTCGACTACGATTACGAATTCTAAATACCAAAATGATCTTACAAAAATAATTATATTTTACCTGTATATAAAACTATAGAATATAATATACAGTAAGAAATGCCATAAATGCGATGTATATAAAGTTTATATTAGATTAAGACATCCAGTTTAGTTTTCTGTTTTATACCAAACTATTAACTATATGTGACGTTTAATATTTTTAAAGTCTAGGTAAATCACAATTCGAAACTTCTTCCACTACACTTGGAATATTAAACAAATTTAAATAAAGCGATTGTTATTAGAAACTGCATATTTTGGGACACCTGTCTATACATAATATGAAACAAAAAAGCATCGGGAAAAATTCTACCGTTTTGAATTCAAGAGAATAGTGACTTCTAACTTCTAAATCCATTTATGGAGTTTTGGCGGGAACGCGGAAAAATTCACGTCGTTGCATTGTATTATTTTTCAAAACTTGCTTTTTCCAGTGTTGATGTTTAAAATTGGTGGCGTTTTACGCATTAAGTGCTGAATTACGAGCATGAGGGCAAGTGATAAAATGTGGTGAAACGTGATTTTTCGTGTTGCTTCCAAAACTCCATAGAAGCTTCAGTTGCCACCAATTTGCTGGAGCATGACTTAGACTAGACTATGACTACCTGACTTAGACTGGACTGTGACTAAGACATGACTGCGTGAAATATTTTATAACACGATGAAAATATAATACTTGACACTGGCTAAATACACTATGTGTGGCGCCAAAATATAAGAAAAAAAAACCATTTATCAAGGCTGCTATATACACGGATTCACCATCTACCTCGCGCATTGCGAGTATTGCTACTTATTAAAATAATTTTTGTACAAAAAATCTGGCCAAACTTTGTTCTCAAATTCTATTGTTCTCATGTTTTGTTAAAAGATATTATGTTTGTTTAAACTTAAGAGCTGTGGTTTCTGTTTATTAAATAAAATAAATGAATAATATAGATTGATTATAATATTTTTGTTGAGCATTTATTAGCTACTTAGTTCAAACAAGATTTTATAAATACTATAAGTTTGTTCTTTCTATTCTGTTTTTGTGTATGAATGAAGACTTAATTGGATTAAGTAATAATGTCAAATATATGTAAGTAATGTTATTCGTAAGAACATAGTTCAGCCAGGTTTTCCCGTAATTTTAGTTATATAATAATTATATAAAAAAATGTCGCAATGTGCGAGCGAGATAGAGGATCTGCGTATATAGGAGCCTTAATATTATTTGATCAGGTAAAAAACAACAAAGGAGATATTCAGCTTCTAGTAGCGAAAGCGATAGCGGGCAGGAGTCATTGATAGTGACTGGAAAAAGACAAAGAAAGCTTATCGTAAGACAAGGATGGAGCGATTCAGACGAAGAGGATCCATACAAGACAGACGATGAGGATGACTGGGAACCACCCAGTGATATTACCAGTGAGTTCTCGCAGTCACAGGATCAATGAGAACTAGAGAAGTTTATTAACTAATCATGAAAAATAAAGTTTCGTTAAGTTAATTTGTATTTGTCATTTTCTCACTTTACCCACATTTTACTAGCAGCTCTGCTCTGCGAACGGCAGATCTCGCAAGCACAAAGATGTGCATAATCGCATCTACAGCCGGGCCAGAACATACCCACTTACTACTCGGTCGATAAAACTGAATAGATACAATGCTCTAACTCAGTATCGCTATGACCATTCTGAAAGGGTTAAAGTCTGGAATCCCAGGAACAAGGATCACACTATCAGAAATACTACCTACTTAATAATTTCGTTGAGAGCAGGTGCAAAGCAATTTAATATTTCAATAGTGTTTATGAACATATTTACAGATAAACAATATAAAAACTACCTACAGATTTTATGTTGTAATATAGTTATAGTTATTTCTGGAAAAACCTACAGGCAAATAAATTACATTATCTACGGTACGACTTGTATCCTCTACTTAGTTTGTGACGGTACGGTCCACGATTAGTATTAGCACGGGGTCCCATCAGGTACAAATGAAAAATAGCCCGAAGCCCGAACTTGAAAAAAATGTAAGTAATGATCGTGTCGTGTTAGTTCAGTGTATTCACTTGGCCCAATGCTTTGCCAACACGCAATAAATGTCGCTTGTTAATCATGTGATAATGTAATAATGTGTGTTAATCTTGCGTTATGCAGACATAAAATAATTCGAAAAATAGCCCGAGTTATTCCGTTGTATGGGATGAGGCATATGTACTGTAGGTACATGTGTAGATATTATAACTATCTGGGGTACACAGAATTGGCCCTATTACATAAGTCTATGCTGGGGTATTAGTATCCTCTTTTATAGACTGCCCTTAGTTGTGTGTGGGTCCACTCTGTTACTCTGTATAGTAACTATAGTAGTATTTGATGCCTGTGGTCCACCCCATAGTAATTTTTATTCTCTAATCTGTGGGGTCCACGTTTGAGAACAAAAAAATTATTGTTTCTCATCAAAGACTTTTTATCTATGTAATAGGGAGAATTCTGTGAATATAATACACTGTTTCTCTCCAAAATATGCGTTTTAGTAAAAGAAGTCATCGGCCTCTAGAATAACAATAAAAATAACATCTCAAAGGTCGTTTCGTTTCTGCTTTGTCTGTGGAGTAATCGGTCATGTAAAATCAGCACTGACCAACAAAATCGGTAAATTACCGAAAGAACTATTCTGTGGTGTCCACAGGCTTCACAAAATGGTTTCTTCGCACAGATTAGAGAAAAAATCTTACTCTGGTTTTCTTCGTCACCGCTAAATAGTTTAGTCAAGCTTTATATACTCTTGTATATAAACGGTTGAGTTTAGTCTGTGGTTTTGGTTTTGCTAAGTAATTATATCAATGATCAATCAATCCCATGGAGGTATAAGGCGAGAGCCAAAATCTGCCAATGCGTCGTTGCCGCTCCGCATCCTTCGTGTAAACATACTATCTTGTATCTCTGTCTAATACACGAATCGTCGCATAGAGTATGCGAGAAAGCGACTGTAGGAACGGCAACCTCGCCTTACCTACCACCGCGTGTCATGTCTTGACAGTTTGGTGTGTCAAGAAATTAAATGCGAGAGCATAAAACTTGAAAATATAGTGATTATATTGTTATTAGGGCTAAATATTGTGTCAATAGTGAAATTGTGTCATGTTGTGCTGTGTTTTGTGCATCAAGAGTAACCCGAGGAGTCGAAGGAAAACCAGAATCATCATTTTATACGTTAAAGTTTACTGCCTATTTTTATGTTAAACATCGAAGTTTCGAAGTAAATATGCATTTCACATTAAGAATATACATTTTTTCCATCGTATAATTACCATGCGATTGCAATTACTGAAAGATTTAATGCTTTAATTGATATTTTTGGGATGGGCGAATTTATGCCTCTCGAATAGTGATGTACCTACACTGTCCATTACATTTTGTCGATATTCGTAAATCTTCAAACATTTGCACAAAATTACTTTGGTTTTGGGGAGATTAAAAAGTAGAAAATCTCTTTCCCTAAAAGTGGCTGAATAGATTTAGATCAAATGCAAACAGAATGAAAAAGTAGATGCAAATCTGGCAATTTAAAAATAGGCACCTAAACTACTTTTATAAAATACAGTAGGAAGGCCAGTGTCGTCTGGCTTCAATATGAGTTATGAAATTTATAATAAACTAGCTGACCCGCCCCGGTTTCGCACGGGTTTATTAGTTTTATGCCCTTACCCTGTTTATGGGTAAGAGAGAAGCAAAAGTGAAAAATATTGCGGAAAAGGATAAATAGATGGGACGGCGAAGGGAGACAGGCACAGCCATCCCATCCATTCATCCTTTTCCATCCCCTATATTTTTCCCTAAAATAAAATATAGGGGGCTTCAATACAACAAACGTGATTTTTTGCTCGTTTTGTACGGAACACTTTTTACAAATTTAACCATCATTTTAATGAATAGAATAAGAAAAGGCGAATGTAAAATAAAAACTAACTATTACGGAACAATGTTATTTGAACAGCCTGAAGACGTCCACTGCTGATCATAGGCCTCCCCCAGGGAGCGCCACTTAGAGCGGCTGCTCGCCTCCTGCATCCATCGGCTCCCTGCGGCTTTTACCAGGTCGACGGTACACCGAGTGGGGGGCCGGCCTACGCTGCGTCTCTCTTTTCGGGCATATCCTGATATATAGATCTATGGATATCATAGCGTTATATACTCTTTGGATATAACAGTACGCGCCGACTTTACCATCTCTCATAATATTTATCTATCAGTCTATTAATTTCAGTTCAATTCGTGTTGACTGCCCAGAGTCCGCGAATCGACCCTATCGGCTGCACCGGGTGTGTCTTATCAGAAATTGAAGAGTTGAGGTAGGTAATTTAATATTAGAAAAGAACTTTTAATATCTATACCTCACAAAAAATAATGGTACTTTTTTCTCAGGTGACCAAAATGTCGCAAACGCTAACTTTTGGTGACTCATGCGCCCCGATAACGTGTCATGCTTGGAATAAGGATAGGACTCGTAAGTACCTTCTAGCCTCAATTACTTCAGAACTCTGTACTTTTATTCATTGTTGAACTATTAATGTAGTGTCTTGAAACCATGTTTTTACCAAGTATGACATTGGTTTAAGTGTTTGTTATTTGCTATATTCCAGAAGTGGCATTTTCACCAAACAACAATGAAGTCCACATCTACCATAAAGATGGCAGCGAGTGGAAGCAAACCAACAATCTCGCTGAACATGACTTGAAGGTAATGGGCATTGACTGGGCTCCAAATACCAACCGCATTGTCACCTGCTCAGTGGACCGTAATGCTTATGTGTGGACTCAAGGAGATGATGGAAAATGGTCTACCACTTTGGTCCTTCTCCGAATCAATCGTGCAGCTACTTGTGTGAAATGGTCACCCATGGAGAACAAGTTTGCTGTTGGTTCGGGAGCAAGACTCATCTCAATCTGTTACTTTGAGAAGGAGAACAACTGGTGGGTATCAAAGCATATTAAAAAGCCTATTCGATCTACTGTAAACTCTATTGATTGGCATCCAAATAATATCCTGCTGGTAGCTGGCTCTGCTGATTTTAAGGTTCGAGTGTTCTCTGCTTATATAAAGGACATCGAGGATCAGCCTGGACCTAACGTGTGGGGCTCAAAGTTACCTTTGGGACAGTTATTGGCAGAGTTCCCTAACTCTCCATCTGGAGGAGGTTGGGTGCACAGTGTATCATTTTCTGCAGATGGTAATAAAGTCGCTTGGGTGGGACATGACAGCTCCATAAATGTAGCTGATGCTACACAAGG
Source organism: Ennomos erosarius (assembly GCA_963580505.1). Taxonomy (NCBI): domain Eukaryota; kingdom Metazoa; phylum Arthropoda; class Insecta; order Lepidoptera; family Geometridae; genus Ennomos; species Ennomos erosarius. Next base: position 800,218 of record OY756988.1, read on the forward strand.
TAAGGCTGTCTATAAACTGAAGACTGAATATTTGCCGTTCTTGGGTTGCTCTTGGATTACAAACAACTCATTGATTGCGGCTGGACATAGCTGCATTCCATTACTTTATTGCCATGATGGCAGTGAGATTAAATTTGTGGCCAAATTAGACAATACTCAAAGGAAGGAGTCTGGGGGACTCTCTGCTATGAAGAAGTTCCAGTCACTTGATCGGCAGGCCCGCATCGAGACTAATGACACCTTGCTTGATTCCATTCACCAGAATGCCATCACCTCCATTAACCTCTACAAAGGTACTAAAGCACAAACTAAGAAGTTTAGCACTTCAGGACTTGATGGACAACTTGTTATCTGGGATATAGATTCACTGGAGAGGTCTATGGAGGGAGTGAAGATTGTCTAACTAGGAAGAACTACAATACTTTAATAATTTTTATTTCAAGGAATAATAATATAATCAGTTTCTGTGTGAGTTCTGAAGTCACTCCAGTAAAATAACTTGAAAAACATAAAAGCTGTGAAAATATTTATTTGCCCAAGCACAGTTCAGTCTAGCTCAAAAATGAAATTGTAAGCAAACGGTAGCAGTGAGTGAATTCAGGTCTCAATAATTATAGTTACACTTTCAAATATACAGAATAAACTATAATAATAATTTATAAATATAACTATTAAGTTTTTATTATACAATGTAAATTTTAACTGTTTGATAATAATTATAATCAAAATAACCAATAAAATATTATAAATTAGATTAGACATAAGACTACTACACCCTATAGATAATTATTATAGATCACTTTTAATACTACTGAAGTACTGATTGCTGTCAAAATATTATTACATTAAATTTTAAGGAATCAACATGATGTATTTTTATTTTAACAATAACATCAAAGTCATACTTTAACCTACAAAACTATAAGGCCATTTATGTTTGTAGAACAATGCATGCTATTGTGTGCTTATTATCTTGAAGACGGGACCAATGCGGATGAAGACTCTGCGCAGCACCGAGCGCAGTTCCGGCTTGAGGTCGAAGCATGTCACCTCGCACAGCAGCGGGTAGTAGCTGGACACGTGTGCCGCAAACTGAAACCAAGAAGGCGTAACTTAATACACCATTGCCCCAAAAGGCAACCAAATATCACATCCCTCTCCAACCAACCAACCACCTTCCTAATTCCTATGAATTCTTTTTACTGCCATCTTTTCTTTGTCAAGCAAATGGCCAAGGATTTAAACTCATTACTAGCATAGATCCTTTCAAATAGCCACAAACAGGGATAATTAAGTTATTAGGTTATTAGGTTTAGGTATGTGTGACTAGGCTAGCATGCCATATTGTAATTTTTAACATTAGGTGTAATGGGCTATTCCCAGTAGGGAAGTAGCATTATGGGAATGTTCAGTGATAACTTTAAAGACCGGACTTTATAGAGACAACAAAATGGCCTTACCAAGTAGTATTACACCATGTTGCACAAAACTTTGATATCGCTTTATTACCTAATGGCGGCCGGCATTAGTGCTGATGAAATCCTTAATGACGTTGCACATTACTATTAAGAATTTTTAAAGCTCTTTTTGTTAAGGACGACTGAAAATTTACGTTTGTTGCTGCAACTGGGTGTTAATGTGGTCAAACACTCCCTATATTATGCACCTATACTATACTAACTAGTATTAAAAAATAACTTAGTTTACTCACTCTTTCGTCGGGCATCTTTAGTATTCTCGTGAGAATCAGCAGCAGAATCGATGTCCAAGCATCTCTGTGGGCTTCGTTGGTGACTCCAGCAAAGTACTCCAAAGCCTCGCAGCAGATGCTAATGAGGCTTTTTTGCACCGCCGGCCAGTGGTCGCGGCGCGCCTCGTCGCTGTACATCTTGAAAAGTATCCGAAGTACGCACGCTAACGATTGTGTTTCTTGCTTCAACATGTTAGGCTTCACTGAACCCTTGAAGTTCGCCTTCCATAAGACATTTCTCTGCGCGTTATTAGTGTTAAAGGTCTTTGCGAAGCGGTGACTGCACATGAGACATTCTACGAGTCGCAGCAAGTGTGGTGAGCTCAGCAGTCGGTACATGCCTTGTTCTTCGCGCTGACATTCTTGTTCCGTTCCAGGCGTGCCTCCGGTCAGCTCAGCGGCTGCCAGCGCTAGAGTTTCGGCGTCTTCTTTCCTCGATGTCGCCGGATAGAAGACGATATTGTCGATCGTTTGTATCAGCTCCAACTGAACGACGCATTTGATCAGCAGGCTATTGAAAACTCTGTTGGTGGATTTGATTTCGTCCCCACCCTGTGGCTTCTTCAGTATCCCGTGACGGATGTGCGGCGCGTCGCCGTCGTCGTTGTCCTCGGGTTTCCACGTGAGGAGCGTGGTCGGCAGCGTACTGTTGAATATGTCCAACATTATCTGGCATGTCTTGCTCCACGTGTCCTCGTTAAACTTGGTTCCGTTTGAAATGACTAGATTTTCTAAACAATTGGTGCCAGAGCGGGCCAGCTGCTCGTTGTCCTGCTGCACGCACCAATGCAGCTGCGAGTATAGCTGCTCGAGGAGCAGGGACCCGAGAATGTCAAAGTATTGCGTGAAGACGTCGACGATCGCATACAACGCGTGATTGCAAGTTGTAGTCATCCACTCGTTTTTCTCCAACTGATGCTCGGGAAGTTTCATATTGTCAAAGATTCTAAATAAAATATTGAACAGATCTCTCCACCAATGTGGACGGAATGATTCACCGTGAGTTTTTATAATCTCAAATAAGACTGTTAGCCCTCGAGTGCGCACATCTAATTTGCAGCGGCTCACGACGCACGACAGAGAGAAGAGGAGCGGGAACCACCCTCTCAGCCACACGCGGTCTACCTCGGGAGCGCCTGGCTCTCCCTCGAGCCCCGCGTGTTCCGCGAACAGCTGCGGGGAGGCGCCGACCGCCGTCGCGCACGATCTTACAAGTCTAATGGCTTCCATGGACGTGTCAGGGAATTTTGCATTACATGCGAATTCGGATAAACATTTCACTGCATCTTGGAAGGAATCGATCATGGCTGGAAATTGTCTCTCATACAGTTCCGATATAATTTTGCCAGTGGTCTGGAATGCTAGGTCAACAATAGCTTCATCTTGGTCGCTTGCTGCCAGATGAAACACTGAAAATATGTTTTTCCAACCTGATTTAATGTTTGGTGCTTGGGAGTTGACCATCTGAGCGATACATCTGACGACCATATCTCTGATCGTGGGAGAGTTGTTTTTCTTCATGATGTGTTCAAAAGGTCGCAAAAAATCTTTTTGGAATTTGAAATTAGCAAATTCGCCCTTCTCTATGAATTTCATGGAAAGCTGTCTCAGGGAATCAACAGCAAAGAAAGATATGTCTTCATTGTTATTGCAGCCTACTTTGTTAAAATGATCACCCAGCACTTGCCATATTCGGGACCATTGCAGCCTAATACGACCCATGTTGTAGTAAGATATTTCAACAATTTTTTGTAGTGAAAACATTCGAGGGTTGGTGGGATGGCTCAGCTCATCAAGTGAAACTTGGCATAAAGCTTTTACAAAGTCAACAATAGCATCTCCGTCAAGTCTCGTTGAGCCGGTAAATATCCTGTCGACGGCTACAACTACGCTTTGAGAGCTCGTTTCCCCGATGTGTTCTTTGACACTGGGATCCAAGGCCATGAGGCTAAATTTCAATGAATCTGGCTGTGGTTTAATTCCAGAACCCGACAAAAACTGTGGTCTAACTCCTGTTCCAATTAGCTGGGCTAGTTCAAGTTGCGAAATACATTTGACGATATCCAACCAACTGGAGCCTAAGTAATTACCATCTGTATGTGCCACTGTAATCAAAGTCTTTATTGTATCGATGTTCTTTGCTTTCATTTCGGTAATAGGCGAATTGGCCGTGAGAAGAGTAAAACGTGCAAGTGCTTGCACATATGCATCTCTCTCAAGTGACATGTGGAAAATGCAAGCAATGCGAATGGCACATCTTATACCGTCTAAGCATAATGACGCAATTTCGGTATCATCGCAATCTTGTAGACCTACTGAAAAGGCAGCAAGGAAAGGGGTCCAGGCCATTTTGAACATTGGCCTCACATGTTCGACGTGTTTCGCCGTCGTGAATGGTGTCTGAACATGAGACACAGACTCCATTAGATTCTTAGCCGCTGTTGATATTTGTTCCATTTCCATGTTCCAAATGAATTTACGTTTCTTTTCATTTGAAATCAAGTGTTTCCCTGGCTTAGAAGTGTTTTTCATTTTAATCTCGTGGCCGGCTATTTCGTCATAAATCGTCGACAGGTATTCACGAGGCAAGTCGTTATTGTCGCTTATTCCACTATTCAATTTGATGTATTGTTCTTTTGTCATCTTGTTCTTCACTTGAGGCGAATGCAAATCAGTTGTGAGCATTATTATGGAAAATGCTAATACATATACAGTATCCGCACTAGTAAATAAGGTGTTGCTTGGGTTGCATTCACAGTATCGCGAAGCAAATTTTTCCATCAACCTGTCGATTTTCTGAGCTTCGCCAGGCAGTCTGAAGCCTTCAAGAAAGTGCCGTAAGGCCGCCACAATGTCCATATTCGAAAATTTCATGGAATCCACATAAGAGTACATCACTTCTTTGGAATGATCATCATTTTCTCCTAAAAATTCACCAATGAAAGTTTTGTCCAATCTTTCATCGCTCAGCAGCCACTCAGCGATTTCTTTAGTGGATGTGCCTAGTAAACTTTGCTCTTGCAAGAAAGCCACTCCTTTCTTTGGTTTCCTGTTAAACAAGTCTATGCCAGTTTCCCATACTTCTTTCTGTTGTTTCAAGACTTCAAACTGTTCTGGAGAATCTAGTGTTTCCCTATTGCCTATGTTGCTAGATCCAGTAGATACAAGACTGAGGCTTGACCCTCCATGTGATTTAATGCTGTGATGATCAGTGTCTTCTTTAGCTGTTCTTTCACCCAAGGTTGTCTGTAGATTTGGGTTAATATAAAGTTCTTTACTCCATTCAACCATACATTTCAATATGGACACAAGACATTCTAAGCCACGAATACGCATCGACTTTTCTTGATTTGGCGTTGCTCCTAATTCAAGTGCTTGTCGACCTTGAGCGATTTTCGAAACATCGTTCACTAGCCTTTGGAATAGATTAGCAGCTGATAAATCACAGTCGTAGTTTACATAGATGTCGACTACACTCTGGGCATCGCCACAGATTCTCGTCAAAGCTTGGATGACCATCCATTTGTGTTCAAATGTTGAACTGGATGTCTCCAAGATGTTCATAAAGATTTCTTTGAAGAATACTTCAATCTGCTTTTTCAGATGTACTTTAAAGTTCTGCAAGAGAGCTAGGAAAATAGCTAGAGAGAGTTCAAAGACTTCAGGGACAGAACTGACCCCATTTTTAGAGAGTGCAACACAAAGATATTGCTTGATTGCAGTTATAAACATCTCATTGTTTCTGAATACCGGGCCTGCATTTTGCAAAATTGACAAAAGTAGGTGTAAGGAAAGGATTTTAGATCTCAACTCGTGAGATTTAGGATCAGGGGTACCTTCAGGCAGAGGTTTCATGGATAGCTTGCAGAGCGCTCTGAATACCAAGAATGCATCTTTTTGAAGTACATGTGTGAATTTTGCTGTCACAGAGTTGTCATTTTCTGATGCAACATCCATGCTTTCTTGAGAGGGTATTCTTTTCATTGTTTCTTCTGTGGGGACTGGACCATTGCTTTCCTGAGAAACGCTACCACTATCAATAGAGTCCGATGGATTTTCATTATTCTCTGGTCCGTTTAGTATATCCTCTGTACTCTTCTTGGTAGCAATGTCAATGGCATTATCAATGACAGCATCTACTATTTGCTTAGCAATCATTTTAGCTTCTAATATTTCATCTAGTTCTTCTAACTGAGGTGCTTCTATTTCTTTATTATCTCCACTGCCCTGTGTTTCATCTGTCACTATATTGCCATTTGTCATCTTCTGATGTAAAACCTCTCTTCTATCGTCATTCTGTAAACTACCATCACAACTTCCCGTTTCCAAAGCTTGATTTTCCATTTTTGTGAAAATTACATTCAGCATTTGGGTGAGTGTAGCTCGAGCAGTGGTTTGGTTAATGAGATTTTTGCTTGCTAAATAAATGTTATAGCAAGTTCTGACAGCCAAAAGTACTGTTCCTTCATGGACCTCAACATGTTGGCTTGTAATAACCGTTAGCAATGCTTTGATGATTTGTAGCTGGACTCCCTCGTCAGTCTGTGGGCCTGTGAAACAGCTGCAGATAGTTTCAACAATTCTATCAATTAAAAGTTTTCTTGGTGTTGTTGAATCAGGAATGTTTCCAGTCAAATGACCATAAGCAATAAGTTTTTGTAAGCAATCTAGAGCTGTGACAACTATCCGGGCTGCTTTGCTCTGGCATGCCAGTTCAAATGGGAGGAAGTACTTTTCTGCAGTGATGATGTTGGAAGCATCATTCTTAGGCAGAGGCAGGGTGCCCGATGTAGGGCTGTCTGCTGTTTCCACTTGGCCTCCATTCTTAAGTTCAGTTTTTATTTCTTCTGAAAAGATGGACAACATATTAGTACCAACTGACTCTAACACAATGTATTAACAAGGTGTAAAAAAGCTGTTAGTCTATGCTGTCAATCTGGTTAGTATTAACTGAATATACTGAGTCACTGATAAATACAAATTCAAGGAATTAATTATGTACTGGATAGATAACATCAGCATAACTCATTAATTAAAGTAGTAATAACTGGTAGGTACATTACGTTTATGTATTTTCACTTGAATATGGATTATGATTTGCGATGTGGAGATTTCTCACACCTTAGGTTTGTTTTTTGGTTTATATTCACTCACATAAATAAAACCAGCGTAGTAATATGAACATTGCAAAAGTAATTTGGTTACCTACACATCAATGATATTTGAGTCCATTGTGTGGTTTATGGTATTATTGAATGCAGGATCAAATATAATGTATGACATAAATAATCAGATAAGGCTAAGTAGGTTCTTACTTTCAGCCTCAAGGTCAATGCATTCACTCACAAATTATCAACTACACAGCTTTAACATTACTCTAGTACCTAAACGTAATTAGCGATAGACAGGTAGATGTCTATCTGATTCAAACATTAGAACTGCATTATGAGATATATACTGATCCAATATTCTAAGCACTCACCTAGAGCTACTTCGCAAGACTTCTTCAACTGGCTGTGATAGGATCTTTTTATATCCTTATCAGCCAGTATCTTTTCCAAAGCTCTTACTATAAACATCTCTTTCGTTTTCGGATTGGTTTGCATCGTTATTCTATTTGGAAATCACTCCATTTGATCCTCGAATCGACTTAGTATTGCGTCGTCGTTGACGGAGACATTTATGGTTCTAACAGCGAGAACTAATATATTTTATGAGTAGATTTGTATTCTCTTTACATTAAAGCACAAAATTAGCATCACAAAACTAGGGAACTGCGGATTTTAGTGAAATCATTTCTGCGAGAACAAGATTTCTTCAACGATTCAACAATTTCACATCACATCACACCTCATCACAAACATGTCATGTCAAGTGTCAAGTCAATTGTCAAATAACGATGCGTTCAGACTTCAGCATTAGTGTGAAAGTGAAATCCGATAACATTTTAGATGGCGCAGAGACTTCTTTCCCTTTAATTTTGCTTACTTGATGAAATATTTTCAGTTAAAAATCTTTTTATTTCGGTTTGTGAGTGATTTACGTTTAATTTACCGGTTTATCAAAGCTGCGTTCACCTATCGTAAAAGCCGTCAGGTTCACTCACAGATTACAGAAAAAAAAGTGGGTTCACTCTGGCGTCTGAAAGTTATATGGTACTATCAAAGACTTTTTATCCAGACCACTAATACGAAATTAAAGCAGGGCAAAACCGTACGCACCACTTTGGGTGTGATTGATTCTCAGCTGTCAAAATCAAAATCAGTCGTTACTTGGGTGTGCTGTTGAATACATACCAAAAAAATGCCGTCTTGCGCGATAAAACTGTGCCGAAATCACTCGAGGCACGAATCACAGAAGCACACGATCACATTTCACTTGTAAGTGGCCTTAATCATGTATTTTTATAAGATTATTTTAATTATTTCTATTTGACGAAGAGTTAGAACCATTTTACAATAAAAAGTTGACATGTCAAAATCAGTATTGCCACACGACATCTGAATAATTACCCGATTTCTTTTGTATGGATTTCCAACAGATCCATGTCTAGCTGATCGTTGGATAAAAGTAGTTCGAAAAAGTCGAAATGAAGATTGGTGGAAACCTAATACTCGCTCAACAATATGTTCAGCGCATTTCTATAGTAAAGAACACACAGAACACAGAAGTGCAATTACTGATAATAGTTTTATTGTCAACTATAAACGTTCCACGCGCCCACTGTTTTTCCATTTTTAAGGTTATTTTTTTATCCTAAAATATGAAACATTATTTTGGTTGAGGCCCAGGGGGTCTAACAAAGATCACAATCGCTAACGCTAACGCCTCACGCTAACTCCAAAAATGTATCGAAATGACATTCGCTACGGAAAAGTTAGCGATTTCCGAAATGTCATTTCAGTACATTTTGGAGTTAGCGTTTGTAAAATTTACGACTAGATACAGCTGGTGAGATACCTCCATGCCTACCTGATTGTGAAGTGGCCATGCCTGAAATACGCATCCGTCAGGTCGAGGTACGTAAATCGTTGCGCAGTCTTGACGTGAATAAAGCTAGTGGCCCTGATGGAATTCCAGCAATAGTCCTAAAGACATGCGCCCCTGAGTTGTCACCTGTGCTAACACGCCTGTTTCGTCTTTAGCTGGAGAAGGGGCAAGTGCCTAAATCCTGGAAGCTTGCGAACGTGCAGCCCGTGCCCAAAAAAGGTAGTCGTGCTGACCCTGCCAATTATAGGCCAATTTCAGTCACGTCCATACTCTGTAAGTCTATGGAACGTGTACTGAATAACAGACTCCTGGCATACCTTGAAGCAAACGAACTTCTCAGTGACCGGCAATACGGGTTTCGCCGAAACCGGTCAGCTGGAGACCTTCTTGCGTATGCCGCCTACATCTGGAGCGAGACCATTGAGAAATATGGTGAAGCACTCGCCGTTTCTCTGGATGTCTCAAAGGCCTTTGACAGGGTTTGTCACGACAGCCTAATCAGCAAGCTTCCATCATTCGGCTTACCAACCGGCTTTTGTGTATGGGTATCGGGCTTTTTGAGGGACCGATCAATATGAGTAGTCATTGATGGCTGCTCGTCGGATCAATTGGCAATTAATGCTGGGGTCCCTCAGGGGTCGGTTCACTCTGCGACGCTTTTTCTGCTACATATAAACGATCTGCTTAGACCCGGAATCTTTGGGTATGCAGACGATAGCACTGTTGTAGAGAGATATGTATCTGATGCACGAACTGGGGGTACGAATGTCCAGTCTCTCAGGGAAGGTATGATTGAGCGCATGAATTTGGCTTTGCAGGCAGTATCCGATTGAGCAATCCTGAATAAATGTCTTTTCTTTCTTCTTTCTTTCATTCAATGCCAATCTCGTTAAATTTAATGCCTCTAAAACACAGGCGTGTATATTCATCGCAAAACAGAGTCCATTTACATATACTCCTACTTTCCGTGGTGTAGCAGCTCCAGAAAACTAATCACCTAGAGCTGTTAGGTGTATCGCTAACTTCGAACCTCAACTTTGGCTCGTACATCGAGGGAAGGGCTAAATTGGCTGCACAAAAGCTGGGAATCCCTGGGAAGGTTAGACAGTATTTCACATCAGGACAGATCTTAGATCTATATCAGGCACAAGTCCGGTCATGCGTGGAATACTGCAGCCATCTCTGGGATGGTTCGGCTAAGTATCAGCTTGAGGCCCTCGATTCAATACAGAAACGGGCTATAATTCCCCCATCACCATATTACCACCGGACATCAAGACGCACTGAAACACGGCATCCGTATATGGTAGAAATTCCTCGAATATGTACAAAGCGTTTTGATTCCTCGTTTATAATTCGGACAGCGAAGGAATGGAACACCTTACCAGCGTCATTTGTTTCCTGACAAATATAATTTGGGAGTTTTTAAGGCTAGGGTGAACCGGTATCTTCTAGGCAAGCATGCTCCATCGTCGACCGCGTCATCACTTACCATCAGGTGAGACCGTGGTCAAATGTTAGCCTATCGATGATAAAAAAAAAGATATCAACCACTAACGCTAACGCCAAACGCTAACTCCAAAACTGTATTGAAGTGACATTAGCTGTGGAAAAGTAAGCGATTTCCGAAATGTCATCCTAGTACTCTGCGTCTTCTGGTTCTACTATTTTGTTCTAAATATTTGACTTCCTGCTGGATAAATGTTATTACTCTGTTAAAGACTTTCTAAATGACACGTCGATTAGTAATTATAGATATAGGTTAGTCTGACCAATTTAATGTATAATACATTTTGTTAATAATTAAAAATTCAATAATCAATAATAATAACTAATTAAATTACTCAAACTCATTATTTACACTGACATAATTATGTAATTAAATTAAGTTAAATCCAATTTGAATATTTGTACGCCTGCACCTATAGGCAGAATTTTGTTGGAAGAATTATGTGCTATTCCATCTGTGCAATACTGTAACCCAAAATTCTTACAAATAAATTATTTCATTTGATTTCATTTCATTTCATACTTATATCTAATTTTCTTTATTTTATTACAAGTAAAAAGTATCGATGTTCTGCAGCACTGTTTGGTTAGGTTTATTATATATCGATACATTGTGTACATGCATTTTTTGAATGTCCTCCGTCCATTCTGATTCTATGTTGATGGGTAAGACTATACTGATTACTGTCAGTTGTCACTGTCAGTATTAGTCTGTGACTGCTGCATGCATGCCGCACAGATTTTTTTTTCTCTAACCTGTGAAGTGCCTTTCAATTTTTACCATTGTACTCTGTGTGCCGTGCCCTGCCGTGGTGCTATTCACAGAGTACATTGGTAAAGACTGAAAGTGCTATTTATTTTTTGAATTCATTCATTTCAATTTCAATTTTAACTTCTAAAACAACCAAAACGATATATTTTTAGTTTCTACACTTCTTTGATTAACTAACCAAAATTGCTTCCACAATGACTGTAACGCGGGTGGCGGAGTCCCGCACTGAATTTAAACTGAAGAGTTTACCAGAGGACGCTATTTCCAGCGTTAAATTTGCGCCGAAATCCAATCAATTCCTTCTTGTGTCTTCGTGGGACTGTTCTGTACGACTTTACGATGTTGCTTCGAACATTGAAAGACATAAATACAGTCACGAACTACCAGTTTTGGATGTTTGTTTTCGGGTGAGTTTTAATTTTTTTTTATATATGTTTTTTATTTTGAATAGCTACACTATCACAGCTGGTTGATACCGGATATTTTCTTTTTATTTATTATTTATTTATTTCTTTACTCTTCTATAAAAGTATTTTTGATGTGTCAATGATAACCTCCAGAACTCTGAATCAGCATCAATTTAATTTCCCTATTTTCAGGATGCAGTTCACTCATACAGCGGTGGCCTTGACCAAATCGTTAAAATGTATGACCTCAATGCAACCACTGAGACCCTGCTTGGAGAACATAAAGGCGCCATCAGATGTGTTGAGTTTGCCACAGAGGTGAATGCTGTGCTGACGGGGAGCTGGGATGGGACGGTGAAGATGTGGGACAGTAGAGTACCAAACTGTGTTGGAACATACAATCAAGGAAATGAGAGGGTAAATAATATAATTTTTAAAGGATAATATACTTTTTTGGTGTCTGGGTGTTGTGGGACTATGATCCTTGTAGATCCTGGGATCATAAATACAGGGAATGCCAGTTAGGGTCAAGGATCTATAATAATGTGATTGTTGGGTCTTATAAAATCTAAATAATCAGAAATTATTTGCAATAACCTCGAATATATATCGTTTTAAAACAGAAGATACAAAATATCCTATGAATATTAATGGTTTCTTTACTTTCAACCTTTATCTGAGATCAGGTGCTGGTGGAAGCCAACTGAAATATTTATGAGCCAACTTACAACACAATTCCAACTCCTACCCACATTAGTTTTGATAACATTCTAAGGTTTTACTTTCTTATTTCATAAACTACTTAATTTTCAGGTATACACAATGAGCATAGTAGGAGAAAAATTCGTAGTTGGCACATCTGGGCGCAAGATCTTTGTCTGGGATGTCCGTAACATGGGCCATGTGAACCAGCGGAGAGAGTCTTCTCTCAAGTACCAAACTAGGTGCATCCGAGTGTTTCCCAACAAACAGGGCTATGTGCTGAGTTCTATTGAAGGCCGAGTGGCTGTGGAGTACTTGGATAGTAACCCGGAGGTGCAGAAGAAGAAATATGCCTTCAAATGTCATAGAATCAAAGATGGTGGTGAGTTAACATCAATTTAATGAATTGAATTAAGTAAATAACATTCTGGTTCAAGAATAAGATGTAGAAAAACATTTTTGGCCCAACATGACCCATGTTAGGTGTAAGTGCCTAGTTTCAAAGGATGCTAATGAATTCAGTTACACCATGTTTTTTGAGCATAGCTACATATAATCTCAGATAATATACATATAATACCTACAGTACAGATGCCTCATCCCATACAACGGAATAACTCTGGCTATTTTACGAATTATTTTATTTCTTCATAACATATGGTTATCAAGCTACATTTATTGCGTGTTGGCGAAGTATTGGGCCAAATTGATCCACTGGACACTAACTAGTAACGCTCACGACACAACCACTATATTTTTATCATGTTCGGGCTATTTTTCGTTAGTATTTGATGAGACCCCATGATATAATGAAGGCCACTAGTAAGTAACTCCCATTTTACATAACAAAAATAAAAAACAGTTCAAAACTACATCCGTTTTCAGGCTTAGAAAAAATCTATCCAGTGAATGCGATAAGCTTCCATTCCGTGTACAACACATTTGCCACGGGCGGCTCCGATGGCTATGTGAACATCTGGGATGGATTTAACAAGAAGAGGCTGTGCCAGTTCCACAGGTAACAAAAACACACTACAAGCCTATTTACTGACTAGTTCATGGAATTGCTTTTTAAAGTGTTAATATACATAGACCTAAAGATTTTCGCAGCTAGTGGTCAGGTAACCATAGCTCAATTGGTAGAGCATCCGATACAGTGAGTTGGAGGGTGCATGTTCAAATCCAGCTGGTTGCAAAAAATTTTAAGAACTAAAATATATCTTTACTCACTAGTAATGATCCCATGTTACAATCCTAATGCTTAACTACACCATCTAATGTTACATTATGGAACGCAATACATATTTCTGTTTAGTTTACCGATATAAGTCCATTCAAAGGTTGTCTGGAAAAGATCACTGTGATAAAACCGCCTGTCATATGTATAAATAAATGAATAAATATATAAAGTATATATATTACTTGCCAGTAACTAGAATGTTAGGATAGATTAGAGGGTACTTGTTTACTTTGTTGTCATAATAATGTAGATTAAGTGGGTAGTTTAGGATAGGTTTTTTGACATACCCACTCCTTAGTCTAGCTACATAGCTCAATACACGATTCCTAATTAATATCTGGACATATTACCGCCCATTGTACTACCTTTTGTAAAAATGATTCCGTTAGGCGCCTACTTGTTTAGTAAGTATCTGTTGTGTATATTTTGGTGTGCAATAAAGTGCGCCTCTATTGGGGTGCAATCTTAATTTTTTTCCTTTTTCTGATGTACCATTTCTTTGTCCACAGATACAACACTGCGGTATCCTCTCTCAGCTTCTCTCATGATGGGTCAGCCCTCGCCATTGCTTGCTCACAGCTAGACGAGACCCAAGTTGAGGACCCTAAACCTGAGGACACTATATACATCAGATATGTCACGGACCAGGAGACCAAGCCTAAATGAGAAGGGACTGAAACGGCTGACCAGTCCGGCTAGCATGTGCACCGCGACAAAATGTTCTCGACACTTTCTCTTGAGAGAACGTGACAAGGCTATGGTAGAGATATGTATGTCTCACTCTAACAGCATCGACAAGTTTTTCGCGATGCGCATGTTAGCCCATCAGATTTGTAACATCTTAGTTTCACGTTTCACACAGGACTTGATCACTCTAAAAACATTAATTATTTACTTCGACATTTCGACCAAGTTGCACGAGTAGACTGGAGAATGCGGGTGTCTGCCAGATACCCGCTTTAATCCAGTCTACTCGTGACCACGGCCAATGCAACTTGGTCGGAACGTTGAGGTAAATAAATAATGTTTTTAGCGCGATTATAACCTGGGTGTCTTCAAGTCAAGGGTGAACAGGTATCTTCTAGGTAAGCATGCACCACCGTAGGCCGCGTCATCACTTATCATCAGGTGAGACAGTGGTCAAATGCTGAGCCTAAAAATTATAAAAATAAGATTAAGTCCTGTGTGAAACGTGAAACTATGTGTTCAAATCGCGAGAATCTAAGAAATATTGTAACATCTTTGCACACAGATTTCTAATACTACTCAGATCAATATATGATAAGACGTAATAGGGTTTTTTGTCCCTGTAAATTCACAGTACCCGTGGGAAAACAGGTACTTAATCCGGGCAAACCCGCAGGGCGTTTCTCCTAACACTTATTTGTAGAGTTTGATTCGAACTCAATGGCGGATGTGAAGTACACACAGCAAGCACCGTGCTCCCTGCGTATACCGCTTACCTCTTCTCTCTCACATTTAATTTTAGCTACTGCGCAACGTAGCTGCTGCGACTTCACAGCAGCCATTGAGTTTGAATAGCCCTATACCCCAGCTAGGCTACCGCATTACTTTATTGCAACCGGTAGAAACAGTGTATGAATTTTACAGTCCCAATTTTAGCTTAATTATGTTCATAGTATATGGATTCAAAAATATTAAGAATGAACTTACTCCCGTTGCATTGCAATCGAAATTAAAAGAATTGCTTATTACTATAATGGAACTAAAAAGTACTGATTGTCGCGTCTACTGGTCAGCCATATTGTGAAATGTACTCTTTGTTTATAGCAAATTAGTTTGTATTTGAGTAAATTAGTCTGTATTTACTTATAAGAAACAAAAAAATAGAAATTTAAGTATCATTATTCATGTTTTTATTACAAACAGTTCCTAAAATAGGTTAAGTACCTACCTACATCCTACATCTTAGCTTTAGCATCATCCTAACTTTTATTTACAATAGGCATGATGACTACTATTAAAAATGAACAAGTATTACTTTCATAAAGAAGATTAAAAATGAATGCAATAATTGAAAAAATAAGCAAAATCGGTAAATAAATCACGGAGTAATAAGCTTTTAAAGTTTCTACAGCAGGCGTCTCCTGTCCCTTTCTCGCAAAACAGAGCGCCCCCACAGTTACTATGAAAAAACTACTCGTGACGTCACATGCCAAAAAGATTGTACGAAAAGCTGCCACAGCTTAGTAATGAGGTACCTTCCTCTGACGTCACTGGCCGTTTGAGCTATGTCTTTCTATTCCGGTTTTTAAAATGCTTGTAACTTGGTTATTTTTTGAGATATAAAATTTTTGTTTTCACAAATGTTTATCTTTTGAGGAATACAAATTAATTTATCCAAAAAAAAAATTGTCATGCCTATTAAGTACAATGAGGTAGATACATGAAAATCATATTCACTATACGAATATAGATGATAGGTAGGTAAAGGGGGCAAAGGTCTTCAATTTGTATGGATGGCACGAATAAGGGACAAAATCATAAAGGGGGCAAACCGC
Organism: Ennomos erosarius; assembly: GCA_963580505.1. Lineage (NCBI taxonomy): Eukaryota > Metazoa > Arthropoda > Insecta > Lepidoptera > Geometridae > Ennomos > Ennomos erosarius. The sequence goes on from OY756988.1 coordinate 816,110, forward strand.
GAACACGCTAGTATTTTATCTTATTCGATAAGTTAAGTATGCAAAGCCAGTCAAATGTGAATCAAACTCAATGGCAGCTGTTAAGTGCGATGCAAGCCTCACACATCTGCGGTCACGGTTTTCTCGACCGCGCAAATCTAATTTTTGCTACTATGCAGTGTGCAGGGTTTGCGCCGACTTCACAGTCGCCGTTGAGTTTGAATCGTACTTTACGTGCGTACTCTTACAACACACCTACACACTATTAAACACCATACAATCTATCTGCTACTCGATTTGTTATCTCAATCAGTGAAATTGCATCGTGTGGAGACGTGTTGCAGCTACCCATCCAGCAAATTGCATCTTGTGGAGGCGTGTTGCGGCTTCTCCTATCCAGCAGATTGATACGACAAATTGAGTGATGGATTGCATGTTGTGTAGAGGCCTTACTTCTTAAAAACGGCAGCTTGCCGGGGTTCGCATTATGTAATTAAGTATCGGTCTAATATAAAATGATATTGTTAGTAAAGACAGATCATAAACTATACGTGATACGCATAATTATCTAACTATAAGTTAACCTTTAGGTAAGTACATAAAGATTACTTCCCAGAATGACCGCTCCCATTTCCCTCAAAATGACAGCTTATCAATATTTTCTCTTTCTCAAAATGTCCGTTTCCCAAAATGGCCACGTCACGAAGAACCATTAAAATCTTTCAAACTCCTACAAGAAGCACATAGCACCAGCACTCAGCGCGCACTAACAAAACCCCATAACGCTAAAATTCTATTGCGAATTTGGATGCAAACAGCAGCGGCTCTAAGTGGGAAAGAATTTGCACTCCATATAGAACGCGTGGCTAAACGCATACCATATACATGCAATTAACACTTGAAGCGATGCACTCGCGCCGTATTCCGCAATTAAAATTATGACCATTTAAAACTTACTTTCTGCACCTTCTACATCTCTATTTTTAAGATTATAAGGTGCTTTTTGCAAAGATGTAGGTAGGTGTAGAATGAAGTTGGTGGTTTTAAACGCATACGGTCTAAATTGGCGCTCAAACAAAGCTAGTGTTTGCGACCACCTAAAGGTTTCTTAGGTGTTTACCCTAGGAGTTGATGCGAATAGGTGTAGCTATAGTATCGCGATTGTATACTAAGTTATTAAAATCCCGTTAAGATAACTTCTATGGAAGAAGCACAAGCAATCTAATAAGAGGATGTAAGTACCTAAGTTTTACTTTGGCATGTTTTTAGAAGACGGTGGCTAGGTACTTAGAGCATCGACTTTGGCAACATGCATGCCCGTACGTATCCTACAATATTAGGTTTAGGGAGGTGGTACTAATTGAGGAAGTACTTAGCTACTAATTATGTGTGAGTAACAGGCCGCATGTCTGTTTGCTCGGCCGAGGTTTATGACTAGGACTGTCTAGGTATTCATTCGCAGTGGTATACACATGGAAATAACTCTGAGATATGAAATAAAACTACTTAGTTTAGATAATATGTCTGTCTATATTAATGTAGGTTGGTATTTTTCATCATCCCAATGCAAATGGCAATAAAAATGCGTTTAAAATTTATGAAACTTTCTACAAAGTTTGTAAAAATTACAGTCATTTTAATTATAATTTCTCGATAAATAAGATTAACAATTCCAGTGCGATGAAGTCATTGGGTGGGCTAACAATCTGTTTAATAGGCCCTGAGGGTCCATATCCCATTTCAGTTTTTTATAGATAGTCTGTAGTACGACGGCATATAGACTATTTCAGCTTGACTCTGAAAGAGACCTCTGACAAATTGAGTGGGTGGATATTACTTATGAATAGGAGTTAACTATGACTTAGAATTTGATGCTGTATCGGTATTTAGGTACAGCTTATGATATAGTTCACCTATGAGAAAACTTGCTAGGGGAGGTTTAGTATACCTTTTACTTACGTACTAAAAAAAGTTAAAACTATTATAAGCCTATGCATTTGATACCTACCTAGCCATTACCTAGCAGTACCTAGCCTACTTACCTATATATTAATCCACTAGCTTTTGCCCGCGGCTTCGCACGCTTGTGTTGCGTTTCGTACCAAACAACAAAATCCAATAAATCTTTTCGAAGCTGAACACAGTAACCTGTATTAGCATAGGTATAGGTATAATGCAAGCATAGCCGTGAGTGGAAGCTATTTAAGCCATTACCCAAAATTAAATGTTTTGAGTCTAATATAGATTTATAACAGTAAAAGAAGTTTCAAACAAAAAACTACAATTATATGTACCTCTTCATATTACAACAAAAAGAAATCATCATCACTTCACTCAGGTCTTTAACAGAAGTTTCAGTAAATTTTGTTTAGGTAGTAGTTACCTAAGCAGGCAGATACAGTTTAGAAAAATATGGAAGAATCACACGATGATCCTGTTTTGCTCAGTTTTACATAATTATTATCCGCGCGCTTTTTGTACATTTACCACATTTTTTTACCTTCTTAAGTTTGGTTCCATACGAATTGAGTACCTAACTACCTACACATAGCCAGTGTCAATAATAAGTTTATAAATTGCTGGAGATATGCATTTACCTGTACGACGCGTACATAATTAATTTTCTTAATACTAAACCACCACTCCTTAAAGAATCGACAGTTATAATTATTATTATGTCCACTATTTTCCACGCTGTCTCATTCCCAACATACCTACCTAGTGATGAAAGTGAGGAAGTAGGTTAAATCGTCATTACATAATTATTACTAACACCCAAAGTTACTTACCTACTATAACTATAACCTTCTTGAAGTCATTTTCTGCTCCCGTGTTAACCTTATTTCAACATGCAAGAAGAAGAAGAAGAACAAATCAAAAACGAACGAATGTTACGCGCCATGTTGTTAATTCGAGGATACTATATAATTTTATTGCCATAATGAATACCTACATATTAATTATTATATCTAAGTACCTACCCTTTTTAAACATTTTTCATCAAATATTTCGTATCATTGGCTAAATACAAATAATAGCACCTCCGGCTTACTTTAATGCCAAAATAAAAAGGTTTAAAATGCGTAGCAATGATAAGTAATGTTAAGTAGCTATAAGTACTACAGGGGGTCTAGCAAAGATATCAAGATAACGCCAAACGCTAACTCCGAAACTGTATTGAAATGACATTATTGAATGACAGTTTACAATGCGTAGCAAAAGCAAGGGTCAATGGGCATAGATTACTGAATATGTTACTACTAAAGGTTAAGCTATATGTACTATAAATACAATTTTAAATACTTATTTCGAATGGTGACGCGTAGTAGATTTTTGAAAACTAATACATAATACCAGATCGCCAATAAAGAATTTTGCCCTCTCCAGAACCCGATAAATCGAAAACATGAATAATAATTTAGTTGTGTTTCAATATTGGCTAAATATGATATCGCGTGAAGCCTTTAAAACTTATAAAAAAAGTCTAAGAAGTTTAAGTTTTCTAAATTCCTTGTTCTCTGTGTCGTGCTCATATTCAAGAAGGTTCTCATACCTATCCTCTTTTTTTAGTTTGGACCACAGATTAACGAAAAAACTTATTTATATGTAAATACATATGATTTTTTTTGGGTATAGGTACTTACATAATGAACACATTGTTTTTCTCTAATCTGCATTGCATCGAGCGCAGACGAAGTTATCGCGCGTTGTATTTCGCCGTAGCCCGAAATGTGTGATACACTGCCGGTAATGCAGGCGCACCAATTGTTATTTACTGTTGTAAAACATGCATTAAATTACTTCCTTATTGCTTAGTGCAGTGGGGATTGTTCAGAATGAAATACAAAATATAGGAGCTCCGTACTCAAAGAGTAAATCCTTATTACTAAACCTCCGCTTCCGTCTGTCTGTCGGTCTGTCCACCAGGATGTACTCATGAATCGTGATAGTTAGACTGTTTAATTTTTCACAGATGATATATTTCTGTTGCCACTATAATAACCGTGGTCCGTATTCAAAGGGACAGATAAACAGACAAATAAAAAAAAATTGGTTTTACTTCATATTGATAAGGAATTATAAATTAAAACTATTACAATTTATTATTGTAATCACAAATAATATTCTCACAGTTTGTAAAACATATTTATTCGCCGACATGCAATATAACGCTACTGCTTCCTCCATTTTATTTAGCCCACGTCGGTTGCGCAGCAGGCAAACAAATTGACTGTGTGTCCAGGTTGGGGCGCTACAAAAACATCGAGGATAGTCAACAGAGATGTTTTTGCGCGCCAACTCAACAGCGATGGTTCGGGCGTATATGAAGCCGTGCCATAATAGTAACAGATTTTTTTTCTTTAATCTGTGCATCCGGATAAACCCGAGATAAAATTACCGTCAGTAGCAGTGTAGCAGAGTAAAATTTTTTTCTTTCATCTATGGTTAGTAGCCAAAATATAACTTACCTTTTGACACTGGCTAAATACCTACACTATGTGTGGAGCCAAAATATAAGACAAAAAACTTACCTTGAGGCCTTGAAGCGGCCATCTTGTTAAAATACCGCTCCGTTTCATAATGAAATCTTAATTTTCACCAAAAAAAAATTAACAATATATAAAATTTAATATATCCTATGTTTTGCGCTGGGTTTTTCTAAGCTTATTAGTGAAAACCGCATGAAAATCCGTTCAGTATTTTCGGACTTGTGCCGTAACAAACAAACAAACAAACAAACAAACAAACAAACAAACAAACAGACAAAATGTCTAAAAAGTAGCTTAACGTGATCAGCGAAAAATTTCAAGCCAACTTGTGTCATTTTTGTTTCGATATCTTGCATTTACAGATTTTTTTATCTCTACAGTTTTATTATATGTATAGATGTATAGATAATGGGTAGTGGGTAGACTTATAAAAATACTAAGATTTTCTACCTATTTTAATTTTACAATATTTATTATTTTTTTTGGCAAGGAAATAATAATTTATTACCTTATCTACCTACTACTTAAAATATACTTCCTAATTCTGATTGCAAAAATGTAACAAATAGCTAGTAGGTTAATTCGATTGTATTATCAAATTTTACTAGGCGATAGAACTTTTCTGCAAAGTTCGTCTAGGTAGGTACCACCGCTTTGCCAGTTATTCTGCCGCCAAGCAGTAGTGTGCAAGCACTACTGTGTTCCGGCTTGAAAGGCATTGTAGCTAGTGAAATTACTGGGCAAATGAGACTTTATAATCTGATTACACAGTGTAGTAATCTGATTACTAGACTGTGTGATGTCTCAGGATGACGTGCGCAGTGCAGTGTTACGCGAAACTTTATTATTTTAATGTTACGAGTGACACTGTAACTGTTATGGGCGGCCGTGTCGCTTAACATCAGGTGAACGACTAGCCCGTCACGTCATTCTCATAAAAAAAAACTTATTTATTTTGTCCAATAATGTTGTGTTTTGTATTTGCAGCTCCGCGAGAAAAAAGTAACAGTAGGTACCATGAGCCCGAAAGAACAATAAAGCCGGTTTGAAAATATAAGTACCTACCTAGGTACCTACATAAATCCCATTAGTAAAAAGGTACGTAGGTACCTATATAGCCATAAGAGCGAACTTAGGAGCTGTCACACGTTAGTGCAGACGGGCATAATAATTTTTATACTAAAGAGTTTTAATCAATTTAGATACGATGCTGTAAAGTAGGTATCCGTTTCTAGTCTGCAAATTAGTCTGATGTTTAATTTACGCCAGGAGTCGAATGAATGAATTAGCCAAACCTCCATTCATTGGAAACAATAAAACCGCTATAAAAGTAAAAGCACACAATCATAATGACCGTGTTTCTACAATAAATATGGCTAAATCCACACATAATGTGACAGACCGCGCCCATCCAGTCGCGAAAACTTTACGGTACTCTGTGATGCCTGTGATTTATTTATCTATTATTTTATCTGTGGGGTCACACACGCGCCCACTGCGGCGACTTGGCGAGTGGCTGGAACATTGCTGGAACTTTGATATCTAGTGTTGATCAGCGGGCAGTGAGACTAAGAACGTAACGATCTATTGAGAATATAAGTAATTACTAATCATAAGCATGAAAGCTTTTTAGTCTAGAAGTTGAGCTTTAACACAAAAGCTTTAAAAGTAATCAAACGGGCCTAATAGTTTCCTATCGTTCTTTCTATGCCTTGGCTATTTACTGTAGGTGTAGGTGTAAGTATATTTTATTTCCAAAGATGTATTATAATAGGGAAGTCTAGGAAAGTATAAGAATTTGCGTCGTTCTGATTGATGGTACCTTTTTTTTAAACTTTTAATGAGAAAGAAAAGCGATCTTTCTTTTGTCTTTGATGATGACGAAGCTGGTTCAACAGCATGAAATAATTCCAGTAGGTAAGCTATTACCTATATAAAAATATATAAAAATTTTTAGTATGTTATAGCCTATCTAAATTTATAACTTTCTGCGTATGTCTTAACGTGTTACGTACTAGGTACATCCTATTTATCCAGCTACTGTGGGCGTGTGGCCTGTGACTTCCATCTTCCATGTCTGATTGCTATCTCTCTCACCTTACCCTCTACATGTTCGATTCACGTGTCGCGTCTAAGGTTAAGTAGTGCTTAATAGATTCGAACATTTAGGTCTTACGTCTGGTAAGTCCTGTTTGTGATGGGCTTTCTGTGACTTCTGTCGGAGCTAGATTGCTATTCAGTTTTACCTACATACGTTAATTTATGTTGTAGGTACTCAAGGATTAATCACGTCTACTGTAGGTTATGTGCTGCAAAATCTAAGGTACTTATATCAGCTAGAAAAATAGAGCTTCAAAACGTAGACAGGTAGGTACTCACCCAGTTCAACCGGTCATTAACTTTTGAAGTCGACTTTAAATCTTAATGTTCCGTTAAACTGTTGTCCTCCCTACAGTTTAAGGTAGTAATATTTTATTTAGTAGTCTGCTGTCTTTAATTACCAAATTTTCATTACCTTTAATGCCGCCATTAAGATTAAAGATCGTTTCTGCAACTGGGTCTAAGTGACGAAGACATTAATATTTATTAAATACTTAACACGATGATTAAAATTCAAACACCAACTTAAATTAAACTTATATACACTTGTCGGCCTATGTTCAGCAGTGGACGTCTTCCGGCTGTTAATGATGATGATGACACTTGTCTGTAATAAGTAGGTAGGTACTTACTTATATTAAGTAAATAAATCTTATATAATTATAATTGTTATAATAATGATATTGAACGAGTCCAAAAGAAGTTTTTACGCTGTGTGCATTTCAGGTGTTGCCGATATACTATACCTTATGAAGATTTGTTAGTAAAATATAAACTTTTAGATTTAAAATCTAGGAGACAACAACTTGATGTTATGCTATTGTTTGACCTTTGTCACAACCGATACGACTGCCTGGACTTGGTCAACAGGGTCCGCTTAAAAGTACCGTTCAGGTCACATCCACGTGATACAATCAGTCACAAAACCTTTTCCATGGCTACCTGTCGCACCAATTCTGGTCATTGTTCACCTCTTTACCGCATCACTAAAACTTATAATGATAAATTCAACTGTTTAGATATATTTAACGATCGAGTGGGATGTTTTAAGCGTTCGGTGATAAGCCTGCTGGGTGAGGGCGGTGGGGTTGGCTGCGGTCAGTCATAGTGGGGGTTACTTGTATTCCTCACACTGTCACTGATTTGTTGTCAATCTTAAAATGTCAATCTTTATCATTTATTTCTTATGACTTATATTCATTTTTGTTGTCCTTATCCGGGGCTTATTATTATTTTAACGAGTAACTGCAAACCAGCCTCACTGTAACACATTATTCACGAACACAACGTTCAGATGCTTACTCGTATTGTGCCTTGGCATTATATAAATACTACATAAGTACATGTATATTATATTGTATCTTGTCTTGATATAAATAAGCATTCAGCAGTTAATATGTGGTCAATGATGTTGGTACACATCTATTTAGATTTTTTTATTATTACTTTTAAGATAATATATGTATGTGTTACTGTTTATCTGATCCTTGAAAATATACAAGAAAAAAAAATTCTATCAAATCACACAAAAAGGTGTAAATCTAAAGAAGTTTAAAGTCTTGAACCATTCTCGATTTTTCGTTGTAAGGTAACACTTACAAGGAGAACCAAATCCACGACGCCATTCTTGCAATTGTAAATCTATTTGCGCTCATCGTCTTACACATAATTTGAAGAGCACCAAGAACACGAAGTTTCCGAAGTGTGCCTATACATTATCACACTTCAAACTTATATAAGTAAGTAAGATACTTATTATAAAATTAACGCGAAAGTTTGTGTGTATAAGTATGTTTGTTCTCCCTACACCGCAATGGCCTGATGAACTTCGATAATTTGGTATGGAAACAGTTCTTAATACGACTAACATATTATACTTAAGATTCTTTATACGGATGAATCTGCGGCACGGTACTACCCAATATTTCAATAAGTGCCACGCGGTTTCGACACCAACAAATCCTAATTTTTTATCCACAGTATCGCGGCACTAAGTGCTCGTCACTTGCCACTCGGCACTTCAATGAAACGGACATCTCAATTTGATATCGAATTGTATCTCAATTTATATCGTATTAGCACCGAGCGTCCGTCTGTTTGTCTTTCTCACACGTACCGGGAAGTGCACAATAACGTTATTATAGGTGTTTATTATAGAGAATCCATCTATGACTAACGGTCAACGATGACTGAACTGAATCTGGACGAAACTTACGTTACGTACCTCTGTAGGTACCTACAACATTTTCAAACATTTCTAGCGTCTGCGTTTATAGGCCGATCGTCGTAATAGAAAAAGAAAATCTTATAACTGTCACAATGAACAGTCTTATCGCTTCAAGCGATCTCTTCCAGACAACCCAGACAGGTACAACTGCATAGGTACAGTAAAAGACCTTATTCACGCAATCATCTTCCTGCTATGTGCTAGGTACTTGTTACATATCAATAAAACGCCAGTCAAGCCAATACTGCTGAGCATAGACACTCCACGCCTCATCCCCGAGTGAAGAGTAGAAACCGCCTGGTCCCTGCGACAAGAATTGTCTCACAGAGGACACTCCTGTCACTACACACAAAAACAACAATGCCTCATAAACTCGAGTGTCCATGGCGACGGCTGTAACCGGAATTATAGACAGCCTCCGTGGTGCAGTGGTTGAGCAGGACGGCTCATAGCCTGAAGGCGGCGAACTCGATTCCTATGAAATTTAAGTAAGTATTTGTGTTGTAGAGATCTGTTATAGAATTCTAGGAGCTAAGTAAATAATGAGAAAATAGGATAACGGTTCTAAATTGTTATTTTTATGAAGTAATTAAGAATCAGACAGGAAATGACGATGACGATGAGTTTGTGGTATAAAAATGAAAAGTTCTAAATGGCTTTACCGTCCATTACGACGACCTCTACCAGAAGTGTATCAGTTATACCTAATTTCGTCAAATCTTTAGCATTTACATGTATTCATAATTTTTTCATCCCACAGGTATCGAACTGTATGGAAAAAAAATGATGAAGATATCCTAACTGAATTTGCTCATAGTCAACCTACAGCCTAGTCTCGTCTAGTCATCGTGTCTGGGAATCGCACTTATTACTTGACTCGCTCTCGACTCGTGAAACACTGTTGCTCGATCGAACACTCCTATAGGACTCTTGTCTATCATACAAACAGAGTTGGGGCATTATCGATACTAATATTCATCGATAGAACAACGCAACGAATTGTCTTAACAATCTCAATTACATTAGCCAGATTAGCCTTAAATAGTCCCAATATCGGTTATGATAATATAGATTGTTTAGGTACTTATACAAAACTATTTGAATAAAAATTTATATCTAGAGTAATGAAGTTAAGATAATGTGTGGATGTCTTGTTAAATATACGATAATTGTTATGAAGCATAAGTGCAATATAGGTACCGCAGGCGGACAAATCGATAAAATAATTTGTACATAGCTCTCATTCTACATCTCTAAAAAGCTATAATAATTTTTCTGAAGAAACGCAATTCACCTTCTTAGAAGCTGTAACATTATAAATGCCGTGACTTATCGATACTATTTTTGCCCCACACTATAAACATACTTTCCCGCAAGTGTAGCACTCTTGAGTTGTGAATTTTTAATGATCACTTCACAATCGAATAGAATAACAAAACTGAATAGTTCGTTATTGTTTTATTAGAGTCCATGACTCGGTTGCTAATTTACATTAATAGAATTACAACCATTTAATAAAATACTAAGAAAGAAAGCTTTACACAACCTAAACTGTAAAATAAAACGTACCTAAACGACAGTTATTTATCGTTGAGTGCTAACAATGAAAGTACATTGCCGCTTCAAATGACAAATTACAAATGAATTAGTATCCAGTTTCTTCGGTACAAATAAATCAAACGTAGATCTTCGATGACTATTACCAAAATCTATTTACTTCTTCTTTTTAAACCGTAAACAAAAGCCTTAAAGTTTAATATTAATTGATGTGGATGTAAAATGTTTTTGAAAATTGTGGCGAGAAAAGTGGGGTGCCATTATGTGGGTATTGCTTCAGTTAAGGTTAGAATTGTTTAAATTTAATTATTTCATTCGATATTGTGGAATGTAGTGCATCCATTCTTGTTTAAAAAAAGTGCTTTGTTTCTGACAAGCCGGAATTATTAAATTCTTCTAAAGGGCACGCTTGTTTATTTCGCAACTTAGGTACTAGTTTTCCGGGGAAAACCATACATCTTCCAAGGTAAAAAGTATTCTCTGTTGATCCCGGTAATAAGCAATCAACCAGTATGTAACATTTTATTCAAATATGTTCAGCCATTTTACAAACAGATGACGTGTCACTTTTATAAGTACATATATACCTATTAGGAGGGATACCTAATGGGTATCAAAAATTATTCTCAGAACTCTTAATTTAAAAAAGCCTTAGCTCGAAAGCGCATAAAATGTATGAGCTTGAATTTCAACTAGTACCTACAATACAATACAATACAATACAAAAATTCTTTATTGTACACCAAGCATAAAATAAACAATAACAGAAATAAATAGCGTAATCTACAGTACAATCGGCGGACCTACTTACCTTTAGAACTAATAAATTTGTGACTAAGTACTACCAGAGTCCATGGGCTACGGTGACCTCTTCCCATAATAAAGAAGGCCGTACTTTTTATTTGCTACCTACATACATATAGCATAATTATCAACTCTTGGGTTTAAAACCTACCTACACACTATGAGGGCAGTTAGTTTCTTGCACTTATGCCAACGAAAACTTCTTCAACCCCAAATAAGAGTACCGCCACAGCAACTTTCCTCGACGAAAAGAAGAAGACTAAAACACGAGTGTAATTAGCTGCATCTAATAACGATAATAGTAAAATTCGTATTTGAATCAAGTGCAATTAACATTCCTAACCAAAACAAGCTCAGAGCGCGCGTGCCCAAGCAAGTTCTACAATATTTTATCAATCAATCGAAGATCGGACCGATCACCGTCCATTTATATTTTATGACCGAGATTAACATCATCGCGCAGTATCATTTAGGATGAGTTTCTTGTGCACATTAACACCACGGGTCGCATTTTAGATCATAAATGAATATACTGGGTGATGACATGGATTTGCCTGCTTATTATTTTACTTGGCAATGTCATCCTATTTTTTCTTCTTGTGTAGATAATCTAGTGTAGATAATCTAGGGCCGGGAATAAAATAATTTAGAATTTTAAAGCCACGGAATGCATTTGACTAAGGGTGGGTTTTCGCCAATAGTTAAGGTAAGGTAACCAATTATAATAAACTAACATATATATAATATAACCAATGGTCAAGAACTGTTAGTTTTTAAACATTAGTTACCTGGTTCAATAAACCCACCATCTACAAAAATTTTCGCAACAGCGTGCGTCGCACCGGCGTTCTTCGCGACTACATAGGACTCCCCTTGCTTTATGGCAACAGCTGGGGCTGGGACCGAACGGTCCGCCATACCGAAGTACATTTGCCCTCACTTGTAAATACTGATAGATACCTAACTACTTCTTGTTAGGCCCGCCAACGTTGCTTAACTTTACCATAATATGTAATCAATAAGTCAAATTTATTATTTCGTAAAATGTTAAAATTACCTAAAAGTTTGCATGTGGAGATTGAACAACCAAAATATAGGTTCCAAAACACTGTCAACCCGACAACTTGTATGTATGTTCACAAATACACATGCATAATAAAAAAGTTTTGGTTATGCAAATGAATCTGTAGGCGGAGACTTTAATTGGCCAACCGGGCGAGGTCGGGTCACAAGCCTAGTCTAAAACTATAATTTATACAGGCGTGTCTCTGATATTGGTAAACTATAAAAGTGTCAATCTATCAGGATTAATATAATTTAGGCCTGAGCTTGGATTCTTTGCGGTGCTGTAAAAGATAAATTTCGTTTGATTCTTGTTAAGGTTGGAGATTGTGCTTCTGTTACTAAAGTTTCACTAGTTTGGCTAACCGAACTAACAATCGAACCACTGACACAAAAGAGTATCAATAGTTCGGTGGCTGGTACAAAACGGACTGCTGACACTAAAAAATGTCATTAGTTTGGTTAACCGGACTAACAACCGAACTACTGACACAAGAGGCTTTGGGAGAGGCTTATATAATACCCAGTAGGGGATTATAGTGAGTTGATGATAATGATGATGATGATGATGATGATGACGATGATGAAGGTTGCAACAAACACATCACGATCACAGAATATGAATATGAATCACACTCAACTTTCCAGTTATAGGCACTACGGCATAATGCTACATTTTGTCTACTATTCTAATTTTTCCGAGTCTTTTTTTTTATAATTTATAGGCATAGCATTTGGCCACTGCCTCACCTGATGGTAAGTTATGACGTGGCCTACGATGGTGCATGCTTCCCTAGAAGATACCCATAGAATAGAATAGAACAGAACCGAACAGAACAGAACAGAACAGAACAGAACAGAGCAGAGCAGGGGTCGTACTGTGGGCTCTTAGCGCGATTCAAAACAATGCCTATATTGGATCGCTTGGTTTTTTTGGTATGAACATTTTGACAAGAGATCCAATATAGGCTCTGTTTTGAATCGCGCTAAGAGCTCACAGTACGGCCCCAGAGCAGAGCAGAGCAGAGCAGAACAGAACTGACAGAACAGAACAGTACAGAACAGAATAGAATAACATTTATTCACCTTTATCCTGAGGTTTTCAACAATTTTGTAAGTAGTATTTAAGTATCTATACCACGTACAATTATTTAATATCATTTTGTTATAATAACAGTACCTACTCTACTTGTGTGCAATTCAATGTCCGTACCACGTCCACAATAAACTAAAAATATAGATATATTTTCGACCAAACCGATTTTTAAGCGAGCGCGTTGAAGTCTTTTACTGCAGTAGACTCAACAGTAATGTTTCAAAGTGAAATAAAACTAACCAGCTTCTATTTCAATTAACTATTTATTCGATTTATAATTGCTAGTGCAGTCTAATAGATGTACTTAAACATAATAATCAGCAAACACTAATTAAAACTCTAACTTAAATATTAAGTGCTTAGTATTATTTATCAAAACATAATTATTGTAATTGTAATTTGACATGGACGTATATTTGAGTATCACGTTCTATTAAGGAAGTTGTAAGTATTTCTAATACAACCGTTCTATTATTCCACGTAGGACTCAAAAATTGTACGAATTTTCAGTTTATCCATAGCGCCAAAAACTACCACAATTTCAAATAACAAAACACTATCTGAATACAAATGACTGAATTTGAAAGGAAAATAGCACGGCTTGAATAAAATTTATTTGAATTTAGAAGTGCGCGCCAATCCACTGATTAATAAATCTGTGGGAACGCGGACAAGTTCACGTCGTTGCATCGTATTATTTTTCAAAACTTGTGCTTTTTCCAGTGTTCATGTTTAAAAATTGGTGGCGATTTAAATTGCTGAATTACGAGCATTAGTGAGGGCAAGTGATATAATGTGGTGAAACGTGATTTTTCGTGTTGCTTCCAAAACTCCATAGAAGCTTCTAGTAAAGTTGCCACCACTTTGCTGGAGCATGACTTAGACTGAACTATGACTACCTGACTTAGACTGGACTATGACTATGACATGACTTTGCGTGAAATATTTTATAACTGGATGAAAATTATAATACTTGACACTGGCTAAATATACGATGTGTGGATGCAAATTATAAAAAAAAAACACGGAAAATGCTGGTTATAATAATCAAACTCGGAGTTTTGGCGGGAACGCGGAAGAGTTTACGTCGTTGCATTGTATTATTTTTAAAAACTTTTGCTTTTTCCAGTGTTAATGTTTAAAATTGGTGGCGTTTTACGCATTAAGTGCTGAATTACGAGCAGGAGTGAGGGCAAGTGATATAATGTGGTGAAACGTGACTTTTCGTGTTGCTTCCAAAACTCCATAGAAGCTTCTAGTAAAGTTGCCACCACTTTGCTGGAGCACGACTTAGACTGGACTATGACTACCTGACTTAGACTGGACTATGACTACGACTAGGACATGACTTTACGTGAAATATTTTATAACACGATGAAAATATAATACTTGACACTGGCTAAATACACTATGTGTGGAGCAAAAATATAAGAAAAAAAAAAAATTAAACTCTAATTTCATAGGTAAAGATAAAGACCTTATTAAAGGCCAAAGAGTATATAATTTACTATATACTATAGGTACTTTCGTACTGTGAGTCATTGTTTCAGATCACATTAAAAACGCGTTCTTTAATAACCGATGGCGTGTAAAGAGGTTATAAGCTGGTGTCATAAAAGTGTTATTATTTGTGTCTAGGTATGAAAAACCTCATTTATTTGAGCGGATCGAACGGATCCAGCGTGGCGGGTCAAGGCGACCGGCGCGGGCGCAATCATCTCCATCGGTATCATTATAGTAGATTACGTTTATATCACCGCTGTAAAATCATTGTGAATAACGAGGATTTTAACATTATGTAACATTTTAGATTTGTGGAAAATCTCAAGGTGTTTTAAAGGTCGTGGAACTATTATAATTACGACTATATACAGTCGAACGATCACTTACCTGCAACCAATATAATAGCAAGAAGTTACAGAATGCGGAGGCAGATATTATGTGAATCAATCTTCGAAAAATCTAGGCACTATAATACTAATTTAAAAAACAAACGTAGAAGAAACAGCGCAGCCTTTGTAAAGTTGATATAGCTGATTCATTGACACGAAACAGTTATTCTTATGTCATATGACATGATTGGCAAACGTTCAGACTGCCCACCTGATGGTAATAGTTACTGTCACCACGATATGGGCATCTGCAGTACCGAGGAAATTGCTGGTGCGTTGTAGGCAACGCACCAGGAATTCCAAGGCCCAAGGAATTCTAAGGGTAGGCCCTTAGAGAGTTTATTTGCAAGTTTTTTTTTCTACTGCGTGTCGCTTTCTTTAGAAATGTTTTATACTGATTAATATAAAAGTTGCAATAAAGTGGAAGTTAAACCAAAGATATTTGACATATAGAACCATCCACGAAACAAACTAACACCTCAATCATCTAGAAAACCATCATACTTCATCTATAAAACCTTATAAAACGATATCCGCATAATCGAACCGTAAATAAAATCGATTAGACGGTATATTTAGTAAATTGTATTAATATTTTATACGTTAATCATACGAAGCACATCTAAACGTTCGTTAGGTATATGTGAGTCTTTGAATTATGATGCCGTATGTTATTATCTGCTTCTCATTAGAGTAACGGCGAGACGAACACGCGACCAAACCATCCAAGTTGATCTTAACCACAATAAATATCTGTACGTATCCAAACCATAACCCCACGGGAGGTCCACTAATTGTTGATCATATGCAAATATCGCATTTAACAGACTCTATATTTTATAGGGAAACTATGAGAATCCAAAGTATCGAATTCCCTGAGGCAGTATTCAGGGAATGTCATCATAAGACGCATTACTATGTACACGGATTTATAATGGTTATAAATACATTAATATATTATGGAAATGCGTTTCCCACGTAGCTCATTTTTGATTAAATGTTCCTTAAGATTGAGGCGATGCATCACATGTTTGTGATTATTCGTGTTATTTATCTTTTGTTATTTTATGCAAAGGTTTAATCCAATGTGTGGAACTGAGCTGAGTTTTTCTTTGGACTTTACATAAACTGTATGTTGGAAGGTATAAGTACCTACCCTATATACCTTATTAATTAAATTACTAAGTACAAATAAATAAACAATGTAAGTATACAGAATAGGGAAATACTATTAAACTTTTTAACAGCAACACGTTATTGCAATTTGTTTCTGCAGTGTTTCTAAGTAAACGAAAAACCGAAAACTTTAATCCTTTCCGTGAACTTTATAGCTTCAAAGCGTGAGCACAGAGGAACTAAGTAGATTTAATAGTTTTCTTATTCATCACTTTGAGCAGCCGCTCAAAGTGGCGCTCTCTGTGGGACGCATATGTTCAGCAGCGGCTGTCTTCAGGCTGTTGATGCTGATGTTGATCATGAGGTTGTTAGCATTTTCCAGTAGCATATATTTATAGAGTTATATTTGTAATACGAACATTAAAAACCAATTAAGACTGTAGCCTGGGCATAGACGTACCTACCTAATACAAATTGTATCAACACGCTCTCATTATAGATAATCAAGACTTGTCAAAAGCCTTGAAATGTATAACTTTAATACTTCTAGAATAAGAGCAACATCAAGCCAATACACAGCTAAGTTGCATTAAACAGACAATGTGGTGAACGTTTATTAACCTGACTTTGCTTCACAACACGTAGGCAGAATGACTGCCACCACATTACCTATAAATATCACAAAATTGATTGTATTGAGTTTATCGCTCTAATCGGTATTATCTTACATATTATACCTAATATTGTTATTGTAAATTACCAAAAGTCTATCTTCTTCCTCTCCCTGCTCTATGCTAGCAATAATAAGGTTTGATTTCGTTTTTATTTGTATTTTGGTAAGATTCAGTAGCGTTAGTGTAAATGATATCAAGTGCGCACACGCAGCGCGTTTTGAAAGTAATTTATGTAAAGTTTCAAGTGTTACAGTCGTTACGAATAGGATCGGTGCCTTATAGTCGTAATTTATATTAAAATTGAGTTTTCTCAGATCACTTTCGGGTGTTGGGTGCATTGAATGAACCTTTGGTGTTATATACGTTGAATAGAATTTAAGTAAGATTAGGGGCTAATGGAAGTGTTTATGGTAATAAGATTAGTAGCTCCTATTCATGAGGTAGAAGGAACCGTTCCACGGGTTAAGATTTCAAAAGCAGGTTGATCTACAACGGTATACTTATAAGTAGTGAAAGACAATATATACCTACTTTGGAAATGATTTTCTACAATTACTTGAGCAGCACGTGGCAGTTTTGGGTCAATAACACTGTGATTGCCGAAAATCTAAAGCTCCACGAAAATACCGCTCACTGTAACTGAGCTTTCAAAATTAAGTATAGTAGCTTTTAGTTTAACCTAATTCTTATTAAGACAATTTCCAAGCTTTTGTTTAACGTAATTAAATTAGTACATTGAGAACAACAAAGTCTTTCTATTAAAATCAAAATGTCCTTATACCTTTACCAAATAATTCAGTTTGCTTGAATTTTCACCGCCAATAAAAACTTCAATGAAATAGCTTGACACAGCTTACAACAATGTTACGCAACAGAACATTTTCACAAGCATCCGACCTGAGAACGTGTCACCGATTCTAACCGTTCATTTTACCATAATAAAGAGTGAACAGCTTAGCACCACATTCCCATATCAATTTACGGACATAGTTGACCTCTAGCACAATGCCGCCTACGCTCGTCATAAACTATTCTAATCTTACGAACATAGAAAATCAATTTTACATCAAGTATATAAAAATTGATGTTGTAAAACTTCGCTGCTCGTGTTCGGGTCAGAATGTGACAATATTGTATGTAAGGCGTCAAAATGGCTTCCGTTTGTGTCAGTAAACTTCAGGGAAAGTTGAATATAGGTGGTAGTGATGGATTAATTAGCATTCGCATTAATTTTTAGCATGTTAAAGCATTTCGCAAATGTAATGTGGTTGCGAAATTCTGTGAAATATGAAATTTCATTTCAATTAATTTAGTTCATTTTGAATTTAATTTTAAAAATAAAGTGTTATTTCATGTTTCATTCCATTTTTCATATAATTTTTCATTTAATTTTTAATTTTCAATTTCATTTCATTTTAGCAAATAGCATAGTAATAGCAATTAGCATGCTAAGACTCGTGAATTAGCATGTTTATGAAAGTTACGCAAAATAGCATTAATTGCCATCGCTAATAGGTGGTCATCAGATTAAGTTATAATGTAAAGGAAAAATTTGAATCATGAACGGGATTTGAACCCGCATCCATTCGTTCCTAAAGCCGTACCTGCTTTACTTACACTACCATGACAATTAGTGATCAAGTGATCTCAAATCATATTTTATCCTTCATCGTTTACATGGGATTTGGCGGTTTTTTGTTGGTGACCGTTTTGTGCTTAGATCTTTTTCATCCAGTTCACACTGTTGCTGCTGCAGTGCTGTTCAACTCCATGACTCCAAACCACCCTTCAATACGACTGGAACAGTTGTAAGGACCCAAGGCCGTGCTCCGCTACGTAAAAGAGCTGGGTTGGCTTAGGCAAAGCAGGGAAATACAAAATACACCGCCAGCGCAGGAATCTCCCGCAAAGAGAATGAACATAGTTTGGACGTAAAAACAACATAATTAAAAAGCACACAGTTAATATTCAATTCAGTGTCCATCATAAATCATAATACAGTAACCTATGAAGTTAGTATTAAAGATTTTGCTCTTTCAAATAGACTAAAATTGAAAGTATACCTCAGTCTCTTTAAATTTCCCAAGTACTTAAGTACTTAAATATTTTGTCCCTATTAGTCAAGAAATATTTTTTGCGTGACATATCTGTTGTAGATGAACCTAATCCATCGAACAATAAAAAATGACAAGTGATGGGAACACTAATAATGGTCGACATTTCAGCCCCCAATTTCGTGTACCTTTCTAAACTCATGTTGACTTAATACTCATCCTCGTCATCATCATCATCATCAACAGCCTGTCGACGTCCATTACTGAACATAGGCCTCCCTCAGAGCGCCACTTTGAGCTGTTGCTTGCCTCCTGCATCCATCGGCTCCCCGCGGTTTTCAACAGGTCGTCGGTCCACCTAGTGGGGGGCCGGCTTGCGCTGCGCCTTCCGGTTCGTGGTCGCCACTCGAGAACCTTTCTTCCCCATCGGTTGTCAGTTCTGCGTGCGATGTGGCCTGCCCATTGCCATTTCAACTTGCTAATAGTACCTTAATTTTTAACTTAACATACTACCTAAATATTAAACGGTCATTGGTTGCCTGTTGATCATCAGCTATCTTCAACCAATCAGTGTTCAGTATAAGTTGACATGACTTTAACAAGAAGGGGTTACTTGTTTTTCAGGTTATAGGTATCTGAAAAATGGTAGGTAATTACGATCACAGTTCACCTATGTTTTAGCAGTAACCGAGGCGTGAAGCAGTAAAATAAAAACACACACTAACCTAATCTGTGACCTATGTCATTAGCAACCGATAGATTTACAATAGCCATAATGCTTTCTGAAACTCACTTCCATACGCCATAGTTCTCTACCAACCTGTTCTATAAAACACAGCCTATTTTAAAGCTTATTATAATACTAATAAGGTAGTGTGAAAGGTTT
Organism: Ennomos erosarius; assembly: GCA_963580505.1. Taxonomy (NCBI): domain Eukaryota; kingdom Metazoa; phylum Arthropoda; class Insecta; order Lepidoptera; family Geometridae; genus Ennomos; species Ennomos erosarius. The sequence continues at coordinate 836,047 of OY756988.1, forward strand.
AATGGGAGGTATATAAATAGTGGTACAATCCCGCCACCCAGGGCGAGCTTAGGTTCAATAAATGTGAACAATTTACAACGTTCTTAACTTGAAGTTGAAAAGTTGGGCTTGTTATGTGAACTTGCCGAGATAATGGGTAAGATAGAAAAATATTGCGTGGAAATATTAAATTGCATTCGGAATATATTTGTCTGTTTAGTAGAGGAACGTTGCGGTGGGCGACATTATGAGTAGCGGCTGAATGGGATAGCTTGAAACAAAAGCAGTAACTACCTACCCACAATGATAACAAAACATTATTTGAATTTCGAACAAGTTTTCCGTTTCAAAAGTAACATAAATGAAAGCTAAAACAAAACCCTGTAATGTTATTTTCAGCTGCTGTCAACAATTTGTAAGGTGGTGTTAGATTTCAGGCTTGCTCATTTAAGACGATGAAATCTTAAATAGTTTCTAAATAAACATAGAATGTAGTTTGTGTTAGGAAGTACTTATGTCATAAATATGTAACAAAAAACTAACTTTTGTCTCAGATTCACGACTTGATTAGACTAAATAAAATAGGAAATTAATTTGCATTATCGCCCCACAGCCAATAAACAACCAGCTAATTTTATAAGAGCTTACATAAAATACGGGTTTACAGCGCAGAATGCATCCCATAAAATCCCTTGAAATAATGTTCTATTAATCATTTTATATAGGGTTTTTTGATAAGCGGTCTGATTTACGGCAGATTAAGCACGGACAGGATGAATTTACGGCGAATTTACGTAAGGTCTGGACGTAATGACCACTAAATAGGTTACATTATTATGCTCTGATAGCGTACAATGTTGGCTAATATAGGGTACAATGTTGTGGGGCTACTTTGTTGGACATGAGCAGTCCTGGGAATCAGTTCTAGTTAAACCTATCAGATTATCCATGAGTGAAGTGTCATAAGTTGTGATGACATTCAATTTGAACCGAACTAGAGATAGCCAACAAACCACGAAGCTTTGATCCATTCTTTCATTAATTCTGAGGTCCTTTTTAGGGTTCCGTACCCAAAGGATAAATCGAACCCTATTACTAAGGCTCCGCCATCTGACTGTCTGTCTGTCTGTATGTCCGTTTGTCACCAGGCTGTATCTCATGAACCGTGATAGTAAGCCAGTTGAAATTTTCACCGATGATGTATTTCTGTTACCTCTATAACAACAAATACTAAAATGCAAAATAAAATAAATATCTAAGTGGGCTCAACAACAAAAGTGATTTTTTTTGCTCGTTTACCAGAAGACTCATAGAGTCATATCAGAAGACTCATTTAAATATAAAGCATCGCCATCGAAACAGTTCTATTGTACTATTATTCAACACTATAGATGGCAGGGATAGATAATGGTACGGAACCCTTCGTGTGCGAGTCCGACTCGCACTTGCCCGGATATTTTTCAATGTGTTGTGAGTTGCCAAAACATAGGTGAATGTAATTTGTAAAACGCTAAAGTAAATAAAAATAAATATATGTGTTCATAAAAAAGGTGGATTGTCACCCATCCTCTTGTGAAGCATAACAACATAGCGTCGGTCGATAGCTAATTTAAATTTTATACCTAATTAATCTTTGATCACCCAGATGCTATCAATCACGGTTTATTTTTAATAAGACGACATTCACGGCTCGCGAGTGCAAAATTACATATTAAGGTACAGAAATGAAGGCAAAAATTAGTTATACAATATTCGCAGTATATAGACATAAATAAGATTAATTTAAAATTACTTCATTTGAACGCCTCCAAAAAGGTTTTACAATACTATAAAACAACTATAAATGCTTGACACCGCTGCTGTGATGCACCAATTTTTTGTGGGTAAGTATATTATAAAATCATAAAATTATCCTTAAAAACAATTTAACCTTTTAAATAAAGCCGTCGTTTGCATCATCAGTAAACGCTATAAAACGGTTGAAGCACTTTAAGGAGTGGTCTCTTAAATTGTCTTCTTAAATACGTTGTATTGGAATTAATATGGTTTTGCTAATTGTAATAAAAATTAATGACTTGTTTTGATGACATAAAGCACCATGTGGGCATTTCGGGCTCAAAATTACTTTCTTCGTTAATTAATTGGACAATCGAACATGTTTTACAGTTTATTTATTTATTCATTTATGGACCATCAACAGCATGACTGACATGTTTTAGAAATTAATAATGATACCTTACACGAGTTACATAACGGGTTTTGATTACATGACTACGTTTATAATTTAACTACTGTCCTTCAAGCCGATCGATGTTTTTTAATTTTAAATAGATTATCATGGTAAATTATGTATTTGTTAAGCCATGTCGTCCCGGTGTGAAAATAGGACCACATCATCTCTTCCCGCGGGTGCTGTAAGGGCCGGCTAAGGGAATATATAGGGTAACGGACAGCAGCATTCTGTTTGGAATGAGGTCTACAACCACGGGCCACGTCTTAGTGCCATAAGTTTTTTTTAATGTAATGAGTGACAAACATGCAAGCGGCCCACCTGATGGTAAGTGGTCACCGCCGCCTATGGACATCTGCAACACCAAGGGCGTTGCCGGTGCGTTGCCTACCCTTAGAGAGGACTCTTTAACACTTTTCTTGAAGCTCCCCATACTGTAGTTATGCGGGATAACCTCAGGAGGAAGATTATTCCACATCTTGCAGGTTCGTGGTAGAAACGACCGCAAGAACCGAGTCGTATCAGATTTATTACAATATGTGGATGCGCTTTTTCACGCTGCCGAGTAGTTCGATAATAAAATCGGGAAGGCGGGATGAGGTTAAATATTTCATTAGAGCATTCCCCATGATAGTAACGGTAAAAGAGACTCAGAGAACCGATATCTCGTCGTAAACTTAAAGGCTTGTCGGTGAGTTTGGGGTCGTTCACAATTCTAACGGCTCTTCGCTGTAGGGAGTCAAGTGGATGCAATAAGTACAGGGCCATTATTCCGTATCGATTCCTTACTTCGAAACCACGCGAATTCCTTGTCTTACATAAGAAATCTGCGAAACTGTATTCTCTGTGAAACGAAAACAAAACCGCGCGAAATGAATTTGGAATTGGCGCGATTAGAACTGTCAAAAATCGTATGTTTTACCGAGACGCGTTCCGAAACATCAACACATCAAAAGATATGACCACTTAAGTCAATATATATTATTCAAAATAAAGATAAATTTAATGTAAAGTGAAGGTATATCTGACGCTGTGACACGATTTGAACAAGACACGACAACGACGTGGTTTCGTACCGTGTGGAGTCTGTGTTTCTATAGAGAATAACCGCCCTGTATTCATAAATGGCCATAAAGATGGCACTAATTAAAATAAAATAATACTTAAAATTATAAGGACAAAGCTTTTAAAAACAGGACGCATCGCACCTAAAGGTGAAGCGTATTTATTTATTTGCTCTGTGATTAAAAGCTTTGTTTAATAGTGATGCTACTGAGCTAGATTATCTATAGAGCAATTTAATAATCCGAACATATCAAAAGAATCCAATTTTAAAGCCCTGCCTTTAACATTAAATTAAAACCAGTCGTATTATTAGTATTAACATGTTAATTGAGATGTTTTTGTTCGGCACATCGAGGTCTCATATTCTTTGTGTTCATGCAAATAACTTTATGGTGGGTTGATCAAATATAAGGTCAGTGAGTTAAAGTGTCAATAACTACTTATTGTTTTTTTAATTTTGATTTAAAATTCCAAGGTGTTCATATTTATATTCTGTGTAAGTGGTTAAGATACAAGTGAGCTGTGCTTATGGCCAAGCAATTAAATCTAAATTGTTGTTGTATTTTTAAATGGAACAATTTGTAAGTTGTTTGCCTCTTTAACCATTATCATCTCTGTAGCACAGAATAAGTATATAGGTATCTATATAGATATTTAGTTAACGTAGCTAATTATAAATATCACCAATAATAAGTATGTGTACAAGAAATTCACACAACGCCATCTAGCCCCGAACGAAGCAAATCTTGTACCATCTAAACCAGATAAATGATGAATGAAAAAATATATACAAGTATGTATAGATTTTTTTGTGGTGTGTTTTGTTTTTTTTATTTTGTTATTAGACATAACACAAAATCTTAATCTAAATAACAACATTCTGCCAAACTGCTGCTGGTCGTACAACCCATTAATGTTCATCGCACAAATGATTGTCCTCGGTGGGAATCGAACCAAAAACCTCAGTTCAGAAGGTAGAGCTATACTGAGCTGTAGCTGACTGACTGTATATTGGCTCGCGAGTCAATATAATAAGTCTCCGTATTTACTGTATAATTTATAATTATAAAAGTACTTCTGTGATGGTGTGTGACTTTATAAAAGCTTCTTTCAATTGGAGTCATTTGGAATAAAATTTCAATAAAAATGAATGGTCAAAATAAGTGGAAACCTCAGTGCCAGAAAATTTGAGGCTTAATACTTAATTTAATAGACTCGCGTCTCCGCACCTTCTCATAATCGTGTTATAAAAAAGACAGACAAACTGATCAATAAGTGATCCTATAAGGATCCTAGAGGTGTTTCAGTTTGAGTATAGTATAAAAACATCCATAAATACTTAGGTACCATAAGTTTTTGCTACTGATCAAAAGCGCAAGTTTATTCATTTGATATCTCAATCAAGTAGCAATAAGATAATAAATTATAATTATTATATAAAAACTTATTAATACAAGCATAAAATAAACAAATAATATTTTATAGCGTTATTTAGGGACCTGTCACACTCGACTGCATACGTTAAAATAAAAATGACTTGTTTAAACAACACCTAAATTGAATTAATATTTTATTGCAGGTTTATATCTGGGAAATAATAGGGTGGAGTCACACTGGGACTGACAATGTCCAATTTTCAAAAACATTTATGTTATAGTATAGGTACTGTAAAGACCCCCCCCCCTAACCCCCCTATTCCCCTATTTTCCTATAATTATTATAGTTGTATCTTTAATTTACCGAATCTAAATATCTAAGTTTAAAATAACTTATAAATTGCAATTAAATAAACACTAGCAAACTAATACCGTTGAAAAGAACCTAAGCTTGTTGAGAAAGAACCTAGAAGTAACCTAAGTTTGTTGTATGTTCTAGATTTGTTATGGCCAAGTGATCGTCTCCTAATAGTGGTAGAACCCGTACGTTGTGATAATGTAGTAATCCAATTCCTTTTAAAGTAATGAGACAATTCCTAACTGACGCCGACTCAATACGAGATTAATTTAGTAGAATGTAATTTCTTTATTTTACTAAGCTTTGCAATCTGAACCTATGATGAGCGCTAATCCTATATTTGCTGGAAATACCAAAAACGTAGATTGCCCCAAAACAACTCACATTAACCTAATAAGTAGTACTAAGGCTTCACGTAAATGTTGTAATAAGTCATACATTCTGAAATTAAGTTTGTTTAAATTAGCGAAGTCATGATAATCTATCTGCTTATCATAACATTCGGCTACGGAGCACCTCCCCGCTCCATAACTGTGAGCTTCGACACCTGACGGGACAGCCCTCCACTATGTTGTGTATGAAATTGCCTCCACTTGAGGTTTTCAAGACACTGTTGGGGAAATTGATTTTACTATTTGTTACTATTCATTCCAGGTCAGTATGTCTAGTTTTGTCTTCAAAACACTAAGGACAGAGAGGACATGATCTTTTAGCAAGCCCTAACAACATACGTCCTCAATACATTCAAGGGAACTCTACGTTAATTTGTTAGCAAAGCAAAACCTCATACTTATCCTTCATCACCTAATGTGAGACCATTGTGAGTCTATCAAATACGTACTAAATTCAGTATATGGCAGACCCTAAAGTTAGCCTCCCAGCTGAACTTCCCCCCCTGTCTCATCTCATACAGCCCAAAGTCTAAAGCCTTCCTAAATTTCCGACATAAAAATTGCCGATATTACTTTAGCTTCAATTATCACGTTTTAGTCAATGTACCAGTTTTAACTATCAAACGATTTTCCTAAAGAATTATACCTACTAACGTTACCCATTGTTTACTTTGATAACACTTATATTATTTGCTTTAATTTAATTTTTACTTATTTATCTATTATAGTTAGATTTTGTATTTTGAGTTTTATTTATTTCCCTCACAATTCATTTTTCCGATTTGACCTAAATTTTAAAGGTAAATTATTATTTTGGTAGAATATTGTCATTATTTTATTTTTTAGAATCAAGCATTTATTAGAATTTTGATTTTCCCTAATTTCCTAACCATTTTATTTTACCGCATGATTTATAATTTTAACCCTAATCTTAATCATTTTTATAAAACCGAGTTTTGCCTATTTCCCTCACAGTTTTATATTACTACCAATTTTTATAATAATTTTGAATCTATTTTTATGTACCTTTGTACAATCGATTTTTACCTATTTCCCTAAAACATTTATTTTACTGCAAATTTTAGTATTTTAACCCTAACATTCCCTCCCATGTGTGTTCCTCAACTTATAGCTTTTTCTAACATCTGGTGTGTACCCCCAAAACTAGAGATTGCTACAAATCTCATATTTACTTTTAAGCGTGCATGTCTGTTCTCGAGTGTGCAATGAGAACATACCTAATCTAGCCTATAAGAAAACGAGCTGTGACAAAAGCTCTCCAAAGCTAATAAATCCTATTGCCACCTATTTTTTATCTCGTATGCGGACCGAAGTCTCATAAGTGCATAGAAGACAAAACCCTATTGTGTGGGACAGTTCAGTTTGATTTACATTTAGGATCCGGGTATCGTATACACGAAGACGGGTCAGCTAATCTTTTCAGCCCTCCTTTCAGCCAGAATGCAAACCAAACCAAAAAGGTGGATCCAGATCCTATAACGGAGGCAAAATCTGGTGCAGGTCTCCACAGAACACGCGATCTGCCCTAACGCAAAAGTAGGAGGAAAACAAGCTTCGTATATCACATGTTTCAACTTGTTTCTGACTGGGGTTTCTGGAACCAAGGATTCTTCCTCAGAACCAGAATTACTTGAGAGGACGACTCTAACTTGAAGTTAACCGAAAATCTCATGTGCACTGACAGGTATCATGTAGTGATCCCCGCGAATGCTTAATGAATGAACCCTTTGACAGCTCCGCAGCTCTGTTTTATAGTTTTCGCTGGTTTCATTTTGTAGTGCGCGCGCCGAAATGGTCAAAATCTATATTGAAAACAAAATTTGTCTGACTAATTTACATACAAAATTTTGACCCCATTATTCATAATAAAACCTATTTTGAAGCATGAAAATTGCATTTTTATATCGTAACAGACTAAAAAAATAAGTTTTTGTTTTGATAGAAAAATAAAAGTCTATAATATTGTATTTTAGTTTTGTATGGAAAAATCGCAGATAACTACGTAATCTATGTCTAATCTATTATTTAAATCGTTATTTGATTACTCTTAATACTGTTTACACTTTTCCCGAGATTATACATCCTATTAAGTACATCCTTTTCCCTAAATAATTTCAAAAATAATATAATCTACTTGTGAACTAGCTCCTAAGTATACTAAATAAATCAATAATGCCAATCCCATGTTTTAAGTGATATTCTCTTCAGATTATCATCAAATTTTAGTTCCTCATTTGCTAAGTTTTTTGTACTGTTTTTCCTGTCATCTTACAAGCAAAGCCAGGTGCCGATCTTAGTCTCATCTACATTGGTATGGTTGTGATACTTCACTTAAACAAATGAAAATCTATTTTCTTTTGACAGCTCAATATTAGCCACACGATTGCTTCTGCTTGAGAAAATTTAAGAGGGGTGGGTATCGCAAATCGTTCAATCTAGATGGAAAATTCGAAAATATCATGAAAACCTAATTCAAAAGTACCCATCCTACTCGTTCTAAAGTAATAATCATCTAAATATTATGTAACGTAATTTCGAAAATTAATATGAACTTTAAAACATAACTTGCATTCCTGAAAATTCCTCCAAACTTCCACAAATCTATAGGAAACCGACAACAAAAGTCATAATTATCCGAATGCTAGATGTTCCGCTTACGTGTTTTATACTTTTATGTAGATATTTACAAATAAATCAATACAACTTTCCAATACCACTTGATAATGTTATTAATAACATAAAGCTCTATCAATACAACTGAAGTCATATATTAAAATAATAATCTAAGACCTTTTAGTTCCTGAACTATCTCTGTGACAGAGTAAATCGCTTTAAGCCGAATCCATAAGCACAATCACATCTAAATAGATAATAACACATAAAATAACTCCTTCCCTATATGCCTGAGTATTAAAATTTTATGTGAAAAGGGTAATAAAGTTCTTTATCCTTCAGCAATAATCTTTCAGTCAATGCTCATGAAAAATACCCTGGCCCTTAACAAAATTTCACGCATAATCCCTCCTTACACCGCGCAAACTTCAGAAATTAATTAAGAAACATAAAAAATCCGTCACGCTTAAATTTGGAATCCAAGGAAAATTTTTGACACATTCAATGATCGACCGCTCTACGACTAAGAGCTCCCAAATCTTCGATATGAACTCTATATGCAATATTATAACGAAGGTTTGATTTCTACTAATTTCACTTCATTTCATATTCAAGTAACTACTCCAATACCTATCTTCATATTTTTCAGTAATGAGCGTAATGCCTACGACTATTGCTTTAATTTGAATTATTCTTATAAGCAAAATTGATAAGATTTAATGATTTAAATATTTTTTATTGATGAATAAACATTCCTAATAAATGTGACGTCACGAGACACCCTGGATCGTTACAGTACCTAAGTAGGTATTATTATATGCTGTTTGTTATATAATGCGCATATCAACATTTATTAAAAAAAACCTATCAAGTAAGTTATAATTATTATGTACATAACTAATCATAATGAATTTTATTAGATCAATTTGTCATCAACACAGAAATTCTATAAACTGTAAAATCCTAAACTAAACAGGAAGTTCTAAAAATGATGCTGTCTCTTTCTTATAAATAACTAGATCAAAGTGATAAGAACCGGAACAGTTTTAGAACAACCCAGTAAGATGGTTGCATAAGGTGAAGGAAAAATTCGGACATGAGGCCACTTGTCACAGTAGCTTTAAAGCTTATACCGGCTTGAAGGATGGATGGATGCGGGTTGAATTCCCGCTCGTGATTCTAATTTTTCCTTTAAAAATTAATCTGTAGTTTTAGAACTATCAAATTAAGGTCAGTTTAAGATTTTTTACAGCGAAGTCCATTGTTTCATTCCACTTTTAAATAATCATAGTGTGACACCAACCTAATCTGTGATCTTCGCAGCTTGATGTCACCACAGAGCAGTAAAACTAATTAGAGCTTACATGTCACAAGCTCGCGTTTTATAGCCACCATTAGGGTAAATGCCGCCTCTACACCGATATGCACAATAAAATCCCGAATGTATTGCTGCGGCGAGTGCGAGATAGATAAACAATTGGAAAATTAAATGTTGTTTGATTGTAAACGGGTTAATACTGTTGGTCTTTACCTACCTTTACTACGTTAACGGAGGGCGGGCACCTACGGTGTCCTGTCGCTAAAATGGAAGGCACCCCTGGGGTGTGAGCCTCGGCTTGGGCGGTTGCCAGAAGACAACGTCCTCTGGAAAAGTGGATCTTATGGGAAATTACCTGCGTTTGCTTATAAATAATTTAAGTAATATTCTATTTCCCAAATAGAACATTTTCAGAGGCAATGCGCAATCCTTAGGCCGGATATCCACTTGCAACAAAACTTCTGCAAAAAGTAGCCCGACTGTCTATCATTGGATAATTTGAGACCAGACTGTAACTTGTCTGATAGACTGTCGAGTGTTGGAAACGTATGCTGAAATTTTCTTGCAAGTGAAAACCCGGGCTTATACTAATTAATTCATCATCATCATTAATTTTTTTTTATTTTAATTAAAAAAAAAACATTAATACTAGATATATACTTAGGAACTTTTTAGAGAAGTAAGTCGGTGCGGTAATTCAAAGCTCAACACTACATCATTCGACTATCATTAAATAGGTAGGTACAATGCAACCTTTTAAATAGATCCTCAATCTTTACAGCTCAACATCGGTACAGTCATGTCGAAATCCAATTCGATCGATGTCAAAGTTCGACAAGTATCGTCACCACTCGAGATTACCCTAAAACCGAGCGTCGGAATGTCGGGAACAAATGTGTTGTGTCGTGTAAGCTCGATATAAACTTGGAAAGCATCGACATACGTTATGGTCAAGGGAAATCCGAAAATGTCACTTTAAATAATCGTGTTCATTAGTAAACATTTAAAACACGCATTAGAAACGTTGGGTGCCGGCGCCTCGGCGATCACAATCTCGAACGTACGGCCGTCCTTATCTAACCTTTACTAAATCGGGATGAGGAAGCGAGACGCGCGCCCAAAGCTCGAATAAGGAGCGAGGTGCGAGCGTGATCGTATCGAGGCGCTCGCGGTACTTACTAATTAAGAGACCAACTCTTTTCGATAAATCGCTCCGAGAGATCCTCGACGTGCACAATGCGTTCTTCAACGCAAACGGTCTCGCTCGTCAACGCGACTTGGTTCACGACTTTTGTAAGACCCATCAGGTCGATGTAATGCTTGTGCAAGAGACCCTCCTGAAACCCAGTAAACGGGATCCTAGGATCGCCAATTACATTGTGGTTCGTAATGATAGGCTTACCAATGCCGGAGGCGGTACGCTTATCTATTACCGAAGGTCTCTTCACTGCATTCCAATTGATACTCCTACGTCCTTAGTCAACTTAGAAGCCTCTTGCTGCCGCCTAGCTATGAACGGCCATCAGTCGATCATACTAGCGTCTTGTTACCTCCCCCCCGACAAACGTTTGCTCAGTAGTGATATCAACGCACTGCTCTCTCTGGGAAGCTCCGTCATTCTGGCGGGAGACTTCAACAGCAAACACACCATGTGGAACTGCCACACTTCCAATACCAACGGTAGGATACTCGAACAATTAACTGACCCACGACCAGACGCAGACCACCACACCTTTGACATCATCGCACCCATGACTCCAACCAGGTTCCCTGGGAACCTCGACCATCGACCAGACATACTCGACATAGCTCTTTTAAAAGGCGTAATACTCAGGTTACGCTCGATAGAAGTGCTTCACGAACTTGACTCTGACCACCGGCCCGTTCTCATGAGACTAGGCTCGGATTTTACTGAACTTCCACCCCAGACCAAAACAGTGGTGGACTGGAAGCGATTGGGGGAATCCCTGAAAGCTATCAGTTCACCCGACTTAGATAAGATACCCGATGACATACAGACACTAGATGACGTTTCCTCCGCGATCGACGCTCTCACCAGCCACCTCCGCACCGTAGTGGGTGAGTCCTCGAAGCAGGTTCCAGTGGTGGACCACCGCTGGGATCTGCCCGAGGATGCGAGGAGACTGCTGACAGAAAAGAACGCAGCCACTAGGGCATACGACGCGGCCCCCACCCATGATAACAAATCCACCTTGAATTTCTTCCAGCGTGCTGTTAAGAAACGCATAGGTGATCTTCGCGCTCAGAACTGGACAGACCTACTTTCAGGGCTCGAGCCAACCCACCAGGCATACTGGAGGTTGGCTCGAACCTTGAAAAGTGACACACTTAGAACGATGCCTCCTCTTGATAGGCCGAACCAAGTCCCTGCGTTCGATGACGAGGAAAAAGCTGAGTGTTTGGCTGAGAGCCTCGAGGCCCAGTGTAACCTTTCCCCTGATCACGTTGACCCTGTCCACCTCCATACGGTGGTCAGCGAAGTTGAACGTCGCAGCTCCCTAACACCCTCCGACCCCCCTCTTGAGCTTATTAAGGCCGCTGAAGTCGAGTCTGTCATCAGGGATCTCGTCACCCGTAAAGCTCCCGGCGCTGATGGTATCAGCAACAAAGTGGTCAAACACTTTTCGGTCCCCTTGATCTATCTCCTGGTTAGCATCTTCAATGCGGCTATGAGTAATTGCTCTTTTCCCGCTGCGTGGAAGTCCGCCGACGTCATCGGCATCCACAAGCCAGGCAAGAAGGCTACCGAGCCCTCTAGCTACCGCCCCATTAGTCTCCTCAGTACTCTGGGGAAGATCTACGAGCGTCTCATTCGGAGGCGTCTCTGGTCCCATGTCCACGAACATAAACTCCTTCCCGACGAGCAGTTTGGCTTTAGAGCCAGACACTCTTGCGTCCAACAGGTGCACCGCATCACGGAGCACATTCTTGATGGCTTCAACTCGAAGCCGAAACCCAAAGGGACTCTTGCAGTCTTCTTAGACGTAGCGAAAGCCTTCGATAAAGTCTGGCACGACGGCTTGATATTCAAGCTGTACCACATCGGCGTGCCGGATCGTCTTGTGCACATCATACAAGACTTCCTCAGGGATCGAAGCTTTCGCTACCGCGTTGAGGGGGAGCGATCCTCTCCCCATCCCATCAGAGCCGGAGTACCCCAGGGCTCCGCGCTCTCCCCTTTGCTATTCTCGCTGTTCACCAGCGACATTCCGCGGTCATTCCATCCAAGTGTGCAGCTTGCACTCTTTGCGGATGACACCGCCATCTACTGCTCCGGATGGCAGAGAGTCCATATGCGCGGTCGCCTCCAACGAGCCCTCACCGAGATCGGTGCATGGTTCAGGAAATGGCGGATCACGGTTAACCCAGACAAAAGTGCAGCGATGTACTTTTCTGACTATAAGCGTGATCCGCCATCGAGACCACTCTCTTTGTTCGACAAGCCCGTTCCTTGGGTTCCGTCTGCTAAATACCTGGGGGTTACCCTCGACTCCAGGCTCAGCTTCATTGACCATATTAAGCGAGTGCGCGATAGGGCTGCCTTCGTCCTAGGCCGCCTCCACCCTCTCCTGAGCAAGGGTAGTAAGATGTCCCTTAGAAATAAGGTGACACTTTACAAAACTTGCGTTCGCCCCATTATGACATACGCATCTGTCGCGTTTGCTCATACACACCCAGTCCACCTGGATCGACTTCAGGTGATCCAAAACCGGTTCATCCGCAAGGTGGTCGGGGCTCGCTGGTACCAGCGAAACGCCGACCTCCATTGCGATCTCGAACTCCCATCCATCCGTCAGTTTATGAAGGATGCATCCCGCCGCTATTTTGACGCGGCCCCCCATCACCCCAACCCTCTCGTAGTCCAAGCATCAAGCTACTCTACAGACATGACAGACCCACCACCCCGTCGTCGACGCCCAAGACACGTCTTGAGCGACCCGGAAGATCCTATAGCAGCCGTTGTTTCGGCTGCGCTAGGATCACCGGACCAGTCTAGCCCTTCTGGCTCAGGTACCGATTTCGGCACCGGTATAGGATACCAGCGTAACACAATCAGACACCGACCCCGCCGGCGAGGTCGACGTACCCCCCGTAGGTTAGTTAGAACGGTCGCGACTTTCCATAGGGTCCACTCCTCCAGCGGACGTAGCCTTCTCGATCCTCTTATCCCGGCAACAGCCCAAGCCGAGGCTCGCACCCCAGGGGTGCCCTTGAGCTAGTTGCCCCCCACTTTTGTCGGCTGGGTGCCTTAAGCGCCTGCCCTCCCGCCCGGTGACGCTGTAAAGGTCGTTAGAGACCAACAGCATTAGACCGTTCAAAAAAAAAAAAAAAAAAATCGACGTGCACAATTAAGACGTACTAACAAACACTCAAGCGATTTGAAACGATTCAATCGGTACTTACACTGAAGCTCGATTAGTATTTAAATTCAGAACATTGTTCGGCGACCCGTCGCGCCGTTATTGGGGATAATTTTTTAATTGTTCCGGCCAGTAATTTATTTTATTGATGATGTATTCGTAGGCGTTTAGTGACGTACTGGTTATTAGTTTTCCTAATAATGTAATTTTTAATTGGTCGCGGATGACATTTAACTCTGTTCTATTGCTTATTTAGGCTGCAGTCAGTACAAATTATAATTGTGGTGTTTTCTCTCCATGGTCGGTCCTTTATAGCCGCGTATCGTGCTCGGTGATGTCCATCGATGTAATTATTTGGAAAGCGAAGGCATGCTTTCATGGCTTTATTACTTATTATTCGATGATCTTGGGTCTTTATTGGATGCAATTAATTATATTCCTACTTTTATAATACGTTATATCAACATTTTATAAATTATCAGCCTTGAACATACGAGAACAATCTATTACAATAATGCAGTATGTCTAGCCTTAAAACTTAAGTAATATATTTATTTTTATTTATTTAACCATTTATCATAATTTACTAATTCGTTGTTCGTTTGTTTTCCGCATTAAACAGCCAGTGTCACTAAATAAAGAAATAACTATTTGTGAAAAGCTTTTTATCAAAAGTTATCACGCATATAAACAAACCAAAATAAATATGTGTGGAAAATTCACACAACTCGATCTAGCCCCAAACTTCATAGCAACAACATGGCTTCGGAACCAAATAACTGATAGAATACCAAGATTAGATACTTTTTGTTTGCAAATACATACATAGGATACAATACAGCAGACACAAACACCTATGTTCATAACACAAATGTTTGTATTGGGTTGGAATCGAACCCACAACCATATAGTTCAGAAGGCAGAGCTACTAACAAACTGAGCTATAAATCCAATAAAATACTTCAAAAACTACCACATGACTACTTCTATGGCTTTCTCACTCCCGCTACATTTCCTAAAGACGAGAGTGAGTGAGACAATTGCATTTTTCAGGAAAGCACCGTTACTGACGGATGATCGGATAACAGTTAGGATATGGTAAGTTAGCCACCATCCGTTAAGTGTTCTAATTGTGATAATGGCCCTCCGATGACGTCTCCATGTGGATGTGGGATCAAGTAGGTGGTCCAAATTAGAGTTTTGTTAATTGGGAATTCTTGCTCCGATACCAACGTGGTGGGATGTGTGACTTCATTAATTCTTCCGTCTTACGACGTCTTCTGACTCTCTCAGCCAAGTTCTTAATCATTTCTCTATAAATTTTTCACTCATTTTTTTATGTAGAATAAGATTGCGTTTGACTACATCTCATCTGATGGAAAGCGACGATGCAGCCGAAGGTGCAGCACACAGACTCATGAGGTGCCTATTCACTCTTGTCTCAAAAAGTCCCAGGACTCGATCTCTACTAAACTGAAGGTACCTCGGAGGACTTTCCAAGCTTCCTCGAAATCTTTAATTTGTATTATTTCACATTGTTTCAACATAATGTAATGTTTTGTAAGGAACTACCGTATTTCCTTTATAAAGTAACGTAAATAAACTTATTTGATATTATTCATAGTCATGCGATCGCCCACCGTATCGATTGCGTGACGAGCGGAGAACCGATATATCGATTATGGAACCGATTCGTATCGCTCAAAAGCTCTACGGGAACGATACGTTACCGATGCACGATGTGTGGATACAGATAAATGTTTTCAATTACATATAGCTATTATCGATTACGATTACCAATAGAGCTAGGGGTGTGCTTACGATTTTTTCTTCCCACTAGATAATTGTCAGTTGTGAAACTTAGTTTTCTAATAAGTAGGGATAAATGGAATTTCTTACTAAAATTGTTTTTATGACCAATAAAGATGTGTTTAAACCTACGCAAATATTAAAAAAAAACATACGTTAACATTGTAATATTTAAATGAGGGCCTAATCAGTTATAAAAAAAAATTTCACGTTGATTCTGAAATCGCAGTTTTAAATGGGAGAGACTAATGTTTCAAATCCTCTAATGGATATTTTTGACCCTACTGTAACTTGAGCGTGACAACCCTGAAAGTAGAACAAATACAGATTTCCTCTTCCCGAACATATTTCACGGTGGTTTTATGAGAACAATTTGAGCATTTCTTTAAATATTTCCTTTGAAGCAAATCGATTATCCGTAACGAGTCCGATTCCGAACCAAATTGGAACCGAATCAATACTTAATTATCGATATTTATGAGCAACGGTAACGCGATGTAACGAATCATTATTTTAATTTAGACATGATATTGATATAAAAGCTAATACCCACAGAGAAAATATAATCCCACAGAGCACAACTAAAACCCGTTTTTTATAAACTGACCGACTGTTTATAAATAATCAAAAAATCATCCGTTTTATTGTAAGACAAAGTGTCAGTGTGCGATAAATCGACAGTTTATAAATATAACCGGTTTTATTTTTGTTTATTTATAAATAAACGGTTTTTACAATAAGACGGTGACATAAATATAAAAATAGAGCTAGTATAGCGAAAAAGTTACTTTATATCCATTTGTAAAAAAAAACATCCGAGAAATTAGCCGTTGATAAATACTCCGATAAAAATAGCGTGTGAATTTAATCGATATTATTACAAAAGAGTCGAGTCCGATAGGCGTTGCTTATGGCGCTGATCGCACGGGCTAATGTAAATTTAATCACAGTTATTAACGTTATTACAAGTATTACAACCTGTTACTTCCTCGATTAGGCACGTACAACCCGATATCGATACTGTAAATATTATCTCTACCTTTTTTGCTGGACATTAAATTACACTTACATATTTTATTTTCTAACATCACACCGTAAAGTTAACAGCTTTCATTTGACTCGATTACAGTTAATTATTTATTGATATCATTATCATCGACAAGTTCATCGATATTTTATCGATAGTTAGCACATCAATCACGCGTCCGTTTGCATGTGAGAAATGAAGACATTACTCTCTATAATAACACCTTAAGTTTAACCGCGTGCGTTTATTGGATCAATAACTTTAGTTATAATGCAAATCGATTTATTATTAGGTAATTATTAGGGAATAGTCGTCGATTAATTGGAGTAGATGGATAATCGATCACGTGGCGTGACGAATGGTGTTGTTGGAAATCGATTTTTTACTCGATTGTGGAGTTATGTCTTAATGAAGATGTTCGGGCTATCGCGTGATCTCTGAAATGAGTTTTCGGTGCGAGTTGAGTAAGTTATTTCTCAAGATTTATTTGTGTGACGACAAACAAAATTATCACGATAGCGGTCGGCTTAATGATAAACTAATATAAATAAAATTAAACAGGATATAATACAGAACTTGGATACTGCTCTTTGGTGATTCTCAAGAATCTCTCATTAGATGACGCTACTAACCACGTAAGCTTGTTCTAAAAGGAGACATTCAGAGGTTTTGGGACGAGTGAACGCGCGTCAAATTCAGTTCGTGATTATTCTTTTCACATTAAAATATTTTAAATGTGTTTTTGTGTTTTTAATGCTAAAATGGGCATACGTTTGTCAACAACTCACCTGGTGGTAAGTGACGCTAAGGTGGAGCACGTTTGCCCATGAGATGCCTATTCACTTGACTTGAAAAGACACAGGTTACACCCAGGAAGAAACACTTGCTGGAAGAGCGTTCTTTTCCTTGGTCGAGCGATATTGCTATAAATCATGCATCTTTAAAATTATTACTAGATTCACTACTAGATCATGGCGTACGACGTTTTGGAATATGACCTGCAATTAACTTTACCTGCATGAAGGGCATGAAGGTTTACACGAGTACTTATCAAATAACTTCTTCAAAGTTTATCAAATATCTCTCAGTTACATACAAAATCGCCAGTGAAAGATATATCAAAACACGGATAATCGCAAAATGGACCGCACATGGTAATTTCCAGCAGTATAAATAAGATGTCTGTTCGAACATATGTGCTCTCACAGGCTTATTTATGGCCTCAAGTCTCCGATACTGAGGGCTAAGTTTCCTAGAAGCTGGTAATTAAGCTTATCCAGTTAGCGGTGGCACTTAATGTACACTATCCACCTGGAACTAATTATTCCCACCATTGGATAAAGTATACGAGGTGCCATCCGGGCGTTGTATCATTATTTTATTGGAAATTCATTACATTGCTATTTTATTGAGATTTTCTAGCTACGCCCGTTGACAAATAGCTTATGATAGAAAAACGGGTTTTCTAATTTTATTGAAACGGTTACTGTTACTAATTTTATTTTGTTCGCCCTATTGGGCAGGCCAAAGTCATGAGACCATACCGCGTAATTACTGTTACTAATATGAAAGCGACACAAACAAACAAATAAATTAACAAAACAAACTGACAATGTGGCCAATGCATGATTGCAGTAACTTAGTTTACTATATTTATTTATTTATTTATTTATATTATTTATTTAATCGTATCAAGATCTTTGTTAAGATTGTGTGTGGATATGTGTGGACATATGCACCTTCAAAGTTTTTACCTAATAATCACTAACCAAGCTTTGACTGCTCATTGTTTTTAATACTATGTACTTACGTAAAGTGTAATTTCTCGCATGCAGTGAAATGTAAATTTCTAAAGTCGTCAAACTAATTGAGTATTTAATTATATTATCAAAATTAAAACTTCCAGAAACCTTACAATACCAGTCCTCATCTCAGGACTTAGCTCCTTATATTTCGACAACTTCTTGACCGATTTTTCTCATATTCGTAATATAAGTATAGTGTTGTCGTCAAGACGGGCCCGATAGCTTAGTTGGTAGTTAGCTTGCTTTCTGAACTGAGGGCTGTGGGTTCAATTCCTACCCACGACGAACGTTTGTGTGATGAACATAGATGGTTGTTCTGTTTCTGGGTGTCATATTGTATTCTATGTATGTATTTGCAAACAAAAAAGTATCTAAGTATTACATCAGTTATCTGGTGGCCATAGCACAAGCTTTGCTTAGTTTGGGGCTAGATGGCGCTGTGTGAAAAGTTCACATATATTTATAATTATTTTATTTCATTTGACTCTCGGGTCTAGCCTGGACATTTGGGAGGCATTGGTGGGGCCGAAGCTAACATCAAGAGGACTTTTTGAATACTAAAAGTACCTAACTATAACACGGTCACCCTATCTTTTGAAACGTCTTTCAGACGTGGTTGGAATCTTTTTCTTGTATTGACGAAGTATCGTATAATTGGTGTTCCATTGAAATTACGATCTAGCCTAGTAGTAGATCTAGATCTAGTATTTATCAGTAGTACCTATACTAGTAATACTTAATAATAATTATTAATGTGAAAGTTTGTGTGTTTGGTACCTTCTATCTTGGTAACTACTAAACCGATTTATCCGTGAGTGGAGCCACGGGGCTCAACTAGTCTTTTATAATTTTCCTTTTAACTCCATAAGCTCTCCTTAGCAACAATTTAGCATACTGACTGTACGATACAGTGCTCTAGTTAAACCAAATACGAGAGCTATAAGCGCAGGCGCACGCTCGTCAACTGGGGCAGAGCATATCTTAATCCGAGCGAGGCGAGGAGCAGATCACGAGTGTGGCATTTCACACACGACTCTATTCACAGCGAGGGATGATACACTGCTTCTGGATGTGGCTTCTAAAAAATATTTTCGTTCCGCCTGCATAATTCATTTTCATTTCATTAAAACTTATTCACTGCTGGATTTAAATAGGCTTAAGAAATCTGGAGTCTCGCAAAGATACCAAACGCTGACGCCAAACGCTAACTCCAACATGCTAAGCTATGGAAAATTAAGTGATTTCCGAAATGTCATTCCAATATATTTTGGAACTAGCGTTTGGCGTTAAATGTTAGCGTTTGCTGGACTCCCTGGCCAATATGTAAATCGGAATCCTTAGACTGGATTCCCAGTTAGGTCTTACCTACCTACTATAGGACATCAACGATCATTATCAGTTGAAACAAAAAAGTTGTGATAATTATGTTTAATTTAACTGCAGTGCATTTCATATCGACACCGCAAACCGTGAATGACAATAATGCTATTGGGCATTAGGAAACATTTTTGCCCAAAAGGTATATACGGCACAGCTATTATCTTGTTATCTGTTAGTTTATTTTAACATAACCACTAAATTAAGTAGGTAAACATTCCTTATCAAATATAATACACCAAGCCCCGGTTTGTCGAACATTTATCAAACTCATGTCAAAGTCACACACCAAAAAAATGTAGTCTCACTCAACGGGCAACCAATGAGCGTTCAGTATTTGGTGTGTTGAGGTGACTTTCACAAACGTATGAGAAACCGAGGGTGTCTTCCAGTGTATTTATTCTATCAAAGGTGAAGGATCATCAATTAGAGCGAGCATCATTTTTAACCCATCCACAGCCCCCATCACGCGCGTGGCCCGGCAGGTTAACCCTGCGCCCGCAAAAGCCCGCAATTTGTGCTCTAATGGCCTACATTTGGCTCATGAGGTTATTGTAGCATGCTGTGGTATAACATAGGTAATTGAATTAGAAGCGTGGGAATTACATGACTTCAGAAGTTTAGAATTGTTGGTGTAGTCCCGGCGGTGTGAGAAAATAACCACCCCATTTCTTCCCTTGGGTACCGTAAGAGTTGGCTAAGGGAGGGGATATCCAAAGAATGGGCGGTAGCATTCTTTTAGGTTCAAAAAAATCTGCGAGCACCAAGCCTCCTGCCAAACGCAGTGATTATGGCAAACCCCTTGGGGCGAGCCTATGGTAGCGTTTTATGGGGAGGCCTAGGAGGCTCAGCAGTGGATGTGTTCAGGCTGTTGATGTAGTATTTACTGATATATTATGTATGTATGTGAATTTGATATGCTCTGTTTATGACGATTTTATGATAAAAGTTAGTAGCTTACTTTGTAACCAATCAATGACCGACCAATAAATCAATTAAGCTTAACCTACTTAGCTTATTTCTTGTTCTTCAATTTTTGTAATTAAATTACTTAATTTATAACAACCATTAGTATTATAAGTTACGATTGTTTTCCTACTACTACTTTCATCTCCTTTCCTACTGGTAATTAAACATCAAAGTACTATTCGAATGGAAACATAAAAAAGCCCAGAAATAAATTAATTAACCTCATAAAAGTACAAGATTGTAACTTTATTAGCCTACACTTTAAAATTAATAAACTACCCTATCAAAAACGTCCAACGGGATGCCACGTAAATAAAAATTATATTCTATCCTCACAGCGCTTGGAATCAATTAATAAATAATAAAAGTTGGTTCTAACAGGGACATTACGGGGTATAGACAATAAAGGTGGATGTCCCGCTTATAAATCGCGGGTACAAGTGTCCCAGTGACGTCCCACTGTGATGGGATGCGGCAGTCCCATGAACCCGTGGACCGGCCGGGTGCGGACGGTGGCATAAATTATATTACGCGTGTACCGATATGTCGGCTTGTTTTAGTGGCTCGGCAAAGCCTCAAAGCAGTAGAGTCATTCTAATGAGAATAAAGTAAGACGCATGTATAGGCAGATACCAATTTTTTAATGACACTATTGACCATGGATTTCATCCCAAATAATTCTTTGTAATTTATTTATTTGGCAATATTTGAATGGCAGTTGTTCATAAGTAATCAAGTAGGTTAGATGCATCAATATCACTTGAAAATGTATAGGTAGCGTTCTATGTACCCAATCTAGATTTCACTAAACAGTACCAGAATATTTTTACATCATCATTAAACTGAACGCGTCTCCACTCTACATTTGTTCCTCAAGGTAAAATAATTAATGAAAGTAATAAACATAGATGTAAGAAATGTTGTTAATTATAAAAGGCTGTTGATTTTATGTAGTGTTTTACCCAATATTTAAAAATTTCAGTGAACAGTGTCTGAATATTTTACAGAATAAATCCGCAGCAAACTGAACGCGTCTCCACGCCACATTTGTTCCTCAAGGTAAAATAATTACATTAGTTTGGTGGCAATAACAATAATTCTGTCTTGAGAGGCGGGCGAAGCCGCGGGGCGCGCGACGTTCACAGATCGCCAGATACGGCTCGTGAGTTACGCGATGTCCCACCCGTGTCACGCGGGACAGCGATTCTACATTTTAAGATATGAAAGCTTAAGGTTAAACTCAATTTGACCTAATTTTTCTCAACTCCAGAGGGTATATGGTTTGGTTTTGGCGGGAAATTGAAAATATGGCCTTGTTATTATCATCCAAACACTAAAACGACGCGTAAGTATAATTAAAACAGACTGTAGATACAAAATACCTGGTATTTTTGTAAAAACTTGTAATTATTTAGGTAAGAATTGAATGCAATATGTCAGAATAATCGGATTTATGTGTAGTCAGGTTTTGGAGTGGTAGGTACTGGTATGGGATAATTGGAGGAATAATGAAGATATTTTTCATGCCATGTAGCACACAAGCATACTGGCTAAATTAACCTAATTAATACGCGTTGGCAACAGAGTTGGTCTAAAACCACATATTCAAGCACTTATCGTTTCAGCAGTGTAAACCAATGCACACTGATGTACACACTCCTTAAAAATAACGTATGGGTGTGGGAGTGAGCGTGGAATGTATGAGATCCTTATACAAAAAATTAAATGTCCCCGTATTGGTAATTATGTAAAACGCGCCGTATGGCACCTATTATTATTTCAGAATAAGAATGCTTTGACAGGGTAAGCGTTAAATAAAATACAGGATGCCCCGGAAATTAAGAGTCTACAATATATTAAGAGAGACTCCCAGTTTTCTCTAGATTGGAACATCGCGGCGGTTTTACTACTCTAAAGATTGGTCTTTAAAAAGCATCACTGTTTAACTTGAACAAAAAAAAACTACTTTTATGCAGGAGTGAGCTAAATAACTACATACCTTTACTAATCGGTATATCTAGTCTACAATAGCGAACAACCACAAAACGCAGAAACTAGTTTGACTTACTTTTTTTAATGGGCTGCGTTAGTCTCTGTTTTCTACTTTATGCAGTGTCACCAGGGGTTGAGGAAATTCATCATCAATAACAGCCTGAAGACGTCCACTGCTGAATTCCTCATATGCCTCCCCCAGGAGGCGTCACTTTGAGCAGTTGTGGAAGCCGGCCTGCGCTGCGGCCTCCGGTTCGTGGTCGCTACTCGAGAATGTTTCTTCCCTATCGGTTGTCTGTTCTACGAGTGATGTGGCCTGCCCATTGCCATTTTAACTTGCTAATCCTAAGAGCTACATCGGTCACTTTAGCTCTCCTGCGGATCTCCTCATGCCGGATCTTTTCTCACATAGGGGAACACCGACCATTGATCTCTCCATAGCTCGTTGCAGAAATTAAATAGGCATAAATACTCTACAATAGGAATCATTATATCGAACAGCTTACTTTAACGTACCAAAATACTTAATAAATCTTTTCCAAAATAAATGTATGTGTTATTTTCCCACAGATCTAATCGCTGATATTTATAACGAGAGAACGAAGAGCGGATAATTTGGTTACATTTTTTAAATAACTTTCAGAATACATTCATTTATCTACAATTTTCTGATTTAATACTTCGTTATAGCTTTCATTTTACGAGGGGATAAATATTTTACTTTATAATAAAAAGCGTGTTACTTTATCCGAATCTTTTATTTGAATGAACAAGCGTTTTCAACTGAAAATGTGACATTTTACTTAATTGTCTACTTTTTTTTAATTATTGTTAATTCGCTACTTTTTCGAGTTTTTCGTTTTGAACTGCACTTTTTCGATTGGGCGCGTTCTCGGGTGCTATTTTGAGATTAAAATGAACAAGTTTTATTACGTGTTTATTACTATATCTGGCCGGTCTGGGTCGCGACCTAAAAGCAGCTGCCTACTTATATTGAATCAGTCACATGGGCCGCCATGTCCCAACCAATGGATGCACGATATAAAGTATTCATTTTAAATCAAGAGCTTTAGACTTATAACTACAATAAAAGCCCCTTATTGCGCTTCCTTCATTCACGTTTTCAGTATTCGCGGATTAAAAAAATGCAACCCAATACCTATATTCGCGGTTAAAAATTTCTTTATTCGCGGATCTAATAAGTACATACATAATAATAAAAGGATTCCAATAGGTATCCACCCCAATTATCCTTTGTAAATGACGTTAAATGAACTAAAAAAAAGTAAAATAAATCTTATGACAGCTTTGCCTAAAGTATGTTGTTAAATGATATCGCCGAGGACTGACCACCGCGATCGGTGTTTTTGAGAATGTAAACAAACAGAATGAAAGCAACCCTAACTCAATGAATAAAGTATATATTTTTAAATGTTGCTGTTCCGTTCTATGGTAAAAGCCGTTTTGTGTGTATTATTGTTTCGTCTTTCACATTCGTTACAAAAATTGTGATCAAGTAAGTAACACGTCTACCGCTCCTTTTCTAATTTATAATGTCAACTAAAAAAAATAAGAAACGAGTCTCGACACGAAAAAAATCTGTGTTACCGCTTGAAAATAGAAATGCTACAAAATTCTTCAAACCATTGATAATTAAACAAAATGTTCAAAAACTTCAATTGTTTTTTATTTTGTCACCTAGGAACGTATCCCTTTACTATTCCGTATTCACGGTTTCTGTATTCTCGGCATATTTATGTAATTTATGGAACATATACCCGTAAATGCACAAAACACCCCATGCGGGACGTCAGTGCAGGCCTTTATCGCCCCCACTTAGAATAAGAATACCCCGCGAATAAAGAGCTTTTACTAAAATTTTATGAATGACGTACAACGGGAATGTTCTGAAATAGATTGACAAATTTATTTTTGCCGCTGCAAAACTGTAATTTGAGAAAAGTTGATTTGAAAATGGGAGAAGCCTGGTTAAGAGTGGTAGTAGGTTTAGCCGGCAAAGTAAAGTTTGCGTTTGGTAGTACGATGGACGTGTAATAGCAGATAATTGTCATCGGTATGCTTCGCCCTCGTTTCGATAACGATTTATGAGTATATTTTGGTCACGAGCGGTAAGTAATTGTGAAGATCGTCTCCGGTCCTGTCGGGCACGACCGGTTTGATTTGTTGTTTGGAAACTAATAGCCGTTTTGTGGAGATGACATAAAGAGGGATTCATTTGGACGACCAATGTATGATTCTTGCAATTTTATGGTATCAAACCACAAAGAAAAATACCTGTACAATGTATGTACTTATATATACAGAGTACCTACAGTATTTTTTTAATCTGAGTAGGTTCCAGTTCTACTAGGTGGTAGGCTTTTCGGCTAAGTTCGTAGGTATCTTACCACCGCTTTGCTAGTTATTCTGCCGCCAAGCGGTAGTGTATATACAAGCACTACTGTGTTCCGGTTTGGATGGCTTTGTAGCTAGTCTTCTGCAAGTGGCAAGTGGTCAGAATTATTAAGGTGGTACGCTGGTACGTCACACTCAGCACGCCAAATTCAAATTTTCTTGCGTTTTTTGTTTATTATTGCTTAATTACTCAACGCAATTACAGGAAGTTAGTTTTACGCAAATAAATATAATGTATCAACAAATTAGGATTAAATGTATCATCTAAATATCATTGGTTTAGCAACAATTCGCAAAAAACTAATTTTGTCTTGGCTTTTCGGTCATTGAATTTGGCGCGCTGAGCGTGACGACCTTAAGCCGCCCAAAGGCTTAACGACTAGTGAAATTATTGGGCAAATGAGACTTTCATAAGTCTCATTTCAATGATCTCACAGCCTAGATTTTGTGTTGTCTGAGGGCGACCGACGTGCGACGTGTGCAGTGCACACTGCACATCAGTGTCCCGCGCAACTTTATTTTTGAGTTCCAAATGACACTGCCAATCTGTTGTGGGCGGGCGGGCCGTGACGCTTTGCACAAGCTGAACGACTAGCTCGTCGCGTCATTCGTTTACATTAAAAAAATCTAAGGCTGAGTTGCACCAGCTTACTTTAACGCTAACTTTAACTGCTAACTGTCACCGTCCACTCTTCGCCGGGCGCGCTAATGTCAAAATCTGACAGTAACTTTAACTGTGATTATGGTGCAACTCAGCCTAAGTTTACTGCCATTCCTGTGGATGAAGACTAAACTTCACTATTGGCAAAGTATTTATTTAGATTTTTCGTTGATGATCTTTTCATGACATTTTTCCTATACTTTGAAATGAACATTGATCAGTAAAACTGGCAAAAAATAACATAACTGTGACGTCACTACACAGTTTATAGAGTTTGAACTCTGACTCCATTTTGCATACAGACTAGTACATAATCTATGGCATTGTCATGTTGTCGGTTCTTTCGCGGTAAACTGAGGAAAACAAAGTAGATTTAACGTCATCTGTCGCCGCCGCCAGGGGGCACTCGTGTCAGGGTTGACACTTGGGTACTCCGTAAACTTTTCTCATATAAATGACATATTGACATATTTTTTGCTGTCAGGGTGTCGGTGTACCTATAACATTAAAATTTTTCGCTATCTTATTTTTGCTATACTTTAGTATCATGACTCCCTGCCCTTAATGGTATTTTAGATCGATTTATATAAAGTTTTTAAAGTTTGTGGCATTCTGAATCCCTCGTAATTTTATTTTTTTGCAACACAATGTACCCAGCCTAGATTTATTAGGTACGTCGACGATTACCCATTTAAGACGTCAAATGAACAGACATTTCTTTTCTTAGATATTTTAGTAGAAATTATCAAGGATAGTTATATGTTAGGTAAGTACTATGAATAAAACAGTAGATATAATTAATAACCACCAAACTCAATTTTCAATCTATTCAAAAACATCCCCTTTACAAAAATCACTCCTGACAGCCCTATCGTCTGAGAAAGCTCTGTCCTTTACTCCCGATCAGTTTGAGTGATCGCCCATATTATTATGTCGTTGACATCATAACGTAATGGACTCATTACAGGACTCTGTAGAGTAGTGGAAGGACAGAGATATAACACTACAAAAAAGAATATAGTAATAAAGATATTTTAGCGCAATTAAAAACTTACTTTTCAGTCTATTGCCATTTGTTGCTAAACCAATGATATTTAGGTGATACTTTTAATCCTAATTTGTTACATTCTATTATTTGCGGAAAACTAGTTTTCATGTAATTGCGTTGAGTAATTAAGTTGTAATTACCAAAAAACCCAAGAGAATTAGAATTTGGGGCGCTGAGCGTGACGTATCACCACCTGAAAGAACTCCCTTTTATGCTCTAAGGGAAGTTTACGAAAAGTGACGTAGCTAATAGCTAAAATAAAGTGCTTTAAAGAGAATATAGGAAAAAATAAATATGCCACAGTATACAACTAAAAACTGAACCACCAAGAGTTATGAAACAAAAACTATCTGTAATCTCTACGCGACATTACTCTACATCTACAGTCACCGATCAGAAATGGTTCGGAAAATTCTGTTATCTTCAAAGAACGCCAAAACAGTCTCAAGTTATTTATTAAAACGCTGCTCGTCTCGTCACGATGAGTTATGCGGCTTTGTGCTAACGCGATTACCTCATGTTCGGTTTGCGTGTCTCCAGGCTAAGACAGGACCTCGGCGTATTAGGTACTATACTATTGAAACTTGAAACCGGTGTAGAGATACAATGTGTCTTATATCTAGAAAAAAGTATCACAGAGCATTGAAACAAATGACACTTCGCACCTATACGAAGCGTTTTTTTGCTCTGTGGTACATATTAATAAGGTCGACCCTCTGATTAAAGAAAAAAAACAATTGATGTCCGTACACAACTACACAACGCAACGAAACAAAACTTCGGGATAAGTTAACGTCAAGGAAATACTTACTTATAATTAGCATTTGGTGATAAAAATACCCACATGCAGCTAACTTACGCAACTTACGCAACTTAGAAGTCGTTGTGAAGCCTGAGGACGCCTTCTGACTAGGTGGTGGAACAGGCTAATACAGGCTGATGATGATGAAGGAATCATCATGTACCTACCTATTTTCTTTGCGAAAATTTGTGCCTACCTTATCATCATATTTGCTCATTGGATATAGGCAGGCCTCTCTTAACAATTGCTACAGGTTCTATTTTCGTTTTAAAAAAGATCAATAGGACTATTTATGGGATTTCTTAATATGAAGAGAGTGCTGGAGATCTATTTTGTATAGTAACATGTTAACATAAACATGATTTAAAGCAGCGTTACGGTTACGAAGTAATGGCAAAAATGATTGCTATACCCGTTTTAGCTAAAACCTTACAAATGGTTTTCCAAAAGTCACGCTTATGGAATTGAGACATTTGTAAACATCTCAATACAGGTCGCCTCCTCCATAAGTAACAAGTCTTGCAAAACATGGCTGTATTCCACGGAAACAACCTTTGAACCTCGGGCGCATCTAAAACTGCGCGAGCGCTGGATTCACAAGTCCCTCCCGCTCCAGATAACTGTTGACATTTTGACCATTTCTGATCAAAACATGGGCCGTGTTTTTGAAATTGGTACAAGTCTTGTAGAATTATGGTTGTTGTAGGTAATTAAAGCCGACTGTCATTTTATAACTCTGAAATAACAATATTATCGTACAGCGAATTAGTAGACGCCCTGCATGCGGCGAAATAGAGTAAGGCAAAGATTATGGAAGATAGCAACAGGAACAGTAGAACTGAAGATCTATTTATAGCTGCCTTGGGAGAAACTTCCAGTAATGGGCCTTTCTTTCTTCTCGTGTAGGCAAGTGATCGATCAGTCCTAGTGTCAGAATTGTAAGGTTGCCTGAAGGCTTCTGTTTTGGCTTGACGACGTTATTATACAACAACAACCGATGGCTTAACGTGCCTTTCGAAGTGCTCAGTTATAAATAGTGGGCTAGTGTAAGCTAATGATGATATGATGATGAGGGTACCATTACCATGTGAGCTGCGCAGTAGGTATAAGTAGGTATTATTCGAATTATGCTACAGCGCATTAGTGAGCAACGTGAGATTCAAATTTCCCTTCTCAAAATAGATTTACAATCATAAGTAAAGTGTGTAAGCAACCCGAAATCTACAAGTCCTGTAGATTTTGAAAATTAGTCTTCCACAATCCGACCCGCCTGAGGAATTGGTCCCCAAATAAGGCGGGTAGTTCAATAAAAATAATGATACATTTCAGTGCTAAGATCCGTTAGGAGCGCTTAGAGCTTCATTTACTTTTAGTGCGCTCATCAAGTTAAACACAGGGTTTAAGTTTACGACCTAAACAATCGTGGAAAATGGCGATAATAACCACTTTGCTAGGATCCCTCAATTAGTGTAACTTGCAGGCATTACTAAGCGCAAACGCTAATGCGTTTGCAAATAGGAGTGCCGTGTAATAACTAATTACTTACTACAGTTCCTAATCTTCTTAATTATTGTTTTTCTTTCCTTCTTTTTGCAAAATGTACGAAGGCTTTTTTGCCTTAACAACCAGGACTTCACATTCCAAACTTTGACGAACACTTAGACAAATAATTTGTTGAAGCCTAACTCCCAACCAAACCTACTTACTAATAGTATTTTAAAGATTTTAGACTTGCTTTTATTTTCTAAGCTGTGCTTGTGCGGTTTTACGCGTAAATACAATCACACAAGTAAAACATAATTTATTCACATAAATAGTTACCTACTTTGTTGTTTACGTTAGTGTTATTTTTTTTTTTTTTTTTAAATATGTGTGGACATTTCACACAGCGCCATCTAGCCCCAAACTAAGCATAGCTTGTACTATGGGAACCAGATAACTGATACAATACTTATATACTTTTTTGTTTCTAAATACATACATAGAATACAATATAATACCCAGACGCAGAACAAACATCTATGTTCATCACACAAATGTTTGTCCCGGGTAGGAATCGAACCCACAGCCCTTCAGAAGGCAGGGATACTACCAACTGAGCTATCGGGCCCGCCTCGTTGTAGAGTTATGTTGTGTAAGGGCACAGAATTATTTTTTTTAAATGTATTCAACCTTTACACTGAGTAGACACAAGATAGCGATTATTTTTTCAACCAAATTAACAACTCAATACGCTTCAATATTCAACTATCAAGATAATATTTAAAAAGTTCATACGATTTCTGCAATCGACTTGTCTCTATGAACTCGATAAGTTCACGAACTTTACACTTACGTACCTTGTCACTACAAGCTTTCATACATAATAGAAGTAGGCAAGCAAAATATTACCAAGATTTATTGCGACATGGTACGCTAATCTCGTGTTATGAATACTATGATAAATCTAAAGGAGAGTGGGGTCGTCATCGACCAATTAGTAGGAAATAAGTTGCGCGCGGAGCGAGAGAGACAAATGATAGCGATATCTCACATGGAAACAAGATCACTGTACAGGATGTTATGGAAATTGTGTTATGTAAATTGATTTTGAATTCGATAATTATAATATGTCAGGTATTTGAAAATAACTGAAAGCTGAGTTTAGTTTAATATTTATGATTCTTATAGCAGAATGGTACAAGTCCCGATTGCGATTCATATTATTCTTTAACAAGTTAATAAATAAATATGTGTGGACAATTCACACATCGCCATCTAGCCCCAAACTAAGCATAGCTTGTACTATGGGAACCAGATAACTGATACAATACTTATATACTTTTTTGTTAGTACCACACAAATGTTTGTCCAGGGTAGGAATCGAACCCACAGACCTCAGTTCAGAAGGCAGGGATACTACCAACTGAGCTATCGGGCCCGTCAAAGCTAATCTGAGTTTAGTTTGTCGTAACATGTTACTTTTTAGAGTTTGCGACGTTTGTGAATAATCCTACAGACTGTTTTTTTCATACTAATCACAGGGCGTTACATTATTTTATCAAAAGCTGTTTCATGACTTCGTTGAGTTTTCACCGCTATTTTTGTATTAAAAAATACTCATAAATTTAACTGTCACAAACTTTTCTATTAATGTTAATATCCTTTGCCAAATGCCTTTATTCTTTTAACATAACAACTACTATTTAATACGAATACCTAAAATTAATTAATTTATAGTTATATTATGGTGCTAAAAAGACACTGACACCTATTGTAGGCGACGCACGTCATAAAATTATTTAAAACATTTATTTTGTATGTTTTTGTATTTTTTTTGATACTGCGTAGGTGCATAATATTGTTATTTTTTAGGCTCTTTTGAAATTTATAGTCTTAGTTTTAGAACGCGTAACGCCATCTGTTGGCGGCCATTGAATTTATTAAATAAATTTGAAATTGGAAGATGTGCGTAGATTAATAAAAAAAAAGTGTCGGTAGTATTGAGAGTTTACATCTGAAGTAGACCGCACAGGCGGAGCTAGATGTTTCACATTTCAAGGTTTGTAATTTTTTTTATGAAAGCAATTCATATAGAACACCCTGTATTCATACCTACAACATACAAATCTACATACAGACATGGGGCAATATATTTGCGTTGGCGCGTTATTGAGTACCATCCGGCGACCTATGACCGGACCATTTCACGCAATACGGTTAATTATTTATATGATGACTAGACGCACCCGGCGGTTTCACTCGCTATTACCCGTTTCCAAGCGGAAATTTATCAATAAATGTAATGGCGAAGAAAAATATGACAATAAAGAGATTTTTGGCGACTAAATCACACAAAACTTCAACAAATTCTAGGGTTATTTAGTTTGAACACAAAAAAAAGACAGGTTATTAAAAAATACAACTAAACATCAACAATGGTACTTACAGTATCATTTTGTAAGGTTAGGATATAGGCCTAGCCTTACAAAATATTCAATTCTGTCAGAACTTGCTTATGTCGAACTAGACAGTGGAATCTCTAAGCAACTTGCACAAAAAGCCTGGCTAATTGCAGTGCGACTAGTAGAGATGAACTTTGTCAAACAAGATTTACGTCGATAATCGATATTTATTTTGATTTATTTACTCAGATTAAAATACCTTTTATATCTTTAGCAATATATCACTCGATAGAGTACAGATACTCCTGGTCTACTGTATCACGGCATGTTTATCACACTATCGTTTTAATACGTTTTTTATTCATGAGTCAAGTTTATGAGCTGATAGAGCCATCAAGTTATTCTGAAACCGCGTGGGCGATCACTAAAACATTGTGGTGTGATCTCGACAATTACAAGTTTATAATGTTTATTTATACGCGAGTGAAATTGGGTCAAGTGTTACTTAGATAAAATATGGAAGAGGAGAGAGTTACTGTGTCTATACATTAGGAAATCAGATTGGTAAAACTCAGAGCTGGGAAAAACAGGCTGTCTTTACGTATAGATTTTCGGTTTTATTTAATATCGATTTAAGTCCGTAATCTGCGACGATGGTTTGTTGAGTGATGCTGTAGAGTAACACTGCTGCTATCTTGAACAAGAAGAATATCCAATGAAGCATCACCACCTGTATGAAAACATATGTTTTTCCTCCATTGGTGAATATTATAGCTTAACTTTATCGCAATCGCTTAAGAGAAAATAAAAACACAAGAGACGAAGGACCAGAGCCAAAATTCTCATAATTAATTACGTTCGAATTCAATAAATCAGTCAGTTTCTAGCGAATCTAGGGTCCCAATTCTAGTACATTCGATTCTTTCTCTTTCTTATCATTCACATTCCAAAACCAAAGTGAGCAAAAAGGACGAAAGAAAAATCGAACGCAGAATGGACGTCATACTTTTTTGAACATACAAAGATGTCATGCTCTTTCCGCAAGTAACGTGCGTGGGCTGCGACGTCTGTCGATCATCACCTTCAAACTTAAATATTCCGCTTATATTATATGTATTTCGGATGAATATTAGAACAGGTTTTTGCACGGTTCTGCAATAACTGGAATATAAATGATTCAGAGCTAGGGTAATGTTCTATGTGAATGAAAGTCCGTCTGCTATGCTAATGTGATGAAGCCGCCCATCAAGCTTGGACTATAACTGAGTTTATAATTATATTTTATTGGAAATCAAACTAAATGTATAGGTATTTATGCTATTATAATCAGATTTGGATGTTAATACTTTTGTCTACATTTGGCGGTCTCTCTTATTAACAGCTTTCGTACCTATATAATTGATTTTGCATAGACTACTATAATTATATATTAGGTATAATTATAACTGAGTTAGTTAGTATCGGTTCAATGGCCTTACAATATTGGCCATTGGAGTTTTTAAATTAGGTGCAACGCACACAGTTTATCCTGTGTAGTCGCTTGTCGCTCAAGCGACTCGTTCGTATTTTTATACAGGGCGTTCCAGAAGTCGAAGTCTTTCTCATAACTATTATGACTTTGTCTATCACCTTTTTCCGGCTTGACTTCGACTTCTGGGACACCTTTATATGTTTTACAACACGCATTCGTCCGCAGAGGCACAATCTGCGGACGGACGTAGTTACTTGATGTCCCCTCTTTTTTATTTTATTTTTTATTTAGGATCAACAAACAGTAAACAACAAAAATAATTTTAAAATTATATGGACACGTATTATATACATTTAGGTAGTTGAAGCACCAACATACATTGACCACGTTGACCACAAGTTACATTTTCTTCTTTCAACAGTAAGAAGTCAGTTAGCATGATCAGCTAACTAAAACACCACCAGCCATGGTACTAGTGGTAGTGTAAACGTAACCAGCAACAGTCATCGTCTAAAACGTACAAACTTATGAGCCAGTTTGCTCATACTAATCTCGGCTAAAGCTAAACGCAGCTTTATCGACGCCTCACCGCAGGAGGCATCTCTCCCACATCTGATAATATCTCGCTGTCTGTACGTCCTGTCCGTAAGGTTTTAATGTGTACGTTACACTCTCAAGTCGCCTGATCGGGTAATTATGGCTTTAGAATAGGAAAGGTTTGATTGTGGAATGTGAGAAGAATGCATAACGCGGGCTTGTTTAACGATGTTTACAAGTCTTGTGAAAAGCAGAAGTTAGAAGCAATAGATTGTAATTCAGTGGTTGACTTGAATTGTTATTTGGCTATTTTCTACTGTCATTACGTTCAACGAAAGTTAAGGTTTATTATGTGTTTGATAAGAAAATGAGTACCTAAACAACCATTAGAAAGACAATATTATACCGACATGTGTAAGAAATAACTCTTGTACATTAGAAATATACCAAAAAAAAAAAAAAACGTTGTTTTTGAAGCAGATATCATAATGATGTAATCAAAGATTATGATTTAATGCTTATATTTTACGTACTACACAAGCGATTTCCCTTATAAATTAACAAGTTTATAGTTATAATCAGTTAAAACTTATCTAATATAATTTTAGTAATAACTTGTAACTTGTAAAGATGTTGTACCTCAGTTGAATATCACAGCCAGGTAATCTAATATTGAATATTGGATCAGTCGATTATGAGGAATGGAGATTTACATATAAACATGTGGGTTTTAGTTTTCATTTTAAATGAGAGAAATTAAAAGCAATATTTGAACTCTTATTACTCTAGACTAGTTAGATATTTACACTATTTACATATTAATTTTAATAAGCTAATATGTTTGTTTGTATACTATCTACAGGGAAGATAAATCAACGTGAATACAATTTGGTACACATATTACACAAAATAAGTGTAATACTTATTTCAATTAAAATTTATCATCATCATCATCATCATCATCATCAACAGCCTGAAAACATCCACTGCTAAACATAGGCCTCCCCCAAAGAGCACCACTTTGAGCGGCTACATTCCTCCTGCATCCATCGGCTCTACTAAAACAAAAAAATATTATATTTACCTATTGCACCATCATGGGCCTTGACGATGCTATACAAGCATGCCCCATCTTCACTTGCCATCAGGTGAGATGCGAACCAATCAACATTTTTTTTTAATGTCAGTGGCTGTGGGAGCTGCAGACCTTGTAAACCTGTCTTTGTATTATATTAGTAGATGAGTATAGCCCCAGTTAATATAATACCTACAGTCGTATAAGGTAAAACTCAAAATCTATTTTTTACGTAACTTCCTTAGCCATTTTGAAAACACTTCTAAAATCTGAATCGACAACAAAATTCCATATAGTTATCAAAATTGCCTGTAGAGGACTGTAGCCGGACAGGTGGACAGCCGAACACGGGGACAGTCGGACATTCGAAATATTTTTCCCAAGCTGAAATAAAGCTGCTTTGATCGCGTTTCCCGCTCTCCCGTCAATAAATAAATAGATATAAAATACATAAACAATTGAGGTCTGGCTGGTTTCGTTGTAACCACGGAGCTAAAATAACTCTACGGTTGTAACACACGTCGTCATATTTAACTTAGTCAATAAAGCACAACTTCATAACTTTTACCAACGAAAACTGTCTAAAATACGAGCATTGTAAGCTAACAAAACAACCTAATTAATTTCATTACGTTTAACTAAACAATACTAGAAATACGGGAAGATGTGACCCCAAACATGTGTTGGCCATGGACCACGGACCACCCGCGTTAAACATCGCTATGGTCTACCACACGATAGGTATCGTGGTCTGACTTCTGACAGTTAGCATACCAGTAGGTACTTATGTACTTTAAAATAAGTGTGATCGATGTTCTGGTCAATGGACCTTTAAACCCCTCAATTCTCTAGTGTCCACTGACTCAATCCACCAGTGTATGAATCTCTGAAGTTCACTGTAATCCACTATTGGTCTGGTTGGATCCTGTAACTCTACAACTCCTTTAAAATCCACCGTCCGGTCCCACCAGTGGATCGAATAGCATTCTGCGAATTCGTTGAGATCCACTACTGTTTTAGTGGAGCCAGTAGCAATTAAATCAACACAAATGTGCTTATTCATGAACGCTCTATAAAGAAAGTTATTAACAAGCTAATTCTGTTGGTCTGTAGCTACTCTGTAGTGCCTTTACAACGTTATTGGGCGGTAAGTACTTAGAATAGACCAAACAGCTGTCAAAATCTACAGTTAAAATTCAACACACCGTAGCTTATACCTGGAAGACCTGGGAGAAGACGTACCTCATGGCTCAAAAATCTTCGCACGTGGTTTAAGATCAGCACGAGATCCCTGTTCCGAGCAGCAGCATCCAAAATAAGGATTGCCCTAATGATAGCCGACCTCCGGTAGGAGATGGCACCATAAGAAGAAGAAGAAGTAGCTTATACATTAATGACCGTAGCCTGTTAGAGCAGCATCAAGCTACCGAGTCCTACAGTTTCGGTGTACCTAAGTCGGTACACAGTTTAGTGTAACGAAGCGGGCCAAGTGACTTGCTAATTGGACAGTTATGATGAGCCAATACTTACTCAAGGATGTAACGTCCGTGAGGCCGATAGACCTGGCTCAAGGGATTAGGTGTTTGTAAAGGTTATTGCAAATACTAAGGTTATCTATAGATAAGAAAAAGGAAAAAACCAACCGAATATTTAAAATACTCGATTTAAGTTTTTTGTTTTGATCTTCAGAAGACCCACTGGTACCTATAATTATAATTACTAACATTTCACTAGTCTCTTAGATACCTATATTCCCACCAATGGGATTCAATTTCTGTGTGATAGGGAATTAAATAGCGACATGAATTCGCATCGTCCATTTTCAAATATTTTACATGTGGATCTATCACAATCTTACATTTGATGCAATTGCAATAATAATTAGGGGGTCTGGCTGATAAATCAATACGAACTGCTATTGATAGGTATTCCATTCCACTCTCAGAAAACTGCCAAATGCCAAATAGCATTTGACTACTGTCAAAAGCTATGCCAATAATTATTAAAAAAATTGTGTCGCCAATATTTTGGTGTTCATTTAATTTTTTTATGAAAATGAATGACGTAACGAGCTAGTCGTTCACCTGATGTTAAACGACATGGCCGCCCATAGCAGTTGCAGTGTCACTCTGAACTTTAAAATGATAAAGTTCCGCGTGACACTGCACTGCGCATGTCATCCTGAGACATCACAAAGTCTAGTCAGATTACTAGACTGTGATTAGGTCATAAAGTCTCCTTTGCCAAGTAATTTTACTAGCTACAATGCCCTTTAAACCGGAACACAGTGCTGCTTGTACACTACTGCTTGGCGGCAGAATAACTGGTGAAACGGTGGTACATACCTAGACGAACTTTGCAGAAAGGTGTATCGTAACATAATCTTTAGTGTTCATAGGTTCAGAGTCTGAACCTAGAACCTAATCTTGTTTTT
Source organism: Ennomos erosarius (assembly GCA_963580505.1). Taxonomy (NCBI): domain Eukaryota; kingdom Metazoa; phylum Arthropoda; class Insecta; order Lepidoptera; family Geometridae; genus Ennomos; species Ennomos erosarius. Next base: position 873,087 of record OY756988.1, read on the forward strand.
CTAGTAATGTGACTGATGTCTGAACTTCAGACATCAGTCACATTACTGGGAAAACTATAACTTCTATAGGTACACAAAATTATCATTTAACAAATTCGTTTCATTTTGATGTAAGTAATAAAGTGTCTAGATTTTTACCGAAACCTATAAATATTAGTGCCATAACTCAATAATTATTCATAATAGCCGATTTATGTATAACTGTATATGTTTATGATTCAATAAGCTATCATTTCAAGTCATATATTTTATTGTGATCGTTAAAAATAAATTATGTTTGAGGGAAGGTGAGAAACGAACAAAATCTAATACGCCACTCGCTATAGAAAAAACTTCATTGTAGATTATTATAAATTGATTAGATGTTTTTAGTTGTGACGTGTATTTATTTTGATATAGAATTAACTGACTGAGCGGCGTAATGTCGATACCGGTCATGACATAATACAGTTAAACGCTTGGAATCGGAAATTTAAAAACTGTAAAATACTATTTTCCAATGCTAGATAATGATAAACGTGGTTTATCATAAAATATACTAAACTAAACTAGAACTAAAAACTAAACTATACCTAAAAACATTAAAACTAAAATATAAAAAAAATTTAAAATAAACCGTTCGTGAAGTGAAATGTGCCCAGAATTCTGGCAGCATTGCCACTGTAGCTAGCATGCACATCGCGAGAAAACTTGTCGTCGCTGTTAGAGTGAGACACACATAGGCGCTACCATAGCCTTGTCACGGTCACTCACGAGATAAAGCGTCGAGAAAATTTTGTCGCGGTGCGTGAGCCCCTTCTAGGCGTGTTCCAAATATTACTACTTTTTCAGAACTGATTTCTCAATACCTATGAGACATCTGAAATTTTCCTTAAGTATAATAGTAAATCACATAGTTATCTAGGGCGTAGACAAAATAATACTGTGATAACTACTCAATATAATTTATGAAAAATAAAATTAAAACTAACGTTTTTACGAAATCACGAAACGGTAGGTTTGTCAATTACGTTTCTAGATAACTGATAGCGAATAATAATCTGAGAAAAATTGTACATACTGGGAATAAATATAACAAGGACACAGTCAAAATTTTTTTTTAAGTTATCCATTAAGTGTGTTAAAAAAAATATGTTCCACACTGAAAATCTCCAAAAAAACAGTGCGTATAACAGTCATTTACACGTATGATTAAAGTATAAATACAATTTACAGTGATAAATTATGAAAGAACAGGTTGTTATCTACCAAACATCATATTTTTATTTAATTTTAGACTACAAATTTATTGGTAATAAAATATTGAAATAATACGATATAAGACGATGCACAAGCAAGCTACATTCAGTTGCGCCCGAGAGCTTCTCGACGACGAACCTGTGACGCTGTGATCAGTGCCGCTCCTTACGTAAATAATCGGATTACGCATGCTTATAGACCGCGACTAACCTGTTTTGATACAGTAAGTATTTTTTTTTCGTAATTAATGATTTTATTACACGTAAATATTGTGTTAACTATTATTAAAACGTATGTTTTATTTTTAGAAAATGGGTCGAAAACGTACACATTACGGAAAAGTTATTAATAAAAAGAAAAGAATTGAAAAAACACAAAAGGCGCTTGCATTCCTTAGGCAGCACACTTATTATCATAAAAATTGTTATGAGTTTGAGAGTTGCATTCTCTAACGTGTAATTATATTTGCAGAGAATTACATACATAGAAGTGCATCAACCACCAAAAATCACTAACATCGTCATTGATTGATGAAGAAGATGGGAACATAAGGCTCAATGACTGTAATTCCGGGAAATAACATTTGATGCGTATATTTGTGATGATTCCTATCAGTTTAAAACTGTTTTGAAGTTGAGTAGAAGACTCTATTGTATTAAATAGGGCAGCCGCACCGCTTAACATCAGATGAACGACTAGCTCGTCACGTAATTTATTCTCATAAAAAAATAATATAAGAAACATCATAATTTATGCCAAATTTTTGTTAGACTAACCAAACTTTACTAATTTAGTTATTATACCTATATTTGTACCAAATAATGTCATAAATATAGAACGTCATAATTACACTAGTGCAGATACTAAGCGACATAGTTTTTACAATGTTACGTGATAAATGTCGGACCAAGATTTTTGTTCCCGCTACGTCGTCGCATCACAACGCACACTACGAAAGTATACAGCTCGAGCGTACACACGCATACTATTTGCCTAAACTTGCAGCGCGCGAAAATTATAAGGGATTCTTAATGACAATGCTTATCTTACGTGCAAAATAAAAGCCAGCATTCTAGTCATTATATTATTATCACACAAATTTTTTAGAGGCAAATCTAGTGTGTTTTTAATGCTAAAATGTGTGTAGGGATGTATATGTGTGTATGCTTGTTACTCCTCCATGAACAAATGGTTAGACGGACTTGGATGAAATTAGAAATATAGATAGCTTATTTACCTATAAGCTGAATTAACACATAGGCTACATTTAATCCCCGGGTGAAACCATGGGGCTCAGCACATTATCATCATCATGTGCCGGAGACCTCTCTCATACAGCGCCCATTGAGTCTTGAGTGGCTACTTGCCTTCTGCATCCATCGGCTCGCCACGGTTCTTACCAGGGCAGAGCACACACACGCACCACACACATCACACTGTTTTTTTTGTATGAAGATTTTGATGGCTAAGAGCGTACAGAACGACCGACCAGGGCATCGCGTCAGTCCACCTAGCAGGGGGCCGGTCTGCGCTGAATCTTCCGGTTCGTGGTCGCCACTCGAGAACCTATCTTCCCCATCGGTTGTCAGTTCTCGAGCGATGTGGACTTTGAGTGGTTAGTTTGGTTGGCTAGTTTCATACTTCTTGCGGTTTTAGTTCGCTTGCGGAACGCAGCTAGTTATACAATTACAATAACATCTAACTAGGCGTAAGTACTACTTATAAGGCAATCTTCGACCGTCAGTAATAAACCTCCAGTGAACAGATGACCATCGTAAATCTTCCAAGCACATCTCTTCATAGACGCCATTCATTTTATATCATAAAACATTTGCATATTGATGAACGATTTAAATACAATATTAACTTACAAAAAGCACGTAAACCATTTACAGCAGAATTGATATGAACAGTTTTGACCTTATAGCTAGGAAGGCAGTTGCAGCGCAGTCACAGATTACTGAATATGTTACTACGTTGCTCACGACGATCGCAAGGTAAATCATGAATAAGTCATTAAACACATCTGTTGTGATGAACCGATGACCTATGTCTCTGGAGAATACAATCAGATACACAAATGACCCGAGTTTCTGTATAATGTGACGTCACTGCAGTGCGGTCCCCGTGATGTAGGTCACTTTATTCTAGCAGGTCACTTTTTTCTGCAGGTCAAATTCAGTGTTATTTTTTTATTACATTTGACATATTATTTCAGTATAGGCATATTTGGTCACACGGTCATATTTCATGAAGTTGGCAGGTAAAATGTAGAAGGCTTTTACTGAAAAATAAATCACATTATAATAGGTAACCTACGCCTCGTTGAATGTGTTTACGAAATCAAGGACAGAAAGTGACGCAATTAAATATTTTATTAACAAATAGGTATAATTAAATTATTAAATTATGGTTTTCATCCTTGACGCTGAAATTTTGCTGACTCGATTTGAAATCAACTTTAATTTTATTGTTACTACTTTATTATTTTAAGGGCCTTCAAAATTTTCCCATGTTACTACGGCAGCTTTGGATTTGCAATAGTTACAATAAAAACTCGAAATATTGATTAAAGTTAACCTCATGTCAACTTTACAACCAACCTATGAGCGTATAGTATGTGACAAGTTAAGTTAACACGAGTTTGACCAACGTTCGAGTAGCCGGCGGTAAGTGACTAAATCCTAGAATAGACTAAGGGCAGCAAACGTGCAACTGTTTTAATCCATGTATCACACGTCCCACCGTGATATCCTTAGAGCATTTAACCAATGGAGATGTTAACGTTACAATCCGCAAGCATTCTTTTCTGCCAACTTTACGGGGGACGAGGTAAACACGCATAGCACACGCGCAAGCCGCGCGAGTAAACGGACGCCGCACACAATCTTAAAATACACACACAGTTATATAATCTAGAGTAGATACGTAGGGTTTACACTATAATAAGGTGTATGACCAAATTGCCATATGACCGGCAGAGGGGCGGCTTGCCTTGCCATCTCTATGTATAAATGCTCTAAGGTGATATCCCATGATGGAGATGGGACAACTTTAAATGCTATCGGTATACCTATATTTGGGACAATGACAACAAAACGTAGTCATCAGATATATTTTATTTTTCATGGGTGCATAAAACTATCGAAAAAAGCCATTAAAATATTTGTTTATTCGTTAATATAATTTATTTTAACGTATTCAACCATAACTTCCAATAAAAATAACGCTGTCGCGACATGATATACAAACAGGCCCCACACTAAATAAAATAACTAATTCAATTAACATTAAAACCAGTAGTAACGCGATACTTCAAGAATGTAAAGAATCTACTCTTATTTACTACTAATTAGTAATTTCTAACTTTTTAATTTGGTGAACGCGTTTTATTTACATATACTAGACTAATTTAAACAAAATGGTAACGATATCTTTACACGAAATTACGTATTCGATGGTAGAATAATTAAAATTTTAAATCGGTGATGATTGGTTAGTTAGTGATTTATTTATATTGAAATCTTAATTATATGAGACTTTTAAACGATAAGGCTCTAAAAATGTCTTCTTAATTAAGTTCTGTAGTTTAAAGTTTACAAAATGATAGGGCTAGCTGTTATAATAATGGTGTGAAGTGTGTTTGCCTATTGACATACACAGGCGGTGATCACTTCGTAAATCATCATCATCATCGTCACCATAATCATCATCATTATTGTCACGTTACATCCGTTCCTTTCGTGAAAAAGGTAGAATGGAACGCTACAAGTTAATGAGCAGCTCCTCCCCTACCTAAACAGTGCCTAGGTTGACAGGATCCTAAGAGCTGAAGAGAAAAAAAAGGAATTGGTAACAGATATTTATTTTCGTAAATTTTACAAGCTTTGTAGAAAGCAAAAAAAAAGTCTCTAGATGATGCGGAAGAACGCGAAATTTAAGTTGTTTACGGCCTACAAGTTATCACGGTAGAATTAGAATGTTATTGGATCCAAACAAGGCCCACTTCCGGGTCTTCAGATAAACAAAGCCCGCTTCCGGTCTTCAACGAGGCCCACTTCCGGGTCTTCAAACAAACAAGGCCCACTTCCGGGTCTTTATTCAAACAAGGCCCACTGTCGTTATAGAGACTGAGGAATTCGTTGCCTTTAGTTTGTCCGACTTCCAGAGTTCAGCGGCTAGCTCATTCAGTTATTAGCTTCTGGATCCAGAAGAAGATTCTCGTCCTTCCACCGTCGATGAAGTATTATTACGCAGCTCAGATTCAAGATGCAGGAGCAGGAGACACGCAGGTATTAGTCGTCAAAGCTTTGACGGACGACGGGCCGGAACATGGTGATGAAGTTATATTGCCACTCAATGTTTGAAAAAGGCAAACCGGTCGTCTCACTGGTTGACGCTCGGCGATAGATTCGTCGTGGTAGATACGGCGGCCGACGGTGACAACAGATGTAGTTTCGGCGATCAGCTCTCGGCGATAGATTCGTCGTAGTTTCGCGACTGGCTGTAGCGGATGTAGCTCGGCGATCGGCGATTTGACAATGGATATGTCGTGGCGCAGCGATTGACGTAGATGGAGATTCACTTCACAATTTTGGTGTTGGATAGCCAAAGATGGTTTTTGAAGGCGTTCTTGAGTTCCCGGGCCTTGCCTGGCCCGGGAATGGCCTTATATCAATTTAGTGTTCCTCGTTCGAGGAGTAAATTGAGACTGCCATTCCATAGCGACAGCTTTTCTAAAGAAACCTCGCTAGCATTCCAAGGTTCTAGATTTTTGCAGTTTTCAAAATTTTGAATACAGAATAGTAAAAAAAATAAATCTAGAGTCAAAATACATACAATCATGGCCAAACTATAAAATACCTCACTGAAATTGACAGTAGAAAAAGAAAAATATGAATTTGAAGAGAAACTAAATTCGAAACAAAAAAAAACAGTTTCAAAACAACTGCCATCCGAGCAGTCGTGTCTAGAAATCGGGCCCGTGACCCGCGCGCAAAATCGATAAAGTGATGTAAAATTTTTGAGAAAAATCAAGTTTTTTTTTGTGCTTAAATTACTGTGAAAAGGACTGTCAAGTGCTGTGATGTGAAAGTTGTGAATGAATAATAGAAACCAGGTAATATATTATGATATATACATACATGTAGCATTACATATTTCCCCCACGACCCCAGAAAATTTTCAACTCCATTGAAAATTTTGAAGGTTAGGAATAAAACCTTGCTCTTTCATACTTAAATCTTGCACTTCTTCTTTTACTCGCTCACAAACATACTTAGGGGATATGGTTCACATATTTGATGACGCATACTCCACAAGGAACTATTCGTTATACATAACGAAGGCTTTTTTTTTTAATTAGGTGTCGTTATCCGCACCTTTTTGAAAACCCGAGTAAAGATAATAAGTATTTACAATTAAGAAAATGTACAACACAAAGGCTTATTTAACGAGTTGTGTACCGCTCTTTAAGAATATTACACACACCCTTGGGTATTGAAGATTTCAAGGAAATTAATATTCAAGAACCTTGTATTTAAGAAATTGCAAGGAAATTAAGATTAGAGTAACAACATGTGTAACTAAGAAAGTATAAAAAAAAATTAGTAAACACAATGGCTTCTTACCCACACGATTCGTGTTAAAGGATAAAACAAAAAGAGTGAAAAAAAATAACGTTTGTAAAATGGATTTAAAAAAAATAAGCCGAAAGGGTCTAGTTTCCTTGTACAATACAAAAATAATATACGCTAAAGCTATTTACAGAATAAGTATACAATTTAGAGAAAAAAACAGAATACAACCGCTACACTATTTACACTTTAAAATCTTTTACATGCCACTTTCCTCTTAAGCCGTTAGGATCCTCTAAAATAAAGACGAGAGGTGAGAGCTTCTCAACAACTGTGCATTTGACATATTTGGGAGCCAACTTTGAACTGAAATATGCACCAGCGTTACTCTGGACGTAATTTTTACGCCAAACTGTGTCGCCAACGTTGAACTCTTTAAAGGTGTGTCTCGTGTTGTAATGAGCAGCATTTTTTGTGTGTGCAGTGTGTAATGCAACCTGTACTTTATCGAAGATGTTAGATAATAATCCTAAATTAGCGGCGTAGATGTCACGAGGAAGAAAAATGAAATTATCAAGGTTGGAGCAGTTAGTGTATAGTGAACCACATGGTATGGTTTCACGTCCAAAGACCAGAAAGGATGGAGAAAACCCAGTTGTAGAATTTACAGAACTGTTGAGTGCATATTGGATTTTCTGCAAATGTTTGTCCCATGAACGGTGATCATCTCCGACCAACTGTGAAAGTGCGGTGATAATTGTTCTATTATACCGTTCTGTGGGGTTTACTTGAGGGCAGTATCGAGGTGAATAAAATATAAAAGGAATTTTATACTTATTCAGAAAACTTTGAAACTCATTAGATTGAAATTGTGAACCATTGTCCATGATGATGGTTTGTGGCACACCGTGTACCAGAAACACATTATTTTCCAAATACATGATGATATTGGAAGATGTAGCGCGCTTGATAGGGAAAATAAGGCAATACTTTGAAAAAGAACATGTAACCACTAGTATGAATTGATTACGTTGTCTTGTGAGTGGAAAAGGGCCCATTAGATCTAATGAGAGGCTTTGAAAAGGTCTTGAACAAATTTTTGGTTTACCCATAGGACCATATGGAGAATGATTCGAATGCTTATAAGAGAGGCATGTTTCACAAGAAGAACACATTTTAGCCACATCTTTAAACATACCAGACCAATAGTATCTTAAAGAAAGCTTCTTGTATGTTTTGAAAATGCCAGTATGGGGATTACTTTCTGAGTCACCATGGCAAGTTTTGATGAGATTCATTCTCTCAGAGGGAAGTGGAACTTCTTTCCAAGCAAAATCTTCATTTAGATAATCAGGTGAGTTATTATAACGGTATAAATTATTGTTGAGAATTTTGTAATTTGGATAAGCATCAGGATTATCTCGACAGTTAGTAAAAAGTCTATTATATAGTTCCAATTGTGATGCATTGTCTCTAGATATGGGTTCAACACCACCAATAATAGCAGTATCGGGTATTTTATGACGCGACAGAAGGTCTGGGACAACATTTTCTTTTCCTTTTTTATGTTTTAGGTCGAAGTTAAAACAAGACAGACGAAGACTCCATCGTGCCAATCTGCCAGAAGGATTAGACAAATTTTGGAACCACTTTAATGCTGCATGGTCAGTGTATACTGTAAATCGTTTACCGTTATCAAGATAACAACGCCAATGCTCAAGTGCAGTAATGACAGCTAAAGTCTCACGTTCTGTAGTTGAATAATTCTGCTCATGTTTGTTTAGAGATCTACTCATATATGCAATAACAACTTCTTTATTGTCTTTTTCCTGAGTCAGCATAGCACCTATCCCAAAGTTAGAAGCGTCGCAGTGAACGGAAAATGGATAGTCAAAGTCAGGGCAAGATAGTATTGGTGTTGTAGTCAAGCATTCTTTTAATTTAGCAAAAGCAGAGTCAGCCTCAGCATTCCAGACAAATTTTTTTGGAGATTTTTTTCCAGATGACGTTAATTTACAGAGTGGTGAAGCAATAGTACTGAAATTAGGTATGAATCGGCGAAACCAACTGCATGTACCTAAAAATTTTCTTACTTCTTTTTTAGAGGTAGGAGCAGCGTAAGCTAGAATCGCTTCAATTTTACTGGGATCAGCCCGCAATCCTTGCTCATCTACTATGTAGCCAAGATATTTCAGTTCTTTGCGAAAGAATTGACTCTTTTCACAGTTAATGGTTAGACCAGCATAAGAAAGTTTCTGACGAACTTTAAGTAGGAGTGAAATATGTTCCTCAAATGTCGCACCTATGATTATTATGTCATCTAAGTAACAGAACACTTTATTCTCAAACTCTGGAGTGAATAAACTGTCCATGAGTCTTTGTTGAGTTGCTGGAGCGTTTGTCAATCCGAAGGGCATAACAGTGAATCTATACATTCCTCTACCAGGTACGTAAAAACCAGTTTTATCTCTGTCTTTGGGATGTAATGGAATTTCCCAAAAAGCCTTTGCTATATCGATACTAGACAAATATTTAGCATTTTTGAGGTTATCTAGTATCTCAGAAACAAAAGGGAGGCTGTAGGCATCTTTACGAGTAATTGCATTCAGCTTTCTGCTGTCGACGCAGAAACGCCATTCTCCGTTCTTTTTTGGAGTGATAAGTACTGGAGATAACCAAGGACTCTCACATTTTTCTATAACTTTTAATTCTAGCATTTTATCGACCTCATTGATGAGTGCTTTTTGCTTTTCTGGAGAGAGACGATAACAACGTTGTTTTATAGGTAAAGCATCACCAGTATTGATCCGATGACTAACTAAACTAGTACGGCCTAATTTACCTCGTTGTTCAAAAGAAATACTTTTGAAACGCTTGATTATGTCATTAGCAATTTCTACTTGATTCCCAGACAGATGATCAAATGTTGATATTTGATTTTCAACAGCACAAGTTGTATGATCTTTAGATTCGAGATTGAGTTCAAGAGAAAGTATCTTTGGGGAGAGTTCGAATTCTTTCCAGAAATCCCACCCAAGTATCAAAGAAGGATAAATATCAGGGAAAACATAAGCTTTGATAACATGTGTCTGATTATGAAATCTCAATGGCAAATGAAAATAACCAGAAGACATTGCTTTTTGTTTATTAGCAACCATAACTTGAGTTGGAGACTTGAATAGTTTAAAGCCTAACTTTTGGATATCTTTATGAGAGTTATTACCTAAAATAGTTATACAACTTCCACTATCTAAAAGACCGGAAAAAGGTATATTGTTTATAGACACGTTAATAAAAGGTCTGTTAAAGTCTTTTTCTTTGTCGTAGAAAACAGAAGTTGTTTTGTAGCAAAACATAAAATTTCGAATAGTATTTAACCATTGATTCCAGTCGTTAAGATCAAAATTATTGTTATGTGATTTAGTGAAACCATTCAAGTCGTCAGCTAGTTTTTTTGTTGATTTGATGGAGCACATTTTGGACATTCGCTGATTCTCACGCCTTTACGACCACATTTAAAACAAATGAGGTATCTAGGCTTAGTACAAGTTTGTAAAGAATGGCCTGTGATACGACAGCGATAACAGAATTCTTCTTTAGAAATGTCATTAGTTTGAGATGACGAGCGTGGATGTTTATCTTCCTGCACTGCATTAGTGTACCTTACGTTTGGAGACGCTTTAGGAAGTGAAGCTTTAGAAAATGAAGGAAGATAGGCAAATTCAGCAGCACAAGAAGTGTCTTCAGATCTAGGCTCATGAAAATTTTTGTCTCGTTCAGAAATGCGTTCGTAACTTTGACAAGTAGAAATTAAAGAATCTACCGTTTTAATATCTTTAAGTGCAACAAAAACTGAATAGCACGGTCTTATATTATGGAGTAAAATCTCTAATTGTTCGCTCTCGCTAAGTTTCTTTGAAAGACGAGCAAACATACCGAACATAATTGAGACGTAAACGATAATGGTCTCAGTTGCTCCTTGCGTTCTATTCCTTATAGCTTCCAACAGCTTATAGTCGTAATCATGTATACCAAAATCTCGAATCAGCAATGTGCAAATATCTTTCCACGATAAGGTAGGATTTCGATTATACTGAAAACGAAACCAATGAAGGGCATCACCTGTGAAAATCTCAAAGGCGTGCTTGCAAAGCATACCTTCCGGAATGTTTCGAGAAATCCTAAACTCGTCCAACCTTTGAAGGAATGATCTAGGGCACGATTTTCCATTGAAAGAAAACGTTTTGAGCTCCTTCACAAAATTATCCGAAGTGTGATAGTTTTGTACAGACTCGGAAGCCAGTGGTATACTAGTCAGAATGCTTGAAGGTAAAGTGGGTTGAGGAGTACTCAGTACTTCCAAAGTTTGATTGGTTCCAGTCATAGGTAGTAATTGATAAATCGAGGGAGGGCTAGGCTGAGTCTGAGGACAAGGATTGTGAATGTCAACTAACACTTCTTCAGAAGATCCTGAATAATCTGAAGTTAAGACTTCAAACCGTTTTTGGAGCGTGAAGAAGCGAGATCGTATGTTTGAGCATGACTCAACAAATGGTGGAACGGCGTTAAAGCGTTCGAGGCGATAATGAAGATGATTTACGAAAGATTCAACTTTCCTCAGGTTACTTTTATCATCCGTGGCTTCGAGGTGCGAGATTTTACCCTCGACGTAATTAAACGTGATCTCTGCTTGGGAGAGGTCATGTTTGAGAGGTATTGGAGAAGATTTTATGTCCTCAGGTTGAATGTGACTCAATTTTGCCAGCTGCTCCTTAAGAGTTGTCAAAGTGTCAGCTGGTTTTTCACCTCTGATAGTCACTTCATATTCCAGTTCAAGTTTGTTTAGAAACGAGTATTTAATTGGTCTCGCCATAGTCACAAGTTGAAGTCAATAGTCAAGGATAAAATCAAGTCAAGTTTAAGTTCGTTTAAGTATTAAGTACTATGCGAGTGTTGTAGAATGTAAGTGTGATGTTCCGCGTGTCCTGCCTGTATAAAAATAAATTAAGCAAGTACCTAAGATATTACGTTAGAGCCAAAAGTCAATATCAAATTTTAGCCTACTTGAGTAAGTATTATTTTAGAATTTAGAAGAATGTTTTAGAGGGTTCATTTTAGTTGGGCGCCAAACTGTCACGTTACATCCGTTCCTTTCGTGAAAAAGGTAGAATGGAACGCTACAAGTTAATGAGCAGCTCCTCCCCTACCTAAACAGTGCCTAGGTTGACAGGATCCTAAGAGCTGAAGAGAAAAAAAAGGAATTGGTAACAGATATTTATTTTCGTAAATTTTACAAGCTTTGTAGAAAGCAAAAAAAAAAGTCTCTAGATGATGCGGAAGAACGCGAAATTTAAGTTGTTTACGGCCTACAAGTTATCACGGTAGAATTAGAATGTTATTGGATCCAAACAAGGCCCACTTCCGGGTCTTCAGATAAACAAAGCCCGCTTCCGGTCTTCAACGAGGCCCACTTCCGGGTCTTCAAACAAACAAGGCCCACTTCCGGGTCTTTATTCAAACAAGGCCCACTGTCGTTATAGAGACTGAGTAATTCGTTGCCTTTAGTTTGTCCGACTTCCAGAGTTCAGCGGCTAGCTCATTCAGTTATTAGCTTCTGGATCCAGAAGAAGATTCTCGTCCTTCCACCGTCGATGAAGTATTATTACGCAGCTCAGATTCAAGATGCAGGAGCAGGAGACACGCAGGTATTAGTCGTCAAAGCTTTGACGGACGACGGGCCGGAACATGGTGATGAAGTTATATTGCCACTCAATGTTTGAAAAAGGCAAACCGGTCGTCTCACTGGTTGACGCTCGGCGATAGATTCGTCGTGGTAGATACGGCGGCCGACGGTGACAACAGATGTAGTTTCGGCGATCAGCTCTCGGCGATAGATTCGTCGTAGTTTCGCGACTGGCTGTAGCGGATGTAGCTCGGCGATCGGCGATTTGACAATGGATATGTCGTGGCGCAGCGATTGACGTAGATGGAGATTCACTTCACAATTTTGGTGTTGGATAGCCAAAGATGGTTTTTGAAGGCGTTCTTGAGTTCCCGGGCCTTGCCTGGCCCGGGAATGGCCTTATATCAATTTAGTGTTCCTCGTTCGAGGAGTAAATTGAGACTGCCATTCCATAGCGACAGCTTTTCTAAAGAAACCTCGCTAGCATTCCAAGGTTCTAGATTTTTGCAGTTTTCAAAATTTTGAATACAGAATAGTAAAAAAAATAAATCTAGAGTCAAAATACATACAATCATGGCCAAACTATAAAATACCTCACTGAAATTGACAGTAGAAAAAGAAAAATATGAATTTGAAGAGAAACTAAATTCGAAACAAAAAAAAACAGTTTCAAAACAACTGCCATCCGAGCAGTCGTGTCTAGAAATCGGGCCCGTGACCCGCGCGCAAAATCGATAAAGTGATGTAAAATTTTTGAGAAAAATCAAGTTTTTTTTTGTGCTTAAATTACTGTGAAAAGGACTGTCAAGTGCTGTGATGTGAAAGTTGTGAATGAATAATAGAAACCAGGTAATATATTATGATATATACATACATGTAGCATTACATTATCAGGCTGAAGTCATCCACTGCTGAATATAGGCCTCCCTCAAAGAGTGCCACTTTGAGCGGCTGCTTGCCTCCTGCATGCATCTGCTTAGTAAGTATGCAGCGCTAACTATCAGACGAGCAACCTTAGTGGTCATCGTGTCACTTTTTGTCATTCGCAACACCACCGCTATTGACCAGAAATAACTTTTACTCTTTTTTTTTTCTTTGTAAATCAATGATTAATGTAATCCTCACAGAGCTATGAAACAAATGACGCTTCGCCTCTATATAGAGACGAAATCAATCATATTATTGCTGCCGAACTTCGGTGCGGGGTACTCTTCTGTGTCAGTTTGATATTATAGGGTAATTTCGCTAGTTTCCGACCACTTAGTGGAGTTGTCAAGTTTAGGTTGCATAATAAAATGTACCAGTATCATTTTTTGACTTGATGCTACTAAGCTACGTTTCAAATATTATACTCTATATTTTTATCAGATTATCAATCATTTTTTAAAATAACCCACCCTTTTATAATATCTAAACCAAAGGCTAATAGTGACTATTTTGCTAGTTTTCGATCAGTAAATTATATTTACGACCACTATTTCGCTAGTTTCCTACCACTATAAATTGAAAGACGTAGGTGCCTAACTGCCTGTGGTAAATAAATGATAGAAACAATGATCAGAAAGGCTTCTTTAGATCCTCTTGTCTTGTATTTTCATGATTTCTCCAGCTTTGAGGCACTTACTCATATAAAAAAGCATGATCTTTTTTCTTACTGAGACCGCCAAAACTTATTTAAGGATATGGCTGAAAAATTCAGCTATAACAAAAAAAATATTGGCTAACGTAGTTTATAAACATAGTAATGTTTACAAACTAAATACGCTACTTTTTTTTTTGTAATAAAGCCAGCCCACATTACACCCTGGGCGAGAAATATTCAATGATGGTTCGATCAGTTGGTCACGCCTATTTTGCGACCACCAGCATTAATCGTTTTTTTTAATCGTGTCTGGTCTAATTAGTTAACCTTACAAAGTAATCGACTATTTATGTACTTTTATATGTAAATAAATACGTATTTATAATGTTTTTGATATAGTTTGCTTTTGCGGTCGAATAGCATTTTTCTGCAGCTGGATCAGTTTTCGACCACGAGCGGTTTTGGGTATCTGAAGTTTTTATGCCAGATGGTGGATAAACGTGGTCGAAAACTGGCAGTTAAATGTATGTGCTTTTAAGCTTCAAAGCTTTAAAATAGAATTGGGGATTTCTCGTATAATATTTGTTACAAAACTGAACCTATTTGGACATAATTGTGTAGGCATAATATATTTTAGAGATGTGTTCACCGCAAGCTTTTTATTTTTTATATTTTTTCATCAAATGTACATTAAATGGTCGGATATAGGAAGTGGTCGCAAAACCGGCGAACTTACCCTATGGCAGAAGTACCGATAGTGATGTAATGCGTTGGTTAACCTTATAATTATCGATACATCGATAGTTTCTATTATGCCATCCGGAAATTTGTTACAATAAGTTTTAAATGTTTTCAATTTATTTTGTGGACTTCTACTAATTAAACTTTTAATATCTTTTATGTTTATTAGGTTTCCTACAGATCCTAATATAAAAGATAAATAGATATTCGCAACTGGACAGTGCAATTAGTTTCCTCAAAAACATGATACGGTTTGCTCTCAGCATTTTGAAGCTGAATGTTTTATGAAAATGTCTAACCATATACGTTTATATTTTGACGCTATTCCCACATTGAAACTCTATCCTATTTTTAACGAGGTACTATAATTTCCCCCCACTAGGTGGACCGATGACCTGGTGAAAACCGCGGGGAGCCGATGGATGCAGGAGGCGAGCAGCCGTTCTAATTGGCGCTTTCTGGGGGAGGCTTATGTTCAGCTGTGGACATCTATGGGCTGATGATGATGACTATAATTTCTCTTATCCGCATTTATTATTTGATGAGGACATTATAATGATGTGGCGTGCTCGCCCATGAAAGAGTTTTCATGTAGCCTCCATGGAGCTATTAAAAAAAGAAGGAGGGAATCCCGTCTGATCCGAAACTGAAGCTCCCTTAGGAAGCCGGAACGCTTCGTACGTACGAGCGGAACACGCACACGCTCACATCATATGCAGCCGGTCGCCCTACTTTCAGCTGACACGCATATGTAATATGTCCGCCATTTTGGGCTTCAGTTCGATGTCAATCAAAACTCAATCCTTCTTTTTTTTATTTCATCCATGGTAGCCTCATAGAAAATCATTGCTCTTGGTTGCTAAGGACAACTGATCTCATTAATTCTACGTAAGAATCTACGTCTTAGTCGATATTGAATGAAAAAATTCACTTGCTTTTTATTTTGTAAACAGCTGTAAATTAAAATATACATCGCATGGTGAGCTGAAAAATTATCTTTATTTACTGCCAAACTAAGGACCTACCTTCTATTAAATAAGTGTTTACCTACAACACCTCAATGATACTCAATATTATTATTATTTTTCCTAAAAATTCATCTAAAAATTATATTTTCAGATGAATTCTATCAAAAAGAAACATGACGCAACAATACTGATGAATCATCAGCAAAACGTGTTACCTATGTATTTGGAGTTTTAATATATTTTTTCTTTTTATAACTTGTTATGTTTCTTCTATTTCGGCATATTTCAAACTTTAGTTTATAGATATAATTATACTATCACACATCAGCCGGCAGACGTCCACTGCTAAACACTGCCTCCCCCATAAATCCTCACTTTGGACGCCTATCGGATTTGCTTATAAACTTAATCTTTATAACCATAAACTGACGATAAACTACCTCTATACTTACACACATTACATTTGCCATAAAATAGTTGAGAGGTGGACTGTATAGCCGTGACGCGAACATGACGTACCTACCAATACCAATACATTCAATTTTATTTATTTTAGATTTATATCGGTATGTTTATCGGCTGGCCATTGTCGACCCAGAATAGAGTATAATAGAATAAAATAACACTATTACACATAGAAATACGCACAAAAGGCACAAAAGATATAGGTAGGTACTAAAGTGTACCTAATGATACAATCAGGTAAGAGGTACCTTACCGCGTACTTAACTCATATCAAACTATCGATAAAAAATATATCGACTCAACCCACAGCACGTTTTGCTGACAGCAGTGGCACTAATGACAAGACAATTGCTATATATGTCATCTGCGCAGGTAAACCATAGAGGTTTCATTGTAATACCTGACACGCTTGAATTGTATGAGAAGTGTCGAAAAGGCGCCTCTATGTAGAGGGGAAGCGTTTTTTTTTTTGCTCTGTGGTAATCCTGCTAAAAATAAATAACTTTATTATTTTACTTGCTGACCCTGGCTTCGCGGGTTAATAAGTTCTACGCCTTAAGCCTGTCGAATGAAAGAGGTAACAGAGAGGAAAAAATTATAAGGGAAATGATGCATCTATGACGCCTCTTCACCGTCCCATCTATTCATCTCTTTTACTCGTTGGTACAACTATTTAAGATTTTTTTTTAATTTTTTCAGTAACAAATATAAAAGTTTATGAAGCGTTTACGTTTCGTAGCATCTTGACCAATTGGATGTTAATATTCGAGTATCACTAAAAGCGGCGGGCTCGGTGACCGTTGACCCCGGGTCTCGGCCGCGGTATTAATTATGGTCCTCGCCATTTGCAGGTATTTCACTTGCGCTTGCGCAACTGTGACGACATACACCCGTCGCTTGCTGCGCACGAGCGGGGCGGTTCCGGATATTACTGTTTTTTTATACATGGTAGTAATTTTGATCATTCTGTATAATTTGTTGGACGAAACAACGATCCTGTTTTATGAGATCATATTATTTCATTTTATAGTTTACAAAATCTTTTAAATTGCCATAAGTATCCACCCAGAATTTCCATAGAACTTGCTGGAAGTTGAATGCAGTCGAAACTACGCGACAATAAACCCTGCATTCAATTTTTAAGTATTTTTTACTGAACCAGGACTTGATTTATTCACCAACCGCGATGTTTCGCAATAAACATCAATATCATTTTTAATTGTTATCAATATTTTACAAGTGACGGGCTTTCCTTTTTCTGGTCCCGGGATGATTTGTAGCATCACATGCATGAGTTCTCGTACGAAAAACCGTGTTAATAAACGATAAATTGCACATTAACTTCAAGATACACTTGCACTTGTACAAATAACAATTACAAACTGATATATACCATACAACATTGACATAAAATTTAAGTTTAAACGTTTGTACTCGACAGGTGAGGTACCTTATCGCGACTGTGGAAATAAGCATCGAAACAGATCTAGACTCTTTTATCTCGTAAATAAGGTTAAGATTTGAGAGTTGGAAAGAGACAGTGTCTTGTTTGTGGTTCTGTTCAGATGTCATACACACGTAAATACCTACAGTGTGATCTATGAACGTTGTCGCAGTAAATCAGGGGCCCGCTGCGCTCGCGCAACTTGGACACTCATTATTTTTAAAACATAGCACAGTTGTGCGCCGGATGCGAAGTTAGGGCGGCAGGACAGGACAGGAGGCTGTTACCTTTACATTTCATGTTGAATAGGCATGATGGCTTGTATTTAAAATGAACAAGTAAATATTATTTACATAAAGTAATTTAAAAATGAATGCAATCTTTGAAATAATAAGTAAAATCGGTAAACAAATCACGGAGTAAAAAGCTTTTAAAGTTTCCGGAGGGGGCATCGCCTGTCCCTTTCTAGCTAAACATACCATCTCCACAGTTACTTACTATGAAAACACGATTTTGTGACGTCACATGCCAAAGATTGTATGTAAAGTTACCATAGCTTAGCAATGAGATACTATGAAGGACTAACTTGTGACGTCACTGCTTAAAATGCTTGTAACTTTGACATATTCTAGATATTTTGTTTTTGATTTCACGGCTGTTTATTTTTGAGGAATATTATTATTTTGCGCTACAATAAAATCGTAGTCGACATGCCTATTATTCTGTGGCACGGTAAATAACAGCTATAAATGAAATGGTGATGTTACAGAATGGAATAATATTCATTGTGTCAATGAAAAAAAAGTTAAGTAAATTTGTTATCAAAGAAACTTTGTGATCATATGGACACAAAATAGAGTTCGTTACATTTTAATACAGTTATGTGTACATAAATGGATATTTACGAAAGAAAATCATCATTATTTATTAGCTGAACTCAATGTAGGTAAAACAATTCAAAAAGATTAGAGCCTTTTATTCGTCATATAATGCAATAGAGTTTTACTAAAATAATTTATTAACTGCAATTTATCATGCAATTGAAACATTGGCCTTTTTGTATTTTATTTAGATGCAAATGTATATTTAGTATATTTCTAAAGTAAAAAAAAAAAAAAGTGTGACGTGTGCAGGTCATAATTAAAAACCTGCACAGGTTACCTATGTAAGGTATAGCAGTTATTGTGTTCCGTTTATCCTGATAAC
The DNA here is from genome assembly GCA_963580505.1 of Ennomos erosarius. Classification (NCBI taxonomy): domain Eukaryota; kingdom Metazoa; phylum Arthropoda; class Insecta; order Lepidoptera; family Geometridae; genus Ennomos; species Ennomos erosarius. Next base: position 891,991 of record OY756988.1, read on the forward strand.
ACTTTGATCTAGGTTGTATAAGTTCTAGAATAAGGTTCACTGGATGTGACAACGAAACTCCTATTCAACCCAGCACCACCACAAAATAAATATACTCAAAGAAAGAGACCCTATCCGTCAAGAAGTCGAATCAGGTGACAGATACCTATTATACTTTCACCGAGCTTATCCTAATGCTGAGTGGAGTGTTTATCTAGAGAGGGTAATGCATAATGCTATCAACTTAAACTAATGTAAAACAATACTTTTGTAGAAGACTAATACGTAAGAAGTAAGAACTGTACAAAAGCTAGTTTTCTGGCAAGTTTCAGCTGTGTGCTAGTTAGCAATATCGCAGTAACGCCTATCATGAGCTTCATAGCGTAGCTCGTAGTAGCATGCCTACACTGTGTAGAGCAGATAGGTAGTTTGGCATTCCCTACCACAAACTATTACAAAACCATCATAGTTCGTGACAGTAATGCTTCAAGGTTCCAATAATATTGTTCGAATTCGTGCCATGAACTTATAAAGTACTCCGGCGCGAGAACGAGACGTCTACATTTTTGTGTAGCGTTATCACTGTCGCACGTCAGTGTCAACATGATTAACGGTATGACATGACAGTTGTATTTGAGTGAACGATTTAACGTGACGTCATCAAAACTGCTCTGCGTAAACAACATTACAACATTCTTACTTTTATGTCATTTTTCCAAGTATGATTGAAGTAATGATAACTGGCAAAGCGGTGGCACCTACCTAGACGAACTTTGCAGAAAAGTTCTACCACATAGTAAAATAATGGTATAATAATGGTTTTGATTGGCCATCAGTCTCTCAAATAACTACAAAATACCATAATTTTCTTATAATATACATAAATACATTGCACCTTCCAGTGTCAAGATGGTCTGTGTTGAGATGAGCACTCATGTCTGCGGGTCAAGGCTCCGAGTCGCCGCTCACATGCCGCCGCTCCATGCAACGTTACATCGCCTCGCGACCTTAGCTTCCTTAGAACATACAGCCGGATCAGGTAAACAGTAACTATGATTGGCCGTGTGGTACCGGCGTAAGAATTAGACTACTATCTCTTCCCGTAATTACCTGGTAAGGGAATATTTATATATATGTATATCCAGGGAATAGGCTTCTTTCGAGGCACTTTTCGAGTGTGAAAACTATAGTAGATACAATTGTCAACTCATTCAATTAGTATCGCTAAATCGAAGAGTTCTATAATCTATAAAAACTAGCAGTAAAATAACAGGTTTGTTGTATGGGATTTGGGAACCCTCTTAAATATTTATTTTATTCTGGGTTTTAGTATGTATTTGTTGTTATAGCGGCAATAGAAATACATCATTTGTGAAAATTTCAAATGTCTAACTATCACGGTTCATGAGACAGCCTGGTGACACCCGGACAGACGGACAGATAGACGGATAGCGGAGCCTTAGTAATAGGGTACGCTTACCCTTTGGGTACGGAACCCTAATAATGAACTAAGTATAGACTGGAGAACTTTACTAAGATTTTCCCCCCATTTGATGTCTACTTATACCTACCTACATGTCACCTTGCAGTTCAAGTAATGGTTTTTGAATGTTGCAAAAGGAAACAAAAAATCGAGTGCACGAATATTTTATTTTGTACGTCTTCTTGGAATGCGTCCGTTACAAACATTTCATTTATGCAATAAAACACTCTATCTATATTAACATTATTTACAAACTTGTTTGACAATTAAGTACAATTGAGTATGTGTCGCGAACATTTCGCTACGTTGAGTATGAAGAGTAGGTATATTAATCGAATAATATTGAGCAATATAGGAATGTTCATTGAACAATCGAGTATCTTTTATGGAGTCGCTCTTTCTTTAAGGAATATTATTTATAATAAAGGAAAATAAAAGAAATTTTAAACAAAACACATAAATAATGGTAAATTGTCATAACATCATATTATAAGAATTATTTATTGTTGAAGAAGGCAGTGATAGTTCAAATATCATATCTAAATTATACGAGATAGTCTACCTATGTAACGATAGGCAGTGAGTTAGGTATTAAACAAATCCTAATACTTTAGTATTGAAATTCTCATGAGTGTGATTCATTTTAAATATCGACATATTCATGAGGTACAGTCGGTTAAATAATATTTAAAATAAATCCTAATATGATTTTTTAAAGGGATTTATAATTTGATATAATACTTAAATAATAGCAAGAAAAAAATACGAAAGCTTATCGAGGATTACAAACAAAATCAAGTTTCACTACTTATATGCACCCGAAGTTAACACGTTCGCCCACAAACAACAATTCAATCAAAAATTCTACTAAATTGAATAAATTATATTCGAATCGCTACAAAAATAAAAGTATTTGATAAAAACTGGAATGTGGCTACACCCGGCTGATTCTGTTTACAAAAATATATTAAAAAAACCACTAACTATTACTTAACCTAAGCTATACAAAATAATTTATTTATTTACAGATCGATTTGTACACAACCATCAACCGGGTTCATTAAGTACCAATAACATTTACTACCTAGAGGCTTAGCTTACGTATTTGGATAGACTCTTTCAAGCGATAACAATTCACAAAACAAGGTCCACGCCGGCGCCGGCGCCGTCACGTCGTCGCGTCGTGTCCTTCACCCATGCTACTTATTTTAAAATCACAATCCGATTTACTGGCCTTCTGCGTTTCACTGACATTACCAACAGCCTAGAGCGGCGCTTGGGGTGGCGTCAGACTTTGGTGGTGAGGTCTAGAGGGTGGAGCTTGATCCTCTTTATTTCCGAGTAAGAGACTTCTTCCTCTTCACTGGCCGAGCCGCCTACACTGGCAGAGTCTACGTCATCGTTGTCGTTCACGATGACCTCACTGTCGTCTGACCGTCGCCGCGCGGAGCTTGATCTGCCATCAGATTTCACCGACAAATCCATAGGATTCTCCTGCAACGGAGACTCCGATGTTCTCCTCTCAGCTGGAGGCGTAGGCACGAAATCAGCCTCAGATATAACGTCTTCCTGAGGAGTGGGGGGAGCGGACGATCTTTGCTGTTTCAAGATCTCATCCAAAAAGAATCGTTTCGACGTGTCCGTATTGTGGTCGTCGATTCTAACATCATTATTGTTCTCTGCTACTTGCCGTAACGCGGCGTGATCTAACAGATGTCTAGAGTATAACGGGTGGAACCCAGGAGGGAACAGCAGCGGGTGGCTGGCAGCGAACGGGCTGAAAGGCGGCGGCGGTAAAAACGGCGAATGGGGAAAATGGGGCAAGGACATGTTGGCTAGAGGCAGCTGGACGAAGTGATCTCTCGGCGGGGTCAAAGGTCTATCCAGTGGCCTGTTCTGTGTCAGCCGAGACTTCTCGTCTAACTTAGGGGAAGACCCGCTTCTATGCGAGTCAGGAGATCCGGAACACGGTGGTTTGTATTCATCGAGGCCTAATAACGCTAGCTCTTCTTTTGTCCTCGGTCTCGCGAGTCCGGGGAACAGATGCGGTGGAAACGGTGGTGCCAGGTGGTGATGCGGTGACGGTGGTACCCTCGGGGGTGACCGCGACTGCGCCGCTTGCTGTTGCTCCTGCAGGAGACAGTGGATCTTGAACCAGTTGGACCGGCGGCCGTATCTCGACCCTGACTTGGACATGCCGACCATCAAACACTTCCGGAGGCGACACGCTTTGCACGCAGTTCGGTTTTTCTTGTTGATGACGCATTCTCCGTTGTTTTTGCACTCCGTGATCGAGTTCAGGTTGTTGTATGAACGTCCGAAGAATGACTGGAAAGAAGAAAAGATGAACGTTAGCGTGAAGAACAAACAAATAGGCACCTATGGTATATGGGCTAAAACTAAACAGCATGTTTCTGTTATTATAAGCCTTGAACTTTTGGTTTGAGTTTAAGAGCATGTTTTAATATCAAAACATGTAGTTTAACAGTTTTAGTGGCTCTTAAATTTTTAGTTTAACTGTCAAATAACCTGTGTTTTACCTTTTAACATTATTGTTCGTGATTTTGTAGCTACCAAATTAGTTATTGAATTTGCTACAAAATTACAAACAAATACTAAAAGGTGGTAACCAGCTTATTAAGGCCGATTATTTAATGCATATCTATAAGATTTGGTACTAGGTAACTATAGTTTCATACGTTATGAAGTTTTACATCATATATTATAAGACCCACCATGAATGTAGAGAAGAAAATAATATTAATGCATGTTTATTTTCCCCTAATTAGTATTAATTAAAGTAATTATCAGGTCTCCTGCTATGCATAATCGTGTACGTTTCCAATTACACATATTATTACGTAATTATGCTAAGATATTGATATAGAAAGAAGCTTCATTGGTCTTAAGGATAAATTAAATGCATATTTTAAAGACTCGGCTAACAGAAATAATACAGTGATTTTTGCTACAGTAACACGCGGCAAAGTTGTACTCCTACTGATCTAAATGAGACATAACTAATTCCCATTTAGGTAATGGTTGGTTTCACTACAAATTAAAACAAATTCACCCTCTTTACAAGCACTCGTAACTTAAGCGGCGTTTACACGCGCTGATGGAGGCCACCGGAGCGCTTAACGTCGATAGTGAAACCCCGCCTTACGAGGCACGTCACTTCCTTAGGCCCCGGGCCGGTTCCGGTCTAGTACGCCGGTTTATGCACGGTTTTGATTTCCTACGACCTTGGCTGTCCCATTGGTTGCGTAATCAATTGTTTTACGTTTTTTGCGTGATTTCCCGTCTTGTTAAGTGATTTGCTAATAGAAAGGGAAATATAGATTGCTCGATTTATTTTCTTTGCGACTTTTTCCATTTTTTGGTTTATATTAAATTTTTGTTTCGGTTTGAAGGGCACTAATGAAATTACTGGGAAAATGAGAATTTACGTATGCGGGGTGATCGTATGTAACTTTGATTGCAATGCAACAGGAGTTTCATTCCGAATTTGGAAACTTCGACAGTATAACTGCATGTTAAAATTATCAAACCCGTTCATTTTTGTGTTTCTATCAGTTACATTTCATGATCGCCTAGCTAATAGCAGATCTCGTTGTCAAGTAATCTAATAGGATTACTTGTTAAGATTACAAATCTAATAAGATTACTTGACTGTGCTGAGATCAGGCATTGGTCTAGTAACAACTAGACTTGCTGATGTATCATAGGATGTCGTGCACAGTGTAGTGTCACAAAATTTTATATTTTAGACACTGCAACGGCTTACTGTGTCGCTTAACATCAGGCGACTTGCGCATCACGCCATACATTAATATAAACTATACTGAAGCCCTAAGTTTGAGTTAAGTTAATTTCATTGCCAAAATAAAGTGGTCCGTGTAAACATGCCTGATTCTTATGACAAGTTCATCTTCGCGCATGCGCCGCATGATGACCTCAAAGTACATAGTATACAATCGTCCGCAGTGGACCCAAAGCGTTAACTAAACAAACACGTGTCGAGTTGCCAAAACACTTGCCAAATGTAGCGCGCGTGGAATGGAAATTAGGTTGGGGCTACTCGCAAATTATTTTGCTGCTACAGGCACAGATTTTTTCATCACTCTCTATGTTTATGGGTATAGGATTGTTTTCATTTGATGACCGGTTGTATTGAGAGAATGATTATTCTGTGGCATATTACGATTTTTTCGAAATGAGAATACACTCTTATAGTAAGCGGTCCGTAGCAAGGGATGTACCACACACGTGTCGGAGTTATTAAAAAGTTACTCGGTGTGATCTTTCAGCACAAATTTTAACTTAGTTACTTTTTTTAAAACTGAATAGATCCGCATTTGAACGCAATCTCACTCAATTATCTCTGGGAGACCGATTATCTTTTCACTTTAGCTCCATTCATTAATAGTTCCATAGATAATGAATTCAGTTTATTTATTCATCATAATCATCATCAGCCTAAAGGCATCCACTGCTGAAAACAGGCCTTCCCTAGAGAGCGCAACTTTGAGCGGCTTATCGCCTCTTGCATCTTTCATTGAAAACTTTCTTTATTCTACTCGCCGAATAGGTTTGACTCCATCGTGCGATTCGTGCGGCCTAAACAATGAGTAGGTCCCTTTATCACGTCATAGAGTAAGAATTTAAACTGAAACAATGACATCTCGAATCGCTCACGGATCGTGACCCGCCTGCTGAGTGGTGTTTTCGGCCATGAATTTATCGGATTATTCGGGTAGGGCTGCATTTTGGAGTGCAGTTGCACATAATTCATAGAGGTGTTGATGATGGCAATATTCATCATCATCAACATGCTGATGATGTCCACTGCTGAACATAGGCCTTCCCCACTTTGAGCGCCACTAGGAGCGGCTGCTCGCCTCCTGCAGTCATCGCTATTCACCAGATTGTCGGTCCACCTAGCCCACTAGGGCCGGTCTACGCTGCGTACTCTGGTTTGTGTTCACCACTCGAGAACGGTCAGTTTTACGAGGGATGTGACCTGCCCATTGTTCCATTGTTCATGATGATGATGAACATTGAACACCCATATCCGAAAGTATGGCACCAATTACCTATTAATATTATAAGATATTGCAAATAACTGACGTGGGTACCTATAGTATAAGGTAACTTATTGAATCTGTGTTCCCATCACTTTCTAGTATCAAGTAAGATACAGGTATATTACGGTAACCAAAGAGCGAATGCGCATAAATTGTCCGGCAGAAGGCGCGGCGTTGGCAGACTTACTGCGACCCGTCTGCGCTCACCTCTGACCCGGCTGTGCTCTTCTGTAACTTTAGTCTTTGGTGGACCTACTACCAGCTTTCTTTAAGTTCATTTCATATGTCGACATAATCGGCGCACTTTATATTTTTTGGTCAGGTACTTTGAAACAGAGATGATCAACCGATTGCCCGTTAATTTTCGGCTTATTCCCGTTGCGGCCCGGAAATATATGTCAACGTGAAATACATTGCGAGAAACCCAGAATGTTCAAGAATCAATTCGAGAACACGCGTCATCCACCAACCCGCACTGTGTGCCTTAATCGCGCTGTACGTAAACCAAACGCAAGGTATGACGTAGGTAGTTACTAGTTCACAAACAACCGCATTGTTAGTACCTTACTTTAAAAACCTATACATCCCGATTCGCGTGTCACTCGAGGCTATACGGCTATAAATTACGTTAGCCAATGGCAGTATTAACACTTGAACTCTAGGTACAAGCTCTGACAGAAGCAATGCGTCGCCGTAACTTGTTACGGACTAATCATTTCAAAAAGGCATAAATTCTCCTACTTTATGGAGCTATAACTTTTAAACGAATTTTGTTACAGTATTACATAAAATAAGCCTACATTGCAAGAGGCCAAAATGAAGCTTAACTAAAAGGCCTCCTATTATTTATTTTAAAATAAATAAATATTATTTACAGCATCGTAAATAATAGATTTTATTACAACTAAAAACGCGAAGTGGGCGCGTGCACATTTTTAGCAAGCCGTATAATATGTACCTACTATTATCATTAGATGAGAGAAGACAAAGATTATAAACATCTGTAATAAATATTCACTATTTTTATTTTTTCTATTGATTAATTATATTTACGATAAGGGAGGGACGTGCTTGATCTAGCGATTGATTAAATTACGTTGCTGATTGAAGCGCGACAAAGGATGTTGAGCTAGGTTCCGTTTTTACAGACTAGTGATGTGCGTCAGAGGCATTAAATTAAATAAGTTAGCACAGTCAATTAACTCGGATAGTTACGTCGCGCGTTATGGCGTCATTTCATTATTAATCTTGTACCTGTGATAGTGACGATGACGTCACGGTTAGGTAAAATAATGAGGGGTTCGATGGTTTTTTTTATGAGATTGAATGACGTGACGAGCTAGTCGTTCGCCTGGTGTTAAGCGACACGGCCGCAGTGTTACTTGGAAATTTAAAATAAAAGTTTCGCGTGACATTGCTCTGCGCACGTCATCCTAAGACATCACACAGTCTAGTAATCAGATTACTAGACTATGAAACCAGGTCATAAAGTCTCATTTGCCCAGTAATTTCACTAGCTACAATGCCCTTCAAACCGGAACACAATAGTGCTTGCGCACTACTGCTTGGCAGCAGAATAACTGTAATAAAAACTAACAACTGTAACTGTAACTGGGTGTGTGTGGTAATTAAATTACGATGACATAAAATAAATAAGAGAATAAAAAGGTAGATAATTATGATTTTGAATGTCGTTGGCTCAGGGCAGGACTCAAAACAATAGTAGTCTTAACTAATCGCAGCAAAAGAAACTACACGTTAATTTTATAAACTGACCAAAAATCCTTTGTTATTAGAACTTTACAATGTAAAGATAATCGTAAAGAAGAGAAGTGAAAATTTGCCATCTTCCCATTAAGACCTCATAAAGTAAGGTATAAAACGTTATGGTGAACCATTTTATGGTAATACCCCACTTTACCTACCACGGTGCAACGATCTGCATCGACTCTAAGCCGCTTTAGAATGGATATCAGCTAAAATAATGTATCTTATGAGATTTTTTTCCCTGAATTGTAAAATTATGCGAAAAATGTTTATGGGAAAACAATTTGATAACGAATGAGACTAATATATAATAATTATTAGGTGTTTCTAGATTTCAAACAAAAACCATGAATATAGGAACACTCGTTTACTCTGTGATCACAAAAAATTGGATTTCTTCCCTATTCTGTACTTAGGACATGGCTGCGCTAGGTAGGGCACTATACGTTATGTTTTAAAAAAATAACTAGTTCCGGCCTGGCTACTAGATGGCGCAGAAACCAGATGCTTAAAACTGTCAAAGTCATTCGAGTCGACTGGACCTTTGATGAGGGATAGTAAGTCTCTCGTCAAAGGACTGGACCCACTGAGTAACCGTTCGCGTTAGTTTTAGTGAGTGTTTTTTTCATTGTACTATTCTAAAATAGGCTTAGACAATTCAGGAAATACGTACTCTCTCAAATAAAATGCGTGCGTACCTATGCCGTTGTAAAATGCAATACTAATAAATCCATTTAGGTAAAACTAGGTATTTAATGCCAACTATTGGGTCATGCTTAAACTAAAATTTCTTTTTTTTTGTTAAACCGTCTCTTAAGGAATAATACTAATCCTAAATCATTTGACAGTAGACGGATGGATGAAGAGATACGAATGAAATGTCGACCTATCGAAGTCTACATTCTAGAGTGCCATAATTCGAATAACGTAGGAAACATTTATAATAAATTACTATAATCACGAAATAAATGATCAAGTACACAAACGATTACTCATGAGTTCAAGAAGCGATTTATAATTTCCCACATGAACAGCTTTGATATCGATGCAATTTTTAATCGATAACTGTAACTGTGACAAATCGAGTGAATCTCTCGAGTGAACTTTCCCAATCATCTGGCGATGATCACGCGCACGCAAAACTAGCGTGAGAACATAAGAGATAACATTACGAACTTTAATTTTTGACCTTTCTCCGACGGTAGGCGGCTCTTCAACTTTACATTCTACATTAAAAGTCTATTGAAACCTTTATAATAAAGTCCACAAGATTCAAATTCGTCGTGTTCGCTTTTAGAAGCAGTAAAAACCTTAGTTCAAAAACTCGAGCGCGTGTCATCCCGCGTTTGCGTTCGGAAGCAGTGACCTGCGCAGAACGCCCGATGTTTTGATTAGCTCTGACATTAAAATCGATTATTTGTTTAATGTGACTCGATATCTTGCGTGATGCACTAAATTATCGATGTGAACTTTAGTTATGAATTTGGAACAGATTTTAGAGATGGCATTGGTAGTTAAGATTATGTTGCTTAAGCTAAGTTTGAAAGGATGTTATTGTTTTGTAGGTAAGTATAGGTATATTTAAGGTAAGCATAGGTATTATTTCTGAGATTCTTCGGAGAACTCTATAGTTAGAGACGTAGCTAATTAGATTTTCACAACAGCGGTTTCTGAGCTTCAGGCTTTTCAAACATCCACACGTTTAAGGTGAGGAATCGTGGTTTATGAGGATTTCAGATGGAGATAAAACGTTTTAATACCATGGCTAATCCGTTATCCACGTCGCGATCCCGACCCCGAGAATGCAGGCTTTACGCAAGCGCGAGTTATTAAAACGACGAGCGATCCTTGAACCTCGACAATCGTATAAATTATGCAATAAACTAATCGTACAACATGTCCGACGGACGCCACTGCAGATTTCGTGACAAGAATAAAAATGACCGGCATGCTCCAATAAGTCGATCGGTGTGCCAACTGCCGGCTCGTTGCGCCGTTGACAGTTTCAACATGACCTCTATAAAACAATGACAATTAAGCCAACGATTGTCGAACCGAATTAATGATTTTAAATTCAAATTCGCGTGACGAATTTCGTCAATGGTACAAATAAAACGAGACCGTACGCGCAAAAATGAGTGAGTGCAAAACGCGAATCGATTGCTGCGAGCGGAATCGAGACGAATCGATTCTCAGCGGGCGGTGTTGCTCAGCGGCATTGTTTCAGCGCAGCGACGTTCGTTGACAAATCGACCGATCTGTATTGATCTCATTTTTTTAATTGTTTATTAATCGCAAGGTTGATCGTGCACCTGATCGAAAACTTTATTGATTTGTAATTTTACACAGAGTATTCAATTACATGGAAATCTAAATTACTAATTATCGCCGAAATCATTTCTTACCTTGTTTATTGCATTTTGAAATGTAAACTAGACTTACTATATTGAAGTTAAAGCAATTTTATACTACCTAGGTACCTTCCCTATAAAATTTATTAAATTAGTGCCAATTATACCAAAGTTTATTCGCAAAGAAAATAGCTAATTAAGGAGTAGGTTCTAAATGGCAACACTTAAGCTCGACGGAAAGCAATTACGTAGAGCCGTGTATTAAACAGTCCAATTAATTAACTCACATTAGAGCTGCCATTAAAGGTCTTTGTTTTTTTTAAGTCGCGTTGACAAATTACGTGCGCAGGCCGGGGCGGCTTCTTTTAACGCTTTCCGAAGTCGAGCGCACAATGGCGGCACGGCGCCTGTGTCGCCGATTGTCCCCGCACAATGCCCGATTACACACACAGATAATTCCAGTAAACCTTTAAAAGCAAATTAGTAGCGATGATTTATTACTGGCCAGTTGCGAAACGAAACAAAACGTCTCGGTTTAGCCCGAATATCTTTTCCGGCGAACGTTTCCCGCTCGCGTGCGTTACTGCAATTTGAATGTGCTCCAAATTTGAAAATAATTTGTGTCGGTCGAGAGGATCGTGCGAACGTTGATCGTTTATCGTTATCGAGACGGGGACGGTACGTCACTAGTTCTAACGACATCGCACTATTGTTATACTAGACAGCGAACGTATCGATATTCCTAGGTTATTGCGAAAACGTTAATAGCAATAATTTGGGTCAAAATCATTGCGCTGCTAATTCAAATAGTTCAAGTTCCAACCGTATCATTAAAGTCTTAAATTATTCGCGTCTATTCGTTTCTATAACAACCTGACATCGATGTCAAGCGCAACACTAAACCGCTCCTACATTATCTCTTCAGCTCTATAAAGGTGTAGATTTCTGCTCACATTTAAAAAGAAGATCTTTACAAATAGCAGAGGGTAATGATAGGTGTTCGCAGCTTTTTGCTCGTTCAGATCGCAAACAAACATAACCATTGGTTTACGTGTTACCGGTTACGCAATGATTGTATTGGCTGGGTATGTTCACACGTTTTTGTCCATCATTGGACCATTATGTGGTCTGTTTCTAACTATCGTGTTTAGAAGACCGATGTAAAAGTGCACAGTGACCGCCTTTGGCGCTCTTTCTGTGTTGTTCGTTGTGTGAAATTAGATTGCAAGTATTGCAACGTCTTAGCTTTATTGGACTAGGTTTATGTTTAACTTGTCATATCTTCGCAGTATTACAGAAGTCTGTTATGAAATAATTTGAGAACTATAATAACCAATCATTAGCTTTCGTGAGAACAAAATATTATACCAATAATCAAGTGTAATCGGGTCGATGTACATAAATTATTGTATGTATTAAGAATGTATAAGTATGTATTAAGTAGTAAGTTCTTGATAGATTGAATTGAATGTCGGTATAAAAACTATAACAAACTCATAAACAACTCATTAAATATTCTTTCTTTCTATCATTCATCATCATCATTAACAGCCTGAAGACGTCCACTGCTGAACATAGGCCTCTCCCAGGGAGCGCCACTTAGAGCGGCTGCTCGCCTCCTGCATCCATCGGCTCCCCGCGGCTTTCACCAGGTCGTCGGTCCACCTAGTGGGGGGCCGGCCTACGCTGCGTCATCCAGTTCGTGGTCGCTACTCGAGAACCTTTCTTCCCCATCGGTTGGTTGTCTTTAATAAAGGAATATTATTAAATTCAGGGTTAGTTTGTCAAAAAACAACACTTCTACGTAGACTAAAAAAAGATTTAAATTAATTGAAGATAAATAATTGAACATAATAATGACCATACAGGCATACAATGACAGATAAGTCTGGTCAGCTAAATCTACACTGAGATTTATTTTTAAATGTGGTAGATTTTTGTTGTTGTATCAAAACGCATAGATATGATACGAATATCGATAGTAATCAAATTTTAACTGTCATCTCTATTACAATATGTAAACGAAACGACGTTGATTCCCGCATAGTGAAGGGAACGTCTCACCTCAACGTAACTGATACAATGTATAACTACACGTTACTACAACCAATTAACTACAAAGTAGCTAGTCCATTATATCTCTGTAATTATGCGTCGTCGGCACGCGCTTTGTAGGGTAGGTAACTGACAAGTAATGATCTAGTGATAAATAGGTTACGAGGTACGTACGAAGAGTTAAAATAGATCAAAAGGTTACACGTCTATTCTATAGATGTTGAGACTTTTTCAGGATTATGTTTATGCTTGATAATGTAAGGTTAGAGGTACTACAAAATACTTTGGTGTAAAAATTATTCATTTTATGTTTTCTCATTTTTAGTATGCCTTTTTTTGTGGTAACGCACAGTCGAAACTTATTCTATATAAGTAGGTACTTTTTATTTTCTTTTCTATATTTTTTGTGAGGAGTCTCTTAAGTAGCCGATCTTATTCTATTGGTAAAATTAAGCAACACTCGCTGCGTGATTATTACTCTTAGATGGGTGACCACTACAAAAGCCTTTTCCCGCCCCTGAATATAAGCCTCCCCTATTTGCCGTTGTTTTTGGCAGCAAGCGCCTATATAAATGATTGTACTATGATATACCTAATGCAAACCCATTAAGACGAACGCAGCTGGTCATTACTTTGACATCCCATTAGCCGGATCTTACGGCACCCGCAAGAAGAGATGGGGTAGTCTTATCCACGACCACACCGCACAAGGATCGCAATAAAAGAGCTACGAGGTTCGCAATTTCGCATGTAATATCGAGCACCCCACGGTCCATTACCCGCGATAGCCAACGCATCCGCAACACACCAAAGGTCGGTCATGGTGTTTAACTTCGAAACTATCCGTTGAGAAACCATAGACTTAGATGCACCGGCCGGAAAATGACCATAGACGAAATATCGTAACGATTCGAGAGCATTTTCGAACTGCGCAATGAGATGGAGATATAGGTAAATTAGAATCGGATCCCTATCGTGTATTTACGCAATTTTGTGGAGTAATTTTTGGGAAGTTGCCATGGGTTTTGGATTTTCAGGACCAAAACAAAGTATCTGCTTATTGGTTGTATTTTTTATCCCTAAGCCACCAAATTTTTAAGCACTCCTTTTTATTTTAGTTTAACCTTAACCTCTAATCTTAAAATACCAGTTCACAACACTTTTCTGGTTTTTTTTTTTAAATGTAATGTTAAAAATGTTGTAATGTTGTAAAATTAAAATTTTAAAATACTTGAGTTATGCAGGCTAGTTACAGACATGGATTATAGAAAAAATAAGCGAGGTCTAAGACATGGCACTTCCATGTCTTAAAACTCACTTTGACTGAACTTGAGGATTATCACCGACACCCGGAAGTGCATGCAACAGATAAAATTTCATTCCGTTTTTGATAATTTCCATAGTAACATTAGTAACTATGCACATAAACTATGTATTGAATTTTGTTTCCGTCGGTTGCGATCACGTTACATGATCGCTTGGCTGATAGCTTTACTTTAATTCGTAACACTGGCTAAATACGCTAAACGTGCAGAGCTAATTCTTGTAAAAAAAATGTTTGTTTCAGTTCATTCTAAAGCAACATCAGGTCAGGTATCCTGTGCTAATTTTGCGCAATCTATTGTCGTTCTGTTCCAATTGCATTGCCGCGACCAGCAACTATTGCGTCAATGGGTGGACGTTTGAGGAAACGGTGTTTATAGTTTTTGATATTTGCATGTTATTACTATTTCACATTTTATATAATAATCATAGACTTAGTATCTGTAATAGGGTAAATTCTATGATAATAATATAGGTTAGTTATAATTTTCCTCAGCGACTCCATAATAGAGATTTCTGGATAAGTCGACAATTTTGACCCATACACATTTACCCGATTGGAAAAAACTATTATTAACTATTCATTGCACGTTTCGCATTCTTGGGCATTTTGCCTCTTAGATTTAAAAAAAAAAACAATGTGGAGTCATGGAGCTAATAAAAAAAGAATGAGGGAATCCCGTCTGATCCGAAACTGAAGCACCCTTAGGAAGCCGGAACGCTTCGTACGTACGAGCGAGGCACGCACACACTCACACCATATGCAGGTGGCCATACTTTCATCTGACACACATATGTAATATGTCCGCCATTTTGGGCTTCAGTTCGATGTCAATCAAAACTCAATCCTTCTTTTTTTATTTCATCCATGTGTGTAATATATTTATGAACTAATCCAAATCGACACTACTTATATTGGACAAATACAAATCAACTTTTCATAGATCGAATTGAATATTCATGAAATAAAAATTACGTTAGAATTGGTGTAAATCGCTTTTCATTAAAATACCGGAATATATACGCGTGCTGATCGAATTATTCACGTGCATCTCCCGGACATACATTCGATATCTATAACTTACCATCTTATATTAACACGATAAATGAACCTTAATTTGAGGGCATAAGGTGTAAAATACTCGAAACTAGAGATAAAATACGTTGGTATTAATGAGGATGATACGAATAAGAATCGGAATCAAGGCAATTATCGATTGTTTTTAGTCGATCATGAATAGTTTAGGAGGATTTCACAGTGATGCAGTTTGTATGTCCTAATTATTCTTATAAATTGTTTCAAAAACCTCATCATCATTATCATAGAAAAAAAAAACAGCCTGAAGACTCACTGAGAGCGCCACTATGAGCGGCTGCTCGCCTCCTGCATCCATCGGTCAAAATTATTTAATTTTGTTATGGGTATTAGATTAGGTAAATGAATATTATTAAATAATAATATAATAATCCACCACGCGGTAGGTAATACCTAATGACCTTAGATACAAACACATTGTATCACTATGAGAGAAAGCTGATATCCCAACAGTGTGAACGAGATTGAATGATAAGTAGTTTGCATACATTTTTATATAACGTTAATATTTACGTAGCGTTAATCCTGCGCAAGTATGAAACTGCAATGATCCTTGATACGGTTGTTGAAATCTTCAGTTCCGGTTTTCTATTCGTATATCCTTTTATTGTCATATTAACAACTTGTAGATTCATATATCTTTACGTTAGATATCATTTTAGCACATTATTGTAAATACTTTAATAAATTATCAACATGTAGGTAGGTACCCACTGGATTCAAAGTATTCTCTTAGACTCACTTAATTTATAGACTTTTTAGACTTTAGCGGGTTATTTTGAACTTAGAGGTCTTATTTTTGATTAATTTTATTAATTAAACAAAAACTAAGAGCCACCATAACATCATCTTTTTGAAGAATTGTTACTGTGATTGTTGAAGTCTAACTAGTATAGTAAAGCTTATATATTGATCATATTTTATAATAAGGTCAATAATAATAAAAAAAAAAATCCTTACCTTGCATCCTTCACACGTAAACGCACCGAAGTGAAATCCTGCCGCCGGCTCTCCGCATACTTTGCACTTTTGGTTCATCTGTAACAACAAAAAAAAACATCAATTTTATTAATACATGTTTTTTTGTCTCTGCCTGATTACGGGTCCGGAGCTACAGAAAACCATAATTAAACAGCTGGAAAACTAACCTCAATTATCGATAAAACTCTTAAAATGAAACACAGTACGCAACAAAATGCGATTAAAAACCAAAACTAATATTGTTCATATGTTGCTCTTATCGGCCAACATTTTATAACTGAAAATCGCCTCAGAAACCCAATTCAACGTTAATACACCGTGACCGGCATAGAGCAGTTTCCAATCAGTCATTTACTTGTTCATTTAGAAGAGCATGGTGCATGTTATTGGTTTTGTTTTGTAACGATTAAATATCGATTAATCGTTATACTGCAACAGCGGCGCGCGACACTAGCCGCGTGACAATGGCCGCGGGGTGCGTTTCGCTTTTTAAATTGTAATTTTAAATCGTTTTGTTGCAAATGGCCCAATTATTTGTTTTGCCATGTAAATGAAATTGGCGTTAAATGCTTACTTTACTATCGATATTAAATGCCTGTTGTACATGATTTGTTTAGTAGTTTATTTTTATTTTGCCGCGTACATTATAATGAATATCGTGTGTGACAATGTAAAACTAAAAGTAGAGTACCTACCACAGAGCAAAAAAAAACGCTTCCTCTCTACACGAAGCGACATTTGTTTCATAGCTCTGCGGTACCAACATGACAAAAAAAAATACAAAACTTTTGTTTTTTAACGGGCAATGTGCATTTATTATTCAAACTAACTAGAACTACTACTACACTACCTACTACAAATAACATTTGAACAGAAAACTAGCCAGGATGGCCTATAGAGAGTCCAAATGCTCCAGGCCACTACCGGTAGGCAGCTTACCCAACATGCTGGCAGCATTGCCTAGTTTAATTGCAATGCTGATGCGTTGAGCCAATTAAAAAAATAAAAACAATTAATCAGATAACTTAAATTCCAAATCCAAAAAAAAAACGATGTCAGCATTTCCACTAAAATCAACAATCTCGCTCTCGTTTTATTTTGTTAAAATTATAAATTTCGTCCTAATAAAGCATTGGTAACATGTTGGCAGAATACAGGGACCCGTTTGCCACATTTTAATATTAATGTACCGCTACTAATACATTCTAATGTGAATCTGAAACGGTTCTCAACACTGATTTAAGACTTTAGGCCGCCGTTTATTTTACTATTTGACTTAAATCGAGTATATTACTGTGTTATTATTTAGGTCAAAGATGATGCCACCTCCAGAACAATCAGGTTTGTTTGGTTTCCTATGATTTAAACATCAATCTGGCATGAAGAAATAGAATTATGTCTCTAATCAGCATTTTTTATATATTACAGATAGATAATAAAGAGCACATAACATTATTATATTTTTAATCTTAAAATATAACATTGGAAATCGTAAGAAAAGTAAGAAATAATTGTATAGGTTTGCATTGTTTTCACGGTTTCAAAGCCCGGAGATTTATAAAAATAATCAATATCTACAAGCCAAGACTCATTCACAAGGCATGCGCAATAATTTAACATTGAGATTTCAACCACTTTTATTTTCTAATCTGTGATTTCAACAAAACTTGTCACAAAGATATGGCAACACTTACACTCATACAACCTTTGTCGTGTGGTGGTTGATCACTTAAGCAGGGCGGCTATAACCTGGAGACGGTGGGATTGATTCCCGCGACAGGGCAAGTATTTGTGCACGATAAACACCACAAATACCACAACTGTTATGGGCGACCGTATCGCTTAACATCAGGTAAACGACCAGCTAGTCACGTCATTCATTCTCATAAAAAAAAAAAATAGGTACCTGTTCTGTGTCTGGGCGTTGTGGGATCATGGTCCCCGCAGTTCCTGAGTTTCCTGAATCCTAGTTAGGGTCTAGCATCATATTTATATGATCGTTGGGCGTTATTTATTTACTAAAATAAAACCACATTCGTAAACCATTAACACTCGAGTTCGTGTAAAATGTAAAAATGTCCAACTGCGATGGTAATCTGATACATAACGTCGTCATGCGAAATATGAAGGGCTCGTGAATATGTTTAAACACAATTATATTGGATTTAATGCGATGTTCCGAACCGTTTCATAATCACATCGCATTCTTATGTGCAATTATGCCACGTGTATTATGGCTAGTGGATTACATCATTGCAGTGTTTTTGCATTTCCTATTTTATTATGTTTGTATTAAAGTATTATTTCACATCAACAGCCAGACGATTGGAGGTCGCAGTAGATTATAATAAAGACCGAAGAGAATGCTCCGTTCCCTGGATATTCTCTTAGCCGGCTCTTACGTCACGGGAAAAGATAGGGTGGGTCTATTCTCACACCTCAGGAACCACACGCCATGCCTATTCAAATTAAAAGTCATATCAATGAATCAAATGAAGTCAGAAATAACAGCATACTAAAGCTAGTGAAGCTATTTCTAGACTTTACAATTAAAATCACTTTATTAAACATAAATTATATTAAAACGAGTGCTCCGATGACGCCATCAAGACACAGGAACTAAGGCACGTTATTAGAACTAGAAGTATCGCAATATCATCACATATATACACCACTATACTATGTATATACCACTAATAAAAAATTAGATTATCGAGGGCTAAAAAGCGAGTAAGGCCCCAGCGTTTTTTGGAAAAATCAACTCTAACTGTTTCACTAGTTTGACGATCAAAATTACAAATATATATTATCTAGCTGCAGTTACAGTTACAGCTGGTGACAACTGCTAACCTCTATCAAATAGGCACTATTTACCTTTCTACGCTTAGATTGTATCATTTATAGTAGAAACAAAAGACGCGAGTCGCCAAAGCACCGCCGTCGTGGAATCCTGCAGCTATCCAGTAGAAGTATCAGTGAATTGTTTGAATAGCAGGTGATCTTAGAGGCTTAGAGATGGGATCACTCGCAGAAGTGTAGGAACTCGGAACGAGAACTCGTGTGAAGCGGTTCACGTTGTGAAAAAAGAATGAAAAATACAAACCTATGTTTGTATTTGGTTACGTGTAAAGAAGCTTTAAGGCTTGTAATTGTGCTTGGTAAATAGACAAGTTTAAATCGTCTCTACGTGCAAACAACATTGACAACCTGTCCTAATCTGCGCCGGGTGAACACCACAGAAAAAACTATAGTGTTACCAGCACTGTGGACCTTGGCTTATACTCCCTGAAAAAAAAGCCTGATTTCCAACAGTGGAAATGAAATGGCAGCACTAATGTTTTCTTAATACGGTAACCGTAAATCAAGCCCCGAAAACCCAAGATCGGTATCCAATATTTGCATACTTCGATACAGGAATCGAACCCGTGACCGTCACCGCTCACTCGCCACTCCACCAGTAAATCAAGCGACGGGGAGTCGTCCGCTTATCCCGCTCATCTTTGCGCGCGCTCTAAATTAGATCGGTGTACGTTGGAGCGGGATACGATGCGAGCTGCACGCGCGCCGCTTGTGCGATGTCACCGGACGATATGACGGTTTATTGGATTTTAATATCAGTGTTTTCAGCTCTGTGTATTTATTATAGTATGACTTGATGTCGGTTTCCTTGAAGGTCTGTTAAATTTTAATTTGACTTTCCAAACAATTCTTGAAGAGTCCAAATATCCAAAGCAGCAATGGGAAATCCAAGAATTAAGCAAAATTAAACCAAATCAACGTTATCACTAATTTTTTTACATGGAACCTATGAAACAAAAGCTGCACATGTGCACAATGGTTATTGATAAAGGAGGTCGATATAATAATAGTACTTCTAGTTGTACACAAAGCATTTGATACTAAAGACTGTTAGTAACTATGCCGTGGCATTAGAAACTCTGCTTGTCAATGCAGAAAGCTAACTAGCCGGTTAAAGTGGTGGTGCTGGTGGTGGGGAGGCCTATGTTCAGTAGTGGACATCAGCAGGCTGATGATGACTAGTAACTCTCATGTCATGATAATAAAGTTTCTCCAGCTAGGTTAGCACGGACGGTAGACAAAACTGTCTGTCTCCTATTTTACTCCACCTGACAAGTAAGCAAGTATGAAGAAAGTGACACAAAACGGAGAAAGATAATTTTGTCTACCGTCCGTGCTATCCATAGATATAGTGTAATGAAAAACTTCTAGGTCTGTGGTGCCATGGGGTCCCATCAGGTACAAATGAAAAATGGCCCGAACATGAAAAAAATGTAGTAATCGTGTATAGAGATTTACTAGTTAGTGTCCAGTGTATTCATTTGGCCCAATACTTCGCCAACACGCAATAAATGTCGCTTGATAATCTTGCGTTATGCAGAAATAATATAATTCGTAATATAGACCGAGTTATTCCGTTGCATGGGATGAGGCATCTTTACTGTAGGTATTATATTATCTGGGGTGGTGCTAATGCTAACCCAGCTGTGGTAAAAACATAAACATATTATTTCAAAGCTGTCCACAAATACAGGTGGGTACCTACTTGTTGAGTCATACTCACAGAGACCCTCACATTCTGTATCCAACACTAAAGTGTCCAACACGCCGTATAATATCATTCGATGGTATCACCACCATCATATCGTTTACAGCACGACCTCAAACCGTCACTAAGCACCAGGATTATTAATTAAATATTCTACAAGCATTTCCCTTGTAAATTGGTCTAATTAACAACGATGTTAATTTCCGAAGGAGCCAAGTGCGGTATTCGATAAACACGATGATAACGTTAAAATTGGATGTAATGCGCTGTTCGAAATGCATAATATTACATCGATTTGGATCGCGGACCCAGAATTTACACGTGTTTTTTTTTGAAATACCAATGTCATATTTTTTACATAAACGAGCAAAAACTGTAACTTCATGGGAACCGACGCCAGATAATTATAATTTAAATGATTAATTAGTACCTACACAGATTTAATCATAACGAAACGTCCGTTTTAATCTGGTATGTGTTAAATAGTGCATTGTACTCAAATAAAAAATGGGTATCCTAATCGCGTGGTCGCACACGACATGACCCGAATTGCGACGAATCGATGCGTGTAACTCGATTCAACGGATGCATCCCCTGTAAAATCACTTAATTAATTTCGCATTTGCAGCCGTATCTTTGGTATTGTCGAATTTTAGTGACAGTTCTCGTTTATTTTTAACCTTTGCGGTAAGTGTTAAGGTTTCAATTCATTGTTTGAGCGGAGTGAGGTGACGCGTGAACCGAAATGCGCGAGGACGAACCGCGGACGGATCGTTTTGCGAAAAATTGAGACACAAGTGGTTGTCATTTATCTTTCGCGTTATCTCGACGTATGATTTACATATTAATTGCTTATTAACTTGATTTAAACCAATGGGTTTTTATTTTGATTTATAATTTGAGCAGGTTAATTAAGGACTTACTGAATGGGTGATACTGAATCATATCGTGACAAAATTTAAAAGTAATACTTTCTCAGGTGTATATTAATTTATGTTCGAATTTTTAAATTGATTTGCCTGCTCTAATTATTTATGGTTGTTATAGAAAATAATATTTCCATAAACATTTTTGATACGCAACATAGTAAATTATTCTATATAGTCATCATTACTTAAATAATATATACCTACATATGGAAATAGTAGATGATTATGGGAAAATAACTTTAATATAAAATAATGAAAAAATTCACTTTCATGTTCAATTTAAAGTTCATAGTAAAAAAAGTCATAACACGTAGATTTACTCCCGATTTTAAACATTCATCGACTCAACTCGTTCGCTCAATCTAGTGATGGACCGCAACAATAGTGTTGTCGTAAATGAGCCATAGGCTATATTTTACTCTAGATCGCTGGCGTGTGAACCGATCGGTCTGTCATTTGCCGCCAACTGCCATTACCGTGGATGGCTCTATGGTGTTCGTGGGAATACTCTTTGGAGCTAGGGTTGACACGACACCTATGCTCTAAAATGCTCTACCGTGCTTACTATCAACTGCTAGTACATACTTCTTCCCCCTAAAATATTATACTTACTTTGAGTAAGT
Organism: Ennomos erosarius; assembly: GCA_963580505.1. NCBI lineage: Eukaryota > Metazoa > Arthropoda > Insecta > Lepidoptera > Geometridae > Ennomos > Ennomos erosarius. The sequence goes on from OY756988.1 coordinate 914,232, forward strand.
TCACTGTTTTGATTCTAAGGGTTTGATTAGGTTTAGTATGCAGCTTTTAGCTCATTCATTATGCAAAAATAATATGTGAAATTGCTACAAAATTACTAACAAAGGATTCATCTTGAGGTTAATCTTTACCATTATTTTACTTTAAGTTATGGGCTTTAAAAACTTAGTCCCATTTTTTATTTGTGGCAGCCCTAGACGCTAGAGTAGTGAAGGGTTAACAGGTGCATTTGTAGCCCGTGATGAGTGTTATGGAGATCAGGGGCTCTCTTCACCATATCCTAGGTCATATCACCAGGTAATGTTTTATTCTTCATAGGTCATGTAGATGAAGGCTAGTAATTCCTAATCATTTTGTATAGATATTCGTTGTTGGCAAAAATTAATTAAAAATACAACTTAAAGATTGATAATGCAGCATGTGTAACTTACCTACTTGTGTTAGTTTGGAAATTGTTTTGTGATAAATAAATGGCGGTCTCTGTTCAGCAGTAGACTTCTTTAGGGCGATGATTGTGATGAATTTTACAATAACATTACCTACTGAAATTAGTGTCGATTCTGGACATTCGGTTAAATTAAACTAAATAAACATTATCTCCGTCTTTTTCATTTCTCCTTTATCAGAAAAGTACCGCAATACTTTATGTTTAGTTTTGCTTCACAGAATGCGAGATAGAATCTACGCCATTAATTAACTGTAGAGATAGGTAGGTACTGTAAAGTTTAGTTATAAAGGTTTTAATTTTAATGACTTAAAGATGGGACCAATAAAATCTTGATGTCAAAATATTAAGGCTTCCATTTGAGATCTATAAATGGCAAATATTATTAATATTAAGTTTATATTATTTTATCATCTATACGATCTGAGATCGTTGTCAGTTTTGACGTTCGGATTTCATAAGACGAGGTCGTCGGACACGATGGAGTTATTCTAATTTCATAATAGTACAAACTATTATTTTTACAAAGATAAGTCTGACTCCTCATCATCATCATCATCATCATCATCATCATCATCAACAGCCTGGAAATCTTCCCCCAGAGAGCACCACCTTGAGCGGCTTTTCGTCTCCAGCATCCACACGGCTTCTGACTATCTTCTACTGACTACTATTAGTTAAAAACTGGATATTCTTTATAGAAATTTGGTTGATATTAAATTTAGTCGACCTTGTTAAATTGGGTGAGTTAAGTAGGTAGGTAAGGTACGTTTATTTAATGCAATGTTATTTCATGTGATTTATTCGTATACCTTCAACTATCTGTTTTGTAATTAATATACCTTTCAATTTAGGTGGAATAATAATTAGTCTCACGCAAAAAATCGTATTAGGTACTCCCATTTCAACCTTCCGTACACCACAAACCGATGGTATTCTCTCTTATTGGAATCGTTCATTAACCACTGGTAATCGACTTGGCAAACGACGTCGTGTTAGACGCCTCTATTCCGTTCCAATACGTAGCGAAAAGGTAGTAAGCAGAGCCTTAGTAATTATTATTATTATTTGATAAATTATCTATTATTGTTCGACCAAATATCGACTGATATAAGAATAGAATCATACACCTCGATGTAGCTAGTTCTCACAAGACCGGAGCATGTGGTTGTAAGTGAGCGCGGCGAATGCGTAATGGCGCGGGAATAAGCGGATGCGCTGGCGCACCGTCCGTGCTTCACTAATAATATCGAGCTTTGCAATCTGACAGATACTTTTTGCTACTAATAAAAAACAACTCTTATTACCTATAATCTTATTTATTTATTCTTTTCTTTCTTTTCTTTTCTTATTTTTTCTTTTTTATTCTTTTTTATTAAGTTAACAAGGTAAACCTAGTTAGGTATTACTTGTGATTTATTGTATGGACAGTTTTTGAATGGATTTTTGTAATGTATATGTGAGAAATTGAGAACGAAGATCAAAGTGCGGTTTTTCTTATAAGATTTGTAGTCTTGCTTCTCAAGGGGATAATCTTTTATATTATTATAATCTAATTCTAAACGACAAATTTAATAGTTTGTAGATGAAACGGTGCACGAGTTTATATATTTTTTTAGCTGGTAACGTCTGAAACGTCTTTTGACTTAATCGCTACGTTTAAAAATGACTGGTCTGAAGATATCTATGTTCAAAATTAATTATTTATTTATTTATTAGTTAGACAGCCAAGCTAATTATCTCAATCAAAACATGCATTCATTCTAAAAAACAAAATAAAATGAACAATAAGAAGCTAAAATATAAATTTCAATTATTAAACGACGCCGTAAGTTCGAAATATTCAACATAAGTACCACTTTTTGTGTTAAATAAAATTATTATACAATTAAAATAAATACTGAGAATTCTCAGTTTCATATTCTAGAAGTAATAAACAAATGCCTTAAACCTTAAACAATTAATAAAACTACCTATATTCATAAATAGATAATAAGCTAGATATGTAAACAAATTACATCTGATAGCCTAGATGGTCTCCTAGTTAGTTAAACGTGTACAAATGTCCAATTATAAGTAAACCGAGTCGCTTTTTCATATTAATTGGCTTAATTAAGTACAATCACTAAGTTTGAGACTGGTTATTAATCTGTGGCAATTATGAGATAGTCTGCACAAGTTGTTTAAATTATTAGCTGTTTAATTGTGGGGCACCTCTAGTTATACAAATATAACTAATTTGCAGTTCCGTGCTGCAATAAAAAATATGGGTTGACTGTTTTTAGATAGGTGCAAAAATACTAGTCACCGATATGGCTTTCAGAATGAACATGTTGAAGTGGCAGTGGGTGGGGGACATCGCTCGTAGAACTGACAACCGTTGGGGAAGAAAGGTTCTCGAGTGGCGACCACAAACCGGAAGACGCAGCGTAGGGCAGCCTTTCACTAGGTGGACCAACGACCAGGGGTTCTAGCAAAGATAGAAATAGCTAACTTTCCGCAGCGAATGTCATTTCAATACATTTTTGGAGTTAGCGTTTGGCGATAGCGTTAGCGTTTGTGATCTTTGCTAGACCCCTGGTCAGAACCGTGGGGAGCCGATCGATGCAAGAGGCAAGCAACCGCTCAAAGTAGCACTCTTTGGGGGAGGCCTATGTTCAGCAGTGGACGTCTTCAGGCTAATGATGATTATGATGATGATGATGACAAAAATTCACAAAACAAAAAAAAAGTTGGAAAACAAATACCACGTAATGAAGCATAAACGATCCGAAAGCCAAGCGCTCGTAACGAGCGCAGGCTTATTTACATAAATAAGCAGCGTTGAACACGTGTTCATAACTAGTTAATTGTGGCGGGAAACTTAAGAGTAAGTTATTTTAATCTGTGGCGTAACGCAGTCGCCTAGCTTGCTACATATTAATAGTGGCGGCCAGTAGGCGTTACTGGACAATGCCATTATGTTTGTTCTTTGGTTGACTATCCTTGTCTATTCTTCTAGTTGCAATCTTTTAATTTTTAAAGGGGGTCATTTCCTTAGATCTAAAAGTAAACAGAAAATTCACCGATAATACTTTTTTCTGAATGCAATAATCTATAGAACGGTCTCTAATCTGTGGAACTTAAGCCGCAGTGCTATATTATTTGAAGATTTAAATATAAACGCACGCGAATGATAAATTATTGTTTAAATTACAGAGAAGATTAAAATAGGTATTTGTGGACAAGTCACATAGTTAAACCTGAGTTCACCGTTACTGTTTAAGGGTTGCTACGTCATGGAACGAAGCAGATGTTTCCAACATCCGATAAGCGAAATTAATTCAAGAATTACTTGAATTGATACCCTAAAAGTAAGCTAACATCTGCATACATTTTCAAAGTCATCACACAAATCGCATCCTTTGATACTCATTCAATAAATACAATTTGTACAATTCTAAATGCAAAATCATTCGTTCAGTCATTCATTCGATTTCTGAAATTTAAATCGAGATCGCAACGTCATTCACCCTGCGTTACACATTCGAAGCTGCGATCTGCTTAAATGGAGCTTTATCACTTCAAAATAAGCCTTATTTTTGGTAATTTATTATTTTTTTGAGTACGTGAGTTTTCAAAATAGTGATGAGGGTTAACTAACGCAACTGTTGAAATATTTTGTCACAACAATTTGTCACGCGGCGAAGTATCGCGAGTCATCGTGACGTGTCGCGCGACGTCCCGCGGGGTAAGCGAATGAATTAAATCAATTATGTACAATAAATCATTCGTTTATCGATAATCGATCGGTTAACGGAATTCGGAGATCAAACGTGCCCATTTTGTATGACAAATATTGGATGAAAAATTATAAAAAGGCAGCTTTAAAACATGATTTTTAGAATAAAATATTATTGATGGTTATTGAGATATTATCTTTTTGTGAAAAATACCGGTCGATTATAAAAATAAAATTAAATCACAATACCAATCAGGCAGTAACATGCTCTACCAGAATGGCTATATTATCTATATAAGTACTCACCAATCTTATCTTACAGTGTAAGACTTACAACTTTGTTATTTTTTACATCAAGAAAATATTTATGACTATGTAAATATTTCAAAGAAGGGGATTTTTAATAGACTAACACCCTATCTAATCTTCGTCCTTAATAAAAAAATGTAGGTATCTTATTTTATTAAAGTTTATTAACCCCAATAATTGAAATCCATGACGTTATTTTTTATCATTATTTCATTAAGCACAACGGTTATAATAATTTACCATTGGTTTCGACCTTTCGACGAACCAATGCTTTCGATTAACCAATTCATTAATTCCTTTTCACATCACTGTCGTACAGAAATACCGACAAACAAATGCTCTTGTTACAAGCTGTGGATTTTAATAATGGACTGGATCAGTGTTCTCTACGGCTTGAGTAAAGGCGCAGTTGCACTGCGAGTGCGTGGCCAAAGTTATTTCAGATTTATCTGTACTTTACCATAATCACGTGTAGTCATTATTGTCTAACTAAATGCCCAATCCACTGCCCAGTATATAAAAGATTTCTTGAAAAATTCATTTCATCATTATTAACAGCCTGAAGACGTCTACTGCTGAACATAGGCCTCCCCCAGGGAGCGGCACTTTGAGCGGCTACTCATCTCCAGCACGTAAAATTCATTTACATTTTAGTAATTTTAAAATAACAGCCTCGTTTAAGCTACTTTTACAGAAAGTTATAAAATATAGGTTTCTAATATGCTGGATAATAGCCAGCATCTGTGCTGTATCAATTTGTATGCTACTAACACACGAAGCTATGTTCACAATCCATCTTGTTTTACTATGTTGAATTTTAATGTTGTGTGAATTCTTAACCAACAAAAGCTGCGTTTTGTTTTACAAAACATCTATTCACTTGTTAGTCGACGTCACCTTAACATTACACCACAGGCTAGAAAAAGAGCACTATATTGGGTTGTGCTGTGATAAGTTCATTCATTCGCATTGCTTGGATATAGGCATTCTCACTCACACACAGAGAGAGGGAATAATCCACCACGCTGGCCAAGTGTGGGTTAAAATAGTTACGTACACTGAATACTTACATATTTTTCATCGCTTAGCTTTCTATTGGTGTGTGGCGATGGTGAAGTGCCACCTTTTTCACGTCCGACCTCTGACACCGAAATCAAATCGATGACTGGCCGATGAACATAATGGTATTATGATATAATGTGGTATCACCTGACTTTTTGTCTATAATACAACCTATTGTTTGCCGTAAGCTATACTTTGCACGCGGGTATGTTAAGGGTATGTTTGACTGATACGTTTTATTCTTGTTGAAAAATATGTCACTGTTTTGGTAAACATGAAGAGAGTGGAATTGACTTTTACTTCAATCAATAAAAATATAACTTTTTAGGCTGTACTGTAACACAGAATAAATACAAGTAGGTACTACGTACTACTAGGACAGAGGATAAACTTTGTACGATACACGCACTATGGTACGATCTATCAAATGCCAAAGTATTTTAATAAAAATGTAATGATTGAGTTTCATTGATTTTATGTGATACGATACGGTTTACGATGGCTATATTTTATATGACATTTTTATATCTAATAAACTTCTTAAACAGCTATAAAATATATGGCCCGGAATAACTAATTGATTTAAAATGCAAGAACATTATTAAAAGCCAGAGAGTTCATAAAACCTGTAAACAAATATTTGAAACATTCTATATATTTTGTACCTAATAAGAAATACGTTATTATACATAAATGACCAGTATAATAAAATCAATCAGACTTAAAGAGCGACGCGACAAAACCCTCGATTGCATGCGTCAAGTCGCAGCAGCAAAACCGTGCCTTAACCCAGGTAGTGCTTAGTCACCTCACCTACTTCCCATGACAATTGTCTGCGAGTACGTCTGTCCGTTGCAAGCTGTAATGTACGGAGCATGCCTCATTTGAACATAATCACTTTTGTTTCGGAGTATCTTCAAGTATTTTGCTCATGGAGTTCGAGATAGGATAGAGACTAGAGTGTTTATTATAGACTAGCTGCGCCCCGCGGTTTCACCCGCGGATAAAAGTAGCCTATCATCATCTTCACCATCAGCCCATAGATGTCCACTGCTAAACATAAGCCTCTCCACAGCGCCACTTTGAGCGGCTGCTTGCATCCATCCGCTCCCCGCGGTTTTCACCAGGTCGTCGGTCTACCTAGTGAGGGGTCTGCCTACGCTGCACCTTCCGATTCGTGGTTGCAACTCGAGAACCTTGCTTCGGTTGTTAGTTCTGCGAGCGATGTGGCGAGCCCATTGCCATTTCAACTTGGTAACTTTAAGGGCAATATTATGGTCACTTTAGTCTTTCTGCGAAAAAAAAAAGCGTTAACTTTTATGACAGGTCACCTTCGGCTACAAAGTCACTCTCGCGGGCCGCTTGCGGCCCAACGAACAGAGAACCTTCGAAAAAGAAAATGCTAACTTTTATGACAGGTCACCTTCGGCTACAAAGTCACTCTCGCGGGCCGCTTGCGGCCCAGCGAACAGAGCACCCTCGAAAAAAAAAACGCCAACTTTTATGACAGGTCACCATCGGCTACAAAGTCACTCTCGCGGGCCGCTAGCGGCCCAGCGAACAGAGCAACCTCAAAAAAAAAAATCCAACTTTTATGACAGGTCACCTTCGGCTACAAAGTCACACTCGCGGGCCGCTTGCGGCCCAGCGAACAGAGCACCGTCGGAAAAAAAAAACGCCAACTTTTATGACAGGTCACCTTCGGCTACAAAGTCACTCTCGCGGGCCGCTTGTGTCACAGCGAACAGAGCACCCTTGAAAAAAAAAAAAAAAACGCCAACTTTTATGACAGATCATCTTTGGCTACAAAGTCACTCTCGCGGGCCGCTTGCGGCCCAGCGAAACGAGCACCCGCAAAAAATAAAAACGCCAACTTTATGACAGGTCACCTTCGGCTACAAAGTCACACTCGCGGGCCGCTTGCGGCCTAGCGAACAGAGTACCCTCGAAAAAAAAAACGCCAACTTTTATGACAGGTCACCTTCGGCTACAAAGTCACACCCGCGGGCCGCTTGCGGCCCAGCGAACAGAGCACCTTCGAAAAAAAAACCACGCCAATTTTTATGACACCTTTAGCTACTAATAATTGACCTTTGCGGGCAAACAAAGCAAGCTTGAAAATAAAACTCCAACTTCTACGCACTGGTCACCTACCTTTGCTACATGTATTGTTTACTTTTGCGGGATGCTAGAGATAATTTTATCTCCCGCAAGAAACATTCATTTTGCGGGATAGAAATATTTTATTTTTTATTACGTGCTAGAGAGTATAGTGTTATTAAATATCATACAAATTAGTTTATTAATAGGAAGTTAAGTAATAGGTAATGTTATCCTACAGGAACCATACATTTATCCGGGATGGGGAAAAAATACTTTTAGTATTATGGGGCTGCCTCTGATTTTACTGAATTTCGTCCATTTTAGCTGCGTAATGTCATAGTTAAGTGATTATGCTATCCCACGGGATCTATTTAAGTGTCCGGAATAATAAATTTTAGTCCGTCAGTACATACTACAGATATTTTTAAATTAATTTAATAATTTGATGAAAATTCATTGACGACGTTAAGTTTGTAAAGCTTTCCTTCGGGAACGGGTTACTTTTCCGGGATGAAAAGTATCCTATATGTTAATCCAGTATATAAGCTATCTCTATTCCAAATTTGATCCAAATCCGTCCAGCCGTTACGACGTGAAGGGGGAACAAACACACACACACACACACACAAACTTTCGCCTTTATAATATTAGTGTGATATCTTCAAGTAACTATCTCATGTAGGTAAAGTTTTCTAAGGCCGTTACTTAGATGGGTATCAGAACATATCTGAACAAAAAGAGGTGACTATTGATAAGTGAGCTCCGGGAGTTATCTGTGGCTCTACCCATAGATTACACTTATGCCATAACCGTAGGATTTAAAAAAAAATGTACGTCTGTAGTTCTAGCATGTTTCGGAGAGCAATTTGAGCCATTTGGATCCTAGGGTTGACAAAAACATTCACTGCATTTCATCCCTGCACAACTGGATGCAAAGATTAACACCGAAAACAGTGCCGATGCCGTGGCGTGCTATTGGAGACACCTACGTCCATCGGTGACGATGACATAAAATATACCATGGGGTCCCATCAGGTACAAATGAAAAATAGCCCGAACTTGAAAAAAATTTAGTAATCGTGTCTAGAGGGTTACTAGTTAGTGCCCAGTGTATTCATTTGGCCCAATAAGTCGCCAACCCGCAATAAATGTCGCTTGATAATCTTGCGTTATGCAGAAATAATATAATTCGTAAAATAGCCCGCATTATTCCGTTGTATGGGATGAGGCATCTGTACTGTAGGTATTATATTATCTGAGAATATACACATTATAGCACTTGCACCTTAGTATGTGTGCGTTACTTATATCACAGAATTAGTATTAAAGTGTACCGTGTACTAATCACGTCGTTACGAATACCACATGACTATTTTATTATCGAATGCAAGACCCGAAATACTATGTAGGTACCTACCGAGCGGTAAGGAAGTCTTATGAATATTGAACAGTATTAAGCCATCACACGGACAACCGTGTCACATTGTCGTCTACACAATGGCTACCGTGCCCGATCTATTCGAATACAATGATCGGTACCTACTCGATTGTAATACTATATTGTGGTATCGATAATTATGACATGTTGGCGTGGTGACTTTGGTATTACTTATTTATAGTGATCTTGATCAATAAAACTGCATGTTCTTTGGGGAAATACGGCTGATGAATTCTGATTCTAGCATAAAGGAATGGAAAAAATTCGTTGTTTTTTTGACACTTGCTTGTATAGATTAGGTAAAATATTGCTGTGAATTTCAACTACCTACAGGTTGTAATGTATCCATGTAGTGGAGCTTTCACACAAAAAAGTAACATCCAAAAACTGTTTCAAAATAAAGTATCATAATTCTCTAAACCCATACTAGCAATTAATATAAAAATAAAAATTAAATAATTTAATCAGAACCCTGTTCGAGATGACATAAGGACGGATCAATGATAATTGACGCTACGAAAATAACTATACCTAGTTATAGCATGTAAGTACATACACACAAGAGTAAGAAGATAACGTTGTAGCTAAAGTTACAATCAGAAGATTGATATAAATAAAATGGATTCTACCATTTTGTTATTGAACAACCTCAACGTATTAAATACATAAATTTAGGTACTACGTCACTAAACATTATTCTGCGTTGTACCATCTAAACATCTATTTATTACATACACAATACACTACGTATGCAGTAACCTATTTACGTACAGTTACCCCTCGCCCTGCGTCACTAATTGCGACACGCGGTAGGAGTAGCGAGCTAGGCGGGGCGAGCGCGACCAATCAATGACAGCGGTCCACGCATGCGCACAACGATGACAAATACCTATCCACTGATCTGGTTCTACATAATTTAGTGGGTGATACAATTAGTTGTCACAGTTTGACCGACCGTTGTGTTGTAGGAAATAGACGGCCTTCGTGAATTCAACAGCGTACGGCGCCTGTGATGCCTATTATTCATGTTTAATCAAACTTTTCACGTTGTTTTAATGGAGAAAATCTCGTTTTGTAACAAGATGATGTTTTATGATTCTTGCTTAATTTTTCTAAATGTCAAGCCTGACCATGGAGCTAATAAAAAAAGAAGGGGGGAATCCCAAACTGAAGTAACCTTAGGAAGCCGGAACGCTTCGTAAGTACGAGCGAGGCACGCATACACTCAGATCATATTATGCAGCTTGTCGCCCTACTTTCATCTGACACACATACTATGTAATATGTCCGCCATTTTGTGCTTCAGTTCGATGTCAATCAAAACTCAATCCTTCTTTTTTTATTGCATCCATGGTCATGACAATCAAATTAAAATGTTTATTTACCAACGTGATCGTGGTTATGCCTATCCTTACTCATTCCCTTCATCGTCATCATTAGCTTGAAAACGCTACTTTGAGCGGCTGCCCTCCTGCATCTATCAGCTCCCTGCGGTTTCGACCAGGTTGTCGGTCCACCTAGTAGGGGCCCGTCTGCTGCGCTGCGTCTTCCAGTTCGTGGTCGCTGCTCGAGAATCTTCCCTCCACATCGGTTGTCAGTTCTACGAGCGACATCCCTGTATACCCCTAATACCTAAAATGGCAATTCAACATAGCGAGACATTTATATGCAAGTATTAGTATAAAAAAAAAACTGAATTGACCGCTTTGTCCTAGTTGGACTCAGTCACGCCTCCCCTAATACATCTATAACAGCCTAGCGCAACAATACAGTGCAAGACCCTTGTGCAACTCACAATCATCGCGCGAAATTTCTTTTCTCCGAAGCACTCCGAACTCGCACTTGTTTTACGACACCTATTGTTTAGCCGGCAGCTTTGCCTTTGATGTGCCGACAGCTGGTCGATTCTGTTTTATTGGCATATCGGCAACAATAATTTGCGCCTTTTTAGCGCAAATCGTTTTACTAGTCGTTTAGGGTTATTGCGTAGGATGATAAGGGTTCGCAAAATTTCTTTTTGTACCTTTTGCTTGGAGATAAGATACTGTTGCTATTTCTTATGTGTAACGGATACTATATTTTTATTACACCTCTAATAACTCTTCCTTTTAAAAAACCGTCAAAGTTTTGAGGCTGTATCGCTCAATAACTCGAGCTACTCGGTCAAGAAGAACACACACAATGGCGAATTTTGTCTCTAGGCCGTATGTATTGGCACCACAGAGCTAGAATTTCGTTATAAAATAAAAAACCTGTTTATTTATTCCTTAATAATTACTAATAAAATATATCTTCACTAAAATTTCATATTATACAGTGCCAGAATTTTTAATTAAAGACCCCTCTTTGGTTAGAAGCCTTTACCCAAAAGAAATTTGTTATTATAACAACAACTTTCCACACACACACACACACACACTTTCTTAGATTTCTTGCCCCATTTTCAAACTGTAATTGTTCCTCTATATGATAGATATGATGTACACATCCTAAACTCTATGATTGGCACAGAATTTTGTTTCTAGATTCTACCTTGCTTAGACTATTATTATTAGTCACGACAGGTGGTTGCTATATGTAATAGAAGCGTAGATAGGTTAGATCTGACAACTGTGACGTTTCGCACAGCTTGCCAATATTAAAATGTATGAGGGATAGTACAAAGTAAAGATGCACTCTCACTTATAGACTGGGTGGCAGCAAAACCTACTCAATCGACTAAATGGAACAATCGGTCAAGAGTTCAAAAAAGATGGTCTACCGAATCATTGACATGTTGACCTTCTCTTGAATTAAAAGGGAAAAACTGTGGCAGATAAGTTCCCACACAGAAGAATAATAAAATTTCTCTGTTCCCACATTGCTGATAATGTCTAGTCAAATATCTGGTTTTTTTTTATGAGAATGAATGACGTGACGAGCTGGTCGTTCATCTGATGTTAAGCGATACGGCCGCCCATAACAGTTGCAGTGTCACTCGGAACTTTAAAATAATAAAGTTTCGCGTGACACTGCACTGCGCACGTCATCCTGAGACATTACACAGTCTAGTAATCAGATTACTACACTGTGTAATCAGGTCATAAAGTCTCATTTGCCCAGTAATTTCACTAGCTACAATGCCCTTCAAACCGGAACACAGTAGTGGTTGCACACTACTGCTTGGCGGCAGAATAATTGGCAAAGCGGTGGTACCTACCTAGACGAACTTTGCAGAAAAGTCCTACCACCTAGTAAAACCTGGTTCGCCTACTGTCTGCATGGCACGGAAAATTGAGTGCGTTCCACCTAATTTAAGCTTCTGTTACTTTAGTATTACCTCTATCTTTTACATCTATGGAAGTGCTTTACATAGAGCTTTAAAATTTATTCGGCTGAGCCCTGAATCAACTAGGTTTTACGATGAAATTAAGAATTTTCATCACCTATAGAAAACATGCGGGAACCTACCAGAATACATAATACGCTACATATGCATCGTACGCTTAGATAAAGATAAGTATTTATTGAACACCATTACACAATACATTACTACAAAATACTTATAAATAGGTACAAAATAGATAAAAGTCATGTGTACAATATGCCTTAGCTCGATCTAGATCTGCAATAACTCATAGATCAATGCTCGCGGATCTGTATGGATGAGCGGCGCCCGCGCATTCAAGTGTCAGGCAAGGAACGTTTTGTCGGCGAGCCTCGCTGTACTCGTTTGTGCGAGATTTATAATATTATACGAGACAACCGATTGATTTTCTAATACATTTTGTATGATATATTGTTTAGTTTGTTCAGCAAATTTGTTCGAGAATAAATTTTTTTTTTCTTTTGTTTATTTGCCCTAATTATTAGGGTAGGTCCCAACGGATCCCACCAATCGGACTATCAATGGATCGTAAACCTAAATCATTTTTTTTTATAGTTTGGACATAATATCTATGTCAGTTATTATTCTTTATTATTTTTAAACGCATTGCGTCGATCTTTGCCAAATCATAAACATTTAAAATGTGTGTATAGAATCAAAAGGTTTTTTCGTTCTGTCCTGTTTTAATGCATGACAACTTGTTTGGATTAATGTGATTTAATATTGAACCACAGATATTTTTGGGACATTATTTTTGAGGTGTTCCTACGGTTAGAATTTTCGTGTATAAGTTCTGCCATTTAATGTGTATTTTGTAATTTTTAATTTTTATTTTTGACATTTTTCGTTTACTGATTGACATTTTTTATAATATTATGAATGAATACCTATTGAATGCATACCTACCTATGTTATTTTAAATGTACCTGCGTATTTATATAATTATATTATAAGAATAAACTATTTTAGTAGGTATACTTACAGTAAATCATCGACATGTAATTTGAAAGTATTATGAATAAATGATTATGATTATTATTGATTCATTTATTTGTCTTTCTTAAGTTTATGTTTTTTTACAATACTTGTATAAAAATACATTACAAAAATACTATAAAAAAAATCCTAAACCTAGAGTGCCGCCGGCAGCGGGCACAGCCCAACCTACCGGTGGTCAGGGCTGCAGAGTGAGGAACCTCGTGACAATACGTGCCGTGTCAAGGAGTACCGCCTTCTGAATCTGACCCTTGATCCAGCCGTCCAGCAAGAGCCTCTCAAGATGTTGATCGAGGCTCTTCGCTATAAGACCGTTCGCCGAAACGACTATCGGAATAATGCTTGTTGAGTCAACATTCCACATGGCGCTTACCTCGTGAGCCAAGTCAAGGTACTTGCTGAGTTGGTCCTTCTCAGCTTTCACGAGGTTCTCGTCATGATTATTATTATTATTATGATTATTAATATCTTCAAAAATGTTACAATAGAGAGATAGAGGATACACAAGTGACCATAACAAGATTACACACTAGTCTACTTGTGCACACTACAACAAAATTCGCAAACTGAAGCTTGCCGTTCCATCCGAGGTCGAACAGTTATTTATTTCGCTAACATTTAGTAATTCCTTAGTATTCATATTCCACGTTACCTTGTGACACATAGGTCTCGGCGACCTCACAGGTAATGAGGGCTCATCAAATACGAATTACGGCAGAAATATCAATGTGCCGTCATTATTGTACGTAAGTGGTGTTCGATGTTGTGCTGGGTGTTTGTGTCATGTCTAAAATGTTTTATATCTATTGACAGAATTTTTCATAGACTATTTTCACAGGTCAAAATAAAAATATTGAATTTTTTTAGTAAAAGATATTTGTTGACTTTTCCACACTAGCCCTTAACTAAGGGTGGCTTTTTAGTCCGAAGTTAAGGTAACTAATGGTAAAAAATCCTAACAGATCTTAAAAATGCTAGTTCTTTTGGTCACGGATCACTTTTGAGATGCTTATTCTTTAGCCTTCCTTTTCATATCTACGATGAAACCATGTTATTTCAATACAAAGTACCAACATTATAAGTGCAAGGCACTTTCAATTCAATAACAGCATATGCATTACTATTAACCTGTGTAACGTTGCGCAAGCGTATCCGATGACATCTATCGGTAGTGGAAGCCCGACTGACTGCCGACTGCCGTCCGGGAAGCGGTGACGCAAATGTCAGCCCGTTTAGTGCCAGATTGATTTATGTACAGGCTGATTTAATAGATTATTTGTGTAGGTTTTTATTTGTTATGTTCTTTTTCAGAGACTTGACGAGCCTGCCAACAATATTGTGATATCTAATATTATATAGAATAGTAGAGCTTTTTATGAGGTACCTACCTAGCCATTTCCTTTTTTATCTATATTTTTGGACACCCTTTTGTTTTGGAAAGGCAATCCACTCCTTTTTTTTAAAGGTATATTGGTTATAGAGATAGGTTTGGTAGCTTACAAACCACTCGTTCTTATAACAGTAAGGGAAACATTGTAAGAAACCGGCATGTTTAAGAAATTTTGGGTTCCACCAACCCGCACTTGACCAGCGTAGAAGATTATGACCTACACTGTCTCCATGCGAGAGAAGATCCGTGTCCCAGCAGTGGGAACATATTTATATAGGGCCCAATGGCCGATGAGGTAGTAGCTAGTGGTGGTAGTGGTGGTGGTGTAGTTTTTATTTACAGAATTAAATATGGCTTCAACCAAATCTAAAAATAAGAATGATTGAATTCAAAGTAAGCTCCTTGTTATTATAGAGAATTTCAAATTTAGAATAGCGTTCATAGTCAAGCGTCCTAACGACTTAATCAATCATACATGAGCTTAAAGAAAAACAAGACTTTAGATGAAAAACAAATGAAACACGTTGTTCAAGCTTTGATGAGTGTTCAAGTTACAGAACCACAGACGAAGTAAAAACGCTATCCCACGAAGAAAAACAAAACACGGTGTTTCCCTAAATTAAGTTATAGTATTACTGAAGTAATTCCAAAACTGTTATAATATAACTTATGATTAACACAATATAGCGTCTTCGTTTTTCTAACAT
Source organism: Ennomos erosarius (assembly GCA_963580505.1). Taxonomy (NCBI): domain Eukaryota; kingdom Metazoa; phylum Arthropoda; class Insecta; order Lepidoptera; family Geometridae; genus Ennomos; species Ennomos erosarius. Next base: position 929,768 of record OY756988.1, read on the forward strand.
GTCAAAGTAAGATAAATCAAGATAACAAAGCATGATGTATAGAGGTTAGAGGTGTGTTGGTCACAGTGGCTAGGCCAGGGGATGTGTGGCAAGTTGGCCGACCGACCTTCGAGGACGACGCAACTGGGCCAATACTACCGGCGCTACCCTACCGTGACGCGAGCAGGACACGTTTACCGTTTACATTTTTATCATCTGCGACCAAGAGTCTTGTTAGATAGATTAACGTATTAAATGTAGGTACATGTCATTTAAATTAGGCTTACAATATAAGTAACAAGTCTACAAGAACTATTTAAGTGTTTACCTACGTCATTGTAGTGTTCATCATTATCAGCAACAGCCCGTAGACGTCCATAGGCCTCCCCCAGAAAGCGCCACTTTGAGCGGCTGCTCGCCTCCTGCATCCATCGACTCCCGGCGGTTTTCACCAGGTCGTCGGTTCGCCTAGTGGGGAGTCTGCCTAATGCCTTCGCTGCGCCTTCCGGTTCGTGGTCGCCATTCGAGAATCTTCCGCATCGGTTGTCAGTTCTGTGAGCAACGTAGCTAAGTGCCCATTGCCATATTGTTGTACTTATTATTGAAATCATATTCGTCAGATATCACAGTAAATATATCAACGACTGTAAACTTAAAATAATGTTTATTTCGTATATTTATTTTTAATTCTTCTAATTTTTTTTGAAGAGTTGCCTAAAAAGGGATAGCGATAGACCGGCTGTGATTAGACTTTTTGTTTGTAAAATTATAATATAATATAGGTCTACGTCTAGTATTGGTATTATAATCATGATGTGAAAAAAAAAAGAAATACATTAAATTATTTTTTCTAACATCATTACCTATTCGAAACGGGTTATTCACTTTTAGAAACAGTCCGGCATTATCCACGCACTCATACCATAAATTATCTATAAAGGTAAACCGCAAACAATTTTAATATCCATAAACTACATACCAGTATGACCCAACCCTACTAACGCTTTCTAAAGGTCGTCCCTAAATAGTTCAAGTAAAAGTACCGGAGATGGGCAAAAGCGCATCTCTACAAGCCGGTGCACAAACAGGTCTAATGAATTCTCTTAAATCCAGTATCAAAATTACTATTACTTATTTAACTAGACCCGGTCTAGGGTTACCAAAGTCAGACTTTCTAGTGCATGCCGTCACACGACTTATTACGGTCTTTATTTCCACAGCTATAAAATTCAAATTACTTCAGCACTTTCATTTAAAGTTACTAGAAAAGTTGCAGAGGAACATCCAGTTTAAGACATACAAGATAAGGTTCAGCTTTGATTGTGAAGTTTTCAAGGGTATTAAATAGAAGTAAGGTGCACTTTCTGAAGTAAGGGTCACGGGATGAGACCAACCTTTCACGAGCGGTACGTTCTACAATGGGCGCGGTTTCAGACCCTCACTTTATTTTTTTTTTATAATATGAATGCGCGGTCATTAAAATTCTATAAATGTAAACGAGACAGTACAAATATAATTTAGTTTTTTTTGTTTTAGTTTTATTTAGTATTTTATAATTACAGGCAACTGATTAAGTAATAAGCATGTATTTAAATGAAAATTTAGTATCAACTGCACTGACCAGGTTATTAAAATTATTTAGCATGTAATTTATTTAGATTTGTTGAGATATTAATTAGTGAATTAAGTATTTAGATTTTATCTATTTTATTTCATACATAATAATACGTGAGCAATATTTTAATGCTTTTCATAAAGTGACAACACAAAGCAAAACTTAATAAAATTGCACATGATTTGCATAAAATTTTCATAATTTAACCATTGAGAGAACTAAAAGATAACTTTATAAAATGCTTAGCGTCCGCTATTATCAATGACATTTGTGTGTCTTCCGTAAAACCATTTCAAAACCTTCAAAAGGATTTAATTTGGAATACTTGTAAACATAATGATTTACATTACCGATGTTTTATCTATGTATTTCCATATGAAAAATGGGTACATTTTAAATATTCGCAAGTTTGCATCAATAATTTTTTTTAAATTTATATTAGGGTATATTTGAGCAACATTACGCATTTTTGTATTTTTGACACCTCCATTGATACACATATCCATAGACTACGGTGATTGCTTCCTATTTTTAGGTGTTAGATAAGCCGTGTGCTCTTAAAAATCACCTAACAAATAACTGAGTCCACTGTAGAGCGCCAAGATTGTCCGGCATCCAGTACGTTTCTTCATCTGCAGGTTTCGTGTTACTAACATATATTTGAATGCACTTCCGTCCGCTTATCTTCATGACAACTGTCCTTGAGTAGGCAGGACTTATGGAACTGAGACCATAGATTTCTGGGATATTTCAAGAGTTTCATGGCGAGTGGTGCAAGCGTTGGCATTCTTATCGCTATATAGGTCTTGCCTGTGGGGCTTGGGACTAAAAGCCTAACGACCCGACATTAGGGCATCGAGCAGCGTCGAATACTTATCTTATTGTTAGCAAGTTGGCTAGTGATGATTATGTTTTGAAGTTTACACCACGCTTCGGAGATCTTATTTTTTATGGAGCATAAATTATTTTGATTGATCTTGGTGGTGTCAGAAATCTGCAAAACTGCAGTCAATTTAATGCAGCCATTTTGGTGCAAAATGCAGACAAATAAACAAAAAAAAAATGACAAACACAACCAATCAGACAATGTTATACAAACTTTTATATATTAGTAAGAATAAGCAAAACTGTATACCACTATCTCACCTGATTCAGGCAAAGTGATGTTGGGGTCTACTACTATGACTTGCATGCTGTGGGTATCAAACTTTTGCGTGACACAGCCTATAAAATTAGCATACTACTACACTACTTAAAAAAGACCACACACAGAGCAGGGAAAGTTTTATCAACAACTATGAAATCATTTACATGAACTCACATCATTGCCTCTTAAACCCGACAAGTTTAGAATACTTCAAGACCCGAACCCACAGTGGATCAAGTCCTAATAAATATACATAGAGCATCACAATACGAGATCTTAGAATTTAAAATAGGAACTAGATTTACGAAGAAACTTAGTAAATCTGGCGCCTATGTTAAACTATACTTACAAAGTCAAATAGTTCGTACTAAACAGTTTAAACTAGTGGTTAGCTTAGACACTAATTAAGTTAAATACTAAGTGCGAGCACTTACAAATTGTTAAACGAGTTCCTAGCGATCTTGTAGTTTCTGTTCTTGTTTATTAAGCTGTTAAGGTATTCTAAATGCTGTCATTAAATCTACATTAATAAACTACCAACAAATAATTCTTTCATACCTCTTCCTTTTATAATATGAGTTCAAGGTGCGAAAGGGAAAAGTCAACTTGTATGGGCATTCAGGCTAAGAGAGAATAGTGAATAAATAAATATATAAATATATGCATGGCGTGACGAGCTAGTCGTTCACTTGATGTTAAGTGATACGGTTGGCTATAACGTTTGCAGTGTCACATGGAACACTGGCAATGCAGTGCTACCTACCTAGATGAACTTTGTAGAAAAGTTCTAGCACCTAATTAAAACTAAAATAGTATTAGAAGCATAACTTTAATACAAGTAGAAAATATGGCTATTTTCCTACATGTGAAGAACATGATCGAAATTAATTAATTTGTCGGGAAAAAATATTTTTTATGAACATCCTGTTCATTGCATATCCAGAAATGGAATGGGCCCGATAGCTCAGTTGGTAGTATCCCTGCCTTCTGAACTGAGGGCTGTGGGTTCGATTCCTACCCAGGACAAACATTTGTCTGATGAACATAGATGTTTGTTCTGCGTCTGGGTGTTATATTGTATTCTATGTATGTATTTACAAACAAAAAAAGTATATAAGTATCGTATCAGTTGTCTGGTTCTCATAGTACAAGCTATGCTTAGTTTGGAGCTAGATGGCGCTGTGTGATATGTCCACACATATTTATTTTTTATTTATTATTATTAAAAGCGCATTTCTTCCCTTCGAAATGTATCATCAGTTGAACAAAATTCCTTTTCTGAATTTAAATGCTGTTGATCTTTACCGGCCTTTACAGAGTCACCGGGTTATTCTGCAAATGATCATAAGTAGTAGGCATAAGAAGAAGTAGGTCCAGACTTAAGGACTTATAGCAATCGGCTAAAATAAGACGAGCTTCGCTATGAACTATGAGCTATGTATGTATACTATGGCTGCACAATGGCTGTATAATAAATCTGGAAGTTACATTAGTACGTATAACTATTATTTATTCTGTGATCTATTAACATACTCCAGCGTCACAGGCTGCTTTACGCGCCAGCTCGCAGGGTCAGGGCTCGCTTCCACTAAATCTGACCGCCAATTATATCGCACTGCGAGATATATTGTTATTGTTCTTTGTAACAATTTGCTCGATAATCGCGAGAGGTTGTATAGGAGCTGGAAGAGTTATAAGATGGTTGTAAGCTGTTTATGTGTGGGATGCGTTTTCGGTTCCGAATCAGTGATTTTAAGGTATCTAATTTTGGAGTTAGCATTGATAGCAAATACCATTCTAAAAGGGAAGATGCACTATGTTAGCTATTATGTATTCTGTGCCTGCACTAAAATCTTTAAATGGCTGAATTGTTACAATTCATTCCTATCTATTGTTTCAATATTGACAAGTTTAAATTGACTCTCATAATTAGGGCTTTTTTCTTTTTTTTTTCTTCTCATTTTTTGGCTCCACACTTAGCGTATTTAGCCAGTGTCAAGTATTATATTTTCATCGTGTTATAAAATATTTTACGTAAAGTCATGTCCTAGTCATAGTCATAGTCCAGTTTAAGTCAGGTAGTCATAGTCCAGTCTAAGTCATGCTCCGGCAAAGTGGTGGCAACTTTACTAGAAGCTTCTATGGAGTTTTGGAAGTAACACGAAAAATCACTTTTCACCACATTATATCACTTGCCCTCACTCATGCTCGTAATTCAGCACTTAATGTGTAAAACGCCACCACTTTTAAACATTAACACTGGAAAAAGCAAAAGTTTTAATAAAAAATACAATGCAACGACGTGAATTTTTTCGCGTTCCCGCCAAAACTCCAATTAGGGTTTTTATGTGAAAAAATGACGTGCCGAGATCGGCGTTTGTTTTAATAAGATTTTTTGAACATTGACAGCTTTACTAAAACTGTTTAAAAATTTCATAAATGTAGGTGCGTTTATTCACCTAAGGAGTTCACGCGGACAGACATGACGAACTTATAACTCTTATAAGGGTTCCTTGTAGTACCTACTACGGAGTCTCGGTGAGGGTTCAAAAGCGATCTTAAAGCCTTAAGATTGAAAACTTATACGTGTATAACGTAACGTAAGTATATTTCCACATATAGCTTAAGTTAAAGCCTAAGTTAAAACCTAAGTTAGAGCATGTAAGTTGTCTAGAACGGTCGTCGGCTCGTAAGTAATGTAATGAGTGAGCAAGCGTCAGCTATCTGGTGACACATCGATGTTAACTTTATGGGTTGAAGGCGTGGTGCGAGTGACAGCGGTCAGCGCTACTTGTAATGTAAACATAAGCGGTAGCGGGTGTTTTAATTTGTTAAGCCAGAGCTGTGATGATACATTTTTAGCGGGAACGCGGAAAAGTTCACTTCGTTGCATTGAATTATTTATCAAAACTTGTGCTTTTTCCAGTGTTTAAAATTGGTGGCGTTTTACGCATTAAGTGCTGAATTACGAGCATGAGTGTGGGCAAGTGATACAATGTGGTGAAACGTGGTTTTTCGTGTTGCTTCCAAAACTCTATAGACACTTCTAGTAAAGTTGCCCCCACTTTACTAGAAGATGATTTAGACTGGACTTTGACAACCTGACTTAGACTGGACTATAACTTGACTTACGTGAAATATTCTATTACAATGAAAAATTACAGTACTTGACAGTGGCTAAATACACCATGTGTGGAGCCATAATCTAAGAAAAAAAATACTAAATAAGTATTCCAGACGACTCGCCGCCCGCCCATACTCGCACCTCATTCTCCCATCTCAAACTTAACATTTCGCTGTCCAATAGCAAGTCCTGGATAGATTGTCACCATAATTGGAACTGAGGTTGCAGCACTTGCAGGTTAGTAGCGATTGCAGGACAGGCGCCTTTGTGCACATCACACGCGTCGACAACAGTTGAGATGTCGCAAAACTTCAACTTTTCAAATTGGAGGATTGAGTGATTGTAGACGAATCTGTGTAATGTATTCTGTAAATGGTGTTATAGTTCAATCAATTTTATCTTAGTTTCATTGAAGATGGACAAATTGTTTGCAAGAGTCAATCAATCAATCATTATCGGGTTGATCGGGTATGAGCAATTGAATTTGCTCTAACAATAACGGTGAAAGGTTTCTTGTATTAAGCGACAATTAAACCATTCTTTTCATAGAATTATGTGTGGTGACTAGGCAATGAAATATGAATCTAAAAACATACGTAAATGGAACGGGATATAACCTTTTTTACTTATCTGAAAACTTCAATGTAGCATGGTGTAGCTAAGTATTAAATATTCATATCTGTCTTGCACCCATTGCACGACAATAAGTCCATCATCTCCACAAAAAGGGTATAAACGTCTTGGCATCAACAAGCGATCAAAAAAGTGTTAAACTCGTGATGCCATTCCAATTAGTCTGTCAGAAGTTTATCATCAAATGATATTAAAATTCACAGTACTGATCTCTGTCAACCTTCTCCAATTGGTTTTGACAGAACCTTAATTTACTTGAACAAAATCTCAGCTACTCTTTGCGGCAAAAAGTTGAGAGATAAAAAAAACAAAGGTAGGGCCCCATAAACTCGCATTGTACACTAATTCTTAACGATACCACACATCAATTGTTTATTTTTATTTATTTCAAATTTCATCGCGATATTATTAACTTTATTGTGATTACGATCTTGAGAATTCATTTTTGACATTTTTATTCGAATTTATGCGATTCCATGCCACGTTACAAACATAATTATTTAATTGACTTATTTTAATACAACCTTAATGCATTGCAATAAAGTAGAAAGTAAGGTAGCAATAACAGTTTAGATGGAAAAATAAAAAATGGTTGCTATGACGCCGTGTGACTGCTCTAAGATTTTATTATTCAAAAAATTGATATTTTATTTTTTGGATTGGTCTGCTAACGCTCGCAGCGGGCGGCTTTGCCAGTTTCACGGAATTTTAAGCTTTATTTATTTGATTTTTAAGATTTGTTTTCTTTTTCTTATCTGACCGTGCCCTTAAGGATCGAGGGAACCCGAGATAGGTATTCGCATTTACAGCTCCATAGGATCCTTCGATTTAATCTGCAACTAGTAAAATTAATAAAATATGCTTAACGTTCTATCAATATGACATAAGAGGACAGACCGAAAGCCAATAGTTCGTGACCAAAATTTCAATATCAATCCAGTTTTTTTGTTTATGTTACGACTATTTAATGTGACAAAAAATATATCGCGTCAATTTATAAAACAAAATGTGAGTGCCATTAAAAGAAAAACGTAGGTATTATGTCTGTGATAATTTGCTAAGCAATATTTTATGTGTTATCCTACATGCAAAATATATTTTGCTATAAATAATGGGTAGACATAAAGTCTAATGGATTTTATGGGTTGTTACACGACTTTGTATATTGACGCAGTGTGACTGAAACGAGTCTAGACTAGGTGACCTACCCTGGTTTCGCACGGGTTCAGATTTGACAGAAATTTTTGTAACTCAAATAATTTTAAGGTTATAATACACTAGAAATTGGCACTTCCTGATGCACTACCTGTGATGTGACCTACGTGGTTATCGTAGATTGCAACTTGCAACCTAATAAACAAAATATTAGTAAGTAAACAAATGGGCAATGGCAATGGCAATGGGTAGGCCACATCACTCGTAGAACTGACAACCGATGGGGATGAAAGATTTGATGACGGTGGCGACCATGAACCGGAAGACGCAACGTAGGACGGCCCTCCACTTGGGTGGACCGACAATTTGGTGAAAGCCGCGTGGAGCCAATGGATGCAGGAGGCGAGCAACCGCTCAAAGTTGCGCTCCCTGGAGCAGCAATGGACGTCTTCAGGCAGTTAATGATGATGATGATAATGAGGTAAATAAAATCCCTCAGAAAATTATCCTACCATCCTTTGGTAAAGTGTGTTTACACGACCGACTTAACTTGACAGAGTCACTGGAAACACGGATGAACTTTAGCACTATGATCCTATATCTTGATACGAGAAGACAGTAACTAAAACAAGCGCAATTTCTCTAAACCTGCTCAGTCATTCCAGCTGGAACTATTACATAAGAAGGCATAAAGATCGGGTTGCAGACCCTTTCCTGATATTATCGTATACTGGACATCTTTTTATTCACTAAACTAGTCATAAAATTCAGAACACATCCGATAGTGATCGGCAAACATCGGCAATCTTCGGCTGGGATCGCGAAACATCGAATAATATCATAAGTTTATAACCCTGATCACATCTTTATAATACGTGGTCTATGAGGGAGGGGATTTTTAAATGTTACTACCGTTATGATGTTACGACTCGTTTACTGCGATCCAGTATTTAGATCCAGTAACAGATAAAACAATCATCTGGCTACTTCATATTGGTACGATAGTCATAGTCATAGAGTTAAACTAGTAACGTTACGTAAACGCTAAGCTGTTAAAGCTCGTTTTTTTATTCAATTTTATCAATGAGTATCAGACTCACTGAGTATATGGTACGAGCCATGTAGAATATTTTTGCCATCATACTTTTTATTCTGAATTAGAAATTAAGGGCATTAGAGAATGCTTCGATGAAATTGATCCCTCTATAGGTATTTCTTGACCAATTTTTCACCTCACAGGTCTGGCCTAAAGGGATCAAAATCACCGCATCTGTTGCGTGTAATCCAGTAGCAATAACATGTTCCAGTAGTTAGACCCAGCTACCGTTCTAACGTAATATGACGTACAAGTCGGTAGCTTCTCATTAAACCTGTTTACACCCCCTGTGGTGATACGAGCGGCTTTTCTTTTAAGCTGTCTCGATAATTTTGCTAATCTTATTAGGTGAATAAATATGTTGATTGACTTTGAAAGTGAGTGACTTTCCTCGTTGACATATTTAGTAGTTATATTTATAAATAATGGCTGATGATGATGTTAAAGCCCATGGTTACTTATTACTATACCTAAATACGTACCTACTGGCTATTTCTGAAAATAAACTCAATAAAATCGAAATAAATTCTGCGAAAGTACACCACTCATTCAAAGTTATTGCTAGTAATAAAGATTAATTTTTACCAATGGTACTGACATTTTTAAAGTTTTTAGTTAAAAGGAAGGATTGTTAGCTGTTGTTTCTCTAAGTTTGTCCATTATAAAAACAATTACCAATTGCCACGAAAAAAATAAATAAACAGTCACAAAATTATGCTAACTTTAGTAGATCAAATGACTTGCAGGCTTGCGGATCGACTACATCGGAAGTGCCAGATCAGTGTTCTATGCATTATTCATAACCAGTAGACTGGAACTGTTACCAGCTTTCATTAATCAATTAAAATCGCAAATTGGTCAAACAGCACCATGTCGTCGGCGAACATCAAACCGGGCAACCGTCCAAATAGCCGAGAGAGCGGGCGTTCCGTACGCTCCAAGCAATTCGTGTATTTTCCTACATAATAGTGCACGATCCACACGAGTCGCTTGTGTTCCCATACCGTCGTAATTGAGACCTCGCTGACTATTTAGTATTGACTTTGAATAGGGCTATTTGCCCTAAGTGACGGGCTGGCGCGGAAATGGACGGTGGAAGATGGGGATTGATTTGCAGCTCAATGTAAGGTCCATTTGTTTTATTAACTCTTATTGGCTTTAGACGCTTTAGCCTATGCCTTAATGTAGAGGCATCAACTTATTAAGTTATTAGAACGTGATACGTGTTCTGTAAATAAATGAAGCCACCAGGCACGATGACACTATTTCCCCACCGCCCCGGTCATGAGTCAAATGCCCCGGGCCGATATATTACCAGGTCAATATAAAGTTGATCTGAAGGTTTTAAATTTAGGTTTAATTTCCGGTTTTCAAGAAGAATGTGTTGCAAGTTGTAAGACGATTGCATATGGATAGCTCGATAAGTTATAGTAAGTAAAGAATCATCATTTTTAATAGTACAGTCCAAAATTCGCTCAGTAATGAATTTCCAGTTATCAACTATGGTTGTTGTGTACATTACATAAATCATATCATAACGTCTTATATTACCAAAAGAACCAACTAAAATCAAAACTATTATGTTAAAACAGACAATAGTAAAACATGAATAATTAAGGCATTGTATGTGCCACTAGTTTTAATTTTTTTATCACAAAAGTAGCTGCATTTATTATTTCAAATAAAGCCACATCTAAATAAATCAGTATAAAATAAAACGTTCCCTTTGAAATAGTGAAGTGTAAAATAGCTAATTCTATATATCCTGTTCGAAGCCACACCATTACGGCCATAGCTTATAATAGCGCCATTTGCGGGTTGCCATTAAACTGAGAATCATCTCCAATGAGAATTGATTAAAAATAAATTTTCCCCATTCATTACTAGCGCTGAATTAATATCCAGATAATAAAAGTACTGGCAATGAACCTTTAGAAGCAACGCACGGACAGAAAGACAGATGATGTTTTGAGATAAAACCCATAAAAATTTAAATAGCTCGCATAATATGGTACTAGTTTCTAAGATCTAATTAGTGTGGCTACAAGCGAGGTTGGTTATCAATTTGTAGTTTTTACGATGGCAAGGTCTATTTAATGATGCGCGGTGATTTTCAGAGCATTGTGCTGGCGCAGGATGTTTTTTAAGTAGCATAGCGGATACCATTTAATTATGATATTATAACGTATTCAGAGATTATTTTATCAAAATATTAAGTACATAAGGACTAAAGAAAGTTTAATTGTAATATTTAATAAAATGCAGAACTACTATAAAACATTTAAAATAAATGGTAACAATGGACATTCAATTGATATCCTAGCAACACCGACCCAGTGAATGCAAATATTAATGAGACAGAAGCGTGACATCGCATAATCAGCGACACGAGCTCAATTGCCTACGCTCGCGGTGTTACCTGATTAAAAAATACAATTAACCTAAAGTAAACGTAGGTACCGCTTTGACACTTTAGATAGTATGCCGAGACAAAATGTAAATAAGGTAGTTGGTTATGAAAGTAACACTTGATAATGAGCTAGCTTTACGACGGTTACGATGCATAAAATCTGTTGTAGTTATCTTTTCTATTTGGTTTATAATTATTTATTTAAATATTGCGTTAATGGGTTGTTAAGTTAGTGTTTATAGCTTGTTATGCGAGAATTAGATGATTGGTTCGAACATTTACATTGTATTTTGTATTGAATTAGATAAAAAAAGCTGGTCAATTCAATTGTGTACGAAATAATAAAATTATAGAGTTATGGTCATAACGCATAAATAAATACGCCAATTGACTCTTATTAACATTGATAATTGAATATTATCATAATCGTTGCCGTAAATAAACCTTTTCATTGGGACTGCAAAAGAATTAAGACTGTTGTGAATCGCGCTAAGAGCTCACAGTACAGCCCCAGTAATATTTTATGATTGATAATTATATTAGTAAGCTAACGGTTATCCTGTTTGCAACAAAACATGGCAACATTTGCTTTTCACATAAGCAGGGTCAAAAATCAAATAAAATAAACAAAATAACATAAAAATTTAAAACTAATTTACGACCTCTGAACTGTGTTGATAAATTAGCTCCACAACACGTGTTGCCAGTGATAAATAAAAACAACCTCTCTGAAGGCGGTCGCGCGTAGGCGTCTCGTCGTGGGAAACTATATGTCATAACCTAACGTACCTATGTAGGTATGCCAGTAGGCACGTCTATTGTAAACGCATAAAGTGATTGTTTGGATTTCTATTTTATTACAGTTGGGAGTTTGAAATTGTGTTAATAGATAGCTGAAGTTTGATTAAAATGATAATTTGATGTTTGTGAAAGCAGGTGAAGTAGCAGATAATATCAAAGCTGTTATTAAAAATATATCCATAATGGTAAGCTATTCTATCAATAATGACCTAGATAAACAAAACGATACTGAAAATAATGTTGTTAGATAAAACAAGGGATTTTAGTAAGAACGCATTAACAGCTTCCAAAATCTACATTGAATCCTGAATCCTTTAACATATTGACCAATCTAAATATCATTCTAAAACTATTAATCTCAAACTCAGCCAAACACAAACCCTTCTAAGTAGAAATACTTGAAATTCCCAATCAGCGCTGTCAGTCGGCGATATTTGAATATAAACGACCAGCAGATATGATATTGTTCAGTGTTATGATATAAACAATAGGTTATGTATGGATGTGGGTTAGACGTGGGCGGAACGAGCATGACTCAGGCAATGAGACCTGCCGTGGATTAGTAGAGGAATTGTGCATGGCAGTATTAGGGATAAAGCAAGTAAAATTAAGATAATCGATTGACATAGGCATGATCGCGGAAGTTCATCTTAAATTAAAAATGAAAAAAAAAAATCTAATGTGATTCGACTAAAAATAGAAAAGTAAAATTAGTGACGCTGTAGCAAGGTTTATACGGTTTATAAAGGATAGGATTGAGGTAGTAAAAGAAATATTGAAAGAAATACCTAAATAGGTTAAGAAGTTAAGTTTGTAGTATAAACTCGAAAAGGAAAATGAAAACGATGATGTTAATTTATAGTAAACGCTATTAACGGTTTATTCCTATGAGTTAATGAGCAGGTGTAAAAGTAGTTGAATTAAACGCGATATTACAAAGTAAAATTAAACGAAGCATAAATAAGTAACTTTTGTTTCGTTATCATTTCAAAGCGATTGTAGTTTATTTTAAAACTGCTGTATCATTAAATCTAGATCTATAAGAAACACAAAATAAAGCAGAAATCTCATTAATTTGCCATATTATTATCAAAGATGATTTAAATTATGGCGAACAGGAACGGACTTACAATGCATTTGTAACAAATTCCATACTTCAGGATCATGGGTCAATTTGTAAAAATGACAATGCGGGAACCCTGCCAAAAGAAGACAGAGATACAATTAAACACGAGAAAGAAAGAGAAGATAACATTATCGTGCCAAATGCTTGAGGCGATAAAATATCCAGTGATGATGATATCTAGTACGTGCAGCTCAAATCTTTAACATGATATCATTTTGAGATTGTAGACCTTGTTGATATAATCATAGCGATCAGTTTGATTGATGATGGTTCAGTGGCTGTAAAGTCACAGTAAAGTTATGGTGGTAGATGGAGAGAGGTGCGCAAACGCATTGCTTTATTATGTGTTAGATAAAATGAGGTTATTAGGGTTATTGCTATGGGAGAGATAAGGTGAACTATAGACCATCTCGGAAAAAGGGTTGTAGAGTATACGCAACAGTTTTGCGAGTTCATTTGTTTCTGATTAAATTAACATTCTGGCAATAGCGGGTTCAGCTGAACAAAATTTGCGTTTTTTCGTTTACAACGTCAATGTTTGATTGGAACTACCTTATTTGACATCGCATTCGTTGGGTAAAAAGTAGCAAGTAGCATTATTGTCGCTTCAGCAGCAACTGGAATCCGCTCCTATGTGATCTTAATTTTATTTGATTTTATGACAATAGATATGATAGTTCAAATAGTAGATGTTACGTTAGAAAAAACTACAACTAACGATTACTCTATGAATGTCAATCAGCACAAAGACATTCCAAATATCTAACGCCGAGAAACAACCAAAGAAAACAGACCACATCAAGGAAACAAGATCTAGTAAGTACTCATAACCATTTGCCTGAGAACTTGTCGCAACCGATCCCATTAGAAATAAACACCGAGGACCTCAAAAATGAAAGTTACGCCTCAATTCAATTTCCCACGTATTAGTTTAAATCAAACATCAGCTCTAAACCATCAAAAGCAATTAAAAGCGAGTAAACATTAAATTGAAATAAGACCGGCACCGTTCCAAGCAATAATTAAAAGTGAGATTATAATCTTTAGTAATCGAGAGCAAAGAGAGACATAAACGTTTGCCCGCGGCTGGTTTACGGACCGAGATGTGGAATGAATATTAGACAAGGTTTTATAAAAATACATAGAATTCCACTTCATAAAAATACTAGAAAGATGTTTGTAGTTTTTAGTGTCAAAGTAAAAGAGGTCCGGCGGACACTTGACGAAATGAGCTGAATTATAACAATCCTTTAAAAGCATACTAGGTGTCAAATTCAAAAACTAACATAGGTAGGAAATCATAAAAAGTAAGAAACGCAAAGATCTATGTTTATAGATAACTATCTCTGCCCTGTGCCGGTTTCCCCCGAAGATTAAAAGTTTTCTATGTGTTAAACCACCACCCCACCCACTATCTCAAATCTTAATTTCATTCAAATCTGATCAGCTGTTGCGGCGTGAAGAGGGGAAAAACTCACACAACATTTTGAATCTATAATAATAGCGTAATTAACAATGACATCTAATATAACACCATACTAGATTCCATCATCAGCTGCAACGTTGTTTATAAATAGTTCAGAGATTTTAAACCACGACCTCGGGTCAAACTCAATTCCATACAATTACATCTTGATTACAGTTTAGCCTTCACTTAATTACGGGAGCGTACAACCCTATAATTTTCATGGAAAAAACAGAATCGCATCAAAACCTAATCGCTCATTAAGCTGGTATTACATAACGGGGAACCGATTTATCGGAATCGAAACGTGTCGACAACACTTCACACCGCGTTGCGAGGCAATAAAACATCGATATATCGACCGTTAAATCGAGACAATCGATATGAGAACGCTTCAAATTCCTCGGTGCGTTTTGAAAAAGGAACAGTGGAGGCTCAGCGAGCTAGTGCGGTGCGAACGTAAAACAATTGAAGCATAATTCTATCGTGTGCCGCGACCTGAGTGACCTCGCGCGAGGCTGGCCACTCTGAGCAGGCGAGGCTAGCACGCCCACCCCTATTAGGAATTGCCGAGTTAATAACTGCTTTTAGACGGATTTTAAACTGAAAATTAGTCCGCCGCTCTGTGAAATTTATTGACCGACAATGGTGAGCCTAGGCTGTTCTAGCGAGTTAGAAATTGCTAGTTCTGTTTTGCGTCGGTAAAATTTAATAGATAATGTGGCAACTCTGACTTGAAATGGAAACGTATACAATACATCTCTACATCTAGAACAAAACCTTTAGTATGACACTCAAAGGATTTGCTTACCAGTCATGATTCTCCGAAAAGCTGTCGCAGATCGCTTACCTGAAAAAACAAACAAAGTAAGTCATAGGAAGTCACAGAATAACAACTTGATCCGAGTAGAATGTCCAAACATTTTTAATCTGGGACTCCCAAAGGAGTAACACCAATCCTAAAATGACCGTGCGGTCAATGAGACAATGAATGTTTAAATTCATTATTTAATTTAATCTTTAAGTTGACAAGGGTTGACTGATTTATGAAGCACGTTAACTCATTGTTAACAGAAGGTAGCAATGACGGGATTAAATAGGATTTTTCGGATTGGTGACCACTTTTTTATTGCTCAGGAGTTTAACAAGTTTATTGAACGTAGGAACATTTATTTCAGTTTTTTAAAGAGTATCCTAAAATAGCAAAGAAGTAATTGTGAAAAATTTTTGCTTCAATTACATTTTGATGACCTTTTAAACTCAATTTAAAAGCCATGTCGCTTAGCGTCAGGTGAACGACTACCTCGTTACGCCATTCATTATTATAAAAAGATCGAATTAGATTAGAATCGAATAAGAAGAAGAGAGAAGAGAAAATTGAAGCGCACTGAATAGTCAATGTGCTACAATTTTTAAAAACCGCGTTACAAAAAAATTAAAAAGTTGCAGTGCTTGAAGTGTGCATTTAAATCTCAAACGTAAAATCTTTCACGATATCTTAATTTGGATCTCGGTGTCAAAAACGCAGTTAAACTAGACCATTGAAAACCATTTATTACCTCAATACCCGAACACCCACCAGCACGAATGGTCTAATAGGTTAAGTGCGGTGTTAACACAAACAGCGCCGCGCGTATTGGTGCCCGGTTAGCACAACCCGGGACAAAAGACCCGGAGTTATGGACCCGATAATAGACTGGCTTGTGGTGGCAACACTGGCAACGCACGCAGTGATGGGTGGCAAGCTTGAAATGTTTTGATTTTGATGCTGTAATGTTGAAGTTGTAAGTGTAACGGAAACTGTATCTTTACCTTTTGCTATTACTGGTAGTTAAGAAAGATACGAAAGAAGTTGAAAGATAATAGCTGACTTGGTAAATGGTGAGGATCAAATAAGTGATTATGTGATTTTGTACATTTATTCAAAGTGGCGCTATCTGGGAGAGGCCTTTGTTCAGCTGTTGACGTTTTCAGGCTGTTGATGATGATGGTGATTGGGTACATTTTTAACTGGCGTCCATACATCCTCCATACTACTCGCGAAGTTGATCGAAGTTAAGCGAATACGAGAGTGCAAATGAGTACTTCAATTCGTTTCATGCAACCTCGCCTCGTCTACGTCGACATCAGATCGTTGTCGGAATTTGGCCCTAGTCAAAAAGTGCTCTAAAGTTGTACGTAGAGCGTCTCACTACACCATTCAGTTCACTTCACTTCAGTTCGCATCGAATAACGAGAGCGCACATAGCACCGGCACTGGGTGCCACTAGCAATGTTGCATGAGGTGTGTGATCACGTACTTCGACTTTGGTCAACTTCGCCCAAGTACTGCATGGGGTTGACTTCGCGAGTAGAGTAGTGGAGGCATTACATGGAAATGGATTTTCAACCATGTTAGAGTAAAAACTGAAGGAAAAACTTGCCTATACTATAAAGTGAATGACCTAATAACCTAGTTTCTATTTCAACTCCACAAAATTGATATATCCAAAAACCACACCTACGACAAATTAGCGCTTTCAAATCTCGCTTATAGTGTCTTTATTAAACAAACAGAACGGCCGTCCTGCCTTCTTCATACTGATCGCGCAAACACGCGGGCGAAAGTAAGGTTTCCAAATTAACACGTTAGGCGATAGAAGACGAATTAGCAAGTTCGAATTGGATGCACGTCGACACTCACGAGTTAACATGATTCTAATGGAATTGGAACAATTAAAAAACACAATTTAAATATATTCATAATATATTCATATTCGTGGCCGGCCTCGAAAGAGGTGGCGCGATGACATAAGCTCCTTTGAAGCCAGTTGGGTCCACATTGCAGAAAACAGGGAAACGTGGAAAGAATTGGGGGAGACCTTTGCCCTGCAGTGGGACAAAACAGATTGACAAAAAAAAAATATTCATAAAGTGCTTTCCTAGTTATTTAAACACAAAGCTTTAGGTGCAGATTATTTACAGGATATTCGTCTCCTAAGTACTACATTATAAGTACTGTGTGTTTGCAAGCACTACTGGCAAAGTAACAGCTAATTAGTGAAATTGGGTATGAGATTCTGTGACTCCAGACATGATTATTACTAAACTGTATGATAAACGATGATGTATTAGTTTAGTGTGATGGTCGTGACCGTGAGATACTTAACATCAAGCAAGTGACTAGCTCGTCACGTTAAATAAATAACTGGTCAAGTGCGAGTCGGACTCACACACGGAGGGTTCCGTACCATTATCTAAAAACTTTATTATATATATTTTTTCGTATTTGTTGTTATAGCGCTAACAAAAATACATCATCTGTCAAAATTTCAACCATCTATAACTATCACGGCTCATGAGATACAGCCTGGTGACAGACGGATGGACAGACAGACGCGGAGCCATAGTAATAGGGTAATAAGGGATCCATTTTACCCTTTAGGTACGGAACCCTAAAAAGATGAAATAACCAAATTACATGGGTGTTTTGCCATCATTTGACTAGGTAGGTAGGTGTTTTACTAGGTGGTAGGACTTTTCTGCAAAGTTCGTCTAGGTAGGTACCACCGCTTTGCCAGTTATTCTGCCGCCAAGCAGTAGTGTGCAAGCACTACTGTGTTCCGGTTTGAAGGGCATTGTAGCTAGTGAAATTGCTGGGCAAACGAGACTATGACCTGATTACACAGTGTAGTAATCTGATTACTAGACTGTGTGATGTCTCGGGATGACGTGCGCAGTGCATTCTCATGCGAAACTAAATAATTACAGTCGACTTTAATTATTGTACCAAACAAGACAACTTAAAACGTTTTTATTTACATGTGAAATTCACATGTTTTTAAAACCTTTTTAACAAAGTTTAACAAAATAAATACATTTTAGTTAAACCACTCTATAAATACAATAAAGTATGAATGATCGCGTAAACAAATGGAGCGAAAGTAAGGTTTCCAAATTAGCAAGTCCGATGGTTGATAGTGGACGAATTAGCGGGGTTTGTATCACCGGGGCGAGCCGGTTACGGGTTAATAGGGCTGCCACGGGTTTTGATTCAATAATAATAATATAAATAAAGACAAAAAATATTATGGGGCTGGTGCTGGTGGTAAATTGCGCTCCCTGGGGGAGGCCTATGTTCAGCAGTGGACGTTTCAGGATATTAATGATGATGATGATGACGATAATGATGATGATGATGATATGTTGGTATTGACGGGCCCGATAGCTCAGTTGGTAGTAGCCCTGCCTTCTGAACTGAGGGCTGTGGGTTCAATTCCTACCCAGGACAAACATTTGTGTGATCAACATAGATGTTTGTTCTGGGTGTTATATTGTTTTCTATGTACATATATCTACAAACAAAAAAAGTAGGTTTCTAAGTATTATATCAGTTATCTGGTTCCCATAGTACAAGCTTTGCTTAGTTTGGGGCTAGATGGCGCTGTATGAAATGTCCACACATATTTGTTTCTTTATTTATCATCTGCCGTTTAAGAAATTTTAAGGTGTTTAGATAGGTATATCAAGTATTCCATGTTAATTTTGGTAAAAATAAGCAAATCGTCTGTAAAATTCCTTATAAATTAATTTGGTAATTTTTAAATAAAAGTACATACAAACATAAAACATTACGTGTAAAAATTAGTATTATAAACATTATAAAATTTATGTGGCAACCATTGGCACCGTACAATAAGTATATGCAAAATTTTGTGTTAGCTAAAATAAATTGAAAAAAGCTAAATTAATGTTAAATTAGGAACGATTATTTTTAAACAAAAATGTTTTAAGTATAAAGCGAATGACATCTAAATTGGCTCTAACTTACACTCAAAGAAATGAAATTTAATTTTGGCTGTATTATAATAATTTATTTAAAAAACTTTTTAACAGTTTCAAAATAAATTAAAGTTATAATTTAGAACAAAATAGTTTTATAATATTAAAGCCATTATTGTATTTGTTTATTATTATAAAGTTCATTATTCAATATACAATTTTAAGGTTAATAAAACATCTAGTTTGTGTTTTACATTTTTTAACTAGTACCTGTTTAAATAGTTAATAATAAAACTATCCAATAGTCACCACTTCAACCGAATACCTAAACAATAAAATGAGTTTTCATCTGTCTGCAGTCTGTCTTTACTCACAATTGTATTCGCTATAAATCACACATAAATCACAATTACTTAGACGGAGATCATGATTGCAAGAGGCATGCATTCCGATACACAAATTACAACTATTGTTTTGTAGATTACTATTTAGATACAATAACTTGTGGGATACTTTTGATCTGTGGTTGAAATGTGTTCGTTCTCATAATAAAATGAAGACATTGTTTTTAATATATTTTTTTTAGTTTGGACAAGTATTATTACTCCTTTCTCCACGTGTAGTTATGTGGTCAGACCTGGTGGCTGGATTTTTAGGTCGCCTAGAGATTTATGGATTTAGGGTCATCATCAAGTCTACACTAAGTTTGCTGATTAGCTACCCTAGTATTGCAATTTTGTGACTCGATTATGAGATGAGCGATGAAATTAGTTTTATGTTTTTTTCAACCTTTCATAATTGTAATTAGCTTTTTATGGTTACATTGATGATTAATCTTGTTAAAACAATCTGTTAGTTTTCAATAAAAATAAATATTGTAAGTAAATTATTTTTGTTTTTTTTTCCTGCTTGTAACAACCCTACGCACCATTTAGCGTTACACATTACACGGTTCCGGTGGCATTGTGTTAACACCCACTTTTACACCGCACACTTGATTTACGAAAGTAAACTCATTTCTGAGCCACCAATGTTTGCGATACAACTTATGGGGGCTGAGGATTCGCTGGTGATTCAAGCGATGCGTTCGGAGGAAAACTTGGAGATAACAAAGAGATTTAACAGTAATTTGCTATTTAAAGTATTGTGTTTCATTGTGCGTGTGGACTTTTCAAAAGTGAACCTTGTCCCATAGGTATAAGTTACATAACGTTTATATGACGTGCCTAAAAGGTTTAAGCTTTAGGAGGGCTGTCGCAGTAATTAAAAAATAAGGAACGAACCGAATCTGAGTAGCGCCTTTGCCACGCTTAGCCAAGATATACTGAAACTCAAGTGATAAATTTTAATACTAAATTACATACAACATACAAAGATTAACTTAAAAGTGACAACCCTGCTATCACTGTAGGTAAGCTTAAATAGTCACGTCTTAGCCAAACAGGGTTTGATCCTACGTCCTACGGGTCGCATGTCAACGTCTCTACCACTGAGCTAGCAATCAACGAAGCTAAATCTTATTAAAATCTTTTAGGTCAATCAAAGACCTTTATTTATAGTTGTGTACTATAAATAACAATCTCAAGTACACCACAGTTTCACACCAGATCAAAATGTTATTGTTTTGAGATTAATGTCCACAGATAGCGCAAAGTAATTCACTGTGTTATTGGCATCATGTTAGCACGTAATTTTTATGTAACTATATTATTATGATACATTGTTGTGTTCGCTTGACCTACATTTATCAAGCGTGTTTTTTACGCTCTTGTACAGTCAGCCTCATAAATAGCTTAAGAAATAACATAGAAATATTGGAAAGACATATATATACAGATTGTTTCAAAAGCTGCTCAACGTTTTCCTAGTAATAATAATTTAAAAAAATCTTTTAATAAAATAACATTTATTTATTGATCTGTACTTATGTTGCTGACTGTATTTGTGTCAGTTTTGAATTTCCAACAGCCTGCCGATGATCTTAAATTCAAAATGTTTTAATGTGAAGATCGACCTAAAAATCAGCATAATTAAATATAAAACGTAGGTAGCATAGAATGTGAATAATAAAATAAACAAAACTACATCCTTTCAATAAACGCTTCTACAAGAAAAATAAGTACATTATCAAAATAAATTATAAATAATCATGGCCTAAAACAAAGATTAGGTGCCAGGGTGTATATTATTAGCATCATCATCATCATCAGCCCGTAGACGTCCACTGCTGAATATAGGCCTCCCCCAGAGAGCGCCACTTTGAGCGGCTGCTTGCCTCCTGCATCCATTGGCTCCCCGCGGTTTTCACCAGGTCGTTGGTCCACCTAGTGGGGGGTCTGCCTTAGCTGCTTCTTCCGGTTCGTGGTCGCCACTCGAGAACCTTTCTTCCCCATCGGTTGTCAGTTCTGCGATCGATGTGGCCTGCCCATTTCCATTTCAACTTATATTATTATACCTACCGAAAAAGTGTTTCAGGTTGTTTAGCATTTGTTTACTTGTTAAAACATGTTATCAAACTAGCCTTAGTAGATTTCTTTTCTTTCTTTATGTAACTACTGCTCTGCATAATGATCATAATTATTAACACTCTACGTATTTACTTGAGCATTTACAGGTTCTACAGTATTTCCCTACAACAAGGTACAAGCTTTTCCCTACTAACAGGAAGGAGGTGGTAGAAGCAAGTCCGTAACTGTAACCTCAGGACCCAAGGGTCCGCAGGTCAGCCAGTGCTACAAATCTGCGATAATAAGGTTGCACACATTGCGTGGGAACCTCATAAGACGATTGACGCGCCGCGTTATGCAGAACCGACTGCGATTGCGGGACCGTTGGGAAAAAAGTCAGTACAATAAGTATTTAAGAGAAAAAAAATTATGCAAAAAAGAAAAAAAAAAAGAAATTAGTGGTTAAGTACAATCAGTTTCTGGTATTTTTTAACTGACATGGGCTACTCGGCCTTGACAAAATGTCTGCCGCACATACATTCATTGGTTACTGGATAAAGTGTCTGATTTGCAAACCTCAATCTACGGTGACTTAACACATAGCTTCGGTCGCTTTGATTAAATGAAATAAATATTTATTTATTGCTAACTAAATTGTTTAGTGTTTCAATATTATGCTAAATCTTTGCAAATTATGTAATGGGCTTTTATCTCAAGTGAATACAAAATTGAATTTGAATAATAGCTCATCCTTGACTTTTGAATAAGCATATAACTGTCAACAATTATCACACTTGATATAATATGTATCTGAAGTGTTAAAACCAACATCAATTCAGTTATTAAAAGACAGTTATTTATAACTTATAACACTCAATAACAGAATTTTACGGTACAATTATTCACACAACAAAAGCGTAAACCGTGACATTTATAAACATACGAACACTTTTGTAATCGATTAAGAATACTAATCGAATGAATCGATACGAAAATCGATGGCAATCAACAAAGCACACATCACGTTACGAAACTGTAATTATCTGTCACAATTTAAATATAATCGATTATATTACGACTTTTTTATGCCGACGCTACACACGACTGATACGATATCATACTATTACAGTTGCTGGCAAAAATAATAACAGAGATAAGTAAGGTTTAGGTAAAACATCTTACAACTGAAAAAAATGACGGCTGTTAAAATAAATATCTATGATGTACATTTCTATATTTTTATATTAATGCCATTAAATTGAAACCCATAAACACAAGTGATTTTTTTCAAGAAATGGTGCTGTTACTATTGAAACTATAATTATTTAAAGTTTGACGGTTTTACACTACGTTTTTAATCACGGCAAAGATCCCGTTTAAAACGTACTATAATTATTGTTCTGATACTTTGTTATTAGATTAATTTTTTTTACTATGAATCGTGTAATCCGAGCAATCTACAAAAGTAAAGAAATAGATTAACTGCAATTAAGTTCTAGAACGGAACAGGCGTAGAGAATGGCTTAATTGTGATGATGGCATTTACAATCTCGTTTCTAAATGTTGTTATAAAACAAATACGAAAAATCAAGAATCAAAACAATCGAGAGTACTTTTATGTTATTTTTAGGCTTAATTTATTTGTATTGAAGAGCTCGCGTTATACATAGTTATAGTTGTATCTACTTTGATGAATGTTTACAAACCATGCGGAAGTTTCGAGTTGTAACGTTAAATTAAAGATCAAGGAACTAGTCCTTCTTTGACTCTTCAACAGGAATTAAGAGTACATAATTACCAAAAAATTTAGCACCCACGGCCCAACCTATTTGATACTAATAACAACGACCAATCAACGTTCTCGCTTTGCTCATTAGAACTCATTATACCAATGCCTCAAGATGAATCAATATCACTTCACAAACTTAACATTCCAAAATTAAAATCGGCGCTCAAACAACTGTGGTCCCAATTGTAAAGACTGAAAGGTGCGACTACGTTTGAAGGTAGTTAGTTACTGCTTTTATGAGTACGAAATATTTTTCATTCGAATTTCGAAATGTAACTAAAGTGCTATATTAACAAAGTTGTTTTTTAAAGTTATATTGTTTGTATTAGCATTTGTAATAGTTAAATCCGTGATTAAGTTGAAGTGCGATGAGGCGAGGTTGTATTGTTTTGTAACTGGTATTTGTTCAAACGCTTAGCTTAGAGGTTCGTATTAAGTTCGATTTCGGGTTGAGTTTTTTAACAGTAAACAGCGTTTAGTTTAGTGGTTGTTTCAATTAACAGCTAGTTTCTGTTGCAAGTCAATGTTTGAGAGAAGATTATGAGGTATTCGAAAAATCGTCGAGCCTAATTGAAGGAATCGGTTACCAAAGTCTCGCCTCTACAATCTTTTTCTTTTGTTTTGACTTCACGCAGTGTATTTAGCCAGACTTCTACGTCTGACGTACTTATAGAGACATTATGTTATGATAAAAAATACCATGTTAAACATTAAAAAAATTCTACTCTATTTTTATTTGTATAGAAATTTTTAAAGTACAATATAGTAATGATGAATTCGTATTATTACTTCATTTGTTTGATTTTAAACGGTCCGACTATATTTAATTAAAATCGTTTGCGCGAAGGTCTTTTGTAGCGTAATTTTTTTTTTTAACATATAATTTCCCACTGGTGGGCAAAGGTCTCTCCCATGCGTCTCTATTCGTGGCGAATTCATCTCATCTGGGTTGGAAGGCATTCAGATCATCGCATAATTAATTTAAATAAGATAAAGCGTTTTGTGTTAAAAAATATATATTGTGTACCGATGGAGAAGAAAGGTTCTCGAGTGGCGACCACGAACCGGAAGGCGCAGTGTAGGCAGACCCCGCACTAGGTGGACCGACGACCTGGTGAAAACCGCGGGGAGCCGATGGATGCAGGAGGCGAGCAGCCGCTCAAAGTGGCGCTCTCTCGGGGAGGCCTATGTTCAGCAGTGGATCTACGGGCTGATGATGATGATGATGATGATATTTTGTAGGGGTCAAATAATTTTAAGAAATATATTTAAGCGTTTCTTTTTACAGCTAAGTATTTCGGAAATCTATTCTATTTATAAAAGCAAATCTTCCCAAGCATCACATTTCATACTTTCCCGTAAGGAAAAATCATAAATCCTTAAAAAGTACGTTACTTTGACTTGACAATGGACCACTCTGTCATTTTCTAGGAAGAAACGGCCGTTTTCTAAAATGACAACCCGGTACTTTGAACCCGTAAAACGTACGGGTTTATGAATATGCAACATGCCTGCTTTCCATTCAGATGGTCACTTTTACTAGTCACTGGTGATATATCACGGAAAAACATAGTCAATTCTGGCTTTATGTATAGAAACAGATTTATTTCATTTCTTTTATGATGTATGCTTCCCAGCTTTGCAGGTAGTAAAAAAAAGGCCCAGTTGGCAAGAAAAAATAATAATTTTAGCGTCTATTATAAATAGACTAGCTGATAACTCTACTGTTTACCTATGATGACTCTGACCTCTGATTTTGATCCCACTGCTGGGACACGGGCCTTGTCTCACAGGGAAAGTGTAGCCCATAATCAAAAGCGCTCAAGTGCGGGTTAGTGGACATACATACATGTGTTCATATTTATATTTTAAGAACGTTCTCGATTTTTTTTCTTTATAGGCAAGCATTTGACTACTGTCTCACCTGATGGAAAGCGATGACGCAGTCTACGATGGTGCATGCTTGCCTAGAAGGTACATGTTCACTCTAGACTTGAAAACTCCCAGATCATAGATTTCTGTGTTAACTGAACATTTTTGTTTCACGATAATCTGCTTTACCACTGTAAGAGCAAGAAATGCTACATAAGTCAAACAAAAATGATTTGAAAACAATCACTGGCTGAGAGCCAGCTAGGACAAAGCACCGAAAACTTTCACTAATAAATAATTTTCTATCTAAACATTTTGAAACTCAGTCTTAACCCAAAGTCTTCAGTTGTGAACGATCAAAAATAATTCAGTTTGATAGAAAGGGGATAATAAACTTTATTTTTATTTAGGTATGCTTAATCCACAGTCTCTCTCGATGTCATAGATTTTCCAACTTTAAATTAATTTTCATCTATCCACAATCCACATTTATCTGATGTATCCAGTCATAAATAACTACAAGTAAACATAAACATTCGTGAGTAAACGTACTCACTCGATCGTATCGTTCATTCACTAGTAAAAGTGAAAAAAGTAACTTGCTCCAGTTCGCACGAGCCGGTCGAGCGCCCGTCGCACTTGATGCGGATTTGGTCCAAGCTATGAACGGAGAACGGGTCACCAACCATACAGGGAATTTAAAAAAAGAACATTATTGGTAGAATAACCAAATGTAATATAATATTTACGTGTACGGCGTTTAATTATTTTTCTATGCGGCTTTATGCTAAAACCCATTCAGCCCATTTCAGCATGAAAAAACCCATCAGCTGTTGTAGCGTACAATTTCAATAAAACTTTACAGTACTGAAATTAATAAGTATAGATAGATGGTGCTGTGTTAAATGTCCACACATATTTATTTATTTTAATTTTTTATAGATAAACCTTTTATTTAAACAACATAATAACAAAACAGTAGCACTAAGAGAACACAACTACTTAATTGGTACTTTAACCCCGAGAAATCAAGTTTCCTTGGGAAAACGGAGAAAAAATCTGTTAAGAAGGTCAAATAATATGTTTACCATTTAGAAAACCACCATACCAAACCTACCATTTAAAGTATTCTATTGAACTTTATAAAAAGTCATTTTATACATTATGTTATTTTAATTTCATTCAACACTAGACTACATTTTAAAACAAATAATACCTTTATGTATAATTTAGTATACATATTATAATTAATAAAAAAATACTAAAACTACGCAGCAGTTTATAACTTGTACCTTCTCCAGCCTTGATCTTGCTACCGTAATTAACCGATGACGGCGCGTGCGCCCGCGTCACGGCATTGTTGCCGTTCTTACCTAGGATTATGTACTAACTGTGTGATAATCTGTGGCCTCTTACTTAGTATTACGTACTGACTGTGAGATAATCTGTGGCATATTACCTAGTGTTACGTACTAACTGTGCGATAATCTTTGACCTAACTGCCTATACGGTTGCGTATCTTAAACTGTTAAAATATAATTATTGAGCGTAAAATTAAAGCTGAGACTAATAATTGTAGGCCGTTGGCAATGTGCTTCCATTGCCAGTATAAAAAGGAGCTGGAAATTCTACAGATTCCCATATGTACAGATTCTCATGTCTACCGACTCCCATTTATACAGATTTAACAGTTAGAAACCATACATAAATGAAAACATAAACAACGTAACTATACATAAATAACATTGCAAATAAAAAAATAATAGCTCGTTTAGCTTGACTGCTATGTGACGGGACTAAACTCCAATAAAAGTGTCGTAAACAGAATAGACATTCTTCGTCCTCCAAGTTTCTATTCCTTTCGTTAATAAAGTTCTTGTTGTTCTTTAAGTTTTCAAATTACAGAGCTTTAATCGCGTATCGAATCGGAACCAACGGCTACTTTCTTCCCATATTCGCCGAGAAGGTTTAATCAAAGTCAGTTAAAGAGAAATTTGTAATTAACAATCATAAGCCGTAACTAAACTAATAGATTGTGGTATTTACTAAATATTCGCGTTTGCGGTATATAAGGAAAAATTGAAAAATTATATATTTCACCATCAGATAAATATCATCTCTTGAAGCTTTTAAGAATTTTGCCATTACGTCATGATTTGACACTGCAGAGGACCTTTCTTTACACCATGGCCCTTGTACGTAGACTTAACTTTTTATTAAATTAAGTCTGTGTCAAAATATCCATAAGTCACAGCGACAATACAATTATTTCCTTATTGATGAACATTCAAAATCCGAACATCTTTCACCACTCCGATTAGAAGACCCACTTTCGATACAAAAAAACGAAGCATAATAACCAGGCTGTCATCGATAACATTGACAAATTAAATATCACCATAAAACACCACGTTATTGATCAACTCATATGAGAACAAAATGTACCGTATTATAAGGAGGATAGAGTGGATACTGACGGCAGAGTTGATTTTGGTAATCCATGAGGAACGAAGATAGGCAACGTCAAATTTTGCTAGAGTGTAATTAGAAAACGAGAAGTGATGCAAGGGGTCATGCGAAAGATATGATAGAAATCATCTTTAGAGTTTGTCTGATGGTGTATGGTGAACGGATTATGAGAGAGCGATTAAGTTTCTAGATTTATTTAATTATCATTAACCCAGCAGGTTACGTAAGCTATTAAAATCTTAACGAAGTCCCTTACTTAGTTCATGTAGATTATATTTTGAAACTTACGTTATGTTACCTTATTGTAATTACCTATTGTTTTATAAAAGCAATTGACGCCTAAACATAAGAGATACTTCAAAATAAAGAGAAAACTTTTTCTCCAACTCACTTTGTAATATTTATGCTTGCTATTTATTTATTTATATACCATATAGCTATACTTATAATATTTTGACATGAAGCACTTTGTGATGTTGCCTTATGGCTAGTATGTAGGTACAATATTTTATTATATTTTATTACAATATTTTAATATTTTTAAATACCTAATCTCATTCTGACTTGTAAAACTGCTAAAAATAGCGTAATTGCAATAAAAATGTTTGAAATTTAAATTAAATGTACTGTGATTTTAATGATTATAAAACATTCAATGTATATAAGTATTGTATCAGTTATCTGGTTCCAATAGTACAAGCTATGCTTAGTTTGGGGCTAGATGGCGCTGTGTGAAATATCCACGCACATATTTAAAAAAAAATTTAAATTAAAAAAAATATTTAAAAAAATTTGCATGAGTAAATCTGTATCATATACTTACTTACCTATTTCAATATAATTAACTTCTCAGTTTTTAAAAGGAAAAATAAAATATTACTGTTTAATTCGTAACCGCTACCGCTTATCAACAACCCGCTAACTTCCCCTACCTTTTACCGCACAGAATACGTTTGGCCCGCAGTTAATTAAAATTAATCGTCGTTAACTGACCAACGCTTTGTAAATTAATGATTTATAAATCCCCGATGGCTACTTCAGGGTTAATACGAAATTAAGGAACTCATATCGCACTCTCGTGTTAAACTCGTTTTAACACCATCCTAAATGAACCCTTAAGCGTTTATTATAGAATTTAAAATGCCGTAAACGTCTTCGAGAGTAATTAAACAAGACTGTTTGATGGACAGTTGAAAACTTCATCGTAAAATATCCCTTCAACACATGTCATAGGTGTTAAAATACCTTGAAATATGTTTTATTTTTAGTGGCTAACTGTATTCTATGATAGACAGAAGCTATATGATGGGAGAAATCATTATGGTATCAGATATCGTATTGTTAATTACGAGCAGTAATAGATTTATGATATTAACCGATGGTCGCTTTTATGGCTACCGAATGGTTCGGCTATTGTTAAGGTTTTGATTGGTATGATGCCTACTTATCACGTAAAGTTTGTTTTTTATTTAAAGTAGCTTTAATAAAATGTTTTTGTGTGTTTCCTTTATGATTTTTATGCCTGTCTGCACTAGAATCTATAAGTTTTTAAGTTTGGGCTTACCTTTTTTTTATGAGAATGAATGACGTGACGAGCTAGTCGTTCACCTGATGTTAAGCGACACGGCTGCCCATAACAGTTCCAGTGTCACCCTGAATTTTAAAATTATAAAGTTTCGCGTGATACTGCACTGCGCACGTCATCCTGAGACATCACACAGCCTAGTAATCAGATTACCTAGACTGTGTGATCAGGTCGTAGTCTCATTTGCCCAGTAATTACACTAGCTACAATGCCCTTCAAACCAGAACACAGTAGTGCTCGCACACTACTGCTTTGCGGCAGAATAACTGGCAAAGCGGTGGTACCTTCTTGTATAGGTATAGCCAAGCAGTAGACTGTTGTTTTACGATAAGAGGTGTAACCGATGGCTCAACATTCCCGCCGAAGTATGGTAGCGTTGTAAATACGACTTTTGGTCGATACATCTGCTTTTTGTAAGAAAGAAAGAAAGAAAGAAATTTACATATTATTATTTTTTTTTTTTTTTTTTATATTTTAAATTTTGTTTGTAGTGCTCACCTATCCAAGAGATCTCTCTATCGGCAATCCTTTGCTTAATAGACTATTGGACACACCAAATTATTTAGTACCTAGCTTATTTAAAAAGCTAGTGTCGTTGACTGTACTTTTGGTACTTATGAAAAAGTGACCGAACGGGACTAGTTTTTTTAAGGACTTGTGACCGATCGGGACTAACTCCAAGAAAGCTATGAACGCTACTGTATGTAGTTATGAACGATTAGGTCTAAATGATATCGGCATATAATTTTGTTTATTATTATCGGATATCACTGAAAAGACATTATAAAAGTAAATTTTTGTGAATATACTTATAGCTCAATTAAAATATTTCAAAAGCAAGTAGTGGTTTCAAAAACCGTTTCATATCTTTCAAAGTTAGCTAAGAATTAAATTGTCAGTGTTCCTTCTAAGGCTTGTACTTACACTCGACACAAATCGACAAGTGTCTCCGCGTCACGAATCAATAAAATACGTCGTAACAAGGACGATGTTGGACATCCTCGCTATCAATACGACATAGGCCAAATATGGCGAGCTAGTGATGAGACAAGTACTAATCAAGACTGGACTTGAATTGGGTCTGAGCGTTATGATTGAGCTGCCTGAATATGCATTTATAAAAATTGTAACAATGCAAAAATAACCTATTTGCAATAAAAAAAAGTTAGTTTAGACTTTTGAGGTTTTGGGATTCCCAAAACGTTTACTTTCGTTGGTTGATCTGAAAATAGAAGCTGTCGTTAAGACAGTATAGACCCTTTGGATTGTTTAAAAATACCAGAGTGCCACCCCATTATGAGAAAAATGGAAAGAGTAGACTTTTCCATGATTTATCGTTAGCGATGACATCTGCAATGCTTCATAATACTTTATTTAGTAAAACAGTATAGGTGTATAAGTATTAAAATTAAGTTTTTTTTTTGAGTCTTTACAAAAAAAATATTATTTAATTATGGGTGGCCATGTCGCTTAACATTAGGCGAACAACAAGCTCGTCACGTCATTAATTCACATTTAAAAAAACTTTCTTTTGCTACTGCGCAGCGCGAACTTTACAGCCGCGATTAAGTTTAGGGCAGACTCTACCTATTTAGGAAACCAAGACTTATCTTGGTTATTGATAGTCTTCCAAATTCCAAATCAAGTCCAGTCCTTTTCCCATCACTGGCCACCTGAGGTGATCACGAACCGCGCACGATCCCGGCCCAATGAAGTTGTACGGATGTTTGTATCGGTTCCCTTGTATGATTTTGTTTACGTTTGTTGTCTAACGGTACGTCGACATTGCCAATGCATGGTAGGACGAGCACTCGGGTTATTCACATGTGGAATACATTGTATGATCTACGGAGCACGAAAATGATGCTTCGCACCCAGATAGAGACGCCCTGTGACATAAGTGTGCGCTTGCAATAACACCTCTATCAATTTACACATTTGAGACTTTCTTTTTTAAGGCATTCTGCATTTTAGACATTCTGATTTATAGTCAATCTGCCCTCGTAGTGTTTTTGCTTTGAAGGTACTTAGTCTGATCATAAAGGAAACTACTTACTAGATGGCAGATGACTTAATGCGGAATGCACTTGATTTCATTACGTTTATGTAGAATTTCGTCTCTGTCTGGGAGTGAAGTGTACCTATTTGTTTTTGTGCTCATTAATAATGTCCTAATTTATGATTATTATAGCAATATTGACTGCTTCTCTCAATAAATGATACTACCAACTACTATCAACTCCGTAAGTTGGTTATAAAAGGTGAAAAATTTTGGACTTTAGATCAGTAAAGAAGACATTTTTGTCAGTAAAGAAAGTCCGGTTTTAGATGGATGCATGATTACTTTTTTTTGCAAACTAATCTGTAAGTAACAAATATCCTTTGAAAAAACGGGTTTACCCTACTTCAAAAGCCTACTCATTTATACAGAGAATACTTAGGTGACACATTTTTATGACACATTTTCCAGTTACCTAAATTTTAATTTAAAAGCCAAACTACGGAACCGATTCTGATGTAAGCCACCAAGGGTAGTGATGACAAAGCCGTAGTGAGAAGCGTCTAAAGTGCCATTTTATCGTCATCATCATCATCATCGGCATGAAAACCTCCACTGCTCAACATAGGCCTTTCCCAAAGAGCACCACTTTCAGCGGCTGCTTGCCTTCTGCATCCACCGTTTGGCATTTTATTACAGAGAGCTATGTTCAGCAGTAGATGTTGTCCATCTGTTAATGTGTGATGTGAAAATATGTGTGTGTGTAGGTAGGCAGGCACAGGTATTTATACCTAGCAAATATTTTAAGTTCAACTATAGGTGAGCTACCTTTCTTTTTAATATTTTAGTCTTATCACAACAAGTTTAGGCCCTTCATTTTTCCTAGACGAATCCGATCAGAAGTTTTGAATGGCCATGCCGAGAATACATATTAATAGTATAGCAAATAGAATAGTAGTTATTGTTGTCCGGGAAAATTATACCAGTGACTAAAACCGCAAGATGCAGCTAGTTAAAAAAAAACTTCATCAAAAACCGAGCAGTCATATAAAATAAGCCGAAGATAAGACACGGCAAGTAAATCAGACACGCAAAGCGTTGGCCATGGTGCAGTCATTGTTGAGGACCTTTGACCACCTCAATAGTAGCCTCTATTGTTTCCACGATGAATAGCCTAATGTTTAGAATCTAGATATTGTTGTACAATAGTCAATTTATTTTAACTAGTGTTAAAATAATTTGGATACATTAGAACTGTCGCGAATAGTCAAGCCTTTTTAAGTTTTGTACTATTTTATTTCGTGCCAAGGCAAAACATTGTCATTAACCATAGGGTGGATTCACAAAGTTATTTTTAATTTTAACAATTGGTTAAAAATAAAACCTTAACTATGGATCAAAAACTCACCCTTGGTCTTATTTCTTAACAGGGTGGGCATATTTTTTTTTTTTCTTTTAGGTTTATTAGAATCAACAAACAGTACACAACTCAACAAACAGTACACAACGGCATATAGTTCATTTATAGTAGAAATCATTGATGGGCTTCTCATTAATCGAATCGAATTCGCTAATCATTGGGCCTTTATATTAACAGTTACTACTGTTAATATAAAGGCCCAATAATCTATGCCCTACTTTATTTCAAGATAAACTTTTTGATGATATAATTATACATTTTTAGAACGTTTTGTGGTATACTTGTATTTTATAATGTTTAGAGATTTTAATAAAAATAAGCTTGACAGAGTTTCCATACATGAAACTTTTTGATGAAATCTTAATTAAATAATTTAAATACTATAAAAATTAGTTTAACAGAGTTTTCAAAGCATATAATGACTTACAAGATCTTTTAATAAAGAGTTCAGTCTTATATGACTCACAAGTCTTTAAAATCAAAATACAGTCCTGCAGTTTTGTTTTACCGCAAATCTTGCAGTCCTGCAGTCTTGTTTCCCCACAAGTCTACAAGCCCTCTAACATCTATTACAGCAGTCGCCATTAGATGCATTACGCGGACGTGGGAACTGGAGTGTATGTAAAGGCCACTACGCCCTAGGTTACGGCGATTAGGCTACATTTTATGTTAGGTCTATTGATAAGTACTAGCATTACTCGGAGACTAAGTTTTGCTGTGAGATATTGAAGGCTGGAGCGTTGAGAATTGAGGAAAGTTTGTTTTTCGGCCTTTTATCAAACACCGTGTAGTCTAATCATAATCATAAAAGTTTGAAACTTGTCTTTACGAAAAGTAAGCATTTGACAGCCTCTGTGGTGTGGTGGTTGAGCAGATCAGCTCATAACCTGGAGGTCACTGGTTCAATTCCCACGACAGAAGCAGTATTTGTGGACAGGATAAAGGTGGATATTGTGTCTGCGTGTTGAGGGCCCATGATCCTCGTGCCAGTTCCTGGGTCCCTAGATACAGGGAATCCTAGTTAGGGTCCAGGATCTATGTATGCGATCGTTGAGCGTTAGTTATTTATTTCTCTAATAATGCCATCTTTTAATTAAAAGGATAATTAAATTGGCAAAAATTGCATACACGTATTGAAATTGCGGTTTGTTTTTCAACCTCTGTCTCTTGTAATCTTCATCCATTTTAACTTTTTTCTAAGATCGCAAATCTGAACTCCGTAGAAGGCCCAATTGTCAAATAGTATTTATTTTAATCTGCATTAAATCCACTCCTTTTCTTTATTCTCCAAAAAAGAATGTTCCTTAATTCAAAGAAAATCTTTCATTTTGCCTCAACACTGCCTTTTTAAATCACAAATCAGCTGTTCATCTTAATCAGTCTTAACCGTAACTTAACCGTTTTTACCGCAAATCCCTTTACGAGTTAAGGCTCCAATAAGGCTGCTTATATTAGGTAGAGACAAATATGGCTTAATAAACTAAAAGGAGTGTAATTAGAAATGTTGTAAATCGTATAAAAGGAAGCGCGAAGGAAAGCGGAACGAGCAACAGAATTGATTTCTTGAGGGGTTTTCTGGGCTTATCAAAAATGGTCTAAACGATCTGTAAAAAGTATTTACTTAGCTAATTAATGGGTAATTGTTACTTCCGTTATTTATGATTTCAAAGACCAGATGACGCAGAATGTAGATTATTTGCAACTTAAAACTAAATTTAGTTACCTACCAATTTAGGTACTAAAAAGCTGAATTGGAACTGCTCCTGACTTCGAGAGTATCGTTCTCAACAATTACCGGTATAGGTGGAACCTGGGCATTAGATATAACTATTTTTGGTACTGATAAGGAACAAGTTAAGTACATTTATTTTGCGTAATCGTTTGTAGAAGTAGCTACTAGGTAAATCAAATTTGTAACTTAAGTACACGTATTTATGTCACTTTACACCTTAAAAACCCCGATTTTTTGAGCAGTTGCAGAAAATGTGGATTTCAATGAAAAAAATATTATTTAACACGATATTTTGATGAATTATTCATAGTCCGCACGGCCAAAAGATGGAATACTCTTCCAGCAAAAGTATTTCCTCCTGAGTATAACCAGCGTCTTTTCAAGTCAAGAGCAAATGTTTAGAAAAAAATATCACTTACTATCAGGCGAGTTGTTGTTTCACGTATGCCGATTTTGGTCTTAAAAAAAGATAAGAAGTTTAAGAAAAGAAGAGGAAAGAAAGATATAAGTCCACTCAGCTCTACTTTCATGGGAGGCGCAGAGTTCACGCATTATTTTGTCTCGTCACTGCCCACTCCTATTTAGGCAACACCACGTAATTGCTAATACAGTTTCTTTTCAAAAACTCAGTAATTATTTCCCAAGAAGCAAACGGACAATCGTCGATTGCGACAGTTGACTGTTGCGCAATTGTCGTCGATTTGGCGGCAATTAGTACAGAAAGGGATTTCCGAACGGTTGTCGACGTTACGACAACAAAGCGGTTAAGTGACGTTTTGAATATTTGGATGGACTTACCGCGATTGCATTATGGTTTAGTCACTCAAGCTCACTTGAGATAATTATTATTTTCGAGTGACACATAAGGTGTGACTTGTCACGTGTTACGGTAACTGAATAGGAGAACTTTCTATAAATATCAGTATTATAGCGAAACACGACTAGCCGTTCCTAACCGATCGGTAAAGTTAAGCAACGGTCGCTGCCGTCACTACTATGATGGGTGACCGCTATAGCAAAAAGTTGGTATTTAGAACTGAACGCTACCGTGCGTTAAGCCGTCGGTCCCGGCTGTGGTCGGAAGACAATAGTCGTTAAGCCAAGTCAGAAGCCTTCGGACGGCTTAAAAATTCTGACACCAGGGCTGACCACTTGCCTACACGAGAAGAAGAAGAAAATCAGTAAGTATTATAGAGTTGCAAATGTTGACATCAAAGATTATTATTTGTATTAAAGGTTTTTACACATCCGTATACATTTTTGTAGTACGTACAATTATTATTATTAAATGTCTGATTCATAAGCGCTGAAATAGTTTATTTGCAATGAATTTATTGACATTAAATAAATAAAGTAAATAAATATCTGTGGACATTTCACACAGCGCCATCTAGCCCCAAACTAAGCATAGCTTATACAATGGGAACCGGATAACGACACAAACACACACAAACACCCCAAACACATTAAACTTATTACAAATTACCTTGAAAATTCTGAAGCGTTCTTTAGCGTATGCTTACCGCGTGTAACGTACATAATTATGAGATTTTAAACTACGGTTTTAAGAAACATAAAAGTTACACATTTACCACAGTTAAAACATTATCTAAAATCATCCCTTTAAAGGTGCTCGTAGCTTTTGTTTTTTAGTTCCGTTACTTTATTTTTAATTTTAGTTCACTAGTCATAATCCTAAAATACTATTTAGGATGAAGTTTTTGTTATTGGCATTATAATCCGACGGCAGAACTTTCCGAGAACTTTAAAACCCTCTCTTTAAACTGATCTTTTTCCCAAAAACATAGTATATTAAAGCGTCATTGAAACCTATACATACGGCTTATGAGCTACCCTAGTCAACTAGAGGCTGGCTCATTATTATTATACATAAAGTACCTTTATGATCTGTAACATAATTATGTTTTTAATCATTATCTTTACTGAAGTGATTACGTATATCCCATCCCGTCGGTCACGCTGAAACAAGGTCGTATATGCATAATACCGACTGCCGTCGGCGCTGCTACTTAACTAGCACCCGCTAGTTGCCAGTAATTACTCATAATTGGTGCCACGCGACGGTTGCTACCGACTCATTAATAAGGTGTGAATTTCACTTATTTTTTATCTCTCAAGAGTTTATTGAAAACGTTTGTTAGAAGTACAGAAATAACAGCGAACATTTTAAAGGAAATTAAAAAATATAATATAACTACATTTTTAATATTTTTTAAGGCAAATAAAAATATTTGGTTATTAGTTGACTGAATACACCATATAGTTCTGGCGTAGGAACAGGACCACCTACCCTCTTCCCATGGGTGTCTTTTCATTAATGTTTAGGACTGCAGCCACATATTACTGAATGTCACTACGTAAATGCAGCTGCAATAAAATGCTAGCTAGTTCCGTAATAAAAAACTATTACTCTACATTGATAATCATAATTGGAGTACGTGACAGTAGTTGAACAGGTTTGTACACTTGTGCAGTAATTGGTTTTACACACTTCTTCCTTTACTTTTTGGGAGTAACGGAAGCGCGAATAGTGATTAGATTGGACAGCTATTAATTAAATGAAAGCAGATCTTAATAACCGAACAAGCAAGGTCAATTGCGCTAATTGACTTCATTGATACTAATAGAAATGGTTGTGAAATTATTTCTTCAATCAATGTCACAATAAATAACTGTTTGATGATTAATTTTTATTTTATTAGAATATATCTAAAAAATTAATGCTTGATATTTTCGGTATATTTACATGAAGTACTGTCGTAACCATGGAGACAGGATGAATAAATTCTAGCTCTATGGTTGTAACATTCTTTATTTAAATATTTAGGAGACGCGTAAGCGTTCACGCGTAACTCGCGTAAGTAATACAAACGCTTATTATCCGTAATGTTTACGGTAAATTACTGTTTATAATTTTTAGTACATTAAAATTAGGCTAATCTATTACAATTTTTTTCTATGCTAAAATGGGGATAAATGTTTGGCAACATCTCATTTAAAGCGACGAAAATGCCTAAGGTAGAGCAAGCTAGCCGAATGAAAAATTGCACATCAATAATATTACTTCACATTTATTATTACTTCACATTTACCACCACGCGTAAATTGTGTACGCGTCAAGCGCGTAAAACGCAAACCAAATCGAAAAGCATTCAAAAATTAGCACACAAAATAAGCCCAAGGCCGCAAATTTTATCGTCATATCCAACAACAATGCCAGTACCAGATAACCTACTTACCCCAGGATAGCATTATGAGCTGTAAAGTTCTAACAATCCTCATTGTCTATTGTCACATACATTACTCAGATTACGTGTTCAATTCGGAAAATGCATATACAGCCTTACTACGATCAACCGTGGGACTTGTTCTCACGCCTGACCCCTTTGTTTTACCTTTTTATCTAATTTTTTTAATGAAAATGGCTTATTATGAGCATAATAGCCGATTGTTCAATTGAATTTCGATTTTTGGGGTCACGAGTCGACGGATAGTTTTGTATAATTGTTTGATGTACTATGATTGGTTGGTTTAAGCTGTTTTTATTGTTAATCAATGTCCATTGGTTATTACCAAATGCTTTTAAATAGATTTTTTTAAATAAAATACCAGGCATCTCTAGCATTTGCTATTTGATTTTATTAAATGTAAATGAATGACATGGCGAGCTAGACGTTCGTCTAGTGTTGAGCGTCACGGCGCGGCGGTTAAGTACTTAAATTTTTTTGTAGGTAACACCAAGAGGTTTTAAATACACATTAAACGATTTTTTAATCACTAATCATTATCACAACATGCTAATAACATCGATAGTCACGAATTTTGCAGTGGCAGGGACTTGGGACTTCAAAAAAAAAAAAAAGCAACGCTAGCAACTGTCTTCAAATTATGAAACAAATTGCGCTTTACACAGGCTAGTCTTCAATTTATCCAATTAAATCTACTTCTGCTATATAATATCTTAAAATTAGGTAACCCTGACCACCTAGATACCGACAACAGGTGATGGTTTATTATTGAACTGACTTAAAGGAGGGTTTGTTATTCCATGTATTTCTATAATATGTATGTATATCTATTTTTCCGTAATTTCGATATATTATATGATATATCGATAAATAAATCTAAAATAAATAAATAAATCCCGGAGTAATAAGCTTTTCAAGTTTCTACAGGAGGCATCTCCTGTCCCTTTTTCGCGAAACAGAGCGCCCCACTGTTACTATGAAAATCTATTCGTGTCGTCACATGCCAAAGATATTGTATGAAAAGCTACCACAGCTTAGTTATGAGGTACTATAACGACCATCCTCTGACGTCACTGGCCGTTTGAGCTATCTCTTTCTATTCCGGTTTTTAAAATACTTGTAACTTGGTCATTTTGTGAGATATGTATTTGATTTTTGTTTTCACAAATGTTTATCATTTGAGGATAAAAACTAATTTATTTAAAAAAATAAATTTTAGTAATAAAAAGTTTTCAACAACTCGTGGCGGATTTCATCTCTATGACAAGCGTCATTTTGTATGACAATTATTACAATATGTAGGACCTAAAATATACTGTAACAATATTTGGTATTAATGAACATTATTAAATTACTACTACATACATACTACCTAAGTTTTAGGTAGTTATAGGTAGGTAGCTTTTACTAATAAAATCAACTTGCTTTTAATCCCGTAATTGTTTAATTAACACTGAATAAATCATACAGTGCCTACCTATATAAAGTTATCTTAATGCAGTACAAGCAATAAAATAATTTTAATGTAAGTTTTCATAATTATAATTATTATGTTTATAAATAATATAATTATTGTCATAATTATCCATTTATCTGTGCATTTGCTTATGAAGGTAGGTATGCTAATAATATGAATTTTCCTTGAAATGGCTTTGCGATATAATAATATAATAAATATCTTCCGTGTCATTCATTGCGTTAATCTATTAATTAATTAATAATAAGAAATTAGTGTCTGCAATAAAACATTCTTTTTGCTGAAGGTTTTTATGTTTTAGAAAGATAGAAACTCTTTATTAAACACTACAATACAAATAATTTAAACTTGTGTTTTTTATGAAAATGAATGACGTGACGAGCTTGTCGTTCACCTGATGTTAAGCGACACGCTCATAGCAGTTGCAGTGTCACTAGGAACTTTAAAAGTTTTGCGTGACACTGCACTGCGCAAGTACGCACGCCATCCTGAGACATCGCACAAAGTCTAGTAATCAAGTTACTACACTGTGTGATCAGGAAGTAAAGTTTTTTTGCCCAGTAATTTCACTAGCAACAATGCCTTTCAAACCGGCACACAGTAGTGCTTGCACACTACTGCTTGGCGGCAGAATAACTGGCAAAGCGGTGGTACCTAACTAGCAGAACTGCAGAAAAATCCTAAGTACCACCTAGTAAAAGTAGTTAGTGTGTTAAAAATAAGAGAATCAACTTTACAAAAGTGTCATAATGAGTGGTCTTATCTTTTATCGTGTTAGCAATAATAATCTTCATATGTCGCTACAGGCAAACCTACCTATATTAATTTTTCACACCAAAAAAATCAACCAAGTATAAAGTCATAAAAATATGCGGGTCAAAATCTTGCTGATTAGAGTACATTTGGTTTAGAATCTCTATTTGAGCATAAATGTTGACGATGTTTTTTGCGCAAAATCCTAATCTATAATTTGGCCAGACCTAACATAATGATGCCGTTTTTTCAATTTAATTGAAATGCAAGGACCGTTATGACAGTTTTAAACTATAAAATTAAGTTTAGTTTTAGAATCAATGCTCCAAGGTACAACATGAAGAATAACAAATATTATATTTTCAATAACCTTATCACTTATTTAATAAACTACCTCTGATTAGGCTATAGGTAATTATTATATTTTAATTATGTATTTGCGGGCCCCTAACTAATACAATAAATAAATTGCACTACCTTGTAACTCGTGGTTACCTAAATCTATCTATCTAATAACTAATAAAACTAAAACCACGATTTTCACTGGTATCAACATTTTCTTTACTTTTATTTTCAGTGCCACTTGTATCGGAAATTAAATTTACCTTTATTAATTATTATCTGTAACTTTATTTACTTCTATTCTTAACGCCATCTAAATGATGAGCAAAGTAATTGTATATAGACCGAGACTTGAAAAAGCGCAACTTGTGAAAAGGTAAATGGCACCCGTTGATGTCTTTTATAGGAAGAAATTGTGAAAACGGCGCGCGGTCGGGATCCTGCTTAGGAAAACACATAACTCAAATATTATTTATTTTAGATATTATTTCATTTCATAAGACGTTGTTGTTTGCTTGGATATAACTAATAACTCTATATTTAATTCATCGAAAAACAATTATTAAACTAATTTATTTAATTGTCCATTAATATTATAACTTGTAGGGTGCTTGATTTCTCTGCGTTAAAATTACGAACCTATAATAATTTGTGTTACAAAATAGCTTTTGATTTGTGTAAGATTATCCATGGAATAGGTGGGGACAGGTCATTCAAAGTATATTTACAGAGCAATTATTGAATTAAACTATTTTAAAATACGTTGAAATATTTTGAGCAAACACTGCTTACCTTTGTATCTTTGGTGTGAGGCAGAATGAGAGCAGGCAGCGTTTCCGAGAAATCCCACATACACTTCACAGAAAATATTCTCAATTTTTTAAGTCAATACAATTTTCACTAGAGCGGCCTTCATGCGTGGTCCCTCAATTACGAGTACTATCGATTTCAAATGTCACAGTCCAGTCACTTTCGTTCAAAACAAACAAATGTAATGTCGCGTACAATTTACAGGGGTGCTATAACTGAAAACGCAAACTGGAACGCGCCCAACAATCGCACTGCTACATTTATCGTCTCTATTGACACAGCATATTGACAGTCTGTATGCAGTCTCGATAATAAAAGCAAACTATTGAGAAATTCCTTATATCACTGGCATGATAAAAATCGCGCGGCCGATTCCATGATCGAAAATTTTGATATTCGAACGCGGTCCGCGTGTTCCTCGTTCGGCGCGCGCGCACACGAATGCTCACGGAGGTGGCATCGGAGCTTCGAGCGCTGAGTGGGCGTGGCTAACTTCTAACGCAACATCTATCTCTCGCGGCGTCTCTTTCACGCGTACTCGTATTGACGTATAGCTGTTTCACGGTCTAACGCGCGGTGCGTTACCGGACGGGCGATTTGGTGGGATCGCGTGAACTTTGCCACTGCGCCCGCGCAGCGATTAATAAAACGATACGCGACGTTATAGATCGCAAGCCGATAGTCGTAGCTTCATGCTCTTCGTAGCTTCGATGCGTCGACTAGTTCGAATAAAATTCAACATACTAGATTTTCCTTTATGAATGCGCGCGCATAATTATAAGCTAACAGTTATGTTGAATGAATGGTTAATGTTATAATGGTGCGGCGTGTTTGTTAATATTGAAATGGGTTTTATCGATCGGTATATTTATCGCGTTTGATATAAATTTTAACAAAAACATAAATTATGATTAATTAGTGTGAAGACCTAACGTGACCATTAACGTTTTCGAATATTTCTTGTGTCATTATGAAACTGTTTGTAGTTACCAAATATTGTGATTTGTATTGTATGTTATAAAATAACTTTCAAAAAAGCTAACATTAATGTTTTATTACTTAAAAGTGTCGTATAACTTTCTTTTGAAATTGTGCCATTTTGCTGAACAGTTAAAAGACCTTTATTATTGTCTTGGCAAATGGACGGAACTAATTGTAAAACACAATTTACAACGAAGTAACATTTTGGCGCGATTGTTCCAGATTGAGTAAAAAATTAACAGTTTTAACCGTCCCTATTCTTATCGTTTACCGTCTATAATTATTGAATTTCACATGGTTTGGAAATAATTAATACTTATTCATATAAAATTGATGATTTTTATTATGTGTTTTATAAAGTGCAAAACTATGCTCGTACGTCTTCTTTTTATTAGTTTCGGTAATAACCTCGAAATACTAAAATACTGTAAGTACTGTAGGTACTAAAAAACTGTAATAGGTAAATTCACGTGGGCTCTGATTATTTTCATCGCGCGTACAGACAGTAGAGCAACGATAGACAATCATCATCATCATCATCATCATCATCATCATCATCATCATCATCATCATCAATAGCCTGAAGACATCCACTGCTGAACATAGGCCCCCCACAGAGTGCCACTTTGAGCAGCTGCTCGCCTACTGCATCTTTCGGCTCCCCACGGTTTTCACAAGATCAACGGCATTCGAATAACATGATCAAAAAATGCATTTCATCGACGCAAAATTGCTTACTGGGTAATTAAAAATAGGAATGCCTGCAAACAAATATTTTTATTTTCCCTTAGTAATTAAAAAAAATAAAACATTTTTTCAAAAATGCCTGTGAATGTTTTATTTTACATCGTGATAAGTAAGTACGTGAAAAGAAACTTTCTAAGTATTTCGAATAAAATAAATATTATATAACTTATCTGCTTGTTGAAGCAGCTCTAAGTGAATATAAAGTGTTGAAAGCAAACCTGACACTTTGTCACAGAAGAAA
The DNA here is from genome assembly GCA_963580505.1 of Ennomos erosarius. Lineage (NCBI taxonomy): Eukaryota > Metazoa > Arthropoda > Insecta > Lepidoptera > Geometridae > Ennomos > Ennomos erosarius. The sequence continues at coordinate 973,013 of OY756988.1, forward strand.
TAATAGTGTTAGCACTTTGTTTTAAGCAAGTAAATTATATAATACTAGCTGAACCGCCCTGGCTTCGCGCGGGTTAGTTCTACGCCGTTACCCTGTTATGTACACTTTATACACCTGGGGTTACATTATTGGAGATTTAGTATGGATCCCTAAATTTTGAAAATATAGTACTTATAGCCTATGTCACCCAGGGATAGTGTAGCTTCCCAACAGTGAAAAAATTTTTCAAATCGGTTTATTAGTTTCGGAGCCTATATGCAAACAAACAATCAAATGTTATACTTAGATTATAGATAACTTATTAGTTTTACTTGGTTTGACCTGGCTTTATAGCTCAGTTAGTAGCCCAACAGGCAGGCAGTAGTTAGTAACTCTGCCTTCTGAATCGTAGGTTGTGGCTTCGATCCCCACTCAGGACAAACATTTGTGTGATGAACATTGATGTTTGTTTTGTGTCTGGGAGTTGTATAGTAATAAATAAAAAGCATCTAAGTATTGTATCGGTTATCTGTTTCCCAAGGTACACAATATAGCAAGTTTTGCTTAGATGGCGCTGTGTGAAATATCCACACATAAATATTTATTAATTAATTTAAGAAAGTTAATGACCCATTTAACTAAGCAATTACTTGTATAAATAAACTATTATATCGTATTATAAGTACCTACCTGTCAGAAATTTATTGTGAAAATATCTGATAACTGGCCAAGCACTTTTAACAAATTCTGTACTTACTTACTTTTAGCATACATGGCTATACGTAAGGCATATTATGGTAAATCGCTTTACGCCATTCTGCATTATCATAATAGAGAATGTGTTACCACTCAAGATTGTATGGTATTCTTATCTTTATTAGGTCTTTATAGTGCTTGTACAATGTAGCAATGGAGGTCAGGTAGTATGTCGGTGTAGGCTCGATAACATACTGTTAACCCTTGTTTAATGCGATATCGACAGGTTTATGCTCTATTAAATAAATTAGTCGTACGTCTATTAGATTCTTGGCTTTTTGTCGTTATTAGCAAGTGCAGCGTTTATAGCGAAGCTGTTACCTTTTCTCAAAGATTATAAATCCAAGTGATAGCTCGTGAACATAATTTCTCTTACAAACATGATTCACTTACTCGGGCAGAGGGCGAAGTAACAAAACGAGACATAGTCATACGAGATTACAACGAACAGAGCAGGATGGAAAAAAGACATCAACGGGTTCCCGTTTCCTCGCATAGGATTAGCGGTTGAAATACACCACTAACTTTCGTATGAGGGAAAGTTGTATCATTGGTCAAATACCCTTTCTTAATTGGGAAAGTTAAGCAATGTTCGCTACAGTCAGTATTTGGATGAGTGACCGTTACATAAAGTGGTAAGTATTTAGAACTCAGAGCCGTCGATCCCGGCTCTTTTCGTAAGAAATCAAGCAGCTTTTGGGTTGCCTTTAAATTATGATAACAAGGTTGACGACTTGCCTACTCGAGACGAAGAAGAAGAAGAAGAAGAGAATGTACATATATACCTATAGACACCTCGTACCCACTTTAATCGTTTAGATTTTTCCAAATTACAACCAAACGTAGAATTGAATGTATTTATAGATTAATAAAAACATGGCTTCGTTAAAAGTTATTTAATAATTTCTAACGAAGCGTATTAATTTATAAGATTGAGATACTTAGTCCTAAACTAAAACGATTCTATTAATCAAAATACGTCTTGCATTAAAAAATAAAGGAAATATTTTTGTTTCAACTAAAAACGAATGAATTACTGTATTTCAACAATAGCCCAATTTTATTGTACAAATGCCATTATTTACTAATTGCAACCCTAAATATCAAAGGTACTCGTACAGCATAATAAAAACAACCCAACTTAAAAAATGGCAAAGTGACCGGCGCGCTGCAAACATCATTTCGTAGAAAAGAAATTTTGCACAATTCGTTAAAAAATGCAGTTTAATTAGTTTATTGCTCGCTTTCGGGTGCAAACAGTTATTTACAAATGTTACTGTGTTGTTGCTTTTTTTTTTTGTTATTGGAGGTAGCCCGGTGTCGTCCGGCCCGTTACCCATGTCCGTGGAATTAGGATGGTACTTTTTTGGGTTCGTCTTCATATTCAAACGGGATACCCTTTTTGTAATCGCCGTTTACTTTCCTTACCCTTCCTTTTGGATTTACGTAATGCGAATTAAATTGGTTTTTACAATTTATTAACAAAAATATGACGGTTTAAATACTGTGTCAAGTTGCTTCATCGTTATCTGTGGGTATTGGGTATTGTGTTGTGAGATAAGTTATACTTATATTGCCGTATCTAGCAGACCAAATAACTGGTTTAATTTATCTACTACTTATTTAACAAAATTGTCTCAGAGTCATTATTAGTAAAACGATTGCATAGACCAAAGTCGTTCGCCGTATTGGTATAATATTTTAGACACAGACCTGTGGGCCTGCGATTGGAGAGTAATTTTTTTTTTGTGAGAATCCACTTCAATAATTCGATATTTATTACATCTTGAATAGGTTTGATAGTTTAAAAACTACAATTTAAATGCATAGTTCTACAATGAAATCTTTTAAATAGAGTAGAGCAGTAACTGGGCCGAGCTCTTTGCGATAGTTATGAGATTTAAACATCTATACTTTATGAAAAAAAATACATTTTATCCTGTCAAAAACCCGGAAACCCGTTAAACAGCGGGTGAATCCACAGGGCACTCTGTGCTGAAATAAAACGTAAGTATGAGATGAGACGGGCAGGCAGCCAACGCTTCCACCACTGACCTTTGGAAGGCATCGTAACTCAGCCTTGGTTCGAGATGCCACTTTATATGACAAACGTGACAATATTTGCAAAGGTATATTGTTGTGGGACTGTTATTAGTCATACGCTTAAACTGAAAGATAATATGGTTTACGCAAAGAACTATAGCTGCAGAGTTGACCATTTTACAGATTGGATATCGATGCATGTAGCTATTAAGTAATCATTATCATCATCATCGTCATTATCTTGAAGACGTCCACTGGTGAACATAGGCCTCTCCCAGAGAGCGCCACTTTGAATGGCTGTTCGCTTCATGCATCTACTAGCTCCCGCGGCTTACAGCAGACCGTCGGTCCACCTAGTGGGGGCCGGCCAATATACGCTGCTTCTTTCGATTCGTGGTCGCCACTCGAGAACCTTTCTTCGCCATCGGTTTTCAGTTCTACGATGTGGTCTTATTTGATTATATTATTGCCAGAACTATTAATTTATAAATATGATCTATCTATTTATGACACCCCAATAGGCGGTCTGACGGTCTGGCCAAAACCTATGGATGCAGGAGGCCACCAGACGCTCAAAGTAGCGCTAGTAGTGGGCATAGATGGCGCTGTGTGAAATGTCCACACATATTTATTTTATTTATTTTAATAGCTTATGTTGCAGTGGACGTCTTTAGGCTGTTGATGATGACAATTATGATACGGCACGTTTGTCAAAAAGTCCCCAAAAATAAAAGAAGCAACTTTCCAGCCGATCAAATATTTTCTCCATTGAAACACCCAAACATTTCGATAAAATTAATTACTTCTTTAAAGCAGTAAATAAAATACTGATATTGATATCCTCATACATATTATAGTTTATCTCTTGTATCAAACTTTCTAAGTAAAGAGATCACGGCCCAAGTGACATTGTGAACCGTACGTAGATTGTGGGCCGAGAGGCAGTAGACGTTGTGTCTAAGGTCATTCGGGTAAGAAGACTGTTGAGTTTTATTATTATTTGTGACACAAATAATAATGAAACTCAAAACTTATTTTAATTTTTAACATCATAAATTAAATATTTGAAAAGTTAGAGCGTTGCCCGATTGATGTGAATGAAATGCGAACTTCTTCGTTTGTAGAAGTTTGTTAAAAGAGAATAAACGCTATTCGTTTGTCAGAACTTCTAATGAATAGACAGCTTTTATTTTAATGAGTCATAATAGTAAGGAAAGCTTCTACTTACAGTTTTGTGCTCTAGCTGGATCACTGTAATCAATCACACAACAGAGAATGGTAATAAATATGTTTTTTTGTTGTTGTTCCCCCTGTTATACCTCCGACATTGCTCGGAGACATTTTCAGGCCGAACATATTGCTTATGCTGTTTAATTTTTTTTGTTAATCAGCCCGGACAATATAAATCCGTCTTTTATTTATCAATACATACAGTATACTATATTACTTATAATATTTATAATCTTCAATTACCTACTTAACTTTAATAAACTATAGGTATAGGTACTACAATACGTAATAAATATCTCTTATGACTCTTCAGTAGAACAATCTCCATTGTTTTCTCCACGAATTCACATCTGTAACAAATTAAAAACATTAGCATATAAATACATGACCATTTAAGTTAATACCTTAACCTCTTTGGCCGGTCGCCTCCCTTACTAAATGGTATTTTTCTAAAATAAATCTGTTTCACCAATAAATCCCGGGTCGAGATTAGATCTATACATCTCAATTTTACAATAAATTCATTGGTGTCGCAGTCCACCGCTGGGCAAGTATTTATTGAGCCGAGTACCTAAATACGTCGCTTTGGAGATAATAGAGTATTGAGTAACGGTGCTTTCCAGATTATTTATTGGTGAAGAAACAGGTTGGGCTCTTGGGCTATGTCCTTTATATTTTGTGTGAGGGTTCAGGACTAGAAATTAGTAAAAATGTGTTTCGCATTCACTCCCTTTTGTTTTTATGCAACAGTATAGCTTGTTGATAGTTTAATCAGTGTTTGATAATGCAACCAAAAAATATGGCCACGTCCCAACTTGGCACGGTTCTAACTTGGCATGGAAATCGTCACAATGGAAACGAAACAAAGCAAATATTATGGTTGATATCTCAGAAGACCAAGATAGGCCTCCCCCATAGAGCACCACTGCCCGGCTACTTGACTTCTGCATCCATCGGCTCACCGCAGTTTTGACCAGGAGGGCAACCACAACGTCTTATAACATTATTACTTCAATCATACATTTACAAATGACATAAAAGTTAGAATACTTTAATGTTGCAGAGCCAGAGCAGTTTTGATGACGTCAAGTTAAATCGTTCACTCAAATACAATTGTCATGTCATACCTTTATGCTGACGTGCGACAGTGATAACGCCATATAAAAATGTAGGCATCTCGCGTTCACACGCAGGAATACTTTATTAGTTCATGGTACGAATTCGAACAATATTATTGTAACATTGAAATAATAATGCCATGAAACATGATGGTTTTGTATTAGCTTGTGGTAGCCCAGCAGGTCGTCAGTCAACCTAAAGCAGGTTTCAGTTGAAAAAATTGCGTTTTTTTCCTTTTTTACGTCCACAAAATCAATGTCTGACTGGAACGATCATATTTGACATCGCCTTGTCTGGGTAAGAAGTGGCTAACACTGGAATTCATAGTCGAGGTGGGGGCTCCTCTAGAGGATGAATCAGGTGCTGTGCGGCAAATTCTAGCTTTATGCATTTCATAAACAAAAGCAGCCCCCAATCTGGCATGATGGGTGACATTTTAGCGTCAAAATGACACTCGACAGAATTTTCAAAGACAACTTGATTGAAATCGTAGAGTATTTAATTAAATTGCTTTTCAGTTAGGAGTTTCTCCAGCAATTGTTTATGAAAGTGAAAGAAGAATGATTCAGCATTTCACCTCTAGGTAAAAGTGGAATGATAGATTTTGGGGGGTTTTTTAACCTTTGTTTATGAATACCACTGATAATGTAGTGGCGTTCTTAGTTTTTTAAGCAGCGACTGGAACCCACCCCTTGTTGGGTCAATTTGAGGGTTCAACACTTCAGAATTCTACTCAACTGCAATGAAGTACATGAATTTGTAATCGTTTTTCCAAAAATATTTACGGAACGCTAAACCTTCTATCTGGTAGTTCACGGAGGTACGTTATCGCACTCACACCGCTACAATACATTTAGTGGTTGTTAATACATTGGACGGTTAGAGAACCAGCGATTTATGTGAACGCACCACATACCACATGTATGATTTACAACCTGTTGGTCTAACACTTTGTTGCTTTCATTTTTTTACAGACATTGGCTTGGCGATGGTATGACTTAACTCTTAAACTCTCAGCGACTCGGTATCGAACACGAATGCATTGTTATGCTGACAACCGATGGGGAAGAAAGTTTCTCGAGTGGCGACCACGAACCGGAAGACGCAGTGTTAGATGGACCGACGATCTGGTGAAAACCGACGGGAGACGATGGATGCAGTAGGCGAGCAGCCCCTCAAGGTGGTGCTCTCTGAGAGAGGTCTATGTTCAGCAGTGGACGTTTTCAGGCTTTTGATGATAATGATGATGATATATTATTATTCTATTGTCATCTCAAATACTGGATATTTGATCCAAGGTGTGTTGGCAATTATCCTCTGGACCCCTGCACCAATAACCACTCAAACTCAAGTGTATGAAACAATTTCAAGTTATGTATAAAATTTGCAATCGCCACAGACAACCATATACTTTATACAGTAGTTTAAATTAAATTAATAAATAAATAACGCCCAACGATCACTTACATACATCCTGAACCCTAACTAGGATTTCCTGTATCAAAGGACCCAGGAACTACGAGGACCATCACACCACCCAGACACAGAACAAATATTTGCGGCTTTTTTTTCTGTGCACAAATACTTGTCCTGTCGCGGGAATCGAACCCGCTGCCTCCGGGTTATGAGTCGTCCTGCTCACCCCCACACCACAGAGGCTGTCGAATAAAACAGGTAACAACTGACCAACTCAAACATCAGTCAAAAAGTACATCTCACTTCCGTTACAACCCCATCAAAAGTAACACAGCACGTGGTCACAATCTGAGGAAACAGTTATCACTTTTTATTCACAAAGAAATAGATTAACGAAACAAAACCGCCTTTAACCGCAATTCTCGAAAACAAGGACAAAAAAGGGTAAGTGAGACTCCTTTTTGTTTATTTTAATCTGCTAAACATAGGGGTGGCTACCCCGTGGCGACATTGTTTCGTCTCGATTCATTAACGTTGGGCATAATCGTGAGAAGTTCACTTGGGATGTGCTTTAGATAAATTGTAGTTTGTTTTTTTAATAGATAGATAGATAGATAGAGAACTCTTTATTGTTTCACAAATAAAACATACAAATAGGAATACAATAACATTTACGTACTAGTGTAACAATGGGCGGTCTTATCGCTGACAGCGATCTCTTCCAGACAACCTTTGGATGGACAGTATCAGTAGAGAGAATAAACGGCGGTGCAAAACAATTTAATAGATAAAGGAAATACAGATAAATAACTAAATACTCAAATATATAAAAAATAAATAAAAACTTTTACGTAATTTGGTACTGATAAATATACCTACATCCAAATACGTATATACACTATAATACAATAAACTAATACATAATTTAAAAATGATGGGATAGTAGCAGTAAATAATAAATAGCAGCAATTGCAACGACAGATAATAATGATGCACCATACTTTTATATTTTAATCATCATTTTATGACAATTTTTTTTTCATAAGTTGTCAATGGTAATATATCAGTAATACCACAGATCTCAGAAAGTAAGCTCAGCACAAGACACTTGGCATTTGTCAATAACCGGCCAAGTGCGAGTCGGATTCGCTCATGAAGAATTCCGTACCATTATTTATAAAAAGTGTCACACAAAACTTTATATTTTAGAGTTTCGAAATGCACTGCAACTGGAAACTGACTTAACTCGTCACACAGTTCTTTTACATAAAATCAATAACGTTGACTGTGACAACTTTATTCACTTTCCAAACCAAGTAAATACAAGTATGACATAATTTATCAATGTAGTTTATGCCATGCTGAATCAAATGCAAATTCCCTGATGGAAAACTGCTGCGTCTTTCATCCCAGACGGAAATGCCCCGACGACCCTCATGCTCCCAGACGTATCTTCTTCTCGTATCTCAATAATAAATACTATTTAATAAGAAGTTATTAGTCAGTCGTGATTAAACGCGAAAATCTTCCCACTCGCTAAATTAGTCATTTAGATAATGTAACCGTTAACTTTATTGAATCACCCGGGAGTCCGAGCTTGTTGCGACGGTGTTGCAGGCGGGCGTTTTATAATGCTATCAATATTTAAAAGTAACCGGCCAAAAACGAGTTGGACTCGCGCACGAAGGGTTCCGTACCATTATCTATAAAAACGAGCAAAAAATCACGTTTGTTGTATGGGAGCCCCCTTAAATATCTCATTTATTCTGTTTTTTTTTGTGTTTGTAACTAGCGGGAATTGAAATAAATTAAGTCATCATCATCATCATTAACAGCCTGAAGACGTCCTCCCCCCGGGAGCGCCACTCAGAGCGGCTGCTCGCCTCCTGCATCCATCGGCTCCCCGCGGCTTTCACCAGGTCGTCGGTCCACTTAGTGGGGGGCCGGCCTACGCTGCGTCTTCCAGTTCGTGGTCGCCACTCGAGAACCTTTCTTCCCCATCGGTTGTCAGTTCTACGAGCGATGTGGCCTGCCCATTGCCATTTCAACTTGCTAATCCTAAGAGCTATATCGGTTGAATAAAATCAGTGAAAATTTCAAATGCCCAACTACTATTTCAAATCTTGAGATACAGTCTGGTGACAGACGGACAGTAGAACCTCAGTAATAGGGTTCACTTTAACTTTTCGGTATAGAACCCTAAAAAAACGTATTACGTAAAAAATAACAGTCACCTACATTCTGATTGTTAATAATTTTGTTTGACAATGAAAGAAAAAATTTGTGTGGCGTTGTGTGAAAAGTCCACAGTTTTTATTTATTTATTTTATAAGTATTGTTAAATTGTGGCCAGTGCTATTTCACACTAAATAAGAGTCCCAACAAAGTTATGTGCTTATTTTGTATGTATTTAAGAAATAATTCTTTAAGCTATATATGTAGTTTAGGTACCAGAGATTTACCTGATTGTTAATAATTTAGTCAGATATCAATAAATAGCATGTTTCTAAAATGATTCTATGTGATTACTTATAATAATCAGTATCTGTAGATTATGTCGAGCCTTTATTCTTAATGTTTCTTAACCTTTTTATTAATATAAAGTAAGCGCTTCGGTGAAATCCAACTGCATTTTTCCCGCTCGTCTGCCCCACGCAAAAGCCGCGGTGTTCCACAGGGCTCCATTCTAATCCCGTACCATTACCATCTTGACACTTATCCCGCACGCCGGCTAAAAGACTAAAATATTTTGATACAATCGCTCGCAGATAAATGCTGTCGATTTATCAAAGGGACTCTTACGCTTTATCCGATCATGGCCTGATAATATCCCATTGCTACTTTATCTTAAGATTATCACTGACGTCTTTATTTAGACGTATAATTTTTGATTCTTTTGTTAGTATTAGATTAATTCGGTTACTTTTGATACTGTTACGTTTGTCTGGTCTTAATGTGTTGCGATTAATCTATGACGCGACAGATAGCATCACCTTCGAACTGGTTCGAAGATATAAACGTATCTTCATGGTTTTCACATCCTTTTTTAAATGATTCAGATTTTTTAAACTGTCATCTCTGGAACGGTTGTATTATTGATTGATTCGATGGAAATTGGATCTTATGAATTGAAAAACAAAGTTCAAATGTAACGTTAGATATTGCGATTTTTATCAGTTATCGAACTTTGATATCAGAGTTCGTCATGTTTTCTTTTATATTTGAATAAATTAAGGAAAGTAACGGGGTTTTTATAGCAAAAACTATAGCTTAACTGTCTTTTCATCATCATCATCATCATCATCATCATCAGCCTGAAGACGACCACTACTGAACATAAGCCACTCCCAAAGAGCGCCACTTTGAGTGGCTGCTTGCCTCTTGCATCCGTCGGCTACCCACGGTTCTGACCTGGTCGTCGGTCCACCTAGTGGGGCGCCAGTCTACGCTGCGTTTTCCAGTTCGTGGTCGCCACTTGAGAACCTTTCTTTCCCAACTGTCAACTGTCTTTTCACCGTGCATTATAACAGTGTGGATGGTATTGGTATGGTATTATTATTTTGTTGCACCATAAAGCTGCATATTAATTCTTTATACATTTTTGACGATATTTTCTATTTTCAAAAGCTTTTGTAGGGACAAAAGCTTCTGAAAACAGCAAAAATATACTAGTTGTATTGTATCTATGAAAATATACTACTGGTGGTACTGGTGGACAAACTTTGCAGAATGGTTCTAACCTTTCTGCAAAGTTAGTCTATATAGGTAGGTACCACCACTCTGCCAGTTATTTTGCCGCCAAGCAGTGTAGTGTGCAAGCACTACCGAGTTCCAGATTGAAAGGCATTGTAGCTAGTGAAAATACTGGGCCTATCTAGTTCTGATTACTAGACTGTTTGATGTCTCAGGATGACGTGCGCAGTGCAGTGTCACGCAAAACTTTATTATTTTAAAGTTCCGAGTGACACTGTAACTGTTATCGTATTCATGGTTCTCCGGGCCGTGGTTCTCGGGGATCGTGGTCCTGCGGTAGTAACCCTTATGGGGGGCCGACTCGCTTAACATCATGTGAACGACTTCGGTTCACGTCATTCTTTCTCATAAGAAAATATAGAGCTATAAAAATGACGGACCTTTTGCCTCTCACTTGCCACACCTTTAAGATGTCACAAGATTTAGATGCATCATTAGCAAAAAAACCATTACCCATCTTTGCGTTCGAAAGCAGAACGGTAATAAATGTATCTATAAAACGGCTTTCTACGTAATTGTATCAATGTCAATACTCCATTTATGTTTCGATGATGGTGAATAAATTATTTTTATTGCAACGAGGCTATTAAACTATAAACCTTTTCATGGGTTTGCTCGCATATGTCCTACTCTATACATTTTTTTAAAGTTAGTTATGAAACTTCGTAACAGTGTATGACTTCACAACAATGTAGGTACGATAAACTCAAACTTCGTTATGGTAAATTGAAAAACAATATATCATCATTAACAACCTGAAGACGTCTACTGCTGAACATATAGGTCTCCCCCACATAGCGGCAGTTTGAGCGGCTGCTTTCCTCTTGCATCCAATCGGTTCTCGGCAGTTTTGATAAGATCGTCCACCTAGTGAAGGACCGGCCTACGCTGTACCCTCCAGTTCGTGGTCGCCACTCGAGAATATTTTTTTACAACGGTGGTCATCTCATCTTGCTAATTCTAAAAACTATATCGGTCACTTTAGGTCTGCTGCGGATTTCTTGTTTTCGGATTATTTTGGTTATTAATATTACTGAAATTTTGGCAGTGATTACAAACATTCATGCATACTTTCATGCCATTAATTAAAATAGTCTTCCAGCTTTAACAAGATTGCGATCTTTGAGTGAGTACCAAACTGTATCAGATAAGTTTCAGGAACGATGTTCCTACAACTATCTGAAAGTCTTGGGATTTTGGCAAATTAAAAAAAAAATAAACTTGGGAACTTTGTAAAATGCCACTTTAGGTGCTTATAATAGGGGGTTTTCCATAAACAACACGCTAGGCAGGCGTCTTGGTGATCGCAGAATCGAGAAAAGTGACGGCTCCTTGGATATTTTCTTAGTTCTTACCCGCACTGCGGGAAGATATAGAGTTGTCCTATTCTCGCAGCAGGACCACACAGCAAAGAAACCTTCAGTTGGGCTAAATATTAATCTACTTATTTGAAAAGACAAGAAAGGCGATGCTAGATGCACCGTGGTTTAGTGTATAGACACCGGTACATCATCAATACATTTTGATGCTCCGCTTTACATTCAGTCTGACGATCCCAATAATTTAATTATTGAATCGATTATAAGGTAGCCGAAGCCACTTTATGGTCGACATTCAATTTTATTATGTCTTATTAATGTTTATAGTTTCTATTAGTGTTACAGTTTTAATTAGTACAGATTTATCATCGCCAAGGGCATCGCCTCGTTTTATATTAAGTTGTATTTAATGAACGCGTAAGTTGGTTTTCTTATTATATCTACTTTCACCGTTGGCTTGTCGGGTATTAATTAACGTTTTGTAATTAAAACTTTGTGCGAATGTAAATCAATTAATTTGTCGGTTAAGAGTTGATTGCAAATTATGTTTGTTTACTAACGCTGCTTTGAGGGCTGAACAATAAAGAATAATGACAAACATTTTCTTCAAGATAAAAGTAGCCCTTATAACCTATTATACTAACTACTTTAAGTATAATATACCCTAAAAATATAAATACTTAAGATACTTAATTAATTAAATCAAAACTAAAATAAACTGTCTAACTATCTATCTACTTACCTATTTTGTTTTAAAAATACTTTAAACGATAGGTAGGTGTTTTAGTATTATTTCTCTCGCTAGGTGGCATTGGGGATGGTTTTGCAAAAAGTTGTGCGAGACCAAATAGGCTTTTGTTAGCTGAACGAAGTACTCTACTGTCATGATAAACGTTTTTAATAGTACTTACAGGGTCCTAAGCCGCGGGGCGGGGTACTTGTGTGATGATAAAGTTTAAAAAATAAACCAGACTATACGCGACCGCCATCTCTTGATGGTGAGTGAACTAAACTAACAATTCTTAAAGGAAACTTACTCATTATTACGGCAGTTCCCTCAGATGTCATATAAATGAAATCCCATACAATACCTAAGACCTGTGATTGTGCCGTGCGAACTGCGCGGCTCCTTGACCGTGTGCTCAAAGTGAACGTGTGTGGAACTTCCACCAGAACTACACCATAAGGAACTATAGTTATTTGTTATACAAGGGTGCAAGTTTGGTTTTTGGCGCGAGTACTTGAATTGAATCCTGAGCGTAGCGAAGGTTTCAAAGGTACGAGACGCAAAAAAACTTTGCTGCCGAGTGAAACACACAACTTTTCACCTCACTACAGCGAGGAAATATCAAGAAAAACGGCTTCGAATCAGAAAATATATTGAAATAGAAATAGATAAAGGTTCGAATTTAAAAACAGTTTTCACGCTAGCGTTTAAAATGCCTTTTTGCACCCAGGTTTTGAATGTCAGAGAGAATCTTTCTGTGAGGTGAAGTGCCAGTGGGGTGAAAAATAAATTATAACAAAAGTATCAATGTGTCATTAAGCTATGCAATCACGTGAAATTGTAACCAATAGAAACACAACTCTGTATGGGTTTGACAGTTTCAATACGAAGTTAATGTGCATTTTAAATTTTCAAATTTGAGTTAGAAGACGTCCACTGCTGAAACTCCTCTACAGAACACCACTTTGAGCTGTTTGTCTCCTGCATCCATCGGCTTTTCACGAGATAGTCTACCTATTAGACGTTGGCTGGCCTACGCTGCGTCTTCCGGTTTGTAGTCGCTATTCGAGGCCCTTTTATCCCCTTCGGTTGTCAGTTCTAAAAGCGATGTGGCCTACTCATTGGCATTTCAGCTAGCTAATTCTAAGAGCTATGTCGCTCACTTTGGTTCGCCTGCCAATCTCCTCATTTTGGATCTTATCTTGCAGGGAAACACCGAGCATTGCTCTCCATAAAAAAGAAATACTTACCATAATATTTCATAACATTATTCATACCATCATGCCATCATAGATATTTTTAATCATGTCATGATACACCATTGACACAGATAAACTACTTAGTTCGGTCCAGTTAATACAAAGGCGCATAAATCACTCTTCATACATAAAAAGTGCGATTTCCATACACTTGATTGTTTGCCAATTAGGACAAATAGTATGTGTATGATTTGTATGGTAGCGATATGTGATAGCCATAGCTCATACATTGTTATTATGGTCCACAGATTGAAATGAACTGGTAGATGGAGCAAATGGTCTAAAAAGTGACGATGTTAAAAGTAATACTAAATAGCTAAATCCACTTAATGCATTCTTGAGTAGCGTTCAGAAAATTAACAAAAAATTATTGATTGAACGTGACCACATACTATCCATTATAATCCTTATCCCTAATCGCTGCTAGTACTTATAGAAATATGATGAGAAATGTTAACCGTTTATTTGTTTGTGTCACTTTCTCATCGAATGTTTGGTTTAGGATGACATTTTGCATACAGATTAAATATTTATAAATTAACGTAAATGATTTCCTTATTAGTGGCGTCTTTTATTATCGGAAGCCAAGACTCACTTTGGGTAGTTGCGCCATCCTAGTTAGTTTTAGTTAGTTAGTTGATTTTCTTATTGAAGTAAGTATAGGAAAACAGAAAAAGAACGAGGGGCATCTCTAGCAAGAAATTAACGGTAATATAAATAACATGATAATTTAACGCGTAAGTAAGGCTTGCGCGTTCTTACAATGTGTAGCCATTTAAAATGAGTCAACCTTACCCTGTGCACTGACTTGCATGTAAGTACCTTATCATATTAATAACTGTTCTGCGACGGCTATAAAATAATAGAGAAATTCAAAGTATTTATTTGTGGAAAGGAACTTACGATTGAGCTCCTGTATAAGCCATTTTAATCTAATCTTTAAGAGCTGTGTTATGAATAGTTAAAGATTATGAGGGACATAAAAATTATGTTCTTTGATAACTTGGCCTGTAAGATCTGGATCGGACTGGTTTAAGCGTTTACAAAATGGAAAATAGGAAACTTAAGGGTTCTAGTAAAGGATTATTTATTTCTCAAAAAGATATAACCTAAAAGGTTCTCCCTCCCGCGCATTAATATTGATTGATAATCTATTAAGCTCAATGATTTAAGTTAAATAGTTTTCTCTATAAAAGCATGGAAATTTTACACAGAGTTATTGTAGCTTGAAACTAAGCCGAAGTTTTTTGAATTTTTAAGTTAACTATTATAAATAAGGAAAGCGGAAAGTTTATTTACAGAAATATAAAGTAAACTGTTTGGTTCTGTGGCTTTTAAGTCGAAACGGCTAAACCAAATTGTGCATACGGATCGCTTAAAATATCGCAATGACCATAGAATATTTTTTCCAGAAAAAAATCACACTGTAAGACGGGAAAATAGCATATAATTTTATTTTTAATTACCTACGTAGAAAATAATAATATTATTATATAATACCCCCACAGAGAAACAACCTTTTCAATATTCTCGATTTCCATTAGGATTTTTTTAAATTATATTTTCTTTTATTTACAATATTGAGCAGGATACGATTTCGTATTTCTATTTTGCTTTAGTTTCTTATTTTGAGTGCGCCATCTATACTTTTAATTCTAGTCTGTGGTAATATTTGTATAGAGCAAGATTATTATGCTAGACTTAGCTAAGTGACCTTAACCGAACCGGGACTTACCACTATGTTGGACCTGATCACCGCAATAAATATTCTATGACCTCTGTACCTCCTCAAATCATCATACGGTTTCGATTCCCTCCTAGAGTTTCCTTCTATAACAGATACCTAAGATGTTAGGCCTTAAATGTCAGTCTAGTGCTCATTACAATAAAACCTAGGCTTTAGTGAGACTTTGATATGTCAACTGAGCTCAGTCTAGAAATCTTTGCTATATGATCATGTTTATTGATACCATCTTCAAGATGCCACAGAAGGCAAGCTACAGAAGGCAAACTGCCCCCATCGTCTTCTTTATCCCAATATAAATAAAAATAAATGAAATAAATGTGTGTGGACATTTCATACAGCACCATCTAGCCCAAACTAAGAAAAGCTTGGACTATGAGAACCAGATAATAATTGATATAATACTTAGATACTTTTTTGTTTATTATATTATGATTATTTACACGTACAGCAAAACAATTTGAGTCCGACTATTTCTATGACTACCAATCTCATTAAAAAAAAAAAAATTTTTAATTTTTTTTTGTTTTAATTACAGACAGAATACAAATATAACCCACACACAGAACAAACATCTATGTTCATCACACAAAATATTTGTCCTGGGTAGGAATCAAACCCACAGCCCTCAGGTCAGAAGGGCCAGTGTTAGGACACAGATATTAAAATAGTATAACGTTAGGATATGGGATTTCTTGGGAAAAAGTGTTGGCCATAATCTACTACACTGGCCAAGCCCGGTCCGGGTTGGTGGATGACATTATTATGTTTAGTGATTTTTGGTCATGTGTTTGGGAGCAGGTCCACCCTATTATCTTCCCCTGGCTGCCGTAAAAGCCAAGGGACTATCCAGGGGTTGGGCAGCAGCATGCTCCTCGTTAAATCTGCGATCACCAAGCCGCCTTCCAAGTGTGTGGTGATTATAGGAAAGCATAATAATATGGCAAAAATATGATATTAGCTACTGGCAACACTACCTACTACAAAAAAGCATCCATTTCAAATCCCGCTATAAACTAATTTTTTTTCTTATATTTTGGCTCCACACATAGTGTATTTAGCCAGTATTGTAGTTTTTCATCATGTTAATAGAATATTTCACGTAAAGTCAAGTCTTAGTCATAGTCTAGTCTAAGTGAAGTAGTCATATTCCAGTCTAAGTCATGCTCCAGTAAAGTGGTGGCAACTTTACTTATAAACTGATTGGTAGATTAGAAAAAGTGAAGTTTGTTTTCTTCACTAGCTATGCACTAACAAGATGATATTTAAAAGACGATATCATCTACATGTGTGCTGTGCAAACAGGCCGATTTGTTGCAATATTTAAATGTTCTTAGGCGGCCATAACGCTCGGCCGTTTATGCAATTCAAGCTTAGATAGGGATGTGGTAAAGTCATCGATAACTTTTTAAGTATAATAAGCAAAAGGTTTATATGGATATCTATAGCTACTGGCTAGAAGCAGCTATGGCTTTTTTCGTATATTTATGAACACCTTGATTAACAAAATTAATAATAACAATTTAAAAGATTGGTGTTTTAATTGCATTGGTAATAATTTATTGTGATCTGTAATTATTTCTTTTTTTTTAACTAAGTATATCAAACAGAGTTGCATTAAGTGACAACTTAAAACCGAAAATGCTTTTCATTAAGGAATTAATTATCAAAAAGGTATGCTTCCATTTAGTTGTGCAGTGTTTCTAAACGTCCCGATTTCGTTAGGGTGTCCCACTTAAAGTCTAAAGTTTATTGTGCCGTGGGACAAAAGATAAATTAGGCCAACTGCGGAAGACAACTACTTATTTATAATAAAAAAAAAAAAAAAAAAAAAAACAATGGTATGTCCTGGCAAAAAATCGTTACTTATTATATAATATACTCCCAACATTCATAATTTAGTTTCCTTATTGCCATTGATAGACAGTGAAGTGAAAATGGGATATCACAGTTTAATTTGTCTAAATGTCTCATTACATTTTTATTACCTATCCAATTATAGCAAACTATTCCAGTCTAAACTACTTTGTCAAAAAATATTTATCAGCGATGACTCGAGAGTTTCATCACAAGTGTGTGCAAAAACGATTTTGGTTTCTAAATTATAATAAAAATTGACATGAAGATTATACAGTAATGCTAGCTCAAATTTTAATGAGTGTATCGTGCACTTTTTGTTACACTTTACAGTTGGTTTAAAAACCGTGACAATAAGTTAAAGGTTATACCATATGTCAGATAACTATTATCTGATCATGTAAAATTAAGAGTCATCGTACTTTTGCAAAATGCTTGTTTTATCAGCATTACTATACTAGGTTTTGATCGTTTTGGTTGTGGTATTTGATACAATGAGTTTGATCCATTTAAAATTATTTTCGTAACAATTCTCTACGTATAATTATGTATTTATGTATTATGACGCCCCAATTAGTATGTTCTTTATATATCTATATACTTGTGATAAAGTAACATTGTCATGTGCTACAAATGTACTCAGATTTAGACGCCGACTAAGTTAAATTCCGGTCGTGACCAAGTTTTGTGTTTGGTTTACGTATTGGTCATTCAGACATACCATCAGGAAACAACACAGAGTATGGATTTAACAGTTTTAATTTCATTGTTATTATAGAAATATTCAAATTAGGAATATTTTTGATACTGCATTGCATTCAAGGTCCCGTGGTCTTTGCACTGGATCCTTCAAATAATTGCAAAAAAAAAAATAGGTTTTATTTTTTTCAAACATCGCGATAGGTAAAATAAAATTTTAGAGCCTTCTGATTTAAAATGTCACACGAGAAAACGAGACGGAACATTTAAAACACTGATTTTAAGCGGCGGTTATAAGAAAGGCCCTTAATGTTAGCTCTTTTGTAACTCCCATCTCTAGTCTTAATTAATAGGGCTATAAGACTACTACGAGGTCTGTGCCCGGTCGGCGGCGCGGCGGCGCGACGCAGTGTGTCGTGGTAGATAATTACGGTCGGAGCATTCATTTCCTTAACTATATCTACTAAGTATTAACTAGGTAATGTTGAGGGAAAAAACGTGAATACAATTTTTATTTAAAATTTATAGGCACAGCATTTGACCACTGCCTCACCTCATGGTTCTTAAGTGATGACGCGGCCTAAGATGGTGCATGCTTGCCTAGTAGATACCTGTTCACCCTTGACTTGAAGACACCCAGGTTAATCTGGAAACAAGGACGACGGCAAGGTATTCCACTCATTTGCTGTAGGTACGCACTAAAAGCAAGTTCATATTAAAAGCAGTAATATTATAGAACGTCAAGATCACTATTGATATAAAAATAATATGATATGATACAATTTATTGCGTAATAATTTCAATCGTGTGGTCCCGGTTATGAATAGGACCACCCCATCTCTTCCCGTGGGTGCCGTAAAACTTGGCTAAGCCGCCTGCCAAGCGTGGTGACTGGTGATTATGGCAACCCCCCCCCTTATGACAAAAGTGGTGCTCTCTGGGGGAGGCCTATATTCAGCAGTGAACATCTACGAGCTGATGATGATGAATTTAATGCTTATAATTAATGCTTATACCAATAAAACGATATATTCATGAATTATTATACTTTTTCCAAGTGGAACCGGCAGGGCGGGAATAGAACCACCCTTTTCCTTCCCGTGGGTGCCTAAGGGAATTGCAAAAGTGCCAGCATTTTCCTTGGTACATTACCGGACGGGCCCGATAGCTCAATAATTGGTAGCATCCCTGCCTTCTGAACCGAGGGCTGTGGGTTCGACTCCTACCCAGGCCAAAAATTTGTGCAATGAACATAGATGTTTATTCTGCGTCTGGGTGTTATATTGTATTCTATGTATGTATTTACAAACAAAAAAGTATATAAGTATTATATCAGTTATCTGGTTCCCATAGTACAAGCTATGCTTAGTTTGGGGCTAGATGGCGCTGTGTGAAATGTCCACATATATTTATTATTTATTAATTAAAATCTTTTCCGATCACTAAAACGCCTGGCATGCGTGGTGGTTTTGGCAAATTCGCCAATATTTTAAAGGCTTTAGTTGACAGATCTAAAGCTCCTAAAACTGTTGCTGTCCTTGTCAAATAGACGGCAATGTAAAAGCCGGATATATTGTTAGCATTATTAAAACTGTCAACTAAAGCCTTCAAAATTACTATTAGTAGGTAAGCCAAAATAGCGTTTTATGGGAACGCACATTTTAAATAGTGTTAGGGGTTAGGTATGTGTGTAATTTGAACTTGTTACTGACTTTTTAGTGCAAAGGAAGTAGTGTTCTTTGACAACAACGGCTATATACATAGGTATTATAATATTATAATTTATGATAATAATAATATCGAAGGCCCGTAGCAGTGATTCTTCCGCAATGCCTGCGCTTAGCAACACCTAATTTCAACAAAAAATACCCAGGTTTAGTATTCAAAATATAATCACTAAGTTATGCAAATAATGTCATTTTATAAATTCAATAGTAACAAAAACGCTGACTATAATTTGTGCTAAATAATGTGATATTTAAAACAATAACCCATTTATTTTTAGTTTATGTTTAAATGACCTTTTGCATTGTTCTTATTATCTACATCTGCTTCACTTGTATCCCACATTTGTATAATTTTAATATCATTCAGTCTTTAAATATTCACCACTTATAAGTCAAGTCCATCTATAATCTTTACCTATATAAAATTGTCTTATGATTATAGTCACTTAAGTTTAAAAGATTCCGCACTTCAGCACAGTCTAGTAATAAGATTCAAAGACAGTGAAGTCATACAAGTCTCATTTGCCCAGTAACTTCACCGTCTATTCTCAGGTATTTCAATAAACAGTTTAATTGATTGAACTACTAGTCAGGTATCTATTCACTGTAGTTCAATGTAACAGGACAATTGATTGAACTAAAGAGACTCATTAGTTCAATTGAAAAAATAATTTAACTACTGATAAGTACTCATAAGCCAAATTATTGCTTATTAGAACAAAATTATTACCTTTAAACCTAGACTCCATAGTAGTGCTAAATATCTGGCAATGCGGAAGTACCTACAGATGATGTCTTGCAGAAAAGTCCTACGATGTAGAAAAACTAATGTATAATTATTTATTTAATAATTTATTCGCGGAATTAGCAATCGCTGTTATAAAGTTAAAGCACCTGAACTAAAGTCACATAGAAACTTTTACAAAAATGTAATTTCTTCCCGTGACCAAAATGCTGGCACTTATTTGGCTCAACGCATCAGCATTGCAATTCTACGAGGCAATGCTGCCAGCATGTTGGGTACGCTACCTACCGGCAGTGGGCTGGAGCATTTGGACTGTCTATAGGCCATCGCGGTCTATTATACAGTCCATATGTTCTTTGTAGTAGGTATAGTGTAGCTAGTTAGTGTGTAGTTTAGTTGTTTTAGTTTAGTTTTTATTATTGTAGTAGTTAGCTTGAGTAATAAAGGCATATTTCTTAAGTATTTATATTTTTATTAGTTTTTTTTTGTCGACAGTATTATAATGATTAATGTCATCATTTTTGTGTGCTTATGCTAACTGCCAACGGGTTTGTAAGCGTTTTGACCCCGATATCGGTATTATATTACTGTAAGCTAAACTGCGATATTAAAATCGATTATTTATTCGATATACTTACTTCGCAATCGATACCCTACGACCATATTCACACCTACACTATCATCTTTTCCAATCCCCCTTGATTCCTATCGATAATCTATTTTAAATTTTATACTATTACTGCATAGAAATGTGCTATCACTATGATAAAATATATGTATCGATATTTGATTTAAATATTTGAGCTCTTTAAAGCTGAAGATTAGAATCAAAAGAAGTTACCATGTTGTGTTAGATATAAAACAGGTAGTGAACTGGCTAATGCGTGTAAAATTATAATTTTGTATAATCAATTTGAATGAGTCTGATAAAATCAATTAATGGTAATAAAAACGTGTTGTATAGCCAGAACTATTAAAAATTTAATTCATACGATCGACTTTTAATGACTGAAAAATGGTGGCATGTTTGTGCAATTGATAAATATCGCCTTTTTATTATTAATACTGGATATTTTACTTCTTATCGTGTAGGAAAGTGGGCAGACCTGATGCCACAATTTGTAGACTGCTCAAAGCTTTTAGCTAAAAGCTGCAAAAACTTTACATGGCTGAATAACTATTTTCTTATAACAACAGCGGATCGCTTTTAATGATGTTGTTCGGCTGTCCAATAGTATTAATAAAGTAATCAACCAATTAATTCAAATCCCGATATGGGACAAATTTTTCCTTTTAAAAGTTTGAGTTTTTGAATCTGTCGCAGATGAGAAGTTATATTTGACTATCTATTTTATACAATAGTTCGGATTCTTAGTAATCACAGCGTATATTAAAACATACGTATTTAAATGATGTATGTATTTCTCATCGCGTGTTAGCACGCCACCGATTCATTTACAAATTGCTGAGATTTGATTTCAAAATTTTGCATAGCCCAAATTCTTTGCACGGTTCCCACATTTCTTTCTCACGTAAATCAATTTTCAAATTTGAAATATTGAACAGTTGCAGTATGGGAAGTTCAGTCAAATTAACTTTAAAGTTGTAAACGCCACTACGCCATTTATAACATACGGACCTACAGATGACCTATACTGCTATTTTGTAAGCGTATTACTTTCAGTTTTTTTTGCTCATAATTATTTTTCACACAGCGATTTGTGATTATGACATTTTTATGTTAAATTACATTTTATTGCCTTTACGTACAAAATAAATGAGCTTATAGTAAAGGGTTTTATTTTATCGTTAATTTTGTGTACCCAACTCATTGTTTTCTCATCCCTAGTGCCTGAATGGACTAAACGGTATGGAGTACTTCTTACAGTTAACATATTGGTTTGATAACTTTAGGTTTGTTCCTTTTAATGCCAATAACTAATAAAAATAAAATATCTTTTTGTTTGGCTAGCATGGCAACATTAGCAACAGCTAATACGCATGTTACGTATGCTAGTGTGCGTGAGATATCATAAATTGCTGTTAACGTCCTTTACTATTTCTTTCACTAGCGCTATGACTAATTACTAAATAAACACGTATTCATGTAATCCTTTCACGGTATTTGATACGCGATCGGATATATTTGATCGATGGAAGTTGAGCTGAAGCGAAGCTAAACTGATTTACATGTTTTACACGTTGGTTTTAGGGGTGATTCTGTACGCAGATTTAAAAAATTGACAAGTTTGCTTTTTGCTGATAAGCTATGAACAAATTAAAAATACGCTTTTTCGTCTATCAGATTAAATAAAAAGACGGTTAAAACTACAATGATATTAAGACGAAAGAATTAAAAATAAAGATAATACAGATAACCAAAATTATATATACAAACAAGTAAACACCTAAAATAATTAATTAAATTAACAATTTGAAAATTACATTAAGATTATGGATAACATTAAATAAAATCTGATATTTATTACACGCAAAAATTCATTAATATAACCGATTTAAAAATAACCATAATTAAAAGTCAAAATCGAATAAATAAATTTATATAATATAGATTGGAATAAAAAGAAAAATAAACATAAAATATTAGCTCAATTGTTTATTTAAAACTAAAATTTAAAAATATAAAGTTATGATTTAGGTCTGCTGGCGACATGTTTCTCGCAGCAGTTTTGCATGTACAGGCAGACAGTTGATCCTATCCGTTATCAACCTGAGAACGGTGTTGGTGCTGCCTCGCACCCTGCGCAAGAGACGTGGCTCGTAAAAGCAATCTGTGCGTGCCTCAGCTAAGCCTGAAGCCACCTAAAGCGCTGCAGTAGCTTAGTAGCATTATAAAAAGATGTTTACATTTTTATAGATCTTTACTATTATTCAATAGTAAAGATACCAATTGTCAGGTTTATTTATTCCAGTTAAAACTTAAATAACATAAAATATAATATACTAAACTACATATAATATACTAAACTATATACTAAACTAAACTAATATACACCTAAAACATTAAAACTAAAATATGAAACTTAAAATAAACCATTGGTGGAGGGAAAAGTGCCCAGAACGTTGGCAGCATTGCCGCGTTGAATGGCAATTCTTATCTTTTCTGCAAAATAAAAGCCAGCATTCTGGTCACCTGATGTCTCCACCAAAAGTTTAGCCAAGTCCTGGTACGATGCCATGGCAGCGGGCCCCCACGGACCCATTGTACCCACCCCGAACGGCACAAACATGTAGCCTACATGTTTGTGCCGTTGTGCCTATCAAAGAGTGCATACTTGTGCCGTTTGAGGTTTTCTGTATTTTTTTTCCAAATGTCTAATAGAAAAAACACATTTCTTTTTTAAAGTAGGATTCACGGATATGACAGTAGGATGCAAGAGAGTAGCGAGAATATTCAAGGTCTCTTGATGCAATTATGTTTTCGTTAAGAAACAAACGTTCAAAAATATAAGAGCGTGTGACCAGCCTCTCCTATATATCAACCCAATTACAGAAAAACGACGTATAGACATGACTTGTATTCAGTTTCTATTGATTGAAGGCCACTGATCAATCCATGATTGATTCGTCTCAATTGATTGGCTCATACTTATTACAAGCTCTTTTTGTGCTCGCATAATGGATGGAAAATAAAGTTGTAGAACCTATACCGAAATCTCGAGTAACGAACTATTTTAAGCTTTAATTCAGTGGAAACATACGGTAGGCTTTTTGGGGGAGGCCTATGTTCAGCGGTGGACGTCTTCAGGTTGATGATGATGATGATGATGATGATGATGATGATGATGATGATGATGATGATGATGATACGGTAAAATACATTGACATTCTCTGCAAAAAAATACCGTACGTACTCATCCAGCATTGGATTGTATGGCCACACTATGGGAAGTTGGATTCGTGGCAACCAAATCACATTGTATTGTATTTAGTTTTTATCAAGTTTTTATCTCTTTAAAATACATTGTGTCATGAATAAGCAATTTCCTTCTTTCACTCCCAGTTATCGCCACCCTGATGGACATATTTTGGGTTCCTCTTCCACCCAACAGATTACGAAGGATGCATCCCGCCGCTATTTCAATGCAGGTCTCTATCATCCCAGCCTTTTGTAGTCCAAGCTTCAAAGTATTCCACAGACATGACAGGCTCACCGTCTGCGCCACCAGAGCCACATGTCGTGCAATTGTGCAAGAACTACTGTGTTCCGGTTTGAAGGGCATTGTAGCTATTGAAATTACTGAACAAATGAGGCTTTATGACCTGATCACACATTCTAGTAATCCAATTACTAGACCGTGTGATGTCTCAGAACGACATGCGCAGTGCAACTGTTATGGGGGGCCGTGTCGCTTAACATCAGGCGAACGACAAGCTCGTCACGTCATCCATTTGCATAAAAAAAATTACGGCAATCTTATCGTAGCCGTAGTATCAGCTGCGAAGCATCACTTGGATTCATCATCAACAGCCTGAGAACATCACTGTTGAACATAGGCCTCCCCAGAAGAGCACCACTTTGATCAGCTGTCTGCCTCCTGCACCCATCGGCTTTCCACGGGTTTAAACAGATTGTCGGGTCGTCTATAGTTACCGTGCCTTGGCGGTCCCGCTCGCAACTTCATCCCGTACGTACCCAACCTCGACTTTACCACGGTCCAGCAAAAAGGTTGCAACTGTATACAACCGAAAGGCATCCGTAAGCATCACTAATTGGTTCAAATCAAATATGAATTATCACACACATCATTAACTAACCATCACAACCTGAACCCTGCCAACTTATCCCCGCTAACCATTTCGGGGCCAATGAAAATTGGTTAAGTAGATTGTTAAGCTAGTTTGTGATGTTTTAATCTCTTGAGGACCGATATAGCTTGAGACATGCTATGATACAATCATAGCTGATGCAAAGTTCAGGTAAAATTGGTTTTAGAGATCGTTACACAAATGATTTTTAATCCGATTGCGCGATTGTCGGTCGGGTTCCATCAAAATTGAAACGTCATAGAAGAATATTGAGCGGCGAAAAGGCTGAAAATAAATAAGCTTTTGGAAGCTATAGTGGCGGCGGGCGTTGAGAGCTTTTAATCTCGTTCGTTATAGTTTGGTGCGCATGTGGCTGATGGTACAGCTTTAATTGGCTTAAGGGCAGGGTGCAACTTTTTTCTAAGTTACTCCTATGTTTTTTTGACAATTGCACCAAACAAGTTATTTGGACTGTCTTTTATGTCAACGTTTCAGTATATAGTCAAAAAGTGTTTTGCGATTGAGTCATTTTGGGTTTCAGACGTTACGGTTTCAGCCATTACGAGACAAAGACGTTATGAAATCAGGCTATTTGAGATATTAGTTTGTAACGTATCGGACGCGTGATTAGTAGGTAGTATAGTAGCATCTTTAGTAGTATTATGTAATTTTGAATTGTCAGTTAAAATGTTCATCTTTGACATTAATGAAATTGAATACTACTTTAAAGTAAACCATTTTATTTACGTTTATAACGTCTTATATTTACCCGTCTTTTTCTTATACTAAACCAACTAAACTAAGAGACATTGCGCGGTTTCGGTATCGGCTCAATTCGGTAGCTTAAAAGAAAATTAATACACTCACGGCGAGACTTGTACCACATTCTTATTAATTATATGACTACGTACAAGTTATATAACTCGTACAGTTACTAAAAGTACAATGGTTACAGCCACGAGAGCTTCAAGAAGGGAAGGAAAGAGGTTTTTAATGTGGAAATGCTTAGAAAATTTTAGGTTACTTAAGAAATTTCAAGAGAAATATGGTCTAAAGAAAAGCCTGTCTAGGATTCAGCTTTTTTCCTATGCTACGGCGTGGCAAAGCAGAGGGTAGCAGATGTAATATAAATAAATATATGTGGACACCACACAGGGCCATCTAGCCCCAAACTAAGTGTACTATGGGAACCTTAATAACTGATACAATACTTAGATACTTTTTTTGATTGTAAATACATACATAGAATACAATATAACACCCAGACGCAGAACAAACACCTATGTTCATCACACAAATGTTTGTCCTGGGTACAAATACAAATACAAATACAAAATCATTTATTTGTTAGAATATTGTGCTTAAGAAAATACATTGATTTTTGTTCCAAATATTCTACCGTTTCCGGTGTACAGATATTGTTGATGTGGATAAATTTTACTTTTACAATATACTTGAATATCATTTCATCCTTTATAACATTCTAGAAATCCAATTAAAATATTTCATAAAGCAATCACATTAATAAAAATAGTTCAAAAATAAAATATCTGTATGAAAAGTAGCATGTCAGAAGTAAAGTGTAGTGTAGTGAAGTGTAGTTTTTCGAAGTAAAAAAATCGTGTAAGACGGTCAAATATAATTATATAAGTACTTAATAATAAATTTAATATTATCAATTCAACTTATCATTCAAAAAATCCTGCACTGAATAATAGCATTTGTCAATTAATACTTTAAATAATTTTGTCTAGGAATCGAACCCACAGCCCTCAGTTCAGAAGGCAGGGTTACTACCAACTGAGCTATCGGGCCCGTCAAATATTGTGATACGCTACGCTCTTCTCTGCTACTCTATTCTGCTACATTATGTGCTACATTAGTCATACTTAGCTTGCTATAATACTAACCGAATATAATAATAATACTTATTACTATAAATTACAACATTCAAAAAGTTGGGTCTTGAGAAAAATCTGTATTCAACCAACATTTTGTTAAGTGATCTTGCCAATCTTTTGAAGTAGTTATGACTATTGATGGACAGAGTACTTAAATACATTTTGGAATCGTAATAAACCACATTTATGTTTAATGATTTATAAACTTAGACCGCTATTTTCTCTATATAATTATTACATTATAATCTTATTCAACTGCAGAGAAGGTAGGGCTACTCACAATGCCTTATAGCCCAGTTGTTAGTAGCTCCGCCTTGTGAATCGTATGTTGGAAGTTTGATTCCCATCCAAGACAATATTTTATGTGATGGCTATCAATGTTTGCTCTGTTTTTGGGTATACTATACTCAATGCTGTAAGTTATGTGGTTTCCATAGTAAATATTTGCTTAGTTTGGGTTAGTATTTACACATAATTATGGCCCACAAATATTTATTAATTTATTTATGTTTTTTACAAACAAAACCTTATACAAAACAGATACCATTTTTGCATCACCAGATGTCAACCAATATCTTTACATCTCGAAACAAAGAACCAAGACCGTTAAATTCATATCAGCATCATCCCCGTAACATCCCCAACGAAAGAAAACGGATTCGAACCCGCATCAGATCTGTATCTAGCATTTAGCTCGTGTTCACGCATTAATAACAGAAAGATGTAAAATCGTGTCATGGGTGACTTATTCTGGAACTGTGAGATATTATTTCATTGTTGATACTTTTTAAAACGAAGAAGTTTTGTTTTAAATCACATTTTGGTGTTACATAGACTACATACTAATAATAAAGACAAAAAAAAAAAATTAAAATAAATTAAACAATAAAAATTATATACAGTTGTAAATCACGTATCAAAAAGATTTTTGGTGGAGGGAAATGTCCTAGAACGTTGGCTGCATTGCCACGCTGTATGGCAATGCTGATTTTTTGGGCAAAATACGAGCCAACCTTCTGGTCACCAGTCGTCTCCACCAAAAGTTTTGCCAAGTCCCTGTATATTTCCAGAGCACCTGGTCCCCAAGGTCCCATAGTTTCAACCCCAAACGGCACAAACATGTATCCTCTATCTAGGTTTCCATACTTGCGCCGTTTGAGGTTTTCCGCTTTAGCGTTGATACTGTTTTTTTTTTTTTTTACATGCGTGGGGAGTGGATGGATGCCAGCGACAAGCAGCCGCTCAAAGTGGCGCTCTATGGGGAAACCTATCTATGTTCAGCAGTGGACGGACATCTCAGGAATATGATGAATATGATGACGATGATGACGAACAGTTATAGAAAAAAAAAAGTGCTTTGGTTCTGTTTTTCAGCTCAAAGGTCACGTTATTATCTGGGTCACATAAAATAATAATTAAAATTACTTCCTAATTTTTTATCGATTAATATAAATGCTGAGAATTTTTTTACTGCGTTTTTATTGTTTTTTCGATACAATCATTAAAAAAATGTAATAAAATCAGGAAATTTGTAATTTTTGCCTGGACTTTAAAAACAAACCATAAGGAAAATCAAATAAACAATTAAAAACCTTGATAATGATCTAAATACCCTCAAGACCTATGTTATTAACATCTTAAATATGTGTCATACCAAAAACACAGCAAACTAGTGGGTAGCAGTAAAAAATGTAATGCAGTTTTAATAACAGGTCGCGTGCATTAACACAGAATTACAATGCTCATGTACCGTGACATAATTATAACTTATGTACTAATTACTGAACTGATTTAGAACAAAGACCGTACCTAAAACACATTTATTTTTGACGGTCAGAACAATAAATATACTTGACATGATTACTAATTTGGGTTTTAAATGCCTCTTGATTTTGGTTTTTACTTTGTAAAGAAAACAATAGAAAGAAAGAAAGAAAAAATATTTATTTCACCACAGATGGATCTAGATACTCACTATATTAATTTGTATGAAACCACTGTAAAGTTTCGTCTATGAAGTAAAAAAAAATATTAATAAAATACACATTAAAACACGGAAACGAAAATATTCCAAATAGAGAACCGCGGGGGCCGTCTCATATTTTTAAGATGCTCAAATAATATATGAGGTACAATATTATATTTTCTAAAAAAGTTTTGCGGATACTTTCAAAGATATCTCATACTTGTATACTCTACTTAGTTTGTGGATATCTCATTCAAAATAAATAAAGCCAAGCTCTTCGCTAAAACTGTCTTCGCGTTAACCTTGCAAAACTTAATAACTGTGCATGAATAAGATCGTTTCTAAGTATCTAGAATAAGCCCTCACAAACTACCACCCAAAGAGACAAAAACTGACAAAACGGCAACACAGACAGACAGTTACAGATTACTACCCCTTTTTATTACAAACATATTAAGATATTATCTGTCACAAAAAGCTGCCTTTTCAAATTGCGTTTAATCCCTTCATTTATGACTTTAGAATTGGCACCCGCAGCATTGAGTTCTCACCTTTAGGATAAAGATGTTAAAATTTAACTCACAAATGAATATCAACTTCACTGGTCGGGAATAAAGTTTAATTCAGCGTGTTGTGGTTTTGAAGGGATTTTAAGTCAGTGTTGACTATTTAAGTCATTTATAAAGGATTTTATTCGAGTCAAGAACAATAGAGTAGTTTTAGCGAAGGGAAGCGTCTTGTACCGGTATAGTATGTGATTGTGTAGGTACAGTGCATGTGAACTTGTAACAATCCTTTTTTAATTAAAACCTATTTTAAAATATTGCAGGAAAAACAGTTACCTATTATACGTATATAAGAAATATCTTGAGTTAGGTACCCATTTAGTTGTGGACATTTAATTTTCACACTGCGTCTGCTTAGTTTTGGGCTAAGGTTACCTACACTACGGGAATCAGATAACTGATAGAAAGCACCACATTGAGTGGCTGTTTTTCTTTTGCATTCATCGGCTCCTCGTTTTGACCAGGTCGTCAATCTATCTAGTGTATATAGGACCTGCCGGCCTATGCTGCGGGTCCAGGTTAGTGTTTTCCACTCAAGAAATTTTTTCCAGTCATTTCCAGTAAGGACCAGTAATGTGTGACTGCACACGTACTGCATGTAGTGTGACATCTGTCATAATGTTTCATAGGTTTCATATTATCTCCTCCACCCGCAAAGGATATGAACTGCAACAAGGTTTTGTGTGGTTCAGGCTTTAGATCTCTCCAAAAGACCAGCTGGAAGCCTTAGACTCTATTGAAAAGCGTGCTAAGAAGCTCATACGCAACGACTTGTTTGAGGCTCGTCTAAAGAGCCTTGAACATAGACGAAAGGTTGCCAGTTTGTCGTTCTTTTATCGTCTTCATTTTGGGGAGTGCGCACTGGAGTTGCATAATCTGATTCCAACATCACCGTTCCACCATCGGACAACCAGATGTACAAAAAAAGTCACCGTTACATGGTTAACATCCCACATGTTCGAACAAAGCGTTTTGCTTCCACGTTTATCATGCGAACAGCCAAAGAGTGGAACGCTTTGCCGGCGTCAATGTTTCCCGAAAACTACAAACCTGGGGGTCTTCAAATCGAGAGTGAACAGGTATCTTCTAGGCAAGCGTGTCACTTCCCATCAGGACCATTATTCCGTATCATATGTTCTACTGAGACGCGTTCCGAAACATCAACACGTCTAAAGATATGACCACTTATGTCAATATATTTTATTCATAATAAAGATAATTTTAATGTAAAGTGAAGGTATATCTAACGCTGTGACACGATTTGAACAAGACACGATAACGACGTGGTTTCGAATCGTGTGGAATCTGTGTTTCCATAGAGAATAACCGCCCAGGTGGGATAGTGGTCAAGCGCAAGCCTATCAAGCGTAAATAAAAAGACACAGACCAGTCAAAGTAGTAGATCTCTTACCATCAGTCAAGTGTATTACTTATTGCTTTTGTGCCATAGATTATAATACTCTAGTATGGAAATAATAATTAAATAAAATTGTAACTTTGTTGTAATAATTTTGGATGATAAAATTATTTATTATTGAAGTCCAAACAGTCTGTACACAAAGTGCAGGTAATTAATAATAATGAATTCAGCGCGTTAATTGTTCTCATAATAATAATAATTGTTCGCGCAAACAAAGAGCCTTTAACCGGATTGTATCGCGTTCATATGCCATTTACATTAAAGTACTTTTAAAATAAAAGCTACTTTGAACAGGGCATACATTGTAGTTAAATTGCATGGTTATGTGAAAACATATTCAGTAATCTGTGGTTATGTTGTGCCTGTGGATTGGTCGACAATAATGATGCTAGCTGAAAATATCATGTGAAATGAAGGAACAACGCAGTAGAGTAATATGCAAACCATTCTGAACTGACCTTTATTTATAATTTAGTACCTACGCTGGGCATTTTGGCGCTGATTGTAAACTCTAAATTTTAAACTTGAATTAATTAAAATCAACCAATCAAAGTGAAGAGAATCACAAATTATATTATTACCTACTCTACTCTAGGATGGAATTTCAAATCGGTACATAAAATGGAGATCAGTTGATGCTAACAAATAGTATTAAAGTCCATTAAAATTATAATTTTACAAATTGTCACGTTGCATCGCTTGCGTTTCCATCTAAAAAAAATTATGCACTCAAAGTACTTGACAAAATTTAAACACCATCGTACCTTAATATAGTCAAGACCACATAAATAAATGAACTGATTCCATTCTCTTCTTCTTGTACAGGCAAGTGGTCAGCCCTGGAGTCAGAATTTATAGGCCTCCCAAAGGTATTAGCTTAATTCATTTCCCTACTATAGAGTAACATTGTGATTACACACGGCCTTGCAGGAATCAAAAAAATTAAATTAGCGGATGTGTACACTAAACTACGTAATTTAAACTGAAACACACCACGACCGAGAACATAACAATAGTCGTACATATTCTTGACCTTAATTCCACAATCAAAATATTTTAGCCGTCGACAATGAATGTCCTAGACATGACAAGCGCAAGTTCAAGGCTGTGACTTCCTCTGATTCAATGCTCCACATCTCTCAGTATAGTAAATTATGAGTAAAACAAGTCGAGGCGAGAGTGAACAGGGCCATTATTCCGTATCGATTCCTTACTTCGAAACCACGCGAATTCCTTGTCTTACATAAGAAATCTGCGAAACTGTATTTTCTATGAAACGAAAACAAAACCGCGACAAATGAATTTGGAATTGGCGCGATTTGAACTGTCAAAAATCGCATGTTTTACCGAGACGCGTTCCGAAACATCAACACATCAAAAGATATGACACTTATGTTAATATATTTTATCCAAAATAAAGATAACTTTAATGTAAAGTGAAGGTATATCTGACGCTGTGACACCATTTGAACAAGACACGATAACGACGTGGTTTCGTATCGTGTGGAATCTGTGTTTCCATAGAGAATAACCGCCCAGGGTATCTTCTAGATAAGCATGCACCATCGTAGACTGCGTCATTACTTTCCATCAAGTGAGACCAAGGTAGGACAGTGGTTAAACGCTTTGCCTATTAAGAATAAAAAAAATAAGTAAAAATTATAGGCATAATAAAAATATATGTAATATGTGATGTATCTAAAAATAACACATTTTACAATTAATAGTCATTTTATGTTAAAAAATGCATCTGGCACAATAGGAGCATTATTATAAATATAACTGTATTTTCCCTGGTTAATTGTAAGTAATCAATTACTTAATTTACCTTAGATTTATAAAGTTATAATAGCTAACATAACAGTTTTTGTTTATTAAAAGACTAACATAGGCGCTGATAGCCTGACATAATCATTAGTTTAATGTAAGTTGTATGCAATCCTAGACTGTCTTAGTTTGTACGCGGTGTTATTATGATAAATAAAGAAATCAGTCATTGTATGCGTGAAAATGTTTAGTATAATTTTATTCTCGTGTAAAATTTAGAATTAAAAGAAACTAATTTATAGACACTTAAAACTACAATTAGATTGCTATACAATTTTAAGTAGAATAATTTTAAAAATAGTCCTTTTAAAAATTATTCGAGTCAAATCACTACGCGTTTACCATAGCGTTAAAACATTAAAAAAATAATTATCAGGCAGCGCCAATTCTTTTGAGTATATGATTATTTTCTTATTAACTTTTAAACTTAATTGATATTAAAATAAAGGCCGAATACATTTTCTGAGGAAGAAGTATGAAGCAGTCACTGCACAAAATAAGCCAAATCACCAAACAAGTTTGAAATAATCCTATCATCCCTACATTTAACTTCTGATGTATGTTAGCAAACAATGCCATTGTCTTTAACAATGCGTTCTGGTTTACCGACTAGTGTATATTATCTATAAAAAATTATAACTCAGTTAATTTTATGCGAACGTCTTACTAACGGGCAGATTGTAATTCATAAATGGAGCAAATATATTGTCAAGATAAAACTCTCTGAATGTAATCAAGTGCAGTATTTTAAACCTTTTAGTTCATCGCTCTTGGAGTTTCTTTTGAAGTAGGTACAGCTGGTCTGGACAAGGAGTTGATCGTTTTGAGTTTTTTTTTTGTAGCTTGTGTAGGGACTATATGGATAACATCATCATCATCACCATCATAATCATCTACAGCCTAAAAACGTCCACTACTGAACACAGGGCTCCCCCAGAGTGCGCATAACAAACAGTCCACACTTCGAAGAACAAACAGCTTATGGTCAGCAAAACGTTTAATTGAAATCACACGTTTATTTAAAAAAAAAAAAACGTTATTCATCTACTTTAATGAGTGGAAAAATACATCGTCGCAATACGTATTTTCCAGTACTTATATAGATCAATTAATCAGCAAAATCTTAGCACAAAAAGGTGATGCAGACGTAAATTGTTTTTTTAGTGACTGCACAATTTGTTATTAAGGTCAAAGTTTTTGTGTGATGATAAAATGGCAAAGGATCGTTCAATGAACGATCCTTTGCCATTTTATCATCAATTGGAATGCATGCTGCGCTTCAATAAGGATTTTTTTATTATGTTTAATATTTTCAACAATAACACAGACTTAATTTTGTTTTTATAGATTTGCTCATGAAAGGTACTACACTTTAAATGAATTTTCTACTTATACGTTGTATGATTCATATATTAGTGGTAGTCAATGCTTTGAATTTCGGAATCACTACATTTTTGGTACCTATTTATTGTTTTTTGTAAGTCCAAAGAAAGCCAATTTTAAAAGCAATTAAAGTATGGTCTTCCATAGTAAAATCGAAACTCATTATGTAAGTTTTCAGGTTTTCGTCAATTGGCATAAATTATATTCAGGCGCGTATGTTATAGGTCATACCTAATCTTTGATGCGTCTATATTTTGATTTCCGCGTGGTTTATAGACTCTGGAGAATCTATTCGTCGTATATCAATTTTAGTTCCATCTTAATCCTTTTTTGACTGGATCCAGTTGTCCAAACATCATATGGGTAACACTAATACTGCCGATACTTTTACTTGGTTTGCTAGTTGTTTGTCTAGTAATTTGTATATCTACAACCTCAAACTTTTATCACCTGTGTATTCGTCATTTTGACTCAAATCGAATTTGACAAATGGCACGGGTACAGCGGCACCGGCCGGCGGGCGCTCACACGCAGCCTTGTGCTCCTTAGCAAAACAATGCGCGATAAGCCGCAATTACGCGCACCACCCCGCCATACGATTTGGCGGGAAATTCTGCTAGCACGCGCGTTAACTGGTTAAACTATGGATGTGGATTTACTTCCTCTAATCATCTCGAGAATCGTATAACGGTTTTAATTCATAGATTAAAAGGGTTGGCTCAAGCATCTGTTTTTTTAGGAAGATCAATATTCAAAATCTATTAAAAAAAGTCAATTTCTTAATACTATGGCCAGTAAACAAGCATACCCTTGATGGGAAGAGATCCCGTTTCTTGTGGAAAACATCATCATCATCATCATCATCATGAAGGCTCATTCGTGATCCAACCTTGGATGTAGGCCTCTTCACTGCGTCTCCAAAACAAAAAGTGTGGAAATTATAATAATATATTGTTTTATAAATTAAATAATTCGAGAACATCTTTAAAAATGATTTCGATCATTTTTTAAGAATAAGAATCATTTATTTGCTTAAATGTAGGTATATAAGGTTTAAGTATACATTATTAGTGCCGGATACATTTTGCCACCAACGGCAGCACGCAAATATTGCATACTCACAATAAGACTAAAATTATAAAATAAGGGTAGACATCAAAAATAGACTTTTAAAAAAATCTTTGCGTGGAGAAATGGATCTTACCAATTAATTTCGTACATATTTAATTCTTCACCAAAATGTTTATGGACAAGCAAATAATATACCACCTCCGCGTTTCTAAGTTCTGTACCTAGTGGCGAGCGCTAGGTGTTCTGTGATAGCATCGCCGGCGGAACCCGCGGTCATCTCCGATCCGCAGATTCCATTCACGCAGGATTTTAGCCATGTTTGATTTAACGCCAATTATGGGCTTCCTTGTCTGGGATAAGCATTTCGTTTACTGTGATTAAATGTTTGAAGGAATTATTCAGAATGGCAATATGTGCCGTTGCTTTCAGTTGTGATATATTATGTGAAATAAATAATGATGATTTTAACTGTGTAAGCTAATCAAAAACCTTGTGTTTTCATGTTATAAAATATACGAAAAATACCTTGTTTAAAAGTTGGTACAAACAATTAATTTTTATCTAAATTACTAAATAAGTTTATTGATACATAGGTACATACTTTAGTTTCTCAGAATTAAAGTTTAATGGTGCATGTCTTCAAAATTAAACACGAAATCTCATAAATTTTATGAAGCAAAAAATAAACAATACAGCACATTAACGCAACCATAAACATCATACCAGTAAAAACAATAAAGTAATGACCAGCAAAAAAAACAGCAGACCTAAAGCAGAACCCTGACGCACACCTCTTTCCCAATTCAATCTATCGTCAACAATAATCAATAAACTGCATACGAACGCATGTAATCGATTGTCTTGTCCAAGCCATGCATAGAGGGCCTCGGTATTGTCAGTTTTTTTTCCACATTTCCACAGTGAAGGGACTGTGTGAACTATGGCAACGCAAGGTCAACGCTATCAAAGGCTTGCGTTAAGTCTCTTGAGATAATACTGTAATAATATGCAACGAGTACCTATATAGGCCTTTACTCACTGTTTACAAATATTTAAAGTCAACTTTTATTGTTATTGATGATGCTTTGTTATGATAATAAACTAAACAGAAACAAAGGATTTGAAAAGGTACCTACACCAATTTTTTTTTTAATTAATATTTTTGTATTTTAATCAAAAGATAAAGTTTCTTCAAGAGATAATTTTAAATTACAGTAAGTAGTAAATTAAAAAAAAACACCTCAATAATTTTAAAATTTAAGACAAGTCTAGGAATACATTTGTGTGTTTCAAGCCATTCAGTCTTTTTAAATTTAATGGCTGAGCAGCGCGAGTAAAGCAGAACACGGATAGTAAATTATATGACTGGCATGTTATGAGTTCTGTGAGCTTGCACTTGGATTTGTTAGAAAGCTACGGTAAGTGTGAACTTTTTGTTCAAT
The DNA here is from genome assembly GCA_963580505.1 of Ennomos erosarius. Taxonomy (NCBI): domain Eukaryota; kingdom Metazoa; phylum Arthropoda; class Insecta; order Lepidoptera; family Geometridae; genus Ennomos; species Ennomos erosarius. Next base: position 1,009,732 of record OY756988.1, read on the forward strand.
CAAGTTTCATTTGGCAAACCGAAACATACATAATAGGTAAAAAAGGGTAAAAGCTATAACATTTTAGTAAAGGTTATGTTTAAATCAACACATTAATAAAATAAAATAAACACCGACGTTTTTTATCACTTAGAAAGAAGCGGATGTTCATCAAAAGGGCTTAACAGATTTTGCTAATCATCTCTAAGAACAACCTTGATAAAGACACCTTCAGACCAAAAACTTAAAATAATATGCCACAGACAGACGCACACTAGGTAACACTCCTAGCTGTTTTGTCAAGAGTTAAATGGTACAAAGTGAATTGTTTAAAATAAAATTGACCATTGTGATACTAATTACTTAAACATTAAAAGTTATAGGCACCCAATTACCAATTGTATAATATAAACTGTTGAAAATAACTATTTACGAAAAATAATTATAAAACTTGTTTTTGGTTACTAAAAGTTGAACACATAGCCTCCTATTTTTAAATCATTCTTTACCATTTCTTTACATATTAGAAGACTTGCTATTATGTATGGCCCAGCATCAACATTCTCAACGGTTTTGTTAACAGGTTCAGAGACTCTCGGGCTATTCTAACTATAAATCATAGAGGAGTAATAAAGGGACACAATGTCTGCCATCCCAACACTTCCTGCACGTAGGTAACAGTTGTTTCTAAATGTACCTGTTACAGCGTAGATTAATATCTAATCTGTGGCTGGGTCAAAATAACCTTCCGCCTGAATTCTCTACCACTGCGCGATGTGACATCACAAAAAACATTAAGCAAAATGGGTGTTATATTGTATTCTATGTATGTATTTACAAACAAAAAAGTATATAAGTATTGTATCAGTTATCTAGTTCCCGTAGTACCATCTATGCTTAGTTTGGGCCTAGATGGCGCTGTGTGAAATGTCCACATATATTTATTTATTTATTTAGGTCCGCCAACAGTTAAAACATGAACTTATGCTAATGAAAGTCACTTAAGATATCTAAACTACATATTCAACCAATTACAGGCAGACACCGCATGCACCTATAATATAACTTGTATAAGTGTGTAATAATACTGCACTACGTATAGTTAAACACTAAAGGTGAAAAGAAAATGAAATGTAATATTTTAACAAATAGAATTTTAATGCAAAGGAAAAAACACGAATCACAAGCAGGGCTTTTTAGCCCGCCTTCATACACGGCCCTATGGCAGAACATGATTTGTACAAACTCCTGACAAGCTATCTCATGTTCTTTATCCTACGCAAATTTAAAAAAAAAATAAAAAAAAAATGCTCGCTAATATAAAGTACCACACTTTGAAATAAAATATATAAAAGTTACATAAATCTAATGTTAATTGAAAATTATCCAAATGAATTGTGTTCTCCATTACACTTAAAAATGATATTAGCTTAATCATGAGACTTTGCGTTGATACATAATCGCTAAATTGTTCTTATTAACGTGTTATGATTATTTTATTCTAATTAATAGTTTTGGTTCAGACAATAAGCTATTGTTGTGGATTTTTTGCCATTACAATACTATGTAAAATTTTATCTCAGTTAGTAGGTTATCATTACAATATTAACATGGAGAATTCGAGATGTGTGTAGAATTGTTCAAAACTAAAAATGTGAGAATGGAGTTTCAACTGTAGGTAACCGACCCGTGTTAGATGTTATTGAATTGGGAAACTGTAATGATAGTTGTAATTTGTTTTGAATAAATAAATAAATAAATAAATAAATAAAATGTTATTCTTTACCAGAGCTCAGTGTAGGGTGGTCGATTCGGCTAACATCTCACCAGTGACCAATTTAACTGTCTGAGTCTGAACTGCAGCTTCGATAAAGCAAAAATTATTCGCGATGGTTAAACTGAAAAAAAAAAAAAAAGTGACTTCAAAAAAATTAAAATGAATGCAACATTTTATTATATTTTGATGATGTTGAGGAAATAGGGTAGTAGCTATCACCACCCAAAACAATCGAATTTTTTGTTGCAGGATAGTAATGTTAAGCAAAAAATAAAAATGGAGCATCATCATCAACATCATCATCATCATCATCATCATCATCATCATCATCATCATCATCATCATCATCATCATCATCATCATCATCATCATCATCATCATCATCATCATCCTCATCATCATCATCATCATCATCAGTTTGATGACGTCCACCTAAACAACAGGCTTCCCCCAAGCACTACTTGCGAGCTGCTGATCCACATACTAGGTCTACGCTTCGTCTTCCGGTTGATGGTCGTCACTCGAGAACCTCTCTTTTCATCGGTTGTCAGTTAAGATGTGGTCAACGGAACATCATTATGATTAGAACAAAATACGTTTTAAATTTAATTCACATTGAGGTATTAAAACTTGAGCAGTACCACTTCCCGTCGTCAAGGCCTGACAGACACAGCACAATCGTGGGAACACAATTGACTTTGTGACATAACGTACGGTGTTATAATTAGTAATTATAATTTAGTGCAAGGTGGAGGAAGAGGTCATGTGTCAATGTCAAAAGATTCTCTTTAGAATTGTGGACTGACCTTAGATGTATTTTTTTTTTGAACGTGCTAATGCTGTTGGTCTCTACCGACCTTTACAGCGTCACCGGGCGTAAGGGCAGGCGCTTAAGGCACCCAGCCGACAAAAGTGGGGGGCAACTAGTTCAAGGGCACCCCTGGGATGCGAGCCTCGGCTTGGGCTGTTGCCGGGATAATAGGATCGAGAAGGCTACGTCCGCTGGAGGAGTGGACCCTATGGAAAGTTGCGACCATCTAGCTAACCCTAGGGGGGTACGTCGACCTCACCGGCGGGGTCGGTGTCTGATTTTGTTACGCTGGTATCCTATACCGGTGCCGAAATCGGTACCTGTGCCAGAAGGGCTAGACTGGTCCGGTGGTCTAGCGCAGCCGAAACAACGGCTGCTATAGGATCTTCCGGGTCGCTCAAGACGTTTATTGGGCGGCGACGACGGGGTGGACCTTAGATGTATCTGGTACCCAACGTTCATGGGAAGTTAAAGACTTTGATTATTAAAAATGGATTCGCTGAAGTTTTCTAACTTTTGTGTTTTATCTCTACATTTTTTTGAGCTACCATTTACATTAACATTAGAGTTTGGCAATTTAGTTCATTGACATCCTAGTAAGTATTTAAATAGAATAATCGAACATAGCATGTTTTTTACGACTTGGGAGATAGAGGCTTTTGGCCTGATAGAAGTTTTCTATATTTGCTTTGCTTGTAAATTGACAAAATAATCCGTAAAAGGTGATTAAATTTAATGTAAAACAATAGCATTTATACAAGAGTAATACAGCAAAAATAAAATAAAACCAAGAATTCAAAATCAAGCACACTGAAGTAAGTATAGGTATGACAAAACATGACTGCATACTTAACAGTTATGTATATTTAATACAATATCATATGTATTCACATGTCTAAAGTTTTATCACATGTCCGTATATAATTTACAAGGCAAACATTATCGAAATAATGAATTGTTATAAATCAATTCTGGTTAGATTCTCCCACATTTGCTTTACAATTAATGAAAGCTGTAACATAAACCAAATCTACAATTATACAAAATTAATACGAAAACTTAACATGTGGGCGTGATTGTTGGTGCGCGTTTCCACAGTTTGAACAGGTTTGAGTTGACTCTGGTGTGCCTTTGCCGAAGTTCATATTACAAAATAATAGAGGATGGCAAAGTTGAATGGTGGGTGGTGTATCATTGTGTAATTATAATAAAGAAATACATTGAACTTGTGCCGCAAAATCGAAAACAGCACTCATATTTAAAATTCTGTAATGATATGCCCCATAACATAATCAAGTACGCAAAAAAAAACAGAAAAAATAAAACGAATAATATTTTTAGAAAACGAAGTTTTTTATTAATCTCAGCGTAATATTTCACTAGTCGTCTTTCAATTCGAATATTGTTTTATTGTTAATAATTTGTTAATTATTTATTTTATTGTTAATTATCAATCTGATTTTTTTTGTCTGATTCAGATGTGTAAAGAAAGCAAAATAGATTCATCTTTTACTATCACGAAAATAGCCCCACAAAACAAACACGTTTATAAACGTAGCTAAAAATGAAATATGGTCGCAATCGTGTCGTCTAAACAATCGTGAGACAGTGAAAACAAACATCGCGTGAAACGTACCCCTCAACTAAGGTACTCAACTGACTGGCTCAATTAGGTTCTGTGTCGATAGCAGTAACTTGTCGACCTTGTGTACCCGTGGACCTCGTGGGCCCAATCTGATGCCCCATTAGTAACGATGGCGCTACAACGGTACCATACCGATGCCTATAGTGGTGCCCCCTGCTGGGTCGATTTTTCACACTAATTATTATTTGTTTGTATAATCAAGGCTCGAATTTACGAGTTTAAATGTCTTCTTGATTCCATGTTTGTGGGCTTAAATGGGTTGTAGTGACAGTTCGTTTAAATGTATTCGTGCGTCAAAATTTAAATGTCATAGTTGAGGTTGAGGTCATAAGTTTTATTTGACGTCCGATCCAAACCAATGTAGGATGATTTGGTGCTGCAGCCCTACCACAAACTAATACAAAACCATCATGGTTCGTGACAGTAATGCTTCAAGGTCACAATAATATTGTTCGAATTCGTACCATGAACTTATAAAGTATTCCGGCGCGAGAACGAGACGTCTACATTTTTATATAGCGTTATCACTGTCGCACGTCGATGTCAACATGATTAACGGTATGACATGACAGTTCTATTTGAGTGAACGATTTAATGTGACGTCATCAAAACTGCTCTGCGTCAACAACATTACAATATTCTTACTATTATGTCATTTTTCAAAGTATGATTGAATTAATAATGCTATAAGACGTTGTGGTGATCCCCCTGTAATTTGATTTCGCATTTGAAACCAAATAACTTGCTAAGAGCCTATTGCGTCATGCTATAGAGATCCGTAGTATATTAAAATGAAAAATCTATACGCCTTTTTAAAGTTCAATAACCTCTGTAGTTGAACCTTTAACCGTCTTACCACAAAAGATTTAGACGGGCTTTAAACACTTGTTGAACAGTTGTTTCATGTTTCATGTTTCAACCATGTTTATACCGTGTTTACTTAAACACTGTCTAACTCGATCCACATTTTTTAAATAAGGTGACATTATACGAAACGTTTCATTCCGCGCAGAACTCGTTTTGTAAATCCAATACATGTTAGCGTCATAGCTGTGACCATAGAAAAAACGGAACGTTATTAGCGTGAAGTTTGACTGTGTGTGTTATGGTGACAGCGACAGCTAAACAACTCTTAAACTAAGGGTTGAGTATGTTTAAATTTTAGCACATGTTTAACGCCTGTCTATCTTAAACGAGTGTTAGGCGCGGATTTGTGGTATGGAATTCATGAAACAACTGTTCAACAAGTGTTTAAGGCCCGTCTAAATCTTTTGTGGTAAGACGGTTTATATTTAGACTAGCTGAACCTGGTTTAGCACGGGGCTAATAAACCAACTTTAAAGCACACAAATAAATAAATAAATAAAATTAAATATGTGTGGACATTTCACACAGCGCGTTTCAAAAATTGATTAAAATTGACCCGGCCATTTTTAGGGGGGCAGGGGGGGGATATTATAATGTACCTACAGCAGGGCTAGCATGGACGGTAGACAAAAATGTATTTCCTCGTTTTATGTCACTTTCTTCATACAATTTACTTGTCAAGTGGAGTTAAACAGGTAATCACAATTTTGTCTACCGTCCGTGCTAACCCTGCAGAAGAGCTTTATGTATAAAGCCCTATTCAAACCGGCGTGATATTTGTACCACAGCGGTACAAATATTGCGCAGGATCCCGCGCGGTATTTTGTATGAAATTCCGCTCAAGTTTCGCTCTAGCTTTGGAACTTCAATGCAATATAATGTGCCACTACTCACAGCGGTAAAAATAACGCGCCGGTTTGAATAGGGCTTAACTGTAAAAACTAAAGATTGTGTCTGGAACAATTTGAACTTATTTATGGTGTGTGTCGTTTACTAAACTGACGCTTGATTATACTGATGAATAATCTAATCTCTCATTATGACAGTCATATTATTTTCGATTATGTAAAGATCACCCAGAATACATTGTTCCTTCTTTCACTTTTGATGCAAAGTCCATTCCCCATGCCAGCCTCTTTCATGTTCCTCTCCTAAACCATATTTCATAAAACAAATGGTGAAGTGAGGCTCATTGTAATTTGATAGCCATTTTATCGTATGCTAATAAGCTGGTTTAATACAGATAGTTTATGATCTTGTTGAGGTGGAACGGGCAGTGTTGCTAGGCGAATAATTTCCCGCTAATTTGGGAGCTTTTGGAAATGTACAAAGTAAAGTAGTTTCTTAAACTTTTGAGCAGTGAATTATATAATTTTATCGGAATCACTTCTTTCACAGAATGATAAAATATTAAGGGTAATATAAACAACTTTTGGAATTATTAATTACTAGAGACACATCAGTGTAAAAGTGCTAGTAATAGCCTATTTGCATTAAATCCTTTGATTTTTTTGATTTTGATGTTCGGGTAACACTTTTGTTGTCTTGGAAATTCTAACTTTCCGGGATCTATATTGATCTCGATAATAGAAGTACTTCATTTGCGAAATTCCGTTTTAGCATGAAAAGCATAAAAAAAATAACAATAAAGTGATCATTACAGCCACGCCCATGGCCACCCTAGCCCTTGCTACAATTTAGGTAGGAAACTGTCCCAATAATTAAGTTTTTCATTTTTAATTAATATTTTATTGGTTTGTTCGTACTTTACTAGTGTCAATTAATTATCATTTGCTTGAATATTTAGACTATTCATAGTTCAACCGATAGGCTGCCGGTACATAATAATTATTAAGGTGGTAGGGAAAACCAATAGGAGCAACCATTGGATTGGAACGGGCAACACCACTAATACAAAATAGTTTATGACCAAGTTGAGACGGAATAGTTGCCCATTTCTATGTGTGGTCTTGTAATTTCTTTGTTTTCTTTAAAAGTTATGGTTACGAATACCTTGGTATTTCATAAACTTTTCTTCGTTAAATAAAATCTCTTTAGGACTCCGTCATACTAAGTTATATGAACCACTATACAAGTGGTGAAAGAAAGTCTGTTTCTTTTTGTTGTGACAAGGTACTTCATGGTGGTGTAGTAAGTATGTGTGCAGTATAGTATTATAATTTATTTGTTATAAGCTGGGGTAGATGACGTTATTGTTTTGTGAGGCGATAATTTTGATCCATAATAGTCCATTTTGGAGGTATCATGGCGAGATGGGTTAAAAATTACGCATGGTAAGTGATACTTAAATTTCTTCTCAATACCTCTGCAGTGTCTATCCGAATACCTGCTTTATAACTTGAGCTTAGTCGATTTTGTATAGTTTTTATTAGGGAAAAAAAATGAAGCTAGTATACTTCAGTAGATATTGCCATTTTACGGTCATTAACAGTAGCCTACTGATAATGACAATATTTATACATACGTAGGTATGGCTTTATACATAGTTTATAGATTATACTTACAAAAACAATCATAGGTCACACCGTGTACCTTCTGTCCATGCAGTACGCAGGTCCAAACTTTCTACTATAAATTCCATTCATACAATATCACACATTTCTTATCTAATCACACTGACAATAATTCTAAAAACACTAAAACAAGTTTCGGGTTTACTCTTCAATAAAACATATTGAGACACCAATAAATTTATTAACAAACTTATAAATAATAGCGTTGTCATATTCCATAAGTATCTGTGTTAACTTAAACATTACTATTCTAAGTCGTAAGCCCTTGAGATAAGCGTGTTTATTTTTATATGTGTCATATTGATTTAAAAATATTAGTGGTGCGAACTTAGAAAGCACCAAAAGTGGACATAGATGAAAAATTATGTCTTTATGATAGAAAGCTGGTGCCGCAGTGGTGGATCAAATAAATAAATAAATAAATAAATAACGCCCATCGATCACATACATAGATCCTGGACCCTGACTAGGATTCCCTGTATCTAGGGACCCAGAAGCTACGAAGACCATGGCAACACAACAACAGAACAAGTATTAAGTAGTGTTTAGTAGTAGTATTAGTAGTATTAAGTATTAAGTATTGGTGCTTTCTTTTTCGGTCACAAATACTTGTCCTGTCACGGGAATCGAACCCGCCACCTCCGGGTTATGAGCCGACCTGCTCAACCACCACACCACGGAGGCTATCAAATTAGTTAAATAACGAATGAATGCAAGATGTTAACAGTAAGCATTTTTAGTAGGGCTTCGAGAAAATAGGGCTTATCCCATAGATAAGCTTGGCAGGCTTAGAGCATTGGTTAGATCACAGAACTATGAAACAAATGACGGTTCGCTGTAGAGAGGAAGCGTTTTTTTTGCTCTGTGGTTAGATGTTCTAAGTTGGCAGGGGTCTTGGTGATCGCAGAAGTTTTAAATGAACAGCAGAAAGTGTTCACAATAAGTAAATGAATAAATGAAAACAGTAAATCAATATTTTTTTTCATTTTATAATTATACTTAAAGTTACTCAAATAAAAGTAGTCCAAAGAAAAGCACCACCACTCGAGAACCTCACTTACACCACTTACACACAACAGAGGAGGAAAGCATTTGCTTGGGACGAAATTATTAATACCTTTGCCGCTATCGGTGTATGAGCGTAATTTTTTTTCACTGCTCTGTGATTGTTTCTATTATCCCACACCATTCCTAACTATCTTATCACCGACCTGACAATGACCGGCTGTCAAATGGATGCACACAACTAAATTGATTAGAACCATTAACAGCCGTGTTGAAACACTGTGACTTATAAAATCGAAAAATTACTAACATTTGAAAAATATCTCGATGACAACGCCCATATAAATTGACCAAGTTATATCAACAGTAATGACACTTAGATTTGAACTCTAGGGCTATTAATATAAGGTTGATTAAAATATTTTGGAGGGTAGAAATAAATTGGGGAAGATTCACGAAATGGGCCCAGATTAATTGGCGGCTACAAAGAATGGAAGGGGTACAAATTAGATACATAATATTGTATCCGAATCAATTGGAACTGTTTCTTTTTCATTTTCGGTTTTTGTTTGTTTTGGAAAGGTTTTTGGTAGAGCAAGATATGTGGTCGATTTTATCCACTGATACGGGAGTCTGAATAATTTTATTTATTTAAACTACATAATACACAAAATACACATAATCCATAATACACATACATAATTTCTTCAACTTGCATAATTGAAAGGCTTCTCACGCGTATCTTCATCATCACCATCATCACTAAAAGCCTGAAGACGTCAATTGTTGATCATATACCTCCACCACGGAGCGCCACGTTGAGCTGCTTGCCTCCTGCACCGGCTCTCCGAGATTTTAAACAGATCGTTGGGGGCCGGCCTATGCTGCGTCTTCTGTTTCGTGGCCGCCGTTCGAGATACACAAAGTTACATTAAAAATTTAAATACACATCAGCAAAACTCCAACCAACAAACCTTTATATAAATTCGTCCACAATTAGGCCTACGCTACACGGTGCGACACGGCCGCCGATAGCATCGCGTGATTTACGCGCGCCGCGCCGACTCGCGATTTTATCGACTAACTCTAGGTAATGAGCTTTAAGCTTTGCTGATCCATTTTTCGCTAGATAAACTAGAATTTGATACATTGTATTGCACGTTGCTATTTTCTATTTAAATAGCACTTTATATCAGTTGCAGATATTATTTTTAAAGTCTAGGGTTTTTGACCGCAATCTCACGTGATTAGAAAGATTTCATTATTTAAATTTCAAGGTTTGGCGGTAACGTGAAAAATGTTCCGTTTTCAGATCGGTCTTATAAACTGACACGGTCTTTGTAGTCATCTTAGACAGTAGATGGAAGTCCTTAGATGGCTTTTGATGAACTACCGACATCAAGCCGACCACAACGACAAAATAGTGTTGACCCTCAGTGGTGGACACCGCAACTTCTTTTCCCAATGTTTCTATTCCATTCTATTTCCATTCTTTTTGCCCGCTTGGCGATAGACGATATTCATTCTATTCTTCTTTTTCTTCTTGAGTAGGCAAGTGGTTAGCCCTGGCGTCTAAATTTTTAGGTCGCCCAAAGGCTTCTTACTTGGCTTATATTGTCTTACGACAACAGCCGGGACCGACGGCTTAACGTTACGTTCTATTGAAAAAATTATCTAGTTAGTAAACGGTTTTCTAAAAACATCCAACAAAATATCCAGGGAGAGATTTTAATTTTTTTTAACGCTCAATATGCTTTTATTACTCAAGCAGTTAACTTGAGTAATAAAGGCACTACAATAATAAAAACTAAACTAAAACTAACTACACTACACACGAACTAGCTACACTATACCTTCTACAAAGAACATATGGACTGTATAATAGACCGCGATGGCCTATAGACAGTCCAAATGCTCCAGCCCACTGCCGGTAGGTAGCGTACCCAACATGCTGGCAGCATTGCCTCGTTGAATTGCAATGCTGATGCGTTGAGCCAAATAAGTGCCAGCATTTTGGTCACGCGTCGCATCGATCAGGCGCTCTGATAGACTTTAATTGATTTCTCTGTAGGCGACAATAAAAGCCAATCCAGCTGCTTTCTATAATAACACAAAGACACGCTTTTCTTCGTTCCTTTACAACGGACAATCATTCTATAAAATGTTTTGTGGATTTCAATCATACCATGTTTTATTGTTTACCATAAAAGCCCCATGACTAATCTTGTAGCGGTACCTATTATTATAATGCCCGATCCATAAGTACTAAATAAGAGGTGTTAAAATTCATCATACACTTTCTGTTTCATTGTAAAACCTTTGTTTATTTGTAGAGGTGACTGGCATTGTACTGAGTGTGATGTGAACGTACTGAGGACTTAATGCAATGTCCTCTGGGATAAATGACACTTGTCGATAAGTCACTTTGCAGACTGCCTATACCTCGTAGTACCCGTACTACTGTCTGTAAAACGTATGCAAATGGTTGTGTGTACATGTGTTAATATATTTCGTGACTGCATATGCTGTGGTCTTGGATTAAATTGGCTTATCGTCGAAATTTGAATCAATTGAACGTGTAAGGAATCCCAAAGGCTTGGTTTTTGGACAAAGATGTATGTAGATGGTGTGTCACTTTGTAAGCCAAATTCATCGGCTTATGTGTCTCTCTGTCTATTAAAAAAGATTTTTAATTCTGGTCTCTAACGAGTAAGAAATTTGTCAATTCTGAAATATTCCTAATCATCGTCATTTGAAGAACCATCAGCTTCAATATTGCTCCAAAAATGCATCAGATCAAGCATATTATGCCTATGCTAGGTAAAATTAGACAGACAGTCAATAAGACAGTTTCAAATAGACTTTACCTTTACATCCTATTGACCTTTGCTCTGTCTAATTCGTTTTATTAGTCATTCACCTGACGTTGCTCTGCTTTTTAGTCAACAGGCCCGCAGTGGCATCTTTTTTGATTTTAGACATTGAGCTCAAAAGTTATACCATACTTCCAAGTTTAGCCATAACACCTTGTTCACATGAGATAAAATAAAAAGCTTTGTTCATTAATTTCCCATCACCACAGCCTATGTTTCACCATTACTACAGCTTACCGTATCCGATCACGGCACATCGTAACCTTGACAGCCGTCTGGAGTTGTCATCACCTTTCTTTGTCGAGGTCAGGCTTGGACAATGGCGTCCGCACCATCCAGGGCTTTTAATGCTTTGTACTAATTGGCATATTCTAAGGCGATAATCTTTGCCAACCGCAATCTGTTTTCAACTGTCGATCGACTAACTTAGAGTTGAGTTTGGATTGGATTGGAACGTGGAGGTTGAGTCTTGTTGGAGGGTAGTGGATATTCAAATGCAGGATTTGGAGGTCACGCAGTATATTCGAACTGAAGTATTGGATTTGTTCCAAGAGGTGGATAGACAATGCATCTTTGTTGGCGTCGGACAAGGCCACTGGATGGCTCCTTTGCCTTGGCTCGCCGATTGCTTCCGATTCGAACGCGCTTCTGTCCATTGTTTAATTGTTAAATTAGGGATGCGATAGTGGCCTTTAGGTAATTCAGTAATTAGAGGCGTAATAGAATTGTGAACGGGAACTGGGCAAGAATCAGGTAGGTAGAGCGATGACGTAGTCAGTTACCTACTGGCTGGTTAAGATAAGATTTGAAAAGATAAGTATACACTGAAAAAAAAAAGGAGTAAACCCAACCGATTTTTCGTTAATCCATAATGTTTTGTACAGTAAAAATGGAGCCTATTGTCCAAACACTTTACTTTTACTGAGCCAAAAACAGTTAAGTCGTAACAGTATTTTTTACTGTGTATCTGTTACTGTTTTCGGGTTGTCAATTCTTACTGTTTAGAAGACAGTAAGGTAAAACAGTTAAGGTAGACAGTAAAGGAAAACAGTTAAGGTAGACAGTAAAGGAAAACAGTTAAAGAAGACAGTTACGGAAAACAGTTAAGGTAGACAGTAATGGAAAACAGTTAGGGTTAGACAGTAAGTTTATCAACAGTAGTAAATACTGTAGGAGCACAATAATATTGACAGTGGGAGAACAGTTATAAATACCGATTGTGTTTTATTGGGAACTGTTGTCACGCAGTATCAAATACGTTTGTTACAATAGCAGGTACTGTGGGAACACATTAGCAGCAACTTTGATGTTCAGTTGTTGATACTGTGCGAGATCAGTTATAATTATTGTAAGTATAAATTAATAGTAACTGTTCCCTCACAGTAACAGATACGTAGTGTCACAGTAACAGGTACCATGGAAGCTCAGTAGAACTCACCGCTTTATTCATTTGTCGCAGCTGTGTGTGTGCATTTATATGAACTGTTTTCTCACAGTATCAAATAAGTTTGTCACAGTAACAGGTACTGTGGGAACACATTAGCAGCAACTTTGATTTTCAGTTGTTGACACTGTGCGAGATCAGTTATAATTATTGTAAGTATAAATTAATAGTAACTGTTCCTTCACAGTAACAGATACGTAGTGTCACAGTAATAGGTACTATGGCAGCTCGGTAGAACTTACCGCGTTATTCAGTTCTCGCAGCTGTGTGCACATTCATGTCAACTGTTCTCTCACAGTACCAAATACGTTTATTACAATAGCAGGTACTGTGGGAGCACTTTAGCACTAACTTCGAGGTTCAGTTGATTATGCTGTGTGAGATCAGTTATAATTAATGCAGGGACTATTCTCCGCGTCCTTGTTTTTTCGCTGTGATCATATTAATATAATATTAATATGATCACAGTGAAAAAAAGTACGCACTTACGCACGTACGCGTACTTTTGAGAACTAATTTAAACCTTGTAGCCCACAGCAATAAAATCTTGGACAAAAAACTACGCGGAAAATAAACGTTACTTTGTAGTCAAAAAATCTGAAAATGTACACTAACTGCTCTTAATAAACCTAAAGGATCAATTACTAGTGGGTTAAGTAACAGCTTAGTGCTGCGTGTTGGCATTATGGAATATTATTATTAGACCCTCGCACGCCAACTACATGTAGTGGAGGTAAAAATGCCTATCACTTGGATCCTTACTGGACCCGCTAGTAACCGTTTTATGAAAGTTAATAAAATGCCATCTGAGAATTAAACAGTTTATAAAAATAAACTCTTTATTGATACCAAGGTACAAATACCGAAACAGGAAAAAACTTAAGATTATGTTACAATTACAATGGCCGGTCTTACCTATTACCTTTACTATTACTACTACCTACTACTTACTTACCTATACCTTTGTATGACTCCTAAAAAACCACTATTGATTCGCAGTATTGACTTTAACAGTACTAGTAATAAGGTTCAAAATCCAATAACACATTGGTCTTCATAAGTTGGAAAACTTAATCCAATATTAACACATCCGGATTTATCCGGTACCGGTATTTGTGGTTTATACCGTGTTTATAGGCTTAAGTCCTTGTTTTAGCTTAATTTATAGTTATGATATTGATAGTTTTAATTGTTTTTTGGTGTGAGATGTTAGTTGATTTTGGTTTTCTATTATTTGGAATTCCAATTGCTTTGTTGTATTTACTATGTAACTAATATTTAGTGCAATAACTAATTTATGATATTAATTTATGTAGTGGAGGTAAAAATGCCTATCACTTATGATCAGAATTGCCTACTTGAATATACAGAAAAAATCACATAAAAAAACAAACAACAAAACCACGTACCTAGCTGTGATTTATTGCAGAGGTCCAGCAACAACTATATATGGTTGAATAGTAAGTCCAAGCGCTAAATAAATCTCCTGACGCGATCGTTACTCTTCTTGAAGTTGACGTTCGTCTTCTATGTGAATGACAAAGTTCTGATGCACTTCCGCCGCTGACCTCTTCTTTTTTATACATACAGGTCCAAAAAGATGCGGAATAAGAAGTATGGTAGCAAGGTTTCTCGTCTCGGGGTCTGGGTCTGTTGAGTAAAAATAAACGTTCAACTTAGTTCCTAAATAAATTACTATTTTCAGACCGCTGGAAGTCACCCTAAAATTGTTTCTGAGATTTTTACCGTACAGAAAAATAAACAAAATATAGTTGTCGTGAAGTACAATAAAAGCTTGTAATAAAATTTGCTAACTCACCACGTGCCAATTTTTTCGGTTCCGTTAGATATGTGCTTTTTCTTGAGATCCTGTTGATAACACTTCCCCAACAACGTTGAATACAGGGAAATTCCTGGAGGTAGGAGATTGCTTTTCATTAGACAAAATGCGTTTTAGCCTTTCATTATTAGTTTTGGCCCATTTTTCAGCACAAACAGCATAGTTATCCACATTGCTCCTTAGCCATTCCAACAGCTCCTCTATCTTTTGGGTGTTGGTGTCATCAGCATCGTCATCCACAATCAAATCTTCAAAATGAGTTACAGATCTTTCGGTGGATGTACTCGTAGATGGTTTTGGTGTAAATGTTTTTTCAAGTGAACGACGTGACCGGGGTTCAAAGACCTTGTTACGATGGTACTTCGCTTTTAAATTAGTCATAGCATCAAATAATGTCCATGAGCCTGTTGCAAAGACCCTTTTGATCAAGTATAGTAAATGTTGATGTTTTCTATTGGGAACACCTTTTCTGTAAGTAAAAGAATCACATATTATTAAAAATAAACAGGTTTTCCAGCAATATTTAACCCATTCTTATTATGCACCTTTTTGCATATGTATGAGAAAAAGAAGCTAAAATGCAAAAAAAATTACCCTTATTAAAATTTATTTATTTATTTATTTTATTCACAAAATCCAACAGATCTTAAAATAAAATACAGTTTAATAATTAATTTTCAATAATTAATTAATTATCAAAAAAATATATTTATTGTGTGTTTTGGCCAGTAAGTACATTCAGTGGATTTGTTTATGTGCATGGGTTTGAAAGTATGTTTGTGGATTTGTGTGTGTGTGTGTGTGTGTGTGTGTGTGTGTGTGTGTGTGTTGTGTGTGTGTGTGTGTGTGTGTGTGTGTGTGTGTGTGTGTGTGTGTGTGTGTGTGTGTGTGTGAGTTTTTGTTTATGGTAAATTTATACTTACTTATTTCTTATAGCCAATAAATACTAGTGTTTTGGGATTTCTTCTTAGTATATTTGTAGCTACTTTTCTTACTAGTATCTTGCAGTACTGTTCTTCAAGTGGTTATTGAATCTCTTTAAGAAGCTGTTGGCCATCAGGAGTTTTGGCAGGTAGGGAATTAAGATCCTGGAAAGTGGAGGATTGTTAAGTTAGAGTGATTAAATACTAAAATGAATGGAATCCAACCCTAGTGGACAACATCTATTTTGCAACAAATAATGGTACGGAACCCTATGTGTGCGAGCCCGACTCGCACTTGGCCGGTTATTTAATTAATACTATGAACCTGCTAGTTACTTACTGATTGCTTTTCATTTCGATTTTGCTTCAGTTTCCAATCTGTAAGAGCTTTGTTAAATTTGGCCTGTGGTTCAATCATGGAGGTATGGTGCAATGTTTCAGTCTTTACCAATGTACTCTGTGGTGCAATGGCAGGTATCAAAGCATTGATTTCCAGATCATCCAGTAATAGCAACACTATGATGTCAACTTCATTTTCTAAAATGACAAAAGATTTATATAGAACTATTTATTATAAACTACTACAAAGGTACTACCCAACCACGGTGAAGCCAAAGCCAAGGGAAAGATAATGATAATGATGATGTAAGTTAGTAGACCTATTATCTATTGTATGTAAAATAATTATATAATGTTATTTAATTGATATGATATTACTATTTACAATTTTTATTATTAAATAAATTAAATAAACAAATAAATAAATAAATTTTGTAATTTTTACATATAATATACTGTCAACATCATTTTATTCCCATTATTTTAACTCCTGGCTAGCAAACTATTGAATTGAATTTAAAAATATGTGAAAATGTTAAAAATCACTGTACTTATGCAATGCCCATTCAATTTCAAACATAATTATACCAAGGACATATAACGCGACATAACAATGCATTAAGTTTGGTAATACCAATTACTTACCATCAGATTTCAGGTAGCTACAGGTAGGTATTATATCAATAATCAAATGCTTAACACTAGGTAGACGTTGTCGTCACTGAGAAACACAAAGGTGTCATTTCTGAAACAAAAACCCAATATATTGCAAAAATCGCTTGAATTTCATTGCGCAGTTGTAATTAATTAGACCTAGTTTAGGGCTTAGGGTACCTACCCTAGCTAAATACCTACGTAGGTAGGTAGTGGTAATCGCTATGCCAGATATTAAACCGACAAGCCTAAGAAGTCATTCTATGCAGTAACATTACTGTGTTTCAGATTAAAGGGAAATGTTTCCAGCTAAATTATTACATCAAGATTCCGACAAAACAGTACGTATAAGTTTCTAGGTACTTACCAATAAATAGTTCCGAATATTTCTTTATATGTTGTTTTATTGATTATGAGATCGGCTGCAACACTGCACAATAAGAATGGGCGTTGGCAATCAGCGGTGGTCCCGCCGCGATGGCGAGACCAACGCCATAATTATCCTCTACTTAGTTTGTGACACAGGTTTGTGACCACCGCGCGGAAAGACTGCTAAATTCGACCGATCCGCCGGCCGCCGCCGGCGACAAGGGTAGTAGGGATGTCCGATACTAGTCAATACGAGACTCGATACTTTTTGCGATACCAAGTACTTTTTGCATCGCATCATTCTTTCGATTCTTACTAATTGGTATGGGAAAGAAAGTACAAGTATAGAAGCGAATCAGTGCTGCTAAGTCAAAACAGAATAGAGTCACTAAAATGTCAAGCAGCTTTACTTCGCTATAATATAATAATAATAAATGCATATTTATTTAATATGTTTTACTTCTACAAAGCATAATATGGCCTGATTTTAATCCAAGTAGCTATACTTTTAAATAAAAAAGTAATTTTACCTTTTTATAAATCATTGGTTTATAAATGACGGGGATTTAAAGTTACAAACATAAAAAAAATACAACCAAATTGGGAACCTTCTCTTTTTTTAAGTCGGTTAAAAAATAAACTACCAATGCCCCTGGCAACTACGGTTGCAAAAATTGGGGACGTTCGATCCCCCTGGCAACTGTGATTGCCAAGAAATTGTATAGTTTTATTTTGGAAAAAATTTTAAAAAGTGCTGTCTGGGGGGATTATTTATTATTATTTAGTTTAATATTCGTGAAAAAAATATTTTAAATA
Source organism: Ennomos erosarius (assembly GCA_963580505.1). Classification (NCBI taxonomy): domain Eukaryota; kingdom Metazoa; phylum Arthropoda; class Insecta; order Lepidoptera; family Geometridae; genus Ennomos; species Ennomos erosarius. Next base: position 1,027,608 of record OY756988.1, read on the forward strand.
AAATTATTATTTCAAACGTTTATTATTAATCTGTGTTCTTTATCGATTAAATTATATTAAATAATTCGATGTAAAAAAACATTTATGGGTTAGTTTAAAAAAATAGCTAAAAAAATGGGTGTAAAAAAAATGGATGTAGTAAAAAAATTTAAATTTACACTGGAAAAAGCACAAGTTTTGAGAAATAATACAATGCAACGACGTGAACTTCACGTTTCCACCAAAACTCAAAAATCGAATACTTGATGAGCAACGAACACCGTAAAGAATATCGATGTTTTCAAAAAATTGTTATGGCAATTTTTTGTATTAGCCTGTGGTGATATTTTTATGGCATCGGATGGGGAAATGCATTTTTTAATTAAACAAACTAAAAAGATAGTAAGTACGCCATCGCTTTTAATTTCGTGCGCACTATTAGCCACTCAACCTGGTTATCGATCAGAAATATATACATAAAATTCGCAGCGCACGCGATGTAAAGAATATTTAGGTCATTTTTTTAAACCTTGGGTTACATTATTGGAGTATCAGTATAGGAATCCCTAATTTTTTTGAAAATACATTATAGCCTATGTCACTCGGGATAGTTTAGCTTCCAAACAGTGAAAGAATTTTTTCAAATTGGTTCAGTGGTTTTGTAGCCTATTTAATGCAAACAAACAAACAATCAAATCTTTCCTCTTTATATTATTGGTATATATGGTATAGATATTAGATACCATTTTACAATAAAAACAATAACAGAATAGACCTGGCGAGCCCATCGCTTATTCCATTTAGTCATTCTAACAGAGTGTCGATCGTACTGTTTACTAGGCTCGTTATAAGCAGTTTATTGAATAATTAAAGTGGATCAATCCAAAATATCGATAGTCGATACATACAGAAGCATCGCGTATCCCTATGGTCTGCGACGCCGCGCGCCGTACGCCACCAATAGCCGCCAACCGACCAATGCTCTTCCCCCTTCGGCCATACCCCGCGCTTGCCGGAGTCGCTCCGTTATTTTTAATGTTTCAAACACATTTCAAACAGTAATAATTATTTAGCTGCATAATAACGACTTATATATATCAAGTACGTACTTAGTGTCTACAGTAATAGATATTATTAAATAGGTAGGTATGGATTACACTTTGGCTCTTGAGTTTGGCAAAAAAAATCTTGAAAATAATTAGAACTCACTTGTAGTAGGTAGGTAAGTAAGTAGGTAGGATCCCAAATCAACGAAATGACTAGGTAGGTTAATCTTAGAACGATTTAATAAAGGTAACTGTTATGATATTATGTATGATGTTATATTAAGAATCGGCAACTGAACATTAAAGTAGGTAGGTATATGGTAAATATATTACGGTACATAGGTAGGTACACTTACCTATTTCTATTTTTACCTATTTTTAGATTCTCTGGTCTAGCCTGTACCTACATTTAGGAGGAATTTGTGGGGCCGAAGCTAACATCAAATTCAGGTTCTGTTAATATTAGTTGAATATAAAAATAACTATACCTACTTATAATTATTATTTTATTATGATTATGACAAGGCATAGTAGGCATACTTAGAAATATAATTTCCCTATGATGGTAGGTACCTATGGATTATTATTAACTATTTTCTATTAAAAAGGTTAAAAAAAATCTGAGCTATTATGGTCAACCCTTGGTGGATTATGATACCTAATCCCAACCAAAAAAGGAATGGAAATGGAATGGATGGAATATGCAATGAGATAACGGCACCTGCCAACTTTGTCTATTAGGTACCTATGTCAACATTTATGTAAGTAGGTACCTAAGTACCTAAAGCCAGGCCAAGCGTCAAGAGCCACATTAAGCCCCTTGGAATCAGATACTTACGTATAAATTACTATTATCAGCTTTTACTATATCGTCGGTCCCCCTAGTGGGGGGCCGGCCTACCCTGCGTCTTCCGGTTCGTGGTCTCCACCTCCACTCGAGAGCCTTTCTTCCCCATCGGTTGCTACTTGCTGTGCAATGCGTAACAGGAACTTCATAGAAGCACTAATTACCGATAAACGTTTTGGTATCAGTTAGATTATGAACATTATAATAAGTATCGGGAACTGAACATTCCAGTAAATAAGAATATTCAATAAGATAAAGTAAATATTATGCTCCTTACTGTTTGTCTAGCTAGTTTTATTAAGATGTTGCTCTAAATGACCATTTTACTTATTCAGTGCTTACTGTTCAACGCATAACAGGAACCTCATAAAAAATTACAGATAAATGTTTCGATATCAGTTAGAATCTGAAAATTATAATAAGTATCGGGAACTCATAGTGTTCAATCAGTTAAGGTAACTGTTATGCTCCTTACTGTTTGCCAGTTATATTAAGACGTTACTCCAAGCGACCATTATATTTAGATTTTACTGTTCAACGCGTAACCGGATCCTCAAAAAATATTAAAGATAAATGGTTCGATATCAGTTAAAATCTGAAAATTATAATAAGTATCGGGAACTGATCATTTAAGTATATGGTAGTATTCAATCAGTTAAAGTAACTATTATGCTCCTTACTGTTTTTGTCCAGTTATAGTGAAACATTTTATAACTTTCCATTACATTCAAAAGAACTGTTTGATACGGTACTGAAATTGAATAAAGCATTGAAGATAACTGTCACGATATCAGTTAAAATCTGAACATTGTAAAACGTATTGAAAACTGATTGTTTACATAAATGGAAATGTTCAAACAGTTAAAATAACTATTATGCTCCTTACTGTTTTAGTCCAATTATAGTAAAATATTTTCTAACTTACCATTACATTAACAAGTACCGTTTGATATGGTACTGAAACTGAATAAAGCATTAAAGATAACTGTCACGATATCAGTTAAAATATGAACATTGTAAAACGTATTGGAAACTGATTGTGTACGTAAATGGAAATGTTCAAACAGTTAAAATAACTATTATGCTCCTTACCGTTTTTGTCCAGTTATAGTAAAATATTTTCTAACTTACCATTACATTAACAAGTACCGTTTGATACGGTATTGAAACTGAATAAAGCATTAAAGATAACTGTCACGATATCAGTTAAAATCTGAACATTGTAAAACGTATTGAAAACTGATTGTTTACGTAAATGGAAATGTTCAAACAGTTAAAATAACTATTATGCTTCTTACTGTTTTTGTCCAGTTATAGTAAAACATTTTCTAACTTACCATTACATTAAAAAGTACTGTTTGATACGGTACTGAAACTGAATAAAGCATTAAAGATAACTGTCATGACATCAGTTAAAATCTGAACACTGTAAAACGTATTGAAAACTGATTGTTTACGTAAATGGAAATGTGCAAACAGTTAAAATAACTGCTATGCTCCTTACTGTTTCTGCCCATTTGTTTGCACGTTTGGTGAACAATTATTATTAAAGAGAAATGTGTAATTGTTACTGAAAAAAAATTAACTGTCCAATAACAGTAATAATGCAAGAAATATTTTTTTCAGTGTACATCTTGTGGCAGCTTTGCGTGTTGCAGGTAACCTCAGATTAGAGAGAAAATAACACACTAGTTGTCGCTTACAACTCAAAGGTCCACACTCTGCAAGCGGCCCGATACGGCAAGCAAACATGAAAATAAAAACCAAATGTGTTCAACTTTTTGACATAGTTGTATGCCATCAGACCAAAAAGCAGACCTTTTTGTCTATTAGCCTGTTCAAAAACAAAGTCTTAAAACTTCTACTAAGTCTATATTCTATAGTAGAGCAGATCAAACTATAGATGGAAAGCATTTAAATCTATACCATTTAAAACCTTCCAAGTGTATTCCCACAGCTGGGCAAAATATTCTTTACTCTTTCCGTATCGACATCGTCTCCGGCAGTCCTCGCTGATCAAAAACGTCGTTGTAACAATAAGTAAACGCTATCGGGCATCAATGCAGCGACTTTAAATCAACCCTGTGCGTGCGCTTTTTCGTATCCATACGACTGGTGAAGGTGCGACTTTTAAGTCAACAAACATGCCATAAAATGTTGCCCTACGCCAAAAATGTCGAAGTTGTCGTGGCACACCTGTGTTCAGCACTTGGCTAACTCAGTGAGTAATGATAAATTATGTCATAGACACCATGTGGATACCACAAGATAGACAACTCATCAGCAATACCACAACAACAACAATGTAACAATGCACGTCTATAGGAGACAGTAACTGCTTACCAACAGGCAGGCTATCAATTTGTTTATCCGTCCGTGTTATAAAAAAAAAGATAAATAAATATTAAAGAAAGATTGTAGTTAGGTCTATAATAATTGAGACACTGATGATATACAGTGTGAACACGATTCAGCAAACAGCAGCGTAGAACGCCCTCCAACCAAGATGGGCAACGATACCTATACATGGCTCGCTACCAAACTCTAAGTGCAGATTTTCGATAATTTTTCAAAGACCAACGCCGACTTGAACTGAAACAAAGTATTTAAAAGAAATATATTTATAGCCACCACGTTATAGGTAGTTACAAAAACATGAAACCGTTACTATTGTCTTTATAAGCTTACCAAAAATGTGTTACAAATTTGAAAATTGGATCAGCCCGGTTCACATTCTACAAAAAGCAATCGTTAATGCTTTCATTTATCGGAGTCTTTGTTAAAAATCGCATTGAATTCGGTATAGTAGTTTGGATAAAATCGGTCTGATGTAGTTGAACTATTTTCTTCGCATATTTATAACAATCGGGTCGTGTACGTACTTGGCAGAAAAACGCTACTTATTGTAAAATTCGAATATGCTGAAATCCTCTACTTTATATCTATTATCTTTTATCTATTATAATTAAATAGTCGCTAATTATCGTAAACCGTGTCATCATTTTATATGTGAGATCCTGGCCAAGGTATAGTGTAATAAAAAAAAAATATTGACTTTGCCTTTTTATCTTATGCTAACTTTTGACTGCTGTCTCACCCCGTCGTCGCGCCCAAGACAACTTGAGCAACCCGGAAGATCCTATAGCAGCCGTTGTTTCAGCTGCGTTAGGATCACCCTATCCCAGTCTAGCCCTTCTGGCTCAGGTACCGATTTCAGCACCGGTATAGGATACCAGCGTAACACAATCAGACACCGACCCCGCCAGCGAGGTCGACGTACCCCCCGTAGGTTAGCTAGAAAGGTCGCGACTTTCCACAGGGTCCACTCCTAATCTAGGGGTGCCCCACTTTTGTCGGCTGGGTGCCTTAAGCGCCTGGCCTCCCGCCCGGTGACGCTGTAAAGGTCGGTAGAGCCCAACAGCATTAGCCCGTTCAAAAATAAAATTGCTGTCTCACCTTATGGTGAGTGACAATGTGACAATGCAGTTATGAAGCATGCTTGCTTAGAAGATAAATACCGTAGTTACTGCATTATGACTTAAACCATATTATAGGCACTCAGAATACGCTGCGTTTTTAAAACATGTGCGTATATAGACCGAGAGCCGAGCCACGCTGTTTAACATTCATTGAGCGCAGCAAATTAATAGTTTCTTAGTGATGTGTTATTCGAGTTTTATAGGCTCCAGTTAATTGTCCGAAATTGTTTGTAACTATCAGGAAACGACGATACGTTACGATTTCCTTAATTATTTATTGTTATTTGTTTAAATTGTTATGATTTTATTTAGTTATGCTGTTAATAATATTTTATTTGGTGAACGAATTCAAAAATCATTTGGAGCATGATGGTGATCCTGTGATAGTATTATTGGTGTCATTTAATAAAATTGTAACAAATACTTAAACAGTATAAAATGGCTTAAGATGTAATTTTAAACGTTTAAATATAAAATATATATACTTAAAATAAGTAATTATTGTTTTGTTTGAATTATGTGAATTTATGATAACGTCAAATTAATATTGTTACAATAACGTGGTCCATATTAAATAGACATAAAATCAAACAATCGTATATTTTCCAGCTTAAATAAAATCGCAGCGTATTTTAGTGATGTGCCCGCGCGCGATCCCCGCTCGATAACGGGACGACATCGCACGGGACGTGTCCCGCAGATCGCGGGACTGAGCGGATCGCCGGGACATAGCTAATTGATTTTATCTATCCGACTTGCGGGATAAAAACAGACGAGTACGGGTGTGAACTTTGGTGGCTGCGCCGAGAGAGAACTGCAATCAGAGAAACTATCTGTTGTTTATTTAAGTAAAGTTTTGTTATTTAATGAATTAGAGTACCTATTTTCTTATAAAAGCTGTTAGTGTTAGCGCTTTGCTAACCATTCATGTGTGAGTTTAAAAAAGTATTATTTACTTTTCTCTATATCTCAATAAAAATCTTTTCTTGATATCAAATAGGTTTTATATCAACATAGGTACGATCTCATTAGAAATGGGCAATTTAAGAAGTGGAACAAACCGACCGAATTGTACCTTATAAATTTCAACGTAAAATATAATAGTAAAAGACATATGAGTAAGTACATAAAAGAAAACTCATTGCTCTGGAATAAAGTCTCTAACAAGGTATACTTTATTATTTTAATAAATAAGGCACTGTATATTTTACAGTATACTTAACAGATAATCGACCATCTTCACCGGTACATAATTTCATATTTTTATGTTAAACTGTCACAAGATCCAATATCTATAGTTAATACCTTACTGTGCTATATAATGCTCATAAAGTTATCTTTTACTAACAAGGAAGATCGTTAGCCGTTGAAATGGCTTTGCATGCATTAATTTTGAGATAATATGAGTTTGATACGACTATTTTAATTTTGCATATTACCTATACCTACGTAGTAAAATTAGGAGAAAAATTTAAATAGTGATGATTTTTAAACCATACATTATTCACTAGGTCCCTAAAAACTAAAGCAATAGTAAACGAATAATTCAGCATGCAATCATTTTACTTGTAGGCATAACACGTAACATGTAGAGATATTTTCATTGAAATGTGCACCATAATCATAACATAACGAGCTACTGTACCTTATTAAGCTCAAAACTAAGCCCCAGATCAATAATGCACTAAATAAACCATATCGTCTGAATCGGCGAGAAATAGTGCTGTACACGTTACGTAGTTAACCTCGGGTTGGGTGCAACACTAAATCCACTTTAGTGATGTCTCGGGCTCGATACATTATCCCGCTACCGGACTGCGAGATCCTGCGATAAAGCGCGGGATTCTATAAGTTGTTGGCAATTCGGAGCTAATTTAAGTTGGATTTTTTCTATGATTAGTTAGTGGTTTAAACATTTTAACTGGAAATTGAATAAACTGATCATATAGCTTTTTTGTGTGACTAATTGACTACGAATGCGTTATATTTGACTGCTAAGTTTAATTTCTTAAAATATTAAGATTAAACGTAACGATTACCCTTAAAATTAAATAGATTCGTTATTTTTGTATGTTCATTGTTATTGTACCAGACCTAATGCTGAATCTGTTTTTTTTGTCACTCTCTTGTATTTAAAACTTTTGCGAGTATTTCGTTGTAAACCTCAAGCTGATTTTAAAATAGGTAAATGTTCATAAATTTTAAACAAATAATTCAAACATCGAACTATCATAAAATAAGAAAAAAGAACGGAGACTCTCAGAGCATAAACAAACTGCTCATTCATACCTCAACAAACAAAACGTTAAACTGACAGATAGCTCTAAATTTAAAATTTCGCGAATACTCCTGGCCAAGAAAGATTTATCGGCGAATACGCGGAATGACCCATTTATCGCGAGTTAGATCCCAAATTCCGAATCATCGGTTCACCGATGTCGTAGGGATGGGATGTTTACGATGTTATTATCGACTATAGTTAATATGCGGGGTTTGTTCACTCATTTCAAAATATTATAATTATGTGTTAGTAAAAATATAAACCAAAAATAACTTCGAGTAAATAAGAGTGTATTTTTTATCTCGGAATTACAAAGTTTCAGCGGTAATGAGGTAAATTAAAACCATTTAAAACCCGCGACGCGATACCTCTAGCATTTTAAAGCAATTTGACGGGCCCGATAGCTCAGTTGGTAGTATATCCCTGCCTTCTGAACTGAGGGCTGTGGGTTCGATTCCTGCCCGGGACAAACATTTGTGTGATGAACATAGATGTTTGTTCTGCGTCTGGGTGTTATATTGTATTCTATGTATGTATTTACAAACAAAAAAGTATATAAGTATTGTATCAGTTATCTGGTTCCCATAGTACAAGCTGTGCTTAGTTTGGGGCTAGATGGCGCTGTGTGAAATGTCCACACATATTTATTATTATTTATTTATTTATATGATAGATTATAATGTTAATGTTAATATTGTAAACTTTGATTATCTGGCAATATATTTTTGAGACACTAACACGCAAACGCGTTTAATTTTGTTTGATGAGAAATGATTGATAATTCTTATTCAGTAAGTCTCAACATTGTTCTTGAAACATATACCTAAGCATACTTATACCACCTCGTTTAAACGTACAGACAATCTTGCCATTCTATTCCTCATTATAGATTCTTGGCCGCACAAAAATGTTCAAGATTTACGATTACCGGCGCGCGCCTCGCACGGCATGCGCGTTATATGGCGACCAACGACGCGCGGATGCGCCGTAACATAGAATTTTAAATCAGTGAATAAGTTTTTAAGGATTTTAAGAAACTACCTTTTTTACCTTTAACGCAAATGGAGGTGTTTGACGTGTGATGTATTTGTCTGTGACGTCGCAACTCCCAAATATTATTTTGTTTTTGTTTGAAAGGTGTCTTGATTGAGTTTCAGCTTCTAATTACCAGTTTTATGTGTTATCGGGTACTTATACATTTTTACTTCAAATTTCAGATTTGTAGGTTTATTTTCAATTTCATTCTAAAAAATTGAATTTATCATTACACAAACCATTCCAGCTGCCCGAGCACAGACTGTAAACAAAATAGGCATGATGACTAAAATTTTTTTTGCATAAATTAATAATATTCCTCTAAAGATAAACATTTGTGAAAACAAAAATAAAATATCTCAAAAAATAATAAAGTTACAAGCATTTTAAAAACCGGAATAGAAAAAGACAGCTCAAACGTCCATTGACGTCAGAGCAAGGTCGTTCATAGTACCTCATTACTAAGCTGTGCTTTACATACAATCTCTTTGGCATGAGACGTCACAAGTAGATTTTTCATAGTAACTGTGAAGGCGCTGTGTTTCGCGAGAATGGGGTAGGAGATACCCGCTATAGAAACTTTAAAAGCTTATTTCTCCGTGATTTATTTACCAATTTTGCTTATTTTTTCATTTATTGCATTCATTTTTAATCTTCTTTATGAAAGTAATATTTACTTGTTCAATTTTAATAGTAGTCATCATGCCTATTATCTTTCCCTTGTCTTACTCCACTTGACAAGTAAGCAAATATGAAGAAAGTAATATAAAACGGGGAATGACAGTTTTCTCTACCGCACAGGCAGGCAGCACCTTTTGTTTCCATCTGCAGAAATGTAACATTAGTCACTGTGATATACATATTATGCTGCTCGTAACTTTAATCGGATATTTTCGGATATCGATCTCTCGATGCGTTACGTTATTTATTTCCCCGATTGGTCGATATTAATCGATATTTGAGACGTCTCTAAACTATAGCGGGTGCGATATCGATTGTGTCGGGTGCGATCTCGGATTGTGGCTTTTTGTGGAACTCGATATTATTATCGGGACTACTGTATATAACTGGTTTTATTTATTGTAGAGTTATAAGAATAAGGAGATATCTATTTGATTTAATCTATGAGACACTTTAGCGTGAACTGGATCAGAAATTTTATGACATTAAAGTTTGACATCGAGGTGATAGTAGGGTTTATGCTCTCTTTTGCCCCACCCTCTCTTTTTTACTAAACGTTTATGACGAACCTATATTTAATTTAAAGTGAAACATATGTACATCTTATTGAATATTAGCAGTTCATATGACATGTGTAGTCTTCTTTTATGTTTTCCTTGAAACGTATACGTTTAAAAGTACCTATGAAAGATTTAATAGCACTAAATAATTAATGCAGACTTTGATTCATGTTATTCAATAGCTTCTTCCGTGCCAAGTCAGGATTGTACCGAATGACCATGTAGCGAATATATCACCATGAGCTGGATTTATCCATCAATTTACCGCTCAGCTCATTCCGTCACATATTTTAACTACAATATTACTTTAAAACTGTGTTTTAACATAAGAAACTTGTACTAGCAATAAACCAACCAACTTCACCCAGTTTCCAATGCCAAGTTTCACGTTTAAATCAGTCGCCCACAATAAGTCTCCAAGCGACATTCGCTTGTCGCCAATGTCGCCAGTGACATTGGAAAATCCACAAGTGACTAATGATATAAATTTTCATTGAATAAAGTATGTAAATAGGACCACACGCGCCGTTTACAATGCGACAGTAAAAGTTAAGATCGAATCAATTCGATGGAAAACCGCGATGAATCAATGTTGACAATACTAGGACTATGGTTATTGATTGAACGACTATTTGAAGGGTTACCATGAATTCTTGCCGGATTTTTAACCGACCTCAAAAAGGAGGCAGTTTTTTTATCTAAATATATTTTTTACTTGTTCATCATAATTTTTATGATTCAATTTGTATTCTCTACAGTATAAAGTACACATCTAGGTCCCATATTTTAGTGAGGACTGATAATGGACTCCAAGATAAAAGTGGTAACAACCAATGGATATCAGTACCGTAATGCATTGGCGGTTGGGTCTTCTTTAGGAATCGCTAAGGAACAGCTATTTAGGGACCTACCAGCGGTTTACTGATCTGGTTATAGATACTCTACGTGACTCCCAATACACCCAATACAATCATCATTGTACATCTTTTATTGTCCTTAATAGTCCATACATTAAGCTTGACAACAATCCATGAACTTTGGGGAGAACCTATTTTATGTAACTGCTCAATGATAAACAGATAGATGTACTTATCGTAATTAAGTTATCTGAACAGATTGTTTATTAGAGCCATTTGGCCTAGTCAAATTTAAAAAAAAAACCGGTAATGTTTGAGAGACCATACAAAGATCTTCAGCATGAAAGTTGCATGATTTAAGTCGCGCGTACTGCTTTCTAAGACGACATAGTTATTTATATCAGCAAACGCAAAGCTGCCTTAAAACCTATTAAAATAGGAACTGTAGAGTTTTCGCACTCCATGTAAGATGGTTGGTCAATGGTCACCCTACCTTTTGCCACGTTATACAACACTTCAACGTTTTTACGATTGGAAACGCGCTCACAGCTTCAATCTTTTTAAACTTTATGCCCCCGTAATAGTTCAAAATGGGTAAGTATTAAAAGTGTCCAGTTTATTTACGATTTTGTTAGGAATGAATCAGTTTTATTGTCTAGCTAACAATTTAGAGCGACTTTGATGGTCGTGCTTATAATTTATGAATAACTTTTGATCCCATTTTTTAGGTCGTTAGATTTTATTTGTTTAGTCGTTAAGATTTTGGGTCGGCGCCACTGGAAGTCAATGGGTGCTCTGAGCTTCTGATGAAGAGTTTAACAAAATACGTACCTATTCTCTGTGTGAAACTATTTCTAAAAACTAAATATAAAACAGTACTATATGTATATAGTATGGAGTTTCAAATTATTGATGTTAAGCGGTTAGTTGTAATGGTCTAGGACATCTAGATAGTATTTGTCAATTTCTTTTGTAAATAATGGGGTAGGTTATTAAATAGTTTATTTTGATATCATAAGAATAAAAAATTAGTTTGGAAAATGAGTAAAACAAAATGTATTTTATTATTTAAGTCAATTAAAGATTTTCATAATAGAAATACTCGTAGCAAAAACAATTTAATAATAGAATTTAAAAGATTAAAAAAGTCATCACAGTCAATTTGGAACATAGGGCCAAAAATTTACAATAAAATAAACAAAACCATTAGAGAAACTGAGTCATACGATCTATTTATTAGCAAATTTTAAAAAAGGCGTATTATTCTGTTGACGAATACTTAAATGATAAATTGACAAGTCTTTTAATTTGTAATGTATTGTTTATTTTTATTAATTTATATTTTATTTTATTATGATGAAATTTATTGACAATTATACTTTGAGTATAGTTTATTCGTAAAAATGTTGACTAGTAAGTTCCTACTATGTTATTTTATAATAATGTAATGTGTGTGAATTTAACTATGTATCAATTTTGTAAACTGTTGACCTATAACTCTGTTATTAAGAAATAAATGATAATGATGATAATAATTAATACTATTAATGTTTCTAAAGAAACTTTAATTTGTAATTATCACGAAAAGGTAAGTGGTCTAAACTTTCAAAGGATTTGAAAAATACATTAGGTGATTTAATATTTGAATACTATGGCCGGGTTCATCCTAAAGCTAGCCAAGCGTCCCGAGTCAACGATGCCGCCGCGGGGCGATGCGCTCGTAAATCGGCGCAGCGCGTGTCGCTACGTGGGTGGTCCGCTCGCTCCGCTTCGCTCCCGATAACGTAGTTTCCATAGTGGAAGCAGACTGGTGGCGTGGGAAAATACTATAGAAAAAATAGTTTAAAATGATAAGACCATAATATGGCATATTGTAATAATTAGATGCCGTAGAAAGATGCTTATACATTACCCTTATACATTATGGATACTAAGTATCCTTAACGAACTTTGAAAGTATACATGGCTTGAATTTGTATTTAATTTTGTCGGTAGCCATTATTTATTAAAAGAGCATAAAAAAATTAAAATTTGATTTTTTTGGATGATGGCTCGTGAAAATTACGATGTCCAACTTTTTTAGATCAAAACGAAATAGAAGTTATCAAATGGAATTCTTTAGACACAATAATTTTTTTCTACGGACTTAAAACTTTGATATATTCTTAATAATACGCTCTGTCAAATACACAAGTGCCAAGAGTAATATATCAATTGACTAAATATTACATGACCCCATCCATATCGGCGTGTCATCTCGAAGAGCGATGCTATATTTCTGCGACAACGACAACGCATTGTTTGTAACACGTCGCCGACCGACCCCGCAGGTGGTAACAAATCGCAGTCTGGAGTCGGAGGCTGTGATGTTACAACAATAACCATACAGCAGGTTTTAATGTTGTTACAGTTTCAGTAGAAATTAGGAACTTTTAATGTGGAAATAATTAGAAGGCAATGCAGGGGAAACTAAATGCCCATAATTTTTAATTATTTCTTGACTGTATTCAACAGAGATTTTCAGTCAAAAAAACTAAGTAATGAGTTTCAGTGTTGCCAGTAGACTAACCAGTGTATTGCCAATGAAACCAAATTTTTGAAATATCAGAAAATAAATAAATTATAAAATATTATTTATAAAACCCTTCTGAAATTTACTCTATGCTATGCAGCAAATACATAAAATTTAAATTTTCATCAGAATGACAATGATAAACTACGACCACCAACTTAAAAAAATCATAACCGTCGTGGTATGGATTTTTTTTCTTACAAAATTATAAACTGGCATTATTTTTGATAAAAAATCCTAAAATTGTAACTGGAATGGTATGACTACTAATTACTAGTGGGTGCCTTATGTCAATCCAACGTTATATCACAAAATATATAGGCCGGTACTTACTTATAACATACATCGGCCTAGCGTGACAGATCTTGTCACGTACTGCTAATATTTTGCGATACCAGAAACTTTAGTTCAAACATACAAAAGCTTCGATCGATCACACCAACTAATTGTTAACTTTATCTGTGATTTAACACCGATTTGTTAACTATGATCGATTGGGTGTTACCGGGTGTTACCCGTAAGTCAATAGACGTGCTACCGTTTACATTACGATGAGTTAAAAAGGGACCAAAATTGGGGACATTTAAGTCAGCTCATTTTAAAGTCGAACGTCATTGTTTTTTTAAAGATTTGATTGATAGGATCGGGCTCAAAAATATCTCTAGCTACTACACTAGTTCGTTGCGAAATTTAATAAATTAGTATTTGAAAACCAAAAAGTCAATACCTTTAGTCTAAAAAACTACTAGATTACATTAAATTTATCAGGAAATCTTACCTACGCTGGTAATGTGTTCTATTACTTTGTTTTCTGAATTATAAATGTGCTTAAAGTGCTTTGTATGGATTCGAAGAATTTCTATCATAACATATACATAACAGATACCTCAATCTTTAACTTTTAATTTTTTTTCGACCTCATTGTTAAAATCCTGCCAAATAGTCAAAAGAATGTGACATCTCAAGCACACCTATTATCACAGTAAACCCTGGACTGCCACACGCCACCTCAAACATCAACCATAAACCAAATCAACCAAAAGGGAAACAAACAAATTTATTCAAATTTAACCAAATACGCTTACCCAAGGTACCCAAACGTTTACATAAAAAAAGCCAGTCTGTTTGTCTGTTTGTGTGAAATTCTACGTCAATTTGTCGAATGCCTTTTGTATGAATATTCAAAGGTTAGTTTAGTTTGGTTTGACAAACGTTGAGACAATAGGAGGTGAGAGGTGAGGACGCAAACACGTTTTCTGGGACATTTCATGTTTGGAACCATTGAAATTGGAGTTTTTAAAATATTGTTCCTAACAACGGGTTCAGTATCTGCATAGATTTTTACTTCATTTATCAAAATCACGATGTTGTGTAAGCGTTACGTAAAATGTGGTTTTTACAAACTTTGGACTGACATCAAACTGCCAGCCCACTACCAGTTAGGTAGCGTACCCAACGTGCTGTCAGCATTGCCCGTTAAATTGCAAAGCTGATTCGTTAATGCCAATATTTGTTTTACCATGAAGATTAAGACACATTTTACCCATATAACAGTGGCTCTGGCTGTCATCATCATCATCATCATTAATAACCTGAAGACGTCCACTGCTGAACATAGGCCTCCCCCAGGGAGCGCCACCTAGAGCGGCTGCTCGCCTCCTGCATCGGCTTCCCGCGGCTTTCACCAAGTCGTCGGTCCACCTAGTAGGGGGCCAGCCTATGCTGCGTCTTCCGGTTCGTGGTCGCCACTCGAGAACCTTTCTTCCCCATCGGTTGTCAGTTCTACGCGCGATGTGGCCTGCCCATTGCCATTTCAACTTGCTAATCCTAAGAGCTACATCGGTCACTTTAGTTCTCCTGCGTATCTCCTTATTTCGGATCTTATCTCGCAGGGAAACACCGAGCATTGCTCTCTCCATAGCTCTGGTTGTAGAGAGATTTGTTTTGCAATTTCCCCTTACCAAATTATATTTATGTTCTTCCAATTATTGGACTATAGTCGTACCTACGTCCTGTGTGGCTGCGAAAATATTAAGACGTATACGGCCTACCAACTACGAAGTATTGGTGACATCTGGAAATAAATGAAGTGGCGAAATAGTTTGCTATTCTGGGTGAGCAACGTATTTGAACTACCTAGTTTGGCTACTCTCACTGTGACGCTTGGAGCATTTTGTCCATACGTGCCAGCTGCCAACCTAAAGGTTTTCCATTACACTGGCCATCCCTTTAATTACCACCTACCTACCTGCAACAGAAAGATCTCTAGTTCTTAAATCATTATTTTTCCATCAAAAGTCAATAACATGTACAGCATCACTTACGTCACAAAACCCAACAAAAACCATAATTCTCGGAATAAATCATATCTGTCACACTTGAACTCTGACATTTTAAACTATCTTAACATGCAAACCGTATGTAAATCAGTTTATGCTCATATAACTGTCACATTTTGAAACTTTTGTTAACATATTTGTGTAGCAAACCGTACAATGTTAAAGGTCAATAGTTTTACCTGAGTTTGATGGTACAAACTTTATACTTATTATGTAGTTGAACTTTCAAGCGATTTGTTACTGTATTGCTAAAAAAATAAAGGTGACTCATTATGGTTTGGTAGTAAAAAAAGTTGGTTATTTTATGGGAAAAGAAAAGGAATTGGGAATAGTGTTATCGGATGTGTTGTATTGTGTATTTAGGAGATATTAGACTTGAAACATTGGATATTGGGTAGATAAGTAGCAATAACCGTAACGTTTTATCTGTTTGTATGGACATTGGACAAGGCTTTGGTTTGGTAAGTTATGGTAATATTTTAGTTATTGTTGGAGATAGCATAAATAAAAAAAAACACCCGGCTTGTGATAAATGTAAATGTAATAGGTACTTCGAACTCAGAATCGAATCCCAAAATAACCAAATGTTTTGCGAAAACACTACTTAGGTAATTCTAGTTTCTTTTTTATGTAATGAGTGACAAAAAGCAGGCAGCCCACCTGATGGTAAGTGGTCGCCGCCTATAGACCTCTGCAACACCAAGGGCAATGCCGGTGCGTTGCCTACCCTTAGAGAGGACTCTTTTCTATAATGTAGTTATGTTGTAGAAAAAGATGCACATGGCCTGGTTTCCTGAATTGCATCTCAACTTGCATTCAATTAATTGTATGGCTAAGAATAGACGTAATATAATATATTATTAATCGCAGCACAAAACATTTGGTCTGGTGGTAGAGCAAGTCAGGTCATTACCCGAATGCGGGTTCGAATCCCAAGATAGGAGAAATATTTGTCTAAAAAAGCGCAAATTTAAGTTCCTAAGACCCTACATACAATGCGTCTTACTTGGAGCCGAGGATCTAATTGAGTATTAGTTTAAAAAAATGTGTGACTTATTGTATTGTAGTGTAGTAGTGTAGAGTTACAATAGATGAATTTTGATTGAATTGTGATTCATGATTTTGCAAGAGTTTACACCAGATTTAAAATAATTTATTAAATGCATTTCTTTTTACCACATTTTATCCACATTTTATTTTGGAAAAGGTACATTAACTCTGCTACATATAAAGCGTGACTTTGGCACCCATACCTCAACAAAAAAGCAACGTTTTGTCCCGAACAAAGTTCGTGTTATGTTATTCTGATAATATAAAACGGAATGCAATGGGAGGATTCGGTAGTGAATGTTTTTATTAGGTAGACTTTACAATTTGAAATAACTTTTTAATATAATTTTAACTACATAATTTATTTATTTTTTAGGTTTAAGATATTTATTTCACTTAAAGATTACATTTATTCGTAAAAACTTGTATTGACAATTGTTTGACTTGTATATGATTAATTTGACAGATTTACATTTAAAAAACGGAGCCAAAGACCTAAATACTAATGAACTTATAACTAAAAACTTGAAATAGAAAAAACTAAAATACTATAATCAGCTAACCCATTGGTGAAAGGAAAAGTGCCCAGAATGCTGGCAGCATTACCTCGTCGAATGCAGGCAATGCTAATATTTAATATTTGTGCAACATAAAAACCAGTATTCCGGTCACCTGCCGCCACCAAACGTTTGGGCAAGTCTCTAAACTTTTTATAAAATTTATATATTATATATTTATTAAACAATAAACGAAAATTCAGCATCAACTCAAAACTAAATACTACAAAACTTACTTCTTACTGCTTAAGGATGTTTCTACCAAGACGCGGGAAATCAAAAAAATACCATCGAAACCGAAATCTACTCATCC
This sequence comes from Ennomos erosarius, assembly GCA_963580505.1. Lineage (NCBI taxonomy): Eukaryota > Metazoa > Arthropoda > Insecta > Lepidoptera > Geometridae > Ennomos > Ennomos erosarius. Next base: position 1,045,204 of record OY756988.1, read on the forward strand.
GACCATGATCTGCGACCGGTATTTTTTTTTGTTGAAATGAACACGTCCCTCCATATTTGCATACAATGGCAGCGGGTGCAATATGCTTCGCTAATACTCCTCTACTCTGAGATGGTGGATGTAACAAGTAAATAAATACGGGGCTCGGAGGGTTCCCTAGAATGCACCTTAAATATGAAGAGAAAAGTCAATTGTGAAGATTTACTGAAGTAATTTTTAAAGGATCTATAACCTATACCCTCCGCCCCCTTTAGGTGGGCCGACGATCTGGTTAAAACCATGGGGAGATGGATGCAGGAGGCAAGCAGCCGATCAAAGTGGCACTCGTGGGTGAGGCCTATGTTCAGCAGAAGACGTCTTCAGGCTGTTGTTGATGATGATGATGACTGAATTTGGGAGACGTTAACAATGTGTGTGGAAATTTTTATCCTTTTTTCAGGTTTTATACAAATGAAAAACAAAAGAAAAAAAAATGAAATGAAATGAATTTATTCCAGACACACACAATATTGCATGGTAATTACAAGCATTTATAGGTGCAGCAGAAAGAAAATAAAAATGTTATAAATACATATTTATTATACCTACCTATCTGTAACTACGAAAAGAAAAAAAGAAAAAAACAAACGAAAGCCTCATAAACAAACAAACATACAGACAGGAATAAAGTTTTTTTTTTTTAATAATTAAATTATGACGTTTTTGCAGTTATATTTTAGGCGTTCATAATGCTTAAAATGCCTACAACAGCCAAGATAAATAGATACAAGTTTTCAAAATGAAGCCAATAAACTAAGCCATTAGGTACAACTTTGGTGGTAAAAGTATGCCAAAGTTGTAAATATACCATGAAATCGATAATTATTATTGAATAATAGCTCGATCTAAAATCTGGTGTCAAGCTATTTTCGCAAACCAATTTTGGTCATATTGCAAATATTATATTCCTTTCCCAGTAAAACTGCTAGAAATCTGTGTCCTTTCGCATATGGACGAAAAAACGCGGCGTCCAATTTCGCGACACAGTAAACGCCTACGATCAGTCAGTTTATGGTGCCATCCCACGTGCGATGATACTTTTACGATAATAGCTGGGCGTTTCCGGTAGAAGAATGCTGCAGACGAGCGCTGATGTGGCGTTTTTAATGGTTTGGAAATACCTTCGGGCGATGTTTCCTTTTTGATCCTTAAAGTCATCATTATTCCATTGAATCACGGGTTTTATCTGACCTTGAAGAATTTGATATAATCTAGTTATTTATTTATTTATTTATTGTTAGGAAGACCCACAGCTTTCATTTTACTTTTTTACTTTATTTGGTTCACCAACAGTAGGCCTAGCACGAATATTTACGCACGCGTAAGTGTAACGTTAACGTAAAACCCCCCTATTACGACTGCGTCTGCCGCTCAACTGCTGTCAAAGTTCATACAATTTTGACAGCAGTTGAGCGGCAGACGCGCGTCAGCAGAGCTGCTAGCTCAACCGTAATAGGGGGCAGATCTAATGTAATACAACTGGCTTACGTTAACGTTACACTTACGCGCGCGTAAATATTCGTGCTAGGCCTACTGTTGATAAACAGTTTCGATTACACGGTTTCTAAGCTTAAAAGTATTAATCCTGAGCGCAACCAGTTATAGGCAAACACAGCGCGCACTATTCTGAGATTAACAAAATTTCTATTGTAAGTACTGTTAAGATTCTAACCTTAATTTATGGGTATAAACATATCTGTTTAAGTTATACTAATTGTACAATCTCTAGCGAGAAGTAATTATTGAATACTTACTTTTTAAACTTAAAAGCTACAGTTAGGAAAGTACTTACTATTATTATATTGATATCATGAATCTACTAGCCATCAACAAACGACGGAGCTTAGGAAGGCTATCGCTTTCTTACATAATAGAAATTTAAAGTAAGTAATATTTGATTAACCGCAGGAGAACTAAAGTGACCGATGCTCTTAGGATTAGCAAGTTGAAATGGCAATGGGCAGGTCACATCGCTCGTAGAACTGACAACCGATGGGGAAGAAAGGTTCTCGAGTGGCGACCACGAACTGGAAGACGCAGCGTAGGCCGGCCCCCCACAAGGTGGACCGACGACCTGGTGAAAGCCGCGGGGAGCCGATGGATGCAGGAGGCGAGCAGCCGCTCTAAGTGACGTTCCCTGGGGGAGGCCTATGTTCAACAGTGGACGTCTTCAGGCTGTTGATGATGATGAATATTTGATTGTGTTCGCGCTTATACTTAAATTACTTGCCAAGCGTAGTGATGCCGGCAAAACTCACCCCCAAATAAGAAAAGGCCTACTTTCGGTAATGGGTGCAAAGATGACGGATGATGATGATGATGATGATGAATGTGGTATATTTTATGCACAAAAAATGATTGCTCTTTTGGGAAGACATTCATTCACGCCCGTCTGAGTACTAACATTAGAACACTTTCTCAACATAACTCGCACTAAGGATCGCCCTTTGCGGAATCAAATGTTCCTGTAAAACATAGTCTCAGGCCGGGAACTAAAATGGACAACACCTTAAGAACTAAAAGAAAGTTTAAGCTAAAAAAAAGAGTAGACCAAACTACAAAAACACATCATACTTTTCGAGCAACTACTAGTGTGGGTAATTTTAAGAATAAATCACGTGCTTCTTTGCACTTTGTAATCAGGAATCTTAATTCAAAAAATGAAACGATAAGGACTGCTATAGTCACTAAAGCCGACCAGAAGAGTTCGCTTTTATTCCTTGATGGTTTTCCACTACATTTTTAATCGCATTTAGGTACAGGGGTCATTACCGAGGTAATTTCCAATTATGGTAAAGCTTCCTTTAGTACGATAAAAAATTCACCCAGGAACTTTACCATCTCGACTATCTGTAGTTCTTTTCCGTATTCCATTAAATACTCCTTTTTTGCTTCAATTTCTAGTTCTAGTGGCATGTCTTGTGTTCTTTAGTCTGGGCGTTATAGGTTTTATAGTACCAGACCCCGTTATTTGGACGTTAACGCGTGTCGACACGTTAAGACGGACCTAGCCGTGGCGAACTTTGTTTGTTTCACGTTAGATTTTGTTTTATGACAGGACGTAGATATGTGGATGATGGTTCGTGTTATTGATAAATTTTATAGTCCGTGAAGTCATGATATGATAGCTTATGGCATGACTGATTCAATTATTTATATTTTTTTAAGACACCGTTGAGTGAGTGTCGCTCAGTGCAACTCCAGCCCAAAAATATCGACATAACTTTCTAAACATAGGTCTTTCCGATAAAGCGCCTCTAAAGACGCTTAGGCGACGCTCTAAAGAGTTAACATTGTTTCCGTTACCGAAAGCTTGAAGAGCTGGCTTATTGCAGGATTTGAAATCTTGGTGGCATTTTGTTTTTTAGGTAGTCTGATCATAAAGATTCCGAATGATAATAAAATGCCATTTCATGTTATGCCTAATAGATGAAAATAGCAATTACTAATTCGTTTAAAGACTTTATCCAAATCAAAAAATCGAAATAAGTATAAATTATCTATCATAAAAAACTCGGTTATAACAAACATCAAACGCGTTGAAGTCTTTTCTATGGCCACAGCCATAACGGAGGTGAAGTTGACCTACTGTGGTTTTGGTAATAAGAACTACCCTGTAGGTACTACTAAGACTTGACTCCTTATCAGCTACAAGCTGTGCTATGTGATGATTGATGATGAGCATCACCGTCAATCATCAATCACCATCATCAACTTCAGCCCTAAAACTTCCACTGTGGAACATTATAGGCCCCCCCCATAGAGCACTACTTTGAGCGGCTGCTTGCCTCCAACACCCATCGGCTTCCCGCAATCCGCAATATTTTATGCCTTTACAACAACTTGAATGCCTTGAACTACCCCGGGTCGTGTTTTTCTGGAAAAATTTCAAGTTTTTCAGGTCCTAAAAAGTAGATGCTGTCTGTTCTGTTCTGCTGATCTGTTTCAATTAGGTGTTACTATGGGGGTAAATTCTATCTTTTTCTCAGTAAAATTACCCAGTCATAGTTTAAAATTCAGCAGCGTCGGTCAGCTCCTTACTAGTAGACCGAAGATCTGGTTGAAACCGCAGGAAGCCGATGACTGCAGGAGATAAGGAACCGCTCAAAGTGAGTGAGGAATGTCTATATGATCAGCAGTGGACGTCTTCAGGCTGTCAACGATGAACTTTAAATGAACGAAGATAAAAGCATTTACTTGTAATATAATCAGAATATTCAACGTGCGAACTGATACCTATCTAACGCAGAGTTCGAGCAACCATTATGCATAACTACACAAAAATGCATTCGTCGGTCCGTCCGCACTGAGGCTCGCTTTATGACCGTTGTGAATATTACGGGTATGTAAAATAAAGTTTTACGGCACACGCCAAGCCGAGCTTGCGTATGCGCAGCGCATAGATTAAGTAAATAACAGACGTGACGCGCCGATCGGGGGAAAAGCGTAAGATCAAAAAGTTTATGTGTGTACGTGGGGTAACTATGATAGGTAGTTTAGTAGGGTATGAACTATTTGGGAGAGGAAATGGTGCCAGATTTGCTGTGGGTTGTCGAAAAGAGGGTTTTTGAGGAATGAAAGGCCGATCCATGGCAATATTATACATTGTTTTCTGTGGCCCGTTCTGTTGCTGTTCATTGTTTGCACCAGTGAAGAGAAATTGTTTCGTGGTCTTATTCCAAACTTTTATAAAAACGACTATGTTGACCGACTTTAACGCAAATATAATATTAGTTACAAAAAAAAATCGATAATTATTTGAGAATTTCAAAGTGTTCAGAGAAATTCAAAGTTCTTGAACTAATTTCCATTTGCATCCTTAAAATAATTATAATAATTTCTTAAAACGAATCAAAAAGTTTTCCTAAACTACCTACAGCGTTCTGTCGCATCTGTTCCTATTATCTAATACTTGCAAAAATACTTGCATATCATTTTGTTGCGACTAGTGCAAGAACCGAGTCATAGTTTCGGTTGTGAGCCGTAAAATGATGGCAAAAACTTAACGCGGCTTAGAAGTGTCCGCTTTGTGGACCAGGGTTTACAATGGAAAAGCAAATTGCAGAGAAATGCTTGCTGTTGTCATGCATGGTAACTTTGATGTGAGATGAACAGCACAAGGGATACAAAGCTTAGGAGTTATGGTTCGTTTTAAGCTTATTTAAGATGTATTTGCTTTGTTTTAGGTAACCTGGTCTGATAAAATATCTGCAACAGACTTGTTACATCATTCTCACACATTGAACCACCAGCGCTTGATCGCAATTATTTGGTCAAAATCTGAAATTTATCAACACATAGACAACGGGAAGTAAGTACTTTTCATTAGTGGGCTCAAAGTCGCACAAAGAGCTATGGAGAGAGCTATGCTTGGTGTTTCCGTGCGAGATAAGACCCGGAATGAAGAGTTCTGCAGGAGGACTAAAGTGATCGATATAGCTCTTAGAATTAGCAAGTTAAAATGGCAATGGGCAGGCCACATCGCTCGTAGAACTGACTGAGGAAGAAAGGTTCTCGAGTAGCGACTATGAACTGGATGACGCAGCGTAAGCCGGCCCCCTACTAGGTGAACCGATGATCTGGGAGTCGATGGCTGCACGAGGCGAGCAGCCGCTCAAAGTGGAGCTCTCATGTTCAGCATTGGACATTTTCAGATGATGATGATATATGTAACGTAATTGTTAGTTTGTTTGTGTGACTTTCACTCCTAAAATATTGAACCAATTTGATAACATTTTTCAAAAGGCGATACCTTATATTCATAACATAAGGAAATTACGGATTCTGATTTTACCGAATAGCACTTCTAGACGTAAACTCTTTGGCATAATATCTAATGACAACGGCTAATATCTCTGTGAAATCTAGCGTCTAACCTATGCCCTGCGACTTAACCTAATGAGATGTCTATCTAGATTTAAATATTACGATATGAAAACTATTGGATCTTACCTATAAATATATGTCGTAATGTAATGGTCTTTGTGAAAATAAAAGTTTTAAAAAAAGTTGAGTCTTTAAAATGGAAGTTTTATTTTCGATAGTGGCTATGTTTTTTTTTAATGCAATTCATCGTTTCGTCCAAAAATACTTAACAGGATTACGTGATTTTTTTTGTTTTATAGAAGAACGTTGTAGTGGTCATAGGGTAATCTGATGCAGATCTTTAGAAAGAGTTCTGCTGCTACTGTTGTAGGTTTAATTTTTTATAGATTTATGATCTTTTCGATGATCTGGTGAAAGCCACAGGGAGCCGATGGGTGCAAGAGGCGAGGAGCCGCTCAAAGTGGCGCTCCCTAAGAGAGGCCTATGTTCAGCAGTAAACGTCTTCAGGCTGTTGATGATGATAATCTTTTAACTTTAACTTCGTGATTAGAATAGGCTATTTTCAAAATTTAAACGATGGGGAAGAAAGATTTTTGAGTAGCAACCACGAACCGGAAGACGCAGCATAAGCCAGCCCCTCACTAAATGATCCATAACCTGGTCAAAACCACGGAGAGCCGATGGATGCAGGAGGCAAGCAGCCGCTCTAAGTAGCGCTCTGTGGGAGATTTATGTTCAGCAGTGGACGTCTTCAGGATGATGATGATGATGATGAAAGCTTAATCATTAATCATTTAATGACATGAAGTAATATATATATAAGTAATAAAAAGGTTGCGTGTCACACCTCGCCCCATCAATCGTTCGTCATGCTAAAAATACTATCAACTTTTTAAACCAATAATGACTAATTCTAAAAAAACATCACGTACCTTTGGCAAGTGCATTACACTTTATTATTGTCAGAGGTCTTTGTCTCGTAAGATGCATTGTGCATATCATTAATTGACACCACAGGAAGTATTTGGTTACATAGCTATGCAGTTAGTGAACAGTTTGTTGAAGTACCGTTAAATGGTAATTTATATTAGTTTGTGTTTGCTGAATGTTTTGTTGGAAGTGAACAGTGGCCACCCTATCACAACTGACAATCTAGGACTTTGGAATTTGGTTAGAATTGTAGTTAGCTTTTCTTGTTTGTAGTTCGCTTGATTAGTTATAGACTAGCTTAATATTATAGTAGATTAACCTCGAAGAGATCTAGCTCTCACAAACTCAGGATATCCTTTGGGCTCACTTATAACTTGTTAACATTTGTTTGAACAAATAAATAACGTTTTCTCTTTTGGTATTTCTTGGTACATTGTTTACTGTATAGTCATCATCATAATTATTAATCTGATGGCGTCCACTACTGAACATAGGCCTCCTTGTAGAGCGCCACGTTGAGTGGATTAAATAGATAGATAGACCGAAAATGCTTTATTGCACAAGAGTAAACCAAGTACACACAGAATACAGAATTTATTGGTAAAAAATAATTTACAGGTCAATAACATAACTAATAATATTATTACAGATAAATCTAAAAGAGTATTCATATACTAAATATTATACAATCAATTTGTCTAAGAAAAACTCATTGACTCATAGATGAACTTAATGCTGTGGCATTATCTACTACACGCACTGACATTCTTATTCTATTTGGAGGCGGTAAGGCCTGCACTGACGTCCCGCATGCAATGGAGTGTAGTAGTAGCATCTTTTGGAGGCTTTTTTACGTAGCTTATCAGCGGTCTTGGTGATCGCAGAGGATTATAATCCAAACCGGAGTGAACGCTGCAGCTCTCCATGGATATTCATTTAGCAAGTTCGTACGGCATCCACGGGAAGAGACGGGGTGCTGGTCGTTTTCTTATGCCAGGACAAACAACATGACGAACATCCTGTAAACAAATAGTATTTTCCACTAAACTGCAATCATAACGTGAGGGTAGGGTAGAGGGAACCACTAATTCACTCTGCAGACCTGCTTATTCCATTTTAAACTCAGGAGCATTTGTAATGAGTAGGTAACATAAGTAAGGATACATAACCATTATGGTTCACATTAGGTAGCGCTCTCCATAAGCAGTAGCGATACGCAAACACGGTGTGTTGACTCTGGCGGAGTGCGGTAGTTGTTTGCTCGCCGCGGCGCGACCGGGTTCGAAGCTGTTTGGATACGAAAGATTATTGGAACGGGTTGTTTATCGGCATAAACAAGGTAAAAGTGCATAAGTGTTATTAAGTTTTTTTTTTTAAATCATAAATTCGTTGACGTTTTCGAATAATTTCAGAATGTAATAGTACTTTATTTAGATGTTTTAAAAGTCTAATGATATAATGTTTGAATTGTTTTTACTAGGTTGGAAAAGGCTTCAAGCTTCACCACATAAATTCTAGCTTGCTATAAGCAGGAAAAAGTCTTCCCTTTTTCATCTTGAAGTTGGACAGGAGGGTTGGGTTGTTTTGGGGGGTTCTACAGGTTTTTTGGTAATTTTGTACCTATCAAATCTTGTGAAATAACTCCCGATGATCTTTCATCGCTAATGCACTTTAAACAAGTCAATTTGATCACTATTCCCACCTCACTACGTGATATCATAAACAACCTTCACACTCGCAACTACGAAACAAGGACACACAATATTTACCCACTTTCCTGCACACGGATATATTATAGTTCCCACCCACCACTGACTGCAACCCCACTTGACTGGAAATATAGCTTTTTCTCAAATGCTCAAAAGCTGTTACTATGATCCACCAAACGTAATTCAGAAAATTTTGGCGTATGTACTTGCACTAATAACTGCAAAGTGCTGAACAATATGAGCACAGTTTTTTTCTCTCAAAATAACACCACGTATAAACAAGATACAGTATATGATTGAATACAACTTGTGGTAAACTAGTGACTATGTCAGGCTAACAGCGCCTATGGTAGTCTTTTAATAAACACAAACTATGTTACGTTAGTTATTCACAGACAGTTTTTAAATATAATCTGTCGATTCAGGCATTAGTCAAAAATCTCTTGGTAAGCCAGTTTTGTTAACCAGCCGTAGCGCAGCGCCACCGGCGGCCATATCAACAACCACACTTTGAAATAGACAGTCCACTGGTTTTTTACAACATGGTTCCCACAAAAGTTGTTAAAGAGAGAGCAACGAAGCCAGGGCGACAGTTCCGACACAGAAAATTTGTCAGACCACTGGATCAATATTGAATTGACATATAAAAGAGTGTTTGGCGCGGGTAAAAGCCGTGACGCCGCTAAACGCTCCGCTTACGCTTGTACCGTGAGCGCGGCCTTTATATCGGTGTTGCTTTAAACCACTGCTTGTGTATACAGGGCTTTTTTGTCATCGAATAGTGAATAGTCGTCAATATAATTATTTTGGGTTTTTTGAGAGGGTATGCACGTATGCTAGTGTAATGCTAAAGCATTGACACCCGTTTTAACATAAATAAGAAATTAAGATTAAGATTTCAGTATGATACCTATCTCACATTGGTATTTAATGCGTGCTTTGCATTACTTTGTTACTGTGCCAAAGCTTACACAAGAATGAATGATTAGAAACCTAAAGTTTGTTTTGAAAGCATCCTCATCAGCAAAAATGCCCAATTTTTAGTAGTTTGTACAGAATTTTATTTGACGTATTATCAATTCTTACAAAAAATATTGTGCTATTTCTTCTTGTGCAAATTCATTCAACTTATGAAACAGTATATGAAAGATCACCTAAAAACTTAATGCAAATACTGATAATTTCGACAAGTGAAATACCATGCCTTAATAACTGGCCAAAATTAGAACTAAAATAATAATTAATCTAACCCATGGGCGTGGCAACCGATGGAATTAAACAAACAAGCGATCTCTAAATACGGTAAAACGTAATAAATATTGGTATAATACTAATATAATTTATTATGTTTTTGCGATAGTTATCTCGCTGTCTGATCGTGGAGACGCCCGCATTCAAATATGAACATCCGATTTCAGGGTAGAGTAGGAATATACAGAGACTGTTTAACAAATTCATCAGTCATTTGCGCGATTTCTATATTTTTAATTAGTTTTATTTGCGTAATAAGATGACTTTTAGAAAGACGTATGCTCCCTGCACTAATTTTGTTGACAGCTCTTAAGCTTACACTTATCTCTAGAGCGTACCAAAATGCGTTGCAGTAGGTACGTCATAGAACTTAGGCGCTGCCAAGCAAGCTTTAGTACAGACTGTGGTTATTCCACCAACTGAATAACCCAATAGAAAAAACAAGAATAAATCAAGAAAGCTCTTTCTTTAATAAAGGCTAGGTACGCGAAATAGACCGGCCTTTGAACAAACTAAAGGCCTTGGAGCAGACATTTTAAAAAAAATACATGTTCCTATCCCAAGGTAAATATTTTGTCTCAACATTGGTTGGAAAGTTGATTGCAGTAAATATCTATCGAACTAATTTTGAGACAAAACACATACTCGCAAATATAGAACCCCTGTTTCATCATTACTCTACCTATAATGAAAGAAATAAAACCGTTTGCGTTACACATGACTCCGCAGAGTGAGTTCGAATATATCTCGCATCGTACTTAAAGAAATTAATAATTAAATCAACTAATTTATCGGCCGGGGGCCGTCTCTACCTGTCTCAAAGGGAGCATTTACACTAATTCTTTATTTTGACATAGATTTTTATTAGAACCTAATTTATTATTGCCTAAAAACTAAAAATAATTGGATAGTCTTATAGTTTAAAGCAACTTTTAGGGCATTTTAGGATTAGCAAAGACGTTTCCAGAGATCGCCACTTTGAACGGCTACTCATTTCCGGCATCCATTGCATACCCGCGGCTATCACCAGATCATCGGCATTGGTCCAACTAGTGCCGTTCAGTAGTGGACTTATTCAGGTTTATGATGATGAGATATTGACAGAATGAGTCAAATTCGGCATATCTCAAGATGTCACGATTTTAATTAAATATTTATTATAAAAGATCTTTGGTTCTTGAATTAATAAATAATAACACAAATCTTATTGAATTATTCAAATTAAATGAACACGCCTCTTAAGGGACCGTACCTGCCCGACTGATACATATTTTTAAATAATTATTACTCGTATAACCTTACGGGAATCGATACAGCAAATAAAAATTGAATCTAATAATCTGCAATGATACTGGAAGCTATTTAGATACTAGTTACTCGTGAAAAAATACCAACATGGGGCACTTTTTCACTTATAATACTGAGAGTTAGCCTGAAGCCCGAGGATGACCGTAGGCTGGCCCACTGGGTGGACCGATGATTTGGTAAATGCCGCGGGGTGCCGGTGGATGCAGGAGGAGAGCAGCCACTCAAAGTGACGCTCTCTGGGGATGGCTTATGTTCAGCAGTAGACGTCTTCAGCCTGTTGATGATGATGATAAAAGTGTCACTAAGAGGTTTAAGCATATTTTATTATAAACAGTTGTTAGAATATTATTTACTTTTGTTATATTTATGTGATGGAAACGTAATCTAGAACTCGAATATATTGATTTATTTTTGTATAAAAGTCTCTCAAGTACCGGTCCACCATTACAAGATGGTGTACCGGAACTTGACCAGAAATGTTTATTGAATTGTTATTATAGATACAAAATCATGCAAATTAAGTTTGTACTTGTATAAAATTAAGTTATTTTGAAATAGACGAGTGAAATTATAAAATGTATCTGAATAGACTGACTCGCCTTCTGGCTGTGACGTATTTCCGCGAGGTAGTGTTTCCGCATGGTGGTACTACTGTGCGGTGGTATTTCCGCGCGGTAGTGTTTTCGCGCAGTGGTACTACTGCGCGGTGGTATTTCCGCGGAGTCAAAAGAGTAAGGGGGTTGACAGGCTAACTCCAGGGTAGACCAACGGCCTTAAATACGGAATCAGGGGCGAAGGCGAGTCATTCTGGTTGCTGAATTGGAGGAGTGTGGACAACAATAAATAATTGTCAAACCATCTACTTGTTTCACTTCTGAGCTTTTATACAGTCTTCACAAACGTTTAGCACTGATAGCGAAGCGATGTAGGTATGCCTAATTATGCATAAAATTACATATATTTTATGTCAACTTCTCACTGAAATTGGGTAGTAATTTCATACGATCAGTGCTCGAGTTCAAGTGATCTGTGTCAGAACTTTTTTTCTTACGATAACAGCCGAGGCCGTTCCTTTATGCAACACGTAATTTGGATGTAAAATGTGAAGAATAAAATGGACGGATGGATGCGGATTCAAATCCCGTTCGTGCTTCAAAATTTTCCTTTACAAGTTAATCTGAAGGTTAATTGCGATTATATCGAAATGAATTTGAAACAGCATTTTAATTTTTGAACGAAAACAAACTCAAAAGGCTTGGTCATCTTTTGATTATAAGAATCGATAACGTAAATCGATTACTTTATAGCATGTTAACACGAGCCCAATAAATAATAATAAGATAGCAAGAATCGATTTCAATCGGGACACATGAATCTAAACCGATGTAACATTATATCGATTGTTTTATTCGAATCAAGTTAGATGTAATCGATTTATCCTTGGATTTTAAGTTTTTTATTTGAGTGTGCTAATTGAATTTATTTAGGTGTTGTTTGGGTTTTGCATTCCTTTACAATATTATTTTTGATATCATTTAGGTATCACTTAACGCTTTTATACATATTATGCATATCTACTGGTATAACGATAGTGATTAAACATAATAACAATCTCACAGTTAATCGCTGAGTTGTAAATGCCACTTTTGCGATGACCGCAGTGATTGTTGCGATCAGTTGAGGATGGGTAGTCGAGCTTCGCTAAGGGCGCTACTGTAACATAATTAAGAGATGAAATCACAAAAAGGCATGATGACTCCTATTAAAAATGAACAAGTAAATATTACTTTCATAAAGAAGATTAAAAATGAATGCAATAAATGAAAAAATAAGCAAAATTGGTAAATAAATCACGGAGTAATAAGCTTTTAAATTTTCTACAGGAGGCATCTCAAGTCCCTTTCTCGCGAAACAGAGCACAGTTACTATAAAAACTCACTCGTGACGTCACATGCCAAAGAGATTGTATGAAAAGCTATCACAGCTTAGTAATGAGAAATGAATGAATGAATGATGAATTACTATGAACGACCTTCCCCTGACGTCACTAGCCGTTAGAGATATCTCTTTCTATTCCGGGTTTTAAAATGCTTGTAACTTAGTCATTTTTTGAGATAGAAATTTTTGTTTTTACAAATGTTTATCTTTTAAGGAATATTTTTAATTTTACAAAAAAAAAAAACTTTAGTCATCATGCCTATAACCTATATGTGTGTTAAGATTTAGCTTTCTACTTCCTCCTCTGCTGGTGTATGTCAAGGTATCATCAAACCATCACCATCATTGGTATCATCATCAACAACAGCCTGAAAACGTCCATTGCTGACAGGCCGCCCCCATAGATCGCCACATTAAAGTTTTGCATTGCCATAATCATTAACAGACGACCTGGTGAAAGCCGCGGGGAGCCGATGGATGCAGGAGGCGAGCAGCCGCTCTGAGTGGCCCCTGGGGGAGGCCTATGTTCAGCAGTGGACGTCTTCAGGCTGTTAATGATCATAATGATGAAAATCATTAATCATCAATGCTTGCTTGAAGACAATGCTTCTGCCCATTACCTAGCTAGATCATCATCATAATCATCCATTTCTAAACATAGGCCTTCCCCACAGAGCGCCACTTCGAGCGGATGCTTGCCTCCTGCATCCATCGGCTCCCCGATTTTCACAAGATCGTTGGTCTATCTATTAAGCTGGAATACGCTGCGTCTTCCGGTTCGTAGTTCCCAGTCGAGAACCCCTGGATAATAATATGCGTATCAAATCATCATCATCATCATCATCATCATCATCATCATCTGAAGACGTCCACCGGTCCACGTAGAGCGGCTGCTCGCCTCCTGCATCCATCGGCTCCCCGCGGCTTTCACCAGGTCGTCGGTCCACCTAGTGGGGGGCCGGCCTACGCTGCGTCTTCCAGATCGTGGTCGCCACTCGAGAACCTTTCTTCCCCATCGGTTGTCAGTTCTACGAGCGATGTGGCCTGCCCGTTGCCATTTCAACTTGCTAATTCTAAGAGGTACATCGGTCACGTATCAAATAACATCAGGTAATAGTGTCTAAGATCTGCTAGGTTCAGAACACTTGCCCACCCGGAAGATGCGATAACTTGAACATAATGTGTACTAAAACTGTACAAACTATTATAATGGCCAACGAATTAAATTGCATATAGTTTGACCATGATGGTTTGATACAATATATTTATCCTATCAGTTATCTGGTTCTCATAGTACACGCTATGCTTAGTTTGAGGCTAGATGGCGCTGTGTAAAATGTCTGCATATATTATATTTATTTATTGGCAATAAGCTGTTATGCTGGTAGCATTGCCTCGTTGAATTGCATTGCGTATTGGTTGGCCCAACCATGGGGTCGCATCAGGTACAAACAAAAAAGAGCCAGAACTTGAAAAAAATGTAGAGATCGTGTCTCGAGCGAGAGTTACTAGTTAGTGTCCAGTGTATTCATTTGGCCCAATACTTCGCCAACACGCAATAAATGTCGCTTGATAATCTTGCGTTATGCAGAATTGAAATAATTTGTAAAATAGCCCGTGTTATTCCGTTGTATGGGATGAGGCATCTGTATTGTAGGTATTATATTATCTGGGGCCCAACTAAGCCATCATTTTAATGTTAGCTTTTCTGTCTGATATCGGCTCCCTTGATATAATTAATATTATTTAATAATTCACAAATATTATGTATTACAATCACGACCTTGTACCGCTCAGCATAGTTGCACTATAATATTCTTGCCTTGACTCTGAAATTTCTACTCTGGGTCATCGGTCCGGGGTACGTTGACTCAACATAATCTCACAGTTCGTCTTGGTTCGGTATATTCCAGGTATTTGGTTCGGGGTACCAGTGATCCTGAAGATGCTGTAAAAGTAAACAGACATAAGGGTTACAGAAAAAAAATTGCTGTAAAAACCTTACCATACTAATCACTATGAGCGAATGTTCGCCTCAGGGAACACATTAGTATAGCGCGCGGTGATGCATCGAGCTCGCGCTCGCTTTGACCGAGAGCATTTGTCGCGGTATGAACGTCTCACATTTACACGTTGGATGGCTGAAACGATAATGCGTCAAGAATGTTTATTTACTTGAATATTTTAAGCAAAATTACAAAAGCTTTTCCCTTTTTTTGTCTTTTTTTTATGCTATAGGTAGCAAACAAGCATACGGCCCTCCTGATGGGAAGAGAGGTCACCGTAGCTTATGGACATCTGTAACACTAGACGTGCCGCTGATGCGTTGCTTACCCTGTGATAATACTTTTTTGACCCTCCTTTTAAATTGCTGCATGTTGTAGCTCTGGGGAAAGACCGCTGGTGGAAGCTCACCTACCTAGGTATAGTCTGCAGCGCTGTGAAGTGCGCTGTAAGGCTGCACCCCACGCTGCGCACACCGCTTACTTTTTCCCGCGCACATCTAATTTTCGCTACAGACACAGAACAAACTCCTATGTTCATCACACAAATGTTTGTCCTGGGGTGGAATTGAACCCACCCGCCCCCCAGGCCGCCCAGCCCTCAGTTCAGAAGGTAGAGCTATCAGGCCGGTCAAATGTATCTCGTTACAAAATGAGTAGGCACATATTAAGTCCAATTTTTTTTTCATGTTAATAATTTTCAATTTCATGACTATGTACCTACATGTTGCATACCATCATCCAGCCCCGCCCGCACGCATCGCCACTGACCGATGAGCTTGCGTCCTGCACAGGTGTCACAGACTATCAAACGATCATTTTTATCCCGATTCACCTGACCTGTGTGTGACCTCCTCATTTCGCTATGCTGTGTACTTGTGAATCTCAGCTTTACAACTTGTGAAACCTACGTGTGAATTAAGTACGTATTTATGAAGAAGTTATCTGTAATTTATTCTATTGATAAAATACGTTATAAGCTTTTCTTCACATCAGCGACAATAAGGATAACCAGTTACTCGATAAGTAACTTCAAAGTATTGATATTTTATACAACAGAGGCTGCAATTTCACTAGTTTTTTTTCCAAAGGGCAATGTGCGTATATTATTCAAACGAACTACTACACTAACTAGAACAACTACTACACTACCTACTACAAATAACATTTGAACTGTAAACTAGCCAGGATGACCTATAGACAGACCAAATGCTCCAGCCCACTGCCGGTAGGTAGCGTACCCAACATGCTGGCAGCATTGCCTCGTTGAATAGCAATGCTGATGCGTTGAGCCAAATAAGTGCCAACATTTTGGTCAAGCGTCGCATCGACCAGGCGCTCTGATAAACTTTGGAAAACGCGATGAGCTCCCGATCCCCACGGGCCCAAGGTCTCAACACCAAACGGCTCAAATATGTAACCGCTACCGAGGTTACTATATTTGCGCCGCTTTAGCTGCTCAGCCGCATTAGCCGCGGCGCCGGCCCTAACGTGTGTCTCGGGAGGATGTGACGGCGCCATAGTATCGACATAAGTTAGAGGTCCACACTAAAGGCCGCCCCATCTTCCGGAACCAGAGTCATTCCGTCAGGCCTTTTACCATCGTCACGCATGAGCCCATTCGGTTCGAGAATGGCTGCAACATTGGCGGTGGTAAAAGCCCGACGAATGATGTCATTAAGACTAGCGTGGCGCGAAATTCGACCAGCGCTTTTCGAACACGACAGACCGTGATGACCGAGCTGATCAACTGCAGTACCACACTGGCAGCGGTTTCTCTAGTTGATGAAAATGTGTGTCCTTTGAAGTCTACAATGTTTTTTATAGGTTCCTATCTAGATTATGTTTAGTACTGCATTATGAATTGCCATAATACATGTAAAATTTAGAAAACCTTGGAGCTTAACTTGGAGGCTTCTAATGAAATCATCTCATTATAAAGAAAAGGCATTATAAATTAGCCTAGTTGTACATGGTTTAGGAGTCTGTTGCTAGTAAAATGACTGGGCAAATGAGAATTTATACCTTGATTTCTCAGCTAGACTGTGCTGATGTCTCAGGATGGTATGCGCATTGCGCAGTGCAGTGTCACGTGGCACCATAGATTTATGTATCAGGATATGCCCGAAGGAATATTTTATTTTGTCAAAATGGCGTGGGAAAACCTGTCATTAGGCCTGTCCTTAATATATATGTCTATGCGTGGCACTCTATATTTTGTGTATGGGTGACTATGCCGCTTAACATCAGGCCAACAACTAACTCTTCACGTCATTAGCATAAAAGTTGTGTTAAAATTGTCAATAGTGCAATCTTACAGTATATTTTACTGTACACTGTACACATTTGGCACCGAATCCAAATTCGTCTACTTAATAAAGATAATGTACCAATCGACATGAGTAACACATTAACATAACCAGGTGAAGGGCATGTCTGTCTGTTTGTATTGTCTGGTGCATGACTCATTATGGATACGATTCGATTGTAATTGTTAATTGTTTATTATTGTATTAGGCGGAGTTTGGGAACGTGAGAAGTGAATTGCAGTTTATTAATTTCTGTACCTACATTAAGGTATAAGGATTAATATTTGACAGGGGTCTTCTGCACTCTGAACTTTATATCAAATCATTTTATTCATAAAAAATGTTTTATTTATTTAAATAACTAATAATGGTACATTTTACAAACAATTCGGCGCTAAAATCTAAGCTAGGTATATATAGATATCTAAATGCGGCTTAAAAGCTGAAGAATGGCTATTTAAACTCATAAAAAGATTTTTAATATTTTTTATGTTAATGAATAACGAGTCGATCTAGTCATTTACCTAACGTTAAGCGTCACGGCTGCCCACAACAGATGCAGTGCCACTCGGAACTTTAGAATGATAAGGTTTCTCATTTTGGGGCGCCATCTCCGTGCCATCAAGTGTGAGGGTTTCCCCCGCTTAAAAAAAGGAAGGATAAATTTCAATAATAATTTTATTAAAGCTGATGAACCTGTGTAGTGTCAGTCTGTTCTTCATACGATTGAATAGGCAAAATATAATATTTACTGAAAGATGCTTCGGAGGGCACGTTAAACCGTCGGTCCCGGCTGTTGTTGTAAGACAATAGTCGTTAAGCCAAGTCAGAAGCCTTCGGGCAGCCTAAAAATTCTGACACCAGGGCTGACCACTTGCCTTCACGAGAAGAAGAAGAAGATGACTGAAAGATGTCAGCAGTTGTACACTTAGTGATCGTAGGTTCTCATTGCTAATTAGTTACCAAACCACATTATTTTCACAATAAAAGAAATCAAGCAATTCGATTTCTATTCTACAAAATCCTTTCATCAAAAAGACCTTGATACGTAATGATTCATTTAATCAAACCTATTTAACAGTTAAGACAATGTGTAGGTTTGAGTGATGTGGTAAAGAGTATCTTGTGATTGTGAAACCGATCTGAGATAACCTTACTTGATGAATCTGATTCTATCATCTATTTACGTAGGCTTAGAGTTGGATTACTGGATATTAATTTCGAAATATATGTGGTGTCGGATGAAGATTTCATTTTATTTCTTATACTCTCTACGAGACCCTTTGATATTCAGTATGTGTAAAAACAAGTGATTATCGTTTATTTTTTTACTTTTTTTTCTCTTATCTGTGTCTTTTACATTGTAAATTATTATTATTAGAGAGAAAATGTTCATGGTGACGAGTGTACCACATTTGTAATCTGCTCAGATAATAAATGCTGTATCAGTGATCCTGCTGGTTTTTAATTACGACGCATAGTCCATCTCCCAAAGTGTAGATGCTGTCTGTCTGTCTGTCAGGCAACTTTCCCCAGGATTCGCAGCCTACAGACTACACAGCTCGGGACGACAGCGACACGACGCGACGCTGACGCGACGACGCGCCGGCGCCGGTGCAAAAGCTACAACGGTGGCGAAGTCGCACAGTCATCGCCGGTCTATAGACAACAAGGCGACCGTACAGACCAACAAATAGACTTATTAAACTTCATGTTTTAATTAAATTAAATGATGCTGTTTCTGTAATAGTTAGAGCCCTACAGATTCTGGCCTAAAGAAAGGGACTCCATCTCTAATATCATCGACCTAGAATATTTGGAAGGTAAGCAGGGAAGCTTAAATTAGTGGCATTAGTTGCTCAGGATTTAGGATTTCTCATACACCCTTCAACCTCATGATATTTGCTTCTAATGTGTGATAAGAAAATTAACGTGAGTTATCATAATTATAAAATAAATAACAAATAATGTTTTATCATCTGATGATTCAAAACACCTAATCGCAGAAATTCGTTGCATTCTTGGTACGGAACAAAAGCTCCACCATCAATTTGTATGCAGCGCGCTTGGATGTCGATTATCATGCGGTTTTTCCCGATTGTCACACTTGACTCCTTTCACGGCGTGATTGAATGTAAGCAGCTACCGATATAATACATATAACGAAAGTACTATTTGTCCCACTTGTCCGGCGGAAGAATATGACCTGCCTCTTCCTACATAAGAGCTCTTCACCATCATCTAAGTGAGGAAGAAAGGTTCTTGAGTGGCCATGAACCGGGAGACAGAGCGTAGGCTGACCTCCTCTTACTTGGTGGACCGACGATCTGATGAAAACCGCGGGGAGCTGATGTAAGCAGGAGGCTAGCTTTAGGCGGCTGCTAGCTAGTAGCAGGAGGCTAGCTTTAGGCGGCTGCTAGCTAGTAGCAGGAGGCTAGCTTTAGGCGGCTGCTAGCTAGTAGCAGGAGGCTAGCTTTAGGCGGCTGCTAGCTAGTAGCAGGAGGCTAGCTTTAGGCGGCAGCTAGCTAGTAACAGGAGGCTAGCTTTAGGCGGCTGCTAGCTAGTAGCAGGAGGCTAGCTTTAGGCGGCTGCTAGCTAGTAGCAGGAGGCTAGCTTTAGGCGGCTGCTAGCTAGTAACAGGAGGCTAGCTTTAGGCGGCTGCTAGCTAGTAGCAGGAGGCTAGCTTTAGGCGGCTGCTAGCTAGTAACAGGAGGCTAGCTTTAGGCGGCTGCTAGCTAGTAGCAGCCAGCCAGCGGCCCAAAGTGACACTCTATGAGGGAGGCCTCTGTTCAGAAGCGGACGTCTTCAGGCTGCTAAAGATAATGAATGTAAAGGAATCGGGTAAAAAAACATCATCTGACCAATTCAGATGATGTTTTTTTTCAGTGGTTTTTGGCATTTCAAAGGCATCTATCCCTACTCTAAGAAGTAGAGAGTAGAGTAGTTCTTATAAAAACTTCTAAAACCGCGGTGGGGAGCCGATGGATGCAAGAGGCGAGCAGCCGCTCAATGTGGCGTTTTCTGGGCTCCATCTGAGAGCCCGTAGACGTCCATTGCTGAATATAGGCCTCCGCCTATGTTCAGCAGCGGACGTCTACAAGCTGTTGATCATGATGATGACTTCTATAACCAGTCTGGAGTCTTATCGTAACAAGTCTTCATTCAGGCTGAAGATCAGCAATTGAGCATCTGCCTGCACTAGATGCGTCTACAATGAAATATCAGTTTTATCGACACAACAACTTTGTAGTAACACCAACTGAATTTAATAATTCCGAACAATGAGCAATATCGAAGAAAATGATCTCAAGAACCGATAAATATAATATACAGAGCTTGTTCTCCATGAAATATGGAACTCCAGGCCGTGCCAGGACATTAGGGTTTCCCTTGTTCTGTACTCTGACGATTATACAGCGTGTTTCAATAGCAGAGTTGATTCGTTGGTACCTATAAGTGATGTGAGCGAGATAGAGAAGGAGCGAGTGTGAAAAAGTAAACCACAAATCAACTCACATAACAGACATACAATATATACACTATACAGTATACATACACTGTTTGAAGCCTGTCATTTTTCATTCAGTTACGCCAATAAGCCAATAGCAAGTGACTAGGATCGCCTAGCTCTAGTGTAAAAACTCTACCGACATACATATAAAAATATTAAATTAATACTACGCCACTACTCATAATAAGACCACAAAGTCTACCGGAACCATCATAGGCTGTAGTTACTAATAAGACTTTGGTATAAGCCAACAAATGCCATTGAGAATCTTTGGCAGACAGCAGCAAGACGAACCCCTTGTTTACCTGTTAATAAGAAGCTAAAATTAGCACAAAAAAATTACATATACTTAATCCATTTAAGCCCATCCTGTATAATGCAAATCCATCGATACAGCGGCGCGTGCGCATGGAATGATTGACAACACAATGTGTCATATGTTAATGAGCAGAGGGCGCGACTGCGCAGTTTGCTCGCGTTGTCTTGGCGCTGATGAATTGGCGAAATCAGATACTTACTTGTTACAGAGAGCTTTATTTACATGACTAATTGAAAATGACTTCAGTTATGGCTGATGAGAAACTGAGGAGAAGAAAATTAGCTGTGGTCACTGCTTTGATGGGTCACAAGTGAGCGTTACCGTGCTTTGAAGGGCACGCCGGTATTAAAACAATAATTGTTAAGCCAAGTCAGAAACGCCTAAAATAAATAAATATAAATAAATACTTACGTGTGGACATTTCACACAGCGCCATCTAGCCCCAAACTAAGCATAGCTTGTACTATGGGAACCAGATAACTGATACAATACTTATATACTTTTTGTTTTGTGAATACATACATAGTATACAATATAACAAAACGCAGAACAAACATCTATGTTCATCACACAAAATGTTTGTCCTGGGTAGGAATCGAACCCACAGCCCTCAGTTCAGAAGGCAGGGATACTACCAACTAAGCTATCGGGCCCGACAAAAATTCTGACACCACAGCCACACCACGTTGCCTACACGAGAAGAAAATCGGCAACTTTAATTTCTTCTGCGTATCTTATCGTTTCGGATCTAACTAATCTCACAGGGAAACTTCGAGCATAACTCTTTCCCTTTTGGGTAACTTTGAATATCAGAGACTATTTAGTTTTATGAAGGAACGCAGGTGGGCACTAGCAATAAATAAGAAAGTGCAAAACTACCCGGCGTCATTACCGCGTTTACTTTCCTTACCCACATTACAATAATATTTATTGGTTTAGTTACCCCATACGGCGTGGAGAGGAAAGCCAACGAATCTCGCATGTCATATTTGCGTACGTTTCGTTGAACCCGCGGCGGTTTCGCTCCATTCATAACGCAAACAGTACGCGCGAAGTCGAGGTAGTGCGAGTGATCTTGGTGCTTGGGATCTAGGAAATATTATTTTTAAATATTTTGAAATTCGAATGAACAGTAAAAGTATTTATAAAGATTCGTTTTGAAAGTGGAAGGCTTAGGTTAGGACTACAGTTTCGAACTCGTGACCATGATGTTGCGTCTATTACTTGCCTTTAATAACCGTGCATCATTCAAATTTTTGTCACGTTTGATGGCACCACAACGTATGATTTTTCTTTCTGAAAATTGTAATAACATCACGATTATTGTCGTATTATTGCAAAACTGGTAAATGAAAACAAAGTTTAATAATCTTTAAAATTACATTTACAACGCAGCCATGTGATACTGCTGCTTGTATCAAGAGACCGCAAAATTAGATAATGCCACTATTTTTCAGGGTAATTCTTTCATTATATCATGTGACGTGCAAAAACTGATTATACGTTTTGAAAAGACTTACTGCAGAGTTTGTCGTTATGGGTGGTCCCTGGCGCTCCATCGCAGGCAATTTTGTTTACACAGACCTTTTGCTACCCGGATTACATTACACTACATTACATTATATTCACAAATGACTGTTCGTCATTTACGCCAGACTATAATTATGACTATCAAACGAATAGCGTGTCACGTCATAATTTACATTTATAAAGTATCAAGACGGTTCGTAGCTTTCATTTTATCGGCTAGTAATTGAAGCCCGCAAGTGAGGGCAGACGGTAAAGTGCACAGGAGCCGGTGACCACTTGACTACTGTGCGAGTCTGTGTGCTTCTTGTGCCGCGGTCGCTTCTTGTTTTATTACGTCTCTATTTGCTTTGTTAGAACTTTTTTGCTTCGAATTGAGAACGCTATTGAGACTGAATCGTAAAACTCAAATTCATTTATATGTAGCGGTATAGCACTTGAAAACGTACACAAATAATTGACGAAACTAAATGAAACATTTTTCGATGCAGAACCTAAGTAAAAAATTGCCAGGGCCATGCTAGTTTTAAATCATAAGGGATTTTGAATCTCAAACGGGATTCGAACTAACATCTATATATCTTTGGGACATGCCGTGACAAATGATCTCATGATACCTCTCCTTCAGGGGTTTAGGGACGGATGGATCCGGGTTCGAATCCCGTTTAGGATTCAGTGTTTTTCTTTGGATTCAGAGTTAGTCTGTTGATTATGCTAAGCAAGTGATACTGCTATAAATCATTAAAGTCAAAGCTCAATATATTTTATAGTTTTCAGTCCAATGTTTTCTATCAATCAAAATAAATGCTCATTAAAATTTTAAACTCAAACAAATCTTTAAAAAAGAACGTGTAGCAGAAACGAGAAACATGTGTATTTTTGCTTCTAAATTACATCTGGAGTTTCTAGAGCATCTTTCGTAATATAAATTGCAATTTTCCATTAAAAATTCCTACGCACCTTTTTGTTTCAACTTCTCTTGTGCTCTCAAAACACGTGTCAAGGTTACTTTATTGTTCCATGCTAATCTTATAATCTTCAGTTCTAATTTCACTCACACCTTACTTTAGTTATAAATGTACCATCAATCTAAACTTTAGTACCTTATCTAAATATAAACTCGTTTTACGTACTTTACGTTCGCAATAACGGTGACCGAAATTTAAACGCGACAAAGTTCAATCCTGATTCCGCAGTTCTATTATTAAATAGCTTTCCTTATTTTTACCTTGTCGCAGTAAAATATTTTTCGTATGCCTACTGGAGATAAGGGAATACTTGTTGCATTTCTTATTATGACAAAGTACTAGGTATAATATCTGAGTCACCTCATCAGGTCGGATTTCATAATTTCGCCCACGTGGCTTCATGAATGGGAGTAAAGTAACCTCGGAACAGAAGTAAATTAATCAGAGTGAGTCACAGCGGGATGATGGTGATACTGTGACGGTTTTGGAAACGCTTAGTTTCCTCATAAATGAAAGTTAATCTAAACCTCTTAAAATAGCTACATAACTTTCTTGGCAACATTTAAATCAATTAGTTTAATTAATTTATCTAATTATTATTCCAGAATATTCATGCATCCAAAATAAGGTTTAAAACAATGGAATGTTTAGAAAAACCGTGTAAGAGCAAGAGAAATGCATGAAAACTCATGCTGTTCCTTCGTCAAATATTGGAACATCATCATAATCAACATCATTATCAGCCTGAAGATGTCCACTGCTGGATATAGGCCTCCCCCAAAGAGCGCTACTTTGAGCGGCGGCTTGCCTCTTGCGTCCATCGACTCCCCATAGTTCTGACCAGGTCGTCCGTTCACCTAGAGGTCCCGACCGGCTGCGTCTTCCACTTCGTGGTCGCCACTCAAGAACCTTTCTCCCCCTTCGGTTGTCAGTTCTACGAGAGAATATTGGAACACTTTCGGATAATTCTCATTTTCCTATTGCAGTGGTCCGTCTGGGCAATCTGAGCATCTCCAGGACAGAACCACATCTCTGCCTCAACGGAGGCGAGATGGACCATGCTACGGGCAACCATGGATTATCCTGCCACCGCAGTACAGATGGTCCATAAAAGGTCTAACATGCGCACCGCGAGAAAACTTCTCGTCGCTGTTAGAGTGAGACACGCTCCTCCATAGTCTTGTCACGGTCTCTCACGAGAAGAAGTGTCCAGAAAGTTTTGTCGTAGTGCGCTTGCTAGCTGGACCTGTCCAGGACATCTATTCTGTCATGCCATGGTGCTTTAAACGACATCATACGTCAAGCCCTTGCCACCGTCAACGTGCCAGCAATCTCAGAACCAACCGGTATTTCACGTGACGATGGTAAGAGACTAAGGCCGGTTACGGTATGACCTCCCCTTTTGAGAGAGGCCTATAGTAGACGTTTTTCTGATAATGATGTGTTCCCTGGTGAATTAAATTAGGTATAGAAAGCGAGTGTTCGTCACAACCACCGTTAGATTCCGGAGGAGGATACATTGGCTACATTGTCTACAGTTCAAGGCTGCTTAATGAATTAGTAAACGTATAATCACTCACTTTTGTTTTCAAAGGTTAAGATCGCATTGTTATTGATTTGTTAGTGGGTTTGTCGGTGTTCTTAATTTGGGCGAGTAGGTCAATTGTTTTTATCGGTGCAGGTTTTTCGGTTGATCGTGAGCGCTACGCCTACTTTGCGATTTATGTGATAGCTGTTATTTGATCTTTTACGTAATAAAAAAACAACAATGAAAAAAACTTAAAATATTGTATGTTGTGTTTTGTTCCATTTTCAAAAATGGAACAAAAAAATATAATATACAATAACAGCTATTATGGCTATTTTTACATTTTTTTTTTCAATAGTATGGAAACTGAATACTAGGCAATGGTTAATATGGGTGTTTTGGGCTGCCACACTTTTTGAGCAATCTTTGCGACACGCTAATATTGAAACGCTACCCTGCGATAAACGATGTCTTACTGAAACGGCACATCTGCCAGTATCACAAAGAAATCGAATTGGCTTTGATAGCGATAATCGATAATCGATCGATAATTGATATCTTCAGGTCAATTTCCAATATCGACTTGTCCAATTTCTCTAAAGTAAATTAGCGAGCTCGTGTTCTTTGTTTGTTCAACGAAACAGATCGCGGGTTAATGGATCTGCTAATATTTATATATCGGTGTTTGATTTAAGTGCTCTCGATCACGATTTTCTTATTTGAATGCCTGTATTTGGTTTTAAATATGATAAGTTAACGTTAGTTACGCGCCAAGCTACTGCTGAGCTGAAAAACATAGTTTTACCCCAGATAATATAACACCTACGGTACAGATGCCTCATCCCATACAACGGAATAACGCGGGCTATTTTACGAATTATTTTATTTCTACATAAGATTATCAAGCGACATTTATTGCGTGCTGGCGAAGTATCGGGCCAAATGAATACACTGGACATTAACTATTAACGGGGGTCACCACAAAGTCTTATAGCATTATTACTTCAATCATACTTAGAAAAATGACATAAAAGTAAGAATATTGTAATGTTGTTGACGCAAGCAGTTTTGATGACGTCACGTTAAATCTTTCACTCAAATACAACTGTCATGTCAAAACGGTAATCATTTTGACAGCGACGTGCGATAGTGATAACGCTATATAAAAATGTAGAAGTCTCGTTCTCGCGCAAGAATACTATGTAAGTTCATGGTACGAATTCGAACAATATTATTGTAACCTTGAAGCATTACTGTCACAAACCATGATGGTTTGTGTATACTTTGTGGTAGGGGAGCAGGACACGATTATTACATTTTTCAAGTTCGGGCTATTTTTCGTTTGTACCTGATGGGACCCCATGGTTTTACTTAAAAATACGGTCTTATCGGGTTACTCACTCTCATAAAGGCTAGTTTTGTCTGTAGGTTTTGAACGGTGTCGGTGTGAAGTTGGAAGCCAAAAAGTAGTACTTAGCTTATAATCCGACAAAATTAGGAAGGTCAGTTGTTTTATTTTACTGTGCCAAATGGGCATGCGTTAGACCTCATCTAATGGGAAGGGTGATGTGGTCTAAGGCGGTTTTTCAGGAAAGCTCCATAAAATTCTTATTGAAGGCGTAACAACCGCTTTAACTATTTTAATGATTGGGTAAGTAAATGATGTACTTAGTGTGAAAAGTAATAAATAGATACATATTTACTTCATCTTTTTATTGATAACACATACTAAATAAAGTCCTCTCCATCCCAAGGTTGTCTGGAAGAAATCGCTTTAGGCGATAAGACCGCCCATTGTACTAGCATTATAAGTAAATTAAGTTTTGTTTCTTTTTGTATGTTAGTTTATTTGGTATTGTAACGATCCAGGGTGTTTCGTGACGTCACAAATATTAGAAGGTTTTCTCAATTATAAATATATTTAAATAAAATAATTTTACGAGTAAGTAATAATCCAAAAATAAAGCAAATATTGGTTTGATACTGCATTAACTGGTATAGGACATAGAGATAGGTGTAAAAGTAGTTATTTAAACGTAAAATGAGGTAATATTAGAAAGCATAAAACCTCTTTAATTATATTTCATACTAAAATCGCGAGCTAGCAGTCAAGAATGTGTAAAAGATTTTTAAAAATGATTGCAGATTGGGAGTTTACTAGGAAAGAGAAAAGAAAAGATGGCAAAATATAGTTTTTTCCAGGTTTATTGTATTACTAAAAGATGAAAAGAAATCCATGGAGTGAAGAAAATCAATCAGCAAGAAGGAACGGAGCAGTTCTATTTAAAACAGGAATAATGAATTAATATTACTTAAGACCATCAGGTTCAAAGGGAAGTACTTCGCTATATTTAGTCTGTGGAAATTGAAAGGTGAAATCTTCTAATTCATTGTTTAGTAGGTGTAGTTCTTTAGTATTTGAAGATATACACGGACGGAAAATGTTTGCTGCTGAGCGAAGCGCTTTCCTGGTAGGTTGATGTTGAGTGAAAATGCTTATTGTAGGACAATATCGTTGTGGACATCACGCTAAGCGGATGATCTGATGATGGCAGATGGTTTTAATGTACAGAAGGGAAATCCAATGCTATTCTTTGCATATTTCCTAGTCGGCAGGAGCTTAGATGATGATGAGTGTAGATGCTTATTGTAGCACAAGATCATCGTGGACATCACTTTAGGCGGAAGGTCTGATGATGGTAGGGGATTTTAATGTAGAAAGGAAGCTAGTGTTATTCACTGCACATTTCCTTAGCCGGTGGAAGTTTAGCGATATTCACGAAGGAGATGAAAGTTTTATTCTACGCGATGATTAAAAATATCGTGAATGTATTTGAATACTGACCTTTCATTTTAGATTTTATGTGATGATTTTTGATTTAATCCTAACTGGAAAATTATTGGGAATAATGTTGTAGTTCGTTTTAGTATTAGTCAATAATTATTTTCTTAGCAGGTTGTTGTTGTGATCACGGAGATGATCGAAAGATCTTATTCCCGCATGAAAATTGAAGCATACTCTGATGTATATTTATCACACTCATTTTATCATTCAGCAAAAGCAGGTAGAGTTTTCTTTCGTCAGATCATGAAGGAAACACAAAGGTGGAGAGGAAATCTTTTCCCTATTTATTTACTGTAAGTATCACGAGCGTATTTGAATATCATTCTAGTAAATTCAAAATAGGTAATGTTTTCATGCGCCTATAACGTAAAAACTGGAAATTTAGATTAAGGGCTTCCGTAATAGGTAAAAGATATTTATCTCGAGTAAATCAGTGGCGACTATGAGCTGGAAGACGCAGTGTAGGCTGGTCCCATTGGGTGGACTGATAATCTGGTCCGAGTCGTGGGAAGCCGATGGAAGCGGAAGACTAACGGCTGCACAGTGTGGCATAGGTTTATGATGATGATGGTGTACGATGATGATGGTGATGATGATGGCAATGTTTATGACACCTTCAGGATGGTAAAGACGACGATGATGATGATGATGATGATGGCGATGATGATGATGACGTCTTTAGGATGATAAACCTGACGATGATGATGATGATGGCGATGATGATGATGACATCTTCAGGATGATGATGCTGATGATGATGTTGAGGGACGAGATAGGCAAAGATTTTATAAGATAAGATGCAATATATTTATTTATCTCAAATCTATGGGCATAGTTCAGTTTGGTGAAGTTTAGATTTGACATTGTTTTAATGAATTTTCAATAAAATTTAACTTTTATTTTACAACAAATTTATAATATTTTTCAAAAAGTAATTGTTGTCCTTCGTATTTATATGGGTCAAGCATAAGCAGTACCTTGTTAGTGACTCCTTACCACACGGATAGGATAGCTAATTGTATAAATTCGAATGAGAATAACGTCTTGTTGATAATTGATATCAATAATATATTTACAACTTACAATACATACACTTTATTCTACGGATCAAGCATAACTTTAGCATATTTCATTATAGTGAAATACGTCTTAGATATATGGATGATTTCTATGAAAGTTCAGGAGAAGCAAAGTCAGCCTGAGAATTCATAAACGGTTCAATGTCTATAGTATACAAAATATATGCATAATATTATTATAATATCAATAAATACGAGTATGGAAATGATTAGGAATAAATGAAATGAAACGAAATGATCTTTATTTCCAACACACAATATCGCGAAAGGAACAATATAACACGGAACACAAAATAAGAAACTCATATAAATATACTAATTATACTCTGAAGCGATATTGCACAATGTCAGAAACAGATCCCGGCTCAGTTCAGCATACAACTTATTATCATTGTGTAATTACTCCGAAATAAATGTCCTGAATTTTTATTCAACATTATTAATCTCCATTTCATGTCGGCCGAATCTTCGAGAGAGGAGCAGAGGTTCCACACGGCGAGGCTGCGCATAATGCATAATCTACGGGCTCTTCTTTGTAGGACGATTCATCAAGACAAGACTGATTGTCATTCTTCGAAACTTATTTAAAAGGTCATGTGTTTTCTTATAGATAATAGTATTTAATCTCGACGGTAGATGTATTAACTCTAAATTTACGGTTTCCCAAAAATATTATATCGCTTCGATACTCGACTTTATAATTATTGTAAAATCAAATATTGTAAAACCAAACATGATATAAAAAAAATAAACCCTGAGGAGTTTCTTTGGGCTTCTTCTCAATCAGGAGTAATCGAAGTTTCCGGATATATTTTTAAAACTCAAAGTTAGTTATGAACGACAACATAATTTTAATATTTAATTATTTCCTCTGGGTACTTTAATTCTATAAAATTATTTTATAATTTAAATTATAATTTAAACTATTCCGATAAAGTAAATTCTAAATTCATAATCGTTTGAAATAACTTTTCAATAAATAATTTGAGTTTTACTTATGTTTTTATTTATTAATCTATAATATGGAATACAACGTAGGAAAGTTAGGGTAACGAATTCTAGACTATCATCGTAGATGGCCACTTTAAATAAACCAGATTTAGATTTTGCATTAATTTATAGTTAGGAATTGGGGCTCAGTAGACGGCGTCATGATAAGCAGAAGAGGTTTATCATGACTTCGCTAATATGGTTAAAATAGGCGTAAGGAAATGGTAGAACGAGTTGTAAGCATTTCCGGTAGAAATGATAACATTTTTGTACTAGTGGGGAATCGTGGACTGAAAAGTTGGTAGTGGGCTAAAGTTGTAAACAACGAGTTGTAAGCATTTCCGGTAGAAATGATAACATTTTTGTACTAGTGGGGAATCGTGGATTGAAAAGTTGGTAGTGGGCTAAATTTGGATTCTATATTTTTAGGTAGTATTCGTTTAGAGATTCTGATATATACACTTGAAGTATGGTTATGAAGGTCAATTATAGAAAGTACTTCAGGATTTCCAAATTAGGTTAATGTGAGTTGTTTTGGAGCAATCTACGTTTTCGATATTTCCAGCAGATATAGGATTAGCGTTCATCATAGGTTCAGATTGCAAAACTTAGTAAAATAAAGAAATTCCATTCTACTAAATTATCCGTGTATAAGTGTTAGTTAGGAATTGTCTCATTACTTTAAAAGGATTTGGATTACTACATTATCACAACGTACGGGTTCTATCACTTTTAGGAGACGATCACTTGGCCATATCAAATCTAAAACATACAACAAACTTAGGTTAAGCTTAGGTTACTTCTATGTTCTTTCTATCAACAAGCTTAGGTTCTTTTCAACGGTATTAGATTTCCTAGCGTTATTTTATTCATTTTATAGTTTATTTAAACTTAGATCTTTAGGTTCGGTAAATTAAAGATACAACTATAATAATTATGAATATAAGGGGAATAGGGGGGTAGGGGGGGGGGTTTTGCAATATGTAGGGGCGATATATGTAGGGGCGGTTTTAGATTTCACTAATGTTAATGAGATAAATATTTCAATTTAGCTTTAATAATCAATTTGTAATTTGTATCTATTAGCTATAAGAACGTTTCAGTCTTTTATGCGTCTTCAAAAAAATTAAATTAAGCAGGTGAAGTGTAAGTTTGACAAAATAGACGGAAGCAGCATAATGTAATTAGGATTTACAACGGGAATCATTAACTGGTTGTAATTTATTGGGGCGATGATTTTAGGGATATCACCGTTAGATTATTTCGATACGTTATAATGTAGAAGACTATGAGTAGAGGACAAACGGGACTCAAATCGGCATAGTAAACATTTATTTATTTTAATTATAAATATTGTTACAGTTATTTAGGAAAGTGCATTAATGGCATGAGTTCATGGCTAGAATGGTTCGTAATCTAATTTAGGAAAAACGTAGAATTCAATTTTCATAATTATACGGATTATGTTATTGTTAATAATTTACACTTTTGCGGTTGACACTAGGATAGATAATATTAAAATTTGGTTAAGACTTTAAAACTTTAAGGGGCGTTTAAATTAAATTTCAAGACATTTAAAAATAGGAAATAAAATCAGTATACTAAAATTTAATAATTTAAGCCACGTTAAATAAAACGGTGAAAAAGTTTCTTTTTGATGATGATTGTTAGATAATTAATAATTTAAACTACATTGCGTTATTTTAAATCAATCTTTACAGTTTTGAAATGAAAGTAATAAAAATAATTTTGTTAGATCGTTCAATGATTTTGTTAAAAATACAACAAAATATTGATACATTCATTTCTCTAAAAATATTAACTAAGTAAATTTTTTTAATATTAGTTTTGTGAAATGGAGGTTTCTAAAAATGCTATTATAGATATTATCTAAATTAAAATGATAAAGGGAAATAAACATAATTTTGGTCGTAATGTTTAGAAAATAATTTGGGGTTAAAAGACAAGCAAACATTTTATTAGTCTGCAATCAAGGAGGTCCTTGTTAATTCAATAAAAAGCGTGTTAGTGTGTTAAAAGGGTTTTGTTTGTATTTATGAAATGATTATAAACTAGAGTATGTTATTTGAATGGAAGAGGGGTCGGGGTTCATGAGAGATCTAATAAAAAAAATTAAGCAATAGTTATAATAGTGTGATAGATAGAGGGAGGAGGTTTTATGGAATAACAAAGGCTTAGGTTGCAGACAGGTTTGTTGACGGTGGCTTTGAATTTTACACGACTCTACAAATGGGTTGATTATAATTTAAGGCAGGTGCTAGGTTAAAAACAAAGCCTAAGTTTATAGAAAACTGTTATAACAACCCCATACTCCACAAGAAGGAAAGATCAGATCTACTACACTATACATCCGAAATGATAGCGAATTACAGAGTGGGAAATATATGTGAAATATTGCTGAAGTCATAGGCAATGAAGATACTTTGAACTATTAAAGTTAATCTGGTTGTCGAAGGGTTTTGTGGGAGGCAGCTCGGAATGAAAAAATGATTCTTAGGGGTACCTTCTACTTTGAGTTATTAGGACTGACCAGCCTCACAACCTGGTTTCTTTTGGTGGCCAGGTTATCCTTGGGATAAGTTACTTTTGGTTATGATTGATGTGATGAAATTTTGGATATTGACTCATAATGTAATTCACTGTTGTTACGGCTTAAGAGGGTGTTTAAATCAGAATAATTTTGAATTTTAAATATAAATTTATAAAAGGCAAATTGATTGTCAATTCAGTATAATATTTAGTATGGTTAACTACGTTAATCTTTCGAGAATATTTTTAAGGTGAAACAACATAAATAATTATAAAAAACATAAGTAACAATTAATACTTTTCGAACTAATACGCAGTACGCTGCATATTATTTGAACATTTGCCATCGGTTTAAATATTTTAGATGCTCTCTTAAATTAAACATAACGGTTAGTTACACTACAGAACTATAATTACATTTTAAGTTCAGAGCCAAACGTCTACAAATTATAATTGCTTAATGGGGTTTAATTATAAACATAAATAATTTTATTGAAGTTTTGCTAATATTTGTGAAAATGTTTTATCTAATGAATAAAATTTTACTTCGGCTTTAAATTTAAAACGCCTGCGCAAATATTTTAGGGGCGATTGTAACGATCCAGGGTGTCTCGTGACGTCACAAATATTAGAAGGTTTTCTCAATTATAAATATATTTAAATAAAATAATTTTACGAGTAAGTAATAATCCAAAAATAAAGCAAATATTGGTTTGATACTGCATTAACTGGTATAGGACATAGAGATAGGTGTAAAAGTAGTTATTTAAACGTAAAATGAGGTAATATTAGAAAGCATAAAACCTCTTTAATTATATTTCATACTAAAATCGCGAGCTAGCAGTCAAGAATGTGTAAAAGATTTTTAAAAATGATTGCAGATTGGGAGTTTACTAGGAAAGAGAAAAGAAAAGATGGCAAAATATAGTTTTTTCCAGGTTTATTGTATTACTAAAAGATGAAAAGAAATCCATGGAGTGAAGAAAATCAATCAGCAAGAAGGAACGGAGCAGTTCTATTTAAAACAGGAATAATGAATTAATATTACTTAAGACCATCAGGTTCAAAGGGAAGTACTTCGCTATATTTAGTCTGTGGAAATTGAAAGGTGAAATCTTCTAATTCATTGTTTAGTAGGTGTAGTTCTTTAGTATTTGAAGATATACACGGACGGAAAATGTTTGCTGCTGAGCGAAGCGCTTTCCTGGTAGGTTGATGTTGAGTGAAAATGCTTATTGTAGGACAATATCGTTGTGGACATCACGCTAAGCGGATGATCTGATGATGGCAGATGGTTTTAATGTACAGAAGGGAAATCCAATGCTATTCTTTGCATATTTCCTAGTCGGCAGGAGCTTAGATGATGATGAGTGTAGATGCTTATTGTAGCACAAGATCATCGTGGACATCACTTTAGGCGGAAGGTCTGATGATGGTAGGGGATTTTAATGTAGAAAGGAAGCTAGTGTTATTCACTGCACATTTCCTTAGCCGGTGGAAGTTTAGCGATATTCACGAAGGAGATGAAAGTTTTATTCTACGCGATGATTAAAAATATCGTGAATGTATTTGAATACTGACCTTTCATTTTAGATTTTATGTGATGATTTTTGATTTAATCCTAACTGGAAAATTATTGGGAATAATGTTGTAGTTCGTTTTAGTATTAGTCAATAATTATTTTCTTAGCAGGTTGTTGTTGTGATCACGGAGATGATCGAAAGATCTTATTCCCGCATGAAAATTGAAGCATACTCTGATGTATATTTATCACACTCATTTTATCATTCAGCAAAAGCAGGTAGAGTTTTCTTTCGTCAGATCATGAAGGAAACACAAAGGTGGAGAGTAAATCTTTTCCCTATTTATTTACTGTAAGTATCACGAGCGTATTTGAATATCATTCTAGTAAATTCAAAATAGGTAATGTTTTCATGCGCCTATAACGTAAAAACTGGAAATTTAGATTAAGGGCTTCCGTAATAGGTAAAAGATATTTATCTCGAGCAAATCAGTGGCGACTATGAGCTGGAAGACGCAGTGTAGGCTGGTCCCATTGGGTGGACTGATAATCTGGTCCGAGTCGTGGGAAGCCGATGGAAGCGGAAGACTAACGGCTGCACAGTGTGACATAGGTTTATGATGATGATGGTGTACGATGATGATGGTGATGATGATGGCAATGTTTATGACACCTTCAGGATGGTAAAGACGACGATGATGATGTTGATGATGATGGCGATGATGATGATGACGTCTTTAGGATGATAAACCTGACGATGATGATGATGATGGCGATGATGATGATGACATCTTCAGGATGATGATGCTGATGATGATGTTGAGGGACGAGATAGGCAAAGATTTTATAAGATGAGATGCAATATATTTATTTATCTCAAATCTATGGGCATAGTTCAGTTTGGTGAAGTTTAGATTTGACATTGTTTTAATGAATTTTCAATAAAATTTAACTTTTATTTTACAACAAATTTATAATATTTTTCAAAAAGTAATTGTTGTCCTTCGTATTTATATGGGTCAAGCATAAGCAGTACCTTGTTAGTGACTCCTTACCACACGGATAGGATAGCTAATTGTATAAATTCGAATGAGAATAACGTCTTGTTGATAATTGATATCAATAATATATTTACAACTTACAATACATACACTTTATTCTACGGATCAAGCATAACTTTAGCATATTTCATTATAGTGAAATACGTCTTAGATATATGGATGATTTCTATGAAAGTTCAGGAGAAGCAAAGTCAGCCTGAGAATTCATAAACGGTTCAATGTCTATAGTATACAAAATATATGCATAATATTATTATAATATCAATAAATACGAGTATGGAAATGATTAGGAATAAATGAAATGAAACGAAATGATCTTTATTTCCAACACACAATATCGCGAAAGGAACAATATAACACGGAACACAAAATAAGAAACTCATATAAATATACTAATTATACTCTGAAGCGATATTGCACAATGTCAGAAACAGATCCCGGCTCAGTTCAGCATACAACTTATTATCATTGTGTAATTACTCCGAAATAAATGTCCTGAATTTTTATTCAACATTATTAATCTCCATTTCATGTCGGCCGAATCTTCGAGAGAGGAGCAGAGGTTCCACACGGCGAGGCTGCGCATAATGCATAATCTACGGGCTCTTCTTTGTAGGACGATTCATCAAGACAAGACTGATTGTCATTCTTCGAAACTTATTTAAAAGGTCATGTGTTTTCTTATAGATAATAGTATTTAATCTCGACGGTAGATGTATTAACTCTAAATTTACGGTTTCCCAAAAATATTATATCGCTTCGATACTCGACTTTATAATTATTGTAAAATCAAATATTGTAAAACCAAACATGATATAAAAAAAATAAACCCTGAGGAGTTTCTTTGGGCTTCTTCTCAATCAGGAGTAATCGAAGTTTCCGGATATATTTTTAAAACTCAAAGTTAGTTATGAACGACAACATAATTTTAATATTTAATTATTTCCTCTGGGTACTTTAATTCTATAAAATTATTTTATAATTTAAATTATAATTTAAACTATTCCGATAAAGTAAATTCTAAATTCATAATCGTTTGAAATAACTTTTCAATAAATAATTTGAGTTTTACTTATGTTTTTATTTATTAATCTATAATATGGAATACAACGTAGGAAAGTTAGGGTAACGAATTCTAGACTATCATCGTAGATGGCCACTTTAAATAAACCAGATTTAGATTTTGCATTAATTTATAGTTAGGAATTGGGGCTCAGTAGACGGCGTCATGATAAGCAGAAGAGGTTTATCATGACTTCGCTAATATGGTTAAAATAGGCGTAAGGAAATGGTAGAACGAGTTGTAAGCATTTCCGGTAGAAATGATAACATTTTTGTACTAGTGGGGAATCGTGGACTGAAAAGTTGGTAGTGGGCTAAAGTTGTAAACAACGAGTTGTAAGCATTTCCGGTAGAAATGATAACATTTTTGTACTAGTGGGGAATCGTGGATTGAAAAGTTGGTAGTGGGCTAAATTTGGATTCTATATTTTTAGGTAGTATTCGTTTAGAGATTCTGATATATACACTTGAAGTATGGTTATGAAGGTCAATTATAGAAAGTACTTCAGGATTTCCAAATTAGGTTAATGTGAGTTGTTTTGGAGCAATCTACGTTTTCGATATTTCCAGCAGATATAGGATTAGCGTTCATCATAGGTTCAGATTGCAAAACTTAGTAAAATAAAGAAATTCCATTCTACTAAATTATCCGTGTATAAGTGTTAGTTAGGAATTGTCTCATTACTTTAAAAGGATTTGGATTACTACATTATCACAACGTACGGGTTCTATCACTTTTAGGAGACGATCACTTGGCCATATCAAATCTAAAACATACAACAAACTTAGGTTAAGCTTAGGTTAATTTTAGGTTCTTTCTATCGGTATTGATTATTGCTAGCGTTTATTTAATTGCAATTTATAAGATATTTAAATTCAGGTATTAAAGTTAAGTTGGTTATTAAAAATACAAATAGATGAATTTAGGGGGGAATAGAGGGGGGGGTTTTTACAGTATACAACAAAGAGTTAATCTATCTATCTATCTATCTAAATAAAATAAGTTATTGATTTATTTTTGTTGAACCTCATTCTGCTGAACTAAAACCAATTTAAAAATGTCTACTTAGTTTAAAAGTGCCGTCTCGAAAGGAAAAACCAAAAAGAGTCAAGGGTTTCGTGTTACCCAAATTAGCCAAAGCATGGTAGTTATAAAATTGGCGCATAGCTGATCCGATTTGAATTCACACCGATGGCGCGGCGCGTGCGGTGGGTAGCCGCGATTTGGCACGCTGCGCACGCGCCGCTCGGACACTTGGCTTGTGACTACGGCTCTGGCTTTCCTGGGATATTTTTTGACTATGTTCTTGAGATGCAATTATTTTAATTTAAGATGAAAGTGGGCAGCTTTGGATTGACCTTATATTAAACTCCCAGCGACCCGATATCGACGATGCATTGTTATTCAATTGTCATCTCAATGCTGGTATTCCAAAGGTACGTGTTTTGCTTGTTGAGTTCAATCCTATCCTAAGTAAATAAATAGGTTTTGGCTGAAGATTGTTGAAAAACAAAACGAGTTGACTGGAAAATTCAAACTGCAAATCCTCTCGATATGTATATTTTTTAAAGTAATATAATAAATAATTATGTGTGGACATTTCACACAGCGTCATCTAGCCCTAAACAAAGCAAAGCTTCTACAATGGGGACCAGATCACTGATATAATACTTAGAACATACTTTTTTTTGTTTGTAAATACATAAATAAATAAATAAATAAATAAATAAATAAATAAATAAATAAATAAATAAATAAATAAATAAATAAATAAATAAATAAATAAATAAATAAATAAATAAATAAATAAATAAATAAATAAATAAATAAATAAATAAATAAATAAATAAATATGTGTGAAAATTCACACAGCGCCATCTAGCCCCAAACTAAGTACAGCTTATACTATGGGAACCAGATAACTGATACAATACTTTTATACATTTTTGTTTGTAAATACATACATAGAATACAATATAACACCCAGACGCAGAACAAACATCTATGTTCATCACACAAATGTTTGTCCTGGGTAGGAACAATATCGCCTGCTTAACGTAATCTAAGGAAAGGATTATGTTCAGCAGTGGTTATCTTCAGGCTGCTGACGATGATGAGACCAGAATAAATAAATAAATATGTGTGGACATTTCACACAGTGCCATCTAGCCCCAAACTAAGCATAGCTTGTACTATGGGAACCAGATAACTGATATAATACTTATATACTTTTTTTGTTTGTAAATACATACATAGAATACATTATAACACCCAGAATGTAAGAGCTTGAACCGTTACCGAGAAGATTAAAAAAAAAGCGTAACTTATGCCAATATGATTGATCAAATTGGGTAAGCTTTTTTTATTCTTTTTTG
Source organism: Ennomos erosarius (assembly GCA_963580505.1). Taxonomy (NCBI): domain Eukaryota; kingdom Metazoa; phylum Arthropoda; class Insecta; order Lepidoptera; family Geometridae; genus Ennomos; species Ennomos erosarius. Next base: position 1,083,855 of record OY756988.1, read on the forward strand.
AGTACACAATCTTTTTAAAACTTCTAGTAAGTCACACGGTCTCCTGAGCTCAGACACTTACATTTCAAGGAACGCCATAATACCAAGCATTTTTATATCTTTTCATAGCCCAACTAAATTAAAATGTCTACATTGAAGCATGGTGTCTTGAACACATTATAGCACATTCCAAATGTGTCAGGCTTACTTTATTCGAGATCACGTAGATCGCTCGCGACGGTTGTCCGTTCGACTCGAATATGGCTCAAACTATATCAACCATTTAGCACCTTGTCATTATAAATCGGCTTATATTTTAAGTACTGATCATCATCATTACCATCAACAGCCTGAAGGCGTCCACTGCTGAACCTATGCCTCCTCCAGGGAATAATACGTTGAGCGGCTGCTCGCCTCCTGCATCGGCTCCCCAAGGTTTTCACCAGATCGTCGGTCCACCTAGTGGGGGGCCGGATTACGCTGCGTCTTCCGGTTCGTGGTCGCCACACGAGAACCTTTCTTCCCCAAGAAACTCCACCTTCTTTAAACTTGAAACTTCTTTAAGTACTGACTTTGATGTTATTGTAAGTGAGTTGGCAAAATTCAATTGCAACAGAGAGCTGCATTCGATTTTAACAATTCATTTAATTTACTGACAGCAGTCACAATATTGAGATTTGTCTTAATGTAGTCCTAAAGCTCGTAACCCTTGTTTAGTTTTTTGCGTCATCATTATAGCAAACAAAATTGTTTTATTAAGATTAAATTACAAGATTTCAGACAGCTTTATGATTTGGTTGGGCATTTTGGATAAATCACTTGTACTAACATTTATTAAACAAATTCAAATAATTCTCTTTCATTCTTAACAACGAAACTGATACGTTTATTTCGACAAAGTACTAAACCATTACCAAGCGTTTTAAGGAGTGTGTGTATGTGTTGTATGAACTGATTGTATTGTTATTCCGATTTCGTTACATTTAAATACAGACGTTGCTGAGCATTTGTTAAGGCTGAGTTGTGTTGTATAGCAAGTGGATATAAACTTTAGTTCAATTTGATCAAATTACAGTATTTCCGTATAGGATTCATAATCTCTATTAACATCACTCAATGAAAATAGGTCATATTCATCAAAAGCCTGAAAAGACTACGTCTGAACATATGCCTCCGCCAGAGAGCGCCACTTTTAACAGCTGCTTGCTTTCTACATCCATCGCCTTGCCATGATTGTGATAAGGATTTTCTATAAACAAATAAAACTATCTACTGAATTCAATAAATTTTGTACAATCGAGATAAGCGGTGATGAAGTCAATGAAAGATATGTAACGCAAGTTTTTCTCTTTAATTTATGTTTTGTTCTTAGTATTCCTTAAGTCTCGCTAATAAAACACAAAACTATTTGCTTACACAAGACTTAACTAAAACATATTTTAATTTATCTAAACGTTACTTTTTATTTGTTTAGTACTAGGCACTTAAGAGATCTAAAAACATGTTACATATCGTTAATTGCTCCATCTCCAAAGTTACCATTACGTGGCCAGAAGACATGTCAGTAATTAAGAGAGGCGTGGGTGCGAGATTATCAACGTGGTACTACAGAATAATAAGCACGCCGACGTGCTTGCCGCGGTCTGTAACTCGTGTGGGTTTACACTGCGGGACAAATTGAGGATACGCTAGTGAAATAGTTATTTATGATATTAGGGTGGTAAGTTGGTTTTATACTAACGAGTAGACAAACACGAGTTCGCAAAAACCAATTTCCGTCCGTTTATCATACAATATTTTTTGACGCGAGAAAAAGTACAATAGATACTGAAACAAACTTTGTTTATTAGTGGGAAAGTAGCAATATACAATCTTTGACGTTTCTAACCTAATGTGAAAATCTAGTACAGTTGCCACCACTCTACTAGAGCATGACTTGACTGGACTATGACTATGGCTAAGACTTGACTACGTGAATAATTCTATAAATAACACGATGAAAATTTTTATATCAATACCTACTTGAAACTGACTAAATACACTAATGTGTAGAGCCATAAAATAAGAAGAAAAAATGGTCTAAAATGGAGCGCATAAATTTACAATGCAAATAATTATGCAAATAGTGCCCATCAGCGTGTGGTGAAAATTATAACTAATTGGTTTCATTTTCTCTTTAGAATTAAAATGAGATAAACGTTCTCAGCAAAAGCACTTCCAAGGAGTTTCGTTCGTTCAGATTGTTATTCTCATAATGCGAAACTCCTTGGTGGAATTCTTATATATTTTTTATTGAAATTAAAAAGAAAACCGTAGAGATTTTTTTCCTTTATCCGTGACCGTAATGGAATTCTCACGGCGCCATACAACGAAGGAGGCGGTAAAATTGGTATTTAGGTGAGAAGACCTATTTTTCCGCCCGGTGCGTTGTATGGTGCGTCATAATTAACTTTCGAACAATGTATACAGGCTTCGTAAATTCATTTTTATGAGTAAATGTGTTGAAAAATAAATAAATAATCGAGTAAACTGTTAATAAGTTTGATTATACTATTGCACCAATCCGTTAGGACAGTTTCTTGGAACCTGAAACAAAGATTACTTCACCACAAGAATCGGTTGAGAAATGTGACTTGGGGCCGTACAGTGAGCTTTTAGCGCGATTCAGAACAGAGCCTATATTAGATCGCTTTATTTTATTTGTATGAAGATTTTGCCAAGAGTCAATATAGGCTCTGTTTTTTTGAATCGTGCTAAGAGCTTACAGTACGGCCCCTGTAGAGAAAAGCTGGAAATCTGCCGGACAGACATAATGACATCAATTTGCACTCGCTCGCCCAATTGACCAGCTATCTAGATAGAGTCTAGAAAAGATCTCTCCGATTACGATTTTTTTAAACGGGCTATTAAATATTTTAAATGTCAAAACGGCCGTCTCTCACACTTGAAGCTTTTTAATAGTACTTACGACATTTTTACCGTGATTAGAATTATTTTCATCGTTATTTTTCTGATCACGGTAAAGATCCCGTAAGTAATATTAAAACGTAGCGAACAACCGTGAAAGTTTAAACAGTGTTGAAGCTGAACAGTTTTGGCGTAAGAATAGAATAGAACTACTTTATCTCTTCCCGCAGGTGCCAGAGGATCTGGCTAAGAGAATGTATAGGGAATGAGCAGCAGCATGTCTTCGGCATTATAATCTCTGGTCATTCATTTTTATACGTATTAGCCCAAAGTTTCGTCCCACAGTGTAACAACCTACTATTAGCAATTATCGTTAAAATTAAGTACTTGACATAATATTAAGAAACACTATTTTAAAGTAAGGACTTGTTTTGATAAGTAAGTGCATTAAAAATTATTTGGTTATATTTTGTAATTAAAATATGTTTATTATTACATTTAGAGTTAATCGTGGAAAAAAATTTAGGCACCACAGGAAGCAAACGGTGCTTTCTCAAAAATTTCATTTGTGTCTAGTTTAGTATACATAATTATAAAAGTTTATTCTAGGGGTTTTTACTCACAACATTTATAAAATGGAAAATTTTGTTTTTCCTACTAAAATGAAAAATACATTCTAGGTGTCTTGTTAAAGTCCAAAGAATATTTTAAAACAGCCAGAAATTTTCAGTGAAGCTTTAGACATCAAATTGAACACTTCCAAAGTAAAATTGTGGACAAATATAAACCAACCTCACAATAAATAGTCATTAGTATGTTCCGGTGGTGACGTGTCTTATCTCTAGAGCTCATTAAGATTAGACGCTGATGATTTGTGATTATTTACTTTATGAATATTTTGTTCAGCCATGCCGAAAGATTGCTTTTATGATTGATTTTTTATTGTCTGATTGATTGTTTGGATTCGTGGCTTAATATTCTGAATCCAAACCAGTCAAATCAGTCTACATTTAGCGGTTCGGGCTGAACTTTTCATATCAGTCAGCTACTAAGTGTTCGGTTTTGAGCGTGTTGCCTAAAATGAAAAATACCACTGCAGCATGTTGCCTAAAACGTGAATTGATCAATTGACTAAGAAGCAGATTGCCTAACCTGACGGTTACTGCAGCCGCTTAAAATGGCACTCTGTGGAGGAAGGATGTTCAGTAGTGGACATCTTCAAGCTGTTGATATTGATGATGATGATGAAGATGATGATGTCGGTGTTGATGGTGATGTAAAACTAACAGGAATAAAAAAGTAAAGCTTGTCTATGGTCCATAACGTTTAGGTATAAATTAGTAGGTAAAAAACCTTATCTTCTCCAAAATTCATAATGGTTGTCATCTATAAATATTTTAGCTGCGAATTAAGTAATATTTTATATTAATGTTCCTCAAAAAACGTGTTAGGTACAGCAATAAACAACATCGATTTGTCAATTCATCGATAACAAAATTTATTAATCACAGCCAAAACAAACTAAAAAAAATACGCCTCACACACGATCCGAGACATACTTAATAACAAAACAATATAAAATGTACAGTTGTGCTCAAAATTTAATTCAAACTTTGGGACTCTAAATCGTAATTAGCTACTATCCATCTATTCATCAATTCAGTAGTTTCAATATAATTATTATTATTTATTTATTTCAGTTATAAAAACCATATAACAACTTTACTTTACACAATAAAGAATTAAAAATAAAATACAAATAAAATTAAAATAAAAAAATATTTATAATTAAACATAATAAAATTAATAGAAATAATAAAAACAATCAATGAAATAAGTCACAGTTAGTCATCATATTTAAATCCATTATTTTACATTTGGGTTTATCATCACTAATGATGAGGATGAGTTTCCTGTGTGGGGCATTTAATGCAAAGTAGATTTTAATATTGATAAAATAAATAATTTTTGTAACCAAACCTCACAGAGTTGTGACAAAATGATTGAAACTATTGATCGACACAACCTACGTAATACTTCATTTTCATATTTATTTCAAACTTAAACTTAGAATTATCGTCGCGTCTGTACTTACACCAACGATATATTTTCGTACAAACATCGCCAGAAAACGTGATATGCAAACAGATTAATGAATTTTGTTATAATAATATTACCATCCTCGATTCCTGGCTGTGCCTGTATTATTCCACAGAATGAAATGATTCCGGGCCGTCGAAACCGTTAGATGTGGAGTTGGATTTGGAAAGGAAATCATAAATTACTTTGAGTATAACTTATAGGGCTCAGTGAAATAAGTTTCGATATATTTTAATTTACCGAAAAACTCTTTTTAAATTCTTTTTTGAAGACCATATTTGGCGAATGTTTTTGGGTTAATATTACAGTGTAAACAAACCTTAAACTGATCAATGATATTTACAAAGAATTGGTGTAATATTGTTGATTTTTTTAGAATTTATTATGTTTTGAGTTTTGTATCATAACATAAAAGTTGGTATTTTAACATTACTCAATGTTTTACGTATTCAAATAAATAGTTCTATGAATTCCCAAATCCGTTGTATTCAATTCAAAAAACATCCATGGTTTCACATTTCTGTCATTAGGTTCCATATTTATTGCCACGTTCCTAGAAGCCACTTCTAGACTTATACGTGAGTACATATTATATACTTTATTGTACGTACTAGGTACACGACTATATACGTATGTAAGTACTAATTCTTAGTCCATACGATATTTGGAGACATTACTCCAATACTTAATGTCGTCCATACATAGGATGATGTCACATTACGCTGCTACAATTTAAATTCAAATGTTGTACTTAAATGAAGTGCAAATTACGAACTGTGAGCGATTTCGCTTGCTCAATAAGGATACGTAGTAAGCAAGGAAAATGGGCTATGTTTCGTTTAAATGTACAGGCTTGATACTCTTGATAGTGTATAATTTAACTGTAGATTTACTGTCAGAGACAGATAGTAGCTCTCTACTCTCGTACAGATCAGACCTATGCGATATGCTAAAACGTTGCTTATAGAATTAAAAGCTGCAATAAACCTACTGGAAATAGTAGATCGCAGTCCATACCTTCGATATTTGAGGGATCAGCTGGGTTATTATGAAACTTTGATCGTAAAGCTTATCGACAAATTCTCTTCATAGTTTAAAAATGTCCATAGTAACCATGCACAATTGCACAGTCATAAACTGCGTATTAAACGTGTCAAAATTACATTTTGAGTATCGATCGGTTACAATACATTTTAATGATTTACACCTGACCGAGCCCGATGATGAATTTAATTATCTAATAGGCTGATGATAAACGCAAAAATCGAACAAAAGATTCCCAGTAAGTTAACGATAGAAAAGTAATTGTCTCATCTTTTAAGCGTTTTACATCCTGTCAGTTCGCTTATAACTTGTCCCAAACATAACGTGCAGACAAACGGACGACAAATCAATCGGGCACGCGCCAAACGTGGCTTGTAGTGGAATGCTGCCCAATAACTACGGTAGTACAACGGATAATAATTTATTTGTGCGCCTTGTAAATTAGGTTAGGTAGGTACATGTTTTAGGGACTGAACCACTCGCTGCAATATGTATTGATATCGAATATGATACGACAAGACAAGCAGGACTGTGAGCGTTGACTATACTTTAAAGATCGCGGTCAAATCTTGCTCCAATTGGCACAGGGCTTAGACGGATGGAATAATAAATAATAACCGGGCAAGTCCGAATTGGACTCACGCACGAAGGGTTCCGTGCCATTATCTATAATAAACAGGAAAGAAATCACATTTGTTGTATGGGAGCCCTTCTTACATATTGATTTTATTCTGTTTTTTAGTATTTGTTGTTGTACGGCAACAGAAATACATCATCTATGAAAATTTCAACTGTCTATCTATCACAGCTCATGAAGTACAGCCTGGTGACAGACGGATAGACAGAGAGAGGGACAGCGGAGCCTTAGTAATAGGGTTCGCTTTACCCTTTTTGGGTTTTGGTCTTTGGGAATAGTATATTCAAATGATAATCCTCTGGTGTGTATTTTCTAAATTGGCTTAAAATCCCCACGGACTTTGCTACATGATACCAGTAAGCTCAGAGGAGAACACATCTAGATATCCTCACCAAAGAATGTAGTTTGGATTTTGAGCTGTAATAATATGTCAAATAGATTTATTCGGCCCCTTTGAGTGCTACGGCCAATCTTAGTCAATTTAAAATTTAAAAAGCTTCTGCTGGTAAATCACTGTAAATGTTAGTTATGTCTCTTCTTAATAGGCTTGTTTACTCTTTAGCACTTAAAAAAACATCACTTTTGGTTAAACATAACGCGAGAATACCTGAATTAAATATTACACTACAGCTATAATATAAAATCTCTATTGAATTAAATAGAAAATAGGCCCAAATTGTGCTCCCGAATTGATTCAACAAAGTAAATCTTAACCCTGGATGGGTCCAATAAGTCTCCTCGTGGCTATTTAGAATCTAAAATCACGATTACATCGCGAGGACGGCGCTACACTCTTATGTATGCCCCTGGCTGGGGTAACCATGATCTGGAGGGCTAGCACGAATCTTTACGCGAAAGTAAATGTAACGTTAACGTAAGTCACTTTTATGGAATTTGATCAGCGCCCCATACAACTGACTTACGTCGTTACACTTAGGTACTTTCCCGTAAAGATTCGTGCTAGGCCTACACACTTAAAAATAAGTAATGTTATTTTCTTGTAAATTGTTGCTTCGGGCTAAAGAAACAACAACATTGACTCAGAATTAAAAAGCTAAGCCAAAACAAGGATATCAAATCACAAAATCTCCGTTGTGCTCTCATTTTTTTATCCACAGCGTAAGTCTCTTTGTTACACTTAAAGACTTGTCAGATAGTGTTTAATGAAACCACAGGAACACCACTAAGGCAGGATTTTTTCTCCAATATTTAACAAATGGATAAAAACATTAACTTTTGACCATTGGTTAGAATTCGTTAGTATTTTTAACCATTGACAGCCTCCGTGGTGTGGTGGTTGAGCAGATCGGCTTATAACCCGGAGGTGGCGGGTTCGATTCCCGCGACAGGACAAGTATTTGTGCCCGAAAAAAAAAAGCGCAAATACTTGTTCTGTGTCTGGGTGTTGTAGGACTATGGTCCTTGTAGTTCCTGGGTCCCTAGATACAGGGAATCCTAGTTAGGGTCCAGGATCTATGTATGTGATCGTTGGGCGTTGGGCGTTATTTATTATTTATTGGTTACCTTAACTATACGTGAAAAAACTTACCATATAATGGCCTAGCATGCGTACCGCGAAAAAACTTGTCGTCGGTGTTAGAGTGAGACACACATAGGCGCTACCATAGCCTTGTCACGGTCTCTCACAAGATAGTGTCAAGAAAATTAGGTCGCAGTACGCATGCTAGCCGGGTCTATATGTGGCGTGGCGCAAACCTATACTCATTTGACTTACTAAGGTACTTACATGCAGCTAATTAAAGCAAAGAAAAGCTTAACACAGCTCTGCTTCTCAAGTATTAGAAACAGTTTTCCTGTTAACTATTTCAACTTCCAAACTCTGGTCTTTAGCTGCTGCTCTTTTTGCTAGCAACTTTGTCGTCAATCCATTTATCTTCAAGACATTTCAACAACCCTTGTAATTTGGCATGGTGTCTTGCCATGTCGTATGCAGAAGAATGATGGCTAATTTGTCATAGCGACGCGATGACGCTATGGGCGAAAGCTTGTCCTCCATCCAAAGCATCCATTGTCATCATCAGCCAGAAAACAGTCACTAACTAAACGTCAATGTGGATAGTATCTTTGTTCATGGTCACACTATTAGTGAGAGAGCTCGTGCACAGATCGCGCTAGATAGCCGGTATCAGATGAGATCGCGCGAGATAGCGCGCGCGTCGCGGCATTCCCACGGCGCGCGGCGTGGCGTGGCATGGCGTGGCGCGAGCCAATTGCTATGCTCGCCTTACTTACTAGGGTATGGTGTATTGGGATATTTAAGGACTATTGAACCATCTCAAATATTAGGAATACATCAACAGTATTTATGTATCCACTGCTTCGGCCTCCCCCATAAGAGGGGGGTGTTGGGATCACTCAACACCCCCCTCTTATGGGGAGGCCATATCCATATCAGTCTGCATTATCATCATCATCATAAACAGCCTGAAGACGTCCACTGCTGAACATAGGCCTCCCCCCGGGAGCGCCACTTGGAGCGGCTGCTCGCCTCCTGCATCCATCGGCTCCCCGCGGCATTATAATCTACTGTGATCATCACAGTAGATTATAATGCAGACTGAGATGGAAAGCAGATGCTGCTAGCCATTCCATGGTTCTTACGGTACTGCGGGAAGAGATGGGGTACTATTCTTATGCCATGTACAGAAAAGTTCTTAGGAACGTTACGCTACTTATCGCCAGATCGTCGGGGAGCCCATGGATGCAGAAGGCGAAAAGCCGCTATAAGTGGCGCTCCTGGGGAAGGCCTATCTTCAGCCTGTTGATGATGATGATGATGATGACGGCACTATTATATTATGTGCTTAGCTATAAGCAGAATGACACTTCCAACAGAACATGTAGGTAATTGCAGACTAATAAAGAACTCGAAAACTTAACCAAATTAAAAAATATCATGGAAAATGGAGATTGGAAGACGGCTCACTAAGTTTTCTTTCTTTTAAGATTTTGCAGATGTTGTAGTGTTGTTGTTGTTGTTGAGGAGTAGATTTTATTAATACTTTTTTTAATATTCTTGCTGATGACATGTAGAGGTGTTATTAAACCGATATTTATTTTAACATAAGGTTAAGTAAGATGCACAGACAAAAACATGAGGACATGTTTTTTATAAAATAATAAAAAGTTACGTCCATTTACAATTCGTGCAAGTGTTTGTAAGGGTGTATCTGTGTGTGTGACGTGTCACTAGAATAAGCTTATAGCCAATATACTACAAGCACTTTACTCTTATTGTACTAATTATAATCAGATATAGTTTACGGCTTAAGCCATAAAAGCCCGACCTTTTAAATTTACAAATAACAACCATTTCACAGAACGAGTCAGAAAAAATCGATCCAAATCGAATTGAACACAAAAACCAAACTAATTATTCGAATAAGCGTTACAGAGAGAGCAAAACGAATCGAAACAATCAAATCGATACATTGATAATACAAAATCAATAAAATCATTGCTACATTAACGAAAAATCAAGATGGCGGCGCCGTTTGATCTCGACCGCTATCGGCACTCTTTTGATGTTCTAATAATGCGACCAAATTAAGTCAAAACCGCTAAATGTGTGACGAATGGAGTTATCAAAGTATTTCTTTGAGATGTTGACGGGATCTTGCGATATAGATAGGTGTTTCAATATACATGGTGTATAACTTTATTATTAAAGAAAAGGTAATAAAAATCATTATAACAGGGGTAATTTGAAAAACAGCGCTGTGATTAAGTACCATTATGTGAATACAGCACATGCTGAAGCTACCTCTATTGCCCTATAATAAATGTTCAAGGTACTTTTACAATTGGTAGCTTTAAGTTCGTCATTGTTTGTTGTATGTTTTTTTTAGTGGCAATAAATCATTTTTTTATTTTTATTTTATATTTATTTTAATTTTATTTTTGAACTTCGATTTCTTTTTCCGGCAGTAGGTGCCGTTTCAGGCATCTATCGCTTTTTTTTTACCTAAAATGTCAAAAATGTTATATGTAAAACCCTAATCTCAAAGTCAAATAATTTATTGCAAATAGGCTATTTTTAGAAATTTTACTGGAAAACCAAAACAATTAATTAAAATCATTGTTTAAACATATACAGCATATACAGTAACAGACTTTATGTTACATGTATATTATAATTATTGTGTTCCTGTTAAATGAGTGTGAAAAAAGTTATCTTTCTGTACTCGCAAGCAATCTCGCACAACACAGACAATAAACAGATCAAGAGCTTTGATTATATATTTTAAGAAGAAGCGACAAGAATCTTTACTAATAAGGAAGAAATTCATAACTAACTAACTATACTACTAATTAGTTAGGTGTACATATTTATTAAGTTAGTTTTACAGTAATTTAAGTTGAATTATATTAAAGTTTATCAGTTATACTAAGTCCATTGTGCTATATAGCTCCAAGTGCGTAATTTTCTGTATCTCTAATGTCTGCTGTACAATAAAGAGTTTTGTATTGTATTGTATTGTAAGTATAAGTTAGTTTTCGGAACATCCTGTGTAACATAACACTTAGGTATTCCACCGAGTGGACACAAATGCCGAGGTCAGACTAGCGTTATTTGCTTTGTTCTTTACTGTCACTTGTGTTTCTTGATTTGTACAATTTGGCGCTGAAATTCTCACAAACGTTGCTGACTTTTTAACATGCACAATAAATATTATAGCTGTATTATAGTGGGTTGGTTATTGTATAGGTCAGCATGACCAATACTACAGTCCAAATACTATTCATGTATTTAGGAGTGGCTAGCAGCTTTTAGAGGTAGTTTTGTGTAAGTTTAAATTTGTAGTTACTTAGACTTACTAGGTGGTAGGGCTTTTCTCCAAAGTTCGTCTAGGTAGGTACCACCGCTTTGCCAGTTATTTTGCCGCCAGGCAGTAGTGTGTAAGCACTACTGTGTTCCGGTTTGAAGAGCATTGTAGCTAGTGAAATTACTGGGCAAATGAGACTTTATGACCTGATTACACAGTGTAGTAATCTGATTACTAGACTGTGTGATGTCTCAGGATGACGTGCGCAGTGCAGTGTCACGCAAAACTTTATTATTTTAAAGTTCCGAGTGACACTGCAACTGTTATGGGCGGCCGTATCGCTTAACATCAGGTGAACGACCAGCTCGTCAAGTCATTCAATCCCATTAAAAAAAAAAAAAAAACGCTAAGCAGGCGATACTGCTTTAAAAATTATAAATAATAATAATTTACTTATATTTAATTATCATTGCAATTTCTACCAATTACAAAAACCAATTAAGTATTCCCCAGTAATAACTCGCCAAATAGTGCTGCGTACACACGCGAGGCGTGTAACGGAAGCCGTTGTATAAGGCTCGCGTGTGTCCACCTGTCGATGTCAAGTGGAGTCTTCCGTGTGAACCGGGACTTATTCTCACTGTGGAATATATTAGGAGACGAATGTGAATTTTTAATTATTTGCCAGTATGTAAATTAGTTAATATGGTTATACATCTCCTGACTTCCGTGCTTCCTAACTATAAGTTGGTGCTTTTTTTTCTACCGAGGGTGGGGAGTAATCCTCAAGGACCCGCTGGCACGGGCCCGCGGGTATGTCCGACTCCGCCAATTCCGTCATGGCGACCTACGGACTAAAACCTCCCTAATTATTCACTGCAGCCATGAAGTCCGCACCATTTTTATGCTTAACTTTTATTTTATGATTTGTTTTTCTGTAATATTTTTTTCAATTTCGCAGAGATTAAGCCACAGATAACCTAACGTCCGTGGGAATAGTACCGAATTCTACCTATTATAATTAACAGAATAATGAGCATCGCATCGATTACAGAAACGCGTCAAAGGTCGCGCGTAAAGCCAAGCTTTGTCGGTGGTACGTATATTGTCAATACTATACGGTCAAAGATTATGTACCGTATATAATAAGGCAGATTAGTTTTGGTAACAATGGCTAAATTTACTTTTTAAAGTTGAAATAATTGGGTCTGGACCTGGTTAGAGTAATTACGATTGTAAATTGATGTGAGGTTATAAGTTTTTTTATAGCTCTTAGAATTAACAAGTTGAAAGGGGCTGGGCACTTGGGCAAGCCACATCATTTGTGGAACTGACAACCGATGGTGAACAAAGGTTTTCCAAGATGAGGGCGGGGCGTAGACGGGTGAAAACCGTAAAGAGCTGATGGATGCAGGAGGCGAGCAGCCGCTCTAGGTGGCACTTTCTGCGGGTGGCCCATGTTCAGCAGCATGCTCAGGATAGCCGGACATCCGATGAACATACAAAATATAAATAAATAAACATGAATTTACCCACAAAAGTTTTCAAGCCTAACTAGCCTGGATGGCGATTCCTATTTTACTACCAAGGATCATTTAATTTATATAAATTATAGCCTGTTGTTACCACAACTATTCAAATTCAAAAATTGATTTAGTAATTAATTAATTATGTTATTAATAAAATTCGTATAAACTTTCAAGGTCCACATTTAATTGACTCAAATTATATTGAATTAGTTAATAATTAAACAATGGTTTTAATTGGCATTAAAAACTGCCGATAATTTAAATAAATCTTTGATTAAAAAAATAATTATCTACAGATAAATACCCACTACACTTACACTAGTATAAGCTCAAAGTCACACATGAAGAGACCAATGCTTGGTGTGTTCCTGCGAGATAAGATCCGAAATAAGGAGACCCGCAGGAGAACTAAAGTGACCGATATAGCTCTTAGAATTAGCAAATTGAAATGGCAATGCAATGGGCAGGCCACATCGCTCGAAGAAGATCTGATAACCAATGGGAAAGAAAGCTTCTCGAGTGGCGACCACGATCCAGAAGACGCAGCGTAGGCCGGCCTTGCACTAGGTTGACCGACGATCTAGTGAAAGCCGGTTGGAGCCGATAAATGCAGGACACGAGGAACCGCTCAAAGTGGCTTTCTCTGGGAGAGGCCTATCTTCAACAGTGGACGTTTTCGGCTGAAGAAGATGATGAAAAAAAATTAGGCACAAAACTTAGCGATGCATAAACCAGACAACTGTCCTTTCTATCCCAAATACCAATTCTTATTCTCATTCCAGAGTAACATCTACATAGTGACTGTGGTACAAATACACTCGTTACATGCTATGTCAATCATTACAACTGCAATTGCATTCAATTGGTATAATGTAAACGTTACAAATGGTAATCAGATGTTCGGGTTACATACACATTACGGTCTTTTTGGTTTACGTTTTTGACCTTTGCTTTGGGATTTGTAGAGCTAGCAATAAACAGCAGTAAAACAAAATATTATCTGAAATATTATATGCAACTGAATTGAATTGAAGTGAAATGGAATGCGAGAAGTAAATTGTAAGAGCAAAAATTTCTTTTCTCTCTCTTTTGATGTACCTAATAGTGGAAGTGAAACAAACATTATTTGTAATTTTTTTAGATCTAAGTTTCGTCAAAGCTGGTTTTCTAAAGATACGCGTTCACCGCCTTCATCATCATCATCATCATCATCAGCCTGTTGAGACGTCCGTCATTATAATATAGGCCTATCTCATGGTGCACATTATAAGGATAATTGAAATAAGGAGGTGATGAAATTGTGCCATGTTAGGCTGAAAAAGTAGAGCTGTCTTTTTGAGCTGTCGTTGTTGTCAGCATTAATTTTGATTAGGTTTGAGTCATTTTAAAAAAGAAATCAATAATATCATTGTTTGTCTATTTTACCTTTGAGGATTTGTCGTAGAAAAAATGGGTCCGCCTGATAAAAAATATTATCGGATCCGATATCGTATCGCATAATGTCAATTAATTTTTAGACAGTTCTACATGTTTGTAGCTCTACAAACACCTTACACTTCACCTGTCAATATCCAAACTACGATTGATGTATAGAATATTTGGCATTTTTCCCGCCGCGATAGATCATTGATCATTATTAGACGGAGTGCGCAGGCGCATGGTCACTTTGATGTCTGTATTGTGGAGTACCAGCGGTAATGATCATGGAGTAAAAAATGTATGTCCGTCGTAATGATGTTTGAAGATGTGTCTATTCATTTTATTTGGACTAGTTGAGCCCTCTGACTTGGTATAGTGCGGATACTCTTGTCTAAAATAACCTAACTTATTCTTCACCGATTTTTATATACCTAACGAACATCAGAGACCTGCTCAGAATTCAAAAATTTACACTACTGCATTCGGTGTCAAAATCCATCCAGTAGTTTTATGATGAAACGTTATACAGACAGACAGTTACACAAACAAGAAATATAAGATCTACAATATTTTCAAAAATGATTTCCTAAGTCTCTTTCATCTAGACTTAGATAGACATCTACCTTGGTTAACTATAGATTATCAGTGTGACATAACATAGGGCGCCAGACAAAATAAAAGAACAAAAAAACCTAAGCGTCGTTGCTTTTAGAAATCATAAATTGGTATTGCATTCAAGCCAGGTACTTAACCTGTTGTCTTAACCAACCTTATCGCATAGGTATACCTGGGAATCTGGGAATAATACATACAGATCGCAACCAAAAAGTTATTATAACTACTACTAATAACTACGTAATCCCAACTAATATTAATTCATACAAGTGAACCCACAAAATAATTGTTAATGCCAAGTTGATCCCTACTAAGACGTCAACGCTTAATATTTTCGAATAAAGGATGCATTTTGAAAGACTCCAATAATAAACTACATTCTGAAAGTTTTAAAAGAGTTTTGTCTGTTTAGGCGAATAAAGGTCTCCTTATCAAAACGTATATTATTATGCACTCGTTACGCAAAAAAAAACTAATACTTACTGAATACCTATTTTGCAAATTATCTCAGCGCAAATGATCAGTTTTGCAAGAAGTCCCTTTTGTAAGAAGTCTCTTTTGCAAGAAGTCTCTTCGGCAAGAAGTCTCTTCTGCAAGAAGTATTTTGTGCAAGAAGTCTCTTCTGCAAGAAGTCTCTTTTGCAATAAGTGTCTTCTGCAATAGTCTCTTCTGCAAGAAGCTTCTTTATAGCAAGTGCTTTTTCATAAGAAATTCCTTTCCTGAAAGGTTAGTTTTGAAAATGTCCGTTAATTTATAACCGCATGTTTCTTATAAATCGCCTTTCTCATTTATTTCTCAAAAGTTATCTCTCTTTGGTTGCGCAAGTGCCTTGTTTAAATTTTTTGTACTTAGTACCTTACGTTAAATTTATAATACTAGACCTTGAATAAAAATTGCTATAACTAAAAGCTGCAGTTACGCAAGCTAATGCATTTTTTTAGATTACCTTAGATCTACATACGTTGATAAAATGGATTGATCTACAGATCAATATCTACTGATAGTGTCATCGGTTACCAAGATAAAACCTTTTACGATTTTACATTATATTTTCTTATTTGTAGTGTTTCATTTGCTTTAGTCATTGGTCAGACGATTTATTTTATGTTTATTGGACACTAGCTATTTCATATAATTTAGGCTCGCAAAATAGCAGGTTCAGCCTTTAGCCCACCACAACACTGCTCCAAACTTACAAATAAAAAAAAAACAGTCCGTCTGTACTCGTGGGATTAAGCTTATCAAAGAACATCATTTTATTTTGAAGAAGTGAGGTTTTTTTTATGATAATAAATGACGTGACGTGCTAGTCGTTCACCTGATGTTAAGCGACACGGCCGCCCATAACAGTTGCAGTGTCACTTGGAACTTTAAAATAATAAAGTTTCGCGTGACACTGCACTGCGCACGTCATCCTGAGACATCACACAGTCTAGTAATCAGATTACTACACTGTGTAATCAGGTCATAAAGTCTCATTTGCCCAGTAATTTCACTAGCTACAATGCCTTTCAAACCGGAACACAGTAGTGCTTGCACACTACTGCTTGGCGGCAGAATAACTGGCAAAGTCAACATTACACTACATAAATGTCATTTATGTAGTGTAATGTTGTGTGTGTTACTGTCACGAATAAATGTATTTTCTTTCTTTCTTTCTTTCAAAGCGGTGGTACCTACCTAGACGAACTTTGCAGAAAAGTACTACCACCTAGAGGTTAAATGAGTAAGAGGTTACACAGATATTATAATGGTACTACTAGTAAGAGACAAGTTTACTTTATATATTTGACCACTACACGAATCAGAAGCGCAAGCCAGCCTCCCCACTAGGTGGAGCAGCTGCTCTGAGTGGCGCTCTCTGGGGGAGGCCTATGTTCAGCAGTAGACGTCTTTAGGCTGTTGATGATGATGATGATGATTTGATCACTGTCTCACCTGATGTTAAGTGCATGCTTGCCTAGAAGATAGCATAGGCTTCAGTCTTCACAAATGTTTTAGCAAACATAGCATCAATGGGAGTTCACAAGCAGTTCATCTGCCTCAATAACGAAGTTGCGGTTAGCCTGTGTTATGCCTATCTCGGTAAACTACAAAGCTACAAGAGTAACCACTAAGCCGAGCCACCGCATCTTGTATCATTACAACTCTGAGAGCACGACAAATGTTTAAAATAGATTATATTTTTACACTTCCGTGGTCGCTTGTAATGTTGCCACAATGAGGCTCGTAGCGGGATTTATTGTGTTTGATACTTTGGATTTAAGATTGTGCCGTCTTTATTGTCTTTATTGTAACCAAGCAATGATCAAAGAAATATAACTGCTTTACCTGCGTAAGGACTTATTAGTGTCAATTCTGTATCCATGATGTCCATTAAACTATTGCTTTTAAATACTATCCATTACAATAATACTAATCATCGTATTTGGGCCCTAAAGAGATAAGTAAAAACTTTATTGGAAGCTTTATTTAGTCATGTATAACCTAACCTACCACAAAACATATGAACTGTTTAGATTATAAGACTGTAAGAGGACGTTTTTTAGCGATGAGACTGCCCATTGTTATCTACTTGTAAGGTTTCCTGTTTTTTTATTTTTCTTATCGTAGTGTCAGTTAAGAGTTTATATATCTATCTATATATCATTATACTGACCACGCTGTTCGTTGACCGTTTTATCACACTAACTAACCAGATATTTATGAGTTTTAGAAAAAAGTTTTAGCATCAAGTATCAAAATCACTTGGTACTCGTAACGAAGGCGCAGATAAATAATTTGTTGTCAACTAACCACAGACTAGTTATACAAATGCTAAGTTGAGTAGTTTAGTACCGTTAAAAATAAATTAACTTTACCGAGTATCCCGCATTTCTGAACAAGCACCTTATTTGCTTTGAGGTGTGAGGTTTATTTATATCTGTTTGTCTATTGTTTTAAGTATAACTATAATTTCCGAAATGTATTAATACATGATTTAGAATAAAAAAACCTTATATTGGACGTACAAAACTGCTTACTTTTCGCTAAAAATGCGCGAGTGAAACTAGTGATCGGTCTTTTGTTCAGAAGTGTGAGAGTGGTAGATACCACTCTTCACTAACCAAATAAAACATAATCAAACACAAAATAACTTATCTTTTTTACCGACCCCAATTAGGCCTCGTCAACACATAACGCCGGGTCATCGTTCCAGACGGCCGCACGGCCGCGCGGTGCCGCTGCGTACGCGCAACATGCAATTAGCAGTGGCAAAGATCGTGGGACGGTGGCTGATTGTTATCGTGATTTACTGATTTCAGTGATGCGATTTTATGGTTGGACCGTTTTGAAATAGAAACTTTGTTGGTGTACCTAAGTTGTGATTCTTTATTTAAAAAAATCTTTTCTTTAATGTTTTATGTAACTGCATTTTTAAATTGTTAGGTTGGCACACACCTTATAATAAGTATCTATAGCTTACATAGAGTGTGTAGGCCATAATTTACACTTTGGCCAAGTGCGGGTTGGTGGATGACACACCTACTAACATAAGCACAGTATAAGTCAACTTCACTACCATTATGCCCATAGAAAAGAATTCAACGCGTTTGCATTTTCTTTTAGGTGAGTTAATTGGTGATACGATTTGTTTTAATTTTATTATACTTACTTACATTGTTTTAATATGGGCAAAGATTTTTGATTATTTAGTAATAGTTATTCTCGTTGTATAGTTTTTAAAAAAAATTAGATTTGATAACTATTTAGAAACCTTGCAATCTGGGAGTCAAAAGTTCAAATCCTGCAATGAGCCAGCCCTTTAATCTTTCGGTAAAGGAATAGATCGTTATGACTCTTATAATATTCTCAAACCAAATTAGAATAAACTTTTGCACACAGATTGCTTACAATAACAAATTCAACATAAGATACATTACACTATGGACAGTGAAAATTTCCCTAGAAAATGGGTAAAGCTAGTACCTATATTATCGACAGCAAATTCAAATCTCCACATACATTCCTTAGGAAGCATTAACCTTTAGTTGACAGTGGCTCACACGGGAAAACCATGGTGCTAACCATATTAATAACAGATATAACTCGATACAACCTTTGTTAGCACTGTTTCCATGACCAACTACTCCTGACACCTCATACCTACAGCGTCTATTAAATTTTTGTATGAAGCTGGGAGGTCTGCTAAGAGTTACAGGGATCTGGATAAAATGGGTGAGCTTAGGAAAGGAGCTGTAAAGTTCCTTAGCATATGGCACGGGAAGGAATGTGAACTTACGCTATTAAAAGTCAATTTTAACCTAAGTGCAGTTTACCGCTACCGCTGTAGAATAGAAAATATTTCATTATACAAGAATACAATGCGTACATCATCATAATCACTACCTAGAACTGACAACCGATGGGGAAGAAAGGTTCTCGAGTGGCGACCACGAACTGGAAGACGCAGCGTAGGCCGGCCCCCCACTAGGACTAGCCGCGGGGAGCCGATGGATGCAGAAGGCGAGCAGCCGCTCTAAGTGGCGCTCCCTGGGGGAGGCCTATGGTCAGCAGTGGACGTCTTCAGGCTGTTAATGATGATGATGATGATGATCATCATAATCATCAACAGCCTAAAGCTGTCCACTGCTAAACATAGACATCCCACTGAGCACCCACTTTGAGCAGCTCTTTGTCTCGTGCATCCATCGACTTCCCGCGATTTTCACCAGATCGCCGATCCGCCTAGAGGAAGACCTACACTACACTGCGTCTTCCAGTTCGTGGTCGCCACTCGAGAACCTTTCTTCCCCATCGGTTGTTAGTTCTACGAGCAATGTGGCCTTGGGCATGTCATTTCAACTTGCTAATTCAAAAGCTATATCGGTCACTTCAGTAATTATTTAGGTACTGAGTTTTTTTTGATGATGATTTAATTTGTTTATTATGTACAAACAAATTTATGTTTTTTGTAGTAGGTATTCAAGGCAATCAAAAAATGACCTATCATCTGGCATCAAAATATGACAACTAAGGTTAAAAAACAAGTCCGAATGTTCTAATCTAAAACACGAACTGACAAGTTCATCTTCCGCTTACAACAAAAACTAAAACAGAGAACTGTTTCACTAATCTTCACTAATCAAGCTCCATTTGTTAGTTTTTGTAAATTATTTACATTGTTTTTGCAAGCGATTTGTGCATTAAATCCCGAGACAGAGGTCAAACTTCTGACCTATTTTGATTACCATCTGACATCATCTAATCAAGAAATGAATTACCGAGAAATCCTTATATCGTCCAAGATCACGACACACTGATCGTTTAGGTAGGTCTAATTACAAAAACCGAGAAATAAACCAAAAAACAAATGCAATTAGTTTTTTGTCGGGATGCAGTCGGAATGACCGAAAAAATCAATTTTTGACGGACTCGTGCCAAATCGAAAAGGTTTTTGGGGTCTGATTTAGGTAAAAACGAGTAAAAAATGGATAAGTTATAGTGTTTAGAGGGTTCTGCATACAACACTCGCATTTTTATTGTAACTTATATACGTCAAATCCTCATCATTAGCCGAAACACGTCTACTACTGAACATTGGGAACATTTTCTGACATAGAGCGCTATTTTGACCGGCCACAGTCATGCCGCGGGGAGCCGATGGATGCAGGAGACGAGCAGCCGCTCAAAGTGGCGCTCCCTTGGGGAGGCCCATGTTCAGAAGTGGACGTTTTCAGCCTGCTAATGATGACGGTGATGACCTCATGCCTCTTACATCCATCGATTTTTGCTGATCTAATCTGTCACTCGAGAACTAGAGGGGCAGTGAGGGTAAGAAGGAGAAGGTGGGCAGCAATAGGGAGGTTGGGAAAGTAAAGGGGAGGTAGGACGAAATGATTGAAAGGTAAGGAGAATTGGGGGAAATCGGGTATATGATTTGGGAACTGAAGGGTTTTAATTACGCTCCCTAAAATAGTACACTCGACTTCTGCCTCTCCCATAGAACACCATATTGACCAGCCACATGCCTGTTGCATGGATCGTCCCCGCGGATCTAACCTGTCTCTCGGGAGCTAAGGGGAAGGTGAGGGTAAGAAGGGAGGAGGTAGAGGTAGCAAGAGGGAGGTTGAGAAAGTAGAACGGAGTGATGGAAAGGTAAATAGAGTTGGGAGGAATTGGGAAGACGGTAAGTGCGAGGTTTTAATTATACGCCCTATTTATGGCCAGCTTTCGGCCCGTACACAGAGCACCGACTAGTCTGGAAACCCATATCATTCAAATATTATTCCAAATAAACTTTTTCTATCACCACGTAATTTTTTTACTTCTTTTACCAATAGCCTCACGACTAACGAAGTGAAGCAGGCGCTTTTAACAGTTTTACATAAAAACAACAAGACAATGTTTTGGTTCATAAAATATTAATAAATGTCTAAGAAATCCGATGACTGTATCAGAATAATAAAGTCAGCATAACTATTATATAGAATGAAGTAAATTGAATGGTAAATTTAATTACTGCAATTCTATGTCTTTTTTTTATTCGATTGCAGCGCAGCCAATGCACTCAGAATGAATAGAACTTTACAAAGAAAACGCAAATTCATTCTTTATTCCGATGAAGATATCTGAACTCCATTCTAAATCTAACAGGATCCGCGGCGACGGAAAATAACCCAAATAAATCCCAAAAAAGGTCAAACTCGATCAGAAGATCATGTTATTACGGATTTTTGATGAACCTAAAAAGTTGCTTATAATTTGGATTATTAGGGTTTAATCGTACGGCTACCGGTCGATTTTAGTTGTTTTGTTATTAATACTAGCAATGTTCGAGTGACTTTGTTCATTCACATGTTCACAATTATTAGCATTTTGAGGCCAGTTTACAACATTATAATAAATCTCAATACCTTTGCAGAAGTCAGGAAGAAATAAAATACGAAACTCAAAACTCGACATTTACGGCGTTAAAAATAAACGCTTGGATTACTTACTCTGACTTTTGTGTTTTTTTGGCCATTGGAATATTGAATAGGATCGAAAAAGACAAAATCCTCGAAGCCTCTAGCTTGACGAAGCGCTTAGCATAACTACTCGGATGGATGATTGCTAAAAACACCCCTTGGTGTTTCTAATTGAGCGCTAACATGGTATGTCATCGGTTGGTTAGTTGCTGTCGTAATGTAAGACTGTAGTCGCGGAAACCGTTGAGCGGCCTAAAAGTTCTGACTACAGGCTAACTACTACCACAGAAGACGGCCCGATAGCTCAGTTGGTAGTATCGCTGCCTTCTCAACTGAGGGCTGTGGAGTCGATTCTTGCCCGGGACAAACATTCGTGTGATAAACATAGATGTTTGTTCTACGTCTGGGTGTTATATTGTATTTTATGTATGTATTTACAAATAAAAAAAGTAAATAAGTATTGTATCAGTTATCTGGTTCCCATAGTACAAGCTATGCTTAGTTTGGGGCTAGATGGCGCTGTGTGAAATGTCCGCACATATTTATTTATTATTATTTATTATTATAGTACTACTTACTACCTTCACAATAAGATCAAAATTTACTACTTAAATTAAGTTTTACCCAACGTACAATCATACTTACAGTTTTGTGCTATAACTATATTATGATCGTCTGCTATTTCAGTAGCACGATTTAGTGAATTATATAGCTCCTTTATTTGCTGACGCCATCCACTTCCTCTGTTTTTGCTTCGTAGATTATTATGATGGATCTAAATTAACAAACTTAATAATAATTTATTTTAGTAGGTTTATTATAGTTAAATTTGTTAAAAAGGTTTAATACTGTTGAGTTTGGTTCCCTCGTTGGCGGCGGGTTTGATTCTCGTGACCAGGACAAGACGTGTGTGCACAGAACCAGCTCCGAGTCTGGTTTTATGGCATCACGGTCCTCGTAGTTCTTGGGTCTCTAGATAAATTCACGTTACACGTTTGTTAATTGTATGTGATCTTTGGATGCTATTTATTTATAATTATTGCTATATACTTCATTTTATTCTGCTCGTAATTAATTACATCTATACAATACGTACGATCAGAGTATTGTTTCTTTGCGGCCGATTGTTTTCTCCATACATATACATATATTTACTTACTGTAAAACTATCTCTGTCAACATTTGATTGAACAGGCATCGATTAATCCGGCACAAAGCGAGGTCTGTCAGGAAGTGTTGCCAGCAATATGAAGCTACGAGAACATCAATAATCTGTCCTGGGGAGCAATTGAGGGCAAGTCAACGTGCTCACACTCAATAACGTATGTAAATTAGTTCGCACAACGTGACTTAGGAAGGATATTCACTGGTTTATTCTTGATTATCGTCTATCTCTCTTGCTAACTATGTCCTTTTTTTCAGTGACAATAGGCTTATGTCGTGCTATTTTTTTATTGCACTAATTAATAATATTCCACACTAGCTTTTGCCCGCGGCTTCGCACGCTTGTGTTATGTTATTTTTACGTTATAGTCTAATAATAGATCATGCATTGCGTACCAAACAACAAAATCCAATAAATCTTTTCGAAGCTGAGCACAGTAACCTGTATTAGCATAGGTATAGGTGTAACGCAAGCAAAGCCGTGAGTAGAAGCTATTTAAGCCAACCTAACCTAATATTTTTTACCTAAAATTAAATGTTTTGAGTCTAATATAGATTTATAACAGTAAAAGAAGTGTCAAACCAAAAACTACAATTTTATAAGTACCTCTTCATATTACAACAAAAAGAAATCATCATCACTTCACTCAGGTCTTTAACACAAGTTTCAGTAATTTTTGTATTTTTCAGTAATGAGATGGAATTATTTACCTTTACACCATCACCATCATTAGGATATTTTCATATATCCACCATTTGTATGACAAAAAATCCTCATAACCCGTACACCCAATAATGGAAAAGTGAAAATTCCCCAGGACCTGTACATTCACCAATGGAAGGAGGGAGAATTTTCCACGACTCGTAAACCTACCAGTGAATCTATTTGTAATTACCATTTATGTGATTTTAAATTACATTCTTCTGCTCGTGTAGGCAAGTGGTTAGCCCTGGTGTCAGAATTTTTAGGCCGCCCAAAGGCTTCTGACTTGGCTTAACAGCCGGGACCCACGGTTTAACGTGCCCTCCGAAGCACGGTAGCATTCAGTTCTAAATACCAACTTTTTGCTGTAGCGGTCACCCATCATAGTAGTGACCGCAGCGAACGTTGCTTAACTTTACCGATCGGTTAGGAACGGCTAGTCGTGCTTCGCTATGAGCGCTACAAAAATACTTAACTTCATTGCCTAGACATGAGTGATTTTAGCCAATCCTATTAAGCTATTAATAGGTTTTAAAACTAAACAACCAATGAGAACTCTTCTCTACCGTCCCCGGTGATGTTATGATGAATGATCCCTCGTAGAGGTAGGGTTCACACGTTAGCTCGCGCAGAAATATGTTCATAAATGTTCGTAGAACTAATATGTTTGCAGAATATGTTGACTTATGACAGAGATATGTTTTGTTACTGGGAAATATATGATGTTGATATTATTGCACTTTAAACTTAAAAGCTTTGTGGTAAGCAAATATGTGATTTCATACTGTTTTTGAAGAAGTCTATTATACATTTCACTTTTCTGGATCACAGTTTCCTATGTTTTAAAGTCACAGAAAATGATCATAGTATTTGTTTTACTGAAATTCCTGTTGTTCTTTCTATGATGTACGATTCGATGGCAAAAAAAACTATTAATGGAAACCATTCATTCAATGAAAATGGATTATGGAACGTGTGAACGACTAGGGTAAGTATACTGAGTAAGGCTTTTGGCGCAGGTCCAAATTACGAACGAAAATATTAACATAAATTATATAACATAGATTTAGGTGTAAAATGGGTCTATACATCAATAAGTAGGTAACTCGCATGTAGACAAGTACAAAAAAAAAATTACACACACATCACTAAAGTCATTACCACACATGTGCTACACAGCAATAAAAAAACAGAGTAGTAGCATGCGCGTGTCTCCACTCCATGCCTACATCCCATTCGAATCTCATTCCAAATTCAAATTCGAAATCGTATCGCGTTCTGACGTTTCCGCTACGTGTCGTTTCCGTCGCGCATGCGTACAACGAATCAGTAATCGCGCGCTTTTACAATCGGTTTTTTACTTTTTTTTTTCTAAAAGTATATGTATCCTGTGCTTTTTGATTGATGGTATAGAGATAGGCCGACAATGGTAACATTATGCATTGGAATATGTGGGTGGCCATAGTGCTGCGACATGTCGCAATGATTGACGACTGTTGCAACTCGAAATCAAGATGTCGCAAGTTAAACCATTGTCTAGAAAACATACTTAAATTGTTTTAGCTACGCATAAGTGACACCTACATTACAGATAATGTTACGGTGACCACTTTTCTTCAGGTTTTCCAAATGCTTGGTTGCACCATAAATATAAAAATAAATAAAATGCCGTAAGAAAATTCTGATTTAATTCATTATAGATCGTGCTACTATAAATTCGATAATCATAGACAATTATAGATCTTATTAAAAACGCACCCTGACTCTATACGCACAAAAAGGTTTACCTACGGTCAAGTTGATGTAAATACCACATAATGCCACTGCGAGTTAATTTAAAGCACCGACAAACTAGTTAATAATAAAATTACTTGATGATTTGCGAGAAAAAAAATAAGAGATGCAACTTTTCACCGCAAATTTCAGAGCGTTGTTGTCCAACTGGCTATAATATTTTAGGGGTAGTGAGAGTGAGATGCGACATGTCGCAGCATTGTCGCGGCCCTTAAGGTACCGTTGACAAATCAGTCGCTTATATTCTAGACGCGACGCGCCATGTTTGTTTCTGATGTTCGCAATCGGTTTTTTGACACGGACGCTCTTTATTTTTAAAGTCGTGCGTGTTATAGATGAAATATTAATGAAACTATTTTGTTTTGTGGTTTTTGGGTGTGATTTTTTTCATTATAGGAGTGTTTATATTAACAAAAAATTTAATAATTATGTGGTAGTCGTATATGCGTGATAATTTAAAGATTATTGTCAGCCCTGTTAGACAGATTTAAAAATATATCTGTTCTTGTTATATTAGTAGGAAAAACAAAGACCGCAGTTCGTATAGTAAAACTACCATAATAGTTTAAGGATTTATTTAGTTTTAAATTAAATATTATGATTTTTCACAATTAGGCAATGTGATCACTTCTAATTATCACTTCTATACGACGCCCACTAAATAAAACTAAAAAATAAACATTTTTGTTCTTGACCAGTGTTTTGTGAGACATTAGAGAATTAAAATCGATTGATTTACTTACTTTCAAGCTATTTAACACTACCACAAATACCTGGCCAGATTGTTAATGTTTATGTACTATTTACTAAAATATATTTGCCTATAAACTGAGTTAAATTCCACGCAACACAAAAATAAAGAGTCAAACTTTAAATAACGTAATTTAAATAAATTTAACAGGGGTTGTTTTTGTTTACATTCCCACTAAAGCCACATTCACACCACCAACATTCGCGGTGTAAAAGCGCGTCCACACTACCCCGCGGCACGTTCCAATGGATGACTTCATCTGTCAACGACCAATCATGGACGTGATACATATCAATAAGTGGCTACATAAATCAAGTGTCCGATAAGTCTGGGGGAATAAATCAATGAATTTATAACTTAGACTAAACTAAAGTCACCGATATATAGCTCTTAGAATTGACAGATTGAATTGGGCAGGCCACATCGCTTGTAGAACTGACAACCGATGGGGAAGAAAGGTTCTCGAGTGGCGACGACGAACTGGAAGACGCAGAGGCCGGTCCGCCAGAGGTGGATCGACGACCTGGTCAAAACTGCGGGAGCCGATGGATGCAGGACAGGAATCAAGCAGCCGACCAAAGCCGCTCTATGAGGGAGGACTATGTTCAGCAGTGGGCGTCTTCAGGATTGTGATGATGATGATAATGATGAAAATGATGATAATGATAATGATGATGATGATGGTGATGAAGCTAATTCCATCTCTCTCTCTCTCTCTCTCTCTCTCTCTCTCTCTCTCTCTCTCTCTCTCTCTCTCGCTCTCTCTCTCTCTCTCTCTCTCTCTCTCTCTCTCTCTCTCTCTCTCTCTCTCTCTCTCTCTCTCTCTTTCTCTCTCTCTATCTCTCAAGTAAACATTTTGCTTTAGCTAATAATCCTAATGATTTTTCAACGTGCACTTATGTATAACAAAACCAATACTCCATTACCAAACACCAAACCACAGAAGCGACACTCTAATTCTAATTCATCGGTCGATGCCGGCGCGATTTAATTACCTATGCGACGCACGCGCGGTGACGTTATAGGGCGCACGTTAAATAGAGAACAATGATCTATATACGAGGTGTACACGAGCGATGGTTACTGAGTGGAATGATGATGGGCTGGTATAGAATGGGGATAGGTTAGATGAGAGAATAGGTAACATATAAAAGGGAGTGGAATTTAAAATAAGGTAACAACGTTCCGTTGATTATGACTGAGTACATACATAGAAAGCTATGATTATACCTATGATTATGGTATGATAAATTACTACATCCAAAAAGTAAAGAATTATGTAATATTGGGACAGTAAGAAAATAATTAATTATGTTTAAAATTAATTTAATTTTTTTTTAAACATGAACGAAAGTATGATGCTACCGCGTTATTGAGCAACGATTGGATTACGATAATACCTCCTACCGGATGATTGCCTTAATTATGAGAGAATGTTGATTTCGGTATATATATATATTTTCTAGTCTAGGCAAGCACGCGCCATCGTCGACTGCATCGTCATATACTATCAAGTGAGACCGTGGTCAAAAGCAATCGATTATAAAAAAAGGAACAACCTGCTGTTGGAATCGGTTATTGAATTGTGCGGGGCTGATTATAATAAATATGTATTTAATGAATGCATCATGATAGGTAACATTGCTATAAACCCTCATCAAACTGCCACATCTGTACTACTCGCTTAATCTTTGCCAATATTATAAAAATTCTAAAACTTATTTAAATGTTGTATCACAAGTTAGAGATACGATCTTTATGTACGGGATGTCCGGCGTCTACTTTATTGTCGGAGTTATCGCTAATTTCTACTGAACCTTGAATCATACCACACTAGATAGCCGAAGGGACGTTTACCTCTCTCCATATTAAGTGAGGATCCATTTACTTCGGTACAACGTTTTTGATATAAACTTTAGGTCTTCGTCACGACTTTATTTTTTACCGGATACCGCGGATACTAATGCGTTAACAGCTCACTGTCAATTGTCAAAAGAAATGCTTGATTTCTGACCTAACCTTTGGTATAATTGTTCTAATTTTACGTTACAGTCATCTGCCGATTCGTGGTACTCCACACCAGAATAATTCTAATACCCCAAATATGACCAGTTCATTATCAAACAATCATCAATCATCTTGCTAACTCTGCTATGTCTGTAACCGTGGTTCTCTAGTAAATACCTTCGTTATCTGGCTTTGGCCTATCTACCTACTGTCACTTTAGGAGTTTAGGCAATCAAAACTTAGGATAGGGTTTTTTGGCGGGAACGCAGTAAAGTTCACGTCGTTCCATTGTATTATTTATCAAAACTTGTGCTTTGTCCAGTGTTAATGTTTAAAATTGGTGGCGCTTTACGCATTAAATGCTGAATTACGAGCATGAGTGAGGGCAAGTGATATAATGTGGGGAAACGTGATTTTTCGTGTTGCTTCCAAAACTCTATAAAAGCTTCTAGTAAAGTTGCCACCACTTTACTAGGGCACAACTTAGACTAAACTATGACTACCTGACTTAGACTGGACTATGACTATGACTAGGACTTGACTGCGTGAAATATTTCATAACTCGATGAAAATTATAATACTTGATACTGGCTAAATACACTATGTGTGGAGCCAAAATATAAAAAAAAACTTAGGATAGCGTAGAAATATTATTTTGAAATGTGTGTCCAAGCAACGAAAAAAATTACATGGGAGGTACCAGGTATTCACCAAACAAACATGTTTATTAATTGACATTTGGAAGGAAAATAAGGGCAAATGAAAGTTGAATATAGGCCGAGTAGCAGGCGGCAGCTATGGATGAGATTAGCTGAGGATCTAGCTAACTGACGTGTATTAGGAGAGTCCTATGTCTGTAGTGGATTGATAGAAGCTGATGATGATGATGATGATGATGATGAAGGGTGAATGGAACGAAAAGTAATGTCAATTAACTGATTAACACCTCAACCGTTGCATTTAGGTAAAAGCATTCACGACAAGTACAAGAAAGCGCGTTAGCAGTGCCAACGCTAGCCAGTGAGCTCATTAACTGTTAGTTAACATTTTAAACGACCCCCGTGATCTAAATCGCCTGATTAGTATTACGGTTAGTCCACGTCTTTTGTAGGGAGACATATTATCTTGGTTAATTAGGTGGGAATGTTGGAGTTAAACAATCCTGGGATATTTATATACAGTATTTATAGTAAAATACGTATGTATTGTCAAGTAGGTAGGTATAGAAGTATTATTATAAACGGTTGTAAATAATGTAATAAGAGTTTAGTAAATCCCCTTCTTTGCTAGCTAACTTTACCAACGACATTAATGTAATCTGCTTTAACTCTCTGTTGCAATTATTGAAAGTATTACTTACGTCTCACGCACGTCCACCTTTTAGCCTTGTATGATTTTTTCTTTTAACAGAGCAGAAGGTTTTGATTTTTTGATATAATTTTCGATTTTCGAATTATTATGTTTATAACAGAAATCAGTATCGCAATAGTCGTTCATGAAAATTGCACAGAAACTGGCAAATATGCCCAGCAAAGGCACAGTACAGGCTAGAAAGAACAACAACAACCTAACTTGGTTTTTATAGGTAACCTTTAGCCCTTATTCATTGCTTGCATTTCAGGATTGCGTGTTACCTAAAATCAAACATGCTGAAAAAAGTACGGCATAGAAATTGCTGCGACATATTTTATTTTTCTTGCCATGTTCGCTACAACGCAGTTTCACACAAAATTAAGAAATAACTACATTTCAAATAAATAGTGCTATCCTCCATTTACTAGCACAAAGCATGGCAACCAACTCTCCAGTCGATCTACAAGTGAAGTTGGGTTTCCTGCGTATTTGATTTGGATCGAGCGATCTATTCTGGGAAACGTGTCATCAAGTCATAGCTTAAACAATGAGTGAGGCAAAGAACAAACTGAATGGAAAAAATAGAAGGGACAAAATTAAAAGAGACTAATACTATTTTTCTGTCAAAAGATTAAGAAAATTTCATTCATATTCTATATCATGATTTAACTAGTTTTTAGACCGTTTCTGTGGTTTGGTGGTTGAGCAGAGGCCCTAGCACGAACATTTACGCGGGAGTAACGTTAACGTAAGCCAGTTCTATGGCATTTTATCAGCACCCCATACAACTGACTTACGTTAACGTTACACTTACTCCCGCGTAAATGTTCGTGCTAGGCCTACAGGTCAGTTCCTAACCTGGAAACTGCGGGTTTGGTTTTCGTCACAGGACATGTATTTGTGCTCATAAAAAATCGCAAATATTTATTGTGTCTGAGTGTTTTGGGACCATGTGATAGTGCTACGAGGACCAGAACCTGGGTCCTTAGATTGTAATGCTACATGTATGTATATATCATAATATATTACCTGGTTTCTATTATTCATTCACAACTTTCACATCACAGCACTTGACAGTCCTTTTCACAGTAATTTAAGCACAAAAAAAAACTTGATTTTCTCAAAATTTTACATCACTTTATCGATTTTGCGCGCGGGTCACGAGCCCGATTTCTAGACACGACTGCTCGGATGGCAGTTGTTTTGAAACTGTTTTTTTTTGTTTCGAATTTAGTTTCTCTTCAAATTCATATTTTTCTTTTTCTACTGTCAATTTCAGTGAGGTATTTTATAGTTTGGCCATGATTGTATGTATTTTGACTCTAGATTTATTTTTTTACTATTCTGTATTCAAAATTTTGAAAACTGCAAAAATCTAGAACCTTGGAATGCTAGCGAGGTTTCTTTAGAAAAGCTGTCGCTATGGAATGGCAGTCTCAATTTACTCCTCGAACGAGGAACACTAAATTGATATAAGGCCATTCCCGGGCCAGGCAAGGCCCGGGAACTCAAGAACGCCTTCAAAAACCATCTTTGGCTATCCAACACCAAAATTGTGAAGTGAATCTCCATCTACGTCAATCGCTGCGCCACGACATATCCATTGTCAAATCGCCGATCGCCGAGCTACATCCGCTACAGCCAGTCGCGAAACTACGACGAATCTATCGCCGAGAGCTGATCGCCGAAACTACATCTGTTGTCACCGTCGGCCGCCGTATCTACCACGACGAATCTATCGCCGAGCGTCAACCAGTGATTCGACCGGCTTGCCTTTTTCAAACATTGAGTGGCAATATAACTTCATCACCATGTTCCGGCCCGTCGTCCGTCAAAGCTTTGACGACTAATACCTGCGTGTCTCCTGCTCCTGCATCTTGAATCTGAGCTGCGTAATAATACTTCATCGACGGTGGAAGGACGAGAATCTTCTTCTGGATCCAGAAGCTAATAACTGAATGAGCTAGCCGCTGAACTCTGGAAGTCGGACAAACTAAAGGCAACGAATTCCTCAGTCTCTATAACGACAGTGGGCCTTGTTTGAATAAAGACCCGGAAGTGGGCCTTGTTTGTTTGAAGACCCGGAAGAGGGCCTCGTTAAAGACCGGAAGCGGGCTTTGTTTATCTGAAGACCCGGAAGTGGGCCTTGTTTGGATCCAATAACATTCTAATTCTACCGTGATAACTTGTAGGCCGTAAACAACTTAAATTTCGTGTTCTTCCGCATCATCTAGAGACTCTTTTTTTTGCTTTCTACAAAGCTTGTAAAATTTACGAAAATAAATATCTGTTACCAATTCCTTTTTTTCTCTTCAGCTCTTAGGATCCTGTCAACCTAGGCACTGTTTAGGTAGGGGAGGAGCTGCTCATTAACTTGTAGCGTTCCATTCTACCTTTTTCACGAAAGGAACGGATGTAACGTGACAAGATACAAGGGAATCCTTGTTACGATTCGGGATCTATGTATGTCACTAATCCACGATCGTTTTTTTTTACGCTTAAAAAAACGACTCGCCTGATGGGAAGTAACAAGGTGGTCTCGGTGTAGGCCCAGGTGTTAAACTGACCCTGAGAGTACCTTTTAGATACAAGCTATAAGATAAAACATGTTGATGCGGCCTGAATATAGCTGGGGTTGCTGATTACCTTGACCCTTTTTGTCTATAAAACAAATAAAAACGTAACAGGCGAATTCACAACTCATTATGGTGTGTTGGAACAGACGACTTGTGTTCCAACTATTAAGCATCTCTGAGGGACCGTTAAATTAGGCAGTAATATTTATCACAGTATTTGACGTCACTGCCCCAATTAATCTATAATTGTATTATGGATCATCAGTACAACGTGCGTGGGCGCCGTAGTGACGTGACCACGCATACATATCGATACTAATCGATTCCAATCGTGGGCTAGTGTTGTACTTATACTGACGTAATGTATGTATGTGTATCGATTAATAGATGTAGAGCGTTAGATTATTAAACAATAGGGTACCAATGACAAAACTTCGTGTGATAGGACCATCATAGTAACTATTGTTTTAATTCCATTGTCAAAGATGGTTATATATGAATCGATCTTCAAAGGGCCTTGATAATTTATTATTCATAACAGTCAAGTGATGCTAGAGATGCCCTTGGTTTTCCTAGCGTCATTATCATCATCATCATCATCATCATCATCAGCCTCCTTCAGCTTTCCTTGTGTATAGGACTTTTCTGCAATTTTCGTCCACGTGATTACCTCCGCTTTGCCAGTCATTCTGCCGCCAAGTAGTAGTGTGCAAGCACTTATGTTTCTTGTGTATTACGACGTTCATCATCATTACCATGAACAGCCTGTAGACGTCCACTGCTGAACATAGGCTCCACTGACCGCCACTTTGAGCGGCGACGTCCTGCATCCATCGGCTCCCGGCGGTTTTCACCAGATCGTCGATTGGTCGGTATATTTATGTGAGTTTGATTAATGAAGTCGTGTCTAGGATCAACTTTATGATCCACATTCTTACACTACCTATAAAATGAACTTTCGATTAACAATCGATAGAACTGCCACAAATCGTAAAATATTTCTCATACTATAGTTGTGACTATGGTATGAGAAATACGATAAAAAGAGTGTATACAATAATCATAGTTAATGTACTATTTAGTTTAAAATTAGTAAGCAAGTAAGCAAGTAAAAGCAATCCGTAGAAGGACTAAAGTGACCGATATAGCCCTTAAAGTGAGCAAGTTCAAATGGCAATGGGCAGGCCACATCGCTCGCAGAACTGACAACCGATGGGGAAGAAAGGTTCTCGAGTGGCGACCACGAACCGGAAGGCGCAGCGTAGACCCCCCACTGGGTGGACCGACGACCTGGTGAAAGCCGCGGGGAGCCGATGGATGCAGGAGGCGAGCAGCCGCTCCAAGTGGCGCTCTCTGGGGGAGGCCTATGTTCAGCAATGGACATCTATGGGCTGATAATGATGAAGCAAGTGAAGCAAAACATTATAACAGCCAGAAAGGCCGGTTAAATGTAAAGTTCGAAACTACTCAATCTTTTGTTATCAGTCGTTTAACTTTAAATTCGGAATTTCATAAATTATGTATGTGAATTCCACCCTTGATAGAGCACGCATGATGAAAATGTTAAGCAATTATTTAATTATATGAGCAAACAACAACATAAAAACTTAATGAAAGACAAACTTAACGTAACTTTATATAACCAACAGTTAAGTTTGATGATTTTATAATATCTTTCTTGCTAAAACATATTATAAAATCATATTTTCGTAAACTATTAAACAATCCATCTATTAGTTTTATATAAGCGTCTAAGCTTGCAAAACATATTTAATTAATTTTCTTGTCGCTCCTAGGATATAATGTACACTAGGAATGGTCAACTATGTATTTTTCTAATCAATAAAGACATTTGAAAATTTAAAATTAAAATTGAGTTAAGTTTGAATATTCATAGCTCTACAACCCGCATTGGTCATAACGAGATAAATTAGATCATCGACTGCAAAAATCACGATAACTACAGATAAATAACTCCACATAAGACGTTCTATACAATAGAATGATGATTAATTTTATAAGCTGACCTTAAGGATCGTCGTCACGAATACGGAATCACGACTCATTTTCTATTTCATTTATTAATTACTGTTTTATATGTTTGTATATATACTGTTTTATAATTATAAATATGTTTTACGAGGCGTTCGTAACGTGGTTTAACTGACCATTTCAACTTTGACAGTTTAGCTGGGGTTAACATTGTCATGTTCGGGCTCATTATAAATTAGTATCTCAGCTGAAGATACGCTGTTTGAATAGTTCACCATCATCATCATCATCATCAGCTTCGATTGCTGAACATAGGCCATAGGCACATAGCTAGTTCGATAGAATCAGCCTATAGTAGAGTCACCCCCATATTCTAAGACGTTTACCTCGAGATTACTCCACTCGACTCAACCTCGAATTAACCTCATTTTTGTGTTTTGGTATTTTTAGTTGACAATAAATAATCATCTTGACATTTCTGCGTCAATTTTTCTGAAACGAGAGAAGCGAAGCAACTGTCAACTCAAGGTACGTCACGATGTATTTTGAGTTTCCCTCAAAGTTAAGTAGAAGTCAAGCGAAGGATTTTTGGAGAAATGTTTTGATGGGGAACAGTTTCAAGGAATACGCTTGTGTTCTGCTATTAAAAATTAACAAGTTAATATTAATTTAATAAATTAGGATAAAGATTAATGCAATAATTGAAAAAATTAGTCACGCAAAATTTTATTATTTTAAAGTTCCGAGTGACACTGCAACTGTTATGGGCGGCCGTATTGCTTAACATCAGGTAAACGACCTGCTCATCACGTCATTCATTCTCATAAAAAAATACCTAAGCTTAAGAAAACGTGACAGAAATTTGTTATTTGTTTTATACCTAGAGCTCTTAAAATGTACCTGCAATAAAACATTTTGGATTGGAAACACTTGGACCCAAACGTTGTGCTATCCAAACAATAATACAGATTACTATTGAAATTACTGGGCAAGTGAGACTTCATGACCTGACTACACAGTGTAGTAATCTGATTACCAGACTGTGATGTCTCAGGACGACGTGCGCTGTGCAGTGTCCTTCGAAACATGTTTTTTTTTTAAAGTTCCGAGTAACACTGCAACTGTTATGGGCGGACATTTCGCTTAATATCAGGTGAACGACTAGCTCGTCACATCATTCATTTTCATAAAAAGAAAAGATTGCTTTTTAGTAAGACTTTAAAAAAATGGGAAAAAATTACCCCGATAGCATTTTTTTTTTCTTTAAATTATATATTATTTTATTGTTTTAGATTGATATCGGATAATCAAGAATAAACTGTAGGTACAATCGCCTAAATTCAATTTCAAATTCTAACGTATCTACCAAAATACTTTAACCCTGCTTTTTAATATTATACATTAGTTTACCATAGATAAACAAACAAGATAGTCACAGGTTACAAACATTCACTCTCTCTTTCACCCCGATTGGCTATTTACTGAACGCCTCCTATTGTCCGCGTGATGCTGATACAGATCAATGGACCATAAAATATTAATTTCACCATTACTGGTGAGCCATTATAAAAATAAATAGACAATTCGTGCCTAACGGTGTTTAGAGTCTAGACGTTATTGATTCATAAATGGTGCGAAATCGACCCGAGAAATGGGTCTAGCCTTTTGTGGTTTTTAAGAGAAAGGTTGAATGAAATGCTATACTTAGAATTAATAGCTGTTGTAGATGGAACTGTGAATTTATTACGGGTGCTATTTTAGGTGCTCGTCTATGGATATTTTTACTCGAGCTCAATCGAGCGCATGACTTTCAATGAAGGCTCTAATAGTAAATATTATACATATTGGTAGGTACTTTGATGTCCCGAAACGGCTCAAATATCTAACCACTACTGAGCTGAGAGTTGCCATGGTAGGCGGGTGTCTTGGTGATGATGGAAACCCCACTTCCTATGAGCAGCTGCTCAAAAACGCGCTCTATGACGGAGTGATAATTATGTTCACCAGAAGCTGATGTTGAATCATGACCCAGATTGCTATTTTTACCATACTGACTATACTCTTTCCTAATACATGTGTCCGTGTAATATAACAGCTTCCCTATAATACACGTCTAAGTTATGCGGTAAATAAAGTAGTAATTGACACATTTCTAATAGTGCATCCTAGATTATGATCATATCTTGTGGTCTCCATACAACATGGAGGTATTTATGATCGGTTACTTCTTACCAGATTCTAAGGTGACCATGCATCATCGCACAGAGCGATCCACACGATGCAGTAAAGAAACTTAGCAATTATTTGCTGAAGGTATAGAATGTAGGAAAAAGGTTTTTAAAATTTAGCTAGGTATATCAACCTGAAAATTTGACTTACATTTTCACTAAAAATGTAAGAAATGTAAGAGCCGATCTTAAAAGTTTCTCATACAAAAGCTATCAGCTTTGCAGTGTGAACATTTGACACAACCAGACGGATGGAGTTCTGTTGGACTTTTAGTTTCTGAAAGCGGTAAAAAAATACTTACAGATTGGTTAAGTTCATGTCGCCTGGGTTGTAAAAAATCTGTGTAAACGAAATGTCTTAGTTGCAGAATGACTGTTAAACAAAACGTCGTGGTTGCAAAGTCTGGATTGCAGAAAGTCTCGGCTAGGTAAGCCAAACGCCTGAGTGAACAAAATGTCTGCATCGCATAATGACTAATGGTCTACATCGATATTTGTATCTCTACCCTTATTATCAACATTTTCTTACATTTTCAGTGAAAATGGAAGTAGTAAATGTATCTAAATTTTACCCAAAAATGTTATCGAATCATCCTCCAGCACTATCAATCTAACGCACAAAACGAACGTAACAGTACAACACTATGCGCATGCGCACCATCCCAATGGCCACAATAACAAGTTTAGTCCATAAATCGCGAGGCACAGGTCATGGGGTACAATTAATAAATTAAAAGGCACGTTAACAGTGGAATATTCATTGCTGGTGTAATGCATGATAAATGCAGCTAGGAATATGCGCAGGCACAGTTTCCGTACAATGGAACATGGTCTAGTAGATTGGGTTGATATGTTATTTATCTGAAGCTAGGTTGCGTTGCGTAGCTGTAAACCTTTCTTCAGGTCAACCTTTAAGGTTTTTGATAAGTCAGAAAAACAGTATTTTATCGTTGAAACCTACTATAAGTATAATATTGTTATGTTATGGCGAAATAATACTACATTTTTTTAAAATATCTCCCAATTAAATAAAACTGCAGAGTAGAAAATAGGCGAATTAATTTAATAATAAAGTTCAACATAAAAAAATGAAAATTTGCTTGATATATTATAGTTAAAATTATACGTTAACACGTAAATATAAACTGACTTTTGAAATTCTCACATTTTTTGTGTTTGCAATATATTCTTATTGCTCATTATTCAAATATTTTTCTTCATAAGGTTTTTAATTGGCTTGTCTGACTATGCAATTTATAGAATCTTTTCAACCTTATTTAATCGAGTATCTATTTAGAACTTTATCTAAGACTTAGTACATACCAATTAATTCATCGTGATAAGACCGAGTGACACTGCTACTGTTATGGGCGGCCGTATTGCTTAACATCAGGTGAACGACTCATCACGTCATCCATTCTAATAAAAAAAATCCTAAATTATTACCAATGTCATCGTGTAACAGTATCAACAAGAAAGAAAGAGCATCATTTCACTCTCTCTCTCTCTCTCTCTCTCTCTCTCTCTCTCTCTCTCTCTCTCTCTCTCTTTCTCTCTCTCTCTCTCTCTCTCTCTCTCTCTCTCTCTTTAACACTTATTAAGGCCTTGACAGGAGCCAATGCGAGCACGTTTATTACAGCAGACAAACTTGAAACTTATTTTGTATCATATAGGATCGCTTTATGCATAGCAAAAATATGGCGATTACGTTGCGTTGCACTTCGACTTTTCCATTTTTCGGTACAAATAATTAGTTATAAAAGAAATGCTTATCGTTATAAAAAAAAATAAGCTTATAGACGGATGCATTGAAACATAGCTTATCACTATGATTTATTTCAATGGGGTGTCTTATTATAATGTAACATTTTAGGACGTTTGAATGATTTTTAGAGGTCACTTCACGATTTTTTCTATCGAGAAAACTTTTTGTAAACGTGTTTCGGTTTCGGCAGATGGAAAGAAGATATGACCGGTATTAACGTGCATTTTTTTCAATCCTGTAAATGGTATACGTTTTGAGATAATCACGTTCAAAATAGTGAATTTGGGAGCATTCAGCGCCTTAAGTTTTGAGTTACTATTCCTGGTGAACTGAACAATCAGGCAGCCAGAGGCGGTCAGAGCTCATCTCTGTTCTATTGTCTAGGAATTTTACTCCGGAACAATAACACGGTAGATACGTTAGCAGGGGGCCTACCACAACCTACTAACATACTTTGAAAAAAGACATAAAAGTAAGAATACTGTAATGTTGTTGACGCAGAGCAGTTTTGATGACGTCACGTTAAATCGTTCACTCAAACACACTTGACACCGACGTGGGACAGTGATAACGCTATATAAAAATGTAGACGTCTCGTTCTCACGCAGGAATACTTAATAAGTTCATGGTACGAATTCGAACAATATTATTGTAACCTTGAATCGTTACTGTCACGAACCATGATGGTTTTGTATTAGTTTGTGGTAAGGCCTCAGATACTATGCTGGGGTCAGTGGTGCGGGTAAGGGAATGTGCATTGTTGTTAATGGAGGTTTTTGACGCAGTGTGAACTGAATGATGTACCTAAGTATACTACGAAACTATCAACTTCTTATAGGCGTAAGATAGGTGGTGTGAGAGAAAACTTTCAACCCAATATACTATAGTTCGTAGGGAGGCGACTTACGATTAGTAACCCGTCCGATCCATTCATCCTTTCCCCCTATATTTTTCCCTTATGCTTCTCTCTTACCCATAAACATGGCTAGGACTTAAATCTAATTATCCCGTGCGAAGCCGGGGCGGGTCAGCTAGTTCTTATATAAATCATTACCCCAACCTTCTCAATATTTCTGGTGTCCTGCTTTAGAGATAGGTATACATCAAAGATCTACATAGTCAATGATAATTATAGTAAATATGTGATACTGTCTAACACCACCACAATTATCATTACCATCACCATCATCATCATAATCATCATCACCAATATTAACATCATCAACATCATCATCATCATCATCATCATCACCAGCCTGAAGACGTCCACTGCTGAACATAGGCCTCCCCCACAGAGCGCCACTTTGAGCGTCTGCTCGCCTCTTGCATCCATCGGCGCCCCGCGACTCACCAGATCGTCGGTCCACCTGTGGGGCGCCGGCCTATTTACAGTATCTTCCGGTTCCTGATCGTCACTCGAGAACCTACCTAATACCATTGAACACAAATTGTGATTAAGTTGGGGATGATGATGATGTACAATTGCAAAAAATGAATTGTACAACCAACATTTTCCCCACTTGACACTAAATTAACCAACAATCTAGAAGCAACTTAGGTAACGTAAATGAACTAAATGGCGTTATACTCCGTTAAAACACGCAAGCGTTAGGTTCAGTGAAATCATTACTTCAAACATGATTTAATAAAGTCGAAGGCCCAAATTCTGAAACCAATTTTAAATGTATCTCTAATCGATTACAACTCTCTTTGAATATTCCTCCAAGATATTTCTCGACGGTCACCAGCTTATGTGATTAAATTATAAATATTATAATATTTATCATTGATTAGCTAAGTAAATTAATAGCATTCATGTTCAATTATGAAAAAATTTATTGAAATGGGGTACGTCCAATCCAAAATTATTTCGGTCTTCATTTTTATTTTCGGTCATGAAAATATAAAAGTCTAAGAAACAATTTTTTTATTAAATTCATTGCATTTTATCATTTAATTTTTATAATTAATTTTTGAATTTTAGTAGTTTCTCGGGGCTTATGACGTCATACCAAGCTAACAACAGCGTCATAGGGCAGTTGCATTTGCATTTAAAAAAAAATCCTCAATAAAGCTTACAATTTCTTTATTGCACATAGGCACAGGAATTTCTTATTTATATTTAGCATCAAGTGACGTCATCACAATGTTAATTAAAAGTCGTTCAACTGAATTGTCTCAAGAGTACAAATAGGTCGGTAGAGAAGGTAGGTATGTTTAACGTGAATGCAATCACATCCGGGATAAGACATTTAAGCATATATTATAACAATGCGGTAGTAAAAGTAATCAGCTAGCTATTGTATCCAGGGGAAGAATTATAGGTACTAGGGTACTAGTAGGTAGATATATACATGATTTTTATTATGTAATTTCATTATCTACTTACTCGGTAGTACCCACGTATAATAAAAATAAATACAGTAGGCAGCAAACTATACCTAATAACCTTAGAGTATCTATAAATGGAGATGTTAACGTTATAATCCGCAATGAGGGGACGGGGTAGACACGTACAGCACACGCGCAAACCACGTGTGTAAAAGCGCGCCGCACACCATCTTAAAACACGCACA
This sequence comes from Ennomos erosarius, assembly GCA_963580505.1. NCBI lineage: Eukaryota > Metazoa > Arthropoda > Insecta > Lepidoptera > Geometridae > Ennomos > Ennomos erosarius. The sequence goes on from OY756988.1 coordinate 1,124,731, forward strand.
CCGTTATATAAACTAGCGTAGTTACGCAGTGTGTACACGCACACTATGATATTGTAGATGACCAAGCAGCGCCATATGACCGGCAGAGGGGAACGCCTTGGCTTGCCACCTTTTCTAAATGCTCTAAGCATTAGGCTTACCTATAACATATGTTTTAAACAAGACAAACAAAATTAATTGAGCGATTATAATAGTAGCTTACGAATTACTCTCTAACTAAAAAGCCTCACATTAAATAGCCGTCATCAATGTTCATATCACACAATAAAAAATAAGCTGACAATGAATAGCTTTTAAAATACCCTTCTTTTTTCAAATCACACAACGAAATTATACGTTGTCAATAATACAATCATACGCCTATCTTATTTTGATTTAGTAAATTAATAAATAATTAATAACTATAATATATTATAACGAAATTTAATTAATTTAATTAATTATTTAACGGGGGAATGTCGTCAGCTTTTTGAGTACACTCACCGCAGAAAGCAATCTAAATTCCGGGTTTTATTTATAGCAATTTTTAGTGATATACTTTTTACGTTTTTTGTGTTTAGTTAGGTGTACATATTTATTGAATTAGTTTTAAAGTTATTTAAGTTTAGTTTAGTATATAAGTATATAATATGTAATTTAAGTTTTTATTAAATAAATAACTTACCAATATAGAAAAAAATGTATTGTTTAATTATATTATATTTTTTTTTTTTACTTTTTTTTATTTAATTTTAAGTCGTATCCGAAGAAATGTCCATATAATGTTTTAAAATAACCGGCTAAGTGCGAGGCGCACGAAGGGTTCTGTACCATTTATCTATAAAAACGAGCACATAATCGCGTTTGTTGTGTGGGATCCCCCTTAAATATTTATATTATTCTGTTTTTTAGTATTTGTTGTTATAACGGCAACAAAAATATACTATCATCAGAGAATTTTCATCTTTCTAACTATCGCGGTTCAAAAGAAACAGCCTGGTGACAGACGGCCAGAAGGACAGACAGACAGACGGACAGCCTTAGTAAATAAGGTTCGCTTTACCCTTCGGGTACGGAATCCTAAAAAACTGGTTAATACAGTCATTAAAATAATTAATCATTCCTATACCTGGCTCGTTCTCATTTTTACGATTCTCATCGTCAGTTTCATGAACAATTTTATTTTGTGCTTATTTCAACTATTTTTGTACAGTAACTTATAGCGCTTTATAAGACGAGTAAATTAATATATAAGTTAATCAAATAGAAAGTCTTGTTTGGGTGATAAGTGGTTTTGAAGTGTTAGAAGCCACGAAAGCGACGCATCGGGCCACGAAAATGACTCAGTAACTTTACAGCTATCATTTCCTCGCGTTTTGCTACTGTTTATAGGACTAAATGTTCATAAAATAACAACGTAATCTTGTTTGCATAAATTAAACTGGCAAATAAGTGGTATTAATAAACAAAACTATATATATTACATACGAAATTAGCGTTTTGTCGTACTGACCACTTTGATCTGAAATATCTCCTCATTGGTTAAAAATTCCAATTGAAAATTTATAAATCCATTTAGCTGGTATATTTGAGTTTTGAAAACAGTCATTCATTTGCTTTTTCCTCTTTTCTTTTCCTTTGGCGTCGCTTATTACCGCACAATGGAAAACATGGAATATCGGTATATTTACGAGTACGAGTTCTACCGTGGTACCAGTTCTGCATAAGCAGCTCGAAGGATTAATAGTGTGTACGGCGCTGGTGTTGCAAAATAAAGAACGGTACGTTTTTGGTTTCAACGTTTTCGTTCTGGAAATTTCGACCTTCAGAACCAACCCCGTGGACGGCCCGAGACCAAAGTGGAAAATAAAGAATTAAGGCTATTGTGGAAGCGGATTCATCACAAAGCACTTCAGAGATAGCTGCAGGCTGCGAGGTAAGTGATAAAACTGTATTAATTCACTTGAAGCAAATCGGGAAAGTAAAAAAGCTTGAACGATGGCTACCTCATAAATTGAGTGAATCGAACTTGCAAACATGCCTCAACTGCTTTGTTACTTTGCTCAACCGACACAATAATGAAGGGGTTTTAAATCGAATCATTACTTGTGATGAAAAGTGGATACTGTACGATAATCGGAAGTGCTCAACGCAATGGCTAAACCCTGGAGACCCAGCCAAATCCTGCCCTAAACGAAAATTGACTCTGAAAAAGTTACTTGTGAGTGTTTGTGTGGACTAGCGTCGGTGTTGTTCACTACAGCTTTCTAAAATCTGGCCAAACGATTATGGTAGATATCTATTGTCAGCAACTGCAAACCAAGAAGGAAGAACTAGCTGCTAAACAACCGAGATTGGTCAATCGCTTTAGGCCACTACTGCTTCACGACAACGCAAGACCACACACTGCATAACAAACAACAACTAAGTTAGAGCCACAATTGGAATGTCTGCAACGGTGCATACTTTGATTCATTAATTATGACATGTATTTGACAAAAAAAAATCTCTCGATGATCTCAGCACCATGCTCAACGACCTCAGTAGAGTCTCCCGACAGGTTGGTCTTAAGATGAACATGGACAAGATGAAAATCATGTCAAATGCCCATGTTCCACCTATACCGGTAATTGTTGGGAACGATACTCTCGAAGTTGTCGACAAATACGTCTATCTAGGGCAGACTGTCCAATTGGGTAGGTCCAACTTCGACAAAGAGGTCGCCTGAAGAATCCAACTCGGCTGGGCAGCGTTCGGGAAGCTTCGACCTATCTTTTTGTCCAAAATACCACAAAGCCTGAAAACAAAAGTTTTCAATCAATGTGTGTTGCCAGTGATGACTTATGGAACTGAGACGTGGTCTCTAACTGTTGGCCTCATTACTAAGCTCAAAGTCGCGCAACGAGCTATGGAGAGAGCAATGCTCGGTGTTTCCCTGCGAGATAGGATCCGAAATGAGGAGATCCGCAGGAGAACTAAAGTGACCGATGTAGCTCTTAGGATTGGCAAGTTGAAATGGCAATGGGCAGGCCACATCGCTCGTAGAACTGACAACCGATGGGGAAGAAAGGTTCTCGAGTGGCGACCACGAACTGGAAGACGCAGCGTAGGCCGGCCCCCCACTAGGTGGACCGACGACCTGGTGAAAGCCGCGGGGAGCCGATGGATGCAGGAGGCGAGCAGCCGCTCTAAGCGGCGCTCCCTGGGGGAGACCTATGTTCAGCAGTGGACGTCTTCAGGCTGTTAATGATGATGATGATGATGAACAAATACAAACTTACCGATACTTTTTTTTCCGACACGTTGAGCCACACGTCTTACGTCTGCGATGTCAGTACACGACTGACGGTCGACCGGACCGCACTCAGTGTTTGATTACTGATGTTGTGTTTAACAGGCAGACGTTTTATCACGTGAATTTAAAGAACCCATATCCGCGTGACCGACGCGTATGTTGTTTTAAATTGAAAATAATGATGAAAAGATTTATTTTAGACTATTTAGTGTAAAGTGTATTTAATTACGATAATCTTAGTATATGTTACATACAAATACAGTGAAATTTGGTGAAGTGGCAAGCAAATGTTTTACTGCATCGGAGAGTGTGACACGATGAGAACACGAAAAATTGCCCCGTTTTTGACCATTTCGTGTTAATTTAAGGTATTATTTTTGCTTTTATTATGACAAGCTTCATTTCTGTTGTAGACTAATAGATGTTTCATCATTTAATTTATAAATTCTGTTTCTATCTTGAGCCGTTTAGGAAATATAACCTCGTGACCATCAAATTTGAGCATCGATGAGAACGACCCACCTACATCACAACATGGAGACAACAAACAACAACATACACATAGAAACAAGCATTGTACTATCGAGGAACGATCAAATAATTGAATATTACAACCATGGATGAAATAAAGAATTTTCATTGACATCGAACTGAAGCCCAAAATGGCGGACATATTACATATGTATGTCTGATGTAAGTAGGGCGACCGGCTGCATATGATATGAATACTCACAGCATATGCAGCCGGGCACACAGGTGCGTGCCCCGCTCGTACGTACTAAGCGTTCCGGCTTCCTAAGAGTGCTTCAGTTTCGGATCAGACGGGATTCCCTCCTTCTTTTTATTAGCTCCATGATTACAACATTATATTTCAACAACTTTATTGAAATGACATTTCAATTTTAAAACCCGCCGTAACAATTTAACAGAATTGTCAACAAAATAAACAGATAACGCAAACAAGCGGACAGTCGTATCGAACTCGAGCGTGATTCCGTGTTTATTATTGGGATTCCGTATGTGTAACTCGGTACATTCCTATATGCTTTCTATGACAACATCGAGCCCACGCCGGTACTCACCGAATTTATTTCATTAGTGACCGTAGAAAAGAGGTCGGATGTGGCATTTTTTTTCTTCAGACTTTGACCTCGTCATTTTATTTAATTCTTCTAAGCCATAATAAAAGCTGCAATCTTTCCACTCGGAACAATTATTTTTACGTTTCGAGTGCGGCAATGTTCTCGTCGTTTTGAGATATCAGTCTGGTTTGACATGATCTGATCTCATTTTCCCAGTAATTTTACTACCTATAATGCTTTCCAAACCGGAACGCAGTAGTGCTTGCATACTTCTGCATAGTGGCAGAATATCTGAAAAATAATTAGATTGTTTTAAATTTGTGTTCTACTGGCTCAATCACAATCAAGTGATATATTTTTTTAAAAAGAAGAGATAAGTACTTTAATGTTCTAATTATTCGAATATAAACCAAAATTATTCGAAAATTGGATTTAGAATAATTTAAGTAGGAATAACTTGTATAATAATGAACACCAGCAAAACTGTAATAACTATTTCCTATAAAACTTTCTTACATCTATTCCTATAAACCAAATCTGAATATTGACAGAAAGAATTCCATATTTGCTCACACTCGAGCCAGAAGGGCACTCGACCGGATCTCCTCTGGAATTGGACTGGACGGTAAATTTCCGGAAAATAATCTCGAGAAACACTCGAGAATTACTCGAGATTCGAGAATTGTTCTCATGTTTGAGTTTCGAACTAACGAATTATGAAGATTTGGAAGCTTTTATTGGTTGATTGATGTAACTGTTGATGCTAAGACTCGTGAATTAGCATGTTTATGAAATTTACGCAAAATCGCATTAATTGGCATCGCTACTAGTAGTACCATTTCGTCTTTATGGATGATACATCTGTATGAAAATGACTTTAGTATGAACTCACCTTTGCTTTCTTATGTTGATAAATGATGCGACGAGCTAGTCATTTGTCTGATGTTAAGCGTCAGCGTCACATCAGTTGCAGTTGCAAAGTTGGAAACTAAAAAACAACCAACAATTTTTTCCAATCAGTTTTATTCTGAGTTCAGCATCTATATACCCAGCTTTGACAATTGTATTTTCTTATATGGAATAACAATAAATATAAATATAAAATAAATATGAGTGGACATTTAACACAGCGCCATCTAGCCCCAAACTAACTTGTACTATGGGAATCAGATAACTGATACAATACTTATATACTTTTTTGTAATGTAATTTATAATGTTATGAGAATTTATAATACTTACGTGCTTTTATATCGCGTTGACCAATAACGTATTTGGCTTAGAGTAAGATTTTTACCAATAGTTATGGTAATCAATGGTTATCAACGTGAACAAATGACCATTGGTTAGAATATAATATACTATTTAGCTAGCCACTCTAGCCAGCAGTAACTTAAAGATTTCAGCAGAAAAAGCTCTCTATGCTAACTGCTATTGCTACGCTGTTTGCTAAAATGAAATGAAATGGAAATGAAAAATGAAATGAAACTTTATATTAAAAATTGAATTCAAAATGAACTAAATGAATTGAAATAAAATGTCATATTTCATAGAATTTAGCAACTTTTTTTTCTTTTTTTTTACTTACCCGCTCAGGCGCTTCAGCCACATGTGCGGCCGGCATCGCGCAACGTGGACTGCTCCCCACCACAATTGTGGCTTACAGCTGATTGTGCTACTAGGGATGGCAATCAACTTTTAGAGGTGTCACTCGTTATAAATCGACTAAAATTGAAACTAGTTGAACATCACTATCAAATAAAGTAAAAGTCTCTATAGTTCAGGAAAAAAAAAAACGCCTCAGTCTAAATTGCATCTCGCGCCGAGCCGGCGCGCGCCGGCGACGGAGTAATTTCCTTTAGGTACGGCGGAGCGTCAATTATTATGTATAGTGTTGTTGTGTGTGTTTTTATACTGCAACACACATAAAAATGCATTTGTTTAGATAGCCAAGTAATGCTACTTATTAAAACTAGTTTTGAAATTTTAAAACACTGCTTAGTTTATTCGTATAAACCGTAAATATGCAAAATAATACCGCGCTATTTGAGGAGCGCTTTGGGACCTACCTACGCCCGCCGCTCCACGCCTGAGTGGTTACAATGGGTTGCGTTTGACTACATCTCACCTGATGGTAAGTGACGATGAGGTCGAAGGTGGAGTACGTTTGCCCAGGAATAACCTATTTAATCTTGATATGAAGACACATAAGTAAGTGGATGGAAAGACCGACGACGGGAGAACTACATTTAATTTACGAAATGCTAATAGAGTTTTCACATACTAAATATTAATGTGAATGCTAATTAATCCATCACTAACTATTGGTTTTCCAATGGGTTTCATTATCATCAACTTCTTCCTCTCGTGTAGGCAAGTGGTTAGTGGTGTCAGATTTAGGCCGACCAAAGGCTTCTGACTTGGTTGAACGACTATTGTCTTGACAACAGCCGACGGCTTAACCCGACGACCTACGGTTATCATCAGCACAAATACACGTTTCAAAATGCCACACTTAGGTGAAACCTAGCATAATATTCAAACGAGTGCTTAAGATCGAAGCTTAGTCGTAGCATGCCGAACGTAAAACTGTTACGACCTCTTTAAACTTTACATTTTGCTGACTGTGTTTTATGTGATCTTTGGACCTTATTTTATACGATACGATACGATATACATGATAGGTCATACATTTACTAAAAGCTGGTCTTGTTATATTAGATTTTATCACCACCTCAAGACATTCACTACTGAACACAGGCCTCTCCCATAGAGTCACATTTAGAGCGGCTGCTTGCCTCCTGCGTCCACTACAGAACCCCGCGATTTAGAACTGGTTGTTGCAACGGGTCCTACGCTGAGTCTTCAGGTTTATGGTCGCCATTCGAAAATCATACTCTATTAGTTATCTCTATATAAAATAATAATAAATAAATAAATAATATTATTCAGAAGGTACAAAATCGTCCCCTATAAAAAAACCTATGACACTCCGATTGCAATAATGCACTGGAATATAAAGTAATGGAGACGACACAACACTAACTCGAAGTGATACAAACTCACATAAGTACTAAAATACTAGCATTAGGAAAAGACACAGAACAGAGAAATACGATGAGTATCCATATCCTGAAATATTAAGTTTTATTGCGATTCCTTGTGGAGGAAATGAGGTTCGTTGATGGAATCTTGGAACTTTTGAAACAACCGTTTACTAATTTACTTTATGTATAGCGGAAGAATTGTTGGTTATTTTGTGTTTTAGTTCTCTTTCTTATTAGAGAAGTTTGAAAGAGGCAAATATAGGTAAAACAAAAGAAAACACTCAACAGCCATCTTTAAAATTTGACGGGCCCGATAGCTCAGTCTTCTGAACTTAGGGCTGTGGATTCGATTCCTACCCAGGACAAACATATGTGTGATGAACATAGATGTTTGTTCTGCGTTTGGGTGTCATATTGCGTTCTATGTATGTATTTACAAACAAAAAAGTATATAAGTATTGTATCAGTTTTCTGGTTCCTATAGTACAAGCTATGCTTAGTTTGGGGCTAGATGGCGCTGTGTGAAATGTCCAGACACATTTATTTATTTATTATTTAAAATTAAAAATGCAGAAAAACGCCTAGATAGAAAATTTCTTAAAAACCATGTCTATCTGGCAAATTGGCATATTACAGATGTTCAGTTTATGAGCTTTTTAGAGTTACTACTGCAGGACCATGATCCCCGAGAACCACGTCCCGGAGAACCACAATTTATTTTTATCGCCATAAACTCAATTAAAAGTCAGTTTACCTTAAAATTAAAGTTAGCGCTGGTTTTGGGAATAATATTAGCCTGGCTCTAAATCATATGCATGATGACTAAAAAAATGCTTTTTTTTTTTGCATAAATTAATAATATTTTGGCCAAGTTTCATTTGTCTTCTCGTGACCACGGCCAATGAAACTTGGCCGAAACGTCGAGGTAAATAAATCATGTTTTTAGCGCGATTAAGTCCTGTGTGAAACGTAAAATTATGTGTCCAAAACGCGAAAATCTAAGAAATACTAATAGATAAATATTTGTGAAAACAAAAAAAAATATTTAAAAAAAAAAGACTAAGTAACAAGCATTTTAAAAACCGAAATAGAAAGGGATAGCTCAAACGGCGAATGACGTCAGAGCTGGGTTGTTCATGGTACCTCATTACTAAGCTGTGGTAGCTTTACATACATTCTCTTTGGCATGTGACGTCACAAGTGTATTTTTCATAGTAACTGTGGACGCGCTCTGTTTCGCGAGAAAGGGACAGGTGATGCTCCAGAAACTTTAAAAGCTTATTACTCCGTGATTTATTTACCGATTTTACTTATTTTTTCAATCATTGTATTTATTTTTAATTTTTTTATGAAAGTTATATTTACTTGTTCATTTTTAATTGTAGTCATCATGCCTGAAAAGGCCTACCACCCAGTAATTTCACTAATTACTGGGTGGTAGGACTTTTCTGCAAAGTTCGTCTAGGTAGGTACCACCACTTTGCCAGTTATTCTGCCGCCAAGCAGTAGTGTGCAAGCACTACTGTGTTCCGGTTTGAAGGGCATTGTAGCTAGTGAAATTATTGGGCAAATGAGACTTGGCGACCTGATTACACAGTTTAGTAATCTGATTACTTGACTGTGTGATGTCTCAGGATGCCGCGCGCAGTGCAGTGTCATGGGAAACTTTATTATTTCAGTTTCGAGTGACACTGCAACTGTTATGAACAGCCGTGTAACTTAATATCAGGTGAACGACTAGCTCGTCACGTCATTCATACTCATAAAAAAAAATTTAAAAAATGTATGACAATCTTTGAGTGACCTAATATTATGTTTTCTTATAATAAATGATTTCACCCGCGGTTACGTTTGCTTAAAAAATCTTAAACAGTGCAAAGCAATGGCGGGTTAGCTAGTTCTTGAATAACCATGCTTATTCATAGCTATTTTCAAATTTTTTTTATCAAAAAGGACATACTCCTATTTGATAAAAATTTTTGAAATACTGTTGTTTAAAGGGGAGTACAACGTCTGAACACTATCATCGAGATCCATTTAAAACAGCCATTTGTAAGTAAAAAATAGAAATTTACATGTTTCTGAACATCGTCAAGTATTTGCCAAATGATTTATTGTTGCACTCGACGTATCATTTGCTTTCCTATAAGCATGGTTACATATAGCAAAGCAACGCAAAGTATCTATCCTCCTCCAGCTTGGAATCTACAGCTACAACATGAGAAAGTAACAGAAAACTGTGAAATACCATAACCACATTCCATTAAACTGATTTCATTCATTACTCGCGCACTCAATACTGGCTTAGCACCACAATTACTATGTGACGATTGTTCGAGTGAAATAACAAATCGATTCGCAAATACTTGACTATGTTCAGAAACATACGGATTTCTATTTCCTACTTACAAATGGCTGTTTTAAAAGCATTGCGATGATGGTGTTCACACGTTGTACTCTCGTCTGCAAAAGTGTTTCGTGCTCCTTTTAGAAAGGCAAAAATATAATTGGCAAAGCATTAATTCTAATTTCTAATCGTTACGGCAGAATTGAAGACTTGTTTATATACCTAATGGGCTGTGATGGGATTGCTTCGAATAACTTCTTCTTCTTCTTTAATGGCTTTCTATCGCTTTTTTGTAATAGTTCTGCCAATGTAAAGTGAGTATAAAACTTGTACGGTTATGTCAAGTCAAAGTCATATTTTGTCAGTCAAAATGCCAACAGTAAAATGGTGGAAATTTTACTGAAGGCTCTAAAAAAGGCCGTAGAAGCAAAAACGAAAATGCATGGTTTTATGATCTTGAAACCATTTGCCAACACTTGTGCACATTCACGAACACTTAACGGATAATAATCCACCCTTATTACACATTAAAGTTCAAGATACACTAGTTTTGAAAAATAAATTCAAATTTCACAACCGCCATTGTCGGATTTTCTTTTATTTATTTATTTATTTATTTAATTCTTTATGCACAAAATGTGTACAAAGGTGGACTTAATGCTAACAGCATTTTCTACCAGTCAACCAAGGTGTGAAGAAAAGGAAGTAGATTTCTTCAAAGACCCTGCTTCGAATAATTTCGCAGACAGTTATCAAATCCTAGACACAAGTCAAATAAAATTGACAGATTATGAAGCTGTAAAAACATCTATGGTAAGTCGCGACACGTGCAACCTATGTTGATGTGTGCAACTGAATCGTCACGTCGGCCTGGTTTAACTACGAAATAGAATGATAAAAAAAATGTCTAGGTATCTTAGATAGCTACATCGTCACGTTCTTATATCGCTCTTAGTTATTCTTATTCTGCCCGTATTTTCGTATTCGTACCCCGCCAGCCTATCTAGTGATGGTGATGGTAAAAATGATGCTAAAACAGGTGCATAAAAGGATGTGCTAGAGCATGGCAATGATGAGGATGATGGCAGTATAAAATATACACCTATTGAATGCATTTTGTCCGTGACTGTACTCTAGAAGGAGAGGCATCTGAACCCTAGCGGTACCACACGTTACGAGTATGTCGTAAACAGTACGTGTGCAGATAACTGCAAAGACTGCACTTTGACTGGCTGACCATAATAAACTAAACGAATCACATTCATTTTAATTTTAAGAAAAAGTTTGTAAAGAATACTTAACTAGACACTTCTAAGAAATACCTATGCATAAATTTGGAAAGTAATAAAATATTATTTTTGCAAAAATATGACTGAATCCCTCATGAGACAGGAGGCAAGCAGCCGCCCAGAGTGGCACTCTTTGGGGGAGCCCTTTGTTCAGCAGTGGACGTCTTCAGGCTGATGATGATGATGATGATGATAATGATGATAATTCATTTTCTTGAGATGTTAATATGCCTGTAGGTTGTGAGCAAATTAGACTTTTACTAATAACCATTATGTTTCTGGAGTCCATGTGTCACTTCCAGGGCCGTTCATCTTTTGATCAGCCAATGCACGATTGAAAATAAAAATTGGAAAAAAGAACAGCAGACTTACAGCAGATTTGCTTTAGATAAGACTGAAATTGCGATGATTAGTATGCAGTGTATCGTAGTTCTTTAGGTACATGCATACACCAATAACGACTAGTGATCCCCACCCCGTCATCGCCGTCCAAGACACGTCTTGAGCGACCCGGAAGATCCTATAGCAGCCGTTTTTCGGCTGCGCTAGGATCACCGGACTAATCTAGCCTTTTCTGGCTCTGGTACCGATTTCGGTACTGGTATAGGATACCAGCGTAAAACAATCAGACACCGACCCCGCCGGCGAGGTCGACGTACCCCCCGTAGGTTAGCTAGAATGGTCGCGACTTTCTATAGGGTCCGCTGCCGGGATAAGAGGATCGAGAAGTCTACGTCCGCTAAACGTAGCCTTCTCGATCCTCTGTGCAACAGCCCAAGCCGAGGCTTGCACCCCAGGTGTGCCCTTGAGATAGTTGCCCCTCAATTTTGTTGGCTGGGTGAGTGCCTTAAGGCCCTGACAGGACCCAATGCAAGCACGTTTATTACGGCAGACAAACTTATTTGAAACATATTTTGTACCTTATAGGGTCGCTTTATGCATAGCAAAAATATGGCGATTACGTTGCGTTGCACTTCGACTTTTCCATTTTTCGGTACAAATAATTAGTTATAAAAGAAATGCTTATTGTTATAAAAAAAATAAGCTTATAGACGGATGCATTGAAACCTAGCTTATCACTATGATTTATTTCAATGGGGTGTCTTATTATAATGTAACATTTTAGGACGTTTGAATGATTTTTTAGAGGTTACTTCACGATTTTTTTCTAACGGGAAAACTTTTCGTAAACATTTTTCGGTTTTGGCAGATGGAAAGAAGATATGACCAGTATTAACGTGCATTTTTTTCAATCCTGTAAATGGTATACGTTTTGAGATAATCACGTTCAAAATAGTTGATTTGGGAGCATTCAGCGCCTTAAGCGCCAACCCTCCCGCCCGGTGACGCTGTAAAGGTCGTCACGGCCGTCGTTAGTATTACAGTATTAGCCCGTTCAAAAAAATAACCGACTAGTGATGTGCCAAAGCCAAATTTCGTAATTTCATTATTCCATCGATGCATGATCAGCCCTCTACAATTTCACTAATTTACATTACAATCGAAATACGGACGACAACGGTCGAGAGCTCAGCAAACCTGCACGTGTATAATTAATTCTTTGCTTATGAAATTATGTTTGTTTTATTGTACCCTGAGACGAAATAATTACAGTATGGACGTTAAAATATTTCATCTATTCATTCATTCAATTTCTTTTGCATACACTTCTTATGCCTTGTTTTGCATTCATTGTGTATCTGATTTTAAATTGTTTTTCTGTTTACAGGAAAAAGGGTCAATACACCGCGGTGATGCCACGTGATGATACCACTGCTAATAGGGATGCCACAGAGCCTGGATTAGGAAATACATACTGCAGGTTATGTTGAAATGCTAGCATCTGATGACAAGCGTCACATTGCCAGTTTTGCACTAGACTAAAACCATGTCAGTAAAAAACTGAATGTCTATAATAAAATTAGGCCGTACTTTAGAATACAATAAAGGAATACTTTATTGCACACTAAACTACACACAAACGACCATAACTTTATGAGTTGTTTGATGAAAAGATAGTCGACTGGGCTTATTGCTTACAGTGATCTCTTCCAGATAACCTTTCAATGCAAAGAAATAGTGGGTCACCTTGCGAGCATCTTTGTTTTTGGCTAACTATAATCTGGGAGTAACACTGGGAATCACATCGCTCGCAGAACTGACAACCGATGGGGAAGAAAGGTTCTCGAGTGGCGACCACGAACCGGAAGGCGCAGCGTAGGCGGGCCCCCCACTAGGTGGACCGACGACCTGGTGAAAACCGCGGGGAGATGGATGCAGGAGGCGAGCAGCCGCTCAAAGTGGCGCTCTCTGGATGAGGTCTATGTTCAGCAGTGGACATCTACAGGCTGATGATGATGATAATCTGAGAGTCTTCAAGTCAAGATTCAACAGGTATCTTCTAGACAAGCATGCACATTTTTTAACAATTTACCTTAGGTACTAAGTTTTGCATTTGATCAAAGTTCCGTTACTGTCCGCACTGAGCCCAAGATGTTACTCGACCCATTAATAACGGTCTTTAATCTTTTATCCGATTGTTTATGGTAGTTATCTCGGCTGTTATATGACACTGTTTGTTCAACGCTAGCTCTCCACATTTTAGAGAACAATATTGATTTAATGGCTTACGCGTAGGTTCTTATTGAGCGTACCTGTAGGGTGTTTCTGCAAGTCATCTAGAGACGTTGAGTTCCTGATTGTTCAAAGTTGGGTGTGTCTGTGAGAATGAAATAATCATACTTATTGCGTGTGTATTCGTGTCTCTTTCTATACGCATTTCTTTCTCTTCTGTTTCAGTTAACACTACGTTGCTAATCGAAATTGCAATTATGAGTACGTAGATACACATTTTTCACATATTCTACCTTTTTTTATGTTAATGAATAACGTGACGAGCTAGTCGTTCACCTGATGTTAAGCGACACGGCTGCCCATAACAGTTGCAGTGTCACTCGGAACTTTAAAATAATAAAGTTTTGCGTGACACTGCACTGCGCACGTCATCCTGAGACATCACACAGTCTAGTAATCAGATTAATCAGGTCATAAAGTCTCATTTGCCCAGTAATTTTACTAGCTGCAATGCCCTTCAAACCGGAACACAGTAGTGTTTGCACACAGTAGTGTCAGTAGTGTGTGAGCGGCTGTACGGCAGAGCGGTGGTACCTACCTAGACGAACTTTGCAGGAAAGTCCTACCACCTAGTAAAATGTATTTCTATATTACATAATTTATAATGAATGCTGAGTAGTCTTCAACAGCATTTTGCTTCTACTTAGATGAACAGTTTTGAATTAGAACGATTATACCGAAATCTATAGATAATGACGATTTCAACAGCTTTCATCGTATCGATTATTTATCGATAAATCATATTTTGAAGAGTATTAGTGATATCGACCCAACACTTGACAAGTAATTTACAAATAACGGACATAAAAGACGTCACAAAAAGAAATTAACGGTCATCAACCATGGGAATGCATAGAGCGGAAACATTATTGACTATACAATATTATCGAATCATCCAAGGTACGCCATAAGCCACATAATGACTTAATTATCCGTAACAAAACATTTATCATTTGATTCTCTAGTCACGAACGCCTAAAGAAGTCATTATCGATACAAAAGTGTTTTATTGTGAGCGTGTTAAGAGTTATTTGTTTAAGAGAAAGTGTACGAAACAATGACTTGTTAATTTGTACAACAGGTGTATTGTCTCGATTGTCGAATCTATCGATAATCGAGACAATACACCTGTTGTACAAATTAACAAGTAATAGGCGTCACTATAAATTGACACTTTTGATGATTGCAATTTCACGGTGGAATGCAAAATTGGTGTTTCATGTCAGAGATTTTATAAGGGTGGAGAATTGAGATTTGTACCAGCTATTTTAAGATTTACAGGATACAAGACTTTGTAAAACTAATATACTACAACCAAATTCCGTTCCTACGTGTTTGGTAAATTTCATTTGAATTAGGCACTTTAACGATCAAAAATATTAACAGTGTGTCTAATGCTGTGGTATATAAATCGAACCTATTCTCATAACCATTGCCATTAAGTCCAGCTTTTATAGAAGTTTGGTGTACGTATATAGGTTTCTTTTTTAATACGGATTTATTATCATGATATATTTATTACATATTCGGACAGCTACTATCAAGACAATAATCGCGCCAATATTAATAGTTACACAAATCTTCCGAAAACGCCAGAACTCCCAGACTTTTAAAATAAAATTACAAAAAACCCACTATTAATCAGTATCAAATTAAATGTCATTTATAATAATAATGTAAAGAAGTGTATATCATTTATTTAATCCGGCAAAAGGGTATCACGTAAAAATAGAGGTGAGTCAGTTATTTGCTGACATCATAAAAATGGTCGATAAGTGTTCGGAGCACATGACCTTTAGTGATGTATGCGGTCGGGCACAGAGGTCGGGACAGGGCTCGGTCACACTTATCGCGGATTTGAAATAATGAGTGATTTTCTTTTAGTTAAGTATATTTATTGCTCCTAACTCAACTCTGAATGATTAAAATATCTAAAGGAACTACAATAAATTACAAGCTAGTAAACACACTTTTTGTTGAATATTAATAGCGGTTAATTTGTGTAAACCTGTTTGGCCTTCTTTTAAGTCTGTAAATTTGTTACTGAATATTGTATTGTTCACGCTGTTGGATTACTTAGATAGTCTCATGTATGTATTGTAATTGTTCACTACAATAAAAATAAATAACATTAACAAAAAGCACTGTGGTGTCTGTGGTGTGTGTTATCTAACTTTTTTTTTAATCTGCTTTACAGATTAAAAAAAAGTTTAGATAAAAATATTACATAGTTATCCACGATCGTTTTGTAAAAACTGGTGGCACTTAATATATTCATCGTTCCACTTTTCTTATGTGCTTAGTACTGTTTTGGACTTAATTTTAACCCGTTTGAGAATATTCTATCCTTCTCAGTAAGTATGAGTTATTTTTATTATACTTGTCTTGTTTACACTGAACGTCTGTAAGTTTATATAACTCGTGATATAAGTACCTATTTAGTCTGTAGGTACCTGCAGATTTATTAACAAAGACGCAACTTTTTTATTGTGGTAGAAATTTAATAGCAATCGGCTGCAAAATTAATTTTCTATAACCGCTAATCGCTATTAGTCGAATCACACAGATAATATCGTATCTGGAAAACAATATCGATATCTACACGAAGGCGGTGAAGCCCCGCCCTACACGAATCAATATTTAATTAAACTTATAGAGCGCACGAATTTGTTTCGATGTTTGTTCACGATAGGTTTTTTTTTATCATGATAGATTGTTTTGATGGTAAGGTATAAAGGTAAAGGCATAAGTGATGAAATATTATAAGGTCACCGTAATATTTTATAAGTTTTAAAATAATGGATGCGCAAAAATAATTGAACATTTTCATTTACAATTTTTCTTGTGAATGATCTTGTCTTGGGTGCGGATTGAACTCACAATGCCACAAAAGACAGGGATACCACTACACCCTATAAAAAAATGCCTCCAATGCGAATATGGATTAGTCGCACACCGTACCACTTCAAAGTGACACTGTACTGGTTCGAATCGCGCTCGGCAATGCTACTTATGATTTTCCAAATAATGTAGTAATAAAGAGATAGACCTAGAGGGCATACAAAGATCAAATAAAAGATAAATGTCATGTCGTACAGGGAAGTCAAAGTATTGGTTAAACATAGAAAAAAAAAGGTAATTACTCCGCCGACAAGAGCAAGCCTCTTAAATAAGAAGAGAAAAGACCCCAATTCCAGAAGGGGGAAGCTGATGCCAATGTAAAATTAAAAATTAAACATTTTGTGTTTCCTTTAAAAACTCTATACGCATCTAGGAAGATCATAAAACCATTAAATAAACCATAGACAATTAAATTATATGCACACATCCAGATAGAGGGCGTGTATTAATTACTGCGCGCCACACTCGGTATGGGAATCGAATCGGGATTTGGAATGTGGGATTATTCGCTAATCCACGCGTACTAGAACTATGTGTAATTAGGCAATTATCTTAAGGTTTTTGTAATGGCTTTAGTATTAGCATAAATAATTGTGTTGTATCATAATTTTGTATTAATGTAGGTACATTTCCCGTACCTTACACTTAATTCACATTGCATTTGATTGTACAAGTTCTAAATACTTATGTATAGGTAAGTAATTATGACATATTTATTTTGTATTAAAACTTAAATAACATAATATATATATACTAAACTAAACTTAAATAACTTTTAAAACTAATTCAATAAATATGTACACCTAACTAAAAACGAAAAACCTAATAAAAACGAGGCCGAGGTATGCGCCAGCCCTTTGGTCACGCGTCACCTCGACCAGCCGTCTGGACAGCTCCCTAACAAGGAGCCGCGCCTGCGGGCCCCAGGGACCCATAGTAAGTAATTCCTTAAATTAAAATTTTATTTAATTATTATTATTTTCAATGAGAATAATAATTCAATATTTTATCTAAAAAGCTAAAAGGTTGAATTCACGATACAATAATGAGAAATAGGTCATTATTTTCAATGCAATATAAATTACGAAAGCCGCAAACATACCATCGAAGCTATCGAATAATTATTTTCATATTTTAATTTATTGTTTTTCAGTGAGAGTGCATGGTTTTAGAGGCAACATTATAATTTCAATAATTTTTTCGCGTTTTCTAGATATTTTTCTCCTTTTTAGTTTTTACCTGTAGACCCCGTCTCACGAAAGATGCGTCGTGGCAATAAGTGGAACTAATTTTGAAAGTCAGTTATTTTGGTCAATACATAGTATAATGTACCTATACAGTGCTTTATTTACTATTGTTATAAATCAGAAGCGGAGTAGGTTTTTTGAAAAGAAAAGGCTAATAACCTATCAAGTACAATAATTATAATTTCCTAAACACAAATTACACAGAACGCCTATCAATCCCTAACAACGTCCAACAAGCTCGAATGCCGGGAACAAAAGTCGCCAAAGAGTACATTGCTATATACTGGTGGTGACCGCCCGCACGATCCACAGAGTACTTGGTACGCTCCTCCCGTCCTGCTAAGCCTCATTGGAGAAAATTTCTGACACTATATATAATCGATATTCCAAATTACTTTATATTGTGGGGAGTCTAAAACATAGAGGTCAACTATTTGCGCAAATGTGGCGACGCAGCCGCGGGACTTCTTTCGTGAGACGGAGTTTAACTATGTGATGACTGATGACACTTAGCAATGTTCCTTTTTCATTGTATAATCTAACTTGGCTCCGGTGTACATTATTTTAATAATCGTAATAAATAAAATAAATAAGGATTCCCAAGTTATTACAATTCCTACAACAAATATAGTAAAGTCACGCTGCCCGGTAGCAGTGATCAGACCCACGTAAATACCGTGCGAACGCCGCTACTGTATCATTGCGTGAGTAATCTAATATAGATGGGTTAAGGGGAGTACAGCTGAATGTTGCATAGATTCCTTCTGTATTTTTTGCTACTCTTCGAATGTATTGGGTCTGCTATAACCACCATATTTAGCAAGGGGCACAGCTGAAAATCAGCGCGTTGCATCAGTGGCGCATTATGCTGAGCTGTGACATTTTTATAGTCATAAGTACTTTTTATAATCTTATTACCGGTAACTGTAAGTATTAAAACTGTACCTCATGTTGGCTATAAATAATCGTTTCCTATTCTATTCAAGCGTATTTCTTGGGGATCATTGTATTGTTCATTTGATAATTATTATAATTATTGTATATTACTTAGATAAGACAATGTTCAATTTTAAAAGTATGTGCTAATTATTTTGACGTCCTATTAGCTTCTTAGATTAATGACATTAGCATAATTTTGTAACCTATTGAGTAATTTTATTGTCATAGTTTTTTTGGCGAGATGTTGAAAGGTTGTGATTAATTAATGTAAATGGTGTGTATTTGCCGTGTTAATTAATTAAATAAATAAATAAAGAAAATAAATATATAAATTGTAATGCAGGGCGAGGGAATGTTGCTACCCATTCCTTAGGTATTCCTTTAGTTGACTCTTACAGCGCTACGGGAAGAAATGGGGTGGTTCTTTTATTACTGTATCTATTAAGGTACAGACTTATTTATTTTAGTTTTCTTTTACTTGTACTAGGTACATTATGTAGATACTTGAAATGCGTGTTAATAAGTTTGTCATTTAGTTTGGGTTTTTTGACCAATGGGTAAAAATTCTAATAAATTCTATTTTCTAACCATTGGTTAGCTTAACTATGGATCAAAAACCGACCCATAGTCAAGTTGAATGAATTAGTTCTTTATATGAATTGATCATCTTTTCAATATCTTATAAGTGCCAGAAGATAATATTCCCCTTAATAAGGATGATTCGGCTCACAGACTCGGTTAAGTTAGAACAGAAGCCGGCGTATCTACCACCTTCAATTATTGCGAGCATTATTAAAAAAAAGATAAAAAATAATATAATTCAGTTTAGTCAAGTAGACAAATGATTACCTAGTGCGGAATCCTTTTGAATAGAGATGTCCGTGACAAGGTTAATAATAATCGATAGCTTGATTTTCTTAATTTCAGATAAGTATATACTTGTATACTTTGTAAATCATAGTCGGAGTTCTACCAGTCTGAGTTTCAACACATTACTACATTTTTATGTCTTAAAACTATGCCCAGGAAAAGAAATAGAAACAGCACGCAAACAGTCACCTTATTCTTTTAAAATATATAATCTATTTCTATGTATAAACCTCTGATAAAGTCATCGTCCTCGCATTTACGTTATCGATAAAAATATAATCATCTTCATCATCAGCCTGAAGACGTCCACTGCTTAACATACCATTCCATACATACATGGGCATACTCAATTGAGCGACTGCTTACCTCTTACATAAAACAGCTTCCTACGGCAAATGGTCTCCCAACCGACGACCTAATTAATAAAAGTTATCGATAAGATGAAAATAGATTTGCTACTTTTCCCAACACTACTCCATTACGCCGCCGCCGCCGGCGCCGTCTGACAATGTTCTCGTTTTATTTTCGCAAATCAAATGTGGTCAGGTTTGTACAGTAGCCGGTAGCTGTCTATATCTTATTTATTGTATTAGTGCACTGATTTAATATACATTTTTGAAGAATGCTATAAAATAAAGAAGTAGATAAAAAGATTGCCGGGATTAGATTATTTTACAAGGTTTCTCATAGTTATATCGTTATTAGGTTTTTTTATTGTAGATAGCAGGAAATAATTATCATTCAGTGCTCGTCCGATCAAGCTTACCTGCTTTAAAGACCTCCACGGAAACCCTATAGGGGACCTAACCCTAAGGGATAACAAACTAATTCAATTCCATTGGTATGATATCCCGAAAGGGGGTAAATGTTTCTTCTACGACTTTACTAAATTAATAGTTTTTCATTGAAGAAATGCCATGTAAAGTTTACGTTCGAAAATAGCCTTAGCGCAGTTGGGTGGTTGAACTTCGTCCTTGACCGAGTGCACATAAATGAGTTTAATGACCTGTGTTTAGAAATGAATTTATGGTATCTTGTTAACTCTCGTAGCGATCGCACGTGCAATTTTGCAAGTGGATTTATTTTTTACCATGGAAGTTTGGAAGCACCCAGTTTCGAGTAAGGCTGTCACAACTTGTAGGGTATCATGGTCCCCCCATTTAAGGGATAACATACCATTTCAAGGTCATCTTGTATAGGTAATATTTATCTAAGAGGACAAAAATGGCGTAGAATTTCTAGGCGGTGGTGATGGTTAAATTTTAAACCTGCGCCTTACATATAAACGTGCGCCTGCGCGACGCTGTGTCGCCCAAAACTGTAGAATTTTGAATTTAAAGTTTGAGTTATAATGCAACTGTCATGCGCGGCCGTGAATATTATCATTAGGCAGTTAAAGCTCGCCGCTTCATCCGTTTACATAAACAGAAATTTAAAATTAATATACATTCCCATGTTGCATGTTCATTTTAGAATAAAGGATCAAATGATTCTATTTCTTTCACTTCCATCTTACCTAGACTTTTCAAGGGAAGATGGAAATGAAATGAAGAAAATGGTAAGGTAGGAGGATGTTATGGTAGTTAGGTAGAGTTTTTTGATCAACAGTTAAGGTTTAAAACTCGATTAAATTTTGACCATTGGTTAGAATTTGTTTAACAAAAAAACTTTAAACATCCGAAGCCAGGCTAGTCAGCTATTTCACACACCTAACAATACATCGCATTTCGCAACCCGAGTGCCACAAATACAATAATTATTCGCAATTCATCTAAATCACTGCCCAATAAATATATTGAGCACAACCAATTTAACCTGCACACGACGGGTGGTCCAATTTAAACGGAGAACATCCATAGTGTTGCCACACTCTACAATTATTGCAAGTGTTTATGACAATAAATAATTGGACCTCATTAATCTGCGTATAATTGGTTTGGGTCATGAGCGAAGGTAATGGTAATGCTGGTTCAGATGGCAAAGGCTGTTTGATTTATATTAAGGTTACAGCAAAATAAAATCAAGTATTTTAATACTATTGGATTTTTATTTAACTGTAGAGTCAAATAAAAAATATCTTATTATATAATATTGATTTTTAGAAAAAAGTTAAATAACGAGACTAAAGTTGCTAAGACAACACGTCAAAAACTAGACTAGCCTAATCGTATAAAAAGTAAAAAAAAAGAAAAACATTCAAAAAAATTATAAACATTTTTTTATAAGATTGAATGACGTAGCGAGCTAGTCGTTCATTTGATGTTAAGCGACAAGGCCGCCCATAACAGTTGCAGTGTCACTCGGAACTTTTAAGCGTAAAGTTTCGCGTAGCACTGCGCACGTCATCCTGAGACATCACACAGTCTAGCACACAGATTACTACACTGTGTAATCAGATCACAAAGTTTCATTTGCCCAGTTAATTCACTAGCTACAATGCCCTTCAAACCGGAACACAGTAGTGCTTGCAGCTACTGCTTGACAGCAGAAACTGCCGACTTTATTATTCAGAAACTTCATTTTTTCCTTGTTTTAATTATAGAGTAAAACTCAAATAGCAATCAATAAAATAAAAAAAAATGTTTTTTGATAATCTATTAAAAGCTGCGTCTAAGTAAATAACTTGATTTTTTCATGTTCTACTTTTTAAGGTCACTGACCTAAGCAAAAAGATTGAAAGATCCTGCGCAATCTATACATATTAGCTATTAAATCGACAAGTTGAACTCCAAGTTAATATCAGGTGGTCGTGAATGATCTAACTTACGATATGTTTCAGTTATGAAACTTATTATAGCGCATTAGTTTGCGGTCTGGATTAACTCACACATTTCTATGGTCTGGGCTGCACCGGCCTTTGCAAATACCGCGTCGTTTCAATAAGAGTTATTTCTACCGCATTCGCTGTCCCGATCTATAGTCGCAATGGCAAAGATGTATGAAAGCAGACGAAATTGATTGATTGATTGATTGAAACATTTAAACATTGATTGAAATGCTGGCACTTGTTTGGCTCAACGCATCAGCATTGCAATTCAACGAGGCAATGCTGCCAGCATGTTGGGTACGCTACCTACCGGCAGTGGGCTGGAGCATTTGGACTGTCTATAGGCCATCGCGGTCTATTATACAGTCCATAATGTTCTGTAGTGGTAGTGTAGCCAGTTTAGTTTAGTTTTTATTATTGTAGTAGTTAGCTTGAGTAATAAAGGCATATTGCCCGGTGTACCTACTTACAAAGGTTTTGGTACAGAAGAAGTAGAAAAGTTGCACATGCAGGGAAACCGAGATACAAAATACATAAAATATTTGTATTAATAATTATAATTCGCAAAAAAACAAATTTTGTCTTGGCTTTTCAGTCTATTGCCATTTGTTGCTAAACCAATGATATTTAGGTGATACTTTTAATCATAATTTGTTGATGCATTGTATTTATTTGCGGAAAAACAGTTTTCATGTAATTGCGTTGAGTAATTAAGTAGTAATTAGCAAAATAAGCAAAACATTTTGAATTTGGCGCGCTGAGCGTGACTTACCACCTTAAGGTGAGAATGATGAATATTACCTACTTAAAGATTATTTTTCAGTGTTCGTACATTCCACATTGAAAGTAGAGAGTTTTCTTTTACCATAATTTGTTTTTTTCTTTTCTTTTTTTTTTTTATTTGTAGAATACTATTATAATATCTGTGGTTTTATTTTTGTTCACTGTCACTCTGACTTAGTGAACATAAAAGATTCTTCACGGAGTTTTGGCGGGAACGCGGAAAAGTTCACGTCGTTGCATTGTATTATTTCTCAAAACTTGTGCTTTTTCCAGTGTTTATGTTTAAAATTGGTGGCGTTTTACGCATTAAGTGCTGAATTACGAGCATGAGTGAGGGCAAGTGATATAATGTGGTGAAACGTGATTTTCCGTGTTGCTTCGAAAATTCCATAGAAGTTTCTAGTAAAGGTGCCACTTTACTGAAGCATGGCTTAGACTGGAATATGACTACCTGACTTAGACTGGACTATGACTATGACTTGACTTTTCATGAAATATTCTATTAACATGATGAAAAATTACAATACTTGACACTGGCTAAATACACTATGTGTGGAGCTAAAATAATAATAATAATAAAAAAAAAGATACTTCACTTGTTTAAAAATTTTATGACTTTTATAGGCCCAGAAAACATTGAGCATTTTGTATTAATTTCCTTGCCTTCGTCATTTACTTTCGTACTTCTTATTTTCTTGCACAGGCAGTGTTTGTGCGTCTGCGGGCACATCTTGTGGTTTCAACTAAGTGGTTACTATGAGCTACGTTACTTTTTGTGCGCCATTGTACACGCTGTATTTGCTTATCGAGATTTTATTCCGCAAAAAAATTGTTTGCTAAGGAAGTGGTTTTAGGGCTCATAGTGCCTGTAGTGCTGAAACACATAAAATGTGAAAGATATACCCGAAATGACATCGTCATCATCAGACTGAATGCTTTCACTGCTGAACATAGGCCTCCCCAAAGAGCGCCAAATTGAGCGCCTGCTTGCCTTCTGCATCCATCGGCTAGCCGCGGTTTTGACAAGGTCGTCGTTCCTGGTGGAGGGCTGGCCTAAACTGCGTCTTCCGGTTCGTGGTCACCAATCGAGAATATTTCTTCCCCATCGGGTGTCAGTTCTACGAGCAATGTGGCCTGCCCACTGCCACTTTTAACCTGCGGATGTTTGATCTACCTAATGGGAAGCTGGATATCTGCAACACTTATAAAGGCCTTGACGCGTTACAAGCTCGGCAAGACTTTTTTCTATGCCATTTTTGTTTTATAAAGTTGTTCGGCTTGAGCCGGTTTTTGCATTACATATAAAATAAATTATCTTCACTACAAGAGTTATAACTTCGATAGATCATAGATAACAAAGTAACATAACCGAATCATGCACCCACTATTTTAATTTATGTTTAATTACATAAATAATATACGCTTTCATAATAATTAGTACCAATGGTTATTCTTTAAAAACATCTTGTTAGTATATTTAATACTTCCCAGTTAAGTGAGTGGGTGAAATAATAACCTTCAATCTACGCTTAAATTTATGCCAAAAACATGATAAAGAAGCTAATTAAATCGATGTAGGCTAATTGAAAGAAAAAAGTTTAGAAAACATGATAAAAAAGCTAATAAAAGGTCTAGAAAACAGGGCGGTACTTTTAATCAATTTGGTTTATGTTCCTTTTAGTGCTATGTTATCATTTAATCAAGAAAACGTAAAAATCCGTTACAATTTACCATAAAAAACATTTAACTGGTGACCTTTGCTCACCAGTGGGCCATTACACCTTTGCCGGCCCATCTCCTAAATATCAATTGAAATCGTGGACTATAAAATTCATAGAGGCGTAATAATGGGCTGAGCTGCTACTTGTATCCATGAATAAGTAAAGCATCACGTGTATTATTTACTGTGAATAAGCAACATTTTCAATGAATTTAGGATATCTACTAATTAAGCGTGTGCTAAAGTGTCATTACTTTTTCAAATTCATTGACAAAACAACAAAATACTATATAGATAAATTGATAAAACTCTTTATTAAAAATATTACATAACAGGAACAATCAATAATGAGAAACTTAGGTAGGTATGCTAAATATTATAATATATTTTGATCTTAGAGACCACATCGTCGCTTCCCATCTGGTGAGATTGCGGTCACACGCTAGCTAAGTAGTTGACAAAAAAAATATAGGCGATCTTACAGCTTAAAGCAATTATTATAGTTAAGAAATCTAAGTTAATTTTGTTAATGCATACTTTATATCTTTCAGGATGCAGTGAGAGAGTCACCATTGATCGAGCTACTAACTTTAAAGTTGCTTCTAACTTTCCACACTTTTACCGTCTAGCTATCTGTGTCTTCCATGAATAAAACGAAATTATAGTTTCCGGTCTCACGACTTCGATAAAAAAAATCATTAAATCAAAACTGTACTAATAGATATTTTTTTCGCCGCTCGAGTTACAAGGAAGAGGCGGGCAGGCTTGCTTAAACTGTACTGAGCAAGCATGAGCTTGTTCTAATTTGAAAATCGAACATCAATTCAATATGTTTTTGTTTTACAGTAAGTTTTGTTAATAACAGTTCGATTGTTGAATGGGACAATATTGGAGGTCTAGATTGAAAGTAATTTTATTAACAGCTATTATTTTATTATTATTTTCTCCTATTTCTGCGGGTTCTCGGGTCTAGCCCGGACATTTGGAAGGCATTGGTGGGGCCTAAGCTAACACCAAGAGGCCCTTTTGAATATAAAATTAATTAATAATACTGAACAAGCATGGCATGGACTATTATAAACTATTTTTAGTATAAAAGTATAAAATAAATCTGGGCTATTGTGGTGAACTTTTGATGAATGGTGACATGGGTTATGGAATGAGAAAACGGCACCTGCCAATTTTGTCTCATATCAAAATGTTTGAGGCAGGTGATGACTTGCCACCCACTAAATGGGCCTCCTGTAGTGGTTACCGCATATCGGTGCCGAGGAAGCAACATTGGTGTGGGTGGCTTAGGGTGTCGAGAGGTGTGCTGCACTTTCACTGAACGCTACTCGCGGCGTTATGCCCTTTAACACTTCCACCCTGGAACTTAGGTTCTTAGCTCTTGCGACTTCCACCCCCGGACAGCCAATTAAGACAAGCCAGGGGTTAGGGGTCTCACTTAGCCCCTTGGAATCAGGGTACGCGGTGTCGCCACTCACCGACGGCTCGCCACAAAGCCGACCCTGCGTTATTATTATTTTTTTTAACGTGGGTTGCCATAAGCAATTAGAGGTACTAAGTATTTAACTTTAAATTAGCAAACCAGACTTTATTTTTTGATCAGGAAGATACTTATCGTTTTCAATGTAGGTGACCATAATAACCGCTTGTCTGAAGACTCGCATTCGGATCCCGCAATAACAATTTAAAATTATAGTCATACAAAATACAAACAATTAAGCAATCATCGAAATTCAAAAAACCGTTACACTTACGGAAAATGGCGCCTGTTCACATAAATTTTATGAAAAAGTTAAGCAAACTCAAATTTATGTGAATGTTTTCAAAATTAAACTTAATGCGAATAAAAATAAGGAATAAATGAAATATGTTTACTGGGCAGCCCCCTGCTTTCGTAAACGAGATAATTATTGACATTTCGAACGCATGCTTTTTCATTTCTTCTTTTTTTGATGGAACTTTCCTCGCGGGTGCGTTCCAATTGCTGTATTATTTGTAAAAGATTTTTTACGTTTTTTAACAAACAAACTCATTATAGAAACACGCACGAGTAAATGACAGGTGGTTAGGTTTCCGTGTTTGATAATTTTTTGACCTTCGTTTCAGAGATACTTTGTATCTTTACAAGTATTCTTCATCTCGTTTGAGACTTCAAGCCCGGTTCTTGGTGATGCTTCATCATCATCATCATCAACAGCCTGAAGACGTCCACTGTTGAACATAGGCCTCCCCCAGGGAACGCCACTTAGAGCGGCTGCTCGCCTCCTGCATCCATCGGCTCCCCGCGGCTTTCACCAGGTCGTCGGTCCACCTTGTGGGGGGCCGGCCTACGCTGCGTCTTCCAGTTCGTGGTCGCCACTCGAGAACCTTTCTTCCCCATCGGTTGTCAGTTCTACGAGCGATGTGACCTTATATGGTGATGCTTATTTAATCTTTTTTACATATTTTTTTCATGAAGTCTTCTTTACTGTTATAGCAAAGTGTGTATAAACTGCTTTGGTTTTATGATATAATTTTCTTATGACATATTTTATTACGGTAATGGAATGACTTGCCTCATCTGACCCTATCGAAAAACCCACCTGGGCGATTATTCTCTATGAAAACACAGATTCCACACGATACGAAACCACGTCATTATCGTATCTTTTTCAAATCGTGTTACAGCGTTAGATATACCTTCACTTTTCATTAAAGATATCTATATTTTGAATAAAATATATTGACTGTAGGTGGTCATATTTTTTGATTTGATGATGTTTCGGAACGCGTCTCGGTAAAACATATGATTTTTGACTGTTCAAATCGCGCCAATTCGAAATTCATTTCGCGCGGTTTTGTTTTCGTTTCATAGAGAATAGACTTTTGCAGATTTCTTATGTAAGACAAGGAATTCGCGTGGTTTCGAAGTAAGAATCGATACGGAATAAGGGCCCTGAAAATGAGAATAGGTTTATTATAATTATTCAAAAATGTTACGGAATTCTATTTTCGTTTACCAGTCCACTGTTTTTTCCAAAGCTGTGGTTTACCAAGTTACTAAAATTGCAATGAAAATACCCGCCCTGTTTAAAAAAAAAGGAATACAAATATTTTTGTTCATACAATTGTTTCTGAGTGGCCAGTAACAGAAAGTGGTGAAAGATTCAATTATTAAAAATTGAATGAACCAACCTCAACGCTCGTATTTTTGACTAAAAAAAACAGTTTAAAATACTTTATTTATTTACATGTTTCAAGTCCAATTAACGGGTCACGAGCGAAGCAAAGAAATTACGGAACATGCTAGAGATTGCGATATGTTTTGAACATTTGATTTTAAGAATTGGCAGAAATTGTAAGAAACTTTCAAGTTCGAGAGTTATGTTGCTCTTGTGCCAATTTTTTGTATGAATATTCATTAAAATTAGAAAGGGTCAAATATTTTAGTTTTGAAATATTTATATAGTTACCCTATCACTGCAGTAGACACTACTGCAGTGATAGGGCCGTCAGTTCGTCAATCAGTTCGTCAGTAGGTCGCAATTATAAACTTGTTATTTTAATGCTAATAAATGATTTAACATAGGCATATTTACATAGCGCCACTTTGAACCGCTACTTGCTTGTTGCATCCCTCGGTTTTCCATCCACCTATTACCTAATAATTATTATTACTATAATTTTTCGGTTCGCTGCCAATTTATTCATCATTATTATTAACAGCCTGAAGACATCCACTGCTGAACTTTAGCCTTTCCCAGGGAGCGCCACTTAGAGCGGCTCTCGACTCCTGCATCCATCGGCTCCCCGCGGCTTTCACCAGGTCGTCGGTCCACCTAGTGGGGGGCCGGCTGACGCTGCATCTTCCAGTTCGTGGTCGCCACGAACGATCACGAACGGAACGATTTATTGCCTAGCTTTTAATACTCTATTTACTCTTCGTCGTTTAAAGTAATTCGAGACAAGTTAAACAAAGGAGGTTTATTGCAGTTAATAGCGTATTCTTAAACTTTTTCAGAAGTCTATTTTTGTCTTTAGCTGTAAGATTTAGCAGCTAAATATTCCATTGAATTTTGAATGAACAACGTTGAGCCACGTGCGTATTGTCTCCGCTCTCCACTGCTTTTTGTAGTTAACTTCTTCGATATAACATAGAGGTGTTGAAACTTGTGTAAAAATTTAAGTCTAAGGTGATAAAACAGTTAACTTAAAGCAAACAAACAATGTTATTAAAATAGTATGTAAAAATGTTAACGTTTCATAATAAATGAAAAAATATGAAGCCTACGGCTTTTCTAGTTTATTCCTCGCAGTCCATGAAAACCTACCTGTAGGCCTAGCACGAATATTTACGCGCAAGTAACTATAACGTTAACGTAAGTCAGTTGAATGGGGAGCTGATCAAATGCTATACAATTGACGAACGCTAACGTTATTTACTTTACTTTACACTTACTCCCGCGTAAATATTCGGGCTAGGCCTACTGCCTAGTTGCGGAAAATAGCGCGCGCCAAGTACTAAATACCAACCAGTTTGTGTGTTTATCATCGTTTTTATGAGCGCTACTTAAAAATATAAATTGAGATGACTGTCTTATATTGACTTGTAGGTAACTTTACTTCTAGTAATAACTTTTGCTAACAACTATTTTGATGTTAAAAACGTTGTATGCATTCAGTACAAAATAATAGCAAAATTATTAAAATTATCTAAAGGTTCATAAGTATGATAATATTTTAAATAAAAAATACTCATGAGAAAAATACAAACCTATCCATGTTTCTTTTGCCGCACATGCAACTCTATAGAGTTCCCGACACCACTCGAGACCCAGACAACCTGCTTTACCAACCTCTACCTTCACCCACTACAATACGGTTTAATTTCCAATTGACATTTCTCATTGATATACTAAAAATTAAGCATCGCCAGCCAAGAGAAGAAGCTCCGGACAAACGGACAAATCGCTAATTTACATTTAACAAATACTGAAGTCACGTTTTCAAAAATGTTATAGGAATAGAACTGCATGGAAAATTTTTATGGTTCACTGCCACGATCCAGCGATAAGACCGCCCATTGTGACACTTAGTTATAAGATTTACTACTGTACTGTGTTTTATTATATTACTGTATTTTCTGTAAAATGGTGTTTTCAATAAAGAGTTTATCTATCTATCTATCTATCTATCTATCCATCTAGTGGGGAGCCGGCCTACGCTGCGTCTTTCGGTTCCTGGTCGCCATTTGAGAACCTACCTAATACCATTGAACAGAAATAGGTTTGAAGTAGGGAATGATGATGATAATTATGTACATCATACATACAACCAACATTTTCCACACTTGACACTAATATTAACTGAGGTAACATAGAAATAAACTAGATGGCGTTATACGCCGTTAAAACACGCAAACGTTTAGATGCAGAGTAACAATAGTGAAAATGACTTCAATGTTCAACTTCACATTCAGAGTTCAACTCTGTAGTTCATTTCAAATTATTTTTGCGACGGTCACAGCTTATGTGGTTGTTGTGTTGTTATTGTCCTAACCTGAACAATATAACAAAGTTCTCTGTGAACCCGACCAAAGGGGATAAAATTTTTTTTTTATATAATAATCGATTATTTTTTGTAACCTCCGTTACAGAAAGAAATTTGGTAGCGGTGTGAACTGTGAACTTATATTTTGTAACACAAATGTAGAAAAAAAAACTAATAACAAATTATAAAATCGATCAACAATAAATAATTTTTATATAAAAAATTTGATTATTTTACATCCCTACTTGTGCATTTGTCGCGATAGGGAGCGCTCCTTTTACACTGGAATACAGTCACCATTGTAATTGATAATTATTGTGTTAATACTAATAGTCCAAAAAGATGATCTCTACAAGACATCCCATACAACCCCCAACATGAACAGCCAACAAGACTTCATAACAAAATAAAAATAATCAATCAAATATTTTATTGCAAATAAGTTATTCTTAGCACGTTTACAAACAAATATCTGCACAAACAGTAGGCAGTTATATTCCGCAGTAATCCAGCAAATCTCGCAGCGGGAGTCCTACATTGCGACAATAATAGCAACGTTGTGATTCCATAATCCCACTCAAATAACAATTTCATCTAAAACGATTCCACCATTTTATGAACATGTAAATTTTCGCGGGCACTTCTAAATAAACCCGTCACTATCTTGGATGGGTTTATACGTTAATTGCAACGCGTTCTAGGCTGTTATTATTGCATACAGCCGTCCAATTTAGCGCTTCTATGTACTTTACAGATATCTAAACTTCTATCTAGAGTTTTGGCGGGAACGTGGAAATGTTCACGTCGTTGCATTATATTATTTCTCAAAACTTGTGCTTTTTCCAGTGTTAATGTTTAAAATTGGTGGCGGTTTACGCATTATGTGCTGAATTACGAGCATGAGTGTGGGCAAGTGATATAATGTGGTAAAACGTGAGTTTTCGTGTTGCTTCCAAAATTCCATAGGAGCTTCTAGTAAAGTTGCCACCACTTTACTGGAGCATCACTTAGACTGGACTACGACTACCTGACTTAGATTGGACTATGACTATGACTAACAGTTGACTTTACGTGATATATTCATTAACGATGAAAAATTACAATACTTGACACTGGCTAAATACACTATAAGTGGAGCCAAAATATAAGAAAAAAAAACTTCTATCTACGTTACGTATCTTCACTAAAATCATTATTGCTCTGCTCTAATTTGTAGCAGCGCAATACTTTTAAACTAAACGTGACCTGATTATTTATCTATCCATTTTATTAATTTATATTTTAAAATTTATTTACTGTTTTATTTTGCTACGCTTTTCAATTTTATTAAGAATGGGTAGAGCTCTTGCACTATAATGTGATTGTTGTCAAATTCTTATAGAAATAAATCACAAAATTGTTGATTTCAAAGGTTCGGTAGGCAGAGCAAAATAGAAATCCGACCGTGTGTGTGGTTGGTGGTTGGTGTCTTATTCAGTCGCCAACCACTATCCACACAGTAAGATATTACACCAACCCGACCAAGGTGAGACATATGTGACCTTGGTCGGTGGTTGGTCCCGATCGTCTATTTTGATTTTTAGTTTTCAGTGTAGCTAAATAATAACCATGACTAATTAGTTTTTAAAACCCCTACATTAATATAAAGAGCACTCAAAAACACGCTCAAACATCTTCGAGTTAGACTTTTGAGTTGCGTGGGCGTGAACCCGTCAAGTGTAGGCCTTATGGACTTAAGTTAGGGTTGTCAACTTGTCAGTGACACTAAAAATATCCATCAAAGTCATTTAAAAAAAAATGATAATATATTTTATTAGGTAGACTCAAAATTCTCCATTGTAAAATATCAATAGAAAAATTTAATGAAAAAGTCATCATCATCATCATCATCATTATTAACAGCCTGAAGACGTCCACTGCTGAACATAGGCCTCCCCCAGGGAGCGCCACTTAGAGCAGCTGCTCGCCTCCTGCATCCATCGGCTCCCCGCGGCTTTCACCAAGTCGTCGGTCAACCTAGAATGAAAAAGTAAGACTGATTTAATAAATGGTGAACTCAAATATGTTTGTCCATAGCGTGCAGAAATGGTATAATTAAGTAGAAAACCTTATTATTATTTGTTTTGTCTCAGTTAGGTTTTACAATCCAAAAGGTTATTCCAGACCTGTAGGTATTATATTATCTGGGGTCTAGCAAAGATACCAACCACTAACGCTAACGCCAAACGCTAACTCTAAAACTCTATTGAAATGACATTCGCTGCGGAAAAGTAAGCGATTTCAGAAAT
This sequence comes from Ennomos erosarius, assembly GCA_963580505.1. Classification (NCBI taxonomy): domain Eukaryota; kingdom Metazoa; phylum Arthropoda; class Insecta; order Lepidoptera; family Geometridae; genus Ennomos; species Ennomos erosarius. The sequence goes on from OY756988.1 coordinate 1,157,456, forward strand.
GTCATTTCAGTACATTTTGGAGTTAGCGTTTGGCGTTAGCGTTAGTGGTTGGTATCTTTGCTAGACCCCTGTGCCCAGACTAAACGCATGAATCAATTTGGTGGAGAGTTACGTACGGCCAGCATCAGCAAATCGGCCAATACTCGCAAATCGGACTCAAAACCATGCAATCATCATTGTGAACTTATTTTTAGGGTTGTGTGGTTATCGCTTGTTCTTGTAATGTGGTGTTTCAATAAAGAGTTTGTCTATTTATCTATCTATGAGCGGGAAGACGTTTACTGCTGGTTATAATTTGGTCTCTCCCATAGAGTGCCAGTTTGACTACTTACCTCTAGCTACTTACCTTTTGTATGCAACGTCTGACTGCGGTTTTAGTCTGATTCGTGGTTGCAGTTCCATTTACAGCGGGTTAGCCTACGCTTTGTCTACCGACCCGTGGTCGCCACTAGAGAACCTTTCTTCCCCATCAGTTCCCGATTCTGTAAGCAATACTGCCTGCCCTGCCATTTCAACTTGCTAAAAAGGCTATAATCAAAAAAATAAGTGTGATTGGCAACCCTGTCCTATAATTACTTTCCAATGTACTGCACAAAAGCTCCACTAAGGTGGCTGAAGGTTATGCACTGATTAGGCAAGTAATGAGCGCGAATTGAGTGTAGGTGGCATGTCTGATTCACACATTGTTCCGATGTGCCATACATCGGGTAAGGTGCAAAATGTGGTGCATCATCAGATTTAATGGCAACATTTAGAGAATAGATGAAATTGAATGAATTGTTTACTGTTTGGGTTTTTTGTTAACGATGGTCTTTGACCTTTTCGTTTATTTATAACTTATAGCGAGACTTTGCGGTTTCATCCGCAATTAATACTTTTCCCATAGATTATGGGTGGCCGTGGCACTTAACATCAGGCAGACGGCTGGCTGGACACGTCATTTGTTTACATCCCAGATAATATAATACCTACAGTACAGATGCCTCATCCCATACAACGGAATAACGCAGGCTATTTTACGAATTATTTTATTTCTGCATAACGCAAGATTATCAAGCGACATTTATTGCGTGTTGGCGAAGTATTGGGCCAAATGAATACACTGGACACTAACTAGTAACTCTCTAGACACGATTACTACATTTTTTTCAAGTTCGGGCTATTTTTCGTTTGTACCTGATGTGACCCCATGGTTTACAGCAAATTTTTATTTTTCTATCGAGTTTTCTACGGTAGCGTAACAAATCTAAGAAAAATTTCTTCTGAATCGGTTTAGTTGTTTTAGCGTACCTAAGCCCAAGTACCACTTCTACCAGTACTACAGTAGATTGTAGTATTACAGAACATAGTTCGTTTAGTTTCGTGGATATTTTGTTGTAAATCTACAGGGCTGGGCAATTTTGCACTGTTTTTATTCAATGATTTTAAAAGTAACTTAAAAGAATCATCTGTTATTTTAGGTACAAAATGGTTTTGTCCATAAACTGCAAAAACTAAAGGACTTCCAAGGGTACTGGTTACAAGCCAAAGACAAATGTGGGCGGTACGCTTGTAGCGCTTGATCCAAGCATTGTGTCTGCGAGGTGACTGTGATGGCATTGGGATTAATTCCTTTGTTAATCAAGTATCAATATAACGGAGCGGTGTTGCATAACTGGTTGAATCTTTTTTATGAGATAGTGACCACATTGCAGCTCATATAAAATGGAAATATAGCTGAATTCACAGCTAAGATACGCTTTTAATAGTACTTACAAGATATTTACCGTGATTAGAATCATTTTTGAGTTCCCGATATTTCGGCACAGTTACATGCACCATTTTCACGGGTAGACTGAAAATGCGGGTGGATGATAACGGTAAATATCCTGTAAGTAATATTAAGATACGCTTTGATTGAAATCCGTTAAGAGTTACTGAATGCCAAACTGCTTAGAGGCTTAGCACGATCCCGTGTCCTGTAAACAATATTGCAACAATGACTTTGAAATTAATATACGTATTATAGTAAAGTTCAGGACTAATACTAAGTTTTGTGTAAGTATAATGAAAACACGAATTGATAAACTTTTTTCGATAGAAATATTACAAAGTTTACCTTCAAAACGTATGAACACGTTCAATGAATATTTTAAATGAGGTTATGAAACCTTTTGTAGTAGTTGCACAAAATATGGAGGTCTTTAGTGAATTTAAAAAATACCTATTATATAAGAAAAGAAAGAAAGAAAGAAAATACATTTATTCGTGACAGTAACACACACAACATTACACTACATAAATGATAATTATGCCCCTGCCACTCAGCCCCCCGACTCATCCCGCTTTGGCCTGGATTCACGCTAGCCTACCACAAACCCTTAAGAAAAATATACTCTTAATTACCAATTATACACGGTCTATCCTTATTATACTCTTGTATTTTTTAGCGCCCATATAAAAAAAAACGTGACTGTCCGTTCTGAACTACAAGGCATGCAAACCTGTCCGTAGTCCTATATAGTCCCATTAAACCTACTGATAGAACCACGGACATAAGAAATGTCTTTGGCACTATCACTAGGACTAATGCGCAGTAGGACCAGAGCATGGATTGTTAAGTTCTGCTGTGGTCATGCAATGACCACTACAAATTCGCTATCGAACTTCGAAGAGCGAGAGGCTAACTTAGAAGCACTTAACATCAACAGCCTGAAGACGTCTAATGCGCAGAGCGCCACTGAGCGGCTGCTTGCCTCCTATACACATCGGCTCCCCGCAGTTCTGATCTGACCAAGTCATCGGTTCATCTAGAGGGGAAAGGTCTACGCTGCATCTTCCTATTCACAAACAGTTAAATTTAATAAAAAAATTAAAAGTGTACCCAGTAGTAGTAAAAAGGTTTGTGTTTTCTAAACCAACTCAATTAGAAGTCCATAATATTATGATTCAAATGTTCATTTCATTCAAAAATCCACACTACAATACGCACCTTGGAACTTAGAACAAAATAAATGAATTCGTGCTTGTTGTATTACTGAATGAGTCATCTGTGGGCTAGATCCCACGATAATTTGGTTCCCACTTGTAACATAATATAATCTATGTAATATATGTAATTACACAGCTATAGGTGTTGTTATAGAACTATTTGATACCATCAGTGATTGATTAAAGATTGGAATGATTAGTGGGTTTTATCATTATTCAGCCATTAATATCAATACAATCATATTTTTGCGAGACAAAGGTGGCTAAGGGGTTTTTCGCACCACAAAACATAACACATTTATGAAATTAAAATGTCATTTAAACCTTCATTAAAATGGGCTTGTTAAATTTTCACATAAGTTGAAAATACACTTTTTTAGAAAGGTTTGAAAGACATATTAACTTTTTATGAATAAAGTACAGATCAACTTTGGCGTGATTTAAAGAGCAATGCTTTTAGTAATATAATTTATAATAGCTTTTTACAAATTATTATTTAAGTATATTAACCTGAACCAACCCGTAAACCAGCCGGACTACTTAGCATGAGCACCGCGATATTTCTGGACTCTTTTTCTTTTTCACGTGACGCGACTGTGGTAGTGCCAGTGTGTCTTACTCTAACAACGACGATCATGCTTGTATTATCGTGGTGCGCATGCTAGGCCATCTGGTAGAGAAATCGACAAACTATTCGTAAGTAACAGTTGACATAACTATGTAGTCCTTATGCGAATCCAATTCCCAAAGTAAATTATTATTGAATTCGATCTCGAATCATATTGCGTTCAGATAATATCTTTAGATAAGCTTCAATAATATTGCCAATATTCTCACGCCCAAGTACAATGACTCATCCATTCATCCTCAAACTCCAGATATAGGTGTAATGGAAACGTCCCACGCGTGGGCGTACGATGCAGACGCGCATAGACGCTAGCGCAGTTCTTGAAGCCACATCCAGTTCACGGATATTGGTGTTAATCTTTTTAAGGCCTTATTCTGGATCGGTTGGCAAATGATGGCTTTAAGATGACGTAAACCTATACCATGATGGTTATTTTGTTATCGCACTTCAGTGCATATGGCATTCCAGGTTGAAACCTGGAATGCCACAATATGCTCTTTCAATAGTTCTATTTATTTTTATATAGAAGTTTCACACGTTAAATAAATAAATAAATAAATAAATATGTGTGGACATTTCACACAGCGCCATCTAGCCCCAAACTAAGCAAAGCTTGTACTATGGGAACCAGATAACTGATACAATACTTTTATACTTTTTTGTTTGTAAATACATACATAGAATACAATATAACACCCAGACACAGAACAAACATCTATGTTTATCACACAAATGTTTGTCCTGGGTAGGAATCGAACCCACAGCCCTCAGTTCAGAAGGCAGGGCTACTACCAACTGAGCTATCGGGCCCGTCAATCAAAATCAAATATGTGTGGATATCTCACGCAGCGCCATCTAGTCCCAAAAAACGTTGTCAATATTAACATCGAACTACTACTAAATCCTACAGCTACACTACTAACTACCATATTCTATTCTGTACTACTACAAAGAACTTACCCGCCCGTTACACAGCCCGTTAGTAGGTAGCGTACCCAACATGCTGGCAGCACAGTCCTATTGAAAAGTATAAGTCTTAGTCTACTCTTACACATTTCAGGGCAGGAAGGCATGCAGGCAAGTAAGGCTGATGATGATCATTACACTATTTATCTTAGAAACAATATCTCGTAGATAATAGAATAAATATATCAGAATAAACACCTAGATATCAGACAACGTGATTACTCACAGGCTGAACTAGGTCGTAATGAGATCGTGATTCACTTACAAAATCCTGCCATCAACTGTTGATGACATTTATTTGACGATATGAATCAAAAATAACTTGAATTCATTCGTTGTGATATCATTTTCTTACTCTATAAAGATTCGTTATTGTTTATGTAACGTAATAGAATAACAATTTACGTGAAACTAATTAATGGGACCGTTCTACAGGCTTACCACAAACTAATACAAAACCATCATGTTTCATGGCATTAATATTTCAAGGTTACAATAATATTGTTCGAATTCGTACCATGTTCTTATAAAGTATTCCTGCGCGTGAACGAGACGTCTACATTTTTATATGGCGTTATCACTGTCGCACGTCAGTGTCAACATGATGTAAGAGTGACATGACAGTTGTATTTGAGCGAACGATTTAACGTGACGTCATCAAAACTGCTCTGGCTCTGCAATATTACAGTATTCTTACTTTTATATCATTTGTCAATTATGATTGAAGTGATAATGCTATAAGAGGTTGTGGTTGGCCTGCTGGTATTTGAAAATGTTATTGCCGTCGCTTTGCTTTCCACACGTAGGATAGAGACAATAGAGCCCATGAGGGAATTTACCCACATTTTCACGTTTTCAAGCGGCAACGGTTTTCATTGTCAAAATCTTAACAATAACTTTGGATTTTGGTGTCAATCGTTTGGATAAAATAATCTAGGCTTCCACGTCTTGATTTTTTTCAAATATGTTTCGTGTTACTTCTCTTCTTCATAATTTTTACTCAGTCGAGATTTACCTATAGCCACGTTTTTCATGAAACCACTTTCTATTTCAGGTACTATCTGGGACAAGACCAGTGGTGATGAAATTGGACACTTGTACTCTATGAGCTAACAAAAATATACAGCGTCGTTTCTAAACATGACAACTTAACTGATCTACAATAATGTCAACAAAACTTTTGCCACATTGGTCAATACGCGCCTAAACCATGAACGTGTTAGTCCGCTAGACATACTATAGGCTTTCCTGATTTTCTATGCTACATCCACGGCGCAAGTTATCGCTCTAGCTTTAGTCAAAAAATGGCACAGCACGTTTGCCCAGTCATGATGCCCGCTACTTTGTACTTTTAATAGAACAACAAGTGATTTCTGAGTGTGTGAGTGAGAACAAGTGATTTCTAACCACAAAGTATTGTTCGTCCCTGACCTTTATCAAAAGGTCAGTGTCCCATTAACACATTCTCTACATTGATAAAATGTAAAACAAAAGTGATGTTTATTTGTTGTAATCTCTGTACAAATTGACACATCTATAATTCTTGACATCGGACCAATTTTTCAAACTATGAGATAGCCCTATGACCATTGCAATCAGAACTCTTATCAATCATGATTAGTTAAAAAGAAAAGGTCAGGAAACGCTGGGTACCAATCTTACCCCGCACACATTATAAAATTGGTCGCCGAACAAGTTTAATTACGATAGTACGTACGTACCTACTTACGAGTTTTCTTTAGTTTTACAACTATTGAATTATAAGGAAAATAACATAAATCGCTAATTATTTATGTAAAAATGGTTATTTTACATTTTTGTATATATTACTTTTTAGGCTAATTTTTTTTTATACCCAACTATCACATACGTAGATTCTGCACCCTAACTAGGATTCCCTGTATCTAGAAGACCCAGGAACTACGAGGACCATGGTCCCACAACACCCAGGCACAGAACAAGTATTTGCGCTTTTTTTTTCGGGCACAAATACTTGTCCTGTCGCGGGAATCGAGCCCGCCACCTCCGGGTTATGAGCCGACCTGCTCAATCACCACACCACGGAGGCTGTCATTATTGAAATGTACCTACGTTTCTACATTTAATTTTCCGCTTCGTTTTACGACCTTTCGACAACCTTATCTCAGCACAGTGTCTTCAGCTACGTTGTGTGAAAAACAGTGTTTCCCTCTCGTTCTTTTAACTACAACAACATAAAACTTCATGTATTAGAGAGACAAATAATAATGTAATATTGTCTGATTAAAAAAAGCACAATTTTCTGACTTTGGTTTATTCCTTATCATTATACTTATTTTATGAGAATAAACTTAGTCTAAATAAACGAGGTAGAGACAGATATAGGTAGATAGATAGATAAATAGGTAAGTGGGTGGTTAGGTGTAGATAGTGTTATATTTTAAAAGAGTTAGTGATATATTTTAAAAGATCAAAAAGTGTTGAGAATTATTCCATTTCCGTTGTACGAAAACAAAAGATTTATTTTTTAATGTGTGTCGAGGTTTATCTTCGAAAGTAAAGTTTCAAATTGCATGATATTAAGTTGGTGTGATAAGTGACTGATTGTTAGTGTTATGTGTAAACTGTTTTGGACTCAAATTTATTTAAATAAATACATAATTTATACGGGAGTTAGAGTTTGGAAATTGAAAACTAGGTTAGCATTCATTCAAAAAGCTCTTATAGCTCAAAAAATAATAATAAAATAATAATTCAAAGCTTAGAAGTTACTATATTAGAATGTACATTCAAACATCACTTCTTTTGTTTATATGGTGTATTTTTAGGTCTGACTGAGACCATCATTTGGTCTTATCAAGACGTAATCATTATTATACATGCATCCTGTGTGTGTGTGTGTGTGTGTGTGTGTGTGTGTGAGATTTGATGAGGCTATGTGAAATAGCAATGAAATGTTCTTGAGAGGAGCATGCGCAAACGCGCCCTGATAGATTGCTATCCGGATTCACGGTATATGCCAAGAGAAAGGTAAGTATGGACAAACCAAGATAATGTTTTAATGCTTTACTGGTTTTTTTTTTGTGTATTTTCTTGTCATCAGTGGAAATTACTAGTGATCCGTAAAAACACTAGTGATCCGTGGAAATGACTAGTAGGTAACCTGGGAATAGACAAAATGAAGAAAACATTTGTATTTGTATTTGTATTTGTAAAAAATTAAAAAATTACTTGCTACTACTTATTGTTTGTTATTTTATTGCCACAAATTAGTATTAAATGTTTTTTCCCTTAGTTTGTCGCTTTATTAACCTTTTTATTTAATATTGCTTATTGAGGAAAAACAAAGAGCTATTTAAAGTAAATAATAGGTAACTTAACAGTAGGCCCAATTTTGAAGGCTTAAGTTGACCTAAATTTACTAAAAATATAGCCGTCCTTTATTTTACTTTATTTTCGTCTATTTGACAAGAATAGCAACAGGTTTAGGATTTTCAGATGTGTCAACTAAAGCCTTTAAAATTGACCCCAGTATAATGAAAAAGTTACCAGTAATGTAGCTCACATTAAGTTGCAGGGTGTACAATAAAGTATTTCAAGAATATCCACGTCAACCTTTCGTTCCAAAATGCGTGGGCAGGGATCCGCTCGCGTTGGCACATCTACAGCACGACCAGGCAGCTCCCATTGCGCGCCGACTGATAGCATTGTCATGGGAACCGCGCACCATATCCGGTCCGTCGACGGTGCTATGCCTACATTCAAACTCAATGGCGGCTGTGAAGTCGGCGAGAAACGTTGTGCAGTAGCAAAAATTAGATGTGCGAGGGAAGAAGTAAGCGGAGTGCGCCGCGTGCGAGGGGCTAGGAGCGCGCTTCCCCTAAATTCAATAGCGGCTGCCATTGAGTTTAGGGGTAGCTTGAAAAACAGCGCTGCGTTCACATGGAGTGTGACGCACAGCACATGCTGAAGCTAAGCTATTTAAGCTATCCTCATTGTCCAATAGTATATTAAATGTACTAGGTACTACTAGGTGGTAGGACTTTTCTGCAAACTTCGTCTAGGTAGGTTCCACCGCTTTGCCAGTTATTCTGCCGCCAAGCAGTAGTGTGCAAGCACTACTGTGTTCCGGTTTGAAGGGCATTGTACCTAGTGAAATTACTGGGCAATTGAGACTTTATGACCTGATTACACAGTGTAGTAATCTGATTACTAGACTGTGTGATGTCTCAGGATGACGTGCGCAGTGCAGTGTCACGCGTAACTTTATTATTTTAAAGTTCCGAGTGACACTGTAACTGTTATGGGCGGCCGTATTGCTTAACATCAGGTGAACGACCAGCTCGTCACGTCATTCATTCCCATAAAAAAATGTGATGTACTGTAAGAACCCCCCCCTATCCCCCTTATATTAATTTAACTAATTGTATCTTTGACTTACTATCTTGAATGACTAAATTTTAAATTAGAAAACCACTAGCAATGAACAATACCGATAGAAAAGAACCTAAAATTAACCTAAGCTTGTTGTCTGTGTTAGAATTGTTATGGCCAAGTGATCGTCTCCTAATAATGGTAGAACCCGTACGTTGTGATAATGTAGTAATCCAAATCCTTTTAAAGTAATGAGACAATTCCTAACTAACACCGACTCAATACGCAATCAATGTAGTAAATTGGAATATCCATTATCCTACTATTCACTACAATCTAAACGTAAATTCCCACAAAACAACTCATATTAACCTAATTTAGAAAACCTGAAGTACTTCCTATAATTGAACTTCAGAAACATAATTCAAGTGTATATATCAGAGTCTTTAAACGAATACTACCTAAAAAATATAAAATTCCCGTTTGTTACACTTCCACTATTCGACCCAATAATTCCCACTAGTTACAAAAATGTTATCATTTCTACCGGAAGTGCTTACAACTTTAGCCCACTACCAACTTTTCAGTCCAAGATTCTCCACTAGTACAAAAATGTTATCATTTATACCGGAAATGCTTACAACCCATTCTACCATTTCTTTACGCCTATTTTAACCATATCAATCGAAGTCATGATAAACCACTTCTACTTATCATGACGCCGTCTACTGCCCCATTTCCTAACTATAAATTAATGCAAAACCTAAATCTGGTTTATTAAAGTCCATCTACAATGATCGTCTAAAATTCATTGCCCTTACTTTCCTACGTTATGCTCTATATTATGGATTAATAAATAAAACATAAATAAAACTCAAATTATTTATTAAGAAAGTTATTTCAAACGATTATGAATTTAGAATTTACTTTACCAAAATACTTTTATTGAATTTTAGTACTCAGAATATATAATTAAATGTTAGAATTATTTTATCGTTCATAACTAACTTTGAGTTTTAAAAATATATCCGGAAACTTCGATTACTCCTGATTGAGAAGAAGCCCAAAGAAACTCCTCAGGGTTTATCTTTTTTTTTAAATCTTTTTTTTATATTTGTTTGTTTTACAATATTTGATTTTACAATAATTATAAAGTCGAATTACGAAGCGATTTAATATTTTTGGGAAACCGTAAATTAAGAGTTAATACATCTACCGTCGAGATTAAATACTATTAACTATAAGAAAACACATGACCTTTTAAAATAAGTTTCGGAGAATGACACCCAGACATGTCTTGATGAATCGTCCTACAAAGAAGAGCCCGTAGGTTATGCATTATGCGCAACCTCGCCGTGTGGAACCTCTGCTCCTCTCTCGAAGATTCGGCCGACATGAAATGGAGATTAATAATGTTGACCAAAAACTCAGGACATTTATTTCGGAGTAATTACACAATGATAATAAGTTGTATGCTGAGCTGAGCCGGGATCTGTTTCTGACATCGTGCAATATCGCTTCAGAGTATAATTAGTATATTTATATAAGTTTCTTATTTTATGTTCCGTGTTATATTGTTCCTTTCGCGATATTGTGTGTTGGAAATAAAGATCATTTCGTTTCATTTCATTTATTCCTAATCGTTTCCATACCCGTATTTATTTATTGATATTATAATAATATTATGCATATATTTTGTATACTATAGACATTGAACCGTTTATGAATTCTCAGGCTGACTTTGCTTCTCCTGAACTTTCATAGAAATCATCCATATATCTAAGACGTATTTCAGTATAATGAAATATGCTAAAGTTATGTTTGATCCGTAGAGAAAATTGTATGTATTGTAAGTTGTAAATATATTATTGATATCAATTATCAACAAGACGTTATTCTCATTCGAATTTATACAATTAGCTATCCTATCCGTGTGGTAAGGAGTCACTAACAGGTACTGCTTATGCTTGACCCATATAAATACGAAGGACAATAATTACTTTTTGAAAAATATTATTTGTTATTTATTTATTTATTTATTTATTTATTTATATATACATGCCCTTTGGTGAACATGACAGTCTCCCAATTCGTTCACCAAGGACTCAAAAACATAACACATATACAAATTAAACATATTATCCATAACTATTATTACTAACCAATATTTACAATAACAACAAAAAATTACAACTACTTATCTCACTACAAATTACAAAAAACGATCACCCAAATTAAATAAACAATTTCTCAATAAACTCCATTGCCACCCTGCGAAATTCGTCCGGCGTGCATTGGAACAAATCAAAATTTTGGTGTTGGTTCAACACAGCGTTGAGTAGGCGAAGTGCTCGCGGGATAGGTGATTGGTACCCCAACTCACTCCTGAGTATTGGCCCTCCAAATAGGTCATGCCTCCTAAATCTGATGTAATTGTCCGGAACCGCTAAGGTTATTTTCCCTAGTAGCGATGGGTTATTCCTGCGGCCTGTAAATATATTTAGCACATATTCCATTAGAGCACCGGTCCGCCTCACTTCAAGAGTCTGGTATCCGACCATTCCCAGTATGAACTTACTTGGATACAAGAACGGGTACCCAACATAATATCCGTACTGCTTTTGGTACAGCCACCTTAAAAATTTTTTTTGTACCTTCTCCACCACTTGCACGTACTTCTTTTCATATGAACACCAAACCAAGGAGTTATTCTCCATCTTGCTCCTTACAAAAGCATTATACAATGCCTTGATTGCCACGATACTGTCAAGATGCCTAGACTGTCGAAGAATGAAACCAAGAGTTCGGAATGCCTGTCCGCATATTTTGTCAAGATGTAACCGAAATGACAAATCATCACTCATGGTCACTCCCAGATCACGCACATTCGTAACTCTTGGTATTGCCTCGTTTCCAAGATTATATTGAAAAGTTGTTGGGTGCTTTGATCGTCCAAACGAGATGACTGAACACTTTTTCTCATTAAAGAAAAGCTTATTTACCTCACTCCACCGCCGTAAATTATCAATGTCACTTTGCAGAGTAATACAATCGTCCGGACCTTGAACCATTGTAAAAAGTTTCAAATCATCCGCAAACAAAAGACAACGAGCTGTACTGACAGCGTCTGGCAAGTCATTTATCATGATCAGAAACTCCAAAGGACCCAGATTGCTACCCTGACTCACCCCAGAATACGTAAAATAAGGTTTTGATACGTATCCCTTATACTGCACATACTGCCGCCGACCTCTCAGGTACGAACAGAAGAAGCGCAGCAATGGAGGAGTAAAACCTGCTCTAGAAAATTTTTGGATCAAAATGTCGTTGTCTACAGTGTCAAACGCTTTACGAAAATCAAAGTAGGCAGCATCGACCTGCATACGTGAGTCCACTGCATCAACCACGTATGACCAATTATAATTATAAATTTGTTGTAAAATAAAAGTTAAATTTTATTGAAAATTCATTAAAACAATGTCAAATTTAAACTTCACCAAACTGAACCATGCCCATAGATTTGAGATAAATAAATATATTGCATCCTATCTTATAAAATCTTTGCCTATCTCGTCCCTCAATATCATCATCAGCATTATCATCCTGAAGAAGTCATCATCATCATCATCATCGCCACCATCATCATCATCGTCATCTTTATCGTCCTAAAGACGTCATAATCATTATCATCAACACCATCATCATAATCATCATCATCCTCATCATCCTAAACCCATGTCACTCTGTGCAGCCTTTAGTCTTCCACTTCCTTCGGCTTCCCACGGCTCTGACCAGGTCAAACCTCATCATCATCATCACCTCCATCATCATGAACCTATGCCACTCTGTGTAGCCGTTAGTCTTCCGCTTCCATCGGCTTCCCACGACTCGGACCAGATCATCGGTCCACCTAATGAAAGCATCCTACATTGCAACTTCCAGTTTGTGGTCGCACTAGCTTGATTGAGATAAATACCTATTACATACTAAGGAAGACTATTCTAAATTCCAAGTTATTTCGTAATAGACGCATAAAACATTACCTGTTTAGAAAACTATAACGATATTAAAACACAGTCGCGATTCTTTCTAAAACCACTTGAGAAAATAAGATTTCTCTAATCAATAAGGTCTCCTCCAAGTTCCTGCTTCGTGAAAAAGCATTGTGTCTAAATTAGTATGATTTTTTAATCCACTTTCGCGAGATTTTCTTCAGTCAATGCGTGAGAATACGATCTCTATTTCTCTTTCGTCCGCTCACCTGTGGCAACTAAAGGATTACCTACCTACTTATGCAGAGTCTGTAAAACAATATTATCCACTAGAATGGATAGCAACATTAAACACGGGATATGCAGCAGTCAAAGTTTCCAGTTAGAACTAACTCATAAAAAGATTTCAAAACAAATATTAAATATTAAATCCTCCTGCCATCATAAAACCTTCCGCCTAGCGGTAAACGTCCACGATGATCTTATGTTACTATAAGTATCTACACTCAAGATCATCTAAACCCCTGCTGGCTAGGGAACATGCAGAGAATAGCACTAACGTTCCCTACTGTACATTAAAACCATCTGCCATCATCAGACCATCTGCTCAGCGTGATGTCCACGACGATATTATCCTACAATAAGCATTTTTACTCAACATCATCCTACAAGGAAAGCTCTACGCATTCCGTTCTGTACATTAAAACTCTTCTACCATCATCAATCCGCCCGCTCGGCGTGTTTCCCACGACGTTCTTGTCCTACACTAAGCATCTGCACTCAACATCAACCTACAAGGAAAGCGCTACGCTCAGCAGCAAACATTTTCCGTCCGTGTATATCTTCAAATACTAAAGAACTACACCTACTAAACAATGAATTAGAAGATTTCACCTTTCAATTTCCACAGACTAAATATAGCGAAGTACTTCCCTTTGAACCTGATGGTCTTAAGTAATATTAATTCATTATTCCTGTTTTTTTAAATAGCTCCGTTCCTTCTTGTGATTGGTTTTCCTCACTCGATGAACATCTTTTCTCCTTTTAGTAATCCACTATCACTGACATCTCCCAATCTGCAATTATTTGAAAAGTCTTTGACACATTATAGACTGCTAGCTCGCGATTTTATTTTTTTGTGTTTGGGTTTGTATTGGCAATATATTTTTTTATGTTAGTCTACCCCGTGCTGCCTAGCTGGGCTGTTTCAGGCTCTTTTTTACTACACAATAGGAGAAAACGCAATATACCCAATATATTGTAAAATATGAAAACGGAGGGAAAGCAAGGTGGATATCTTAAATTAGAGAAGATATGGAAGAAACAGGTAAATGAAACGATGGCGCTGGCAGAGAGTGGATGAAAAATGAATGATGCATAGAGCTTCTCTTTTGGGCGTGGACCCGTGGGTTAAATTCTGCAAATTCTGCAAATACCAAACATGCAGAAAATGAAAAAAAAAATGCAGCAGAGGGCAGCGCGTGTGGGGCTTGCGGCAACACTTCATAGCCGCCATTACTTTGAATCACACTGTACCGTGAACGCGAGGGCTTACACTAGAACTATATACTCTAAAATAAGTAAATTATATACTCTTTGACTAGAACATTTAAAAATTAATTCCCAAATGCTGTATTACAATATTTACAATACTTGATTTATTTTTGTTTTTTACATTTCATACAGCGCCATCTAGCCCCAAACTAAGCATAGCTTGTACTATGGGAACCAGATAACTGATATAATACTTAGATACTTTTTTTTGTTTGTAAATACATACATAGAATACAATATAACACCCAGACGCAGAACAAACATCTATGTTCATCACACAAATGTTTGTCCTGGGTAGGAATCGAACCCACAGCCCTCAGTTCAGAAGGCAGGGATACTACCAACTGAGCTATCGGGCCCGTCATGAACAACACCCTTTTAACTATCAATATTTTATTTTATGTAATCACCTAATATCTTTCTTTTGAGACACTTTTTGCATGACACAGTGAAGATTACCAATTGTTTATTGTGCTTAGGTAATACAATGTTTATAAAATATAAAATTTACAATGCTTTACGGTTAAAATCTGTACCGTACACCTCGTTAAGTATTACTTAGATATGAAACAGGATTTTCCCATAACAATTTGGAAATGGTTGTAATGACATTGACACTTCATTGCTTCGAAGTCATTTGTCAAATTATAGACCATCACACTGCCGGGCTAGATGTAATGGTTCCGTAGGTATATAAAATTAAACGGAATCAGGGTAACACGATATTTTTCATAATGAAACAATCCATGACAAAATGCTAAGTAGAGACGAGCAGTTGTAATCCAGAAGGATAATTTTGTTTTTTTTTCAATATCCATAATATAATCAAGTTATTATGTTTTTCTAATCACCATCTCTCTCAATCTCGCTCCCTCCCTCCCTGCCCCCCCCTCTCTCTCTTGCTCCCTCTCTCTCCCGCTCTCTCCTCTCTCTCTCTATCTCTCTCGCTCCTTCCTCTCTCTCTCTCTCTCTCTCGATCCCTCCCTCCCTCCCTCTCTCTTTCTCTCTCACACACTTTCTTTCTTTCACCTCATTTTATTCTTCTTGATACTTGATAATGGGGTTTTCTTGAATTGGAGCGATAATGCTTTGCCTATAAAGAATTAAAAAAAAATGTTTTCCACTGACTAATACATTTTTATCATTTCCTCTGTAGCTAAAGAACGCTGAAAACTTGACGTTGGTAATTAACGAGACTACGTTTTTTTAATTAAGTTAAGGTCACATACCTAGAATATTCATCCTAGTTTAGATTTAGGTGACATAATTCATACAAACGCTAAGCGGACCCCTAAAAAAAATTAGCCAGGTGTCATCGGAAACTACTGGCCCGTCATCGCCATTGACCTGTTTCCGGTGCTTCTTCACACCAACGGTGATGATGTCTTTTTAACCACCGCACCATAGGGGTCCATCTACTCTATCATTAACCGAAATTATAGAATTCGACTTGGGAACTGCCATTGTGGTTTTTGTTTTAAGGTGATTTGCCAGAGCAACGGTTTTGATTTGATAATATGTATTAAGTTATTGAGTTATTTTTGGACAAAAATAATGACTGCAATAACGGTTTGTTGTATTGTGAAATGGTTTGTTATTTTTCAGTAATTTTTGTCATTATGTACTTTGTAACCATAATTAATAAATAAATAAATAAATAAAATAACTATGTGTGGACAATTCACACATCGCCATCTAGCCCCAAACTAAGCATAGCTTGTATTATGGGAACCAGATAACTGATACAATACTTATATACTTTTTTGTTTGTAAATACATACATAAAATACAATATAACACCCAGACGCAGAACAAACATCTATGTTCATCACACAAATGTTTGCCCTGGGTAGGAATCGCACCCACAGCCCTCAGTTCAGAAGGCAGGGATACTACCAACTGAGCTATCGGGCCCGTCAAAATTGGGTCTATGATGCGATTTAGCTTTGGTAGCTGGCTATTTTCTTAATAAAACATAGGTGCTAAGCCATGAATAGTAAAATAATAAATAATAATAATAATAATAATAGGACCTTTCCCTGCACAAGTATCAAATCTACTAGGTGGTAGGACTTTTCTTTACTAGGTGGTAGGAATTTTCTGCAAAGTTCGTCTAGGTAGGTACCACCGCTTTGCCAGTTATTCTGCCGCCAAGCAGTAGTGTGCACTACTGTGTTCCGGTTTGAAGGGCATTGTAGCTAGTGATATTACTGGGCAAATGAGACTTTATGACCTGACTACACAATGTGGTAATCTGATTACTAGACTGTGTGATGTCTCAGGATGACGTGCGCAGTGCAGTGTGACACGCGAAACTTTATTATTTTAAAGTTCCGAGTGACACTGCAACTCTTATGGGCGGCCGTATTGCTTAGCATCGGGTGAACGACTAGCTCGTCATGTCATTCATTCTCATAAAAAAAAACTAATGTTTTATAAGATTTAGGCGGCCTAACCGGGACCACATGGCTAAGCCGTGTGGTCCCGGTTACGAATAGGACCACCCCATCTCTTCCCGTGGGTGCCGTAAAAGTCGGCTAAGGGAACATCCAGGGAATGGGCTGCAGCATTCTCCTTGGTCTCCACCATCATAATCTACTGCGATCACCAAGCCGCCTGCCAAGCGTGGTGATTATGGCAAACCCCCCCCCTAATGACAAGCACAAACAATAACGGCCCCCAGTCCCCGGCGGCTCTGCTATCCCGTGGCTCCGGTAGCGGTCACGGTAACGGCAGGGCAGGGGGTGCGAAGAATCACCGGAAGACGCCCGGCTACCAACCCCACCAAACACGACCCCTGGCCCTGGCAACTTATAACGTGCGCACGTTGAGGGCTGACGAAAGGATGGTCGAATTGGAGGAGGAGATGAGTAAGTTACGCTGGGATGTAATGGGATTGTCAGAAGTCCGAAGACAGGGACAGGACACGATAATCCTAAATTCCGGTAACTTATTCTTCTACCGGGAGGGAGACCAACTTTCCCAAGGTGGTGTCGGGTTCCTCGTCCGCAAGTCTCTCGTCAACAACGTGATCAAAGTCGACAGTGTGTCGACCAGGGTAGTGTACCTGATACTCAGAATAACCAAACGGTATTCGTTGAAGGTCATCCAGGTATACGCACCGACCTCGGCACACTCCGACGATGAAGTAGAAGCTATGTATGAGGATATATCCGAAGCCATGCATACTTCCGAAACATACTTCACCGTTGTGATGGGAGACTTTAATGCGAAGTTGGGCACAAGGAATGGCGATGAGCTGAGAGTGGGGCCATTTGGATACGGGCAGCGGAACCCTCGGGGACAAAGGCTGGCTGACTTCATGGAGAAGGAGGGCCTCTTTATGATGAACTCCTTCTACAAGAAGCGGCCATCCAGGAAGTGGACGTGGATAAGCCCCGACGGTTCCACGAAAAATGAGATAGATTTCATGATGACGACCAAGAAGCGAATATTCGATGATGTCTCTGTGATCAGCAAGGTGAAAACCGGTAGCGATCACCGTATTGTAAGAGGCACATTGAATATCAATGTCAAGCTTGAAAGGTCGCGTCTGGTGAGGTCTACGCTCCGTCCAAACTCTGTCCAAATCCAAAACCCCGAAGGCTTTCAGCTGGAACTCCAAAATCGCTTCCAGTGCCTTGCCGATTGCAACACAGTGGACGAGTTGAACAACGGGTTGGTGGAAACTGTCCAAGCTGTTGGAGCTGAGTTCTTCAAGACCCAACGCCGAAAGAGGACTCAGAAACTCTCAGGAAACACTCTTAAATTAATGGCAGACCGGAGCGAAATGAAACTACAGTCTTCAGTTGATATGTCAGCCTACGGTGAACTCAATAGACGTATCTGGAGTTCCATGCGACACGACTTGCGTGCTTTTAGTACTTCACGTATTGAGGCCGCAATTGAGCGGAACCAAGGCTCTTAGGTGTTCGCAAAAGATTCGTCTATTGGGCAAAGCCAAATGACAAAACTGAAGACCGAGAATGGTAGTGTCATTTCATCCAAGCCTGAGATCCTGAGAGAGATTGAGAACTTCTATGGACAGTTATACACCTCGACACGTGAGCCCGCTACTAACACAGCTAAGGACACAAGAGCCAAGTTAGTCCGACACTATACCGAAGATATCCCGGACGTCAGCCTGTACGAGATTAGGATGGCCCTCAAACAGCTTAAAAACAACAAGGCGCCAGGTGAGGATGGAATTACGACCGAACTTCTGAGAGCGGGTGGTAGACCGGTACTTATAGTCCTCCAGAAGTTATTCAATTCTGTCATCCTTGAAGGTACAACGCCGGAGGCATGGCACAAGAGCGTGGTGGTGCTCTTCTTCAAAAAAGGTGATAACACCTTATTGAAGAACTATAGGCCCATCTCGCTCTTGAGTCATGTGTATAAGCTGTTTTCGAGGGTCATTACGAATCGTCTCGCACGCAGGTTTGATGAATTCCAGCCTCTCGAACAAGCCGGTTTCCGAAGAGTATAATCGGCCGCTATGCCTAGCGTTTGTGGACTATGAGAAAGCCTTCGATTCAATCGAGACTTGGGCGGTGCTGCAGTCCTTACAGCGATGCCAAATTGACTATAGGTATAGCGAAGTATTGAAGTGTTTGTACAGTAAGGCCACTATGTCAGTCCGACTACAGGACCAGAGTACGGAACAGATCCCATTGCAGAGAGGCGTGAGACAGCGAGACGTTATTTCTCCGAAACTGTTCACAAACGCATTGGAGGATGTTTTCAAGCTCTTGGAGTGGAAAAGATGTGGCATCAACATAAATGGCGATTATATCACTAACCTTCGTTTTGCCGATGATATAGTCATAATGGCGGAGTCGCTCGATGATCTCAGTACCATGCTCAACGACCTCAGTAGAGTCTCCCGACAGGTTGGTCTTAAGATGAACATGGACAAGACGAAAATCATGTCAAATGCCCATGTTCCACCTATACCGGTAATTGTTGGGAACGATACTCTCGAAGTTGTCGACAAATACGTCTATCTAGGGCAGACTGTCCAATTGGGTAGGTCCAACTTCGACAAAGAGGTCGCCCGAAGAATCCAACTCGGCTGGGCAGCGTTCGGGAAGCTTCGACCTATCTTTTCGTCCAAAATACCACAAACCCTGAAAACAAAAGTTTTCAATCAATGTGTGTTGCCAGTGATGACTTATGGAACTGAGACGTGGTCTCTAACTGTTGGCCTCATTAATAAGCTCAAAGTCGCGCAACGAGCTATGGAGAGAGCAATGCTCGGTGTTTCCCTGCGAGATAGGATCCGAAATGAGGAGATCCGCAGGAGAACTAAAGTGACCGATGTAGCTCTTAGGATTGGCAAGTTGAAATGGCAATGGGCAGGCCACATCGCTCGTAGAACTGACAACCGATGGGGAAGAAAGGTTCTCGAGTGGCGACCACGAACTGGAAGACGCAGCATAGGCCGGCCCCCCACTAGGTGGACCGACGACCTGGTGAAAGCCGCGGGGAGCCGATGGATGCAGGAGGCGAGCAGCCGCTCTAAGTGGCACTCCCTGGGGGAGGCCTATGTTCAGCAGTGGACGTCTTCAGGCTGTTAATGATGATGATGAATGAGGCGGCCTAAAACTTCTGACACCAGGGCTGACCACTTGCCTACACGAGAAGAAGATAAGATTTAGGGTCCAATTTGTCCACATGCCAATATGTCGAAATTAATTGTATAACGGTTAAAGGTGTACCTAACACAATGAACAAATGTTAATGTATTTTATTTATTACTATAAATAGGTACCAGTAGTACCTTGGTAGTTGCCACGCCCTGGCTTCGTAGGAATGATTGATTTTTCATTTTTGAGGGTAGGTATATCAAAGTAGTAGAATCCAAAAAGTTTTCAGAGTTTTTATCTGTAAGTTTTAAGGTTCATGCAACAATTGTTATACAGAAGCAGTTTCAGTAAACTGTCGATAAACGATTAGTCAAAGATAAAGAAAGACTTCTCACACCATTAAAACCCTCTAGTGCTAGACGACAGTATTTAAATTGGCCATATATAAAGGCCATTCTTAGTGAAACGGAAGGTAAATAAATTATGTCCTCAGCCGTATTATAACATTCATGAGTTATAACGTGCGGAATGTCTTCACGATTTGGTGTCGGCGCTATCTCGGGCAGCACGACACTTACCGAAGGACCGTTACAGACGGAGCGTTTGCTCGGTGCTTTTTGTCTAATTATTTTACATTTTACACACACATTCACACCACTAGTGCAAAAGTATTAATGACTTGATCTCACAGTCTAGTAATCTGACTGTGCTGACGTGTCAAGATGACGTGCGCAGTAAGTTGGTGACACTGCGACTGTTATGGGCAGCCGTCACGTTGCCTAACATCAGGTGAATGACGTTCGTAACGTCGTTCACGTACATTAACATAAAAAAAATAACATCATCAGAATTGCGTCTGCGTGCGTCTACTGCTGAATATACCCTCGGTCCCCAACCAGGTTCTAGGGTTCTGGGGCTGATGATCGCAGTAGATCACAATACAGACGGCGGAGATGCTCATTCCCTGGATATTCCTTTAGCCGGGTCTTACGGCACCCACAGGAAGAGATGTGGTGGTCTTATTCTTACACCGGGACCAAACGATGGATTTTGCATTTATCATTAAAATTAGCACGTTACCATGGAGTTATATTTTTGGAGGTACGTATTTTTCTTTGCTCTCGATCATGTAAGTTATAAAAACTATTAGAAACAAGGAGTTCACTGTGAAGGTTCTACCTCTAAATTCAGATTTGGATAATAAAACTGAGCGGTTTTTAAACTCAGCTCTGTGGCCATCCTTAAAAGATTCCTATGCTCGCGTTGACAGCGTCGTTCAAATATCGAATTCAAATTACGATGAGAACGCCTAGGGATGCGGAACACTTCAACATAAGGGCAAGTGTATACTTGGTAAAATCTCACGATTGTTTTCTCTCTTTTATTTTCACTTATAACCATTGCATCTGGAGCATCTTCTATGATTATTTTTCATATTAAAATTTCAATAAATAAGTAGACAGGTCATGTTTGTATCGTAAAATTAAATAACAGTTTGATGAAAGCTTCGTCCACGCCCGCGTTGTGTCCTTTGAAAGCATATTTTTCTTTCATTACTTATCCTCATAATTATTGATCCGACTTATCAGCTTGTCAAATGTCGAATCTCCATTAGCTGGACAAAATTTTATGGAAAGGTGTATATTAGTGCTTTAAAAAACTGCATATTTTTATGCTCGTTTCTTTCACTTTGATCTATTCATAAACGGAGCTTGAACTTTTCCATAAAAAATACAGCTGTAAAAAGTGACTGAAGTTGTTCTAATAACCCATATGGAGCATAATACAAAGTTTGTTTGATATTATACTTATCAATTACATACTTACGTAAAATTATATTCATTTTCATTTTGTTCTTTGTGGGAGGCCTATGTTCAACAGTGGACGTCTTCAGACTGATGTTGATAATAATGGTGATAATTTTTTTTTCATGAGAATGAATGACGTGGCGATCTAGTCATTCACCTGATGTTAAGCGACACGGCCGCCCATAACAGTTGCAGTGTCACTCGGAACTTTAAAATAAAGTTCTGCGTGACACTGCACTGCGCGCGTCATTCTGAGACAGCACAGTCTAGTAATTAGATTACTACACTGTGTAATCAGGTCATAAAGTCTCATTTGCCCAGTAATTTATTATCATTTTTCAATTAAGGCTTAACTATTATTTTATTTATTTATTTTTGTACTCCTGCCTTAACCTTGTCGTGATAATCCCTTGCCACTCCTTCACGAATGTCTTATTAACTGAATATCGTTATAATATTGAAAAATTGCATATAATACACACTATTCTATAATATATTGCATTGCATTGACATAATTGTATACTCTATGTATGGGCCGGGGTAATTGGGCGCACGTTTCACGGTTTCCGTGTTTTATAGGTTATGGGCCCTGGTTACCGAGTGGTTTATGGTGTGCTTTGTTTAATATTTAGAATGGACCTATAGTGCTTTATCAAGGTAACGCACATTTTTAACAGATATAATTATATCTGTTATGAAATTCCTAGGGAACTCAATAATATTGAAGCGAAGGAATGGAACACCTTATCAGCGTCATTGTTTCCTGACAAATATAATCTGGGAGTTTGTAATGCTAGAGTGAACTTGTATGTTCTAGGCAAGCATGCTCCATCGTCGGCCGCGTCATCACATACCATCAGGTGAGACCGTGGTTAAATGTTACCCTATCGATGATAAAAAAAAATTAAGACCAATGATAAGTTTAGTGAGACAGAAAAAGCACATAGAGTCTATATTCGTGTGTGCCTCAAAACGTTTAAATTAGGTTTTAGTATGTAGCACTCATACTAATAGCCAACCAATTGAAAAAGTTAGCAACGTTCTTTGATGGGTGACCGCTACAAAAAGTGGTGTTTTACAATTGAACGTATTCTTCGGAGGGCACGTTAAGCATCACTCCCGGCTGTTGTCTTAATACAACAGAACAGTTAAGTAAGTAGTTAAGTGAAGGAAAAGCCTATGGGCGCCCTAAAAATTCTGACATCAGCGCTGACCACTTGCCGACCCGAGAAATCGAAGTACTACATGAAACAAATCCAGACGTTACATTACCAAATTAAACTTGCTCTAATATTGATCATTTAATAAAAGAGATATTAACCGATTGACCGAAGACTCCAGTGTTTATCTTAATGTCAATTGAAGGTAGCAACACTTAGTAAAGATAGCATGGAGCTTCAGGCAGTGCACGGACACACAAATCTATCTGATAGCGTATCTGGAGACCGTTGCTTAACGTACTTGTGGCTAGGAGATACAGTTTTTTGCTATTTATATTCTGTGACACAGGGATATAGAGATTGGCGAGTATTTGATTAGAGGTAAAAAGCAGGTATTTGCCGATGTAGCTCTTAGGATTAGCAAGTTGAAATGGCAATGGGCGGGTCACATCGCTCGTAGAACTGACAACCGATGGGGAAGAAAGGTTCTCGAGTGGCGACCACGAACTGGAAGACGCAGCGTAGGCCGGCCCCCCACAAGGTGGACCGACGACCTGGTGAAAGCCGCGGGGAGCCGATGGATGCGGGAGGCGAGCAGCCGCTCTAAGTGGCGTTCTCTGGGGGAGGCCTATGTTCAACAGTGGACGTCTTCAGGCTGATGATGATGATGATGAAAAAGCAGGTATATTGAGTAAGGTTTGCCAAGTTTGACAGTTTGTTTGATGTGAGATTGTACGAAACGGGAATATTAGGAAGCAAACATGAAGTATATCTGTGATGGCTGACTTTAAAGCGTGCGTTGTGTCTGTCTAATATAACTTAGTCAGCTACGCTCATATCCACACATATTTATTATTGTTTATTTTATTATTATTTGTTCTGGCAGTGTTTTATCTATAATTATATAATTATTTGGCCTATTCTATAAAGATAATAAAACAGGAGGAACGCAATGTCACATCATTCATTGGATTGTTTTTACGTATGACGTATGTATGATAAATTGTTATTAGTGGTGGTGCAATTATTGCACCTAATTTAAGCTAGCTGATAAGTCTAATAACTGTTATCCCCTTACTTATTTACGTCAATAGATAGGCGGAATATAAAAGTTCAAAAGTGTAGGTCATAATTTTGAATAAAAAATGTTCGTCATTTTAGCTAGATATTCTGTACAACAGTGTGTCACATTAACACACAGGTGGTTGATTATCCGACGAGTTAGGACCAACAACTTTCAAAAACTACTATCTCGTCCTCCTTAGCTTTTATTCCCTTGACATAAAGTCGATTTTTTCCTAAAACTATTATCGAAAATGCGTTTAAAGTTGGTTTTGAAGTCTGGATTCATATTTTTCATACTTTGTAAATGGGATAGAGCCAAGCGCTATCAAACGTTACTGTTTTAAATGAGGATCGTTAATTTTAATTACTGGGATAGTTTTTGCACTTAAACTCATTATTTCTTTAATTATTTTAGCTTTTCATTTAGATATAGACTACAAAATGTTGGAGGCGAGTGCATTAAGTGATAAGTGATATTTTTAGATTAACCCCAGATAATATAATACCTGAATAATCCAAGTAACGCAGTCAGTTTCTAAGCGTTTTTTTTAGTTTGACTCCACACGATTAACGTAATTAGCCGTTGTCAAGTGCACATAAGCATTACATAGATAAGATTATATCTGTAGCACCAATAATAATAAAACAAGAACTTAGGCGACCAGGATACGATTTAAAAAAATATATTAATTTATTGGAATTGTGACCAAACGGCCCTAGTTTTTTATGGATGACCGATCAGAACTGTGACCGATTGGTACTAGCTCATCTAAGCCACTTTATTTACATAAAGTGTATTTTGAACATTACTTACAATTCTTTTTAATCAACACCAGCTGCGACCTGTGATTAGGTATACCCGTGGATAAAAAGTATCCTGTGTTAAGTCAGCATAAAATATACGCTATCGATATTCGAAATTCCATCGAAATTGGTTCAGTAGTTACAGATATTAATGGTAACAAACATTTAAACACTTTTATGGATTAAATAAGTTTTAGATTAGTAAGATACTTAATATTAAGTAGGTAGGTAGAAGGCTAGGATTGCAAAATATATGTACCTACCTATAGTAACTTTTGTACTACCTACAATCTTCGCATTTACCTATCAAAACATACATAGTCATAAAACCTGGCATATTGATAACCAAATACTCCTATTAAATGTTTTAATACGTGACATTAGGTTATAAATTCGATACAAAGTGTCTCCCAGGGAATATAAAAGAATATAAGGTGTCTCCTAGGATATAATATAAAGTACCGTACACACCACGGAGGTTTTATCACAAGATCCGTATATATCGCGGACATTACGGATAGTCTCCAGTCGGGATTGAGGACATTTATTAGTAGAGGGACCACGCTGTGGGTACATGTGAGGACATTTTGAGATAGGTACGATTTTTTGTACCTACCTAGTCACTGTCATATCTTGGATATTGTCGGGGCTGTTCCTGCTTGTCCCCTTGTGCTGTCTCCTCGAGGGAACAGACAAAAATAAAATTGCCTATCTGTCCCCGAAATTAAATTGCTAACGAAGTGAGCGAAAGTCTCTGATTCAACTTGCCAGAATTTGCTTTCGTCTGTCTGGATGTATATTGTACATATGTACTTGCATACAGGTCGCATTTTTCAATGAATCTCGTTGAAACTTGGTATAAGTACAAGTTTAACAAGGTCAGCAATTTTTTTTATCGTTGAAAATTTTTGATTGTTGTGGATCCAAAAAAAACTGTTCTGATAATATTTAGCAGAAAAATTGGCTACTCAATATTAAATAAGTATTTCAAATACGAGCAGAGTCAGTCAAGAGGTTGTCGAGATATAAGGGCGTGAGGGCTGAGTTCAGAACGTACAACTCAAGTTAGTTGTCCCCACATCACGGCCGGAGCGTGGTTGCAAAACCGTGTTGGCCGAGGTCTACCGTTCGCTGAACAAATAGTTATTAGGAAATTAGACCAGTATCATTGTCACTCTAGTACTAAGTACAACGGCTGCGGGATAATAAAGCGCAGGCCTCTCGGGAGAGCTCATCAATTGCAGAGGGGACCTGAGTGTATTGCTGTGTATTCAATTTGTCGCTTGGCCTTCGTATAAAAATGGGTTTGTGATTAAATAACTTGGGCTTAGGTACCTTGGGCTTGTCTAAAGATTATAGAACATTTTTTCTAAAAATCTATAAATAATTTTATGATTTTTTTATTAGTAAGTAGGAAGAAACCATTAAGCCTACATAAATATTTAGGACACGTGTAGTCCGGGACAACATTCATTTGAATTAAGTGTCTAAAATATCATTTATTTAATATTAATTTTGAAGGCATCTCGGCTTTTAATACAACGGTCTTGATGGCATTATCTTAGCTACCGTGGCAACTTAGGCAGTGCGCTCAAATTCTTACGGTGTGTACAGTTATAGTTACCTATACCCCAGAAAATATTATAATACCTACAGTACAGATGCCTCATACCATACAACGGAATAACTCGGGCTATTTTACAAATAATTTTATTTCTGCATAACGCAAGATAATTAAGCGACATTTATTGCGTGTTGGCGAAGTATTGGGCCAAATCAATACACTAGACTAGACACTAACTAGTAACGCTCACGACACGATCTCTACATTATTTTCACATTGAGGGTATTTTTCGTTTGTACCTGATGAGACCCCATGGCTATACTATGAATATTAATCAAGCACAAATATTATGTTACAGTTAACTAAGCAACGATAGGAAGCCAAACCATAGTTAAAACGACTAAAAACTAACTAAATCACGTGTAAGTAGACCCAAAATCACACCAATAAATCAATATAACTCCTAAAGTATTATTTTAAAAGAGCACCAGACCAACTCCTCAACGCAAAGTTTTCACTGCAACTTATATTTCTACCAACAATAAAGCACACAAAAAAACTACAATGAAGCTTCGTGCACTATGAATGAATGGAACATCCCATTCACCGGGAATCGAACCTGATACCATCCATACTAGGAGCTCGGACACGGCCGCAGGAAATGAATGATAAAAATAACTCTTGAAAATACTTAGTGAAGTTTAAATGTAATGAGAGGGAGTATTTGTTTTTGTGTAGGTGCTAGGTGGACTGACGATCTGGTGAAAGCCGCGGGGAGCCGATGAATGCAGAAGGCGAGCATCCGTTCAAAGTGGTGCTCTTTAGGGGAGGCCTATGTTTAGCAGCGGACGTCTTCAGATGATGATCACGATTTGCTTTAGAACACAACAGAAAAGAAGTTTTTTTTACTTGTTGGGCCCGGAGGTTTCATTCGATGATAAAGAGTACCTATACGTGTTGTGTAGCGATGGCAATTAATGCTATTTTGCGTAAATTTTATAAACATGCTAATTCACGAGTCTTAGCATGCTAACTGCTATAGCTATGCTATTTGCTAAAATGAAATGAAATGGAAATGAAAAATGAAATTAAAATTGGAATGAAAAAATGAAATGAAAATTATATGAAAAATGAAATGAAACATGAAATGAAACTTTAATTTTAAAATTAAATTCAACATGCACTGAATTAATTAAAATGAAATTTCATATTTCACAGAATTTCGCAACCACATTTCATTTGCGTAATGCTCATTGAGTTTTCACATGCTAAAAATTAATGCGAATGCTAATTAATCCATCACTAGTGTTGTGCGTATTTATAAGCTTAATAAATCAGTTAAGTATATTCAGAGGTTTATGGTTAAGGTGAGATATTAACTAACGTCACAGTCTTAAAAAAATTACACGCGATACTTTATTATTTTAAAGTTCCGATTGAAACGTCAACTGGTATGGGCGGCCATGTCGCAGATCAGGTGAACTGCTATCACGTCATTAATTATCATAAAAAACTATCCACTGGACGAAGATAGGCTGATGATGACCATTGCGGGTCAAAAAGCTTTACCTACAACCCTTCCATAGGCGTCTTCTTCAATATAAAGGTTTAAGCTATCATACATTTTGTCTACATAAACTGAGATATCTAAAACGTCTAGAATGTATTTTAGGTTCACATCTGTACGGTACGGGTTACAAGAGCTAAGAAACTAAAATAACGCGGCATTATATTTTTGAAAACTGAATATTATTCTTCCTTAAAGAGCGCCACTTTGTGCGGCTGCCTGCCTTTTTCATCACAACTCGTGTTGTAGATAAATTAACTAAAATAACGTAGGTCAAAGAAAAGTGTTAAAAGAGTCCTCGCAACGCACCGGCAATATCTTCGGTGTTGCAGATGTCCATAAGCGGCGGTGAACACTTACAATCAGGTGGGCCGACTACTAGTTTGCTTCTCATTCCACAAAAAATATTTGGAATTGTACATTATCCTTCCCCAAAGTCTATGATCATAATATTAATCTTCGGCTATCGTCGACCAATGAGCATAACTATGTACCTACCGTATTTAGTAAGTTACCGTGAGTTTGACAAACGTACAAGAAACCGAGGGATTGACTGATAGGTTCATTATGATTTGATGCTTTATAAAATAGGGCACTGAGGGCTTAGTCCGAGTTTGTTCTCGAAAAGTTTCGATACTCACGACCGGGGGCTTGGTCACCGGATGATGTGTCATTTATTATAAATATTCTGAGATTTAAATATCACTCGCTAGGGGCGCTGATCTTCTGAGAGCGGGTGGTAGACCGGTACTTATAGTCCTCCAGAAGTTATTCAATTCTGTCATCCTTGAAGGTACAACGCCGGAGGCGTGGCACAAGAGCGTGGTGGTGCTCTTCTTCAAAAAAGGTGATAACACCTTATTGAAGAACTATAGGCCCATCTCGCTCTTGAGTCATGTGTATAAGCTGTTCTCGAGGGTCATTACGAATCGTCTCGCACGCAGGTTTGATGAATTCTAGCCTCCCGAACAAGCCGGTTTCCGAAAAGGCTTTAGCACCATAGACCACATCCATACGCTACGCCAGATTATACAGAAGACCGAAGAGTATAATCGGCCGCTATGCCTAGCGTTTGTGGACTATGAGAAAGTCTTCGATTCAATCGAGACTTGGGCGGTGCTGCAGTCCTTACAGCGATGCCAAATTGACTATAGGTATATCGAAGTGTTGAAATGTTTGTACAGTAAGGCCACTATGTCAGTCCGACTACAGGACCAGAGTACGGAACAGATCCCATTGCAGAGAGGCGTGAGACAGGGAGACGTTATTTCTCCAAAACTGTTCACAAACGCATTGGAGGATGTTTTCAAGCTCTTGGAGTGGAAAAGATTTGGCATCAACATAAATGGCGAGTATATCACTAACCTTCGTTTTGCCGATGATATAGTCATAATGGCGGAGTCGCTCGATGATCTCAGCACCATGCTCAACGATCTCAGTAGAGTCTCCCGACACGTTGGTCTTAAGATGAACATGGACAAG
Organism: Ennomos erosarius; assembly: GCA_963580505.1. Classification (NCBI taxonomy): domain Eukaryota; kingdom Metazoa; phylum Arthropoda; class Insecta; order Lepidoptera; family Geometridae; genus Ennomos; species Ennomos erosarius. The sequence goes on from OY756988.1 coordinate 1,186,957, forward strand.
ACGAAAATCATGTCAAATGCTCATGTTCCACCTATACCGATAATTGTTGGGAACGACACTCTCGAAGTTGTCGACAAATACGTCTATCTAGGGCAGACTGTCCAATTGGGTAGGTACAACTTCGACAAAGAGGTCGCCCGAAGAATCCAACTCGGCTGGGCAGCGTTTGGGAAACTTCGACCTATCTTTTCGTCCAAAATACCACAAAGCCTGAAAACAAAAGTTTTCAATCAATGTGTGTTGCCAGTGATGACTTATGGAACTGAGACGTGGTCTCTAACTGTTGGCCTCATTACTAAGCTCAGAGTCGCGCAACGAGCTATGGAGAGAGCAATGCTCGGTGTTTCCCTGCGAGATAGGATCCGTAATGAGGAGATCCGCAGGAGAACTAAAGTGACCGATGTAGCTCTTAGGATTAGCAAGTTGAAATGGCAATGGGCAGGCCACATCGCTCGTAGAACTGACAACCGATGGGGAAGAAAGGTTCTCGAGTGGCGACCACGAACTGGAAGACGCAGCGTAGGCCAGCCCCCCACTAGGTGGACCGACGACCTGGTGAAAGCCGTGGGGAACCGATGGATGCAGGAGGCGAGCAGCCGCTCTGGGTGGCGCTCCCGGGGGGAGGCCTATGTTCAGCAGTGGACGTTTTCAGGCTGTTAATGATGATGATGATGATGAGGGGCGTTTATTGTGAAACCAGTCCAAAATCAGAATATTTATAGAATATACTCTTTGCAAAATACTGATACAAATGACGCATCCGGTGAGCAGTCGGCCGTGAATATCGAGACTTTTCAAGAGCAAAGATGTGCAAAACTCGGACTAAGGCCTCCGGTAATATTTCTTAGTGTAGTTTTGTTTTTTTTTTAAAGGGCTAAAGCTGTTGGTCTCTACCGACCTTTACAGCGTCACCGGGCGAAAGGGCAGGCGCTTAACGCACCCAGCTGACAAAAGTGGGGGGCATCTAGCTCAAGGGCATCCCTGGGGTGTGAGCCTCGGCTTGGGCTGTTGCCGGGATAAGGGATCGAGAAGGCTACATGCGCTGCAGGAGTGAACCCTATGGAAAGTCGCGACCATTCTAGCTAACCTACGGGGGGAAGTCGACCTCGCCGGTGGGTAGTGTGGTTTCGTACCTCCACGTCGTATATTAGCGATGCTCCGCGTCCAGCCCACGCGCTCGCTGGGAAAAGGGCAAAGATGAGCCGAGCGAACTCGCACGCCCCGAGATATCGCGATACCGGGTTTTAGGAGTAATACGGTGAAAGTACATTCTAGAACATGGCTAGTTAAAGTGACAAGGAAGCGAAAAGGCGTCAAATTGACTTAAATATAGCTGTAGTACTCATTAGCTTGGAGAACTTGAAGATCTTGGGCTGAGCCCAACAACTGGCTCACAGACTTCGCTGGCTTGGCCACGTCGAACGAATGGGTGAGGATCGGGCGGTGAAACGAGCGTATGTGGGACGGCCAAGTGGCCGACGTCCAGTTGGCCGTCCTAGGTATCGCTGGAGTGATGAAGCGGACAAGGACCTGCGCGAACTCCAGGCCGAAAACTGGCAGGAGCTAGCTCAGGATAGATCGAAGTGGTGGCTCTTATTATCGGAGGCCAAGACTCATTTTGGGTCACTGCGCCATCCTAGTTAGTTAGTTTGTAGTAATCATTATGATGAACATAGAAATATAAACGTGTCCGCTTCGTTACAACCTAATTTAAATACCTGATACGTCAATAGGACTAAAGATTTTTTGATCCGATTTGTTTGTTAAAAATGATAAAACATTCTAATGGTCAAAGGATATATTCTAATGGGTGTTATATTCTATTCTATGTACGTATTTACAAACAAAAAAGTATAGAAGTATTGTATCAGTTATCTGGTACCCAAAGTACAAGCTATGCTTAGTTTGGGGCTAGATGGCGCTGTGTGAAATATCCACACATATTTATTATTTATTAATCAACTTTTTAAATCATCGGCGAATTGAGCAAAACTGTGCAGAACTCGGACTGGGCTCTCAGTATAAAATATGCTTATTTAGAAGCAACGAAAATCTATTAGCAAATAACGAAACTACACAGTCAATCATGGCGTCAAACACGTCTACCTTTCACATCAAATCGCATCAGAATCGCGTGATGATCACATTTTCCGCACATCACTCAGTTGTCACTCGCTGAAATCGGTCTATTGTGCAAATATAAAGGGTAACCTTTGACACTGGGTTCTTTAGCATTGATCTACTAAACCACAGATTATATTACAGCGGTCATTACATTGTCGGACTTAGGTGGTGGGATAACGATCACTTCTAAATGCACGAGCTAACATTACGTGTGGATTATCACAAAATAAAAGTGCAATCAGTTGTGTCAAGTTGAGAAGGTGGCAGTTCCGTGATATACGAAGAAGAAACATCGCTCTTTCCCTCTTTGATCCTTTGATTATAGGGAGAGAGCATGATAACCAACGCGGCCAATGACCAACTAAGAAATAAATAATAAATACTTACGAAAACTGCCGTGTGGTCGGTTGTCCTGCCCGGCTAACACGCGCACCGCGACAAAATTTCCTCGACACGTTATCTCGTGAGTGACCGTGACAAGGCTATGGTAGCGCCTAAGTGCGTCTCACTCTAGCAGCAATGACAAATTTTCTCGCGGTGCGCATGTAAGGCCATCTGGTGTTGAATAATACCACACATCTCTTCCTATGGGTTTCGTAAGGGCCCAAGAGATCCGATGCTACTGTATACTACTTTCCCCCAACGCATGGAAGGTGGATGGGAGTAGGAGGGAAGGGAAGGTGGGAATAAAAGGAAGGGATATGTTATTAAAATCCCGTTAAGATAACTTCTATAGAAGAAGCAATCTATAAATTTTACTATGGTATGGTTTAAAAGACTGTGGCTACTTAGCCCATTGACTTTGGAAACATGCCTGTCTGTCACCTAGTCAGGACAAAGCCTTTTAAGTGATAATAACATTATTTCAAGTTCATTGACATTTGACATAGAATTAATTAATCAACACTGGCAATGTGGCAACATTAAGAAGGTCAATTTGATCTAAATTATTTTATCTTGAAGTAAAGATGAAGTGTAATTTTTAGACTTAAAAGTACTTCGCATGCGTCTTCTCTAGGGAGTATTGCGTTACAACATTGCATTATCATTGTTTCATATTATAAATTGTATTGAATTTGATCGCAATATATAATTAAACTCATTTCCACCAACACTTGAGCTCAACATAGGCTGGCTACACGAAGGCTGAACAATGTAATTTGACTCTGCAGTACATAAAATTTAAAACCTTTAAAAATCTAGCTGTGTTATTTGTAGCTACATAAGTTTAGTGTTACTTGTCTGGATTTTATGCCAAAAGAACGCCTTAATTGATTTGGATAAAAATTTGCATAACATTTCTTATTTATTTATATTTCAAATTTTTTAATTTTTTAATTTGAGCTTTATCCCACAGAGAGAGAGAGAGAGAGAGTACAGATCACGATTTACCACGTTAGTTAAGCGGGGATTACAACCTCATCGCCTCTCCTCCCCGCCCACCCTCCCTTGTAATGGCTCCCCTTAATGTCAAGAGAAAGCCTTGGCTCCTGAAATACAATGTTCTCTATAATTTGGGAGCCATTTTATGCCATTAAATAATCATTTGATTGATTGATTGAATGGCGGAGGCGTATGTTCTGCAATAGGCGCAAAAAAGATTGCTAAAACATTGATTAATAAGGTGATGCGTGATTAGGCTTAAATTAGACTTTGTCCTAACCTTAGTCACTGCTATCCAGTGTCCAGACGTCGTCTCCCACGATCCCAGGCCATAGTTCACATGGGCAAATGAAATCAGATGCATCAATCATAGAACAATCACAGTGTGTGGACGTGTGCGGCTTGTATTGTTGTATATCGCGTCTTGAGGCTGATGTGTATGGTGAAGGGTCGTTGCTATGTGATGGCTAAATTTTAAATTTGAAAACAAAAATGCAAAAGACGCAACCTCTGAGGTCTATTTTTGACTACTGCCAATTTTATTCCAATATAGCAGAGTAGCTATAGAACAGCTTAAATAGAGCTATACACAAGGTGTAAATCGATATCTGGATCAACGGAACGGTTTGGTGATAGTACCGATCAATTTAAAATTCATCATCATCAAAATTCATTAAAATTTGTAATAAAGAGGTCCGCAGGAGAACTAAAGAGATCGATATTGCTCTTAGAATTAGCAAGTTGAAATGGCAATGGGAAGGTCATATCGCTCGTAGGAGTGACACCCGATGCGGAAGAAAGGTTCTCGAGTGGCAAAACGGAAGACACAGCGTAGGCCGGCCCCCCCTAGGTGGACCAACGATCTGGTTAGAACCACGAAGAGCTGAAGGATGCAAGAAGCGAGCTGCTACTCAATCTGGCGCTCATTGGGGAAGGCTTATGTTCTGCAGTCTTTAGGCTGCGAATGATGATGATGACGATGATGGAGTCATTGACATCGTTAAAGTCGATTTACTTATCCATTTACACCCTGTAGGTTCTCTGTAGGTGTAGATATAATAGATAAATGGACATCAACCAGAATGCACATTAAAGATAGACAAAACAAAATTATAGTATTCTTCTAAACTTTACTTTCGTTTTAGCAGACGGATTTCACACTTTAACAAAAAATAATGACTTGCAAAAAATGTAATGTGTCAGATTTCCGTTTCAATATGTCTTTGCCTTTGTTTGGAAGTGCCAAACGCTGCAGCGATCAATAGGATCTAAAATTAAAGTTCAATATCTAATTATTCTGGCAGACGGATCGTCACCGATGGTTATTAAAAAAAACTGTGATAATTAGGAACTATACAATAAGCTCTTCATGAAAAGTAGGCTAGCATTATTATAACTGTAACTATATTATATTATTCTATCACAGAAATTGGGTAAAATCTAATTATGATTTAAGTTATTTTACAATAATTTTTCATCATCATCATCATTATCACCATCATCATCGTCATCATCATCAAAATCTTGAACATCCGCTGCTGAACAATTGAACATAGGCCTCCCCCTGGGAGCGCCACTGTGAGCGGCTGTTTGCCTCCTGCATCCACCGGCTCCACGCAGTTTTCTCCAGATCCTCGTCTACCTAGTGGGAGGCCGGCAGTAGGCGTTGCGATTGTAAATCTGGGGAATAAAATATATTATTGCAATATTTTTAATGAATGGGACAATGCCGTTTACCAAGACCTTATTATCAATATCTACATTTGTTACAAAAGTGCATATTCCATTCATTTCAACGCCAAGGATAAGGCATAGACCATCAAGCCACAGATCAAGGTTGTACGCTAATTGTGAAACCATAACACTGGTTTCCATGATGGCATCGCCACCGCAATACATCTGTCAGCTTGATGAGTGGTGTCAATCAAAAGGTAGGAGCACCATGGTTCAGAACTTTGCAATAATTTTAACTGAAAGTTTGTAAGTGTATTTAAAATATGAGATGCTCTACAAATTATTGACTGTGATGTTTCATTTGTGTACTTAGTATTAGATGGTGCTGTTTTTAGAACACAGAATAATAATTTTGAAAGGAGAGCTGCGGGAACCAGCCAGTAATTTAAAAACGTGCACAACAAATTATACGATGTTGAGAAAAAGGTGGTGATTTTATTTATCGCAACTCTGGTAGCAAAGCAAGAAAGGTACGATATTTGAATTTCACCTACATCATCATCATCACATTACACTACATTTTCCTGTGAAATGTTGTTTTCAATTAAGAGCTTATCTATCTATCTATTACATAGCTTGACATGTATTTGTCATTGAAGTTCTGCTGTAATCTCTCATTATGGTCACCGTAGGCAACGACATCGAGCTAATGTCTTAGCATTAAGATTAAGGACAAATCTAGTTGCTTTACCGGAGATCATGTTTTTTATGTCACTATTATGATTTCAATGAGTAACAGTAGCGTACGAAAACAACAATAAATGGATGTGGTTTTGTTATCGTAAATGGTTTTTTGTCACTTACCCTAGGTTGACATCCTATACGTACCTCAATGCTTACTTCTCTGCAGTTTCTGATGAAACTTGCAATTATCTGCGCTGTAAAATATTATAATTAATTAATTATACAATAATAATCACAAAAATTATATGCTGTAAAGATACGGTTTAAAATTTGTACTCGCTTTCACTACAACGGTGAAGCAAAACAACACAATCACATCAACACAAATCGAGAACATGACTGTGTCTACAATGTGTTAGCAATTATTCCGCTTAGTCGATTATGGCCATATCCACCAAGCACGTGCCTGGTGTCGTGAATCTAGCAATACGGTTCCCAACCCATTGAAAACGTTTCGATTTGAAATCTACACTCTCCGACTCTCTCATCCTGAATGTACATGAAAGAGACCAAAAGAAGACAGACATCGAAAAAAATTTAGATAGAAATTATCGATTGTTTTGGAAACGGGGTGCAAGCCCGTGTCCCAGCAGTGAGAACGTATTGGGTTGATGACGATGGCAATGCACGATAATATCGCTAATTTTTTTTATAACACGGGCAGCAAGCAAGCTGACGGCTCGCCTATTTTTTTGTCAGGTTTAATATGCAGAAACGTTATTGAAGTACCACATCTAGTTTTATTAAATCCCTAAGTAATCATTACGCTTACAATCGGTCACCTTGACTTTTCCCTATCGGTGTGAAATAATTCGACATAATACCACATCCATCAGTCATTACGACCTGTCATTATTGCTCGACGTGTACTTAGTTTTAATTTAGTTTTGTTTTGCGCTTGTGTAGAGTTTATTACGTCTTTGTATTTTTTTATGTAGGGATTAGTTTATTTTAGGGTTATTTTTTATAAATCCACGTTTATTTTTTTGCTTAGGGTAATTTTTCTTTCTTTTAGTAAGTTATTTATAATCTTAACTATAATTTTACAGTTAGTTTCTTCTGAGTATCTTTTTAACGAAAAATAAGATTAAATTGAATAATTTCTAATAACATGCATTTTTTCTCTCCTAACACATACAGTCATACAACCAATTTTTAAACAGTGTTTTCTAAATGTACCGTAACCTACTCATTTTTTAAATTAATAATAATGTTAGTTAAGAAACCTCACCACACAGCAAAGTAAATAAATCAACCATTATAAAAATTCTCAAAGATAACCAATAAATTATAATCGAGCAACATATCTCACTATCAATCGATTACATCTAAACACAATGCTATTTGAAAACAAAATGGCAATTTGGCATGTAAATCACTATTTAATTTCATTTTTTAATTAATATTTTGAACGTTTTAGATTATCTCTAAGGTTAAAATGGTCACGATCGACTGAGGAAGTGCATAAGCTCATCCTAATATTCTTATAATGTGTAATGAGTAGGAAATTTTTGTTCTAATAAATGCAATAATAATTATGTATGTTTGGGATGGGCATGCACAGGCTTACAAAATGTTGAATATAACTACTACGAACTTAAGCTAGCGCAAGTGAACTAAAGTGACCCATAGCTCTTAGAATTAGAAGTCGAAATGGCAATGGGTAGGCCACATCGCTTGTAGAACTGACAATCAAGGGAAGAAAAGTTTTGAGTGGCGACCACGAACCGGAAGACGTGGCAAAAGCTGGCCCCCACTAGCTGGGCTAAACACTTGGTTAGAACCGCAGCGAGCCAATGGACGCAAGAGGCAAGCAGCCGCTCAAAGTGGCGCTCTGAAGGGGATCATCATCATCATCAACAGCCTGAAGACGTCCACTGCTGAACATAAGTCTCCCCCACAGAGCACCCTTTTGAGCGGCTGCTCGGCTCCTGCGTCCATCAGCTCCTCACGGTTTTCAACAGATCGTCGATCAGTCTACCTAGCAGTCGTACAATCTGAGTAAGCTATTCATACAGTAAATACAAGTTAAATAAGTGTAATGAGCCATCGCACACACGTTTTGATATAAGAATATTAATCATGCGTTTGATTGGCATCACTAAGCATTCTAGCTTGTACATTTTTTAATAAACTAGCTTATGCCTCTGCCTTTGTCCATGTGAAATATGACTAGATTTGCTTAATTTACCCTGACGATAATAGCAAGATATATTTTGATGATTCGTGGATCTTATGTCAAAGTGCCAGAGGAAAAGTTACATTATTTTTCTTAAAACAAACATTGATATTATGAGCAAAAATAGAACATCCTCTTTTGAATTCGGTTAAAATACCTAATCTTTTATACTTCGATCGGTACAAAACTGAAGTATTTTACAATTTTCTATTCCGGTTTATAGATCCCGGAGTTTTTGACCCTTTTTTGTACCTACTATAGGTACTTGCATAAAAATTTTAATTGTTTGATATTAAATCAGAAAACATGCACAAACACTGAAATGTTATGCTATAGCACAGATATTTAATACTAAAATGTCTGTGTGCTATTATAGTGATGAGACGTCAATTCGAACCAATTTGATTCCCCTGCCTTTATTTCACTAGGTCGCTGATTCCCCTGTCTAAAAAAATGATTGGTTTATTTTATTAGATTCCTTTATTATTGTCAGAGCTAGCAGTATAAAAACTATGTTTAGCGCACAGACACAACTCTGTTACAGTTTAATATAAGTAAGGATATTATTAAAAGCTCTCCGCTTGACCTGATAGTGACCTATCATTTGTTAAGAGTCGTTGGTGATTCATGCATTCGAGTTTGATAATATTGTTGTATCCTTGATTATGTAATGATGTTTTCTAGATGGTGATATGTTGGTCTGCACCATACTAAAGTTAAATGAATCTCGCTGAGATCATCACTATGATGGGTGACCGTTACCAACTTATTTACAGCGCTACCATACTTCGAAGGACATGTTAAGCGGTCCAGTCTTGCCTAGTGTCAGTATTTAAGCCAAATCAGACTTAGATGCTTAAGGTGGCTTAAAAACTATGACACCAGGTCTGACCACTTGCTCACACGAAAAGTATAGGTAGGTACACCAAATCATCATCATAATCATTAGCCTGAAGACGTCCACTGCTGACATATGCCTCCCCCAGAGAGCGCCACCTTGGGCGGTTGTTCGCTTCCAGCATTCATCGACTCCCCACGGGTTTCAACTGTCGGTCCAACTAGTGAGGTGCCGGCCTGCGATGCGTTAAACATCATCAAATAACAATTTAAAAGTTAAGTTACTATATGAATCTATCCATGATTTAGAATTCTTTCAAGGACCTGCAGGCTTACCACAAACTAATAAAAAACCATCACGTTTCACGACATTCACGTTTCAAGGTCACAATAATATTGTTCGAATTCATACCATGAGCCTATAAAGTATTCCTGCATGAGAACAACACGTTTACATTTTTATATAGCGTTATCACTGTCGCACGTCAGTGTCAACATGATGTGTGTATGACATGACAGTTGTATTTGAGTGAAGGATTTAACGTGACATCATCAAAACTGCTCTTCGTCAACAACATTACAGTATTCTTACTTTTATGTCATTTTTCAAAGTATGATTGAAGTAATACTGCTATAAAAGGTTGTGGTAGGCCCCCTGAATTATTAAAGTCGAGACAATTTAATTCGAAGCTCATACTGACAATAAAATTGTTATTCATCTTCGTAATTTAAATTATGACATTAGTAAATTGTAGGAAGTTAGTGATCGATCAACCAATGGAACCTTGTGCTGGAAATGTTTAAGCAACTGCTATTTAGTAGCACACTATAAGTACCTATTTAGGTACTGACTAAATGCTACTTTATATTATAAGTGCAAAAGCTGCTAAAGGTAAATGTGTGTTTTATTACCATTCAGTGTTGAATGGGCTGCATGTTTTTTCTTTCTTTAGTTAATGAAATGACTTGAAAAGCTCGCCGTTTACCTGGTGTTAAGCTACCCAGCCGCCCATAACAGTTGCAGTGTCACTTGGAATTCAAAAAAAATAAATTTCGCGTGACACTGCACTACGCAGTGCGCACATCATCCTGAGACATCAGCATAGTCTAGTAATAAAATTACAATGTATATAGCCAGATAAATAACAAGCCAAGTATATTTTCGTGGCGCTACGTGCTAATAAACTGTTATCCATAAACGTAAAAAAACTGGCCAAATGAGACTTTATGAACTCACAGTCCAGTATACTTACTTGAATACCTACAGTGTTTTTCAAACCGGAACACAGCGCAGTGCTTGCGCCCTACTGTTTGGTGGTAGAAAAATGGCAAAGCGATGGTAGGTATCTAGACGATGTTTGCATAAAAGTCCTACCATCTAAGCGAATTTCAATGATACTACAGGATTTACCCAGATAATAATTTTATAATGAAAAATTATAAACATGGGAAAAACCGTATTTTTACTGAAAATTTCATAGCGTGTGAAAGTAGTCATCCATTTTACAGAACACTGCGATGCTTTTTTGTTTGCTATTTTGTTATTGCTTAAATCAAAGCCAAATTTCTTCAATTAACGCGACAAACCCTGATACTTTCTTCCAATTTATGGCGATTGCTATTCTAAACAATCTATGGTTTAACAGCACCCATAAAAATCACAGTCGCGCACTTTCTAGGAACAAGCACCTCTGCAAACAAATAAAATAGCATATAACGTAAAAATAAAGCATATAACGAATATAACGGTTATGGCTGTTTGGAATAAGTCACATAAAAATGCTTTCACAACTTTATTAGAACAATTAGAGGGATATAAAACCGCAGTGACAAATCGATTTTATGCATGTGACGTTGAAAAATAAAATCAGTTAAGATTGTTCGAAGACAAATGACACTAGGGTTCCTGATGTTGTTTTGTGCAAAATGTTAAATAGTCAGATTTTTTATTATTTTATTTGTTTTTGTGTTGTTTTATGTGTAATTTGTTGAATCAGGTACAAGTTGCTCATAAATGTAAAAAATGAAACGATTTAGTGTTAACAAATAAAACTGGTTAACCCAATAGGCATTTCGTTATTAGGGTTCCGTACCCAAAGGATAAAATGGACCCTATTACCAAGGCTCCGCTGTCTGTCCCTTCTGTAACCAGGCTGTATCTCATGATCCTTGATAGTTAGACAGTTGCAATTTTCACAGATGGTGTATTTTTTTTCCGCTATAACAACATATACTAAAAAATAGAACAAAATAAATATTCAGGGGGGGCTTTATTGATACTGTAATTTTTTGCTCGTTTTTATAGATCATGGTACGGAACCCTTCATGCGCGAGTATGACTCGCACTTGATTTTTAGAACACCGTTACGGAACTCCAAAACGAAACAATTATATCCCTTTACAATAACAGCCGATGACATGGTCCGGAACTAGTACGTATCTGTAATAGTTGTTATTAAACACATATTTTTATGAGACAATAAGCAATTTTCATTGATTTTGCGTGCACAAGATTTCACACCTGTCAATTTCGGTTTTGAATAACTGTAAAACGTTTTATTGCGTCAATCCGAGGTCTACGGCACGCGTTGCCTTCAACAAATACCTAGAATAAGCCAAAGTTAATCGGTTTCAACCACAAAATTCGTCATAAACTTTTAACCAATCGAATGCTGACGTTTTGCATAACAATTGGTTAAACCATTAATAGCTGTTATGGAAGTCCGTTTATACCATTCCCTTGATTAGGTACTAGAGTTAACAACCAGTCTCTAAATTATAATAGAGACACTGGTTGTTAACTCTAGTACCTAATCAAAGGAATGGTAAAAACTAGCTAAAATGCAAGTATAGCATAATAAAACTAGCTAAAAATCTAAAATGCAGGTATAGCATTATACCTGCACTTTAGATTTTTAGCTAGCTTTTGGGAACAATAAACTAAGTATTTCATCTGGCATCTAGCGTTAAATACTTATTGCTAAATTTCAATCGTTTTAAGACCTATTTTAGGCGTTTTATGAAATACATCGTCGCTTTTTTTTAACCACTCAATCACACAAACCTACACCTACCTTAAATCGGACTAGATCAACAGCCCATATACGTATCCGCTACTTGGATGAGTCATCCTCATCATCATGGATAGGCCCTAAAGTCAGGCCTACAGTTTAGGTCTTAAGGCGCTGAATGCTCCCAAATCGACTATTTTGAACGTGATTATCTCAAAACGTATACCATTTACAGGATTGAAACAAAATGCACCCTAATAATGGTTATATCTTCTTTCCATCTGCCGAAACCGAAACACGTTTACGAAAAGTTTCCTCGATAGAAAAAAATCGTGAAGTGACCTCTAAAAAATCATTAAAACGTCCTAAAATGTTACATTATAATAAGACACTCCATTGAAATAAATCATAGTGATAAGTTATGTTTCAATGCATCCGTCTATAAGCTTATTTTTTTTACAACAATAAGCATTTCTTTTATAACTAATTATTTGTACCGAAAAATGCAAAAGTCGAATTGCAACGCAACGTATTCGCCATATTTTTGCTATTCATAAAGCGACCCTATAACGTACAAAATAAGTTTCAAGTTTGTCTGCTGTAATAAACGTGCTCGCATCGGGTCCTGTCAGCGTCTTAATACTAACCTACTATGAGAAGGATTGAATAACCATCATTACAGCATGTTTTTATTGTTTGATAAGCTTGCATTTGACCACTATTCTACCTGATGTGAAGTCATGATGCGGTCTAGGATGCTTTCCTAGAAGATAACTATTTACTCTCGATTAGAAGACCCCCAGGTTTTAGGTTTCGGGAACTACGGAGCAAAGCATTCCACTCTTTACTGTTCGCAACATAAACGTTCGTGTGTCACCATGTTTTGGTAGTATCATACCATCATACTTAGGTATAAAATAAATTATTAAGTCAAAAGCTCTTGATAATCGTATATTTAAGTAGTAATATACAAGTATTAATATTTATGTTGAGGTTTTACACTTTGACCTCAGGGTATCAACTTTTGCAAATTTACGGCACATCAAATGTGAAATACGATTTTTTAATCTACAGTCTAATACAAGATGATAACGTTAAAATGCTAAGTTGATTGCGATGCTATTCGTTTGTTCACGGAATTATATTAATAAAAAATAATAAAGCCGGATTATTATGTCGTAATGCGTTGTAAATAATAGCGTTTAACGACTTTTGAATATCAAATAGCTTTTTCGTGATTATTAACGCTAAAGTTAAAAAAATCACGTCGTCACACCATTAATTTTTTTGCGTCCACTGCCTCCCTAATTTTGGGCGGGGGGGTAGTTGCCGCCATAATCACCATCGCTGGGCAGGCGTCATGGTGATCACATATCTCTAAAATGTAAGGATTTATTTAATTTTTCAAATACTGACCAAGGACAATGAGTATGAATGGGAGACACCGTGTTTTATGTAGACAATAAAAATGCATATATTTTCTTCTCAGTGTTTATTTATATATTTTTTTATTATAAAGGCTAATGTTCTATGTGTTGCCACACACAAAAAAATTTGAAATGATTTTGATAGGTGTGTGGATTTTTACGACCTGGGTCCTTATTCCGTATCGATCCCTTACTTTAAAACCACGAGAATTCCTTGCCTTACATAAGAAATCTACAAAACTCTATTCTCTATGAAATGAAAGGAAAACCGCGCGAAATAAATTTGAAATTGGCGCGATTTGAACTGCCAAAAATCATAATTATGTTTTACCGAGGCGCGTTCCGAAACATCAACACATCAAAAGATATGACCACTTATGTCACTATATTTTATTCAAAATAAAGGTAACTTTAATTTAAAGCGAAGTTATATCTAACGCTGTGACACGATTTGAACAAGACACGATAACAACGTGGTTTCAAATCGTGTGGAACCTGTGTTTCCATAGAGAATAACTGCCCTGGAGTACAAGTAGCATACTTATTATCTCAGAGAGTGGGATTCCTAAAGGATAGATAATGCCACAAATCACGCGATTGAAACTTAAATTATTATTAGCTCGGCACCGAGCTAGTAATTATAATAGTATACTGTAAAAAATTAAAGTATTTTATTTTGTTAATACATCATTATAATATGACAACGAATTTTTTGTACTATTTACCAACTTTGAAAATGAAGTGCATCATAAAAAATATTACCAGGTATCAGCTATTTAAGCTAACATACCACAAAAAAACTAAATCACATAATTTTAATATAAATTAAAATAAATATTTCGAGAACAAGCTTTAAAAATTCATGAATCTAGAAGTGACTAGACATGACACTTTAAAAGTCAATTTATTTTCAACTCAATCGGTTCTATATCATTCATTTTTATGTTTATTGTAGAAGTTTAGAAGTTTTTTTAGATAATCAACATTGATTGACTAAAATAACAATAAAGTGTTGTAGTGACAAGAGGCATTTCGTTAGTGTGTTTCCATAGCGGGAGATGTGAGAGAGATAAAAATCGGACGTTATTTTAGAATTTCACTTGTCACAGTAGAAATTCGGGGCATTGTAAAGTTATGTAGTATTATTTTTAGTTTTTTATGGCTCGTATTTATGGCACATTCCCACGGATACTTAATTATCTACCTTAATATGAAATGTCACGCTCAGCGCGCCAAATTCAAATTTTCTTGCTTGTTTTGCTAATTATAGCTTAATTACTTAACGCAATTACATGAAAACTAGTTTTGCGCAAATAAATAGATTTCATCAACAAATTATGATTAAAAGACAATAGACTGAAAAGCCAAGACAAAATTAGTTTTTTGCGATTTTTTGCTAAACCAATGATATTTAGGTGATACTTTTAATCATAATTTGTTGATACATTCTATTTATTTGCGGCAAACTAGTTTTCATGTAATTGCGTTGAGTAATTAAGCTGTAATTAGCAAAAAATGCAAGAAAATTTGAATTTGGCGCTCTGAGCGTGACGTACCACCTTAAAACGAAAATACAATTGTGTTTTATATTTCAGTTTTAAATAAACAAATTATATCTATTTATTTGAACACAGTTCTTAGAGTCGCCGTGACCACAGATTACCTGTATAAGTATTCACTTATTATAAAAAGGCACAATTGTAAATTCGTGATGTGTACTACTTAGGGGCCGTTCATTAAATACGTTCGCATACAAGGGGGGGGGAGGGGTCTGGCTGAGTGTGACAAGATGTGACAAGGGGGGACGGGGGGTATACGGCAACGTGACGTTCGCCGTTTATTATTTTTTGACATGAGCGCTAGCTCTGTGGCGCGACTCTAGCGGCGTTGCGATCCGTCACAACGGGTTTCTTTGTTTTTCCAATACTTGAGAGAGTAACGTTTCCACGTACCCTGCGCTCTCGATTCAGTAACAAATGAAAATTTGTCTACTATCATTTAGAATTTATCATACTCAGCAGGGGTCTTAGTTTTTGTGACGAAATATTTCTAGGGGGGGTCACAAAAAGTGTGACACAGCGTGACAATGGGGGGGGGAGGGGGTCAAAAAAAGCTGATTTCAGTGTGACGTATTTTATGAACGGCCCCTTACAAATAAACAAGTAATTTCTTATTAAAGGTTGATTATTGTAATTTACACAAGTAACATCGGGTTGACACATTTCTTATCATAATAGGTTTCAAAAACTTGACTATTATTATGAGATGTACCTAGTTAGCAATGCCAACTGCTAGCACCACTTTTAAACCGGTACTTATTTGACGTTCAACTTTGACTAACTTTTGATCGTCCGATTTTAAATAGTGCTGCAATGGAAACAAGCACTAGGGTCGGGTAAAGCGCACATTAAATAGTTCGAATAGTAGAGTTTAGATAGTGTGCATTAGTGTAAGTCAATGGACAAAATCGGTCAGACGCCCACGTCATAAAACGTGGTGGTCACAAATCGAGCGGGAAGCGCGTAATATCTTCTTATGGGTTTTACAACACAATAATCGAGAGTAACAAAGAAAATAAATCATTTTACACTAATCTGAGAAATATAAAATGTGATATGTTATAAAAAGGTGATGAAATTGGCACATTCTTGCATTAGGTAAGCGTCGTGATTGCTAAAGTCATTATTTTTGATAGATTTGCAATTATTGTTCTATATGACTGACTGACAGACAAAGTAGATTAGACGAAAACGCTGGACCCAGCCGTTCGATATTAATTTGAAGGGTGTCTTTCTTTTATGGCGTAGGGATGACTGTACTAAGATGTTTTTGTATACATCAGCGTAATCAACAATACGTGATTATCTCAAAACGTATACTATTTACAGGATTGAAAAAAATGCACGCTAATACGAGAGGCGATCCTTTCCTTTTTTTCATAAAATAAAAGTAAATCAATAGTATCATAAACAATTTCTAATCTGTAGTTTATTTCTCATTTATAGTTATAACACTGCAGTAAATGAAATCTAGTAAAGTAGTACAACTGATATTCCTTACTTCCTAAACAAGTTATGTGGTGAACCCTGGAGTGAAAATTTATAAGCCATTTCTAAAGCTTCTGAATTCGCTTAACGACTTGTTGCATTATGACAATGATCGGGGGCAATGGCTTAATGTTCTCCTTCAAAGCTTGTACTCTAAAAATAATGCGTTGTGTGGCTTTTGTTTCAAATCGCTACCCGCTCGCACTTCAACCACGAAACATAATAGATCGATGTTGAAATATAAATGCTGTATAAACCATAGTTTCGAGATGCGTTGACATGCTCTAAAAGCCTATTCAAGAGTTATATCTGATGACCTTTCAACTTTTACAGAGATGGGACTTGAATAAGTGTGAGACTTAATTCAAACTGAACTATTATTCTTGGACTCATTTTTGTTGTATCATTCGATACAGTTCTTAAGCACGTCAAAGTGGAAATGGAGAGACCACATCTCTTGCAGAACTGACAATAGGCCAATATTAGGTATAACTACAGATGGGGAGGATCGAGTGACACAAATCGGAAGATGGAACGTAGACTGTGAAACAAAAGTATTAAGTTTAGATTAGTATCTAGTAGCTGCTAGTAGAAATTGCTAAGAGGATCTTTTCTGCTTGAAAAGTCTGGCGTATTAGGATATCCTTGAGGGCTTGGCCTTTAATAAAACTATAACTTTAAAGGCCAAAATTATTGAGCTAATATTAGGATAGCAATAAAATTTTAAGCGCATCGGGTATTTAAAGTAAATATACTAGTTAGTGGTATATTAATATTTTAATGGCATAATTCTTCGTCTATTGGTGCCATATTGATAAAGTATTTCAATTGGCTACAAATCGACCGATTCGATCTTCAAAATGGCCCGGATGTTCTCCGATCAATAAAAAAACCTACAATAATATTAACACGTTTTTACCTTGTACTTCACAAAGGTGATTTTTGAGATCAACAAAAAACTAATCAGGCGTCAATTGATAATTCAGTACTCTTGGCGTTTTATTATTTTAGGCTGAGAGCCAGTGGTTAACTTTGGCATAATAGGTTAGTCAGATAAAAATTAAATAATGTCGCACTTAATTACATATCTATAAGGACATTATTTTATTTTCGTTTGTGGAAGCTTTTATTCCAGATAAAGAAGTCATTTAAAACCTCAATAGAGTTATATGTATTAAGAAGATAATAAGGGACGAAATGAACTTGTTGTTATTTATTTATGTAGGTATGCTAGGAACTATAGAGTAAATTGCACTTTATGTAAATAAATACATTTACATGGATTTGGCGGGGCATTTGGTTGAATCGGCACGTGACCAATATGCTGGCATCTACTTCGGTCAAAGGATCAGCCTCGCTATACAGCGGGGCAACGCTGCCAGCATTATGGGTACGTTGCCCGATTCCATAGATTGCTTGAACTATCTATAGACCTTTTACAGTCTATAGATAGTTCAAGTATTCTTTAGAAAGTTATTTTTATTTTTAAGTAAATATATAATAGTAGTAGTTAGTAGGTAGTTTTATTTTTTGTGTTATATAGGTTTATTTTTGTTTTGATATTAAATATAAATAAATACTTTTATTCCTTTTGTATTGTCAATAAATACATAAATTAGTACAATACAAATCTTAAGGTTTAATTGCCCCCACGATTTTATAAACTTTTTTGGTGTCTACCCTTTATTTTCCTGAATAACATATACGATAATTATCTAACATTGTAGGGAAAGGACATACTTACCTAGATAATGGCTGACATTGGCTCTTATACTATAATAGTGTTTGATACAGCTTTATAGCTTTTTAGCTTTAGTCAAACGATTTTAATCGCCAGGTAAAAAAATAGTAACCTTAATTTGAGACCGTATCATTTTTTGTCACTTTTTTTTTACGGTTGGTTTATTTTCGTACTAATTAAAGCTATTTTTTGTCGCACGATTAAAACTCATCACTCGTGTAACAAACTCGAGTTTATTTTGAGAAAATCATTGTAAGCACATATGTTTGTAATTTCAAGGTTAATTTTATACGAGCTTACATTTTTTTTAATTGTAAATATGAATTTCAAGGAATTGTTATTCGTAGTAGTGCGCTTATTTGTTGCTCACCATTTTGTTCAAATAAATGGCATACAACATGTTTAAACATGTTTGATACGAAATACGGAGTAAATTTTCTTTTTTGTATGAAGTTTAAAAAAATATTATCTTGACTCTTTATATCGATCAGAGATTGTTTGCTTAAGTTGATACTACACTAAAGCCTATATAAAGTCCCTTGTAGCGATAAGACCACCGTATCAATAAAAAGGCGATATTTGTCGGGCTATTCGTCGAGTCGCGATGATAAAATAGTAACATGGACCACCCATTTGCGTTGGGCGCTCCACCCGCGGTCTTTACTGGACTTGCCAGCGTAAGAATATTGTGGATAATCCAGCAGCTTATTAAAACATATCCATATATAAACAATAAATTGTAATTAATTGAATCAGGCGTGACCTCGTGAAAGTTAATATTATGTAGTTTATTTTTAGCGGAATTACACTACATATTCTTATTTGAATTTGTAATAAATTGTGTGGAAAATAGGAGTTATTTTTATCTATAGGTACTTTAAAAAAGGCTTTAAAAAAGGTTAGTAGAACCAGTGGCAATTAAAATCAAAAAGCTTTAGTTAAAAAATTACGTTCAGAAAACACGAGTGATTGAATACCCAGAGCAGGACACTTTTTCAGTTTTTTAGAAAAGTTTAAATAACTTCAAACAAAAAATTTGCAGACGCAAACAACTAAAAATGTTCATGAACTAAAAACCTAACATCTTAATGTAATTCATTTAGGTGAATTAAATTTCATTTCAACCTCAAAATTCTTAGAATCCCACAAGAGTGCTGTTAAAATCCAACAAGGCTTTTTTTACTTAATTTTTTTTTATTGAAAGTTGACAAAACCGAAAATATGCGTTATATACTACTTATTAAAAATAACATTATCTACTTAAATCGTGCGGTGGACATTATTCCCTTCTAGATGTAAACCTAATATGCGTTTATATAGCTAACAAAATGACGCTATCTCTAGGTGCTAGAGTGCTAAACACGACCAATAAAATTAATTTCTAACACAAACAAATATAAATACCTAAGTAATGAAAGTTGCTGAGTTGCTTTCATTCGGTTATGTCCATACTTATCCGTCACCGCTCCCATGTGTATCACTGTAATTGGACTAAACGATTTCTTTCTATCATTGTTTTCCGCAGCTGTCCATTGTTCCGTGTCGCTTGTTTATTTGTCCATGGCTACGGCTCGTGTGCTAATAAGCAGTAATGGGATTCAATATTTCTTTCCGATAGTAAGAATGGTATGGGGTAGAAAGGATTTCTTATACAGGGTGCAATTGAATTCATTAGCATAAACTGAGTAACTACATGGATAGTAGTGATGGATTAATTAGCATTCATATTCATTTTTAGCATGTGTAAACTCAATTAGCATTTCGCAAATGAAATGTAGTCGGGAAATTCTGTGATATATAAAATTTCATTTCAATTAATTTAGTTGATTTTGAATTTAATTTTTAATATAAAGTTTCATTTCTTGTTCCATTTGAATTTTCATTTAATTTTTCATACAATTTTTCATTTCATTTTTCATTTTAATTTTTATTTCATTTCATTTTAGCAAATAGCATAGCAATATCAATTAGCATGCTAAGACTCGTGAATTAGCATGTTTATGAACTTTACGCAAAATAGCATTAATTGCCATCGCTAATGGATAGTAAATGCATTTTTTTAATCTACAGTAATTAACAGTGAAACCCATTTAATTTTTTTTACCAGAGCTATGAGTCTGCACTGTGTGAGTATCACTTTCCATAGCCAATAGTGCAACAGAAAATATTTATTATTGAAAATTGCTAAGATTGCTGGCGCCTATCGTAACTGGCACAAATGATTTTGATACTTTAAAAAGAGTTTGTTACATCGCCGCTGAACATGGCCTAAAACACTACATACATGCTTATTTTGGGGCTAGATGGCGCTGTGTGAAATGTCCACACATATTTATTTATTTTATATTTATTTATTACAAGTAGGGTTGCCATAATCAACACGCTAGGCAGACGGCTTGGTAATCGCAGAAGATTTTAATATACCGAGGAGAATGCCTTTTCCTTGAATATTCCCTTAGCGACGGCTATCTTTTATTTAAATTAAAAACAGTACTTAATTTTTTAAATTTAATTTTACACTTTAGCAGTTGACTACGTAAGTTATTTCAATTTTTGGAGTTATCATCAACACCAAATCGATGCGTTAGATTTCAGATTCATGGGCCTGAGAATAGGACGCAGGAGCAGCTTGGTCATATGACCAAGCTGCCTTCCAAGGTGATTGTAATTTTTAACACGCCAAGTACGTTCGTTCCTTTCTTTCAGTATCTAAATCCATTGACGTAGTGATCGAAATATACCTTTGAACGTATCACAATGGGTATTAGATTAAATGGAGCTTCGTTTGTCATGTTCCGAATAAATTATTCATATTCAGGCTTTGGCATAGAAGGTGTGACAG
Organism: Ennomos erosarius; assembly: GCA_963580505.1. Taxonomy (NCBI): domain Eukaryota; kingdom Metazoa; phylum Arthropoda; class Insecta; order Lepidoptera; family Geometridae; genus Ennomos; species Ennomos erosarius. Next base: position 1,207,966 of record OY756988.1, read on the forward strand.
ATCACTGTTCATGTCACACTGTTGGAGTGTTTGGCTACTGTTTTAATGCTATGATAATAATAATAAAAAAACCAGTTATTTTGTAGCAATGAGACTCATATTTGGCACATAATCAAAAATAATTATAACAGATTATAATTTTTTAAACTTTTTTTTTTAATTTTGCATTAAAACATATTCAATAAATAATTAATCGATTTATAATATATCATATATATATGATGGACAGAAATATCTTTGAAATAAAAGTGGAATTTTTTTGACTAAATTACTTGCTTTTTACCTTTCTGTTACGATCCTCTATGTAGGGTTACTCTTGAATCCAATCCCAATCTCACTCAAATTCTAAACCGAGTCAATCACCAATCCAATTTTAAATAATTTGGTTAAAAACTCGGATGGTGTAGAAATGACTCGATTACATTTAGTGCCTTTAAATTTCGTGGACAATGATTCCAAATTGTGTGCTAGTATCGGATTTAAAAGTACCAAATGCCACAATTTCGTTCCAAATCCCAAATTACGATTGAAATCGAGTGTCAAGAGTAACCCTGCAGAACCACGGTAACGCAATTCCATTACAGCGGTCGGGTGATTACGTAACTTTGACAGCAATGCAACAGGAGAAATTTCATTCCGAATATGAAAATTTTCATAGTAACTATGCACATATACTGCGTATTGAAACTGTCAAATCCATACATTTTTGTGTTTTTATTGGTTGCAATCAAGTTACATAATTGCCTAGCAGTTCTCAGTTCAGCTGTTTTCTTTGTTTATCTTAGTTGTGCCTTGTGGTGGCCCTTATAGTACTTGGTCCAGACCTTGAGCGTTTTTAAATACTTCTGAGATAAGGCCAAAGCCCAAACCTTGCTGTATCCGTGTAAAAATGTTTATATACTCACCATCAGCCAGAAGAGAATATGAGGCAAATAGCCATTTTGAGTGGCTGCTTGCCTCTTGCATCCAACGACTCCCCGTGGTGACCTGCGGGGTGAACACGTAACTTTGACAACAATGCAACAGGAGAAATTTCATTCCAAATTTGAAAATGTTCATAGTTACTATGCATATAAACTGCGTATTGAAACTGTCAAATCCATACATTTCACTGTTTCTAACGGTTGCAATCAAGTTGCCTAGTTGCCTAACATGATTGCCTAGCAGGTCATCGATCCAACTAGATAAGGGGCTGGCCTACGCTTTGTCTTCTGGTACATGGTCACCACTCGAGAACAGACAGACTAATTATTAACAGCATATTTATTTCTTTTCGATGATTGTTTCTCAAATTATTTGAAAAATATCTTTTTGTTTCTTAACGTTTAATCATTTCGTAATTTAAAAAAAACTGTAAATAACCACGACACTGTAATCAGTATTTAATTGATGACATTATGAAGTTCTCATTCCGGTGTACCAAATCTGAACCCCTACTCATAAATTTCCATGGTGTCATAATTCCGCCCAATACAATGTAATTCACACGGAATTACCAGTAAAAATCAAAAACCATCATAATTTATCGACAACTAGGTCGGAATAACCTTCCGCGATCGTCGCTTGGTGGTAGAGATGCCTTATATGTTTATGCCGGAGATGGTTACTGCTCCGGCCAAACCCAGCCTTACAATTTTGTAGTTCAAAGAAACTATTACTCAGTTTCATACATTTTCTATTTAGAATTTCATCATCATCATTCATAGAATTTACCTAGATAAAATTATTTTTGTTATGCATGCACAATTGCACATCACTATTATTTTACAATAATTTAGTAAACTTGTCTTCGGTTCTCTTTATCCCGGTGCTATATAGGCATAATCGTGTAAAAGTATGAAAAAATAAGCCTACACACACATACATTACGGACATATTTTATTAAATTTCTATTACTTCTTGAAGAAAAAAAAAAAAACTAGCTGTTATACACATAACTTTTGTATTGATATAACACTATTTTATAAATTACTATGTTGTTAATAAAAAAAAAATACTGGACTTTAACCGTTATAATTCCGGCCAGTCCACCGTAAAAGATGCCGAATACCACATCTCTTTTCATCAACTTTCGGTATTATAAATTACAGATGACCAATATAATGCGAGTTTAAAACACTGGCTACTCCACACCAAAGTGGTGTATTCTTTATAATGTCTACAATCAAAGTTTGGAGCGTCGAAACGGGCTTAATAGCAGAATTTACGAGGTGATCCCGAAGCAATTTTGCGAAATTTATACGTTGTTGAATCCGCAACATGATTTTTAATGCACTTAAATTGTATAGGTCAATGGCCAAGAGTGAAACTTTTGATAGTCTTGTGGAGTAGACTATAATAAATGAATTAATAATTGTTTACGGTTCAAAGTTCAATGGTGACACTTTTTGATTTTTGAATAATGTTGTATATGTTATGTGTTATATATGTTAATGGCCATAAACTTTGGCGCCTTGAATCATGTTTTATTTTCGTTTTGTACTACATAAAGTTAACCAACTGATGGAATGATAGTGTGACGTGTGTGATGATCTGGTGTACTTTTCTAAAAAATTCGTCTAGGTACGGGTAGAACTACCGCTCTGGCAGTTAGTCTGCTGCCAAGCAATAGTGTGAAAGCACTACTGTGTTCCGGTTTGAAAGTCATTGTAGGTACTGAAATAACTAGGCAAATGAGACTTACGAACTGATCTCACAGTCTAGAAATCTTTTTTAGACTGTGTGACGGTTTAGGATAGCGTACGTACGTCATCCAGAGACATCACATAGTCACGCGAAACTTAAATTTTGTTCCGAGTGATCTGTTATGGGCGGCCGTGACGCTTAACACTATACAAACGACTAGCTCGTCACCTCATTATATATATGCTATAATGTCACGTTTGAAAATAGCCTTAGCGCAGCTGGGTGGTCGAACTTCGACCTTGACCGAGTGCATATAAATGAGTTTAACGACTTGTGTTTAGAAATGAATTTATGGTATCTTGTTAACTCTCGTAGCGATCGCACGTGCAATTTTACGTGGATTTATTTTATACCATAGAGGTTTGGAAACATCCGTTTTCAAGTAAGACTCTCACAGCTTGTAGGGTATCATAGTCCCAGTGCCCCCATTTCAGGATAAAATACGAATTCAAGGTCACCTTGTATATTGACTAGTTACATTTATGGAATTTTAATATAAAAAAAAATCCATGGATTGGTGTACTCGATTGATACTAGTAGTGAAATTGAAAGTCATAGATAGATAGATAGATAGAAAATGCTTTATTGCACAAGAGTAAATCAAGTATATCTTATATATTTTATATTAAACATATTGCAAATTGAAATAAAATACTTATATAATAGACAAGGACCTACTCATTATTTAATAAATATTTTAAGTGCTAATTTTTTCTGACTGTTTTGTATGGATATGAAGTGTTGATATAATTTTGATTTGAAGATACACACGTGGCATACGTGGTTAAAACGTGGTTTTAGAATGTTAAAACTTAGTACCGACGCAAAGCCAAGTAACCGTACCTACTTATTACTAACACAAAAAATGGTAGTATGGCTTTGTGTTAAAATAAGATATTAGGTCGGTGTGAAAGAGTGATGCGTCAAAAATAAGACCATCGTCGAATTGTGCAAACATGAAAATAATTTTGAGAACGTTATTAATTTATTTTAGGCCAAGGGGGCTGAATTTTCGTATCAAAATGCAGATCTTTAAAATATCTAAAAATAAATGCATCAGACTCTCATGCATTTTATTATGTGCTAGTTGGCTTTAACGTTAAATTAATTTTATGCTAAAGCGGCCGTTTTGCTTGTAAATGCCGCCAGTCTGAGCAAAACGGCCAATTTTGCCCATTATGGAGTCTAAATACTGCTATTAAAATTGGAGAACATCGATTGAGATCGAAATATTAATACTTTATTGTGTTTTGTTACTTTTTTGTGTTGCAATAAGTAAACTTTTATTGATACACTTTAACATAAAGTATGCAGGTGTTTTAGCATTTAATAGAAAGTTTGATAAAAAATACTGAATCATGGTATTTTTTTATTATTATTTTGGGACACCACAATAAAAAAAAATTGCAAATGAAATCATTCATGAAGCAGCCGTAAAAACAAACTAGATCTCAATTAGTAAACACGGACATGTGTTAACGTTAATTGAATTGATTCAATTTGAGGCCAATTAGTGTAATGTTCTTTGCAATTTGTAAACAAAATTTTTTATTACAATGTTTATTGCAATGCTGAATTACTCGAGTAACTTGCACCTGTTTGATGGATTATTAATGAACTAGAGCAATTGCGGTGCCTTTGAAGATTAGGTTAATTAATTTATGGAATTTATATTAGGTGTAATACATAATAATTTTGAACACAGAACAGGCTGAAATTAGAGTATATTCTGTTCCGGTTCCCGTTTGAGATGTTTTTTTCTGTTAATATAGAGTTTGACAACTATCCCTTTGTCGGAGTCGGCAAGTGTCAGGTAGTTTGTTTTTGACGTTCTATGCTTATCATGTACCCACAGAGCATTGAAACAAATGAAGCTTCGCACTTAGAGGCGAAGCGTTTTTTTTGCTCTGTGCTTGTACATATTGTGTCCATTTTTGTAGTGCAAAGGCACATCCCAAGGAATAAAACTCAGGAACTCTGCTAAATTAGTGCATATATTATAATTACATAGTAACTTTTTGTTAAAAAAAAATATAAATAGGCCAACTGATAGATAAATCATAACATTAATAGAAGGAATAGTAAAAGATCAAACGCAGGCTTATTCTATATAAAAAAAAAATAAAGGCAAGAGAGGATGGCCAACAATCGATTATAAAAACTAAATTAAAAAAACTATCCATTCGATTACATTGAGCGATTATAAGATATGCAACCAGCGTACGGAGTCCATCACCCAAAATATGTACAAATAAGCATCATCATCATCATCCACAGCCTGTAGACATCAACTGCTGAACATAGGCCTCCCCCAGAGAGCGCCACTTTGAGCGGCTGCTCGCCTCTTGCATCCATTATCACCACGGCCTACGCTGTGCCTTCCGGTTCATGGTCGCCACTCGGGAACCTTTCTGTCCAAAAGCATAATGGATTTAATTTTATATGGTGTTCCAAATAAGTATAATTTATGCTCAAAACGCCCTGCGTGTTAAATAATTTCATCGTAATTATTTGTGTCAGCAAAAAAGGTAAACTCTCTCCATATTATCATAATCGAATGCCATCTTCATTACTCCATTGCGTAAGTATCGATCATTAATTTAAACAGGTATTTCGATTCGATCCGTATCGGTTAGAGTTGCAGTTTGAATCCGGCCATTTTCCGGTATCTATTTTATTCGGAAATTCTTATTAGAACACGCTAAAAGATGTTTGTTAATACGTTAATTTTCCATCAGAAATTACTCCCCTCAGATCAAAAGAAGGTGTAATGGTTTTTTTAAATGATATAGTTTGGGTATCTGTACGCGATTCGCTGATTGGCTTTACTGAACCACAGATTTTATAACTTCAAGCGTTACATACAACTGCACCCTGTCTTTATAAAATTTATTACTGTACAATGATAAAACAATTATAATAATACTTCGCACGGGTTAATTAGTTTTAAGTCTTAACTCTGTTTACGGGTAAGAGAGAAGGGAAAGGTAAAAAAATAGGGGAAAAGGATGAATGGATTGATTGATCCTATTGCCGTCCCATCTATTCATCCTTTCCCCCTATTTTTTTACCTTTCTCTTCTATCTTCTCTTTGACAGGGGGAGTACCTATAATTTATTTTGATGTTTTTTTGTTTTTTTCTTTTGTTTTTTTTTTTGTTGTTTTTTATTGAAATCGAAATTGATGTACAGATATAATTATAATATACTAACAAAAATCTACACAAAATTACGCCCTTATTGCTTGGGCAACCCGCTCTTGGAAAACAAAAAGTATACTAAATGTTGTTCTGCATAATCAGCTATACCCAGCCAAATCCGTTCAATAAGTATTGTTTATTATTTATTTATTTAAGTAGTTGCAGCGTGATGCGTGTTCAATCCCTTTGAACAGACAGACAGACAGACAGACAAAAAATTCAAAAAAAATTGTTTAAATTTTTATATCGACTTACAAGTGTAAAGCACTCAAAATTTTCAATAAATATCCAATGTCAGATTTAGCCCAGTTACAGTTTTATTATATGTATTGATTGATAAACTTTGGTGTAATTACACCAAAATAATGAAAAATTTCCCTATTTTATAGAAGCTTTTATAATAATATAATTTAAATAATTTTGTAAAATGTACTTCGTATCGGTGTCTAAAAAATAACGTGCATAGTTTGGTATCCGGCCAACCGGCAAAACGTTTATAGTCATCTTTATAATCGATCCAAATCAATTCGTATGTCATATCGTGTGGCGATGTAATCGATATTTTTTTATTTGGGTTGCAATAAAACCGAAATATTTTTGACATTGCCCAAAAAGCTTCACAGGTCTGCCATGGAATCTTCAGTTGACCAAAATGGTATTATATTCAATACAATGCAAATTACATAACACTCAGTTTATATTGTAATGTAACTAAAAACACTGCAGTTATTATTGTACATTTGTTTACCAGACCTGCCTGGTTACTTTTTTTGATGTACATACAAAAGTCGGTTTCCAAAGCGATTTACATCACCACCTTCATCGGCCTGAAGACGTCTACTGCTAAACATAGGCCTCCCTCAAAGAGCACCACTTTGAGCGGCTGCTTGCCTCCTGCATCCGTCGAGTGCTCGCGGTTCTAACTAGGTCGTCAATCCACCAGAAACAAAAAAATTGTTTTAATTGATTTTTAAATATAAGTCTTACCACTGTTTTAATGTTTCCTACGGTTTTTCATCGATAAAATTGATAAAGTGCTACTCCTTTCAACTGCTTAGTTTAGGGGCTAGATGGCGTTGTGTGGAACGTCCACTAATATTTATTTATTTATACGGAACGTACAAACACATTTTTGTGAGTTTAAATAATATTTTCTTTTAGTGTTCAAATTATAGTGTTGGTCCGCAACACAAATCTCGTTCCCACTCCCCATAGAATCGGATCGCAAATCTTTGCATTACCAAATAAGCAATCATCGCGCGAACAGTCATCCATTCGATATCGTAATGTTTCCCGTCACGAATATCGAGTACGAGTATCGACCCACAGCACACCTTTTTGTTTTAATTTCTCTTTTGCACCTTACGTCATGCATTGAATTGCTCCACATCGACTGAAGCTAGCAAGAAAAAAGTAACTCATCCATAAATCTCACCACACTTTCCCAAATAAAATCGATCCGCTCTCACTTACATACAAACGTATTACCCGAACTCGATCACCATATTTATCATTCGATATTAACATAAATAAATCATCATCGTTGATCGTAATAAATCAAACAAATCATTCGATTGAACCACATCGATTTATCTCTCAATAGCGGCGCGAATCGGCGCGAAACAATCGGAATGAATCGATAGATAATAATCGAATGATTAATTTAAGGTAATGAGTATCGATTTGTAATTCTTTCTAGTTCTTTTGCGTTGTCTTATTAGCATAGTTATTGCAAATAATTGTATAAACAACAATTGTTTTCCATATTGCAAACTAGAATATAACCAAACATAATTAATATGAAAAAGAGTTTATAATTATGTTTTTTTTGTAACATAATAGGCCCGCATTTGACCATAATCTCACCTGAGAGCGCAAGTTCACCTGATGGATGATGCGGTCTGCTTAGAAGATACCTATTCACTCGCGGCTTGAAGAGCTCCAGATTGTATTATACTGTAGCTTAAGTAATAATTTAAATTAGATAAATAGGTAGCTAAGTTTTATTTGTAAACAGTTAAGTATTCATTATTATTTAAAAGAATATTTTTATACTCACTTGTGACGGAAATGAACGCTCTTTTAAAATAATTAAGGCGACCATAATAATTATCTAAGGTGTATACTGCAATGTGATTATTTTAAAAGGTTTTCCTTTGCTTGGCCGTATGCTGTTATTTCTGTATATCCACCAGTGGTTGACCTGAAGTTGTTATTTTATTTTAACTGATTTCAAAAATAAGAGGAGCTTCTCAATTTAGTTGTATTTTTAATTTTTTGTTACATCAAAATCCCTTTATTTATAAACTACACAGTGGATGACAGCAATCAGTGCATCACTATTTCATAGGTACCTACCCCTTTTTTCCAATAAGTAGATGATACCATTTATTTTAATAACTTTCTGTTTTATTACTAACCTTTGATATTGTATTGATATAGAGTTGTCAAAGAGTTGTCAAAACCTCATTACAATAGTGACGAAGGTTGCCCAACTGTGGGGTTTGGATAAAAAATCGGTAACAGTGTCTAGCGCGTGCATTGTCTAGTTGCGCCCACGCACCGGCTCCAGATAAATTATTAATAGTGAATTTGTAATGAGATATAGAATAACTAGAGTAGAGATAAACAGTTTTATTTATAAACTAAATAAATAACTCTAAGAATTTGCAGTTGAAATGGCAAGCGCGGGTTACAACGTCGTAGAATTGACAACCGATGGGGAAGAACGGTTCTCGAGTAGCGACCACGAACCAGAAGACGCAACACTAGGTGGACCGGCGATCTGGTGAAAACCGCGGGGAGCTGATGGGTGCAGGAGGTGAGCAGCCACTCAAAGTGAGCTCTGTTGGGGAGGCCTATGTCTTTAGGATGTTGATGATGATTCTAGCATGTTGTCTTCATCTGTAATTGTGGTGTCATTTGGCTTGCATTACCTAGTATGATAATATAATAATGTACACGATGTTGATGATCGAATAAATAAATAAAGGTAGTAGGTATAGTGTAGCTAGTTAGTGTGTAGTGTAGTTAGTTTTAGTTTAGTTTAGTTTTTATTATTGTAGTAGTTAGATTGAGTAATAAAGGCAAAAAAAAAAATTATACTAAATAATATTCTTTATATCCAAACACGCCTTTGCTACTTTCATTACGCACCCTGATGATGAGGCGCTGGTTGAGAAGAAACTGTATAGCCTTGATCATCGACGGAAGGCAGCTTGTCTTTCAATTTTCTATTTCAGAGAACGTACACAAGAACTGCATGAGATTCCGTTATCTCCATTTCGAAATAGGACTACAAAAGCTCGGGGCAAAGCACCCATAAGTGGTAGATTTGCCAACATGCCACACCAAGCGTTGCTCTGACTCTTTTATCATGAAACCGGTAGGGAACGAAACTCACTCCCAGCTTCCTTGTTTCCTGACAAATACAATCTGGATCTCTTTAAGACTAGATTGAATAGGCTCCTTATAGGCCGACGTGCTTACACTTTCGACTGCATTATCGCTTAACATCAGGTGAGTTGCAGACAAACGTTGGCCTACTTGTACAAAAGATGTGTTCTTCTTCTCATGGCGCCATCTCCTACCGGAGGTTGACTATCATAAGGCCAATCCTTATTTTGGATGCTGATGCTCAAAACAGGGATCTCGCACAGTATCTGAAGACATGACTGCGTCATCTACCACCCATACTTGGCCAGAGTGGTGGATTATATAGCCTACACAGTACACATACTTATCACACTCGTGTATTTGTTCATTTCTGTCCTTCATAATGTATTAGTGATAGTTTCTTTTTAGAGTTCCGTGGCCAAATTGTAAAAATCCCTTTACTAAGGCCCCTCAAGGACCCTTTTACTAAGGCTCCAGTATCTGTGTGAATATCTGTATAAGATATACAGAACCTATTAAACATTAAACAGCTAAGCCAGCATCTTTTGAACTATCATAGGTCATCATCATCATCATCCTCATTATCATCATCATCATCATCATCATCATCATCAACAGCCTGAAAACGTCCACTGCTGAAAAAATGCCTCCCCAGAGAGCGCCACTTTGACCTATAGGTAGCCTACTGAAATTATCATCAAGACTACGAGTATGACACTATACTATATAGTATGACCATCTATACATTGTTGATTATTAAAAAAAAGAATATTCGAATTATTCGAATATTTGAATATTCAAATATTTGAATATTTAAATATTCGAATTATCTAATTAGATAAGATAAGATAATAAGTAATTTAAGGTGTTCTCAGTTTTTAAAATAATTTATAGTCATAGTCATTTGCCTCATACAATAATCGTGTATTTTAACATTTTATTTTGTCATATACGAAAAAAGGTTATACAAACAAGCATCAGATTTAGTAAGATTTATAAATGAACAGCAAATACTACAAACCGACCAAGTTTGTACGAATCCCTCAGTGCACAGGTCCGACCCGCACTTAGCCGATTTTTTTAGATTAAGTACGCCAGCTAATTGGTATCAATGTAAGACATCTGAACGACCTACTCTTTGTTAACGAACTGAATGAATTCAGTAAGTCGCAGTTAGTCACTCGCTACAATGGCGCGCATTACAATGCATTTGAGATATCGAACCGGCATTTGCATAATTCGACACGGGTAATAGCCCGTAAGTAAGTATACCTAGGTAGGTTGTATTGACAAGCCTGATTTATTTATTTTTTCTAATAGATATTCTATTAAAAATAATAAGCAAATAATCAAAGTACTTTGATATTGTTGGTTGTCGTTGAAGACTTAGCAGTAACTTGAGCGTCTTTTATATTGACGCATGAATTGAAACAACGAGTTTTCAAGGTATGTGTAGAATTTGCATTCGCTTTTATAAAGGTGAAGAAACCCGTCGTCAGGAAACTAATGTTCTAGAGTCACAAAATAATTATGAGTATAACTTGTATGTCATACACCCGCACTTTTCTACCGTGATGGATTGTGGCCAACATTCTTTGTGTACGAGAGAAAAGCCATGTCCCAGCTGTAAGAACGCTATACGCTGATGACAACTTTTTCCTTAATATTATTGGGATACGAGACGGTCTCTCCCTCAATTTTCTCCGTCTAATCAATAACTCTCTAAAAACGTAACTATAAAAATGTAAAAAGAATATAATTCTATGTTAATATTATAATAGTAATTTAAAAAATTGTGTGCAAATTTATATCAATCGATTCGGAGTAAATCGTATAAAACCATATAAATAATAAATAAATAAATATGTGTGGACATTTCACCCAACGCCATCTAGCCCCAAACTAAGCATAGCTTGTATTATGGGAACCAGATAATTGATATAATACTTAGATACTTTTTTGTTTGTAAATACATACATAGTAAACAATACAACACCCAGACGCAGAACAAACATCTATGTTCATCACACAAATGTTTGTCCTGGGTAGGAATCGAACTCACAGCCCTCAGTTCAGAAGGCAGGGTTACTACCAACTGAGCTATCGGGCCCGTCATTAAGGATACTGACGTTGTAGTTGCGAAGAAATTAGTTGCATAGTAATACCTTTTCTTTGGATTCTTCCGGTGAATATATCAAACGAAAAGTATGCATGTTTATTTTTGAAGCTAGTGAAGATTTAGGTACTATACTAGAAGTGCCTACTGGATAAACCAATCATTATCTTATCAAAGTACCAAATCAAACTATATGTTTAGAACTTCTCAACAAAATGTAACATCTTTTTCACCACAAACACCAAACTAACACAAATCACACCTAACAACACTGCTGTTGACAAAAATACCAAATTTACGACTGTTGTTCCTCTCCAGATTCGTATCTGAGCACCCGTAATAAATAAAGATTTTTTTCTTTCATAACACAGAAATCTATCCGTTATATTTATGGGGCAGGCTACTAACAAATCATAGCTTTTGTAACGTTTAATTCTGATGCTGTATTGAGAGCCGACGATGTGTTAAGATTTATGCATCTGATCATGAACTGTAGTAACACGGATGTGGAGTATTCGGAAGTGACTGGAATAAAAATAAGATGTAACTGTGACGCAGTAAGTTAGGCATAGGTAGTTAGTGATATTAAAAATCAATGGTTATTTACTATGCATATAATATTTCTGTGATCTGTGGCGGTAATCAAGGAAAAGACCAAGCATAGAAATAATTAAGGAAAAGAAACGTTTTGGGGGTATATTAAAGTAGTATAGTAGGTATATTCCAAAGATAATTTTAAAATTCTGTCTGGCTGCTTGTCTGTATGAAAATTTAACACGAAAAAATTACTGGTTGGATTATTAAGACGTAGATATCCAAAGTGCCAGCAGAATAAATTATATTTACAGAAAGTAATGTGATAATAATTAATTCTGACTTTTGTTCGTTAGGATAGGAAGTCTACAAGCCTTATCTAGGTAAACTTAAATTCCCGTTAAGGGACTAAATAAATGTCAAAATATTTTCACCCCTCGCCATTACGGGTTAACTAGGGTGGCAAACGTTTTGTAGGGCATTTTCGTTAATTTTATTTATGAGCCGTGATCACCCGATTTAAAAAATCTTTAAACCGTCTCTGGTCATATCCAGTAAAAGATATCAAACTTTATGTCACAGAAATTAAAGTCGATTTTTGAAGGAGTACTTTAAAATGATATAGTTTGTAAGTAGGTGATAAATAAAAGTTTGGTAGAGAAATGTAACAATCGGACGATTTAAAAAGTCGTTTGTTGTAGAGCGGGCGCGACAAATGTATTGACAATTGGTTCTGGATCTTAAATAAGAGTTTAATAGACACCGCTCGACATTTACTACCAGCTAGTACTATTATATTATCTGTACTACCAGGTAGCTTGAGATATACTTGAAATAAATAATTTATACTGGACTTTTATAAATAGAATCGATTTGTAAAATGCGCACCCTTTTTGAATTGAACTTGACTGGCACGCTACTGTGTCATTAAGTTATTTTTAGTATTCAGAATATGGATTTTATTGGAGCTTTGAGAGTTTTTACTCGTATGTAATTTTATTATTTTAATAATCTGGGTTTCCTTGGGAGTTTATCGGCCGCGAGGCCGGCCTAGGCGGCGGTGGAGGGACGAGTTGGACTCTTATGCGATGGATTGGCCCACACAAGCATAAGATTGCAAAAATTGGAAAGAGGGAAGGCAGGCCTTTGCCCAGCAGTGGGACAGTATGGGCTAATATAATATAACATAATAATAATCTTTATTCTTTGGGAAGTTTGTCATCCACCAACCAGCACCCGTTAAAATAAAACTCACAAACGCATTGAAGTCTTTTCTATGGTCATAAAGTCTTAACAAACGTGAAGTTGACTTACTGTGTTTATAATTATGTAAGTAGCTTTGTAGTTTGGTAATAAAACCTATTTATGTATACTAAGTCGCGCAGTGAGCTATGGAGAGAGCTATGCTCTTAATTTCTTTGCGATATCAGCCCCCCTATTACGAACGAGCTAGCAGCGCTGCTGAGGAGCGTCTGCCACTCAACTGCTGTCAATTTTCATACAATTTTTACAGCAGTTGAGCGGCAGACGCGCGTCAGTAGCGCTGCTAACACTTTCGTAATAGGGGGGCAGGGGGTCTTATAGCATTATTACTTCAATCATACTTTGAAAAATGACATAAAAGTAAGAATATTGCGAATTGTTGACGCAGAGCAGTTTTGATGACGTCACGTTAAATTTTTCACTTAATTACAACTGTCATGTCATACCGTTTATCATGTTAATAGCGACGTGCGACAGTGATAACGCTATATAAAAACGTAGACGTCTCGTTCTCACGCATGAATACTTTATAAGTTCATGGTACGAATTCAAACAATATTATTGTAACCTTGAAGCATTACTGTCATGAACCATGATGGTTTGTGTATACTTTGTGGTAGGGCAGCAGATCCGAAATGAGGAGATCCGCAAGAGAACTGATGTGACCGATATAATTCTTTCCCTGTGAATGAAGACCATAGTCCAAGCTGTGGGACCATATTGCACTAACGATAACGACTATATTTTATTAAATTAAAATTACACTTTTTAATGTAGGAGCTTATTTATACCTATATTTATCCAGATAATAGACTATGAATCTAGTTTGAGGCAAAGGGTAATAAATACAAGCTTTGTATTGCTAGTAAGTTTCTCAAGAATTAGTCACTTGAACCCAAAATATCACTTTTATGTAAATGAGGTTACTCATTGCCGAAGTAAATCATGGCTAGTCCAAGGTTCAATCGTAGAATGTCTATAGACTGCTTATGGCTAAGTTTTATATTGATTTGCTTAGCCTCTTAGCAAGTAAGTATACCAAAAAGTTTAATTGTATTGAATTTTTGATTGTAAGTAAAATTACTGGGGACTTTTAGACCTTATCTCTCCGACTCTCCACTAGATGGACCGATGATCTAGTTAAAACTAAGGGGAGCCGATGTATAGAGGAGGCAAGCAGCCACTCAAAGGCGCTGTGGAAGAAGCATATGTTCAACAGTGGACGTCTTCAGGCTGATGACGAGATCTTACCACACTGATAGTTGTACTTGTTCTGTGGGTATCTAACATCATAATTTATTTTAAAACCAAAAACATCTTACATTTCAGAGAGTCTAACAAAGTTTCTGTATCAAAGAAGTTGGTCATAAATTTTACTTATACTTTGCCTCCGGTTGCGGTAGTAAAAGATAATCCCCGCCATGCGCGTGTAAAAACTAACGCGCTTGTTTTGCGCATACGCACTAACGAAGCCGCATTGTTGCTCTATGGATCTGAGTAAAATCGAACGTGCTATTTTTTAGAAGGTTGGTTAAAGGTAAAAGAGTTCGCGGTCGAGAAAATTAAGTCTGTTGCAAAATGGCGCTTGGAAAAATGAGTTGGATTTTTTTTTTTCGTGTATTTTGGCCCCACACATAGTGTATTTAGCCAGTGTCAAGTATTGTAATTTTTCATCATGTTAATAGAAATATTTCACGTAAAGTCAAGTCTTAGTCATAGTCATAGTCCAGTCTAAGTCATGCTCCAGTAAAGTGGTGGCAACTTTACTAGAAGCTTCTATGGAATTTTGGAAATAATACAATACAACGACGTGAACTATTCCGCGTTCCCGCCAAAAAACTCGAGTTGAACTTAATGATAATTCGACAAACTAAGATTAGAAAAAATGAGCCTTTGACAAAATTAACATAGAGTAGGTAAACGTAAAATAGATTACACATAAAAACATAGAGTAAATTATTTTAAACCAAAGAATTATTGGACAATTCGTATTGATGTTAAGCGTCAACGTATCGCACTCGTCTGATATGAAACCTGGGACCTTATCGCGTAAATCCGGTGGCAATGGTAATCCTGTGCTCTCTTGCTCGCACTTACAAACTTGGGAATTGGTGCGTGCAGGATGGCAGACGATGTCCATTATCAGAACTCGGTAAGGGTGCTGGTTACCTCACCTCTTGAAAACGTCTAGATTATACTTATATAACTTGAAAACGGACACAGGTAAAGAGTCTTTCCTTAGCCGTTCGTATTATCGAGGTCGAGTCAAAACGCTCGGTACGGATAAGATAGATGGGAACCATGTATTTAAATGGAGTCTATCCCTTATAACTTGCACCAACACAAATCCGAGCAAAATCGAAGTGCTCTCTCACAATGGTTCGTCCTCAATACAAAATTGACAATGGGCGAGTGAGGAGCGCGGAATTTATCGCCTACTGTTTCTGAACCGCGCGTTTCTGTGACTAAACTGTTGAAAAACGACACGAACACAGCGTGTGCAGAAACTCGTCTATTTGTAATGAACTTGCCTTATGTACTCCTATGAGAGAACCAAGGTCACCGAACTAGCAAACTGAGGTGGCAGTGGGTATGTTTGCTGCAGAATCAACAACTCCTTGGGAAAAGCGTGTCATTGAGTGGGGTACTTACCGTGTCTTGGCAAACGAAGTGTAGAACGCTGACTAGGTGGACCGAGGGCTTGTACTGAATAGCTATTGTAGGATGTTGTTGGAAGAGAAGGTCCGAAGAATAGGCTCAATGGTATACCTCGGAAAAGGCCTGTATCCAGAAGACTGACACAGGCTGAATATGGCGATGATGATGATGATGATGATGATGATGATGATGATGATGATGATGATGATGATGATGATGATGATGATTATGATGACGATGATGATGGTGATAGCCCGTGCGATTTACAAACCTAAGCAAGCTGTTTAGAATCTCAATCGGCCCTGCACCAATGCTCAAATCATTATCAGCCCGTTCGGGCGCTTATCATAAGGGAGAGTTTGCTACAATCCCCCCTTCAAGTATTAGTGATCATAGCTGCTGCCAATTTCCTGAATATTCTCTTACGACACCCGTTGAAGTGGGGTGCTATTCTCATACTAGGATGATACGATTTACTAGCCTGACTCTAAAGCATTCTTCATCTAAAACACACCTTTCCATCCTCCTGTATAACACAACCAACCCTAGTATAATATTAACTTGTGTAGTGCGAATATAATATCATAGTTTGTGATGTTTACCTTCCATTGTCGTAGCTTGGTAAAAATGTTCCCTCGTTTTAGTTTGGTGTTAAAATGTATTATTGATGGTTAGGATAGTAGTAATTGTCCTATTGGAGGAGGCCTATGCAAAGGGCGCACAGATCAATATACGAATAATTAATGAAATGAACATCACAACAAAATCATAAGATCTGAGACAGGCTATAATAATAATAATAAAATAATAATTGTCCTAGGAGATAAATGCGAACTTAGGAGCTCTCAAACTTTAGTGCAAATTACCGTAGTTTTAGCAGCATCACTAACTTGTTTTTAGCAACCTTTTTTTAATCACTTTTATTTTACTTTCCATCTTTTAGATGTATAAAATAACCGACCGAAGACCTGGTTAAACCCACGGGGAGGCCTATGTTCAGCAGTGGACGTTCTTCAGGTTGAAGATGATGATGATATTTAAAAAAAAAATTAAATATGCGTGGACATTTCACACAGCGCCATCTAGCCCCAAATTAAGCATAGCTTGTACTATGGGAACCAGATAACTGATATAATACTTAGATACTTTTTATTTGTAAATACGTACATAGAATACAATATAACACCCAGACACAGAACAAACAAGTAAAGAATTAAAACAAGTATTAAGTAACCTTTTCATAGACAAAATGTCACTAAATATTACATCATTGTCATTATATTTTTAAAGTCCAGTGAAGCTATTATTAATTGAATTCCTCCAATAAATACTATAATGCAATACTAGTATAACGATTTAACATATTTGCGGTATTCACAGCCAAAGTTGCAGCAATCGCGCGTAAATCAATGACCGATGACTATTGTCACCTGGCAACACTGGCTCGTACTATTATTTGTTCTATGACCGGGTAACCCTGCGGCGCTTGATTCTGGTCGTTTGGTCCCGTAAACAGATGGTTAGACAACAATGCTGGATATTTGGTGGGCGGTGACGGGTAAACTTAGGGACGGTAGCTTTAATAGACGTTGAGAACAGTGTGGACAAGAATTATTTATTTATTTATTTATACTTTAGCACAAAACATTGTACAAGGAGGACTTAATGCTATGAAGCATTATCTACCAGTCAACCTGGACGTGCAAGAAAAACAAGGTAGTGGTGCGATTATATAACACAAAAAAATTAAAAACACATATTTTTTGCCTTATACATTTCGCTTGTCTTCAAATTCACCTGAGCACTTAAATACAGAAACTACCTATCTGGCTTTGATTATAAGTAAGTTTAAGGAAAGACAGAAGATGGCAGCAAGTTTCATTCCTTATCAGTACAAAGTTACGCACTACAAAAATAGAACCAAACTAAAGGTTGGTTTACACTATGTTAAGTAGCGATTTAAGTTGCGACTTTAATGATTTATTACGGTTAAGTAACAATATGTATCCACACAGACAGGAGAGTCAAGCTTTAAGTTACAGTGCATTGCAGCTTGCCCAATTATGAACTGTATATACTAAAGTTTTCAGTTTAAATGTGCGGTGAGTTTAGTTACTTTAGTGATTTAGTTGTCAGAGTACCGAAGACGCTCGGGAGGGGTTAACTTGTACTTGACTCGCCGTAAAAATAGAACCCGTTTCTACTCACTGTATTTAATCGTTAACTTACTACTTAACTGGCAAATTCCTTGTCTAAACGACGCCGAAGAAAAGACCTAAATTTGTTGAAGTAGCATGTTAACTTGCTACTTAACTAAACAATGTTTAAACCAGCCGGATGACTTGTAGCCGAACTTCAACTTGTCCTGTGCCGGAAGGAGAAAGGAAGGATCAAATCGTACACTTCCTGAATTACATTTGCGAAGCGTCATTCGTATTCATGCTCCGTGGTGTATCCACATTAAGGTCCTTGACATAACTAATCCTAACAAATTATGCTACATTATACAAGAATAGCAATAGTAATTTATCTTCGCTAGCCACAAAAGCGGCGAAAACATTGTTCAAAATATTGACACGTTTTTGTTCAAAGTCCGGGGTCTGTCGGACCCCCCACTTAACTTTGCACTGTTGATTGTATGACAACTGTTTTGTGGTATGGTTTAAGTAACTTAACTGAAGATTTGGCGGGAATCATTTTTAGTCGTTGGCTTGAAATTAGTTAAAAGTTCAGGCTGGCTTAGTAAAATATTAACGTGAAGACAAATTAAAAAAAAACTGATATGACAGTTGCTAAAGTATTAGTCAAATAGAGCCATTTTTAAAGCATGATTAGCCTTTGTTAACGGCATAATGATTAGCAGACCAAAGACCAAATTAATAATAAAATATGGAATTCGGCTAGTTTATTTTAATTTTATAGTTTTGCGTATTGCGTATACTAAAGGCGCCTCACTAATTTCTATTAAACCATTATCTAAATGGTCTATTAAACCATTTAGATACTTAAGGATCCTGTGAACTTTTTATAAAAACTACTAAAACAACGCGTCCCATATAAATTATTAAGTAAGGACAGAAAACAATGAAATTATAAAAAGTTTATGAAATTGAGGAAGTAATATAATATAAATTCCCTAAAATAATCAGGCCAATTTTAGTGCTATCTTCCGTCTTAAAATAATCATCACTTATACACACACATACATGGCTAGGAAAAATGTTTACCCGCCACCGCTTAAGACTTAAATGGCGCTAAAATTTTCACATTTTGCCCTACAATATTGTGAGAGATCATGTCAAATGATTGCATTATTTGCTATTGACTCAATACTTTGCGCAATTGCATTGTATCCGAACATTTGTGCATGTATTTTCTCACCATTTCTACCCTTGTCCTTTTTAGAATTAGGTTCATTTTTCTAGAAAGCTTGCATCATGAAATTTTTACTGTAAGTACATTGAAGTGGTTTTGGAATAGAAAACAGCAAATGTATTGGCACGGTTTCGTCAAGGTGCTTACAGCATTGTAATTTTTTTCTACTTTCTATCTATGTCAGATTTATGGTTCGAAGTCAGTTTCATACAAATTTAATGTGTTATGCTTTAATTTCTTTCTTGTTATTCGATTTTTTTGAGCAGATGTTGATTTTAAATTGATGATAACAACAGTTCTCTTGGTGTGGTGGATAACTGCAAGCTTTTTAAATAGTTTTGGGTATTATAGGCATTATGCTTTGTAGACCGTGAATACGATATTATATTATTATCACCCTAGATCTTGTTTTGATAATCCCATCATTTAAGTGAAAATCTAGTAAAATGTACTACAATAACTACCTATCTACATTTAAGGCGCTGTATTAAATGTCCTCAAATATTATCTAATATAATATAATCTACTTAAAATCATAGAGTAATAATAGTTTTAATTTGTAAACGTAATATTTTCTAGTTTTAGAACAAAAAAAAAAGGAACTAGGGACCCACGCTTAGCAAATTTTCGTCACCGCAGAATGTCACCAATTCACACCAACAAGTATGTTGCTGCCGATTTCCACGTAATAAACTTATTTATTTACATAGATTAAAAATACAATCACAACATAAACATGATACTAAAAGACACAATTGCGAAATCTCAAGATACCACCTGCTCAAAAATGAATGACAAACGTTCAGAAAAAATCCGTCCCGCATCGTAAAAAGGGATGCTCCAAAAACGATAAAACACAATGCAAAGAGCAAACATTAATCAAAATATGAATCGCAAAAAATGCGTGCCAAGCCGTGTGGGACGATTTCTTGGATTTGGACGGCTAAGTGTGATCGTGAAACAAAAACCATGGTCCTGTCAAGAATATACCTAATGCTAAAAGAAGAAAAGAAGAATTTAACAACTGTCAACCGATGATAGTCATGACGCGTTTGATGATGCTCTATTCTCATCGGTCCCATTCTTGAACAAGGTCAAATCTGATTAATAAAGCTCAAAATCGCGCAGCGAACTATAGAGAGTAATGCTCGGAGTTTCCTTGCCAGATATAAGATCCGAAATGAGAGAAGATCTGCAAGAGAACTAAAGTCACCAATATTAGCTCTTATAATTAGCAGTTTGAAGTGCAGGGCAGGCCACACCGCTTGTATAACTGACTACCTATGGGTAAGAAAGGTTCTGCAGTGGTTTCAGCCTCCCACGAGGTGGACCAGACGATCTGGTCAAAACCGCGGAGAGCCCACGGATGCAGCAGGCAGGAGGCAATCCACCGGAGGTCAATTCGTCAGTGGAATTCCGTCTTCAGGCTGTTGATGATAAAGAACCTTTATAATAGATTTCTAGATGTCTTAAGATAACGCCCAATAATCACATACATAGATCCTGGACCCTAACTAGGATTCCCTGTATCTAGGAACCAAGGAACTACGAGGACCGTGGTCCCACAGTTAAGTTTACGTTCCGTAGAAAAATAAATTAGAGTAGGTACCTACTGAGTAACATTTGTAAATGCTATTATAGTTTTTGCACGGATCTCCAAAACTCCGAAATTATTATCATTTTATTACATTCCCTGCTCACATGGATGGCAACAATAAAATATAGAGCGAAACGATTTGACAAAATTAATGATTCGCCTGACTATGCAGGCCTTTATTCTTAGTAGTGTCCATCAGATTGAAGATTTTGCTCGTTTTAGGACTTAGTTTAGGGTTGTATTACATTCTTGAAGTTAGATTTAATATTATGTGTTGGATATTAACATTTTGTGATGCATACATTTGTTAATTTAACCTTTTTATTCTCAACAATTCTTTTAGGTAGGTATTTAGGTAGGTTAAGTTATTGTCAGGTTGTAAATAATACATAGCTAAAGCATTTAGACTTGCCTTTTGCATCCATCGGCTTCACACGGTTTTGACCAGGTCGTCGGTCCACCTAGTGAGGGGCCGGCCTCCGCTGTGTTTTTTAGTTCGTGGACGTCACTCGAGAACCTTTCTTACCCAACGGTTGTCAGTTAGTTCTACGAGCGATGTGGCTTGCCCACTGCCAGTTCAACTTGCTAACGACGATAAGTATTACTGTTTATTTATTTTCTAAACTTTTCAAAACTGCAGATCTTGTGCATAGGTATTGCAGTTATTTATCTGCTCCAATCTCTCGCTTTAAATTATACATCAACTGATCTCGAACTGTAATTTTATGAGGCACTAAAAACGCATAATTTCATTACATTTCTCATGAACGTATGGCCACCTTGCTTGGTTCTATAAAACAATGTTTATATTCAACTGATGTCAGATGACAAATCTTTTATGATGTACTCGTTTACTAAGAACTTAGTTCTATTGAACTCGTTTTGTGATACGAACGGTGAAATTGGGCCTATATGAATCCGACAATCATTTGTTTATTCCAAGCATTTATACATTCCAAAGCCTTTGTTAATTCTCATTTAAATAAATAAATAAATAAAATAAATATCCTCTGAAAAAATATTATTTACAGTATGTATACAACGAACGAAAGATAATCATAACAAGAATACACATTTAAAATATCATCATCATCAGCCTGAAGACGTCCGCTGCAAAACATAGGCCTCCCCTAAAAAGCGCCACTTTGAGCGACTGCTTGCCTCTTGCATCCATCGCCTCCCCACGGTTCTGACCAGGTCGCCGGTCCACCTAGTAGGGGGCCGGCCTTTGTTGCGTCTTCCAGTTCGTGATTGCCACTCGAGAACCTTTCTTCCCCAACGGTTGTCAGTTCTACGAGCGATGTGGCCTGCCCACTGCCACTTTAACTTGCTGATCCTGAAAGCCATATCGGTTACTTTAGTTCATTTAAAATATAGAACAGACAAACAAATCACACTAAAACAGTACTATATTAGCATTCTTAGGTAGCTCTATAATAACGTAAACAAAATAAAAAATAGGTATAAAAAAGAAATGCCATTTATTATTGTAGGTACCTTACAATAATAAATGGCATTTCATTTTTTTTATTTTTGTAACTTTATTAATTTTTTGAGGAAGAATGTAGCACTTTACAGTGTAGAAGTGCCACATTACTACCACATCATTGAGTAACAAGAGGTTCTCTAAATAAAATCTACTTTCAGATACTACTAACGCCATCTGTGTGAGCCTCCCAGAATTGCGTGGACGTCGAGAATGAATGACGAGATGACAGGCGCTCGCACATCCTATCAACGCTCGTCGGAATTTGTCAACTGATTTATTTCCATTCACGTTTTTACGTTTCGTATTGGAATTTTAGTTTAGTGGTGAGTTTTTTATGAGAGAAAGATTTTTTATTGATAGATATGTAACCTGCTATTAAATTTATTGATTTTAGGATTACTAACTCACTTTTAGAACACATTAGATGAAAATCTTAGAAAACTGTTAGAAGTGGATATTAGGTAAGTATACTTATATTTTAAATTTAAGAAATAATAAGAATATACTATATATGTTTTTTTATTCTTTTATTAAAAATAAATTCAAAGAAATTCATTTTTTATTATCATTTTGCATGCCATCGAAAATGAAATTGAGATTTTTTCTGCTCTTCTCGTTTTCATCTTTGATGGTCATCTCATTTTCCAATAAGATTTGTTAACATTGATTGTATTTACTGCTAGTGTTTTAAATAATGACTTCTAAGTTGCATTTTTGTAATCTTATTCTTTTTTCTCCTGCTTCTCATTTTTGTCTTCTTAATCAGTTCACACTAACATAATATTTTGTAATATTTTTGCACGATTATTGAAAAAAAAATTGTAGAACTACTCACTTAAAATAATTACGTAGGTACCGCATAATTATGTTTATATAAGTAACATTTACGTTTTCGTTCTTCACCCCATTTTCCAATAAGATTTATTCGCAGCATCGGTATCTAGTAAGATCATTTCCTATTGTCAAGAGGAGCCTTCCACATTGGGGTATCGCGAAAAACGTTGAACACAGCCACAATTTGTAGCCAACGTTAAGGCGATAAGGTACGACATGGGCATATCGCAAAATTTGTAGGACCGTGCCCAAATATAGCTTACGAGATAAAGATGGGAGTTTTGGGATAAACCTATACGTACTGTCCTGTACATCCAAAGGAGGCTTCGGATGATGATAATAATTATTGATAGTAGTCTAATGGGTGACTCCTCTGGCTGGGATTTCCATGTAATAGGAGAAGCTCTGTTGGGTCACTCTCTCATGGGATGACATGATAGCGCTGGTGGTAATGCTATCTATGTCTGGTGAGCTGGGCAGGAGGTACCAGCTCTAAAAGTAGTCCAGGTTCTGATGGTGATGATGAATGAAAGAGGTGGTCGATAGTACTGGAGTATGAAAGCGTCTACATGGTGGAAGGCGTGAGCTTAAACTGTTCGGTGTTCCTTTAAGTAGTTCGGTTGCATGTACTGATATTAATGTGATGTAGCGGTGCAAGTCCGAATTCATACATTACAGTAGCAATCATCATCGTGATCATCATCATCATCAGCCTGAAGACGTCCACTGCTAAACGTAGGCCTCCCCTAGTGAGCGCAAGTTTGACCAGCTGCTCGTCTCTTGCAAGTCGTCAGTCTATCTAGAGATGGGCCGGCCTACCTGCATCTTTCGGTTTGTGGTCGCCATTCGAGAACCTTTCTTCCCCATCGGTTGTCAGTTCTACGAGCAATGTAACCTGCCCATTGCCATTTCAACTTTCTAATAATTCTAAGAGCAAAACATTGAAGACATTGATATGAAAACTTTGGACGCAATCACAAAATACATACCTAGTAGTTTTGAATATTCCAATAATATGAATTGTTTTTATAGCCAGAGAGCAGCCATACAAGTTGCCACACCGGTTGCTTCACAAGTTTAGTTGCACATATTATGCTAAGAGGCGAGGACTATAAAACTTGGAGCGAGTGTTTCCACCGTGACCTGTGCTCCGTTGCAAAACTATATGAACTTAGGTCGTGATGGTAGATCTTGGTTGTGCAGAAATATGGCTTGCGAATCGCAAAGGCTTTTATACCACTTTTAATGGCGATAATCAGAATATCCCAGAAATAATATGAATTATTAATGTTCCAAGCAAATAAAATTGTAAAGTGATTGATAAAAAAATATAGCAAGCTTGAGTTGGTACAAAAAAGATCAGTTTTTCTTTTGTTTTCCTTTTCATACTTATTTTTATAGGTCGTATGGCTGGATTTGAGAATTTATTAAGGTTGCTATGTCACGTATTTCACCGCTTTAACTTTACCTACTAAAAATCGATTATCTATATGACATTGAAGAAATACTTTTTTGTTTCTTGTTATAGATATTGTGAATTAAATAATTAACAAAATCTTTGGTTCTGTCTGCGCCTTATCAATAAAAAACCACATTAAAAATAGTATTATGTGCTTCCGTTAATATGTTCTGACTGTTAGTAAACGGGCCTTATCTCTCGGGTGAGGTTATAGGAGCTTGTATATAGGTCATAGTCACCTACGCTGGTCAAGTGCAGGTTAATTGATGACACAGTCATGTCCTCAAATTTTGTGATTCTTAACCATAGGTACCGGTTCGGTTTTCTCGCGATGTGTTCTTTCACCTTTGCGCACATAACTTAAAACTTCATTGGTGTAGACCTGAGCGGGATTCGAGGCTGGTTGCAACAGTATCAATGTTGCACAGGCTACTCCCGAGCCAATTACATTTATGCTAATGAATGACGTGACGAGCTATATGTAATTTTGCCTTACGTGATGCAACATGCCCTCCTATAACAGTTCACTGTCATACTTGGAACTCTAAAATATAATGTTAAGCCTGACATAGCACTTCGCACGTCATCCTAAGACAACAATACATTCTAATACCTACTTATTACTAGACTGTGAGATCAGGTCATAAAGTCTAAGCCCATTATTTCATCTGGATACTTGCGCATCTAACATTTATTTGGTGGTAGCATAACTCAAAGCAGTAAGTATATTATGCTCGTCTTCACATATCTGTGAAATCTACCTAACCGATTGAGAAACACTTGCTAGGCAATTCCAGTTTCAATACAGGGTCTCAATTGATGAGCCTTAGTTTCCCGATGACCTTTCCACTTGAATGAAATATACTTACCTCATTTCTGTATGGTGACATTTTTAGATTGTATCAATAATGTGTGTTTATGACCACATATACTTATATTGCACTTACATATTTTGTGCACATTTGAACATGAATACATGTACATTACATGATTAATTTGCATTTATTAGTATCTACTTAACTATTTACATAATATACATAATTTACATAGTGTCATCTACTAGATTTGAAATGTTTGTGAGATATAAACATCTTTTTTGATTGGTCTAACATAAATAATACAAATTACAAGGAATAAAGCAATTCAACAAAGTGTTTCAATGAACGATATTATTACTAAAGGCGATCTCTTCCTGGGAAACTTATACATATTGGAAGTATAGAAGTTACAAAGGGTGTTTGTTATTTTATATAGATTAGTAGTAGGACCTTGTTTCGACATTGGACAACTGATCATAAATTTAATAATCATAATTTAAAAACACACATTTCCGTGTTAAAAATAGAACCTTCGTTTTTTTACTGATGTCAGCAACAAAAACCCAAAAACTCTTGAATACTTAACCGGAGTCAACATGGTTACACCCAACAACACTCCAAAAGTAGGTCAACTTTTTACCCGAATCAATAACATCAGCGATCATATAATTTAACGGCAGTTTAAAGTAAGGGCCGTGTTTAATTAACCAGCATATGCCATATGTCACACTTCCCCCACCATTATACCGTGATCTACAAATCCCCACTTTAGGGGGGCAGTCATTGCCCCTCTATAACGGTACAGGCGTGGCTTGCGCGAAGCACGCCAATCGCAGCGAACTCTGCGCGTGCGACGATGATCTAAGCGAATGATCTAGCTCGCTTGTCATTTCGCGACAACCCGATTGGTCGGCGATATTTCGGTGCTCTACTTATCACCCCTCATTAACATTTCTCTTAACTTTGACCCGAACTATACATTCATTCATAAAGAATTCGGTATAAATCATCAGTTACAAGACGTCAATAAATATCTCCGAGCCACCTGCAAGAGAAATAAATTATTGTAGCATACAAAATAGCCGCTTACAACGCCATACGGTACGTGTTTTGTTTTATGGTCTCGGTGCATAGAATGTAACGGTAACGCGCGCGGCCTTCTCGCTCAGCGTCCATGCGTCAACTGACGGATGAGCGAAGTTTAACCTTTGATAATAACGGAGAGAGAGGCGTATAGCAGGTTGGGTGCGGTGCGAGCGGGAGGGCAGGTGTATCTTCTTCGGTGATCGTGAAGTGCAAGATGGGTATACAGTCACACACGGACCACATCCGAGTGAGATCGGGCCACGGTTCAAAAAACGACGCGTACGCATCGACGCGCGCGGTTTATTTTCGCACGCGCGCTTTTATTTGTTTCCTTTAATTTTCTTCTTTTTTTCTTTTTGACTTGACGGTTTATTAATTTGTGAATGCAAGTGATTAATTAGTGTAGTTTATGTGTTAATATGAGAAGCAGTAATTGAGTGCAGGACTTTTTTTGCAACATTCAGGAGCTTTTGTAGGAGACCGAAAACATTTGCATCGAGAGCAAGGTAAGATTTAAAATACATTTTTATTATGATTCCTCAAATAATTAAACCAAAAGAAAAATAACTGTAACCGTTAAAAGATAAAAAAAAATTATGAATTTTGTGCCTAACATCAGTTATAATCTATAATCTAATTACATATTTCATTTTAAAATGGATTAACACTCTAAAACCGTACATTTTGGAAGATTTTTCATAAATTATGAAATGTAGGTCAGTAGGTATTTCTCTCAAAGGAAAAACGTATGTGCCTTTGTATAGTAGTATTAGAAACTTACTAATATTTCTGTAACTTGCATAATTTGTATATTTATTAAAATGGATATCAACGCAAACTAAACTTTAAAAAAACCATCAGTCAAAATTTCTTCAAACCTTTAACCTTGTTTAAAGATTTATTTTACTACGATTTTGTTAATGTTACCAATGAATATAAAACTTGTGCAATGTAGTTTAATAAACATGTGTGACTTCCCTGTTCACCATATTATAAAATATTTTGAATTTAAATGTTTTCTAATCATTTTTATCTGTCAATTCGTAAACAATGGAGATTATGTTTGTGCAAAATGCCAATTAAATAGAATGAAATATTTTGACGTAAAATCTAATATAGTAACCTGGACAGTGGTTACTTATTTGCGCCTTTTGATGTCGAGACGCTGGGGCCGTGGGGATCAAGTGCTCACAAAATTTACAAAAACCTTTCGGAAAGACTGATCGAGGCAACACGTGACCAAAATGCTGGCCTCTATATGGCGCAAAGACTAAGCATTGCCATACAACGGGGCAATGCCGCCAGCATTTTGGGCACATTGCCCACTGGTAGCGGCTTCTTAGATTAAGTTTATTTACTTTTAGTTTTAGATAGATCATTTTAGTTTAGATTTTATTTGGTTTTAGTCCTTTTTTTTTAAGTAGGTATTATTAATCTTTTATGTTATTTATTATTTAAGTTGTTGAGTAAATAAATATCCATTTTAAAATCAACACTAACACACAAAACGCCCTCAAAATCCATAAGATTTATTATTTATTTACCACATTAGACATAAGCTAAAATACGTCTACTACTGTATAAGACAGTGTGCATCCCTCCCATTAAACGCTACTTTAGATGCCATTTTTTGTACTATAGGAATTTTGGATTCAGATAAAAGTCTTAAGCTAAGGATGTACCGCACTTTAGGTGTAGGTAATTTTAAAGCCTTATTAATAAACCCGGAGTATCTTTGGATTAGTTACTCCAATCTTTGTTTTTTTGACATTTGAATGTTGAACTTGATCGAAAAAGACAAAAGATAGTTTAACTAGTCCAAAGCTACTCCACCTTTATTAATAAAGCCCTAGTAAAATTAAGTTTAAAAATGAAGTCAGCGTTTCATATTCAATCATTTATCTACACGTCTCACTCTAGAGCCCACACGTATAGATCTCGATAGCGAGATGCAAGATCAAAGATCGCCTTATCTCGATCTTGCCTATTGTTTCACTATCGCCGGCTGCATACGTCATAACAGGGCGAGGAAAGCATTTGTTACTTGAGATCGATTTGACATCCAATTTGCTATCGAAGTGTGAATCGATACTGAGAATTGTTTTTATTCTAGAATACAGGTGTTTTGGAAGTGGTTATTGGGATTTTAGTATCTTTATTGTGTATGGCACAACTTTTTTTTTACTCTTGTTACGATTTGTTTTGAAGTTGGTTATAACTGTTATTATATCCATTGATCATTAGTTACAGTGGACTTTTCTAATTGATATATAATTAATAATTATTAGATTTATTAATTAATTCTTTGACTAAGTACTATTTGGAGTAAGCTAAGTATTAAGCAGTAGGTATGGAGATCCATTCCTATGAATTAATCATTAATTTATTTTCTACCATTAAAACCAAATTATATCGAAAAGCTAAGTCGCATGTATTAACCTTTTAAGTTTTATTTTATTTAGACGGGCCCGATAGCTCAGTTGGTAGTACCCCTGCCTTCTGAACTGAGGGCTGTGGGTTCGATTCCTACCCAGGACAAACATTTGTGTGATGAACATAAATGTTTGTTCTGCGTCTGGGTGTTATATTGTATTCTATGTATGTATTTACAAACAAAAAAGTATGTAAGTATTGTATCAGTTATCTGGTTCCCATAGTATAAGCTATACTTAGTTTGGGGCTAGATGGCACTGTGTGAAATGTCCACACATATTTATTATTATTATTATTTCACGGGAGTTTGCACGTTGTTCAATAATGTTTATCATATAGAGCTATTTTACGAGAGTTCTGATAATGGGTTACACATACATAACACATGTTCTATTTTCGAATCTGTATCAAAATTATTTTGTATATATAGCTTTAACTTATAAAATGTCGTAACTGTTGAAACGTTATCTTTAGGGGTCTTTTTTTAGAAGAATAAGATGAAATGCTGTTCATTATGGCTATTATTAAAACGTTGCAAAAAATATTTTTTTATCTGCTGCAGTATATTTATTTATAATTATGCGTAAACTTATAAGTGAACATCGCGAAAAATAGCTTGGCGAGCGCGTTGATGTCTTTAGTACGGGTATACAGTACGGCGCTTTTTCGTTTTTTTTTTCGTGCATGCATTGTTTCTAAGTTACATTCAACACAGATTACTGAATATGTACCTTTTAGTTAGTATACTATTTGGTAAAAAAAATCATCCTGAATAATAAAATTTATTGGTAATGTAAGTAATAAGTCTGTCAATAATTTTACGATAACTATGAGACTTGATTTATTTAAATGAGTACGGTTCAGTGGTACCTCCTGTAACTTTCGAAACGGAACCTCCTCCCGTTCGAATTCCAGTTTGAATTCCGCTCAACCAATGACTTTTCAAGTTATTCAACATACATGGAATATCCACTCGCTCAATACAGCGGCTGATTTGGCTAGCTCGTCGGCTTGTCTAGTCTCTACGGGAAGGCCGTCCTACGTTGCATCTTGGAAGATGCAACGTAAGACGGCCTTTCTCCAGACTGACCCTTGAACCGGAGTTCGTGGTTACCACTCGAGAACCTTTCTTCTTCATTGATGATAAGTTCTGCGAGTGATGTGGCTTGCCCATTACAATTTCAACTTTAATTTTAAAACTTATGCGGCTTGCATTACAATAAAAGAAAGCAAGAAATTGTTTATTCATGGCAAAGGATACAAAAACATGACATTTACTTTAACCAGCTCTCAGAAAAATGACGTTGTATATGTTTGAAACAATATACGGTATATGGTTGGAGTAATTTTAACTGTAATGTAACACAGGTTTAGCTAATAGCGATATCGGTCACGTATCTTCTGCAGATCTTTTCATTTAGGTCTATCTCAAAATAGTCCTATTTATAAAACTATAAAGATTATTTTTTATGTTGCTGTACCCCAATTTCATATGTTATAGTAATTCAATTGAGCAATATCAGCATGATAATCAATCAACTTGTGATTGTGATGTATCAGGCGCGTGTTAAAGATCATACTTACTGTAGTTTTTGCGTCATGTTATAAAAATACCTTCCAAAATATTTAATTCTAGTTACGTGGTTTGAAATTAGTAATTGCATTTAGGTTTTCTTAAACTTATATTGCGTTTTAAACGTAGCTTATTTTTTGTTTTATTATGTGAATAAATGACGGTACGAGCCAGTCGTTCACTTGATGTTAAGCGACACGGCTGCTGACAGTTGCATTTTAAGCATAGGGACAATTTTTTGCGCATAAGTTAGAAGACATCTTATTTTCTAACGATCACAAAATTTGATTGCAATCGATGGGAACAAAAAATCTTGATTTGACAGTTTTTTTTTTTACTATATTGAGTGACAAACAAGCAGGTGGCCCACCTGATGGTAAGTGGTCACCGCCGCCTATTGGACATCTGCAACACCAAGGGCATTGCCGGTGCCCTTTTTTTTGTAATTTATAGGCATAGCGTTTGACCACTGTCCTGATGGTAAGTGATGACACACCACTGTCCTGATGGTAAGTGATGACACGGCCTACGGTGGTGCATGCTTGCCTAGAAGATACCTGTTCACCCTTGACTTGAAGACACCCAGGTTATAGTTATCTGGAAACAAGGACGACGCCGGAATACCCACATAATGTATGTAGGTAATTACATTACATCCCAAAGGGCTGGATCTTACCTCGGTCAAAGACTAAGTTTGGCCATTACAACGAGGTGATGTCGCCAGCTTTTTGGGCACATCACCCGCAGACAGCGAGTTAAATGCGGTTTTTTATTTATAAGTGTATATTATAAGTTTAGATAGTTTTAGTTTTAAATAAGTACTTAGTTTAGATTTAATTTAGTTTTTAATAATTGTATTGTATAATAACATAGTTAAAATGGAAATTTTCAAGGAATGAAGTATCTACTGTTGGATTTCAATAAATGTTCCGTTATGACCCCGCTGATGGGAGTGATGAAGTTGTCTACGGTTCCCACACGTTATGTGAATTTAAATTCGAATAATTGAAAAAAATGTATATATTTATTACCTAGAAGTTCTTATGTACGCATACATAAAACTCTGCCTTGCTAAAGCACTTTAAAGATAGAATGCTTTACACGTACTCAATGCCGACTAAGCGTCACTGAAACGCGAATAAACTTATCCATATCCAGGTAAAAGTATAGATAAATCATTTACTACTGTATCAAACAATCACTACATCTATACAAAACTTCCAAAGTACTCAGCCACTCATTCACAACAACTTTATTAACGGTAATAGACCAAGCTATGAAATAAAACCTCATCATAATAAGTTACGATTTAATGTCAGTTTTAAATAAACTTTGAAAGTCTCACTCGGCCACACATTCGCCATAACGTGCACGGCAGCAATTACGATTTAAAGTACTTCATTAAACATCTTTGCCATAAGTCAAAACGTTATGTTTCCAACACCCATCAATTAGGAACAAAACATGCTTAAAGCTCTTTAACTGAACGCACTTTATGCCGCTCGTGTAACGAGTCATAAACTTATAGCGAGTTTAAAACACGCTAATCTCGTCATTACTTATTTCAGACTTAGGTCAGAATCCACTGCAATGAGGAATATTAACACAAAAAGAGGATGAGATGCCAAATGTTCTGTGGGTCGAGTGGGGAATCACGATTCTTGATTGAGCAACAGCTTCAACAGTGGTAACATAATGAAAATTTTCTGAAAGGATTAAGTAAAAAAAACCACCAACGCATAGTTCCGAGAACAAAGTCTAAATGAATTCTCCTGTAATGCTAGCATTGTACCTTAGCAAGACTATAAAATGTACGCCGCAACACACCGCAAGACAATTTTGTTAGAGAAACTAAGAGGATGCAGAGTAGAATAGAAGTTATGAATTAAAATAAAACTTGAAACCTCAGTGATAACATTTTACCTTCAATAAACTCGAAACCAATCATTTTCTGAAACATTAAAGACAATGCTAAGAAAAAAAATATTTATAATATCTGTCACTAAGTTTTAAGCGTCAACCGCTCGTAACTTAGATCACCATCGCCACAGAACAAAGTAGAAAGTTGGAAACTAAGGTTTTTACTACAGGGTGTGACTGCGGTCGCGAGATGCCATTTCACCTCTTCAAGTACTGTTTTACAGTTCTCTTGTGTAGGTCTGTGGTGTAATAGGTCAGGGAAAAAGTATTTTTGTATTTTGCACGTGTGAATTTGAAATACTTCTATATATAGTTGTACTAAGTATTTAACTGGTCTCAATATTAATTAAAAAAATTAATATATTTAAACATCTGATGTCAGCGACAAGCAGTCGACGGTGTAGCACGTTGCCTTATGAAGAGCCTATTTCACGCTAGTTTAAAAGAGACCCAAATTTTTCCACCTTAGATAATGAGTGAAAATAACTAAAACAATTTAATATAGTTGTTTTGTTTTTCAAATAAAAAAGTAATTGTCTCCCAAAAATATATGTGCGGTTTACATACCAGTTGTAGTATAATAAGGATAGCATAACTTTGGTTCTAGCGTATCCAGGCCAAAACTATTGTTGTCAAAAATGTAGCCGGCTCCGAATTCTATAGAGGTCTCGAACAGAACGACGGGCCTGATAGCTCAGTTGGTACTCCCGCTGACTTCTGAACTGAGGGCTGTGGGTTCGATTCCCAAGCAATACAAACATTTTGTGTGATAAACATAGATGTTTGTTCTGTGTCTGGGTGTCATATTGTATTCTATGTATGTATTTACAAACAAAAAGTATATAAGTATTGTATCAGTTATCTGGTTCCCATAGTACAAGCTATGCTAGTTTGGGGTTAGATGGCGCTGTGTGAAATGTGCACACATATTTAGTTATTTATTTATTTATAGAATACGAAGAAGATTTTTCCTCGACCTATAATATGAATAAACAGCACTAGGTATGCAGATAAAAAAATCCATCTAACGTTTACTTTCTTTGGAGATAAAATGTGGTTAGAACAGGTTAGCTTATTTTATGTGTTTTTAATTGCCGTGGTTACCATTCATAGTTTACATACACTTTCCTGAATAATAAAACCAATATTTTGCAACGTATTACCTTGCAAGCGTTTATCTAGGTACCACCAGTTCGCTATTATATTTTGCTACTGAGCACTGGCGCGCAAGTTCAATATTTTTTATATAATGTAAGTAACAATCTTCAACATAGATACTACATCACTAACGTTGTTTATATAAATAGTATTAGAAGTAGTTTTTATAAACAGGGTTTCACACAAACACTACGATAGAAGCCAAATCCTAAAACTGTGATGTTTTACTTCAAAAGACAAGCTACGGTTTTTATTGGTAACATTTTCAACTATAATCACACATTTTATCAATACAAATAAATCACACTAATTGCTTCTAACACTGTGTTTTGTAATCAAAGTTAAATCTCTCGCTTCAAAAGGTATGTGATTCATTCAAATAAACGTACAAATAGGTTAAGTCAGTAAGGATGCTGTGACAAAAGACAGGCAACGCATTGCTCGGACTGGTAAGGTTTGATACTTTAAATATATCAGTCGACGCAATTGCCTAGAACGTCTTTTCCTAGAAAAAATAAATAAAAATAAAAATTTTTGTTTTTTTTTATTTTATGTATAAAGCAGGTTTTTTGGTTCATTGCTTTTCAATGAATGTATTGATGGTTCAAACATTCAGAATTAATTAATTAATCAATCAGCCCTATATCAAGCGATGAGGCTTTTGTAAAGGGAAATAATGGTACATCACTATGCCGTTTAATACGCAGAGATAAGAAAGGAATTCTAGCTGAGTGGTTTAAAACCTTTTTCTCCCAATTGACATTTATGTACGTTTTATAATACACCTTTTTTTTTTGCTGAATTGGGCATAAGTTTGACAACATCTCACCTGATGAGTGGAGCACGTTCTGGCAACCTGCGATTTCGTCGTTTGCACTTCCTTTGCAATTGCACACAACATATTTTATGATTCATCAAATCAACACTGGCTCTTTTACGTAGGTCATAATATTGTGTAGGTGGAATTGATTTGAAAATTTAGGGAGTCTGTTCTTACTGTTCTTTGTATTGTATTGAAACCGTAAAGTACGCGATCGAGTATGGCACCTTACGTATTAGAGAAAGTCAAGGCCGGGTTCAGTCGATTGGGATCATTAGAGATAGTTTTAATTTCCTGACTGTCTTCGTTAAAATTGATTTGAGAGTAATTTAGTGGTCAATTTTTAATACGACAGAATTCGCTTTTATATTGAAAGTATTTTGAAATGTCAGCGAAAAATTGTGTTTTAAATACGTATAGCATCTTTTACATCTAGATCGCTTTTTTGCTTCGATATTTTGAATAAAATTCATTAAAACAGAAACATTTTTTAATCAGTTTCAACTGCTCAGCGATAGCTAAAAGTTTACTCACCATAAATAATTGGCTATTATTGGTTTGCCACGTTTTAATTTATTTATATAAAAATGCCATAATTATTACTTCAGACAACCGATGGGGTAGAAAGTTCTTGAGTAGCGACCGCGGACCGGAAGACGCAGCAAAGCTCAGCCCTAATTAGGCCCCATGATCCATATTGAATGCAAAAGGCAAGCAGCTGCTCAAAGTGGCGATCTATGGGAGAGTTCTATGTTCAGTAGGAACGTCCACTGGCTGAAGATTATATATCAGACTAAAAAAACGGGATCCAAAGTTCAGGCCAGCGAGTAACAGCTATTTAAACCATAAAAAAAAACTAGCCCAACAACAGTCTGCAGCTACTAATAAATAAATAAAAACATGTAAGAAGAAAACTGGTTATATGTTTTTGTTCTAATTTACAGATAAGAGTGATTCACATATTATGCTAACATTTGGAATACGGATGTGACATATAACGCGTGATAATTTTAATTGACCGTTCCTTTATTTACTAACAAAAGTCGTTATAATTATGCACTAGTGTTTGCATATGGCTGCGCATGTGCACGTATTAGATTAGTCCAATGTCTTAAACAGTCGAATGTTGTCATTTTGCATAACAATTGACAACCAGTGTCCATTTAACCAACGGCCCTTGGATTAAATAATATTTTTACTCAACAAAATAAAATCATAAGTAATGATAAAAGTTCTAACTAAAAAAAATATTGTTAATTCACAGGTTCTTCACTGGCATTATTATGTGATTTTTTCTTCTGTGCACAAATACTTGTCCTGTCACGGGATTCGAAACCGCTGCCTCAAGGTTATGAGCCGACCTGCTCAACCACTACACCACAGAAGGCTGTCAATCCAATAACATATAACATTAAAAATAAAGCGTAGGTACAGACAAATTATGTTACAATCACATGCATATAAATATATAAATTTACAGCTGTCAAATCGTGAATAGTTGTAAACGCCGCAATTAGTAACTCTTCTTGAACTTTTGATTAGCAAACATGATACCTCGTTATAAAAGTTTACAATCTATCGTAAATTATTCCATTTGGCATTTACACCTAAAACGGATTAGTATTTGGAACATGGTTTTAAAACTTATAACATCGTATTAGACAAATACGATGACCTAAATTGGTTTGATATTTTGAAAATAGTATATTAATACTACACATCGCTCGTAGAACTGACAACAGATGGGGAAGAAAGGTTCTCGAGTGGCGACCACGATCTGGAAGACGCAGCGTAGGCCGGCCCCCCACTAGGTGGACCGACGACCTGGTGAAAGCCGCGGGGAGCCGATGGATGCAGGAGGCGAGCAGCCGCTCTAAGTGGCGCTCCCGGGGGGAGGCCTATGTTCAGCGATGGACGTCTTCAGGCTGTTAATGATGATGATGATGATGATCATAATAAATTGGCGTTTTCATTTTCGATTTATTGCTTAAAGTAAATAACTATACCTATTATATTATATTATTATTTTTGTATTTTTATCATTATTAGCTCAGTTGGTAGTATCGCTGCCTTCTGAACTGAGGGCTGTGGGTTTGATTCCTACCCGGGACAAACATTTGTGTGATGAACATAGATGTTTGTTCTGCGTCTGGGTGTTATATTGTATTCTATCTATCTATGTATGTATTTACAAACAAAAAAGTAAATAAGTATTGTATCAGTCATCTGGTTCTCATAGTACAACCATAAATAAATATGTGTGAATTGTTCACACATATTTATTTATTTTTTTATTTTATATTATAGGGCCTCATAAAAATGTATAGTTATTTATTTTGCCTCTGATTCGCTCATAACCCAGAGGCGGCGGGTTCGATTCCCGTCACAAGACAAGTATTTGTGCACAGGAAATAAACGCAAATACTGGTTCTGAGTCTGGGTATTTTGGGAGCATGGTCCTAGTAGTTCTTGGGTCCCTAGACACATGGAATTTATTATTGATATTATACCATAACCTGCCAATTGCGATTGCTAAACTAAATCTTAATTTTATTTTTGTGTTGACCTTATATACAAAAAGGGCATCACAGTGCAATAAATGCAGAACAACATTTAAATTTTTTTATACTAGCTACTAGCACATGAATGGAAATCATTAAACATTTTATCAATTAGTATAAAATGGGTTTATCCTCAAATAAAATGTAAAATTAATGGGATATTTTTATTTGATTTTAATGATATAAAACGTTAATCCAATCGCTCCGTACTAGAGTTATAGTCGTATAAATGTAGTTTAAAATTGTGCAATGAGAAGTGAAACTAATGCACATAAGGTCAATGTAGTAACAGTATGGGTTCTATAAATATAATTAAATTGCAGTCATAAAATTTTTTCAAATATAAATCTAAGTGTGATTGAAAATCACAAATACTTACTGTATTTGTGATTTTCAATCACACTTGGATTTATATTACGTGACTTTTTTGGCTCGTTTTTATACATAATGACTTCATGCGCGAGTCCGACATGCACTTGGCCGGTTTCTAATTTACAAAATAATTTTCGGAGCAATCTTAAAAACGACGTACTTATGCACGTCATTGATTTTGATTTATAAATTTTATGCTTGGTTTACACTCGCGAGCCGCGAGACGAACCGCAGGATGAGCCGCGAGCTGCGAATGTAAACGGTGCGCTCATGGCTCATCATGGGGCTCGTCACCAAGCTCGCCGTCTCGTGGCCATACAAACACTATGCTCCTCTGGGGCCGAGACACAGGACGAGCCGCGAGCCGCGAGTGTAAACCAACCAGCGGTTAGGTTTTGAGTTAACTGCTTAGCACCTCTGTCAGGGCTGTGTCAACTCGTCCACCTATTTCACACTTAGAAAGACTAAATGAGCATCTCATGGGCAAACGTGCTCCCCTTAGACAACATCGCCACTAACCATCAGGTGAGATATTGTCAAACATGTGCCCATTTCAGCATAAGAAAAAGAAAAAAAAAGTAAAGTTGACACCATAAATAAAGTTTGATTTCACAGCTACAATGTGACTAAATACAATAAGGAAACTATCTAGAATATTATTTATATATCCACTTTTGTACATACTAAGGAAACTGTAATCAAAAACAATGTCAGTGTGAAAATGGAGTAGACTTTTAACTTGTAGTCTAGGAATAAGAAAATGTAGGTTTTACACCATGGAGGTCTATGGAGAGAGCCAAAATCTGCCAATGCTGCGTTGCCGCTCCGCATCCTTCGTGTAAACATACTGTCTTGTATCTCTGTCTAATACACGAATCGTCGCATAGAGTTTGCGAGAAAGCGAATGTCGGTACGGCAACGTCGCCTTACCGACACCGCGTATCATGTTCTGACAGTTTGGTGTGTCATGAAATTAAATGCGAGAGCATAAAACGTGAAAATTTAGTGATTATATTGTTATTAGGGCTAAATATTGTATCAATAGTGAAATTGTGTCGTGTTGTGCTGTGTTTTGTGCATCAAGAGTAACCCGAGGAGTCGAAGGAAAACCAGAATTATCATTTTATACGTTAAAGTTTACTGGCTATTTTTATGTTAAACATCGAAGTTTCGAAGTAAATATGCATTTCATATTAAGAATATACGTTTTTTCCACCGTATAATTACCATGCGATTGCAATTACTGAAAGATTTAATGCTTTAATTGATATTTTTGGGATGGGCGATTTTACGCCTCTCGAATAGTGATGTACCTACACTTTCCATTACATTTTGTCGATATTCGTAAATCTTCATACATTCGCAAAAAATTACTTTGGTTTTGGGGAGATTAAAAAGTAGAAAATCTCTTTCCTTAAAAGTGGCTGAATGGATTTAGATCAAAGTGCAAACAGAATGAAGAAGTAGGTGTAAATCTGGCAATTTAAAAATAGGCACCTAACCTACTTTTATAAAATACAATAGGTAGGCCAGTGTCGTCTGGCTTCAATATGAGTTATGAAATTAATAATAAACTAGCTGACCCGCCCCGGTTTAGCACGGGTTTATTAGTTTTATGCCTTACCCTGTTTATGGGTAAGAGAGAAGCAAAAGTGAAAAATATAGGGGAAAAGGATGAATAGATGGGACGGCGAAGGGAGACAGGCGCACCCGTCCCATCCATTCATCCTTTTCCCCTATATTTTTCCCTAAAATAAATATAGGGGCTTCAATACAACAAACGTGATTTTTTGCTCGTTTTTATAGATAATGGTACGGAACCCTTTTTACAAATTTAACCATCATTTTAATGAATATAATAAGAAAACGCGAATGTAAAATAAAAACTAACTATTATGGAACAATGTTATTTGAACAGACTGAAGACGTCCACTGCTGATCATAGGCCTCCCCCCGGGAGCGCCACTTAGAGCGGCTGCTCGCCTCCTGCATCCATCGGCTCCCCGCGGCTTTCACCAGGTCGTCGGTCCACCTAGTGGGGGGCCGACCTACGCTGCGCCTTCCGGTTCGTGGTCGCCAATCGAAAACGGATCGGATCTTATCTCGCAGGGAAACACCGAGCATTGCTCTCTCCATAGCTCGTTGCGCGACTTTGAGCTTAGTAATGAGGCCAACAGTTAGAGACCACGTCTCAGTTCCATAAGTCATCACTGGCAACACACATATAAAAATGTTACTTACAAACGTTATTTCGTATAATGTTTCAATATACTCTTACTAGGGTCATCATCATCATTATCATCATTAACAGCCCGAAGACGTCAACTGCTGAACATAGGCCTTCCCCATAGAGTGCCACCTTGAGCGGCCACTCGCCTCCTGCATCAATCAGCTCCCCGTAGTTTTCACCAGATCGTCGGTCCACCGAGTGGGGGCCGGCCTAAGCTGCGTCTACTGGTTCTACGAATATCTAATTTTCTTTATTGTATTAAAACTAAAAAGTATCGAAATTCTGCAGCACTGTTTGGTTAGGTTTATTATATATCGATATATTGTGTAATAGGGGTCACTTCCCTACTCACGCATACTAATGCATATTTAAATACTCACACCAACAGAAAATGGACAGGCGTTTTGTGAATGTCCGCCGTCCATATGATTCTATGTTGATGTTTTACACAATCTGTCATCCTTCTTAGCTGTCAAAACATTTCACTATGGCAACACTAATGCGTTTGAATTTCAAAAGAATAACACATTAACACATTTAATTTGTTAAAATAACCTAAATATCTAACGAAATACCTCAGCGTTTCTTGTTTCAAAGTTGACTATTTGCATGTAAAACATATTGAAGCTATCGAAAAGTAATCAAATTGAATCAAATGACTTTGTCCTCATTGCTATTCACCATTTCAGTGCCTTCTCAGGTTACCACTAATATTACCACTAAAATCACCACTTATGTTTACCACCAACTCTATTTAGTAAGAAAAGTGAAAACCAGAAGCGTATCTCGTTACAAAACAAATAATTTTATCCTGTATGATTGTAATTGGAAATCGACGTACACTACGTACTGGGGTTTACTGAATTGCAACAATGTGTTGGCTGATGGTTAACGCTTTGTACCAATAGGCTGGTATCTATAATTTCCACTCACGCACTTTCCCTTTCACGGTTGTTGGTAAACATTATGTTTTATGGACAAAAAAATAAGTGAGACACAAGGCAGTGAGCAAGCCTTTTACTGGAAATACGTAAATTAGAATTCAATTGTTTTATTGGCTTAATACTATGACCGCGCGCTGCCTTTCCACTTTTAAACACCAATTTTTATATGTTTGAAAATATTGCAAATGGCGTATTTACTTGAACCAGAAACAT
Source organism: Ennomos erosarius (assembly GCA_963580505.1). Lineage (NCBI taxonomy): Eukaryota > Metazoa > Arthropoda > Insecta > Lepidoptera > Geometridae > Ennomos > Ennomos erosarius. Next base: position 1,248,699 of record OY756988.1, read on the forward strand.
TCGTTGTATGAACTGATGCAAGAGGTTTCCTACAAATCGGATAAGTCATTCTCAATTGTGTGATAAACAAACAGATGTATTTTGTTATTATACCTGACAGTATCGCCAAAAATATAACAAAGAAAAAAATACAAAAGTATGTAACTATTTTGTGTGTATTTGGTTTGGGTGTTAGAAAACATATATATTTTTTCTTTATTATAGAAAAAGTAATCAAAGCACTAACTAAACGCAGAACACATAAACTAAACAGCTAATTACTAGAATCACAAAACGCATGCTAAGCCTGGTGATCAAAGCGAAAACTCGTAATGAAAGAAAACATAAATAATATTCTGCAGTGGACACAAAAATAAGCTGATCGTGATCCAAACGGATAGCTGCTTTAAAATGATTCAATAAACACCACAGTTTACGTTCAATATACCAGTAGCACAAGTAGCTAGTTTCAATCTCATAAAATAAAGTACGGCACTAAACTACAGGCAGACAGATTCGCATATAACTCGCTCCACATCACTTTAAATATCCTGGTACGCGCTTCTGCGGTGACATTCTGTGCCGCTGCCCTGTTTACTACCATTCCAGTTACTTGGTAGCTCGATATTATATTCGAGACAAGTTATCGCTTATGTTCAACCAACTAAAGTTATTTTTTGACTACTTTAGAAATAAGTAGATGAATATTTGTTAATTTACGAAATGTTTATTATAAACAGACGTAATTAATACCAGTGTTACACTAGGTGAATAATCATCGCACACATTTAACGGTTGTGCAATTTGAATCATCATTTAAAGCAAGGGTATATTAAAAGTTGTTTGATTACTCTTTTTCGGTGATGTTTGAGATATCTACATTATCAAGAGTATAAAGTATTTATTACAATAATAACTACTATTATGTATGTGGAAACACTCAACTTAAAATTTAAATTTTGCCCTAAAATTAACTCTTTAGTTCTCATGGTTTCTAGCACTTATTAACGGTATAATTCTCTGTAACTAATTTTATTGAACACTATAAAATCATATCTAAATATGTATCTCTTTTTGTGCAATTTAAAATCAAATAAAGTTTAAATGCCGTGCTTATTAAGGTTACATGGGTGGTCCTATCACTCAGGTGATCACTTTTCAACAAACTTTATGGAAAACATTAACCCAACTGATTTTCCTTAAAAATATTGGTTTATAGCTTTTTAATTGTGTTAGTGTAATCACTTTAATAATAAAATAATGAGATAAGATGATAAATTTACCGTCATCGTTTTATATTTTATAGACAATAACAATATAACATTGCATAAACACAATCAAAGTTTCATAAAAAAGTCATCAATGGGCGGCGTCAAAACTTTTATCTTCTGTTTTTGTTTATTTTTTAAATAATTTATATTATTTTGGTTACTGTACTTTTAATTTATAATTATCATACTAGACCTCTACTTACATAATTTTAAGATTAATTTGATATAATATGTGTAAAATGTTTAAGCAAATAAAAACTAATAACTCGAGTGTTTGACTTGACAATAGTATGTCCAGTGACTGTAAACGCAGCACGATGAACCCAGTTTTGCAATTATCTTGAATATAGTAGTGTTAAGCAACTAGATGCGTAACTACACTTTTACTTGGAAATCATAGAAATTACTGTCATTTGCAACTGGGCTATTTTTACTGTGGCATTCGGACTACGCCAGGCACTCGCTTTATTTGGGTGATGCAAACTAGACTAATTGTAGACCCTTTGCATAATTTTATTTAATTAAGATTAAAGAAAAGAGAATCACACAACGAGCTATGGAGAGATATATGCTCAGTGTTTCTCTGCGACATAAGATCCGGAATGAAGAGATCCGCAGGAGAACTAACGTGACCAATATGGCATGGCTCTTAGAATTAGTAAGTGGGGAAACAGCTAAGTACTCTACCTGTGAACCTGTAAGAGAGAAACGGCAATAAATCCACTTGATTATTTTCTTATTTTTATTTTTCTTGCGCTATAATCTCAATGAAATCTATTCAAAATTCTCAAGCATCAGCAGTGGTAATTAATTGTCTTGTTCGATTCATAACTCAGTCTTTTAACTAATTAATTAAGAAATATATTAAAATTATGTCATGAAACCTGTTCACTGTGGATTGTAGATTTCCCATCTACCTCATTTATCTCGGGTGTATATTTTAGCTTCCAAACATTATTATCTTGATAAAAAAACAGTTTAACTAAATTGTTCACTCGTAAAAAACTTATTTGAAATTCATATCAAATAAAAATATTTTAATTATACAAATATAATTATTAAACAACGGCTTTCACAGGTTTTAGCGCCTTTTAGCATAAAATAAAAAGTTGGACTAAAAACACAATGAATTTAATTAACGTAACATATTTTAGTTTTACGCAAATATTTGACTAAGTTTAGTGATGTTTAATTAAAACTATTAATGCTTAAACAGTTTAACTGTTCATTAAGTTTTCTATCCATAGTCGTAAAGCCTAAATGTTGTTTAACGAAACGCTAAATTAAATAGACAAATAAACTGATTTTATGACCGTTTTAATATATTTGACATTTGAAGACATTTTTCAATCGTAAAATCTGTTTTTATTGTTCTATTTTCAATACCATGGTTTAAAGAACTCTAAAAACGTTTTATTGTAATTCTTTAAAAACAGTTGACAACGATTTCAATTTCTCACGCTATTTTTAAATAAATGAAATAAAATATAATTATTATTGATGACTGTAGACAATCAAAATAATCCCATCACACATTTATTTATTCGAATTAACTAGCTACATTCTTCAAAATATTTTTATCTTCATTTCATTATGATCATCAACAGCCTAAAGACGTCTATTGCAAGATCGTCGGTCTACCTAGTGGGGGGCCGGCCTACGCTGCGTCTGCCGATTCGTGGTCGTCACTCGAGAACCTTTCTTACCCATCGGTTGTCAATCCATCCATGTTGATATCGTAAATTTTTATCTAAATTAATTAGAATTTTTTAATTTTACATCCAAACTAAATAACTGATATTGATAAAATTTCAAATAAATTAATTCAAGTTTAATTAGTTACCTAAAATTTCATAAAAACTTAGCCGATTTATTTTGTTGATAAAGTGCGAGTACATCATTTTGATATGATCTGGGTCGCGGTCATCTACATGATATGAGTTGACCTCTGACGGATCACGTCATTATATCCCGAGTCAGAGTGACGAGTCATGATTTGTATACCCGACCATGATATTTGGATGTTAGAATTAAGTATATGAGATGATCTTGGGCTTGATGATTCAAATAACACATACTTGAGCAATACATGTCTGTGATCTATTTTTAATAATTTAGCAAAATTAAATGACTTTTAGGTTGGCACTACTGGCTTGAACGTAAAAGAATATATGAATTGCGGGTTACAATTGTTGCGTATTGTTATTTTAATTTGTTTTAAATAAATAAAAAAAAATAGAATTATTTGCAATTTTTTTAAGAGGCACATTTTATGGGGTTGGTCATGAAACATAAGTACTGAAAGCATGATCATGAGGTAAGAATAAATTAAATTCTAATTGAATGCATTAATGTTGTTATAAAATAATTATCCTGAATATGACAATTGGGAATTCAAAATACTCTAGAATCAGAAGTGCACATGACTATATAAGGGGTATTTCCCAACGGATACCGAAAACGGGTCCCATTTTTTTCTAAAATTGACATTCTGTCCTAAATCAGTTCAATCGGATACCAAATTAAATTTACTGATAGTAAGAAAGAGAGATAAAAAGAAAATACATATATCAGTCATCACTGACATGAGTAAGATCGTACCAAAATGAAAAGTAAAATGAAACACTAATAAGTCACATTCGTATACCTACACCGTACATGGAAAATGATGACCTCAGTGACCGTATACGACCAAATAATTACTTTCAGACGTAACATTGCGTCAACATAATTATCTCCGTTTATATCCATCGTGATCCAATTTTAATTTGAACGATAAACAAGCGATGCTTGTGCCTTCGCTGTCATTTCTGAAGTGCGCGCGCTATGTTGACATCCCACGTCAAATCTCATGAGCTCAAGTGACAGACGAGTTAATTCAAACGGGGAACGTTTAACGAACGTGTTTAGGGTTCCGTTTGGACTCGTGAAGTTGGAAAACAGGATCATATTGAAAATTTAGTACTAGGAGTGTCGTAGGAGTGGCTTCAATCGTAAGACCGCATTCGCACGAGCGCTTATGCAGTGTTTCAGTTCAATTTCAAAGATGAAATCCGAAATAAGCGTTAAAATGAAACAAACGGATGCCCAGTGTTTTATTCACACGACAGCGCTTTTTCAACGCTTGGGATGTCAAGTATTTTATTCACACGACAGCGCTTTTTCAACGCTTGGGATGTCAAGTATTTTACTCACACGACAGGGCTTTTCCAACGCTTGGGGTGTCAAGTATTTTATTCACACGACAGCCTTTTTCACCGCTTGGGATGTAAAGTATTGTACTGACACGACAGTACTTTTTCAACGCTTGGGATGTCAAGTATTTTATTCACACGACAGCGCTTTTTCACCGCTTGGGATGTCAAGTATTTTATTCACACGACAGCGCTATTGTATTCTCACGACAGCGCTTTTTTAACGCTTGGTATGTCAAGTATTTTATTCACACGACAGCGTTTTTTTAACGCTTGGGATGTAAAGTATTGTACTGACACGACAGTACTTTTTCAACGCTTGGGATGTCAAGTATTTTATTCACACGACAGCGCTTTTTCAATGCTTGGGATGTCAAGTATTTTATTCACACGACAGCGCTTTTTCACCGCTTGGGATGTCAAGTATTTTATTCTCACGACAGCGCTTTTTTAACGCTTGGTATGTCAAGTATTTTACTCAGTAAACAGCACTTTTTCTACGGTTGAAATCCATTTACATAAGAAAGTTGATAAAGTGCAACATTTTCTACGGAACCTTCTATCCTCATCATAACATACACTAACTACAACAAATAAATCAAATTAAATTTTAGGCTACAGAGCGCTCGTGATTAAAATAACACAACATACAACTAACGCAGGTACCTAAAATATTGAGATAAATTAATGTACATGCAAGCAATTGCACGTCAACTTATCGTTGTACTATCTCTGTATAAATATTATTATACTGACGAGCATCCAGCCAGCCTTTGCAAGGTGGTTGAACAGGTGGGCTCATAACTTGGGAGTCCCAGGTTCGATTCCCGTGACGGGATAGGTATTAAAATATTGATGGACAAGAAAAAAACGTGAAAACAATAAACATATTATGTGTCTGCATATTGTGGGATCACAGTCCTCGTAGTTCCTGAATCTCTATATACAGGGAATCCTAGTAATTGTATAGAATGCTCGAATGATGAATGATCGCACCAATTAGTGCTAGTATCCAGCGAAAGCTAGCTAAGTTAATACGCCCAATAGTTCTAAGCTAAATAAATAGAACAGGGGTTCAATGAATGCCTGTGACTGTAAAAGAGTTAATAGAACTGGAAGTTCAATAAATGCAAGAAAAACTGTAAAAACATACATTTTCCATAAAAAATTAGGGGTTTTATCCTTCTTTCTTTTTCTTTCTCAGAGAGCGCCACCTCGAGCGACTGCTCGTCTCCTGCATCCATCGGCTTACAAAAGATACTCTGATTATTTTAAATCGCATTACTTCGCTACCTTGCCCTAAGGTATACGTGATAAAGCAATGTAAACGAATTGTACATATTATTTTTTAATTACATTTCTCAAGTGTTCGACATTCCGTGAATCACTTCACAGTTGACGCATAAATCAAACAGCGTTACAAGTGCAAATTTTTAAATTTCTGTACTTGAACCCAAGTTGTTGCTTAACCGGCATAACAGTATAGACAGTATGGGCACTACAAAGATAATATAGTCCTTATTTTAATTAATTTTTCCTTAAATAGGTACTACAGTTATCGCCACGATGGCTTAGTTGGTAAAACACATAGGTTTTCACAGCTAGCGGACAGATAATCATAGATCAATTAGTAAAGTATCCAATTCAGTAAGTTGGTGGGCGCGGGTTCAAATCCTGCTGGTTGCTAAAATTTTAAGGACTATAATATCTCTTTGTAGATATACCTTAAGTGTGGTTTATACTTTAAAAATTTACTCTATGAGTATGGATACTCTCGATTACAAAGTCAAAATAAAAATTACTCTATACAAGTTACAAGACAAAAAAAATTGTCATAAATTACTGCCAACAACAATCTGGAAAAATTAATTCGACTTACAGAAAACACTCATGAAAAACTTCTAAATATAAAGTTTGGAATATGTCCTTGATAGACTTTCCCCATCAATCGAAATTTGTGAATTTTTTTGTTGCATGACTTTCACAAAGATATTTCGCGTTCTTTCTCAGTGTCCTTACTGCTTATGAGCTGTACCGAAAGTGGGTCAGAATAATTTCCGTGTGCCAAGCCACCCACGTCGAACCTGGTAATGTATTTCACGGCATCACTGCGACGCCAAGGGATGCAAAAAGTGTGGCCAAAAGTGGTCACATTTGGGACGGTGACCTAATGATCATTGGGAAACATGCCAAAACTTTCCTCAAAATGACTATGTAACATCTTCAATCAAAATAAAAAAGAAATATGAATATAAAAAGAAAAAAAAATATGTAGAAGAAATGTTGTAAAATAAAACTAAATAATATTGTTCTCTGTACGTAACCGCCTATTGCGATACCTAACCCATATGAGCTAACCCGTATAAGCTCTAATTTGCCATCCAGTAATTTTACAATCGTTATCTTAAATTTTAAGCAAGTACCTACTAGAGTTAAAAAAAAATTTTTGTTAATAATGTTAGGTTCTTCGCACACTTGGCCTAAAATCGCCAACCCGGTTTAAAAGTTATTTAAGTAGATAAACAATGAAGAAACAATATAATACGGTGCGATTTTTCAAAAATCAGATAAAACAAGCTATTCATCGGATAAAACAAAACACAGTGAAAAGACATGTGAACTTTTTTAAACCATTCACGGAATAACTAATGTTTTTTGGTTTTAGTCGGTTTATAGTTTATCCGTTGGATAACCTTTATTCAGTCATTGAAAAGTCACCCCTTAGTAGCATTACTTACGTAGAAGTAAGTTAATTATTCAAATGTAATTATGTGCGTCTTATCTAATAAATTTACTCCCGAGAAAACTAGTCCCTCTACATATTTGCATGAATGACTCATTTGTGACTCATTTTAATAATTTAACGTGAAATTCTCAGTCTAAATTCCATTTCACTAAATAAAATAAATATAGAACATTAAGTTGTAAGCAAAAACAATACAAAATAATGTTACCTACGTGATAAATAATTAAATTTAAGGTTCGTTCATTCATTATTTAAATAACGAAAGAGTGAAATGTGAACTTTTTGTTTCAGACGATATCCCCGCAAAAGATTTGGTACTACAAAAATTTAATAGTTTGGCCCCAAATATAAAAATTATAAATAAGTATTCACTTCGTCTACTGGGTTCTCCTATTCTCGATGAATCTTTCCCTCAATATTTTGAAGAAAAAATTCAAAATTTTTTACAATGTTCGGAACGCTTATCCAAAATTAATACCCACATGGCTTTTACCATAATACGGTATTGTCTTTTTGTTCCCAAATTTACTTATACTTTACGATGTTGTCCTCAGATTAGACAACATCGTAAAGAGCACTTTGGAAACTATATTGAACATAAATTTACAAGATCGAGAGTGGTTACAGGCTTCACTTCCCGTGCGAATGGGAGGCCTTGGCATCCGGTCGATCTCTGGTGTCGCTCTTCCTGCGTTCCTGTCCTCAGTACATAGTACTCAAAATTTAACCAACAAAATTCTAGCCACATCACTAGACAACACAGAAATAACTTTTTTTGGTGAGGCCAGGCACGCATGGTTGTTAGCCTGCCCTAACACAGAGGTCCCCAAATCCCTCTCCTCACAGAGGCTCTGGGACGGGCCGCTCTGCGAGCAAGCACGGAATCAACTTGTCCATACGTGCTCAAGCTTCGCAGATCGTGCCCGCCTCTTAGCCGCCGCCGAGTGGGAATCGGGTTTGTAGCTGCAGGCTCTCCCATCGCCAAATACTTATGGATTCGTCATCTTTCAGAATTGCAGCATCCCTTCGCTTGGGCGCATCTTGTTCTGCTCCACACCGCTGCCAGTGTGGCACTGCTGTCGACCAGCTCGGTCACCATGGCCTTTCCTGCGTCCGAAGTGCCGGGAGGATTCCTCGCCACGCTAGTCTTAATGATATAATCCGTCGGGCTTTTACCAGCGCCAATTGCGCGGCTATTTTGGAGCCTAGTGGCCTTTTACGCGATGATGGTAAAAGACCCGATGGAATGACTTTGGTTCCATGGAAGTTGGGGCGGCCGTTGGTGTGGGACGCTACGTGTGTAGACACCCTCGCGCCGTCACATCTTCCTGGAACACAAAATAAGGCTGGTGCGGCGGCGAATCCTGCTGAGCAACTAAAAAGGCGCAAATATAGTAACATTGATAGCGGTTATATATTTGCGCCTTTTGGAGTTGAGACGCTGGGGCCTTGGGGACCGAGTGCCCACCAAATCTTCAAAGACCTGTCCAAACGTCTGGTCGAGGCAATACGTGACCAAAATGCTGGCCTGTTCTTTGGGCATAGGTTGAGCATTGCCATTCAACGTGGCAATGCTGCCAGCATTTTGGGCACTTTGCCTACTGGTAGTGGTTTGCTAGATTAGTTTTGTATTATAGTGGTATTGTTAGTTTTATAAATTTGTTTAGTTGTTTAGTGTAATAGTTTAATATCTGAGTGTTTTTTATATTATTTAACGTTATGTTATAAATAAAGATTCGTTAATGGGTTCCTTTCAAGAATAACGAAATGATATGTATTCGTGAAGTCTTGAATAGAAACAATTATGTACTAAAAGGCGAATTAAACGGTTTCTACAAAAATAATCTATTTGGGCACTAGTTGCCTACTGGTAGTGGCTTTTATATTAAGTTTACTTATTGTATAGTTTTTTACTTTAGATTTTGATATTTAGTAATTAATAAAATAGTTTGTAAAGTTAAGCGTAAACCATTTTCACCAAGCTTTTTATTGAAAATACACATAATACCTATACCATGCCAATGTTTAAAGCTTTGTGTGTATTTTTGTAATTAGATAAAGTTTCATAAAGACAAAAATACCTTCTTAAAAATATTACCTATAAGTTATACTTCATTACGGCAACTTAAAACTCGAGGTCATCGTCCAAAGCTGAATCGATATACTAATCTGGTTCTAAATCGAAATATTTGAGAATGTCCGCGGAATGATGTCACCTGAGGTCAGGAGTTCATATATAACCTCATAAATCAGAGGCTCTCATACCGTTTTAGGATGAAAACTAAATCGTCGTAGAAATTAGTATAGATTTTTATCAGGTATCGTATTTCAACTACTTGTTGAATTTTCGATGAGGCTTTGAGGTCTGTATTTTATATCATTACTAATGTTACGTTATTCCTAACTATACCTACTTATAGGGTTTTCATATTTAATAATGTTCACAACCACCACCATCACCACCATCATCATCATCATCATCATCATCAACAGCTAGAAGACGTCCACTACTGAACATAGGCATTTTATTTTAAATATTATTTAACCGACTGCTCCTCATGAATCACACAAAAAGTATGTATTATATTGTATTTAAAATAAGTCACCTTCATGAAAATTTCAATACTTAAAAAGGCCTTTATATTTAATAGAAAAGTTTAGTTGTAAGAAGCACTTATAAGTACAGCATTCTTTATAAGTCATATCAATTTTGCCTGCATTTTGTTCATTGTAACAATGTCCGAATGAATTGGTTTTTATTTTGTCTCATTTCATTATTGTCTTAATTATTGTTTCTGTTAAATTAAAACATAGACCTAGAGATTTTCTCCATTTAAAAATTGACTGGAAAAGATCGTGTTTGGGATCGATATGTAATTGTTTCTATTATATGGTGCGTATAATAAAGAGTTTATCTATCTATCTCTATCTAGACAGACCAGATTGTAAATAGCTATGGAAATGATCACACAAAACTCGTTTCGGAACTTTTTATTAAAGTTGTGTATATCTTAAAAAAGTGATAATAATAAATGAGAAATGACTGTCTATGTCTATACCTTTTTTTTATGAGAATGAATGATGTGACGAGCTAGTCGTTCACCTGATGTTAAGCAATACGGACGCCCATAACAGTTGCAGTGTCACTCGGAACTTTAAAATAATAAAGTTTCGCGTGACACTGCACCGCGCACGTCATCCTGAGACATCACACAGTCTAGTAATCAGATTACTGTGGAATCAGGTCATAAAGTCTCATTTGCCCAGTAACTTCACTAGCTACAATGCGCTTCAAACTGGAACACAGTAGTGCTTGCACACTACTGCTTGGGGGCAGAATAACTGGCAAAGCGGTGGTACCTACCTAGACGAACTTTGCAGAAAAGTCCTACCACCTAGTGAAAAAAAATTAAGACCGTGCTTTATGACGTAGATTGGGAAAGGCCTGTGCTCAGTAGTGGACTAATAAAGTTTAATAATAATAGTGATGATGATGATAATGACGATGATGACGATAATGCTAGTAAAGTAATATTTTAGGATACCAGTATAAATCACACAGAATATAAAAAAAAATATTATACTATAAGTGTTCATAGTTCATCGTCTAAATGTAACTTTATAGCTGAAACCATGGCAACTCTCTACAAAATGTTACATAACTCAAAACGTTAGACAATGTAACATAAAGACGACAATAATATAGGAAAAGTAACAATGTGAGGAAAAGCAGTAAACCACCATTACGGGCGTGCCTTCACTGTGGTTGTTCTGTTACTTTCAATACGCATAAAAGTAGGGAAACTAGGGAAACTGACAACCGCTGCCGCTGTGTATCTAGTTTTTTTTTTTCTTATATTTTGGCTCCACACTTAGTGTATATAGCCAGTGTCTAGTATTATATTTTCATCGTGTTATAAAATATTTTACGCAAAGTCATGTCCTAGTCATAGTCATAGTCCAGTTTAAGTCAGGTAGTCATAGTCCAGTCTAAGTCATGCTCCGGCAAAGTATGACGGGCCCGATAGCTCAGTTGGTAGTATCCCTGCCTTCTGAACTGAGGGCTGTGGGTTTGATTCCTACCCAGGACAAACATTTGTGTGATGAACATAGATGTTTGTTCTGCGTCTGGGTGTTATATTGTATTCTATGTATGTATTTACAAACAAAAAAGTATATAAGTATTGTATCAGTTATCTGGTTCCATGCTTAGTTTGGGGCTAGATGGCGCTGCGTGAAATGTCCACACATAAAAAAAGTGGTGGCAACTTTACTAGAAGCTTCTATGGAGTTTTAGAAGCAACACGAAAAATCACGTTTCACCACATTATATTACTTGCCCTCACTCATGCTCGTAATTCAGCACTTAATGCGTAAAACGCCACCGTTTTGATAAATAATACAATGCAACGACGTAAATTTTTCCCGCGTTCCCGCCAAAACTTCTTGTATCTAGTTTGTTGTAGATGTTTACGCTGATGTCATATTTCACCAAGTTTTGAATAATAATTCAGGCAACTATATACCGAGTAAAATAAACAGGCCTAGTATCTGTATCATGCTGTGACCATAAATCTTGCGAGTAGGTACAAATTTTAAGGTGAAAATTAGCTTCCGAATTTACGACCTTATAAAGTATTGACAACCTCATAGTATTTGAAATACATATTTGTTTACAACGGTGTAGGTACCGAATATTTCTGTCAAATATTATCAAAATTACCTGGTATATAGGGCTGCAGTAAATTTCCCCCTTTTTTAAAGGACATAATGGGTTCTACAAATATTGATTTTTTTTGGATGTGAAAATCAATAAATTGTAGAATTATTGTAAAATATTAGATCTACGCAGAAAAAAAACAAATTTTGATAGTTGAATGCCTATTACAGACTGCCATACATAATTTTATATTAAATCGACTTTTTTATTATGGCATAACAAGATTAAAGATCTAGATTTTTTTTTATGTTTACCTAAAAGCCAGAAGATAATATTAAAGGACTCAGAAGGCAGGGATACTACCAACTGAGCTATCGGGCCCGTCAGTCTTGACAAAAATAAAAATAGCGCTGAAGTTTTATAAAATTGAAGACTCATTAAAACTTCAAAACCATAAAAGGAAAAGGGTAACAATGGTACCTACCTAACGCAAAGAAGACACAGAACAAAACTCACCAGTATGAAAAATAAACAATGTTGACCAATCATCATTTACACCACGATATATCTTCACAGTCCTGTTCATGAGGATCATTTAATTATGACGCCATAAAGTATTCTTAAAGATGAGCCTATAATGGCGCCACTCGTGCGCACTTGCAAATTAAAACAAGTCCGACCACATTATAATTACTTGCTAACATTGATGTTACAAGTAGCTGTTTGTTTAGATAATTCTAGATCTTTGAAAGGCAACAAGGCCGGGGCAAGGGGTAGGGATGCGAGTATTGTACGATAGAGGATATTATACGGTCTTACTTTAATAATAACGTCAATGACGTCATTTTAACTTTTTAAAGTTAATATAGGGCCAATTTTACTAGGTGGTAGAACTGCAAACTTTTCTGCAAAGTTCGTCTAGGTAGGTACCACCGCTCAGCCAGTTATTCTGCCGCCAAGTAGTAGTGTGCATTGTAGCTAGTGAAATTACTGAGCAAATGAGACTTTATGACCTGATTACACAGTGTAGTAATCTGATTTCTAGACTGTGTGATATCTCAGGATGATGTGCGCAGTCCCAGTGTCACGCAAAACTTTATTATTTTAAAGTTCCGAGTGACACTGCAACTGTTATGGGCGGCTGTATTGCTTAATGTCAGGCGAACGACCAGCTAGTCACGTCATTCACTCTCATAAAAAAAAATTAAGTTGTTTTGACAGATCTAAAACTCCTTAAACTGGTGCAATGTAAAAGATATCTGTAGTATTAATCCAGTATTATTTAGAAGCTACCACTGTTCCATTCCTACTGGAAAAAAGACTAAATTAAAAGATTTACCCCCATTTTTTCGACTTTCTCGTATGTATGCCATATCAACATAAAAATACTGATCGCTTATTGGTTGCAGACAGACGATGATCATCAAGCAACCAATGAGCGTTCTTTTGAAGTTGACATGACTCTTTAAACAAACGTTCTCTAAAGACGTCTATTTAATAGTAACCAGCAACCACGTAGTTTAGAAACCAGGATTTACTTCCTAATTATACTGGACCAACTAATTAGTACTCAAGCGTCTTTTAGCACTAATGAAGACTGCTTTGAAAAAGTTTTCTTGACACAGCTGGATAACAATTAGCAGCTAAATTATGTACTGGTAAAGTGAAACTAGAAAAATCTGTAGAATTTGCAACTAGTTGTTATAATATAACGTCAATTTAAAAACAAAAACCTATGAATAGTCATCATCATCATCATCATCATCTTCATCAACAGCTTCAGAGAGCACCACTTTGTGCGCTGCTCACCTTCTGCATCCATCAGCTCATAGTAATTTGTGAAAGTCTAATCTAACTTGACTTTTTAGATTTGTTAATCGCTATTTTAATACTCCATCAATCCCCATTTTGTGTTATTTATCCCCAATAATGAGTAAAAATATGTAATTACCTATTTATTAACTAAACCGGACAAAGGGAGCGGCCATTTGCTGAAATTTCTGTAAACCTCATAATTCTTCCATAAATTCAATTGTGTTATTGGCCGTGCACTGCACAACCATCTAAACAGTATTTTAAATTTAATTCAAGTTTATTAAGTTGGTACTACTGAGCCTCGCACATGAAAGAGCTAGTGATACAGAGGTCAAATCAAAAAAGCCTACGACACAATAAAAAAGTGTTCTCTGTCACCGTTAATATTAAGATAATAGCATATCAGCCATCTCTATTCCCTCAACTTTAACCTTCTCCCGTTACTTACAGATGTCCAAATAAAAAAAATCACTAAACATTCCAAAGCATTTTCAAAAATGATCGCCATTTACGACATATTTTATTATTTTATGTCCAGCATAACAGGCGAACTCACCGACAATGTAAAAACCAGTTGTGGTATAAACGGAAATATTTTTATTTGAATTTCATTCATGGCGTTTCGTCACAAACTTTACGCTGTTAAATGTAGCGGATAACTGGTTGTCAGTTAGCATAGAAATTGAGTTACGTAGCGATTGTTTTAATTGGGAAACTTACGCTAGGGATTGCACCCGATTCCAGTCGTGTTAGGGTTACTTTTAGTACTAGAACTGTTTAGTTCCAGGTACGCCACAAATTATTGGGTAGACGACTATCAATTCAAACAAACGCTATATAAGTCAATCAATATCAATTTTGAAATTTGAAACAGAGAGTAGGAATTTCACTCTTTTCCAGTGTATGTTTTAGTATTTAAGGGCATTAAGCCTAATCGTTTTATTTTGTTTATTCATCATCGTCATCATCATCATCATCATCAAGCTGAAGACGTCACAAGGAGAGCGCCACCTTGAGCTCCCCGCGGTTTACGTCATATAAAAAATCCGTGTCAGCTTCATTTTGTAAAAGTTCAATTTTGACGAGACGTACTGACAGTCTCTACTTATTTTCTTTTTAATATAATATAATACTACTACAAGAAGCATCTTTAAAATGCAAGCTTTACATTTTGGTGTCAATTGTACAACATTTTTAATAAACATAAAAGTTATGTGACTACTCTGACAAGATATTAAAATGTCATAAAACAAAGCATCGACAAATTAAAGCGCATAGCTTGACATTCCAGGCGTATCTGGAGATAAGATAGATGTTAAGTATATTGTAATTAACTATAAAAATGACAGATTTTGCGTAAAATACAAAAATAATATAGAGAAAAAAAAATTGGACGCAGATAATACGTGCAATTTTTTTACCAGAAGTTATACGTTTGTTTTTCCATGGTTTTGCATCGTGACAGTGCAAAATGGTATAGGGATGGGCGCATTTTTAACCGTACTTTACCGTAGATAAGTTTATTATTTCGTGTTTTGTTTCGTAGAACTGACAACCGATGGGGAAGAAAGGTTCTCGAGTGGCGACCACGAACTGGAAGACACAGCGTAGGCCGGCCCCCCACTAGGTGGACCGACGACCTGGTGAAAGCCGCGGGGAGCCGATGGATGCAGGAGGCGAGCAGCCGCTCTAAGTGGCGCTCCCTGGGGGAGGCCTATGTTCAGCAGTGGACGTCTTCAGGCTGTTAATGATGATGATGATGAAGTTTATTATTTCACCTGATGGTAAGTGTCGACGCAATCAACGATAGTGCATTCTAGCCTAGAAGATATCGGTTCACTTAGCCTTAAAAATTCCGACAGATTATATTCATCAGGAAACAGTAGCACTGGTAAGGTGTTCCATTTCCTTTGCTGTCCAAATTGTAAATTAGGAAGCAAATTGCTTTGTACGTATTCGAGGAGTTTCATGCAAATAGCCATTTGTACTCTCTATCCTATCCATCATCATCATCATCATCATCATCATCTACAACCTGAAGATGACCACTGCTAAATATAGGCCTCCTCCAGAGAGCGCTATTTTGAGCAGTTTCTAACCTCCTGCATCCGGTTCATGGTCGTCAGAAAATTTCTTCCCCATCGGTTGTCAGTTCTACGAACGATGTAGCCTGCCCATTGTCATTTCAACTTGCTAACTCTAAGAGCGGATCTCCTCATTTCATTTATTTTCCATATCTATCATTTCTATAACGATGATAAAGTTCATGTCAACATAATCATTATAATACTCCATCATAGATCACTCAGACGTGATGTAGCGCACCGATCACACACTCGTGCCAGGTCAATACTAATTCTGACATATTTAGATCAAAACGTAGAGGCGATAGGTCATCCCATCGCTCATTCGACACGACGCGGCGATCTTTCATGGCTGATGAGTCATATATATAACAGGCTAAGTGCGAGTCGGGCTCGCACAGGAAGGGTTCTGTACCACTATCTATAAAAACGAGCAGAAAAAACACGTTTGTTGTGTGGGAGCCCCATTATTTATTTTATTGTTTTTTAGTATTTGTTGTTGTAGCGGCAACAGAAATACACCATAACAAAATTTCTACTGTCTAACTATCATGGTTTGAGATGCCTGGTTATAGGCGGACAGACGGACAGACAGACAGACGGCCAGCGGAGCCTTGATTCAGATTCAGATTCAGATTTTTATTGCTTCCATAGTGTACAATAGGTGGAATATAAAATTAAGTCTTGTTTCATATGGACTCCGTCGGGCGCAGCAAATGTGGAGAGAGGAGGGCGACCTAGCAAAAGAATCAAAGTGATCAAACAAAATAGGTACACTACATAGAAAATAATATTAGTTTGATTAGCTATAATCCAATGTGAATCCAATTTGATCTATTATTATTAGTAATAGTAGTAAAAATTTAATGTCAGTTTGTACAATATAATATAAATTAGATTACCTATTCAATGTCACACTTATTCATTCTAAATACCATATATTATTCTTACAATTATTGATGTCAAAAAGTACACCTACATACCTACATACCATTCGTGATCATAAATTTTCATCAGCACATAATATTTTATTGTCATTTATATACTCGTCAATACTATAATAGGCTTTTCAGGAACCGTTTCAAGGTTCGTATATTAATGTTATAGTTGTCTATGTTCTTTAGATCGCCTGATAGCTGATTACATATTCTTATAGCAATAGGTAATGCACTAGATGAGTGCATTTTTAACCTGGACTTGGGTATTGGTAGCACTAACCGGTTTTTTTCCTGAATGGTTACGTTTTAGTTCGTATGTTGTGTAAATAAAAAGTTTCTTACGAATTTGCATACTTCCAAAATATATACAGATGGCAAAGTTAAAATTTTGTACTTTATAAAATAAGGTTTACAACTGTCAGTTTGTTCTATATTTGCTAGTATACGAATTTTTTTTTTTGTACTATGAATAGATGCAACGCTGCTATTTCCCCGTAAAATTATTCCGTAGCTTAACCTTGAATGTGCATTCGCATATATGTCCTTAGTAATATATAGGGTTCGCTTTACCCTTTGGGTACGGAACCCTAAAAATACAGACGTGAAGATAGAAAAGTATAGTAACAGATAGAATGTTAAGCTATTTTAAATTGGTCCGTGTAAATATGTACAAAAAATTCATTATACATACATACATTTGAACAGAGTTTTTATATACGTGGTTACTCACAGCTGTAACTAAAAATAGTTGTAAAACAAGAGAGTCATTTTAGGTTATTCTGAACCGCAACCTAGTCTGGATCGATTACATTATAATCTTAATTTAAAATCATATGCACTAAATGGCCTGCCAGAACCAAGTTCATCTAGTGCGGAAGAAAGAATGTCTAAAGATGAGGCTGATATTCTGAACATAACATCTTCGCTAAGTACGGGTATCCCTAAACCAATCAAGGTATTTAGAATCGGCAAATACAACCAGGGTAAGAACCGCAGTATAAAGGTATGCTTCGGGGTACTAGGGCCTGCCAAGCAATTACTCCGTAACAAGCACAATTTACCAGAAGGCATTAAGATGTACTCTGATCAGACTCCAGCGCAACAGAACTTTCTAAAAAGTTTAAAAGACGAATTAAAACGGCGTGAGAACGATGGTGAGAGCGGTCTTACTATTAAATACATCAACGGAACACCGGCCATAATAAACCCCACTCCAAAAAACTCCAAGCAATAAATGTCACTACCAGCGAGGTTACCGCAAATAAAAATACCTACGATACACTAGATAACTATCAGAACTTCCCGGCCAACAACTCTCGATTCACATTCTTTTACCTCAATGCTCGGAGTATACGCAAAAAAGGTAAATTTGATGAGTTAAAGTGCATTCTAAGAGCAATACCAAATACTATACATATAATCTTATTAACAGAAACTTGGATCCGCACGGAAACTCAAGCACTGCAATTCCAACTTCCTAATTACACACATTACTATAATTATAGAACTGATTCAAGAGGAGGTGGAGTATCAGCGTATGTTCATAATAACCTAAAACACAGCTTATCGGAGTCTAGTTACATCGGAGGGAATAACTATTTATGGATACGACTGGAGAAGTACGCACTAGAAGTAGGAGTTATCTATAATCCTGGCGACACCAATTTTAAGGATTTTCTTCAAGTTTATGAGTCACAACTAGAGCACAGAAGTAGAGCCATTGTCTTCGGAGACTTTAATATAGACTTATTAACAAAAGATAAAAAGTTTAAACAGTACAACCATCTTCTAAAAGCATCGGGACACAAGCTTGTTAATAAAATTAGCAAAAAATACTGTACTAGAGATGCGACCACTAGAAAATCTATCCTAGATCATGTCAGCACTAATCTAAAAGAGGACAACTTCCATATGATAACAATCAATTCTTCATTGTCTGACCACAAGCAAATATACCTAGAAATTAAGAAAACGAAGCCCCCACCAAAGATACGTTCTCAATATGAAGCGATCGATTATACCAAGCTATACGATACAATAAGAGAAACTGGACTACAAAAAGTAAATGATGAATACGTAACATTAGAAGAACAGATTAAGCGTTGCACAGAAGAGAATAAAGTAATAAAGACAAAAATTCTCAACCCTCCACAAAAAGATTGGATAAATAAAAGTGTAATAAATGAAATTAATGAACGTAATGCTTTGTGGGCGGAACTTAAGAAAAATCCGGATAATAATACTACAAAAGAAAAATTTCAAACTAAAAGAGACCATGCAGCTAAATTAATTCAAGATACGAAAGATTCATACTACTTTAAAGAATTTAACAAATGCACAAACAAGCCAAAAAAAATGTGGAACCTAGTGAACACTTTAGCGAATAACAAAATTAAACAGGGTTGTATTCCTCCAAAACTTGTAATAGATTCTAAAGAAATAACAGATCTGAATGATATTTGCCAAATATTTAATAACTATTTCTCTACCATAGGTCCACTTTTAGCTGATGAAATACCTAAAAAATTTCATGACAACTATACTTCTGCTTTACCACTACTTTCTACGCCAAACCCTCAAATGTCAGCTTTAGAACCATGTACCGAAACAGAAATTATGAAAATTATTGACAATCTTGATTCCAATTGTAGTGTTGGTTTAGACGGAATCAGTACGAAGGTAGTAAAGTGTATAAAAGATTTAATAGCAAGTAAATTAACTGAGTGCTTTAATAAGCTGCTAGTTGATGGTAATTTCCCGGACACATTAAAAATTGCGAAAGTCACTCCAATCTACAAATCAGGGCCTAAAACAGACCCAGGTAACTATCGGCCTATCTCTGTATTGCCAGTATTGTCAAAAATTCTAGAAAAAATTTTGCACACACGATTAGTAAAATATTTAGAATCATTTCAATACATTTCTGAAAGGCAATATGGGTTTAGGTCCAAAAGTAACACACTAACGGCCACAATTGATCTTATCACTAAAACCAAACATATGATTGATAAAAAGAATGTAGTACTTGGTATCTTTATAGACTTAAAAAAAGCTTTTGATACAGTTAGTCACGATTTGCTTCTAAATAAATTAAAAACCATAGGTATCACTGGCAAAGCCCTTCAGATGTTTGAATCCTACTTAACAAAGAGATCGCAAGTAGTTAAGATAGACCGTAACTTCCAAAGTGGTCCAAAATCAATAACGTGCGGAGTCCCTCAAGGCTCTATTTTGGGTCCTTTACTCTTTCTGATATATATTAATAATATTCATGACATAGGCCTGATAGGGCATTTAACTCTCTATGCTGATGACACTTGCTTATTTTACTTTGGTTCATCCATACATGAAATAGTCTCACAAGCTCAAAAAGACCTAAACAGCCTACACAATTGGTTTCAATACAACTTACTAACTATTAATATTTCCAAAACTTGCTACGTAATATTTAAAGCCAAAAACAAACCTGTACCCCTACACGCACCTTTGACAATCAATAATATTCCCCTACAGCAGAAATCACACGAAAAATACCTTGGTTTGCATATGGACACCCATCTGACATGGAATATCCATATCGAACATATAAAACAAAAATTAGTAACACTCCTCGGTTCGCTTCGTAACATTGTTCGATGTGTTCCCCGCAAATTACGATTTACAATTTATAATGCACTGGTAAAACCACACCTACTTTACCTCATTGAAGTTTGGGGAAGTGCTACCAAAACAAAATTAGCTGAACTTCAAGTCTTGCAAAACAAAATTGTCAAAATGCTTTTTAACTATCATCATTTAACACCAACAAAAACAATCTACACCGAAACAAAAATAATGAACATCAAAAAATTATATAATTATAACATCTGCATTTTTATTCACAAAACACTCAACAGGGATATCCACACTAACATAACGTTCACCAAAGTAAAACAGGTTTCCAAACGCAGCAATCGTCGCGGTAGCCTTCTTGTACTTCCGAAGCCTCGAACGAATTATGGCAAAACAATGCTTACTTTTGAAGGAGCACAACTTTATAATAAAATACCCTCACATATTAAAAAGTTACGTTCATTTAACGTTTTCAAGAGGCAGTTGACTCAATACCTTATGATGGCGGAACCACTGCCGAAGTAAATATTCTAAATTAAGTATCGATGATAAATGTACCTAATATAATTTTACTTAGCACGTATTTATATTGTTACCTACCCACATTATATTATGTGACGGCGAATGTATGTATAATAATTTTAAGTTAACTATGTTCTCATGGAAGTGACATTGTCTTATTTGAGAATAAATTTCTTTAAACCTAAACCTAAATAGCTTATTTTCTTTTGGGTTTCCACTCTTAGAGCATTTAACCAAGCTCTAAGGTTTCGACTATAATTGTTTTGAATTGTTTGAATTGTTTTTCTGAAATTAACATGTCAAACATAAAAATAATATCTAAATAAAATCTCATGATGTATTAAGGTCACAGCTCATTAGAACCACCCGGTACCCACTCCGCTCCACCTCGCCTCCTGCGGCTAGTATTCCTTATATGCACTTGTATGGATATGCGCTCACTATATCAAGGGCTTACGACCGACGCGATCCGGTGACGCTACGGAGTTGATATAGTGAGCGCATATCCATACAAGTCCATATTTTAAAGAATACTAGACGAGGTGGGGCGTAGTGGGTGCCGGGTGGTTCTAATGAGCTGTGACCTTAATACATCATGAGATTTTATTTAGATATTATTTTTGTGTGTGACCTTTATTCTTATATAGATACCTACTTCATCATCATCATCATCATCATCATCATCATTAACAGCCTGAAAACGTCCACTGCTGAACATAGGCCTCCCCCCGGGAGCGCCACTCAGAGCGGCTGCTCGCCTCCTGCATCCATCGGCTCCCCGCGGCTTTATACACCAGTTTTCCCATAAATTGCGATGATCCACCACATTAGGCCGTGTGAGATGTAAGTCCAAAATATCCAAAATTTGAAAATAACTTTGATAGAAGAAAGAAAATATTGGTGTGTGAGTCACTCACGTTCCTATTTCTATCAAATATTATCACCATTAAATATCAAGTGACGAACAGCTATATAACATACCCACATAATTAACGTATTAGCTAAGACTAAAAACCTCGACCAATAAAATTGTTCTCACGTCTGTTTACACTTTCTTTAAAATCGAATTACGCATGTTCATCGGGCATGACCATTCGATTTTATTTTGAACCTATTAGAAATCGATTTATTACTCGGATAATCGGATTAAGTATTACAAAATGACCGCTCTAGTTTAAGCTCGATACATAAGTTAGAGTTGTTTGTGTTGAAAGAATTTTAACGAAGTGTAGCTAACTCTACGAATTATTTCATTTTTAAAAGACTGTGTAAATGTTTTATAAACATTAATAAAATTTGTATTTTCATTAAATAATACAAACTTAGTATGTTACTTTTTATTATTGTCTGGTTTTTAGATTGAATAAAATATTTTAATGAAGATGATATCGGATCGCTACCGAATTAAGCCAAATACTCTAAATTTTAATCAATAACTGTTATTTTAAATCAATAATTCATTAATTAACACTTCTACACTCAAGATTATGTTATTAGAGCCTTCCGTGACTCCAGCCCATAAATAACTAGCTGATACAATTTAAATAACCTCCATTAAAACCTAAAATCTATAATTATTTACATATTTTAATTTTATGCTCTTTATATTTGGTTTTATTAGGTTAATTAAGGATATACTCAAACTATAAATTTAGCTTTGAAATGTCATCTGATTGAAAGATCTAATTCAATGTACATACAGGTCGTACATTTTGATGTGAACTATCATTGCATTATAATGCGGTGAAGAGGAAGGTTCTGTCAAAATACTGCTTGACCGGCTGGTCCTCTCTTATAACTCGTGATATTTTTGTAGAAAAGTATGTTTTTTGCTATTCTTAGAATAAATGCTAAAAATCTCTTATGACTCTCGACATTTTTGTAGAAAAATATATTTTTCACAATTCTTACAATCAAAATTGCTAATATAAAATAAATAAATAAAATAAACTCAAACTGATTAATATCATCATTAGTATTTCTATTTTGTATTTAATCACATAAACAATTTATTACGCAATTAAAAGGTTGAGATTATAATTACATAGTCACAATTTTCTAAGCTTCAAAATGTAATGGTTTTGAAGCTTAGAAAATTATTTGTTACAGAGTTACTTAAAAAATTGGTCTAAACTAAGTTACACGAGCCTACATAAAACACACCCTGTACTTCCATCGAAAAGTAATTAAGCTCCTAATTAAAAACGTAGTATGGCACTTAATAACGTTTAAATGAGGTCGATGAACTTAATCCGTTTGCATTATAAAAGTGTTAGGTCTGCTGGTCTAAAATGTGGACTTAATTGGTCAAAACGGTTTTAGAATTGGTATAAACAAAAATTGAAAAATTCTGTTTAAAAAACCTAATTAGTTATAGTTGCATTATTTGAATAGAACTGATTTTCAAAATGTAAACCACACAAAAAATTATGCAATTAAAATATTTTGTAAACCTTGTTGTTTTTTTGCTGGATTGAGTATTTAGACTGGTATTTATTATAGAAAATAATAAACTTCAACTCAATTCGAAAGCCAAGCTGCAACCGCACGGGTCAAAACGTTTGAAATTTTTATTATAATTCTTAAAGAAGCGTGGCGAATGGCGATAAACAGATGGGGGTGCTAAAACGCGCCGTATATATTGGTTTGCTCTCGCCGAAGCTACGTAGGTATAATAATTATAATGTATATTATAGTGCATAAAGGTTTTTTCAAATGTATACAAATGGTGTAATGACTGGTAAAGATGACCTACTCATTTTCCTGATGTTTAGCGGCACAGCCGCCCATAAAATTTGGAGTGCCGCTCAGAACTCTACTTTATAAAGTTTTGCATCACACTGAATAATTTCAATTTTTTTTTAGAGTTGAATGAATAATATTGTAGTAATAAGTTTCTAGACTGTAAGATCAGATCATAAGGCCTCATTTTCCCAGCATACCACTAATGCCTTTCAAATCGGAAAACAGCAGTGGTTGTATAGTACTGCTTGGCGACAGAATATCTGTCATAGCGATGGTGCCTACGAAGACAAATTTTTGCGGATGAGCCCCCAAAAGTCTGCATAATATTGTTCAAATTTCATTGTAAAATACAATAACTTTGATTAACCAATATAATATCATTAAATCAGAGACCTAAAATAACATGATCAACAAAAAACACGCACAATCGGTTGACACATACATACGCGACAATAAATCACACTATTGTCTTCATAATTTATTAGTACAACTTTTTGCAAAATTGACTTCTGGTATGTACCTATTGTGTTCTTAAGTAGCGTAATATTCAAATAATAGACCTAAATCTATATAAAAAAATATAATACACTTACCTTTGAACCCCTTTGTATGGTAAATATTATGTCAAACCAGTTTTTGAATGGTATCGTTATCTTTTTTGTTATGTTGAGCATATTTTATCAAGGGTCAGTCTAGTGCAAAAAATAAAGGTGATAATCAAAAACATATGGGAACATTTTAATTTTACAAACTATTGTTTATTATAACTGCCAATATGACTAAATAATAATAGTATTCTGAATTAGAAGACTGATTCAAACGACAAAAATAGAAGCAATACTACACATAACAATAATTGATCTAGTTAAGTAGCGCGCCAGATATGATAAAAGCTTCAACAAAATCTAAATTGAATCTACGCTGAATAATTTTGTAATTCAACTATGAATATAAATATCATAAATATTATGATTATACATACAAAAGCAATATAAACTAATTAAAATACTTAAAAAAGCAGCTAAAAGACCATTTACATACGTATGAGTTACAGAACACCCACAATTCTGAAGTCCTGGTAGCAAATCACGTCAGACATATTGGTGATAACGATTAGTATATAGTTTCAAACTTTCGTTTTTGTCGGGTTTTATTTCTAGAATTTTCGTTTTATTCATGAGTTAATGTGAGTCCGTTTTAAAATGCGAGTAGTGTTCGAATATGATATCATTTATTATAACCAGTTATGGAGTATTTGATAGAAACGAAATATAATCGTAAGGTACCTAAAAGATGAAAGAAAGAAAGAAAGAAAGAAAGAAAGAAAGAAAGAAAGAAAGAAAGAAAGAAAGAAAAAGTATTTATTCAACACATACAAATAATAACAAGAATACAAAATAAAAATTAAATAAATTTATAGGATGACTGTTTTGTAAACTTAAATTAACAGTTTAAACAACGTAAATTTTGTTTTCTATATACTTAAGTAGTTTTATTTGTCCAAGTAATTTTTATTTCATTTTTTTTTTATGTGTGGACATTACACACAGCGCCATCTAGCCCCAAACTAAGCATAGCTTGTACTATGGGAACCAGATAACTGATATAATACTTATATACTTTTTGTTTGTAAATACATACATAGAATACAATATAACACCCAGACGCAGAACAAACATCTATGTTCATCACACAAATGTTTGTCCCGGGTAGGAATCGAACCCACAGCCCTCAGTTCAGAAGGCAGGGATACTACCAACTGAGCTATCGGGCCCGTCTTTTCGGGCCCGTATTTTTAAAGTAGGTAGAGTATAGCGCAAATATTATACCCATTATACTGAACCTAAAATGTGCACTGTAATAGTAGTAAGTTAATTTTGGCGGTAAAAGCAATTTTGGATTCCAAGCTACATTCAAGACATTTCAATTTTTATGCTAAAGTTTATCTACCTATTTTTTTACCTAATAGTATTTCAAAAAAAAAAAAATCGAATTTGACATAAATGATTATCATTTAGGTAAAGGGAAGAACGCTTAGGCTAAAATGAACTTTGATTATTAATATATACAGGGTTACAGGAAAAATCGTGCTAGATCCGTTAAGGGCGTGGAGTACCCATCATTTCTGACTTATTTCACTATGAATAATATTTTGTGCGTCTTATTATTATTATTTTTGCATTTTTACATGTGTAATAAGATGCTTTGGGACGTCAATCAATAAAATAGTACATAATATAATATTTAATAGACTACAGTAGACAAGTGAAAGTTAAGAAATAAAAAAATATTTGAATCTGTATTTTTTTCTAACGGATATCTAAAAATAATATTATAAGTTTAGGCTAGGGTGTTTCATAGTGAAATAAATTAGAAATGGTGGGAACTCCACGCCCTTAGCGGATCTAGCACAATTTTTCCTGTAACCCTGTATAACTCCTCAATATTTGGATGATATTTTCAGTTTCTATAAAAAACAAAATCATTGTGACTCTAGTCAAAACGTCAATCGAAAGAAATAAAAAATGCACGTCAAAAAGTTCACGAAACCATATCGAATCATTGAAATCATTGTTGCCAATCGCATCAGAATCTTTCGAGAATTTATCACGATTGATCGCCGTGTGACGTGAGCTTGTTGCGGTTCTTTAAAACACCCTGTAGCTTATAATTTTTCGGTTCATTTTTTAAACTAGATAGGCTTGCGTTGGCCATTTTATTTTCTTGGGTTTAAGCAAAAATACGGTCGACGTTGCAGTACGCTCGCTTATAAAAAACCTGATATCAAAATCCTTGTCACCGTCATAGCTAAAAAAATTGCGGACATCTTTTATACTAATTTTGACATTAATAAGTTTAATAATTTTATTTATTAACTAATTAAATTATAATTTAGGATCTATCTAGGTCATATTAATTTCAATACGGAATTCACCACTTAGTTATAACCATTATGCATCACAATTTTATGTTATCTAGTTTAGCACTCCGATATCTAATAGGTATTTGGTTTCTGCGTTTAATTTTTAGTTCCATATATTTTAACAAAATATTTTTATAAATATGAATATGTACTTTTAAC
Organism: Ennomos erosarius; assembly: GCA_963580505.1. Classification (NCBI taxonomy): domain Eukaryota; kingdom Metazoa; phylum Arthropoda; class Insecta; order Lepidoptera; family Geometridae; genus Ennomos; species Ennomos erosarius. The sequence continues at coordinate 1,275,347 of OY756988.1, forward strand.
AGCAATAACTTTTTTATACGAGTTAACTTTATTTACACTAAAAATATAACATTAAAATTCATAATTAAAACACATGACAGAATTATTGGACAAAGAACTTAAAAACAAAGTTGACTCATAGCAAACATCATTACTTAAACAGAAGCAACGAATCCTTAACCGCAATCTCCTTTCAAATCTCGATGAAACAAGACATAGACCATCAATCCTTCCCGAATTTATTTGAGAAGCATCACATAATGACACTCTCAATGTATAACAATTTTTTATCCCAACAATGGCTAACAAAAAAATAATAGGTAACAATAGTATTGTAAGCGCAGAAGTTTACCAACAAACACTTTGACAATGCATCGGGTGATTAATTCTATAAGTACGGGTAAGTGCTCCCTTTTTGAAGTGGGTTTTCAGTTTTGATATCACAATGGTTATTTCGACTGTGACAAATGTGGGTTGAATGGGATCTGAGATTTTGTATAGGGGGTCAGATTTAGGATTAGACGACGCTCGATATGTTAGTCAAACATGACTAACATATCGAGCGTCTAAAGGAAACAATTGAGTTGTTTGGTTCGTCCGATTCGTTATCAGCCAGGATGTCTTTTTGTATATATTAATTAGTAACGTTTGCATTAATTTTAGTTGTGAACCTACGAGGCTACATGGGAAGCATTTATATTGTCCACTATGTTAGAAGGTAGTTCTTTAACGTTGTCTCTTTAACCGTTAAAGTCTTGAATAGATTACGAATCATAATTTCTAAGCCTTATTATTACTCTACATTTTCTAATCTAAAAAGCGTTATTTCTAATTATTTCATACACCTATCAAATCAAAAATATTTGCCAAGGAATATAATGTAGCATTCCAAAACATTGCAACAGTAAAATCTTTTATCCCAAATTCGATCACCAATAAACATGATATTAAATTGCTCTCGATCTATTCTTGAACCCTGTATGGTATTGATTGAGTTATAAGTTATAGACAAGAACTGTATCAAATTATAAAACATTCTTTAACTCAATGATATAAGGTTTGAAATAGATGCAGGTTTTATAGAAATTGTGACTGATTCAAATCAGTTTCGAGCTATTGGTTTTATAAAGGCCGGTGAAGAAGAAATTGTTGCAATTGAATGTCTTGGTAATGTTAAAGACAAACTGTGCACATTATTCGTAATGCATAGAGATGAGTTATTTATTCTTATAATAAAATTTTATGTAAATGTGAAAATATGATGTAACGTTCAATAGAAATGACGACTATAAAGCGGAGTGCTAATGATTCTAAGACTAGACTGTATTTTAAAATTATTGCAGATTTTGTCTCTCAAAGTGATCATTTTATAATAAAAACTTCTACATATTTAAAATCTCTCATAAAAGATTAAGGAGCAGATAAAAAAGAGACCAAGGTTGTCTAAGCTTCCGTCAAAAATTGATACCATTACTCATGCGAAGTATTAAACCGTCGATTGAATAAAAACACGCGACGCAAACAAATTGAATATTCCCACATACGAAAGTGAAAATTCTAAGGCAAATATAGGATCAAACACAATTAATGATCTCAATAACTTCCACGGGAACTTGAACCTTGCCATTTAAGAAACAGCAGTTAATCTTGCTAAGAAGGAAGCAGATATCGTTAGCAAAGATGGTATTAAAGTTAACAATCAAAATATAGTTTTGTGTGATCTAGTCAAAAGAACAGATCCACATGTATCCTACGTGATTAATGATGACTGAACTATTATCACCAAGTAAAGGAAGCGAGGCAATTGTCAAAACGACACAAGAACGTGACAAAAACGATTACCAAAACAACGTAACAGCTGCATTTGCTTTCACTATCGTTGGCTTAACCTTAACACATATAAATAAAGTTCAAATTGCGAGTGTTAATATGTTTGGAGTTGTACTAAAAAAGTTAACTAATGATTCTGGTTTGGGATCAAATATTCATACATTTTTTGTATGAGGCGACTTGTTTTGTTATACTTAACGCTTTTTACTGCAAGCATCTGTTTAATGACATTACCGACTACCTTTTTGTGCATGCTTGATTAATTTTCTTGCCGGTCTCGATTTGTAATGATTTTGCGAGAGACTTGTTTTATTCATGAGTTCCTGAGCTTCTCGTAGAATAGTAATTATGTCGGTTGGATATGGCCATTCTATTGCGTAAAGAGACTTTTGAAAAAAGGTTCTCGAGTTGCAACCACAAACCGGAAAACACAGCGTAGCACCACTAGGACCGACGATCTGGTGAAAAACACAAGGAACAGATCGATGCAGGAAGCGATCAGCCACTCAAATTGGCGCTCTCTTATGTTCCGCAGTGGACATCCTCAGACTTATAATGACGATGATGGTAAGAAGAGATTTAAGTACAGTATTGATTTTTAAAGCGTAGCAAATACAACCCACGATAATGCCCATAAATAGCAAGTATTTCATTTAAATTTTACCAGACTTGTGTATTATCCAGGAATTCCAGGATGGACACAGTTAAGACGCTGACAGGGCCCAATGCGATTGGGTTTCTGCAGATGGAAAGAAGATATGACCAGTATTTGACATGTATTTTCTTCAATCCTGTAAATGGTGTAAATTTTGAGACAATCACGTTCAAAATAGTCAATTTGGGAGCATTCAGCGCCTTAACAGTATATTTTCAACGCCTCCACTGACCTTCCATTGAAGTTTCTAGATAAGTATTGGGTTTAATACATTTAAATTTCTGAACACGTCTCTAGATTTATGAAATGCATTATTAGTTTTTCTACATTTATAATGCCCAACATTAAGTTAAGCTGTGTCATGACTTTTAAAATGTCTTTCCGTGATTTCGCCTAGTACTTTACATGTCAGTAGCAATTTATTTCCTTTTGGAGCTGTTTCCCAAAGATACCGTAGATACCCATCCCTATAACCTAACAAATCTCAACAAATCTGTTCTTCTGCAGATGCTTTATCAACTAGTTCGTTAGTCCACACTTACGGTAATAGTGCGCCGATAAATAAGCTCAAATGTGAACTTATACTGGTGGCATTCAAGTGGCGTGGTAACTGGAACGAGTTACTCTCCTACCTCGCTGCTAACACCTCTAGTTACTGTTGTTAGATCGAAGATAAAGGTTTATTACTAAGATAGATTTCCTTAAAGTAGCTCCTGTACTACAAAAGATAAGGTTCGAAACATTTCGTTAAAAAGGAATTAGTGTTGGCCATCTTAAATATTAGACGTAATGGTGTCGATGGCTGAATTATTTAATTGATAAACTTTGCTTATGAATTAATTTTAAAAATTAAATTTTATTTTTTCTGTATATATTATAATATTCGTTAATCGACGTAATTTATTAATATTTGCTGCATTCCTGTGGTTACATTATGTCGACTATTAAAGATTAAAATGTTGATCTACATAATATTAATATTCGAGTGTAAAAATATATTTATAAATATTCAACAAAACTAACTCTTGCATAATAATTGAAAATTATGACAAATCTTACAAAAAATAGTGTAATTTTCCCAAAAACTTTAAGCTTTCTAACAACTTAGAAATACTATTACCATTCCAAGACTAATAAAATCGGGACAAAGTCGCGCATTAAAACTGTATATATTTACAATTTAATAATTTTGGAATCAAATTCAATGATTCACATTTGAATGACATAGATTAGGTGGGATTAAGTTCTTTCCAGATGTAAGTTTTGAAGGCAGGTATATCAAATTCCAAAACAGAATACATCAAATCAAATTTAAGTCCAGTAAATAATAACATGAAACCGCATGTGTGGCTTTACATGTTTCCACAGTGTGGTATAAAGTTTTATGATCAATAAAATACTTACATTAAGATAAGATGGCTAACTAATTGTGTGATATTTTGACAGATTTAGAACGGCGTGTGTTTTTTTTACGAAGTTTTACGTAAATTACTACTGTATGTGCAAGCTATCTATGTTTTTATTGCTTCTGCGTCTTTAAGATGCGCCGTTGTTTTTGGTTTATTATTTAGAAATAGAAACAGATATTAATAGCAAGTTTTTGAATATTTTTGGTGTAGTTTTGGTAAAATAAATAATACGATTTTACGTCAAATTTTTTAGTAGTACTTTTAGTTACTGTTGCGGCGTCTGATCTCTTTTTTATTTTGCATTCCTTGTTCCTCACGACGACAACCAGCAGACTCCTTGATCGACTTATCAGTTACCCTTTATGTCCGACTAATTTTATTTTTCTTTATTTTTTTGGATCCCATCCCTGATTGGCCATCAACAACTGCTATAATTTTATAGGCATTCAATTACAAAAACTAACTAACCTTTGTTTTATATAAACTAGCAGATTTGGACTTAATCCTTTTAATTGAATAGGTTGGTACGTAATTTTTTGCGGTCCAATTTTCAAACACCCTTGGTCCATCTCTGACTTAAAACATTGAGATCGCACAAATAGAGAATAGGGTTTTCCCGAGCTGTCATGTTGGGATTATTATATTGTGATGACTATAGTTAGAAAGACAAAATCTATTTTTTTTATAAGTATTAGTAGCCATCGCAATGGCAACACCGAAGGTGGCGTCCGAGGAGAGAGGGCACAGACTATATAAGAAGCAGCCAAATGGGCTCTCGTTCTCTTACTTCACCGGGGGGTCACCACAAGGCCTTATAGCATTATTACTTCAATATTACTTCAATCATACATTGACAAATGACATAAAAGTAAGAATACTTTAATGTTGCAGATCCAGAGCAGTTTTGATGACGTCACGTTAAATCGTTCACTCAAATACAACTGTCATGTCATATCTTTACATCATGTTGACAGCCATGCGACAGTGATAACGCTAAGTACATAAAAATGCATACGTCTCGTTCTCGCGCAAGAATACTTTATAAGTTCATGGTACGAATTCGAACAATATTAATGTAACCTTGAAGCTTTACTGTCACCAACCATGATGGTTTGTGTATACTTTGTGGTAGGGCAGCTGACATCGTGCTAAACGGACGTAGTTGTGCTCGTGTGGCATTTCTATGCCACCTTCGAGCATATTTTCGGTCAATATTTGAAATAATGTTTGACTGTTATATTAAAGATCTTAAATGTTAAAATGTTGTTGATTTCACTTCTGATTCCTATTAGTTTGCGACACGGCCGCCCATAACAGATAAATTCAATATGTGCGATCAAAACAGCTCTTTTTTGATGATTTCTGATGTGATGTTGCAATACGAAGTTAGGTACTACTAATAGTTTTATTTTTATACTAGCTACTACCCGCGGCGTTGCCACGCGTGGACTACATTATTTATGGCTATTACGCTAATTATTATCCTTGATATTCCTGGACCAATTTTGATGAAATCTCCACTCATGGCTACTTAAATATAGAATTTTCGATGATATTTCGATAAGTATCATCGAACTCATGATTAATTAAAACCTATATTAAATTAAAATCTAGGCTTTCAAAACATTTTTACAATAGGGCAGTCTAGCAAAGATACCAACCGCTAACGTTAACGCCAAATACTAACTCCAAAATGTACTGAAATGACGTTTCGGAAATCGCTAACTTTTCCGTAGCGAATGTCATTTCGATACCTTTTTTTGAGTTAGCGTGAGGCGTTAGCGTTAGTGATTGTGATCTTTGCTAGACCCCCAGGCATTTTACATAACATGTTTCGTACACAGATTAGAGAAAAAATCTACTTCATATCATTCCAAAGAGTATTATTATACTTCTGTATCATTCAAAGAGTATATAATTTATACGTAACGTAAGAGTATCATTGGCCCACTGCATTAGCCTATGGTGGTAATAGTATGCATTGGCCCTCAGACCTGTGGGCCAAACATAAACGTCATGTAATGCCAAAAATAGGCGTAGCAAGGGTCAAGATTATACTCCCAAGGGTAAAGCTCTAACTATCACGGTTCATGAGATACAGCCTGGTGACAGACAGACAGACAGCCTGACAGACGTCGTCAGTCCGTTTTGGGTACGGAACCCTATTACTAAGGCTTCGCTGTCCGTCTGTCCGTCTGTCACCATCAGGCTGTATCTCATGAACCGTGATAGTTAGACAGCTGAAATCTTCACAGATGATATATTTTTGTTGCCGCTATTACAAAAAATACAGAATAAAATAAGTATTTAACCCCTTAAATACTTATTTTATTCTGTATTTTAGTATTTTTTCTCTCTCATACATCAAACGTTTTTTTGCTAGTTTTTATAGATAATGATACGGAACCCTTCGTGCGCGAGCCCAACTCGCACTTGGCCGGTTATTTCTCTAATCTGCGGGCACTAAGTATAATTAACATGTTTGTATCTTGAATGCAATCGATTCATACTACTTACATATTATTTGATGGTATATCTATTTTACTCCAAAAACCCCAAACAACCTGCAAGGGCTTAAATAGAAAAACTAATAATGGTTAATCAAATCTAATAAATTGTAAAATTTCATTCCACTGTTTAATGCATATTACTACCGAAATTAACTTCTATTACTCTTTGTTCATGGCCTTACACACGTTTTTTTTCTTTAATTTGTGCCTCCAGATGGACTTTACGTGAAACATGTGAAATATTCAATAACAACACGACGAAAAATTACTATACTTAACACTGGCTAAATACACCATGTGTGGAGCCATAATACAACATAAAAAAAATTACTGTGACACAAACTAACCGTCAGTAGCCAAAAAAAATTCACCATGAAGCGGCCATGTTGTATAAAATTCCGTCCGGTTTCGTAATGATATTTAATAATTTTGACCAAATTTTTTTAATGATATTTGTATTTTAATATATCCTATGTTGTGCGCTGGTTATTTCTAAGCATATTAGTGCAACCCGCATGAAAATCAGTTCAGTATCTAGGGATTTGTTCAATAACAAACAAACAAACAGCTACAAATTATTGTCCCTAGATGGCGTTAGATACGATAAATTAGAAAATGTATGGAGAAGGGTAAAAAGCCTTGTAGTCCTGCATCGCGGTTACGATATTTTTTGAACAATAGAACCTATGGGATAAATTAGATTTGACATCATTATGTGTGTGTTCCGTAGTGCATCAGAATTACACATTTATTATATGTAGGGATGTAGGGATGTAGGGATGTAGGGATACGAAGAAGCACTAGGTAAATACATACTTGATTCAAATAGCGTAAAACCCTAGATTACTATTATCAGATTTTATGCTGTTAAAATGACTATTTTTTACTAAAACGAGGTGATACATTTTTAGCATCTTGTCATATGAATATTAAATGGTTTTTTCAACCATTAGACCATCCAAAACTTTAATCTTATCTCTTCTGCCCACGTGGTCATTAATGGGTGGAGAGCCAGAGCCTAGAAAAATAACAAACAAAACACAAAAAAGACGCTGGGTAAATTATTAATCATTGTACACATTTAAAATTGTATTTTAGAAATAGCATAATTTTATTTGTAAACAACAAATAAAATTATGCTATTTCTAAAACTGACTGATTATTTTACGATAAAAGACATATTATTCACTATTACCGTTGAATAAGTTCTGTTTTTATATAAACTATATTTAATTAATTTTGTTTCTGCATTTTTTATTTTCAAATTTTTACTTTGCAAACATTCCTATATAGTCCTTATTTATATCAGTTCCGATTACAACATTGTTCAAACCTATTATTTCCTTTCCTTTATTTCCTTTTTTTTTGTATATTTAGTTTTTTATCTCTAGCTCTTAGACTAAAAAAGTAACGCATGCTCCGCACTGGAATTATATTCAAGTTCTAAATCATCCGGTCGATTTACTTTGTATAATTGCCCCTTCTCATTAAAATAAACATTTGAATTGATTCATTGCGCTCAAATAGGTAAAGGCGATCGCACACTATTGATTCAGAATTAAAGTTTTACAGGTTTACCGCATCATTCAGATTTTGTTTATTTTGCAACGTGAAATATTATTACTATTGTTATTTATTTTCAAAATAAGTTAAAGATGAAAATTTTACATGCAAATCGAGCTTTGTTTCACGTTAATCGCGTAATAATTATAATATAGATACCTAAGTTTCATAAACATTTCGTCTAGGAATTCCTCTTATTCGATGATGATGATATGATACAGCGTGTTTCTAAAATATCATCCCTGGGGGTCTAGCAACGATACCAACCACTAACGCTGTGAAAAAGTAAGCGATTTCCGAAATAGCATCCTAGTACATTTTGGAGTTAGCGTTTGGCGTTAGCGTTAGTGGTTGGTATCTTTGCTAGACCCCCAGGTCTCTCAGGACTCACCTCGCCGGGAATCTTTTTTGGTTGCACTACTTGTGTCGGTTATTTCTAAGTATTTGGCCTAGTTCCCCTAATTTTTTCCCAAGTCTGCTCATTACGTTAATTGTCTCTTACGACTGAAAACTTTTAAACAGCTAACAAAATATTTAAAAGAAATAATAATTGTAACTACACCTCCCCGTAAGTTGGTTGTAAAAGGCAAAGGAAATATTCGGACATGAGACCTCTTATCACCGTAACTTAGTAAAGCATATCCTGGCTTGAGGGAGGGAAGATTGCGGGTTCAAGTCCCGCTCGTGATTCAAATATTTCCTTTACAAATTAATCTGTAAATTACAACTACTATGTGTACCAATCCTAAAGGAAAGTCTCATCGATTTAGAATTGCTTTTTTAACTGTTTTCAAATAATAAATGGGTCTCGAAAATACTTTTTAATGAACATAATGTTAGTTTCTCGTTTAATTCCGATGTTCGTCGAATATCATCGATTCTGAAATTAGTGTAATTATAATCAGTCGATATCTTAACGAATTTTAATAGGAATCAATGCGAGAGTTATAAAAATTATTGATTTTAATTTCTTTAGGTGATATATTAATATCGGTAAAAGATAAATCAAGCCGTAATAAAATGTGAAATTAGTTACTTTTTTATGAAACAGATAATTTTATTCATTGCATTTTAATCTGTTTATAATTACTAAAATTTAATCGAAATCTACTGTCAAAATGGTTGTAAAAATTTGGGCATTTCACTTACAATCTTTTACAATAGATAAATAGCGTTGATAAGTCCATAAAATAATAATAATAATTAATCCGACAACATGATCCGTATCTGCCGCCCACGTCTAAACATTTTCAGTTATGTTGTGAATTCTCAGGCGATTTATGAATTTTATGGCAAATTTTATGGCGAAACACAGTGTAAACGAGCCATAATGAACGTCTGAGATATTGTTTATGGCTGGGGTAAGATAAGCTTACGTAAATCTTCGTGAAAGTAAGGAAAACGGAATGGAATATCTTAACAAAAGTTTGGAATTATTGATATGGATTTTTATAACAATACGTTTTAAAAATAATGTTACTACTATTTTACTGTCGTATTTTAGAAAGTTAGCACTTTCCCTGTACATAATATCTGAGTTTACAAAAATATTTTTTTTTTTTCAATATGGTCTACATTGGATTTTCATGGAGGTTTTGTCATAGCATTCTAAGATGATAAGAATTTCTGTTTCATCATCATCATCAGCCTAAAGACATCAACTGCCGGACATCGGCTTCTCCCATAAAGCACCACTTTGAGCTTGCCTCTTACAAGCATCTTGATCCCCGCCCGCGCCGTTTTAACCATGTCGTCGATCCACATAGTAGAGTAGTCCAGTTTACTAAAATAGCACAATATGCTACCATTACAGGCAATTTTGTAACTAAACGACCTATAAATAAAACTTTTATTCGTCTTTAGACGTCAACTTGAATATAATTTACTTATAACCACTTCAGCTATAAAATTTTAGATGACTCTACCATCTCTACCTAGGCTATACAAAGCAGGGGTTGATTCTCAGAAAAGCTCGACTGACAAATCTCGATTGTCAACTATTTTGTATGGAAGTTGAAACTTGATGTGTCGTCATCTCGTATGCGATTTAATCGTGCATCGGACCCCAGGTCAAACAACTTTATAGTTACATAAACTCTACCATTTATTGAGATTATTCACGCAAAACAATTTCTACGTCTGCAAACTCTAGTTTTACGATCGCAGAAACAATAAAAGCTCAGTAGAGTCTCTAGATAGCATTGCCTTGCTAAATATAGAGAGCAATATTAAAACCAGCGCGTTTTACGATGATATATAAAATGTAGAGTCGTTAGAATTTAAGTCTAAATTTTTAGCTGTATAAAGATGCATCAGTATGGTTGTAAAACCAGTATGGAGTCGAGCATAATTTCTATAATGTTATATTTAAAAATGTAGAGTAGCTTATTTAGAATGAAGGTATTACCAATATTATAGAGTTCATAGACTAAATACTAAATTGCTATAATTTTTGGTTTCTCACTCCGAAAATTTTTACAATAACAACAAAGCGCTTTATACCTTAAAAATCTACTGAAAATAATTTCATTAAAATTTGTGAGTTGTGATTGTGACACGAATATTGTTATAAGTGAATAATAGTTATTGCCCTTACTGCAATTCATTAACTATTGTGGTTAAAAAGTCAATGAGTCAAACTTCACACTTCCTACGTGTTTTATATTAAACTGTCAGATAGATGTCAGTAAGACACTTTGTAGGTGTCAGATTGCGTTTTAGGTGTATTTTATTGTTTTCTATAGTCTTCGCAAAACATTGTGATGTATCACTTTTATATTCAATATCTCTTTTATGGCTATCACTAAAGTATATATTAAAATACAACTTAGCTAAACAACACCTTCCCTCGGTTTCCGGAAAGTTTTTTAAATTTGTGTTAACTTGGCACACCAAATACTGAACTCTCATTGGTTGCCTGATGCTCAACGGCTGTTCAACCAATAAGCGTACAGTATTTGGTATGTTGACTTGACACAAGTTTTACAGAAAAACGAGACATCGGGGCTAAAGATAAGTGCCAACTTAAATAAATAAATAAATATAAATAAATATATATAAAGCAAATAGTCCTCAAAAGAAACGTTATTATTAATCTTGTTACAAATTTAATCAGCACAATTCCCAAGCTCCTTGTCTATGCGTGTCAAATCGTACTATTTATCAATTCTAGCTCCCGGCCTAACATTAACTTCACCTCACGCAACATACTAACTTAACTTTGCTGTTTTATTTGAGTCTTTCAAATTGGGTGTCAGCCTTAAGTATTAAGCAGTAAGAGTGATTGTTGTCTGACAAAATAAGTTTGTTACGTTGTTCGGGTAAGATTGTTTAATATAAAAATGTCACTAAAGGACAGATGGTCGGTAAATACTTATTAATGATGCTGATGGTGTTAGAGTGGTTGATAAATGGTGTTGCGGTCGGATAGATGTTATTTTTGCCGAATGTAGGCGGTTTTTGCAGTGAAATAGGCTTATTTTGACACCTTTTTTTTATTAAATATGCAGGGTTAGCATGATATAAAATCAACATATACTTATTCTTCTTCAGAAAAAGCATTTGTCGAATAAAAATGTAAGATAAGTCTATGATGTAATTCGCGTGATCTTTCTTTGGTGGTTATTTCGCTTTATAAAGAAAAGAGATGGTCGATTTTTATAACTGATGATAACACTGCTGGTATTGTATCAAATCATCACAAGAAAAATAACGGTAATGATGACGAAATTTAGCCCACACCACCACTACCACCAGCTACAACATTTTTAAAAATCTATGTTAATTATAATAAATTATTAAGCCTATTTTAAGTCTCTCATTGCAAGCACGAGCTGTTTTACAATCTCCATTAAAACACTAAAGTGCTAAGTGATTAGAAGTAAATTTAACGAGGGTACCTATAACTTATATAGACCACCTAGAAAGGGTCTAAATAAAACGAGCCATGCACTGCATTAGGTAGTCGTAAAACTTGGGCCTGTTGCCGCGCGGTTTTATAAACGGGAACTTATCACACCGTAGTGTAATCGTGCACTGTATTTTCACTGAGCTCATAAATCTGAAACTTTAAAAAAATATAAATAAGTGTCATAAATAATAAAAATCATAACACGACGAAAACTACAAACTACTACCTACGAAGTAATAAAAATAATCATATATTTATCCAGTTCTAGCATTTTTAGTGCGAGTCCGACTTAAATCATTATTTTTAATGTTTATTTAATAGGTGTGATAAATACTTTAAGGAAAGTTTGTAATTTTTGCGATAGAGTATAACATACACACATTCGTATAAAAGAAGCTGTTTTATTATTTTAAAATCCCACTTTGCCACATCCTTAATTTACTTAGACCAATAAGCTCTCAGCAATAACAAAGTAGGTACCTAAAGTATTAATTTATCTAAGAGGCTATCATTTTTTCTCACCCACGCATTATAGGCGTCACACAGTCGTATATTTATTATGTCATTTGCTTCTAACGTGTGTAGTAGTAGCGTGTAGATAACAGGTATCACCTCAGTCAGCACTGTATTTTGTCTCCGCTCGCCTTGGCCGTAACTTGATTATCGCTAGCATTAATGTTCTATGTAACATGCATCCTATAAACTATATAAAAGCGATAAAACCTAATTTATCTACGCGACAGTCATAATCAGAATTAGAGCAAGTTTACACAAGACGACGGATTTTATTCGTATGTGCGCAATAAAACGCAGGCTTATCTTGTCAGAGATTGTAACGTTTTGGTAATAAAATTTCTGTTTAAGCTTAAGCAAAACGAGACATATCGGTTTCTACACTAATGGCAGAGTTTTGTGTGAAATATTGCATAATTATAATAAAATTTTGCATAAGCAAATATTAGCAAAATTTTGCAGTTTAAACTAAACTTACATATATTATTATAAATGTTTATTGTAAGTTTAAATAACTGCAGGTACCTACAATGGATTTATTCACGAAAATACTTTCCTTATTTTGCAATGGAATATTACAGTTATAGTATAAGATTTGTTTCCTTAATTATTTCAGCATTATTTCCACATTCACTAGGTGGTAGGACTTTTCTGCAAAGGTCGTCTGGGTAGGTACCACCGCTTTGCCAGTTATTCTGCCGCTAAGCAGTAGTATGCAAGCACTACTGTGTTCCGGATTGAAGGGCATTGTAGCTAGTGAAATTACTGGGCAAATGAGACTTTATGACCTGATTACACAGTGTAGTAATCTGATTACTAGACTGTGTGATGTCTAAGGATGACGTGCGCAGTGCAGTGTCATGCGAAACTTTATTATTTTAAAGTTCTGAGTGACACTGCAACTGTTATGGGCTGCCGTATTGCTTAACATCAGGTGAACGACCAGCTCGTCACGTCATTCATTCCCATAAAAAAAAATTCAGTCATTTTGTCTAGGAATCTATTTGTTTTAGTTAGTGGACGTTACTTGAACTAACGACAGAATTGTGAGTGAAATATTACAAAATTATGGTATCATTTTAAACGAGATTTTGCCTAATATATATATGTAATTAACATATTTATTTTAGAGGATATTCTGGTAAATGAAAGATATACAATGAATAATATTATAATGAATGGAATGTTGCATACAAATTGCATTCTACGACCAAATCAATATACATAGTTTATTTTTATCCTGGAAGGGAATATCCTTTTGAGAAAACTGTCTGAAATCATGGAACTTATTTTGCTGAAAGAAAAATTATTAAAAGACATAATTGCCTTACTTAGACGCGGCAAGACAAAGAAATAGATGAATGGAAAGGATTCCAGTAAATAAATAAAAATTATTTACCATAATAACATAAATAAACGAAAACACTGTTTTAAACTTTCACGGTTGTTTACTACGTTTTTAATAGTACTTACGGGATATTTATCATCCAATTTTTTTTATCATCCACCCGCACCAGTCTACCCGTGAAAATGGTGCATGTAATTGTGCCGAAATATCGGGAACTCAAAAATGATTCTAATCACGGTAAATATCCCGTAAGTACTATTAAAAACATAAATAAACTATATAAATATATAAAAAAAGATCTATATAATGTTTTATTAGTTTATCTGGTTCTTATAGACATATTGCAAGCTTTGCTTAGTTTGTGGCTAAATAGGGCTGTGTGATTATGTGTGTCAAATACAGCTAGGTTTCATACATAAAGGATTCATAAAACGCTTAAAAAACAAAATAGCAATCAACCTAACGGCTCGCTAAACTCATTTTCCAATGGATCGATCATTAAAATTGATACGGAATCGATTTACGAGTAATTGTCGGTAATGTCGAATTTGAGCAAGGTGTCGACGTAATTATTCTGCAACGTTATAATGCAGAACGCAGGTGGTCGATATAGGACTCATTTTCAAGAAATAATAATAAGGTTTCTTTGCGATCATCATCATCATTAACAGCCTGAAGACGTCCACTGCTGAACATAGGCCTCCCCTCGGGAGCGCCACTTATAGCGGCTGCTCGCCTCCTTCATCCATCGGCTCCCCGCGGCTTTCACCAGGTCGTCGGTCCACTTAGTAGGGGGCGGGCCTACGCTGCGTCTTCCAGTTCGTGGTCGCCACTCGAGAACCTTTCTTCCCCATCGGTTGTCAGTTCTACGAGCGATGTGGCCTGCCCATTGCCATTTCAACTTGCTAATCCTAAGAGCTACATCGGTCACTTTAGTTCTCCTGCGGATCTTCTCATTACGGATCTTATCTCGGAGCAATGCTCGGTGTTTCCCTGCGAGATAAGATCCGTTCTTTGCGATGTTTTTAATAAATTTCATAAATATTAACAAAGAATAATACTAATAATAACAGAAATATTTTTAGTGTAGGTGTTATTGTAGGTGATGTTGTTAGAGTGTGTGCGGGTGTGTTTGTGTATGATGTTGTTTTAAAAGACATGGTTAATATAATTAAAATGCCTCTGTAAACCATGTTTTGCAAAAAGTAACTTTATTTGTGTCGATTCTGTTTCGCATACTTTAATGCTAAAGTAAAATAAACATTTTTTATGCAATAAAAGAAATTATAATTAATAAATATATATATATGGGAATGAATGACGTGACGAGCTAGTCGTTCACCTGATGTTAAGCGACACGGCCGCCCATAAGAGTTGAAGTGTCACTCGAAACATTAAAATAATAAAGTTTCGCGTGACAATGCACTGCGCACGCCATCCCGAGACATCACCCAGTCTAGCAATCAGATTCCTAGACATTGTAATCAGGTCATAAAGTCTCATTTGCCCAGTAATTTCACAGCTAAAATGCCTTTCAAACCGGAACACAGTATTGCTTCCACACTACTGCCTAGCGGCAGAATAACTGGCAAAGCGGTGGTACCTACCTAGACGAACTTTGCAGAAGTCCTACCACCTAGTATTGCGGATTATAACGTTAACATCTCCATTTATAGATACTCTAAGTTCTGGAATTACTAAAAGAAATAGATGTATCCATGACCGGATTATTTAACTTATTCCGTGGCACTTACATTCGATAGATCCATGCAATTCAGTTGCGTCATGCATTACAATTACTTTGATATCTTTTCCTTGTAATTATGTTTTACAAAATGACCTGTCATGTTTGAGGTATTATACTGATTGTAATTCACGCTTGTTGTGTTGCAGGTATGGGAGCAAAGATCATATTTTGCAAGTGCAGTGTGTACATTGATGGGTTACTATCCGGCTACCTAAAGGTATGGAAAAATGTCTATGACAGCAAAATCTTAATAATAATCTCTAAACCTTTAGTAGTAAGTGTACCTATGTAAAATTAAATAGTTTATTACAAAACAGTATTTGAAGGTCTCGAAGAAGTGCTTGCCTTTTGCTCTATACAGGATGGAATTTAATTTATTAGCATAAATTGAGCCCATGATAGTATTTCATTTATCGATGATTATTAAAGAGTAAAGAGTGTAAATGAAATAATTTTTATTGAAAATTATGAAGATTGCCGTGGCGCCTAACGCAAATGGCACGGATGATTTTGATACATTTAAACGTTTTTATACCTTGTATGTACTAATTAAAAATTTAATTTAATTAAATTTTGTATTGTAGCATTTGATAAAGTTATTCCATTTTTTTGACTTATTATTATTACCAAACTAATGTGTTAGAATTCAAAAATTTTGGTCCACACGTGACCGGTATTAGGAGTAGGTATGTAGTTTGAAAGGATGCTAATGAATTCAATTACACCTTGTATATTAAGCGCGTAGGCCGCGTGGTCCTGGTTTGGTAATAGGACCACCCCATCTCGTCCCGGTGGGTGCCGTAAGAGCCGGCTAAGGGAATATCCAGGGAATGGAACAGCAGGATGTTCCTCGGTACATAAAAATTTTCTACAATCACCAAACGAGCTGCCAATAGTGCCAATTTTTAGTGTTATAGTTTGCTTTCGAAAAAAATCTATAATTAAATAGATACATGAAACCAAATCTTTCCCAGGGCAAAAAAATTATATTTGTTTCTCTTTTATCCATTCTCAAAATAGTGCCAAAATCTCAACATCAATCCAAACGAGCTACAAAACGTGAAACAAAACCACAATTTCCATAAATAAATCACAATCCAGCGCGCCATATCCCGTAGCAGGCACGCCCAAGATTTCACCTCGCACTACACACACTAAAATTAAACGGTATTTGTTCAGGGCGAATTGCG